>CM071600.1:172536045-173786045 GCA_036435485.1 Saposhnikovia divaricata
TTATATACATGAACTGAGGCCAAGCAATGCCTTTCCGTTCATCTAGCTATTTACATCATTAATCCAAAATCCATACATAATCATGCTTATAATCTTAACATAACCATAACTAAGTTATAACTATCATAAACATGCTTAAATCTCAAACAAGGGTTAGGGTTTCAAGAGCTTTATACCTTCCTTGGAGTGTGTAAATACCTTGCTAAGCTTTGCATAGTCCTTGTATACCCATAACCAAGCTTAGAACATCCTAGAAATCAAGAAAATCAAGAGTTGTTCTTGAAAATCACTATTCACCCTAGTCTTTGATGATTTCTTTGAAAATGGAAACAAGAGAGTTTGGCTTTGAAATTTTTAGGGGATCACTTTTAGGAAATGTAAGACTCACCATAATTTTTACAAGATCAAGAGATGGTGGGAAGAGGGGTTTTGATTTTGGAATTAAGAGCATAAGCCGAATGGTATTTTTCAAGAGAATGGTGGAGTTGTTTTGTGTTTTTGCTTGGCTAACCTCTTGCTCCCATCTTGAATTATTGAGATATTATCTCATAAAGTAGCTTTATTAAAGCTAGTATGTCATGCATGAGGTAATTTCAAGAGACAAGTGTTGGTTTTTAGTGGATGGATGATGGAATGAACTAAGTACTTGGTTTTGATTCTAAGTGTGCTAGTTGCTTAAGTAACTACTTGGTTGCTAGATATTTTCTACTAGCACATGCATGCATCTTGATTCCCGGCTTGTTTCTGTGTCTGGTTATTGCCCGTTTCGATTGATCGTTCGTGAGAATATTTCACGGATTTCTAATTAGGGTTTACCGGGAATCCTTTTTAATATTAATACTTTCATTCTCCATCTTTCATTATAACTTTCCAATTTATATTCCTTTAATCCATTCGTTAAATACTTAAGGCTATCAGTGTCCAGGGAACTCTCGGAGAAAATAAAAGTGCGGTTTTTCAGAATCCGACAGCTTTTACATACACTTATTTTCCCCCTGGATCACTAATACGAACTCGGAAATCCGTTCCGAATACTTCTATATAGTGTCGTCTCATATTATTATATACTCCCACCACAACACTATTCATTTTGTATTCTTTACTTGTTCTCTTAGGGTTGTATAATTGTCCGTATTCTCTTTCGATCGTTCCTTAACCTTTTTACGGAACTACTGGATTAATCGTTACCGATCTGGATGACATGAGAATATTCTCCTGCTTGAGATTGCCATATCTTATTCCCTTAGAAGATAGATTATTCTTACCTATGTTGTTACCCTTTAGCATTCTTCAAGACATAGAAATAATAAAGTCGAATTCCATTCATTCTTTCCAAATATCAATTATTACATTGTAGCCATAACCACTCCTCAGTGGTTTCCTACCTTCATTCTTAAATCAATATAATAACATCCCAAAATATCAAATCCTCAAAGTTAATATCTCAATTCTTGGATTATAATAATATTTAATCCACTGTCCGGTCAAATATTATACCGAAAAGAATTTGGAATTTCTGAATTCCGATCGTCTCTGCATTCATTTATTTCCTCCGCGTATTACTAATATGACTTCGAAACATCCATATCACGTCCCGTACATAGGGTGGTGTGAAAAGTTTTCCAACTTACAAAATCACTATTCATCCACCAAATTACTATGCACGTACAGGAAACACTATGCACGTACGGGAAATACTATGCACGTACTCATTTCCCTTCAAGGATCCATTAGCTCCTTTCTGGATGGTAGATTATTCTTATCTAGGTCCTCAACCATCGAATTACTCTATTCTGACAATATACCAATGCATCAGGATCATTGTCCAAAGCAATGTCCATTCATTACAATCATTGTTCTTTGAAACCACCATTCATTAGAGCTGGTGACCTTGTTGTCGGAATCATTGTTTCTCATTTTATCATTACTTAATAAAAAGTTTTAATTATATCCAAAATTTGGGGTTCTTACAGGGTTTGTGCGAAAACAAAAAAAAGGAGGAAAGAAATGAAAATTTTGTGGGGAATGGTAGAAGAAGAGAAGGAGTTGCAATGAGAGGAGATGCTGGGTTTTCTGAAACAAAAACAAGGGACAATAACTTTACTTCAAAAAAACTGAAAACAGGTAAACAAATAGGAAAAAATTAATAAGACTACTTTTTTTTGAAATTAAATACGAAAATAAAGAGATTAATTACGAAAATTAAAATTTATATTACACTAAAACGATGATTTGATTTGGAATTAAAATGGCCCACAATAAAATTGAGATTTTTAAAGGGGCTTAATTACGAATTTAAAACTAAAATTATAGCTACGAACATGAAAAATAAAATCGTTACTTTCAACCCCATGTGGATAGCATTTCGCTACTTTGTCCACTAATCGGATTTATGAAAATAACGAAAGCAAGGCAACAATAATGAAAGAGCAAGACAAGAAATTAAAGGAACTGAAATTGCATTAAAATAAAAAGTGTTTACAAGATTTGAAACTAAAAAAAATACAATAAATTAAAGCTACCCTAAAATCTAAGTTGATAAATACAAGGGGGTTAAGGGGGTATTTATAGGATAAGAATTAGGGTTAAGGGCAGTGTTTGGTAAATCTTGGCCCTACACCTTATAAATGTGGTGGACAAATCCTAGCCATCTATTTGTTTCCTTCCCCCTTAAGCTTTGTAGAGTGGATCTTGGCCATACACTTATTTAGTGTGTTGGGATGATCTCCACCTTCCACATGTCTTCAAAGATTCCTTTTCCACCAAGCTCCTAATTCTTTTTCCTTTTTTTATTTAAGTCATTTTTCTTCCTCTTTTTCCCTTCCTTGATCTTTATTTCTTTATTTTGTCATTTCTTTATTTATTCACGAATTTCCTGCAATGCAACCAAATAAATTATTAAATAACGAGTTCAAGCAATAAATAAGTAATAAAAATATGCAAAAATATGCACTTATCAAATGCCCCCATACCTACCTTTTGCTCGTCCTCGAGTAAAACAAAAACAAAATCTAGATAAAAAGTCCTATACTCCTTTTCGTAGGTGTGACGGTTACATTTGGCATATGCAACAAGCCATTTAAACCCCTAGGCAGCCCTAGTGGACGAGTGAGGTCTCGTGAGGGCCTATAATGAATGTAACCAAAAAATCCATCTAGTTCGTATAAAAGATTACATGGCAATGCAATACCACACATACATGTCCTCTCATGATAAATCAACTTAAGAATCAAAATGAATTTGCAAAGTCTTGGTGTGGAAGGTACAAGGATTCACATAGTCTACTTAAATAAGCATGCAAGAATGATTACAAGTTCATGTCAAGTGCAAAAATTATTGGAAACCATGCTAAGTCTACAAGAGCACACCTTAGAGTCAAAACTTGAGATCTCATATGCAAAAGAAACAAGTAATACCTCACATTTCACTCACAAAAGAACATTCACTCAAGAGTAAGGGTAAGTGTATCACTCAATTCCAACAAAATCAAAAGCATGCTTGACATTTAGTATCATTCTAACTTAAACACAACATACATCAATGATGACAATCAAAAGGTCTTTATTTGGGTTGTAATGGGGCTAGGGACAGGGTATGTCAAGTATGGCCAAAACAAGGTGAAGTGTCAAAAGCTAGTAGTCACCATGGAAATCATGCACAACACCAAACTTCCTCCCCACAAAATTATTTTTCTACTGTCAACAAAAAGACTTGACTAGTCGAATGAAGGAGAATTACAAAAACATAAGTATGCTCTCATATATATATATATATATAAATATTTTTTTTATTTTTTTCTTTATTCCCTTTTTTTTATTCCTTTTTTTTCTTATGAGAGCTATAAGAAACCATAATCCTCCTTTAGATTTAACTTGAATATTGACTAACAAAGTAATCAACAAAACATATATTTCCTCAAAAGTTATGAACAAAAGTAAACCCATTTCACACACCTTATCACTCCCTCAAGTTCCTACTAGCCTTTGACAAATTAGGATCAAGTATACGTAAGGCTGTACAAGAAAAAGGTCTTAGGTGAGTAATGTGGTGTGTCACCGAAAGAATTTGATTAAGCTCAAAGGGATAACTAATTGATCACATAAGAATGGTGTGGATATTTTGGAAATATGGGTTATTCCTAAATGCCTTTATCATCTTATCATCAATCAATGTCATGTGTTTCAAGAAAGAACTCAAACAAGTGCTAGCAATGCAAATGACAAGTGGACACTCAAGAAAAAGAATATAAATGCAAAAGATATGCATATAGGCTCAAAACTCACTTGGTGTGGTAGAACATAATCAATCTCAAGTAAAGGTATCCTCAATGCACCTACTTTTACTCAAAGCATGAAAACCAAATCATCTTACACCTAATCATGACCTTCTAATTTCTTGCACAAATCAAATAAGTCTACTAGTTTCACCTTGCTAGTATAAGTGTGTGGACAAGAACTTAGCAAATCACTTCTCAATCAAAAGCGAAAGGAACACAAGATTATCATAGCATGTAAGGATGCATCAAGCAACTAGCAATCAATTAACAAGACTATAATAAGATTAGAACTCTACTATTTACAATTTTACAACTCTTTTGTGATTTTTTTCATTTTTTAAATTTTGGATTTTCTGATTTTTATATTTACACTAAAAACCATCCCCCATACCTAAATCATGCATTGTCCTCAATGTATGCAAATGCAAGAGAAATGAGAAAGGAGAAAGGTGAGGAAATACCTGATAAAGAATGACGGAGACTGAAAACTTCTAAAAATTATGAAAGAAAACAACTCACACACGCACACAATTCCTCCCCCATACCTAACTTTCACGAGGGGAGGCAAAGAAATAAAACCGAATTAGCCGATGCCGGTGGGAAAATTAGGGTGCAACTTTGAGAAAATATCAATAAATTTTTGAAAATTTTCATTAGCAAAGATTTTCTTAAGCAACATAGAATCATTCAACCTTATTGAACAATTGTCACTAATGTTCTCCCTAAACCAACTTAAGGCTTCTTTATTTTGTTTAAGCAAATTAGAGACAATGAAAGTTTGGTCACGGGTTGAATCACTAGGAATGACATAAGTTAAAGGTTCATCTTTCCCTAAAGGCTGTTGATCAAACTCGGGAAGATACAAAGTTGAGTCAAATGTAGGAGGTTTTCCCATGGGACTCTTAACAATGGTACTCGGTTGGACATGGTCATTATCAGATTTAGCTTCCCATTTAGAACAAGTGTGATTCAAGTCTCCTAACAACTCATCAAATGTAGGTGGTTCACCAACGGGAGTTTTAACAACGGCCTCAACACGAACATCATCGGGTGGTGTTTCCCACTTAGAACAAATGTTATCCAACTCTCTCAACATCTCTTCCGAGGTCATATCCTTTAACGACTCAATATACTCTTGATTAGATGCATAGTTGACTTTGAAATCCTCATTGAGGATAGACTCAATCTCACTATCCTCAAGGTTTGACCAATTAACAATGTCATCAACAAGATTAACCCCTATTGTTTGTTCATAAAACTCATTGGGTCCTTTTCCGACATTAAAGATGTTAAGGTTAATTGTCATATTACCAAAAGTGAGTTTCATCGAACCATCCCTACAATTAATCAAGGCATTGGATGTAGCAAGAAAAGGTCGTCCTAGAATGATCGGGATTTGGTTCTTAGGATTCGTGATGGGTTGAGTCTCGAGGACAACAAAATCAACCGGAAAGATGAATTCACCAACCTTAATTAGCACATCTTCAATTATTCCCTTAGGCATTTTGACAGAACGATCGAATAATTGAATTGTCATGTTCGTCTTTTGAAGTTCGCCTAAACCTAGAGCTTGATAGACCGAAAATGGAAGAAGGATTCACACTCGCTCCTAAGTCAAGTAACGCCTTGTCCACAAAAGTAATGCCTATGACACATGAAATTGTAGGACAACCGGGATCTTTATATTTCACGAGAATTTGGTTCGAAAGAATTAAACTAACATGAGAAGTCAAAAATGCTTTCTTAGGGACATTAGTGGAACGTTTATGAGTACACAAATCTTTTAGACACTTAGCATAAGAGGGAATTTGTTGAATGGCATCTAAAAGATGAATGTTGATCTCGACTTGTTTGAAAACTTCCAAAATCTTTTCAATTTGAGGCGATTGTTTGTTTGAAATGAGTCTTTGAGCATAAGGAGCTTTAGGCTTAAAGACACGTTCACTAGGTTCTTCAGGAATGGATTTCGAAAGTGGAATGACAAACGAAGATATGCTAGGTGAATGTGGTGTTTGAGTCGATGAAGGCTCGCTAGATGATGATGATTTATGAGAAGATTCTGATGACTCGTGAGTGGATTTTGAAGATGAAGGTTCAAGTGGTAAAGGTGTGGGACTAGATGACTCGAGAGGCTCGGGATTTGGAGTATGGTTTGAATGATCAAGTTTAGTGTTTGGTTCAACATTTGACTCTTCTTCATCTTCGGGAGACTCGACTCCTACTTGATTATCAACTTGGTTTCCCGACCTTAAAGAAATGATAACATTAACATTTTTGGGAGGTCTTTGGTTGAGAGGAAATTTAGGGTTGACCTCAGGTTGACTCGGGAACTTGTTCTTCTCTCGCTCACACATGGCATTGGCTAATTGACTCACTTGAACCTCTAACTTAGATATGGCTTGAGTACTAGCATTCAAAAGTTGTCCATCTTGAGTCATGGTTTGCATGAAGGTTTGTTGAGATTGAGCCAAATTAGTTATTGATTTCAAAAGCGTATCAAGAGTCTTTTCCAAGGAATTAATTCTCTTACTCGACTCATGAAAGCCGGGAGGGTGGGCGGGTGCTTGAGTCGGGGCTTGAATCGAGTTTGGATAAGGAACTTGATTTTGAATCGGGTACGAGTTTTGATTGAGCTTTTGAAAACAAGGAGGTTGAAAAGAAGGTGGCGGAGATTGGTAGTTTTGGCGTTGGTTCCACAAGAAATTCGGGTGATTCCTCCAAACGGGATTATAAGTAGGTGCAACCAGATCATTCCTAGGAATTGGTTGAAACACCACATTAATTTGATCATAGCCGGGAAAGTCCGAAAAACCTTGATTAAAATTAGAGCGCATAGACACATTTGAGGGGGCCTTACTAGTTTCTAGGGCTTCGAGTCTTCTAGTAAGGGTGGCTAACTTGGCATCAATAGCAATATTGTTTCCAATTGAATGCATACCCCTAGAAGAACTAGACGACTCGTTGGACTTATGAGGCTCCCTAGTAGACTCCCACAACATAGTTTTCTTGGTTAATTCCTCGAAAAATGCCCACCCTTCGTCCTCATCTTGCTCCATGAATTTACCTTGGCACATAGACTCTAACAAAGCGGTTGTTGGACTATCTAAAGCCTCGTAAACGATCTTATAAAGTCTCCATTTTTCTATTCCGTGGTGGGGGTATTGTGATAAAAGATTTTTAAAACGATCAAAATATTTCCAAAAAGACTCGTTTTCCTTTTGATGAAATTGATTTATCTCGGTTGTAATTCTCGTAGTCTTATGGTTTGGAAAATATTTCTTAAGAAAAATTACCACAAATCCCTTCCATGTGGAAAAAGAATTAACCGGTAGGCTATACAACCATTTTTTAGCATTTTCTTTAAGCACGAAATTAATGAGCCTAAACCTAATTGAGTCCTCGGTTAATTGTTGGAGTTTTTGTAAGGCACAAACCTCCTCGAATTCATGGATGAAAAGATACGGGTCCTCACCTTCACTCCCGATAAATTTGGGTAACATGCTAATGTGTTGAGCTTTGAATTCGAAATTATTACCATTTACGGGAGGAAGAGTGATACATGAGGGTTGGGCAGAACGGGTGGGATAGCAACGGTCCTTAAGAGACATGGCCATGTTTACTATTGGTTCGGAATTATCTAAAGACTCGGAGTCAGGAGAGGAAGAAATCTCAAACGATCTCACTTGTCTAGAAGAATTGTCCCTAATCCAAATAGTTCGCATAAACCATGAAAGGGAACATGTAGTTAAAAAATGTGATAAAATAAACACACAAAAAGAAAGGGTGAAAAATTAAAAGAAAAAAAGATTCTAACCCTAGGGTTCCTTAATAAAATAACTAGACCTTGCTCCTAACTGCAAGGACCACCAAAAACTTGGTAAATCAGAATTTATTCGGACCGATTTGGCCAGGTAGGTGCAAGCATTGCCAAGAGGCTAAACACCGGCCTAGACACCAAATCTTAATTGGCCAGGTAAGCTTTCGCTTGCCTAGACACCAAAGAATCGGAATAATTAATGATTACTTCGTTTCTTAGGTACCTTCCTAATTGAGCACGAAATTCCTAGGGGCAAACGTCTAATTAATTTTATTATAGGCTAGGGTATGCAAAATGAGGGATTTATTGTTTTTGGGCTAAGGAAAAGTGATGAAATCCCTTCCCTTATCTTTTGAGAGGTTTTGTCCATAAATTTATTTACAAAATGATGCAACAAACAAAGAGGTATAAAAAATTATAAACATTTATGGATGCTTAACTATGTGCTTTAACTAAAGAAAAGAAAGAATTTAACGTACCTTTGGGTCCTCCAGCGATCACCACAATTATAAGGTACAAAAAATTAAAAACAAGAGAATAAAAATCTAGATAATGTGCCTTAATTGATTAGATGCATGATGCAACAATTATGTAATTTCTAACTAATTTTTTTGGATTTTTTCAATTTTCAACTTTTTTTTTGTGATTTTCGATTTTTTTTTTGATTTTTTTGTGATTTTCTAAATAAGGAAAAAAAACGAAAGAGGAGAGAGATACGAGTTACCCAAGCAAAGCTTCCAAAATTCTTCTGCTTTAATCCAAGTTTCCCGAATTTTCCTCCAAATTCTTCGAAAAAATGCAAACAAGAAAAAGGGTGAGAAAAGAGCTAATCCGAATAATTAAAAACTAAGGTGCGAAAAATAATTAGTCCCCGACAGCGGCGCCAAAAACTTGTTGTGCTAAAATAAATGACAATTAGAATCGCAAGCGCACGACTCAATCGTTGAATTATTTTAGGTTCGTTCCTCGGAGACTAACCAAAAACTTGTTGTGCTAAAATAAATGACAATTAGAATTGCAAGCGCATGACTTAATCGTTGAATTATTTTAGGTTCGTTCCTCGGAGACTAACATTTTCGCAAACTTTATTTTCAATTTAATCGAATTAAGACAAGTTGATTTTTGAGAATTGATTGGATATTATACTAATTAATTCCTAAAACAAAATTTAAACTATTTTAATCTAATCTATTTCCAAACTAATTAATTAAAATGAAAGAGCAAATCTAAATTATTCTAAAAAAAATTATTAAAAATAGAAATTCGAATTAAACTAATTTGATTTTAAAAAAAACATTTTAAGAAAATTTGGGCATGAAGTATTTATAAATTTAACTAACCATAAATAATCACAAGAATTTTGATTCGATTCGAAACTCAACAAATAAAACCAACAAACGAAAACTCAGTAATTCGTGCAAACCAATATGCAAACAAACTGAAAAAAACTCAGACAACACAAATTGAAAACATGACTCAACCATTATGCAAACTCAATAATCGACCCACTAATTGACTCGGTCAAACTCAGCGATAAACAAATAAAACTGCACAACATTTGCAAAAACCCAGAACTCAAAAATGACATAAAACAATTGTAACGTTCATAATGATTCTCAGCTCTAAAACTGCAACTAAACCGGACTCAGAAACACGGCAAAAACAGAAACACGACTCAACATCCAGCAAACAAACAGACCAAATCACGACTCGAGCTTAAGCAGCGATACCAGAATAGGAAAAAAAACATAGAACCTAGGATCGACTCTGCAAAAATCACTCGAATGACATCAATTAGCAACTACAGTCACTTCGAACTGACTCAAAAGAAGCCGCAAGAAACATCGCCAACTCAGAAAATCAGACAAAATGCAGAAATAAACCCACGAACTAAACCAATGAATCAAGAACTCGAAATCGATAAACAGACTCAGGACTCAAAGACTCAGATCCGGTAAAACCAATTCCATAAATCAGCTAATTCAATAATCACTCGAACTCAACAAACAACTACTCAGCACCAAGAACGCAGAAACGCAGTAAAAATAGAGACTTTAAAGTAACTATGAAACAACATAAAACTGGACCATCGAAGACCTTAGAACATCGAATTCGAACAACAAAATAAAACTCGATTCTCATCAATAAACAATAAACATTAACAAACAATTAACAATAACCACAAAACAAACCACGAACTTAACCCAAATGTAAAACTCAGCTACTGAACTAAAAATTAAAAACAAAACAAAGAAAAAAATTGAAAAGAACAAGGGAAAGGGGCTGTGTGGGTTTGTGCGAAAAGAAAAAAAAGGAGGAAAAGAAATGAAAGTTTTGTGGGGAATGGTAGAAGAAGAGAAGGAGTTGCAACGAGAGGAGATGCTGGGTTTTCTGAAACAAAAACAGGGGACAATAACTTTACTTCAAAAAAAATGAAAACAGGTAAACAAATAGGAAAAAATTAATAAGACTACTTTTTTTTTTTGAAATTAAATACGAAAATAAAGAGATTAAGTACGAAAATTAAAATTTATATTACACTAAAACGATGATTTGATTTGGAATTAAAATGGCCCACAATAAAATTAAGATTTTTAAAGGGGCTTAATTACGAATTTAAAACTAAAATTATAGCTACGAACATGAAAAATAAAATCGTTACTTTCAACCCCATATGGATAGCATTTTGCTACTTTGTCCACTAATCGGATTTACGAAAATAATGAAAGCAAGGCAACAATAATGAAAGTGCAAGACAAGAAATTAAATGAAATGAAATTGCATTAAAATAAAAAGTGTTTACAAGATTTGAAACTAAAAAAAAATACAAGAAATTAAAGCTACCCTAAAATCTATTGATAAATACAAGGGGGGTAAGGGGGTATTTATAGGATAAGAATTAGGGTTAAGGGGAGTGTTGCGTAAATCTTGGCCCTACACCTTCTAAATGTGGTGGACAAATCCTAGCCATCTATTTTTTTCCTTCCCCCTTAAGCTTTGTAGAGTGGATATTGGCAATACACTTATTTAGTGTGTTGGGATGATCTCCACCTTCCACATGTCTTCAAAGATTCCTTTTCCACCAAGCTCCCAATTTTTTTTCCTTTTTTCATTCAAGTCCTTTTTCTTCATCTTTTTCCCTTCCTTGCTCTTTATTTTCTTTATTTTCTCATTTCTTTATTTATTCATGAATTTCCTGAAATGCAACCAAATAAATTATTAAAATACGAGTTCAAGCAATAAATAGGTAATAAAAATATGCAAAAATATGAACTTATCAATTCTCATCTTAAAAATTCCAAGAACATCTCACTTCATCATCATAGTCATCATATGGCTAAACCAACTACAAGATCATGCTTACATGCTTATAATAACACTATAATCGTAACTAAGCTAAAAACCACCAAGAACATACATAATCTCAAAGTAAGATCTAGGGTTCTTAAGAATTATACCTTCTTTGGAGAGCGTACAAGCCCTCATAAACCTTGTATAGTCCTTGTATGGCCTTATTATAGCTTAGATCATCCAAAGAAAACAAGAAATCAAAGTTAGTTCATGAAAGTTACTATTCATCCTCCATTTTGATGATTTATTTGAAAATGAAAAAGGTGGAGTTTGAAGCTAAGATTTCTAGGATAGCTATTATATGAAACGTAGTACTCACCATAAAATTTTGGAGATCAAACCATGGTTGGAAGATTGATTTTGGTTCTTGAATATTGGCCTTGGCCGAATGGAAGTATAATGGGGGGGGGGAGAGAGTTTGCTTGGCTTGCTCTTTCTTTTTGATATAATCTCGTATTATTATGGTAATATCTTTGGTATAAAGTAGCTTTAGTAAAGTGGTGTGGTCATGGATGATGTGTTTCAAGTGGACAAGTGTTGATGATTAGTGGTAAGATGAGAAGATGATGCTAAGTACTTGGTTTGTTGCTAAGTATGCTAGTTACTCTTATAACTACTTGGTTACTTGATATTATCTACTTGCACATGCATGCATCTTGGTTCTCTTCTCGTTTCTTTGTCCAGTTATTGCTCAATTTCATTGATCGTTCGGAGGAATATCTCATGTATTTCTCGTTAGGGTTTTATCGGAAACCGTCTTAATATTTATACTACCATTCCCAATCCTTCTTTATAATTCTTGAATTTAAAACCCCTAAATCTTTATATTAAATTCTTAAATCATTCAGTGTCTAGGGAAATCTCGGAGGAAATAAAAGTGCTATTTTTCTGAATCTGATATCGTTTACATACACTTATATTGCCTATCGGTCATTAATACGAACTCAGAAATCCGTTCCAAATACTCCTATATAGCGTCGTTTGATAATATTCCAATTTCCACCAAAAACACTATTCATTGCTTATTTTCTCTTTAATTCTTATAATTAGAAAAATGTCCGTGCGCTTTCCCGAGCGTTCCTTAACCCTTTTTCGGAACCACTAGACTTATAACGGATATCGATTTGGATGACATGAGAATAACCTTCCTCTTTGGAATTTACCATATCTTACTTATCCAAGAGATAGATTATTCTTATCTAAGTTGTCAACCAATTGCATTGTTCATGACATATAAACATTTGAATCAAAATTCGTTAAATATTCATTCACTGAAACCACTGTTACACTTATAATCCATTACATAATAAATGTTTTAATTACTACCAAAAATCTGGGTTCTTACATTATTATTTTAATGAACCTTAATGGAATCTATTAAGTGTTTTTGGTATTTTTCTCACACTTAAGATTCCATTAAGTGTTTTGGATCCACACATTAATTATTATTTTTTAACCAATAACTTTTTTTATCAAAAACTTTACGTGTAAGATTACCTTAGGTGTTGCACATTGATATATTAGTTGATATATATTGTCAATGTGAGATTCCGTTAAGTGTTTCGGTAAAAATCTACTTATTCAGTTTGATCAATAAATATTTATCAATACACTTAAGGAATCTCACAATGAAAATATGTATTAAAAATAGTTTAATGAATTTCACTATAAGTCTAAAAACTACAAAAAATGAGATAAATTTTCAAGGATACTGAAAATTCCGTTAAGTGATTCGATAGAAATATAATTATTCTTTAAAAATTTGATCTATAAATATTTATCAAAACACTTAAGGAATCTCACATTGACAATATATAACGCCTTAGAAATTTTCAGAATTTTTAATTACTAAAATTATTTATTTTATATTAAATGTGAATTATGTGGCGTATAAATTGGTTGAGGAGGTGAAGTATCTGTGGAATAATATTTGGGGGTCTAGTTGATGTTTTGTATGTGTTGTGCAAGCCCGACTATTTCTTTTTATTATATTTTGGGAATTTATTTCCTATTTAATTGTGTTATAATTATCTTCTGTGAATTTTATTAAATCTTCGGGATTAGCAGAAATCCTGAAATCTTCTTCATTAATAACTTTATTAGTTTATATGACTTTTAAAAATATTTGGTGAATTATTTTTGGGTTTCAAGGATTTTAAAATGATTTTACGAATTAATTTGTGTTTTATGGATTTAACCTTGTAAAATTCTTATTTAATTCATTTTGGACCGAAAAATATTTTAAAAATATGTGGGAGATCGTAATTTTTCATTCTATATTTTAGAAATTTAAAATTAAAAGTTTCATCAAATTTTCCGTGATGTGATTTTTGAAAATTATGTAAATAGTTTATTCGTTATTTAAAAAGCTATTTTATTATAATTACTCCAACTACTTTCCCCTTTTACTTACCTAATCCCTAAATTCATTTCCCCCAAACAGATATTAACATCGATCTCTCCAGAACTCTCCAGTTCTCTCTCGGTTATTTCTCCGTTCTCTCGCATCTCTTCTCTTTTCCTCACGTTTTCCGGCGAATTGTTCTATCGGTTCTTCTCTGTTCAGTCATAGGCTGGTAAAGGCTCTTTAATCCTCCCTCCCCCTGCTCGTTCTTCCCTCCCCTGTTTTGGCCACCGACTGTTGATGTGGGTGTGAGTATATATGTATTGGGTGTGTGTAATTGAGGTCGTGGGTCTACGTATGGTGAACTAATGTAAGCTGGGTACATTACAAACCTGGAGATTACCCCTCCCCTGTTTTGGTTATTGGCGTGATGTGGTTTTGTGGCTGTGCGTGTGTTTATGGATACAGTGAGTGTGTGTTTGTATCTGTATTGCTGCGTGTGTGTAGCCAGTTATGGTATGAATTGAGAGCTTGCTGGCTGTGTTCTATTATTGCGTTGTAAGACCCGAATTGGTTTGGGAATATATGATGCGTGTAAAACAACATTGGTACAAGTCAGTGAAAGGATGTGTGTGTGAGTATCTCGGGCGTGTAAGTCGTGTGTGATGTGGGTGTGTGCGTGAAGACGATGTGTGTGTATGTGACTGCGTGGGTGAGTATGTGTGTGGGTTAAGGGTTGAGCCAAAGAGAAATTGCGGCTTCATGTGGTTGTGGCTTCGATGTGGTAGTGATACTGTGGTTGTTATGAACTTAATTCACACTCTTATTCTCGTGTATACCTCTGTAACCTCAGAGCTTAATTACTCCGTTTTGATGATGTATTATTGTTGGGTGTTAATCTCGGTTCGAATATTTGACTATGTTTATTCGAATTGATTAATTTCTGTCGAAGCTTGTTGAATTGTTTACTGAAATTGTTAACTTTTCGAATGGAAATTTTGTGCGGAGGTTCGAGTTGGAAGCCCTAAATATATGGAAACCCTCGAGATTTTGCCCTCGACGATGATATTAAATTGAGTCGGGAAATTTGGCGATGATGATTATTTTCTGAGCCAAAAATTATTTAATATTTAATATTTGTTATTTATCTAATAAATTGTAATTTATTATCGAGTTGGTATTAATTGCTTAAATGGTATTAAATTATGAATCGGAGGATTGAAAATGCAAATCGAGATGTGAATTGGGATTGAATACTAATTATGGATTCGATTGGTAATTGAGATTTGTGTTGGTTGTGTCGGCTGTATCCCGACTGGCAGTCCCCCGTATAAAGGGGATGCCGTCAAAATTTTCCTAAAATATATATTAAAAATCATTTCTTGGAATGAGTATGTATAATTATACAATTTATACGAGTTGTGAGTCGGGCTTCATATTTTTTTTTTAAAATCTATGTATTATGTGTTAATGTGCCAATATGATTAAATGCTACTATACGTGGCTTATATATATATTGCTATTATATAAGTATATAAATGCAATTAGGGGACTATTCGCAGGGGTAGACTAGTGAAATGTTTATATTGATTAACGAGTATTAAACAAGATTCTAAAATAGTGTTATATTGTGTGTAGATCCCGTGGATAAAGGAAAGGCTAAAGCTGAGGACGTGAAGACGCTTCGGATTCTGTGATTTTCTAGTTAAGGCAAGTAAATTGCTTCAATTATCTTTTAAATGAGTTATGATTACAAAAACCTGATTCATATGTTTATTCGAATTACTCTTGCTATAATTGTTCCATTAATTTCCCGAAATTTCGAATACTTAATCGTTATGCCCCAAATTGATTCTACTGAGTTGTTGATGCTATTAATGAATTGATTTACATCCATATTCCTTGCAAGTATATTATTCCACTTCTCTTTCAAGTAAACCACTTCACTTATATTTCCAGCGAATTATGACTATCATAACCTGATTCTTATGCATTCGATTTATCCTTGATATAACTGCTCTGATAATTTCCATTAATTTTGAATATTCAATTGTTATACCCCAAGTTGATTATATCGTTTTCGTTGATTCTTTTAGTAGCTTGACTTAAATCAATACCCCTGTTTGCCATATCGAACTTGTCAATATTTAATTCAGAGATTACTTGACCTTATTCTACTTGGTGAGATTTGAGATGTTGACCTGGAACGAAAGTGTCCAGAGTGTTTGGCAGTTGAGGTGGTCGATTGTTCCGACACCTGATGTTTAGTTAGGATTGGACTGTTAGTTTTTTTTAAAATGTGGACCGTAAGGGTCGGACCAGATTCGTGGTCAGAAATTATTAAGGCCAATGTGTGCCGTGGATCCATTAAGGACATTGCTGTGTGCGTTTGTCCGGGGTTAGTGCGTGACTGATCAGCAGCCTAACCTTATAATTGTTTTATTTATAAAATGCATGATAGTCCAATCCGCTTCTATTTTATGATTCAGACAAAAGATGAACTTTCAATTGAGCTTATATATTGTTGATTGTTAATTCTTGACAATCTTGCAGACATGTCAGTTGTTGATGTTTTAATTTCATATATATATACTTGCTGAGCATTTTGGCTCACTTGCTTGCTAATTCTGTTTCCTCAGCTAAGCCTGAAGATGTCTAGAAGAAGTGGCCCGTCTGGTTGGGGTAGTCACCGAGGCAGTCAGAGGGTCGAGGTGGTTGGATGGGTAGTGAACATATATCTTTGTTTATATTATGTCTGTATTAGTAGGCAGATTATCATATTAAATGGGTTGTATATTATTTGATTCAGTTCTGGGTTGTAATAGCTATTGGTAGTTGTTTCATACAGTGACCTGTGAGCGGTCTGGGTTGTTATGGTTTTATTTCCTTATGGTTTAGTATAACTTGCGCTTGTGGACTGTTTTAGTTATACGTAGTTGTTTGAGCAGGTGGTTAGTTCGGTTTATGATTACATCATGCCGAAATTTCTAAAATTTCTTCTATATTAATGTTTAATTGAATATAAAAGTTATTATTATTATTGTTGGCAAGTGAGGGTGTTACACAATATGTATTAAAAATAGTTAAATGAATTTCACTATAAGCCTACAAAATACAAAAAATGAAATAAATTTTCCAAAAAAAAATTAAAAATATGTAAGTACTTTTTAAAAAAAATATTCGTCAAGTCTTTCAATAAATATTTTTTAATTGTGACGGATCAATCAAATAATTATTTTGAAGATTCCGTTAAGTGTTTTAATAAAATATTTACAAAATCTTTTAAACAAATTTCAAAAAATATTTATCAAAACACTTTTAGGAATCTCACATTGACAATGTGCATTATATACACTTTAATGTACTTGACCATATATCTAAAAATTACAAAATGAAATATTTTTTCTAAAAGAATATTTTAGAAGATATGAGTACTTTTCTTTAAAAAAAACTGATTATCAATATTTTTAAGGATATTGAAGATTCCGTTAAGTGATCCGATAAAAATATACTTATTTTTTTTAATATTTGACCAATAAATATTTATTAAAATACTTTAGGATCCTCACATTGCCAATTTATATTAAAAATATTTTAATGAATTTCACTAAAAATCTAAAAACTACGAAAAATGAAATCTATTTTCCAAAAAAAAAAAATTTAAAAAGATATGAATACTATTTTAAAATATAGTCGTCAAGTGTTTCAATAAGTGTTTTTCAAAGAATCTTAATAATTATAAATTAAATATTTAAAAAATATCAAAAATATTAAAAATATACTATTTAAAAAGGATATAACTTTTTCAAATACATTTTGGGATCCCAAAAATAAATAATAGGTAACAAATTAACATTATATATTCTGCAAAACACCTTAAAGAACCTAAAAAATTGTAACAACATATTAGTTAATTTATTTACTACTCAAAGTTTTTTTCAAAAAAAATATAAAAATGAATATTCAGTTATTTGAAGTAATATTTCTAAACAAAATATGTGGTTCCGTTAAGTGTTTTTATAAAATATTTACAAATTCTTTTAAAATTTTATCCAAAAATATTTATCAATACATTTAAAAATTCTCACAATGCCAATATATATTAAAAATATTTTAATGAATTTCATTATAAGTCTAAAAACTACAAAAAATGAAATCTATTTTCCGAAAAAAAAGATATGAATACTATTTTTAAAAATAGTCGTCAAGTGTTTCAATAAGTGTTTTTTAAAGAATCTTAATAATTATAAATTAAATATCTTAAAAAATCTCAAAAATATTAAAAATATACTTTTTAAAAAGGTTATAACTTTTTCATATACAATTTGGAATCTCAAAAATAAATAATAATTAACAAATTAACATTATATATTCTGCAAAACACTTTAAAGAACCTTAAAAAAATTTAATTTAAAAAAATATTCCTAAAACATATATTTTAAAAGAAATTTGGAACGACAATTAAAATATATAGGTTGAAATTAAAATATACCTACCTGTATGTTTGAGATTCTTTAAAATATATAGGTTGTAATAGCTCATTTCCATATTTGAATTAAATCTTTTAAAATTTAAAATTAACCATTGGATCTTTTGAGAGAATTCCTTATATGTTTCTTCAAATCTCAGAAAATATCATATAATTTTTTTTAAAACATATTGATCAATATTTTAGAAGATATGAGTACTTTTCTTTAAAAAAAATCTGCTTATTAATAATTTTAAGGATACAGAAGATATCGTTAAGTGATTCGATAAAAATATACTTATTCTTTTAATAGTTGATCAATAAATATTTATTAAAATACTTAAGGATCCTCTCATTGCCAATATATATTAAAAATATTTTAATGAATTTCAATATAAATCTAAAAACTAAAAAAAATGAAATCTATTTTCCAAAAAAAAGTTTAAAAAGATATGAATACTATTTTTGAAAATAGTCGTCAAGTGTTTCAATAAGTGTATCTTAAAGAATCTTAATAATTATAAATTAAATTTCTAAAAATATTAAAAATATACTATTTAAAAAGGATATAATTTTTTCAAATACATTTTGGAATCCCAAAAATAAATAATATGTAACAAATTAACATTATATATTCTGCAAAATACCTTAAAGAACCTCAAAAATTGTTACAACATATTAGTTAATTTATTTGCTACTCAATGTTTTTTTCAAAACAAATATAAACGGTAATATTC
Organism: Saposhnikovia divaricata; assembly: GCA_036435485.1. Taxonomy (NCBI): domain Eukaryota; kingdom Viridiplantae; phylum Streptophyta; class Magnoliopsida; order Apiales; family Apiaceae; genus Saposhnikovia; species Saposhnikovia divaricata. The sequence continues at coordinate 172,555,039 of CM071600.1, forward strand.
AGTTATTTGAAAAAAATATTTCAAAACAAAATACAAGATTCCGTTAAGTGTTTTTATAAAATATTTACAAATTCTTTTAAAATTTTGTAAAAAAATATTGTAATGAAATAAAAAGTAGGGTGTATTTTTTGCGTATTGACTGCTAGGGTTAGGGAAGACCTTCGAGCTTTAATGGCTGATCAAGTGTTTCGTGACTTAACTCGGGTCCTCACAAGATGCCTACGTATCTTGCAAATATCAAAAATCAAGCCAATGAAAACATAGTTCTAATTGTGAAGGATCAGGTCCTTATATAGGCGTTGGGTGCCTTAGAATTAGGGTACGGTTTTGTGTCCTGGTAGACAAGATACCCGTTTTAGATAGACTTCTGGATCCTTCCATGAGGAAGGCTGATTCCTATTGGACTCATATGACTTGGGGACTACTCCTTGAAGAGTTTGGGTCTTCATTGGACTCAATAACGGAGCCCTTTATTGGCTAATTTATTTAATTACGAATTTATTATTATAATTAGGGTTTTGGGCCCCATAATTGGGCTTTGACCTTGGACCATCTTAGGTTCATTTAATGTATCATTAAATTTGTCTTTAGGGCTTACTTTCAGCCCATATCTTTTGCCCCCAACTTCTAAGAAGACTGATCAGGTTTTCATTGAAGTTAAATGGTTTATGTACACTAGAGTTTCACAGGATCCTGGTCGAATTATGTTTCAATTTCGCATCCTGTTCTGACAATTTTCGACCAGGATTCCTGATCAAGATCGACTAGGATCTTGGTCGAATTAAGGATCAATACATCATCCTGGTCTCATGATTTTCGACCAAGATTCCTGGTCGAAATCAACCAGAATCCTGGTCGAATTAAGGGCACTTTTATCGTTCTGGTCTCATGCTTTTCGACCAAGATTCATGGTCGAAATCGACCCAAATCTGGATCGAATTTTGGGCATTTTTTAACGCTCTGGTCTCATGCTTTTCGACCAAGATTCTTGGTTGAAATCGACCAGAATCCTGGTCGAATTTAGGGTACTTTTATCGTTCTGGTCTCATGCTTTTTGACCAAGATTCCTGGTTGAAATCGACCAGAATCCTGGTCGAATAAAGGGCACTTTTATCATTCTGGTCTCATGCTTTTCGACCAAGATTCTTGGTCGAAATCGACCAGAATCCTGATCGAATTATGGAACTTTCTAACTTGGGTTGCTCTAGTTATTGGGCCTATGAGTTGGGCATAACTTTTTGACATCCCCTTTAACTGGGCTTTCAAACCTCACGGGCTTATAGTGACATTTGGGCCAAGTCCATCCCCTCATATTTTTAACTTAGCGGTGTTAGATTCATGACTATTGGGCCTAATGGGCCTAATTTCATTTTCTTATCCAAATATGGGATTTATAAACTTTTTATTTTTTCAAATTTTCTAGTTGCTTCTAGAATTTTCTAGAACCTTCTCTTCTTTGGGCCTATGGGCCTTTTACGGGCCTTGATCGACTATAATCTGTTACCTTGGAATTTTAACCGGCTGTTTACCGGCTAATAATCCTATAAAATAGTGGAGTGAGCTTTCATTTCTCTAAATTTTGCTCTCGAGGTTCTCTTCAAATCAAGGGCGGCTCCGGTAATTTTTTGAAGATTTTTTTCTTCAATTTCCGGTGGGAGATCATCAATTTCTGGATTTGTTTGAAAGATTTCTGGGTTTTTCTTGAAGGTTCATCTTCTTTAACCATTTTTTGGGTTTCCAAGCATTCATCCGTTGAAGATCCATGGCAGACAAAGTAGCTCAACGACTAGCAAAGATGAATTCTGCTTCAAAAATATGTAACGACATCGAGATTCGTTCCTCTTACAAGAACTTAATTGAAATGATTAATGTACGTGGAGATGAATACCCTAGTTTAGCTAAACTTGATACATATAATTGTTGTAATAAATTTCATGAGGAAGACACCATTCGTGGCTACAACAAGTCCTATAATGTTAGATTCTCCCTTAAACTAGTCATGGTTGGGCCTGGTGACAGGCCTTGTCATTGGAGGCCCAATGCTCTTTGCGTCTTTAGGGATGCCCTTATAGCTGGGCTTAAATTTCCATTTTATGAATTAATTTCGCGTTTGCTAGCAGATATTCAAATCAGCCCATGCCAGCTACCACCCAATGCATGGCGATCCATTCTCTGTTTTATGGTTTTATGTCTTAGAAATATATTCCCTCTTTCTGTTCCCCTATTTAGGAAGATTTTTCAATTCTACAACAGTTCTAGTAATCAATTAGGCTGGGTCTATATGAGACAAAGGCCTAGAATCCCACATATCTTCAATGGTCACTCGGTGGTAGACAATAACCCTAAGTGGAAAGAAGAGTTTATGTACTTAGTTTGGGAAGGGGGTGATTGGGGCACCCTCTTCAAGAAATCTTTTGGGAAGGTGGTCGATGGCAGCCCTAACAAAATCACCCTTAACACGAAGGAACAGGCTGCCTATGTTACTCTTACCAAAGATAATGGTCAGTCATTGTGCTGGGACCTCATTAACGAGGAGTCATTGCGGGCCGTTGGCCTTTTTAAGGTTTCTGATCTGGGTAATTTCTTATACCTTCATGATTTTCTTTATTTCTTGTCTTATTTATTCCAACGTATTTTGTTATTGTGTTTGTAGCTGTGAAGAAGATTATGGATGCTACAGAGCCTGTGGAGGATGAAACCTCCCGCATGAGGAGGGCGAAGAGGGGCTTAGACCCTCGCACTCAAGGCATTGAGCCTGCTTTCTTGCGGCCTCACAAGGCTTTAAGGCAAGAGGTGGTAGCTTTGGACTCAGAGGATGGACCATTGCAGGTGAAAGTCCAGTCCTCGGTCTACAGGGCCCCTTGGGGCTTCAGAAAACAAGACACGGTGGTTAGATCCACCAAGGATTCTATGGATTGGTCGCTCAACTCCATTACTCCCTGTGATTATAAAGATTTGGTATCTGGGGGTACCATGGAGCAGTCAGAGCATCTGGGAGATCAGGCCTTGGCTACGGCGAGCTTCTAACTTTTATTTTGAACTTTATTGATTTCTGTTATGTTCCTTGAGTTAACCCCTTTTGCAGGCCAATGTTCATTTTCAGGGCATGATCCACCAGGCCAAGTCCTGGAAGAACCAGGCTAAGTCTTTTGAGACCGAGTTTCAGAAGACTAAGATTCGAGCTGAAGAAGCTGAGGAGAAGCTAAAGAGGAAGGAGGAGAAGCTTGCTGCAGCCCAGGCCGAGTTGGTGGATTTAAGGGCAAAGAAGGAGGAGATCATTGATGCTTATATGGACTCCAGTGACTTTCAGGCCCTGATGGAGTAGCATGATAGGATTCTTTTTCCTAGCCAGTATACAGATGGTTGGGATGAGGCTATAGAGGTTGTACTGAAGAAGAACCCCGGGCTATTTTCTCCTGCCGACTTCACGAGCCCACACCCTCCTGTTCCTACTCTTGTTGAGGGGAGTGAGGATGAGAGCATGAGGGAGAGAGATATGATACTTGACCCTTCTTCTACATCTCCTCCCCGTAGGGCCTCTCCTACGACTACTACTACTACTGCTACATCCCCTTCTGCAGGTGCCTCGAAGACCAAGGGAGATGAGGAGAGATTGGCATCCTCTAGGAGGCTGAGACTTAGCTATTAGCCCTGTGTGGCTTTTGATTTATGTTTTCATCGCTGTTTTAGCTTATGTTGAACTTATAGCCTTTGGGCTTTTATTTATGTCATTCCTTGTTTTCTTTTACTTCGTTATTTTTGCCAATTGTATTCGGCCTTTCTAAGCTTGCACTTTAAATATGAATTGATACATGTTAGACATAATAAGAATGAACAAAGAGAATATTGAAAACCAAGTTGCATAAATAAATCTTGAAATGGGTCCCGCCCTTACATAATACTCTACTTCTTACTCGGAGTTTACAAACTCTGAAATGGTTTCGTCGACCTTATTTCTACTCACCTAATAATATTAGCTATGTCCTACTTAGGATAATCAAACATAATAGACTTTGAGGTTTGATGCGTACCAAGTGTGAGGCACCTCGTTCCCTTCCAAAGTCTCCAACTTGTACGATCCTCGTCCCAGTGTTCCTTTGACCTGATACGAGCCTTCCCAATTCGAGGCGAGCTTCCCCTTCTGTCCAACTCCGGATGCTTCAATTTTTCTGAGTACTAGGTCTCCCTGACGGAAGAACCTTTCTTTTACCTTTATGTTATAGTAGAAGGAGGCTCTCTTCTAATGTTCAACATTTCTAGCATGAGCTTCATCCCTCACCTCATCTATCAGGTCGAGGGACAGCTTCATTCCTTCTTTGTTGGTGTCAGGTTCAAAGGCTTCCACCCGTGGAGATGCATGCATGACTTCCACGGGTACCACATCTTCGGCTCCGTAAGCTAACATGAAGGGGTTGCTCCACTGGTCACCTTGAAGGTGTTGCGGTATGCCCAGAGTATGAGTAGTAGCTCATCCACCCAAGTGTTCCTAGAGCGTTCCACCCTCTTCTTAAGTCCATCAAGGATGATTCGATTAGCAACCTCAGCTTGCCCGTTGGCTTCAGGGTGGGCAACTGAGGTAAACCGAACTCAATTCCATTCTCATCATAATACTTTCTGAATTCCTCATTATTAAACTAGGATTCGTAACTAGGATTCGTGGAATTTCATAAAGGATTTTTAAAACCAGTAACGCATGTCTACCATGCGTTATAGCCTATTCTGGCGGTCCCAGCGGCCGACAGTCTCAGGCGTCAGAATCAATCAGCCAACACAGCGGGAGTAGTACTCATCTCAGGCATGTGTCAATAAGTACAACTCTTGTGTTCCGTGCAAAATATCAAATATTAATACACAATTTAATCATCTCAGACAACAACTGACAGCATTACACCCGATAATCAATTACTTGGCTTTTCGTGCAATCATCCAAAAACAAATCATATTTGTAATGATCAGATGTATTACTATTATTAAGAATTTAATTAAAACAATTTTAAAAATTCATAATAAATAATCTATACATCAAAAAATTATGAAAAAAATATCTACACGATCCACAACAATTGTAGAACCCAGATCAATGGCCAAATATTACAGAAAAATGTATTTCGAATTAATTTATAATTAAATCAAAATAAACTTGTAAAATCCATAATAAATTCATACATCATGATTAAATTATGAAAATTTACAGATAATTCTATATGCATACAACCTACAGCTCTGATACCATTGAAGGATTTTTTTGCATATACGGAAGCGTACAACATAAATTGAAACATATATATCGCATATATATTGCATACTATTCATGTAAAAGTTGTGGGATCGATTTCTAACCTTTAAAAGCGATCCAAGAATGACGTAGAGAGGCTCTAGCAGTTGTTTCTCAGTATGTGAAGCACTCCACAAGTATCCACAAGAGATGATTCAATGGAGGGAGGAAGAAAGTGTTGAGAGAAAAATGGGGTTGCCTCTCTAAAACTTACGTAAAAAAGATTAGAGGCTAATAGAGTTTATAATAGTATATTTATAGACAAAAAATCTCAGCTGAATTTTTTCCCATAACTTAATATAATTATTGAACCCATTAATTAATTAATCTCATTAATCAATTAATTAATAATTAAAACTCTTTTAATCATTAATTCTTTTCCTAAACTCTTTAGAAAATAATTCTCTCACTTGATTTAATTTCTTAAATTAAATCCTTAATTAATAATATTAGGAACTCTTCTTAATTAATTTATAATCAATTAAATCTTATTTAATCAATTATAAAAATTGCTAATAAATTATTTATTTCACAAATAAATAATTACTAGCCATTATTAATTAATTCCTCCACCAATAAATCAGTCTCTTTTATTGTGTGACCCTGTAGGTTCAATATTAAGCCGGTAGTAGAAATAAATAATAATAAAACTATTTTATTATTATTTATATGAATTCTTCTAATTCATTAAATATAATTAATTAAATAATTAATCATATTTATTCTACATCGTGAGGGATACTTCTCAGCATATCGCGACTATCCGGATAATATGAATTCACTGCTTAGAATAACTAGAACCTAGTCAGTGAATAGTTACCATACAATCAATTCCTTCCACCCCTACAATATCTCGATTAAATACAAGGCATGGAACTCGTATCAAGCCTATCAAATTTAATCATATGATTCCTTATTCATAATGCATAGTTCATATTAATGCAAATTAGAAACTCCTTTCTAATTTCATTCACTCTGGCCAGAGATTCCTGAACTAGCATAATAATAATAGCATAGGATATTCTCTTCCTTTACTGGAAGGGTTAGATCCTTTATTGATCGTTAACTATCTCCATACATAAATCCCTATGCCCAGAATAGACCTAATGGGTGTCCTTGAGACTAAGGACTAAACCAAAGCATAGTTCATTATATACAAGATTACTCTAACGATCTCAAGTCTAAGGACACTTGTACAACTATCACTTAGTGAACAACTATCGACACGTGAGTAAACTCCATTAGTTGCTCCACTGATCGAGTCATGTTCAGTTATCTTATTCCCTAATAAGCACCTACATACTAGCTATAGTGTCACCACACAAATGCCTATGAGAATAGACATCCTTCCTAGGAAGCTAGCATAGTATGTACTGATCTTTATGGATTAACTAACTCCCAATTAGTTATCCTATGATCAGGAACAGTTTAAGTCTAGTGTTATCATCTTCTAGATCTCATTATTATAATCTCATTATAATTTTAGAAGAATTACTCTAAACTATGGAACATCTAATTTAAAACACTTTAAATAGATAAAGCCCGTATAAAGACAAATATGTCTTTCACTAATAATCATAAAACCTAATAAGATTATAAGAAAGTTTATCCTAACTCATCATCCATGATTGGATTTAGGACACTTCTCTTTCATTCCATACCTACACATGACATTCTCCCATAAGAATTGTGCAACTTGTTTGGTCATGATTTTAGCTAAGGGTTTGGCTTCAATCCACTTAGTGAAGTAGTCAAAAGCTATAATCAAAAACTTCCCTTAAGCTCTGGCCATAGGAAAAGGCCCAAGTATATCCATCCCCCTCACAGCAAAAGGAAGGGGGGAGCTGATGGATGTCAACATCTCTGGCGGTTGCCTAACCACTAGTGCGTGTTTCTAGCACCGATCACACTTTTTCACGTACTCCTTGGCATCGACCATCATCTCAAGCCAATAAAACCCGAGCCTAACTATCTTGTGAGCTAGGGCCCTGCTCCCCAAGTGCTGTCCATAAATCCCCTCGTGGACCTGCTCAATAGCTAATTTGGCCTCATCGGGTCTTAAGCACTTTAGATATGGAATCAAAAAAGACTTCTTATAGAGTATCCCTTCAATCAGTGCGTACCTTAACGCCCTCACAGATAATTTTCGTGCCTCCATGGCATTAGTTGTAACAGCCCCAGATCCGGGGTCGGGGATCCGCTCGTTACGGTCTCAATTCCATTAATAATACTTAAACTTGAATCAAAATAGATAAACAGCATGCTATGACCCCGCAATAATATCACACCACATGACCAGTTATAGTCCCAGAGATGAAATTTAAATAAGTCTCTAAACATAGGATCCACAATTCATAAGTTATTACAACCCAAAATGGTTATAGCATAATTTAATAGTTTCTTGCCGTTGATTAACATAGGTTATACATATAGATAATCTGATAAACAAGAGCTGCCAGCCTAGGCTACTGGTTGCTCCTACCTCAGCAATGGTGACGATGATATCAGCGGGCAATCCTACGACTGTTGTCACCTTCTTGCGTCGAGTGCGCCTTACGCGGGCCATCTGACCTAGTTGTTTTTGTGATATAATAAATAAAGCAAGGGTGAGCATTAGGCCACCAAAAATAATATATAACTGAATAATAATAATTAACAGTTTTAAAAGAATATCTTTGAAACCATATGCCATGCATTGACGAACATAGTGCCAGTATAACGTAAAAGATGAAGTTACAAGGTTACTCAAAAGATATTTTCCGTAGAAATATCTGCTATGCAAAAATATGAACAAGATATCAACATATGTCATAAAGAGGAAATGCAAGGTAATTATTGCAATGCAAGTTTTTTTTAACACTTTTCGAATCCTGCCAACACTTATCGGTCACCCAGCCGTAGCTTTCCGATCGGGGTGCTCTCAATAATGTTGCAAAAAATATCCAAATTGGATGATGAACTAATACTGGAGTATTCACCGTGCCCGCTATTCCAATCCTTATGATGATCAGTCGCAGATTGTACAGCTCAAATTAGTTTTACTACCGGTAGAAGGAAGAACTGACGGATTTACTTGTGTACCGCCCTTTTAGATTTCCCTGGCCAACGGTTGGGCCTTTGGGATGGACCGGCGCTACTCGGCCTCTTACACGACTCCTAGTTCGAATAGAATCCATGACTTTGAAACGTAAAGCTCATCCTCCTTTCTTCAAGTATAATACTTGTTGATAAGACTCCACAAAGTAGTCGTATCTAATTGGAAAGGAAAATTCACCAATATTTCCCAAGTTGTTGCTTGTTAATGGATATCGACTTGTTCCGTCAATCTTACCCCTCGAACAATGAGGAAGTAACAAAAGATTCAATTTGATGAATAACAACCAAGTTGCGAATGAAAAGAATAATTTCAAAGATTTATGACCGGGCAGTCAAACAAAATAAATAACAGCTCTCAAGTAAGGTTTCCTTATATTTTGAAAGTTTTTGAGCGAGCATTTTAATCTTCCTATAAGATAGATTTAAATGGATAATAGGGTTTTGGGAACCTTTCCTTGATAAAAAAATAATTATAATAAGGCTCAGAAATATTTTACATAACATTTGAAGATTAAAGATAATTTTTTGAATAAAATAATTTATTTTGAAAACAAATTTAAAAGTATTATGATAAGTGGATTTTATATCCACTTGGAGCATTCCATATCGGCTTAAATTGACTGTCTTGGACTCAAGTTTGTTGTAGTTTTGATGTGTTTTGTGTAGTTGTGCAGGTTTGCAAGAATGTCGATTATGGTGGATGCTTCTGTCGTTTTTGGAGATTAAATTGATTAAAATTCGAATTTTCCGGGAAGGTTGCGCAGTCTACACTGTTTTGGCCATATCTGGAGTTCTATAAGTCCGTTTTCAGCGATCTTACTGTCCACACGAAGCTAGGGAGATTTTCTACAACTTAGGATAGGAATCCCACATGCAGGCTGCGTGTGGTGGGCGCAGGTAGCACGACAAGCAGACTGATGTTTTGCCCTTTTCAAGTTCTAATTGTATTTTGGGCAGTTTTCAATACCTTAATCGAATTCTAATTGTAATAGAAGGTAATTTCTTGCTGGAAAGAAATCTAGAGCCTATTCAAACACATCTTAGCATTGTAATTCGGATAGTTTTTATTATTGTATCATAGCTTAGATCTGCAAGGGAGAAAAGGAGAGAAGGATTCAACGCTCGTGACAAGCAACGGATCTAGATCTACTTCATCTTTTGTGTTATTCTGGATTCTAGATTTGTTTTCTCAACTCTTAGTTTTAATAATATTATTTCTTCTTTCTTTCATATCTTGTTTTATATCATGGTTTCATCAGATCCCATGATGACGAGTGGTTCGATTATGAACTAATCGTTGTCATGGGATTCTAACGGATTTATTTATGGAACTTAGTATCTTGATGCTTTAAAGATCTGTGTGTGGTGTGTAATTGATATCCTCGTATGGTTAATCTTAATGCTTTTAGATGCGTAGATAACATCTAAATTGAATTGTTAATCTCTTGTGAAGTGAAAGTGGATCTTGAGATTTAGAACTTGCCATGCTAGCATAGGTTTATAATTGTTTATCAATATGATTCGTAGTATGAGATGAAAATATTTATATTGCCCTGTGTGATCTTTACGGATAACTTGTTCTTCAACCGTTATGTTTTCAAATTCTATAGACATATAGGGTCTAAGCATAATTGGTGTCTATTCATCTTCTATCTCTTTTGTGGATGTATGTTTAGTTTGGTATACGTATGCTGACAGGTAGCGTGTACTTGTTTCGTGTTATCCGATAAGATATCATAACCATTGCATATAGTGATTAAAGGCGTCAGATCTAAGTGAAGTATTTAATGAAGTTAGGATCCCATGTTTATTCTCTTATAAATAATTCGATTTCAATTCTCATTAGTTAATTTAATTCTTAGTTTAATATTTGCTTTTAGTTTAAATTAGTTAATTAAAACCTCAATTTGTGATTTGTCTTAGCAGTGAGTTATAACCATACATTGTTGAATAGGTGCATTAACTGAATAGAACTTAACCAGATCTCAGTGGAACGAACTCGATTTTATCTATATTACTTGTGACCACGTATACTTGCGTGATTTTCTGTAAACAAGTTTTTGGCACCGCTACCGGGGATCATCGGTGTTTTGTTTTTAGTTTATGTGCTTGTCATTAGTGGTCGTTAGCGTTCACTGACTCAGATTTTCTTACTTAGTTTGTTGTTTCTTGGTGTTTCAGGTACTTGAACGTGTATGCGAACACGTTTGCAAACTCGTAAACTGGCAGAAGAAGAACTTGCAGCAACAAAAGAGATGGTAGATTTACCAGCAGCAGCTAAAGCTTTGAAGGATTATTCTCAGCCCAAGATCAATGACATTCAGTCTAGCATTGTCAGGCCAGCTATTGCAGCTAATACTTTCGAAATCAAGCCGGGCACGATTCAGATGGTGCAGAACTCAGTTCAGTTTGGGGGTGCTCCTACGGAGGATCCTAACATGCATGTCAGGACTTCATTGAGATCTGCGACACTTTCAAGTTTAATGGTGTGCCGGATGATGCGATCAAATTGAGGCTTTTCCCATTCTCTCTGAGGGATAAGGCTAAGGGCTGGTTACACTCTTTACCAGCCGGTTCCATTACTACATGGGAGGATCTTGCTCAGAAATTTCTTACTAAATTCTTCCCTATGGCGAAAACTGCAGCAATAAGGAACCAGCTAACTCAATTTTAGCAGCAATCTGGTGAATCTTTGTGTGAGGCTTGGGAACGATATAAGGAGATGCTTCGTAGGTGTCCACATCATGGCATGCCTGACTGGATGGTTATTAACGGTTTTTACAATGGGTTGGGAGCACAGTCGAGACCTATGCTAAATGCAGCATCAGGTGGAGCTCTATGGGCTAAGAGCTATGATGAAGCTTATGATATTATTGAGACGATGGCTGCCAATAAATATCAAAATCCAACCCAGAGACTATCTCAAGGCAAGGTAGCATGTATTTTTGAAATGAATACAGCTTCAGCTATTTCAGCACAGTTGAAGGCTCTCACTATGAAGGTGGATTCTCTTGCTAATTGTGGAATTCAGCAGGTTGCTAGTATTTGTGAGTTATGTGCAGGCGCAAATGAGACAAGTCAGTGTGCTATCTCGTCTGAATCAGCACAGTTTGTGAGTAATTTTCAGAGACCTGCTGCACCAGTTCCAGCCACTTATCATCCGAATAACAGGAATCATCCCAATTTCAGCTGGAGCAACAATCAAGGTGCACAACAACCACAGCAGCCTTATCAGCAGTATGGAGTTAAGCCATTCAATCAGGGCTATCAACAGTAGTATGCTCCAAGGCAACCACATCAGCCTCTGGGATTTCAGCAGCAGCAGTCTCAGGCTAATGCGGGGCAATCTTCTAATGAAAAATCTGAGATGGATGAGTTGCGGATGATGGTTAAAAGCAATGCAGTTGCTCTCAAGACCTTGGAGAATCAGATGGGGCAACTTGCAAGTGATTTACTTAATAGGCCACAAAGAACTCTTCCTAGCGATACAGAGGCTAATCCAGGCAGAAGGGAAAGCAAAGAACAGGTCAATTCAGTTACTTTGAGATCTGAAAAAGTCACGAGGGATCCTAAATCAGCAGCTAAGGAAGATGAAGATGTTCAGAATCAGCAGGTTGAAAAATCTGCAGTGCCAGAAATTGAGAAATCTGATTTAGTGGATGATCAGCTTGATGGTGAGAAGAGCAAGAAACCTGTTGAAAAGTCTACTCCGGAGCAATCTTCAAAGAATAATCAGATCTATCCTCCTCCTCCATATCCTGGATGCTTGCAGAAAAGTCAAGAGAAACAGTTTCAGAAGTTTATGGAGGTCTTCAAGAAATTGTCCTTTAACATTCCTTTTGTTGAAGCATTGGAGCAGATACCGAGGTATGCAAAGTTCATGAAGGATATTTTGTCACGAAAGAGAAGGTTGGAAGAATTTGAAACATTGGCATTAACAGAGGAGTGTAGTGTAGTTCTGCAGCAGAAGTTGCCACCCAAACTTAAAGATCCGGGAAGTTTCACCATCCCGTGTACTATTGGCAACCTTTCTTTCAGCAAGTGTTTGTATGATTTGGGCGCTAGCATCAATCTCATGCCTTTATCTGTTTCAAGCAACTTGGTCTGCCGGAGCCAAAGCCAACCAACATCTCTTTGCAGTTGGCTGATAGGTCGATCACGTATCCGAGGGGTATAGTGGAGGATGTCTTAGTGAAAGTTGATAAGCTCATATTTCCTGCAGATTTTGTGATTCTAGATTTTGAAGAAGACAAGAAGATTCCCGTAATCTTGGGAAGGGCTTTTCTAGCTACGGGCCGTACTTCGATCGATGTGCAAAAAGGAGAGCTTACAATGAGGGTGCAAGATCAGAAAGTCACCTTTAATGTCTTCAAGGCCATGAAATTTCCGACAGAGGAGGAAGAGTGTTGTAGTGTGGAATTAGTTGATACGGGTCAGAGAAAGAAGTTTGATCAGTTATTGAGCGAAAAATCGGACACGCTCGTGCTAAAGCATCACATCAGTAATTCCATTGACAGTTCTTCAATTCGAGATCTCTCGAGTGTAAAGCATAGGAAACTTCCACCACATTTGAGGTATGTCCTTTTGAATAATGAGCTAGTGATTTTTGAAGAGGGGCATGATAACGTGTTGCGAAGGTGGAAAGCTGATGAAAAGGAAGAAGAAAGTTTTGTTCAGCCATTCGACTCGGAGAAGCAACTTAGAGGTGTTAAGAAGAAAAAGAAGAAGATTAGCCGTTGGGTGGTAAAATTAGGTTGAAGTCTGACGGAAGAGATTTGTGGAAAGCAAGCAAACAAGAGGTCAACGTTCGTATGAATGGTCTTTCTGTTGAGGACGGTTCAGTTATTCGTTTGAAACCGCCATGAGTTGAGGAAGGAACGTCAAGCTATTGACGTTAAAGAAGAGCTTCGTGGGAGGCAACCCATGCATTAGTGTAGGAAAAAAAAAATTGAGTGTTGTGAAAAAAAAAAATTGAGTGTTGTGAAAAAAAAAATCGAAAAAGACTTATTTTTTGCGCAGGCTACGCCTGTGTAACGCAGGTTGCGCCTGCGTTTCTGTTCTCCACGCGGGTTGCGCCTGTGTTGCGCAGGCTGCGCCTGCGTGTCTGCCTTTCGCGTAGTCTGCGCACCTGTAACGCAGGTTGCGCCTGCGTTACAGCCTCCAGAATTATTTTTTATTTTTTTTTCTGCCCGATTTTGGTGTTTTAACCTACAAAATTTCCCCCACAATCTATTCCAACTCTTATTCCCTCATCCTTAAATCTTAATTCTGCTTCTATATCAATTCCAAAGCCCTCCATCTTCTCTTCAAATCTTTAAACTATATCTATTCTAATTCATATCCTCTAATTCCCTAAATCCTATTTCTAGCCTACATCAATTTCATACCCTCTCAAATCTCTCCTTTACATATTCAAATTTATATTCATCTTATCACTCCATTATATATACACACCCATACATACAAATCCAATTCCTCTTCTACTTATTTAAATCTCTAAAAATTCAATTCTAAAGAGGAATTAATTGCAAGTTCACCTCTTTGATTCGTAGTTGGTTTATCTCTTCTCTAATCTTATTTTTATTACGAATTTGTGTTTTTGTAAATTGGGGATTTGTATTATTCTTGGTATTTGGGCTATTTTTGGTGTGATATTGTTTGTGATTATTGGTTGAGCTTCTTGTAAGTTGGGTATTGATTCTTATGGCTCCTAAGCGTGGGAGAGGTGGTGCTAGTGTTGCAAAATTTTTGTCTTCGACGGTGGAGGTTGAATTTAGTCGGTTGTTATTAAGGCCAATTGTTAAAGAAAAGGGATTTTTGCCAAACAAGCATGTTGAGTTGCGATGGGGAAGGATTGTAAGGCGCCTTGTAGGTATGTTTTCTGCTATCCCTCGTATTTACTTCCATTCAATGCGGACATTGAATATTTTAAGTTTGGGGGTGGTTTGAGGGATTAGTAGTTGTTGTTGTATTATATGTTCATGTAGGATTTCATGTTTTGCATATTAGTAGTAGTAAATTATGCATGTATGTTCGTAATATTTATGTTTGTTTCATATAGGACATTCTGTTTTTATTTTTCGTATACCATGTGAGTTCATATTAGTTGCATTTGCATAGCATGCATATTTCATGATCCCTTAGAATGAGCTAATTCTGATTGGTAGGTAGATGCCTTATTGAGTGTGGTAATGATGAATAGAGGGTTGATTTATAGTTCTTATGAGATTGGCTTGCATGAACTTTTACACAGTCTCATTGGGTGCTTTTGGGCTAGGTTAGGGTCATGTTTGTTTGGATGCTTTGAGATTTAATCACTTGATTATAGTTAGAATTTGCGTTATTCCCTTGATGGCGTAGGAGCACTTAAGTCTAAGTTTGGGGGAAAACAGGGATTTCATGTTTAATTGTAAATAATTGTCAATATGGCTAGGCGTCAAATGGCTAGTAGCCGGCTCATATTTATATGAGTAGTCTAGGGTTGGAAATGAGAAAGGCTCATTCCAGATCGTAAAAAAAAAAAAAGGAAAAAAAACCGGAAAAAAAACAGTCAATAGTTAAATCGTTTATATGCATAATTAACCAGGGTGAGCTCTTTAATACTCGAGCTATTAAGTTCGCGGGGACTTTGTGCCTAGTGACCTAAGGCTTGTATAGTCTGGGATCCGCTAACCCAACGCTCGCTACATGGGTATTATTGTATAAGCCTTTCGGGGTCTCATCCATTGCACGGTTAAATAAGCATGCGTTGTTGTGTATATTATTATGTGTCGTAGTAATAAATCATGAATTCTTGTCTAACTTGAATGATGATGGAGGTGTTCTTAAGTTATGAAGTGTTTACAGTCTATTCTATTTATAAACCTGTGATTGTCTTGGCGAAGAATAGGTATGGTTTTAATCTAGTTTTGGGAGTATTTCTGATGAGCATCGCAAACACGCACGTTTCTGTCATGTATTGTTAGTATACGGGGACTTAGTCGAGCTCTATTTGGATTTAGTTGCATTCTTTGAGATATTTGCTTGATAGTTGGTTTTGGTTAGTTTGAAGGGGATTATTGCATTTTCATATTAGTTGCATCCATGCATTGCATTGTTTAGTTAGATGGATTTTGTGGGTACATTCGCTATAGGCCCTCACGAGACCTTACTCGTCCACTAGGGCTGCCTAGGGGTTTAAAGGGCTTGTTGCATATGCCAAATGCAACCGTGATCACCTATGGAAGTGGTACTAATTAGTTAGCGGTTAATTATTTATGCTTGAGGACAAGCATCAGTTTAAGTTTGGGGGTGTGATAAGTGGATTTTATATCCACTTGGAGCATTCCATATCGGCTTAAATTGACTGTCTTGGACTCAAGTTTGTTGTAGTTTTGATGTGTTTTGTGTAGTTGTGCAGGTTTGCAAGAATGTCGATTATGGTGGATGCTTCTGTCGTTTTTGGAGATTAAATTGATTAAAATTTGGATTTTCCGGGAAGGTTGCGCAGTCTACACTGTTTTGGCCATATCTTGAGTTCTAGAAGTCCGTTTTCAGCGATCTTACTGTCCACGCGAAGCTTGGGAGATTTTCTACAACTTAGAACAGGAATCCCACGCACAGGCTGCGTGTGGTGGGCGCAGGCAGCACGACAAGCAGACTGATGGGAGCAGGGAATTTACTGTTTTGCCCTTTTCAAGTTCTAATTGTATTTTGGGCAGTTTTTAGTACCTTAATCGAATTCTAATTTTAATAGAAGGTAATTTCTTGCTGGCAAGAAATCTAGAGCCTATTTAAACACATCTTAGCATTGTAATTCGGATAGTTTTTATTATTGTATCATAGCTTAGATCTGCAAGGGAGAAAAGGAGAGAAGGATTCAACGCTCGTGAGAAGCAACAGATCTAGATCTACTTCATCTTTTGTGTTATTCTGGATTCTAGATTTGTTTTCTCAACTCTTAGTTTTAATAATATTATTTCTTCTTTCTTTCATATCTTGTTTTATATCATGGTTTCATCAGATCCCATGATGACGAGTGGTTCGATTATGAACTAATCGTTGTCATGGGATTCTAACGAATTTATTTATGGAACTTAGTATCTTGATGCTTTAAAGATCTGTGTGTGGTGTGTAATTGATATCCTCGTATGGTTAATCTTAATGCTTTTAGATGCGTAGCTAACATCTAAATTGAATTGTTAATCTCTTGTGAAGTGAAAGTGGATCTTGAGATTTAGAACTTGCCATGCTAGCATAGGTTCATAATTGTTTATCAATATGATTCGTAGTATGAGATGAAAATACTTATATTGCCCTGTGTGATCTTTATGGATAACTTGTTCTTCAACCGTTATGTTTTCAAATTCTATAGACATATAGGGTCTAAGCATGATTGGTGTCTATTCATCTTCTATCTCTTTTGTGGATGTATGTTTAGTTTGGTATACATATGCTGATAGGTAGCGTGTACTTGTTTCGTGTTATCCGATCAGATATCATAACCATTGCATATAGTGATTAAAGGCGTCAGATCTAAGTGAAGTATTTAATGAAGTTAGGATCCCATGTTTATTCTCTTATAAGTAATTCGATTTCAATTCTCATTAGTTAATTTAATTCTTAGTTTAATATTTGCTTTTAGTTTAAATTAGTTAATTAAAACCCCAATTTGTGATTTGTCTTAGCAGTGAGTTATAACCATACATTGTTGAATAGGTGCATTAACTGAATAGAACTTAACCAGATCTCAGTGGAACGAACTCGATTTTATCTATATTACTTGTGACCACGTATACTTGCGTGATTTTCTGTAAACATATTAAATAAATATTCCAATAATATTTATTAACTCATAAATATTTAAAGAATATTTATTGATCAAAATATTGCTCATAAATAACCCTCGAATGAATATATAAAAATATTCAATAAATAATAATTTCTTAAATTAATACTTGAATTAATATTCAATAAATAATTCAAACCTTAAATGAATATTCGAAACAATATTCATTAAATAAATAAATAAACTCAAATGAATACTCAAAATAATATTCATTAAAGAAATGATGGAAAACATTTATCTAATATTGTCCTCAGAAAATAATCACAGTATATACAGAAATTCCGACTCCCGGTCTATATTTGAAGAATGAAGATCATATGCCCTTTACTAAAGGTCTTAGCAATATCCGACTTATAACTAATATATCACATATCTAGCTTATAAGCCAATATCAAATCATAAAACCAGTATCACAATATAATTTGAAAGCAGGCATGCATGCTATGGCATATGTACAACAGAAACCAAATCATATATATTATCACAACAACAGTTTCAAAATGTTTGAAAACTTGCCTGGTACTCTGGTAGGGATAGTGTGTCCTGGGTCAGTCCGGTGATCTATAAATAATCAAAATATTCGAGAATAATCACTTAACGCTTTGAAAGGTTAAGTATATACTTTACTTAGGTTAAAACACGTTTTCAAGTTATCTCGTTATACACCCTCTAGTGTAACTCTTATTAACACCGTTGCAACCCGACACTTGCTCATTATCCAGGCATGTCATTACACTTACACTTGGTAGGTTCTTAAGTCATTTAAGTTCTAAGGTTGGTCGTTTACTAGGAAAGATTATACCTCGAGATTTATTGTCCGCTTTCTAAGTGGTTTTCCAAAGTTATAACCAAGTGCTCTTTTTAGGGGTTCCCTCGTACTTAACCTTGATTCGAACATTTTTATAAAATCGAAAAATGATCTGTTTGACATGAGGTCTTCTCTCACACCTTCCTTATGATCTCTAATATTTATTTATCAAGATTCGCCACTGAATTAATCATGTTAAGGGGGTTCAATTTCAGTTTCGAACTCGCACTTATGGTTTCGAACCACTTTCACTAAATCGACCATAACTCCTAAACCGTAAGTCTAAATGCTTCGATTCTCATGCCAAAACGATCTATGACTCGAGATCTATAAGGAAATGTCATATAATTATCAAGATCAGAAAATTAACCCAACTGTTATGCACGTTTTTAAGAGTTAACGAAATTTTGCCATTACGACGGCTATAAATCTAACATTTCCAAATTTATCACAACATAACCAAGCCACACCGGGCATACCATACATCTTAACAAGTCCAAGAACATCTCACTTCACCATCATTTGGATCATATCACTTAGATCAACTAAACCAACTACATAATCATGCTTACATGCTTATAATAACATCATAATCATAACTCATCTAAAACCACCAAGAACATTCAAAAACTTAAAGTAAGATCTAGGGTTCATGAGATTTATACCTTCCTTGGAGTGTGTAAAGACCTTACTAAGCCTTGTATAACCTTTGTATATCCTTAATATAGCTTAGATCATCAAAAGAAATCAAGAAAGCAAAGTTAGTTCTAGAGAGTTACTATTCATCATCATCTTTGATGATTTATTAACTATGAAAGACTTGGAAGCTATGGCTCAAATTCATAGGATATCTTAATTAGGAATTATAGAACTTAATTAATTAATCTTGAGATTTTTGAATGGTTGGAAGTGATAGTGTTAGTGCCCTAGAGACAATGTAGTGGTGCTTCTAGGAAAGACTATTTTGTTATGTTCCGACGATTAATTCTATATTGATTTATTATGTCTTTATTTACTGCGAAATAAATGTTAGAATAATAAATGTCCTTGGAATATGTAACATGTATTCTATATCTTTAAGTATGTGCCTTAAAAATGAGATTATATGAATAGTGTTTATATTCCTAAATATCCCTAATCGAGCATTATTAATATGGGACAATTATAATGCATAAAGATTAGTATGTTTGTTGACTGATGACCACATCTCATTGGTCATAGGTATAGTGATACTAAAGTCAAGAACATAGATGCATGTAATATTCTACATGGCACTGGATTGACCCATAGTGAGATTCTACATGCTGATAATGTCATTAGAAAGACTCACAGTGATAATGGTGTAATGATCCTTAGATTTGAGATCATTATATTTTTATACGAGGATTAATATACTTTGACTTCATTAAAAGTTACCTTTGACCGGGTGATGATAAAAGTGGACGTCGGGTATATTATGAGACGTATGAGAAATATGAATGATAGATAAAAGATTTAACCCTCCTATTAATAGGAGAGATATTATTGGCCTCTTGATTGAGTGAGCCTATGAAAATGCATGGCCATGCTCAAATATTGATTTGTTTTTAATAGTCTGCTCATTGATCAAGGAAACCCGGATTAAACATTGAAGAGGATGACTAAATACATGCCTCGAGTTTAATCTATAATATATGGTTAAAGGGATTATATTACACGGAAACATTAATCACGAAAGGTTTAATTGGATCACCAATTATTATTATTACTTGGGTAGCGATGATGTATTACTAGATGTCGCTCATTGTTTATAATTTTATTATTGGATATTAAAATTATTGCCAACGTAATAATAACCTAAAGGGTTACACAATAAGAACTTTAAAAGGAGTTTTAATTTAAATTCTGAATTTAAATTAAATGATTATAATGCATTTAAATGACTATTTAAATTCTGAGTGAGCCTATGAAAATGCATGGCCATGCTCAAATATTGATTTGCTTTTAATAGTCTACTCATTGATCAAGGAAACCCGGATTAAACATTGAAGAGGATGACTAAATACATGCCTCGAGTTTAATCTATAATATATGGTTAAAGGGATTATATTACACAGAAACATTAATCACGAAAGGTTTAATTGGATCACCAATTATTATTATTACTTGGGTAGTAATGATGTATTACTAGATGTCGCTCATTGTTTATAATTTTATTATTGGATATTAAAATTATTACCAACGTAATAATAACCTAAAGGGTTACACAATAAGAACGTTTAAAAGGAGTTTTAATTTAAATTCTGAATTTAAATTAAATGATTATAAATTCGAAATTAGTTATTTAATTAATTGAGTTGGACTTAATTAATTAAAACAGAATTCGAATTTAATCATGTTAACCCAATCAGTTTTGGTTTTATTAGAAGTCCAAAACGAAATAGGGTTTTGGCCCAATCTCTCTGCCTTATAAATACATAATGATGTATTGTTTAGGGTTTGTTAATGCAATTAGCTACTCTAAATCGTTTAGAGAGGCTAGAGAGAGAGAGATAGAGAGTTAGAGGCACGACTTCGGCTAGTACCGGCTCCCTTGATCGTTGGACGATCGGACGTTCGTGTGGACTTCTTTGGTGACGCAGATCTTGTTACAAGGGCTGCGTGGTGATTGCATCTTTGGACCTCCATCTGTCATCAACTGTCAAAGCTTCGATTTAAGGTAAACGTTCATAACTACGAATTAGACGTCTTGTTTTGCATGGATCCTGCGATTAGGTTTCGATTTTATTATTTTAATTATTGTTTTCCGCTGCATTTTTTGCCCCGAAACCCTTCAATGGCATCAGAGCTACTTGAAAAATGCTTTTAATTCGGTTATGTGTTTAACAGTTTTGGTGTATATAAGCATGTATGTGATTTGCCATGTTTTTGTGATTATAGGAGATGTGTATGTATATGTTTTGAACATATGATATATTAGTGGATTATATAATCATGGGCTGATTGTATAAATTGCTGAGTGTTTATGATACATGCTTGTTCTAATTTTGGAGATGGTATACGATACGATTTCCGGAAAACTATGCAAATTTAATGAAATTTCCGTACTGTGTCCGATTTAGTCAAACGAGGTATGTTTTCTGACTGACAAAGTCAGTTTACTGACAAAGTCAGTTTACTGCCTATAAACAGCGATTTATGGTTTTCTAATTTAAATTCGAATTTTCTGAAAATTATTTTTGAGTTATAACTTATTAGATCATAATGGATATGATATATATATATATATATATATATATATATATATATATGATTTATGTTTGTTCTTGATATGGGGATTGTATACGATACGATTTCTGTATACGCTGTTAAGATTTGGTGAAATCTGTGTCCAGTGTCTGATTTTCGCAAACGATATGTGTTTTCTGACTGGAAACGAACATCTGAACAAAACTAATAGCTATGCTATCATCGACTCGTCTGTAAGGCGTTTGACGCCGTTTAGTGCCTGAAAACGGCGATTTATTTTTTTCAGAATTTGATTCTAATTTTTGCGTTATATGATTTCTTTGATTGGATCATCTGAAATATGATATGGTTTAACATGATTAGATAATATGACATGTTCTTTAATTGTTACTTGAGCATGGTGGATGGTTATGGCCTTCAGACCCATAGGATAGATGTTTTTGTTTATGGTTTGGTTTCTAAATATGACTTGCATGTCGTCATTCCTTGTAATGATTAAATCTCGAATGGAACTCGAGTTCTCCTTGTAAGTACATTAGTATAGTTGTTTTGTTAATGTAATGTACATGAAGACATGAAGACAAGCAAGCAAGGAGGCGATCCAAGGAGGCATTGGAGCAGCAAATAAGAAGACATGTAATAGTATAGTATTTTATTCCACCATAGATTGACCTTGATCTTTTCATTAACTTGAAAGGATCTTATAGCATAAAGGCCATAACCAACCACGTTTACATACTGCACTTTACATATTGATGTATGAATGCATGTGTAGGATACATTATGATGCATGCTTTAAATAGATTAATTATGTATGATTGAATGTATTCGATACATCACCCATGCCATGCCTGCTTAAACAAGATAAAATCTGTAACGACTCGAGATTTTATAATTAAACATAACGATCACGAGATTTCTGTGTTTATGAAACACGGAATTAAATACGAATTTTCAATGATTTTGATATGGGGAGATTTTGTCAACAACGGGCCATGCCTGTAAGGAAGTCGGGTATTAAGTAAGACCATTGAGTCTTTTCCGACAACCTGGAAATCAAACCATTGATGAATATCGATTTGAAGTATTTAATTCAAGGAAAAATTGGGAATCTCTTTATGATGGGATCATGGTCGTTTTAACTAAAACCCCTAAGAAAAATATTAAGTTTAAGATGTCTTCCAATGGGAAACACTCGTCAAGACCTAGATCGACAAAGGGTAGGTGCGCCAAAGCGGTGTACCCTCGTTTATCATGGTAAGGCACGATTGAGTAAGTTAGTGATACTCAACTGTTAGACCATTGGGTTCGACTTAACTAAGTGACCAGAATAGGATTGTGAACTTAGAGGCATAGAGTTTGGTAAGATTTATTGGATAAATAGGAACAAATGTTGTTATGTGAACAAATGTTGTTCTACCAAACTATCCAAGAGTTATATATGATATAATTGACAAATGTTGTCTACCTAAATAATCATTTTAAGGAGAAAAGCCAAAGCTGACCTTAAAAGGGTTGAAATATGGATCTTGGCTCACTAGAAAGGTTTAGAGACACTTTTCCAAATTGATAGGTAGGGCTATTGATTTGATAAAAATAGTGGGACATATATATTTTGAATATATATGAATAATCACTTGAACATAATTTAATAATTCCGTAGACTAATTACTTTATGCATTTTAACATTGTAGAAATTCGAAATGACAAAACAACTCAAATAACTTCTCTGTACGATCAGTCCTTGAGAAGGACAAGTTGACAGGAACTAACTTCCTGGATTGGCAAAGGAATTTGAGGATTGTCATCAGGAAAGAACGAAAGCTCTATGTCATTCCATGCCCTGGACCTCTCCCTGAAGGTGCAACGGAGGCTCAATGAAATGCTTATCTGAAGCATTTGGATGATGACACCGATGTCACCTGTTTGATGCTTGCGACTATGAATCCTGAGCTGCAAAAACAGCATGAGAATTTTGATTCTTATATCATGATCGAGCACCTTAAACATAAGTTTGAAGGACAGGCTCGTCAAGAGAGATTTGATACAAGCAAGGCTTGTATGCGTGTAAACAGGGTGAAAGAAAGAGAAACTGTCAAGATTATTTGAAGGATCTAAAGAAACTGAATGCTGTTCAGATTTCTGATTCAGGTATTTATGTTATAGAAGTCAATTTGTCTACTTCTACATCATGGGTATTAGATACTGGATGTGGTTACCACATTTGTATAAATGTGCAAGAACTCCGAAGGAGTAGAACTTTGGTGAAAGGAGAAGTCGACCTACGTGTTAGTAATGGAGCAAAGGTTGCTGCCTTAGCTGTAGGGACTTATTATTTATCCTTACCCACTGAGCTTATTTTAGAACTTGAGAACTGTTTTACGTGCCTGCGATTTGCGGAAACATTATTTCCATTTATTGTTTGGACAAGATTGGTTTTCATTTTTTATTCAGAACAATGGTTGTTCGTTTTCATTAAATAATGTTACCTATGGGGTTGCACGGTTTATATGTTTTTGATCTTGATACTCCTGTCTATAATATAAATAACAAACGTCTTAAGACAAATGACTCAAATCAAACATACCTCTGGCACTGTCGTTTAGGCCATATAAATGAGAATCGCATTTCCAAATTACATAAGGATAGATACTTGGATAAGTTTGATTTCGAATCATACGAGGAATGTGAACCATGTCTCATTGGCAAAATGACTAAAGCTTCTTTTACCAGACAAGGTGAGAGGGCCACCAAACGATTGGAACTGATACATAGTGATGTATGTGGTCCAATGCGTACAATGGCAAGAGGTGGCTTTTATTATTTCATAACCTTTACTGATGATTTTAGTAGATTCGGATATATGTATCTTTTGAAGAACAAATCCGAATCGTTTGAAAAATTCAAAGAGTATAAGGCTGAAGTTGAAAAGCAATTAGGCAAAAATATTAACACTCTACGATCTGATCGTGGGGGAGAATACTTAAGCTTGGAATTTAAGAATTTCTTAAAGGATTGTGGTATCGTATCACAACTCACTCCTCCTGGAACACCACAATTGAATAGGGTGTCCAAAAGGAGAAATTGTACCTTGTTTGACATGGTGCAATCGATGATGAGTCATGCGGATCTTCCAATTAGTTTCTGGGGTTATGCCCTAGAGACGGCTGCACAAACACTAAATCGAGTTCCTTCAAAATCGGTTCAAAAGACACCATATGCGATATGGACTGATAAACGTAATAGCATTTCATTTATGAAAGTTTGGGGATGTGAAGCGTTTATGAAACCCTTGGTCTCTGATAAGCTAGGACCGAAATCAGATAAATGTAATTTTGTAGGATGCCCGTGAGAAACTAAAGGGTATTATTTCTATAAACCTTTCGAGAACAAAGTGTTTGTTGCTCGAACGGCTGTGTTTCTAGAGAAAGAACTGCTTTCTAAGAAAAACAATGGGAGGACAATAGATCTCGATGAGAATCGAGAACTACAAGATAATGTTGAACCAGAGTTGGAACATGAGCAGAATAAGTCTCAAGATGTTGAGAACAATACTGCTCAAGAAACATAGGTCGTTCGTAGATCTCGTAGGATTCGCCATGAGCCAGAGAGATATTATGGATGTCTCCTGACTCAAGGTGGCTATGCGATGCTTGTAGATAATGATGAGCCTCTCACCTACAAGGATGCTATGAATAGTCAAAGATTCTGAGAGATGGCTGGAGGCCATGAATTCTGAGATGGATTCCATGTATGAAAACCAAGTATGGACTTTGGTTGAACCACCTGATGGGGTATAACCCATAGAGTGCAATTGGGTTTTCAAGAAGAAAACTAACATGGATGGAAATTTACAGACCTACAAATCAAGACTAGTGGCGAAGGGTTTCAAGCAAATTCATGGTATTGACTATGATGAAACTTTCTCACCGGTAGCTATGGTTAAATCCATCAGGATTTTGCTTGCGATAGCAGCTTATTATGACTATTAGATATGGCAAATGGATGTCAAGATCATTTTCTTAAATGGGATCTTAGAAGAGGATGTGTACATGACCCAACCTGAGGGTTTTGTCGATTCAAGGTTTGCTAGAATGGTTTGTAAGTTGCGACGATCCATTTATGGATTGAAGCAGGCCTCAAGGAGATGGAACATCTATTTTGATGAAACAATCAAAAAGTTTGGCTTTATATAAAATAAGGATGAGCTTAGTGGGAGCCATGTGTCATTCCTAGTATTATATGTAGATGACATATTAATAATAGGGAATGACATTGCTTCTTTACAGGCTGTGAAGACTTGGTTGGGAAAAAGTTTCTTGATGAAAGACTTAGGCGATGCTACCTATATCTTAGGGATCAGGATCTATAGAGATAGATCTAAAAGATTAATCGGCTTAAGTTAGAGTACATACATTGATAAAGTATCACATCGTTTTGGAATGCAAGAGGCAAAGAGGGGCTATGTCCCGGTGTCTCATGGGATAGCGATCTCAAAGGAAAACTGTCCTAAAATCATCAGATGATAAGGACCGTATGAGTAAAGTACCATATGCTTCGATAATTGGTTCTATTATATATACAATGATATGTACTCGTCCTGATGTCTCGTATGCTTTAAGCATGACGAGCAGATACTAGTCTAATCCAGGTGAGGGTCACTAGACAACTGTCAGGAATATTCTTAAGTACCTTAAATGGACTAAAGATTCGTTCTTGATATACGGAGGAGATGAGAAGCTAATTGTAAGAGGTTACACTGATGCTAGTTTCCAGACAGATAGGGACGATTCTGTGTCCCAGTCTGGATTCGTGTTCTATCTAAATGGTGGTACTGTAAGCTAGAATAGTTCACAGTAAAGACAATAAATGATTCTACAATGGAGGCTGAGTATATTGATGATTGTGAAGCAACCAAGAAGGTTGGTTGAGAATTTACTTAGGCGATATCACCTTATTAATGAGATTAATGATCAAGGAGATATACATATATGTAAAGTGCATATTAATGATAATGTTGCGGAACCACTGACCAAGGCTTTGTCGCAGCAGAAGCACGAAGGTCACACTAGTTCCATGAGTATTAGATACATGAGCGATTGGCTCTAGTGCAAGTGGGAGATTGATAGTGTTAGTGCCCTAGAGACAATGTAGTTGTGCTTCTAGGAAAGACTATTTTTTTATGTTCCAATGATTAATTCTATATTGATTTATTATGTCTTTATTTACTGCGAAATAAATGTTAGAATAACAAATGTCCTTGGAATATGTAACATGTATTCTATATCTTTAAGTATGTGACTTAAAAATGAGATTATATGAATAGTGTTTATATTCCTAAATATCCCTAATCGAGCATTATTAATGTGGGACAATTATAATGCATAAAGATTAGTATGTTTGTTGACTGATGACCATATCTCATTGGTCATAGGTATAGTGATACTAAAGTCAAGAATATAGGTGCATGTAATATTCTACATGGCACTGGATTGACCCACAATGAGATTCTACATGTTGATAATGTCATTAGAAAGACTCACAGTGATAATGGTGTAATGATCCTTAGATGAGATCATTATATTTCTATACGAGGATTGATGTACTTTGACTTCATTAAAAGTTACCTTTGACCGGGTGATGATAAAAGTGGACGTTGGGTATATTATGAGACGTATGAGAAATATGAATGATAGATAAAGGATTTAACCCTCCTATTAATAGAAGAGATATTATTGGCCTCTTGATTGAGTGAGACTATGAAAATGCATGGCCATGCTAAAATATTGATTCGTTTTTAATAGTCTACTCATTGATCAAGGAAACCCGGATTAAACATTGGAGAGGATGACTAAATACATGCCTCGAGTTTAATCTATAATATATGGTTAAAGGGATTATATTACACGGAGACATTAATCATGAAAGGTTTAATTGGATCACCAATTATTATTATTACTTGGGTAGCAATGATGTATTACTAGATGTCGCTCATTGTTTATAATTTTATTATTGGATATTAAAATTATTGCCAACATAATAATAACCTAAAGGGTTACACAATAAGAACGTTTAAAAGGAGTTTTAATTTAAATTCCGAATTTAAATTAAATGATTATAAATTCGAAATTAGTTATTTATTTAATTGAGTTGGATTTAATTAATTAAAACAGAATTCGAATTTAATCATGTGAACCCAATCAGTTTTGGTTTTATTAGAAGCCTAAAACGAAATAGGGTTTTGGCCCAATCTCTCTACCTTATAAATACATAATGACGTATTGTTTAGGGTTTGTTAATGCAAATTCGTTTTTCATAAAATCCTAGTTACTCTAGAGAGAGAGAAAGATAGAGGCACGACTTCGGATAGTACCGGCTCCCTTGATCGTTGGACGATCGGACGTTCGTGTGGACTTTTTTGGTGACGCAGATATTGGTACAAGGGCTGCGTGGTGATTGCATCTTTGGACCTCCATCTGTCATCAACTGTTAAAACTTCGGTTTAAGGTAAACGTTCATAACTATGAATTAAACGTCTTGTTTTGCATGGATCCTACGATTGGGTTTCAATTTTATTATTTTAATTATTGTTTTCCGCTGCGTTTGTTGCCCCGAAACCTTTCAGGATGTGGAAGATTGCTCCTTGAATTTTGCCTTGGCCGAATGTGATAAGAAGAGGGAGAATGGAGTTTTTGCTTGGTCTCTTGCTTGGTTAATGTGATAAAGTGAATTATTGTTGATAATATCTAGCATAAAGCTACTTTATTAAAGTGCTTTGGTTATGCATGATGTATTATCAAGGGACAAGTTTTGTGTTTTAGTGGTAAGATGATGAGATTAAGCTAACTACTTGGTTTGTTTCTAATGTTACTAGTTCCTTTTTGTAACTCATTTGGTTACTTGATCCTATCCACTTGCACATGCTTATATCTTAGCTCTCTGCTTGTTTCTTTGTCCGGATATTACTCAATTTCATTGATCGTTCGGAGGAATATCTCAAGTATTTCTTGTTAGGGTTTTACCGGAAACCTTCTTTATATTTATATTACCATTCTCAATCCTCCTTTATAATCCTTGAATTTAAATTCCTCAAATCACTTTAATAAATCCTTAAATCCTTCAGTGTCCAAAGAAATCTCGGAGAAAATAAAAGTGCTATTTTTCTGAATCTGATATCATTTACATACACTTATTTCGCCTATAGATCATCGATACGAACTCAGAAATCCATTCCGAATACTTCTATATAGTGTCGTCTGATAATATTCCAAAATCCACCAAAACACTATTCATTGCTTTTTCTCTCTTTTATTCCTTGTACTTAAAAAGATGTTCTCGTGCTTTCTCGAGCATTCCCTATCTCTTTTACGGAATCACGGGACTCATACTAGATATCGATTTGGATGACATGAGAATATTTCCTTTCTTGGAACACCATAGCTTACTCTTTCGATGATAGATTATTCTTATATAATTTTGTCAACATATTGCAGCATTCATAGCATATAAAATACTTGAATCCAAATCCATTACATAATCATTCATTAGAACCACTGTTACATTGTAGTTGCAACCACTATTCATTCCTATACTTAATATAATATAAAAAGTTTTTAATTCCTCCAAAAATCTGGGTTCTTACATTAGTCGGGAGCCATCCGATCTCGAGGTGTGCCTTTATGGAATCTATCCAACATTCCCTGACTCCAATAGGTGCGATCAACTTTGAATCGATGGTAGGGGCTCTCAGAACTTGAAAGTAAACACTTCCTGAATAATTCTCTATCTCGGAAGAGGCAAACTTGGATAAGGAATCGGCCTTGATGTTTTCCTCCCTAGGAATGTGCTTTATGCAGCACTCGTCAAACTGAGTCATCATTGCTTTTACAAGCCTTAAGTACTTGGCCATGGTTTCATCCTTGCCTCAAACTCTCCATTGACTTGGGCCACAACTAGCCTTGAATATCCACAAACTTTAAGATTCTTGACCCTTAGTGCTCCTGCCAGACCAAGTCCGGCTATCAAAGCTTCATACTCTGCCTCGTTGTTGGTTGTTGGGAAGTCTAACTTCAGGGTGTATTCAATCGTGAATCCATCGGGACTTTACAGAACAAGACCTGCATCACTTGTTTTTGTTTTTGATGCCCCATCAAAATAGAGCATCCAATATTCCTTCTCCTCGAGCACGGGCTCCTTATCCTCCTTAGGCGGTTCATTGCCTTCCTGAGTTACTATCTCTTGCCCCCCGACTTCTTGGTTGTCGATGGTACATTAAACCACGAAGTCAGCCATTGCCTGGGCTTTAATGGCCGTCCTTGGCTTGTACTTAACATCAAATTCTCCCACCTTAATTGTCCACTTAATGAGCCTACCACTGGCTTTGGGTTGTGCAGAATATTCCTCAATGGCTGTCTTGTAAGGACCTCAATCTTATGTGCCTGAAAATAGGGCCGTAATTTCCTAGAGGCAGTCACCAATGCTAAGGCAAACTTCTCAGTGGTGGAGTAATTTAACTCTGCTCCGTGTAAAACCTTACTCATATAGTATACGGGTTTCTGAAACTTGTCTTCCTCCTTCACAAGCACAGCGGTCATAGCTTGATCCGAGATTACCAACTAAAGATAAAGGATTTCTCCCATACTTGGCTTAGCCAACAACGGGGCTTCAACCATATACTTCTTCACCTACTCAAAGGCCTCTTGGCTTTCTTCTATCCATTCAAAGTTTTTTACCTTCTTCAGGGTTTTAAAGAACGGCAAACACTTATCTCCAGATTTGGAGATGAATCTCCCCAATGCAGCAATTCTCCCTGTTAATTTCTGCATGTCCCTTATGGAATGTTGTGGTTCCATGTCTAGGATAGCCTTAATTTTGTCAAGGTTAGCCTCGATTCCTCGTTTCGAGACCATGAGACCCAAGAACTTTCCTGACCCAACACTGAAAGGCACAATTGGCCGGGTTCAACATCATCGGCCAGGTTCAACATCATCTTATAGTGCCTCAGCACTTCAACTGACTCGCGTAGGTGTTCGATGTGATTTGCCTTTTGTAGGCTTTTTACCAGCATGTTGTCCACATAAACTTCCATAGTTTTCCCAATGAGATGGGCAAAGATCTTGTTTACCAGCCTCTGATAGGTGGCACCTGCATTCTTTAGTCCAAAGGCCATGACTAGGTGGCAATACACACCAAAGTCAGTGATGAATGATACCTTAGGAATGTCATCCTTATGCATCTTAATTTGGTTGTAGACACTGAAGCCATCCATGAAACTCAGCATCTCGTGCCCAGCCGTGGCATCTATCAACATATCGATCCTTGGCAAGGGGAAACAATCCTTTGGGCATGCATCATTTAGATTAGTAAAGTCTATGCACATCCTCCACTTTCCATTGGCCTTTTTTACCATTACAGGATTTTCCAACCACTACGGGAACTGGATTTCCTCAACGAACCCTGCCTCTAGGAGTTTGTCAACCTTCTGTTTTATGGCTTCTTGTGTTTCAGGTGCAAAATTTCTCTTCTTTTGTTTCACCGTCTTCCTTCCCGGATCCACATTCAAGTTGTGTGTTATGAGTTGGGGATCGATCCCTGGCATATCGGCTGCTGTCCATGCAAACACGTCATTGTTGTCTTGTAAGAAGGCAATCAGATTGGTTCGTAGGGGGTCTTTCAGAGATGCCCCGATGTAAGTAACTTTTTCAGGGTCCCCTATCTCCAATGGTATGGGGACCAAATCCTCTGCCGACTTTCCTCGCCTCTCTTCAACTTCTCAGACGTCCATATCCTCAATTGGGAGGACCTGCCCCCCAGTTCCATTAGGCCTTAGAGCGGCCACATAATAACTCCTTGCCATCTTTTGCTCTCCTTTCTCTTCTCCCACTCCGTTTCTAGTTGGAAACTTGATCTTCAGGTGATAGGTAGAGGCAACCGCCTTGAACGCATGAAGTCCCATTCTACCTAGGATAGCATTGTAAGTAGAGGTATACTTTATGACTAAGAAATTCAACATCTGAGTGGCTTCCCTCGGCTCTTGCCCGATAGTCATGGGTATCTGAATTGTCTCTTCGACTTTTGATTCTACTGGGAATATTCAAAGGTGTCAACTGGGATTCACTATATCCCATTTTTAAGAAGGCATCATGGAAAAGGATATCTACTAAAGCCCCATTGTCTATGAAGACTCTCTTCACTTGAGAGTTGCCTATCACATGTGAGATAACCAGCGGATCATCGTAGGGGAACTTCACCCCTTCAAGGTCCGAGTCATCAAATCCAATTACAACTTCTATCTTTGCATGCTTCGGTGCTTCCCCAACAATGTGAATCACCTCTCATGCATACGCCTTTCTAGAATTTCTGCTTGAACCGGCCGCTATCGGGCCACCAAAAATCCTATTTATCACCGGCCCTCGGGGCTGAGGGTTACGGTTATGATCATCATCTTTCCTATCACAATCCCATCGTGGGTTCCCTCGATCCCCATCTTTACAAAATTTATCCAGTTTCCCACTCCAGATTAGGAATTCAATCTCGTCTTTCAGCTGTCTGCAGTCCTCGGTGTCGTGTCCCACGTCTTTGTGGAACCGGCAGTACTGGTTCTTGTTTCTTTTCTCAGGATCAGTCCTTAGTGTCTTCGGCCATCGTACGTCCCTATCCTTCTCTATATCCATCAGGATTTGACTCCTAGGGGCGTTCAACCTTGCATATTCCGTAAACCTTTGCCCTGGATTCCCCTTTTTAGGAGCCAAATCAGAGTCTCTGTTCATGCGTGGGTATTTATCTTTCCTATCATATTCTTGTTCCACCTTTCACTTCCTAGAATTGTCACCATTCCCGGTGTTCCCCGTTGCTGCTTCCTTCTTTATACTATCTTCAGCTTTGATGTACTTACTTGCCCTTTGTTGGAGCTCAGTCATGCTCTCGGGGTGGTGCTTAGCCAATGACATCTTGAAGAAAATATTTGATGTTCCATTCTATAGGGCTACCATGGCCACTTTGTTTTCCAAATCAATAATTGCGAGAGTCTCCTTGGTGAACCACTTGAGGTAATCTCTGAGACTTTCATTCTTCCCTTGTATTATGGTCATAAGGGATGCGGAATCCTTCCACCAATGAACTGGCTAATGAATGCAGTGCTCAGCTCGTTGAAAGAGGCAATAGAGTTTGGGGGTAGACGACTGTACCAATGCTGCGCCATGCCCGCTAGGGTTTGGGGGAATGCCCTACACTTCAGAGCGTCGCTCACGGGTTGCAGTAGTAGTGCATTAGAGAACGTCCTTACGTGATTAGTGGGGCCTCCCATTCCATCATAGGCTTTTATAGTAGGCACCTTAAACTTTCGAGATATGTGCGCACTCATTACCTCCGTAGTGAATGGAGGGGTTGGTTCATCATGATCTCCAAGTTGCATCAGGTCTTTAGGATCACCCTTAGGGATTTCGACCCTTGTGTTTCCACCTTTTGGGACCTCGGCCCTTCTCTCTCTTCTCGGGGTTTTCTCCAAATCAACAAAGGGAATTTCTCCTCTCGTCGTTGGTGGGGGTCGGTTCTGATTCTGTCTCTGTCGCTCTCTTTCTATATCGTCCTTTAGTTTTTGGATCTCGGCCTCATGAGCCTTGATTTTCTCAGCAGTTTTCAGGGGGGTCCATCATGGATCCTTCGGCGAGCTTGTCCCAAAGGTTCCTTACTTGGACGTCACCTCCACGGTATTGTTGGCCTCCGAGGTGGATCGTGTATCTGAAGGGCATGACCGCTTGGTCAAGCCTGGTACAGGGGATAATTGGGCAACCCATGGGGGGACGGATTGGCCTCCAAGAAGGGGGACTATCATTTGTAGGAGAGTCGTCCCTTGGCTGGAGGGATTCGTCACTAGGGGTAACGATCCGTAAGTTTGAGTTTCAGACCTTGGGGGATCTATCTTTTGGGGCTGAGTAATCAGAGGTTGAGAACCCGCTCCAGGTGGTACCCGTTTCGTAGTTGGGGGTCCGGTGGTGCTGGTAGTGGTTTCATAAAGTGTTGGTGTTCTCCGAGTGGTAACCATGGTTGATATCCGGTTCCCACAGACGGCGCCAAATGTTATGGAATAAAAGGTAGGGTGTATTTATTGCGTATTGACTGCTAGGGTTAGGGAAACGCTTCGAGATTTAATGGCTGATCAAGTGTTTCATGACTTAACTCGGGTCCTCACAAGATGCCTACGTATCTTGCAAATATCAAGAATCAAGCCAATGAAAACGTAGTTCTAATTGTGAAGGATCAGGTCCTTATATAGGCGTTGGGTGCCTTGGAATTAGGGTAGGGTTTTGTGTCTTGGTGGACGAGATACCCGTTTTAGATAGACTTCTAGATCCTTCCATGAGGAAGGCTGATTCCTATTGGACTAATATGACCTGTGGACTACTCCTGAAGAGTTTGGGTCTTCATTGGACTCAATAACGGAGCCCTTTATTGGCTGAATTATTTAATTACGAATTTATTATTATAATTATGGTTTTGGGCCCCATAATTGGGATTTGACCTTGGACCATTCATATAATGTATCATTAAATGTGTCTTTAGGGCTTACTTTCAGCCCTATCAAATATTTATTAAAACACTTAAAGATTCTCACATTGCCAATACATATTAAAAAGATTTTAATGAATTTCACTATAAGTCTAAAAACTACAAAAAATGAATTCTATTTTCCAAAAAAAAAATTAAAAAGATATGAATACTATTTTTAAAAATAGTCATCAAGTGTTTCAATAAGTGTTTTTTAAAGAATCTTAATAATTATAAATTAAATATCTTAAAAAATCTCAAAAAAATTAAAAATATACTATATAAAAAGGTTATAACTTTTTCATATACATTTTGGAATCTCAAAAATAAATAATAGGTAACAAATTAACATTATATATTCTGCAAAACACCTTAAAGAACCTCAAATATTGTGAATTTTAAAAATTTTTCCTAAAAAATATATTTTAAAAGAAATTTTGAATGACAATTAAAATATATAGGTTGAAATTAAAATAATCCTATTTATATGTTTGAGATTCTTTAAAATATATAGGTTGTATTAGCTCATTTTCATATTTGGATTAAATTTTTTAAAATTTGAAATTAATCATTGGGTCTTTTGAGAGAATTCCTTATATGTTTCTTCAAAGCTCAGGAAATATCATATAATTTTTTTTAAAAAAAAGATATTGATCAATATTTTAGAAGATATGAGTACTTTTCTTTAAAAAAAATCTGATTATTAATAATTTTAAGGATACTGAAGATTCTGTTAATTGATTCGATAAAAATATACTTATTCTTTTAATATTTGATCAATAAATGTTTATTAAAATACTTAAGGATCCTCACATTGCCAATATATATTAAAAATATTTTAATGAATTTCAATATAAATCTAAAAAATACAAAAAATGAAATATATTTTCCAAAAAAAAGTTTAAAAAGATATGAACACTATTTTTAAAAATAGTTGTCAAGTGTTTCAATAAGTGTTTTTAAAGAATCTTAACAATTATAAATTAAATATCAAAAATATTAAAAATATACTATTTAAAAAGGATATAATTTTTTCAAATACATTTTGGAATCCCAAAAATAAATAATAGGTAACAAATTAACATTATATATTCTGCAAAACACCTTGAAGAACTTCAAATATTGTAACAACATATTAGTTAATTTATTTGCTACTCAATGTCTTTTTCAAAACAAATATAAACGGTAATATTCATTCAGTTATTTGAATTAATATTTCATAACAAAATATGAGATTCGGTTAAATGTTTTTATAAAATATTTACAAATTCTTTTAAAATTTTGTCAAAAATTATTTATGAAAACAGTTAAGGATTCTCACATTGCCAATATATATTAAAAATATTTTAATGAATTTCACTATAAGTATAAAAACTAAAAAAAATGAAATCTATTTTCCAAAAAAAAAAATTAAAAAGATATGAATACTATTTTTAAAAATAGTCGTCAAGTGTTTCAATGAGTGGTTTTTTAAAAAATCTTAATAATTATAAATTAAATATCTTAAAAATATCAAAAATATTAAAAATATATTATTTAAAAAGGATATAACTTTTTCAAATACATTTTGGAATCTCAAAAATAAATAATAGGTAACAAATTAACATTATGTATTCTGTAAAACACCTTAACGAACCTCAAAAATTGTTAATTTAAAAAAATATTCCTAAAAAATTTATTTTAAAAGAAATTTTGAATGACAATTAAAATATATAGGTTGAAATTAAAATATTCCTACCTATATGTTTGAGATTCTTTAAAATATATAGGTTATATTAGCTCATTTCCATATTTGGATTAAATCTTTTAAAATTTGAAATTAATCATTGGGTCTTTTGAGAGAATTCCTTATATGTTTCTTCAAAGCTCAGGAAATATCATATAATTTTTTTAAAAAAACATATTGAAAAAATGTGTCTTTGCTTATGCCATAAAAAGGAAAATTGGAAGAATAAGTACATGTTTGTCTTGATTCACTTATATATTCTTTCCTATTAAACTATTATGTAAAGGATTATTACCATATCTTTCATTTTTTTTTGAATTTATTATTACACACTTCGGAATAAATAGTGGGTAATGAAAAATATTAAAAAGAATTGATATGAAAAATTTTAAATTAAGATTGTGTAGTTAAAATATTAATTGTGGGTGATGAAAAATATGGAAAGAAATACTCAAGAGATTAGATATGAACAAATTCGGAACAAATTAAGAAGATATGGTTAGCTTCGATGAAATTATTACATAAAGAAGAGAATAGACATTTGGAATATACAGAAGGTTGATGCTACCATTAAGAAATGATGGGATATTATTGGGATATTATTGCAGGTGGAGTTTTTGAGTACTATTCTGCAAGGTGTTCTACTATCAAATTTGGGTTTATTATATATTCAAGTGTTCAACATGGATACTCACCCGAAGTTGTAGAAGATGCTCCAATGCATTAAAAAAGGAGATGTAATTCTGTGTTCTGCATGTTCTACGAAGCATTAAGTTAGAATTAAGATTCTGCATAAATTATAGAATTATATAATTTAGAAATCAATTATAAGAATTAGATTGATAAATGATACATGGAAAGACTAAATTTAAAAGTAACAGTATGTCATTAAATCATTGCAAAAATGGTAATAAATTATAAATTGATAAGTATATTTTATTGTATTTTTAGTATAACCAAATACTATCCCTGAAACATAAATAAGCTAATATACTGGTATATTTATACAGAATCTAAGCCACATGATTAAAGTTAAATCAATGGTGATGATTAGGGTTCTCTGGTTCTGATAAGTGGATTTTATATTCACTTAGAACGCTTCATTTCGGCTGAAATTGATTAACATGGCCTCAAGTATGTCGTGTTTTTTATTCATTTTTAGTGAGATTGTGCAGGGTTACTATCTTGTCATGGTGAGGTATAAAGTGCATATTTCATGGTTGAATTAAGTTTAAGAAGTGAAAGAATTGAAGTGGCAAAAGAATCGGGGGAAGAAACGAAGAAAACGAAGCAATTCAGCAAAAATCAGCAAAACTGGCAGAACCTGGCCGCGCGGGCCCGCAAACCAGGCACGCGGGGGCGCGAGATAGCTTTCCGGGCACGCGGGGGCCCGGGCATAGTGCGTGGGGGCGCGGTCTCCATCTGCCAGAATTCCTGATTCACTGTTTTGGCCATATCTTGAGTTCTACAAGTCCGTTTTGGACGATTTAACAGCCCACGCGAAGATAACAGAATTCTCTTTCATTCTAAAGTGGTCCAGATTTCCAAATACGACTGGAATGGCCCAGAAATACTGAAGAAAAGTTAGTTACCAATTTTCCTTCAAAACAGAATCAGTTTAGGAAACGTATTTTGTGCCGAACTGCAGAAATTCTATTTTAATTTTGTTTTGGGGAATTTCTTGCTGGACAAGACATGAGGGCTATATAAACACAAGTAGACAATAGAGAGAAGACGTTTTTTTATCAGAAGGAGACGAGAGAGACTTGGAGAAGGATTCCCAACTCTCGTCACAAGCAACGGAGATCTAGATCTACTTCATATTTCTATTCTTCTATTAGGCGTTACTTTGGATGTTCTTAAGATTTGCTTTCTTAACACTTTTACTTTAGTACTATTGTTTTTATTCAGACTTTGTTTGTTACCATGGTTTCATTAGATCCCATGATGATGAGCCGTTCGATTATGAACTAATCGTTGTCATGGGATTCTAACGAATTTATCTATGTAGTTTAGTTGTTTGATTGCTTTAAAGATTTGTGTGTGGTGAATTGTTGATATCCTTGTATGGTTATGCTAATGTTTTTAGATGCGTAGCTAACATCTAAATTGTTTATCTTTATTGAAGAGACAGTGGATCTAAAGATTAGAACTTGCCATGCTAGCATAGGATTATGTATGTTTTGACATCATGATTTGTAGCATAATTTTAACCATCTTATGCTGCCCTATGTGATCTCAATGGATAACTTGTGCTTAAACCGTTATGTTTTCAAATCTTATAGACATATAGGGTCTAAACATAATTGGTGTCTACCCATCTTCTATCTCTTTTGTGGATGTATGAGTAGTTTGGTATTCGTATACTGACAAGTAACCTGTACTTGTTTCATGTTATTCGATCAGTTATCATAACCGTCATATGCATTGATTAAAGGCATCAACTCTAAGCGAAGTATTTAATGAAGTTAGGATCCCATATTTTTATTCTCATAAGTAAATCAGATTTAAATCTCGTTAGTTAATTAGATCTACTTATTCTTAAATTGCTTCTTAGTTAATTAGTTAATCCAAAACCCAAATTTGATACTTGTCTTAGCAGTGAATAGAGATCATACATTGTTACATAGGTGCATATTCTATTTTATACCAGTCTATGTGGGAACGAACTCAACTTTATTCTATATTACTTGTGACCACGTACGCTTGCGTGATTTTGTGTGAACAAGTTTTTGGCGCCGCTGCCGGCGATTCAGTGTTTATTATAGTTTATGTGCTTGTCATCAGTGGTCGGTAAAGTTCACTGACTCGGATTATTTTCTTAATTAGTTTCATTTATTCTGTGTGTTTCAGGTACTTGAGCGTGTATGCGAACACGTTCTCAGTCTCGCAAGGATAAACTGACAAAAGAAGGACTTGAAGCAGCAGTAGATATGGGAGAACCAGAAGCAACGGCGAAGGCTTTGAAGGACTATTCTCAGCCAAAAATGAAGGACATTCAATCTAGCATTGTCAGACCAGCAATTGTAGCTAATACCTTTGAAAACAAGCCTGGCACGATTCAGATGGTATAGAATTCAGTTCAATTTGGGTGTGCTCCAACGGAAGATCCTAATATGCACATCCCGAACTTTATCAAGATCTGCGATACTTTCAAGTTCAATGGTGTGTCCGAAGATGCTGTGAAATTGAGACTTTTCCAATTTTCTATAAGGGATAAGGCTAAGGGCCGGTTACACTCTTTACCAGCCGGTTCTATTACGACATGGGAGGATCTTACTCAAAAATTTCTCACTAAATTCTTCCCCATGGCAAAAATAGCAACAGTAAGGAACGCTCTTACTCAATTTGCACAGCAATCGGGAGAATCTTTATGTAAAGCTTGGGAGCGCTACAAGGAGATGCTTAGGAAGTGTCCTCATCGTGGAATGCCCGACTGGATGGTTATCAATTGTTTCTATAATGGACTGGGAGCACAATCAAGACCAATGCTAGATGCAGCATCAGGTGGAGCTTTATGGGCTAAGAGCTACGAGGAAGCTTACGAGCTAATTGAGACAATGACTGCTAATGAATATCAGAATCCAACTTAGAGACTACCACAAGGCAAAGTAGCAGGAATTCTAGAAGTGGATGCAGCTAGAGCTATAGCAGCTCAGTAGAAGGCGTTGACTATGAAGGTGGATTCTCTGATTAATTATGGAGTTCAACAAGTGGCTAGTATTTGTGAGCTTTGTGCAGGTGCACATGAGACGAATCAGTGTGCCATATCTAGTGAATCGGCACAGTTTGTGAGGAACTTTCAGCGACCTTTACAACCCGCTCTAGCCACCTATCATCCTAATATCAGAAACCATCCTAATTTCAGCTGGAGCAACAATCAAGGTGGTATGAAACAACCACAACAACCTTATCAGCAGTTTCAAGGTTAGCAATATGGAGCTAAGCCATACAATCCTTCAGGTTATCAGCAGCAGTATGCTCCAAGGCAACAATTCCAACCTCCAGAATTTCAACAACGGCCTCATGCAAGTGCGGGGCAGTATTCTACTGAAAAATCTGAATTGGAAGAATTGAGGTTGATGTGTAAAAGCCAAGCAGTGTCGATCAAAACCTTGGAGAATCAGATTGGGCAAATTGCTAATGCCTTGTTGAATAGGCCACAAGGAACTCTTCCTAGTGACACGGAGGCTAATCCAGGCAAGAGGGAAGCCAAAGAACAGGTGAAAGCAGTAACTTTAAGATCTGGAAAAGTTACAGTTGATCAGAAATCAGCAGCTAAAGAAGATGGAGAAGTTCAGAATCAGCAAGTTGAAAAATCTGCAGTACCAGAAATTGAAAAATCTGACTTGGTGGCTGATCAGCTAGATGGCGAAGTGGAAAATAGCAAGAAATCTGTTGAAAAAGCTTCTCCGAGCAGTCTGCGAAGAGCAATCAGATCTATCCTAAAAGACTCCAGAAGTAGAAGTTGGACAAGCAGTTTGCTAAGTACTTAGAGGTGTTCAAGAAGTTGCAGATTAATATACCTTTTGCAGAGGAATTTGAAAATATGCCTAGTTATACACGGTTCATGAAGGGTATTCTCTCAAGGAAGTTGAAACTGGAAGACTTAGAGACTGTGGCTTTGACGGAAGAATGCATTGTTGTTCTGCAACAAAAGTTGCCTCCTACACTTAAAGATCCGGGAAGTTTCACCATCCCGTGCACTATTGGTAACTTATCTTTTGACAAGTGTTTGTGTGACTGGGGAGCTAGCATTAATATCATGCCTTTGTCTGTTTCATGCAACTTGGTCTGCCTGATCCAAAACCTACAAACATCTCCTTACAGCTGGCTGATCGGTCGATCACATATCCGAGAGGTAGAGTGGAGGATGTCCTGGTGAAAGTTGATAAGCTCATCTTTCCTGCTGATTTTATTATCCTAGACTTTGAGGAAGATAAGAAGATTCCCATCATCTTGGGAAGACCATTCTTAGCTACGTGACGAACTTTGATCGATATGCAAAAAGGAGAGCTTACCATGAGAGTGCATTATCAGAAAGTCATATTTAATGTGTTCAAGGCGACAGAATATCCGTCAGATTCAGCGGAGTGTTTCAAAGTGGACGTGGTTGGTAAGATTGTGAAGAAGGACATTGAACAGCTAAAAAAATTAGATTTCATAGAAAAAGCTTCAAGAGGGATTTTTGGCATTGAGAACGAAGAAATAAAGGGGCTATTTCAGTTGTTGGATGCAACTCCATGGGAAAGAAGAGTTGACATTATGAATAAGTCTTGTAGGCTAGCTGATTCTAA
This sequence comes from Saposhnikovia divaricata, assembly GCA_036435485.1. Classification (NCBI taxonomy): domain Eukaryota; kingdom Viridiplantae; phylum Streptophyta; class Magnoliopsida; order Apiales; family Apiaceae; genus Saposhnikovia; species Saposhnikovia divaricata. Next base: position 172,595,842 of record CM071600.1, read on the forward strand.
TAATTTTTAGGTGCTACGTAAGTTGTCAAGTGAGGAAGCTTTTGCACTTGAACTCAAGCCATTACCACCCGAGGAGCCACCTCCTAAATCACCACCCGAGGAGGGTGGCCCTGCCGATAGTTAGGTAAGTTCTCTACTATCCTTTTTATTGCCTTCAATGGGGACATTGATTATTTTAAGTTTGGGGGTGATTTGAGGATTAGTAGTTAGTAGTAGAGTCATTGTTCATGTAGGAATCATGTTGCATGTTAGTAGTAGTTCATTCATATTATTGTATGTCTGTTTCATATAGAGCATATTTGTTTGCATATTTGTTATGTATTCCATGTGAGTCCATTTAGTTGTATTTGCATAGCATATTTCATGATCTCGTAGGATGAAGCTATTTCCGTTTGGTAGGTTGATGTCGATTTGAGAGTGGTAATGATGAATAGAGGGTTGACTTAAGTTCTTATGAATTGACTTGCATGTTTCAGAAACAAAATCTTTACACAGTCTCATTGTTTGCTTTTGGGCTAGGTTGAGGTCATACTTGTTTGGTTGTTTGAGATTTAATCACCTGTTTATATTTGGAATGTTCATTATTCCCTTGATGGCGTAAGAGCACTAAAGTATAAGTTTGGGGGAAACCAGGGATTTCATGCTAGTTGTTAATAAAAGTTAGGTGTCAAAAGGCTAGTAACCGCTCATAATTATGAGTAGTCTAGGGTTCGATGAGACGGAGCGAAACGTACTCATTCCAAGTTAGTTGTGTGAAAAAAAGAAAAAGAAAAAAAAAGAGTCAGAAAAAAAAGAAAAAAAAAGGAGTTGTGTGATTGTTAAATTGCAGAATTAATCAGGGTGAGCTCTTTAATACTCGAGCAATTAAGTTCTAGGGGACTTTATGCCTAGTGACTTAAGACTTTTCCGGTCTGGGATCCACTAACCTAACGCTCGCTACATGGGTATTATTGTTAAGCCTTTTAGGGTCTCATCCATTGCACGGTCAAATAAGCATATGTATTATTATGTGTTATAGTAGTTTGTTAGTAATAAAGCATCAATTCCTGTCTAACTCAAATGATGATGGAGGTGTTTCCAGGTTATGAAGTGTCTAGCATTCATTCTGTTTATAAACCTGTGATTGTCTTGGCGAAGAATAGGTAGGGATTTGATCTAGTTTTGGGAGTATATCTGATGAGCATCGCACACACCCACATTTCTGTTCATGTATTGTTAGTATACAGGGAATTAGTCGAGCTCTGTTTGGATTTAGTTGCATTCTTTGAGATATTTTCTTGTTGATTGGTTTTGGTTAGTTTGAGGGGATCGTTGCATTTTCATATTAGTTGCATTCATGCATTGCATTAGGTAGTATCGAGTCTGTATATGCTTGAGGACAAGCATCGGTTTAACTTTGGGGGTGTGGTAAGTGGATTTTATATCCACTTAGAACGCTTCATTTTGGCTTAAATTGATTAACTTGGCCTCAAGTATGTCATGTTTTTGATTCATTTTTAGTGAGATTGTGCAGGGTTACTATCTTCTCGTGGTGAGGTATAAAGTGCATATTTCATGGTGGAATTAAGTTTAAGAAGTGAAAGAATTGAAGTGGCAAAAGAATCGGGGGAAGAAACGAAGAAAACGAAGCAATTCAGCAAAAATCAGCAAAACCGGAAGAACCTTGCCGCACAAGCGTGCAGACCAGGCGCGCGGGGGCGCGAGATAGCTTTCCAGGCACACGGGGGCGTGGGCATGGTGCGCGGGGGCGCGGTTTCCATCTGCCAGAATTCCTGATTCACTGTTTGGGCCATATCTTGAGTTCTACAAGTCCGTTTTAGACGATTTAACAGCCCACGCGAAGATAACAGAATTCTTTTTCATTATAAAGTGGTCCAGATGTTCAAATACGATTGGAACGGCCCAGAAATACCAAAGAAAAGTCAGTTACGAATTTTCCTTCAAAACAGAATCAGTTTAGGAAACGTATTTTGTGCCGAACTGCAAAAATTCTATTTTAATTATTTTTTGGCGAATTTCTTGCTGGACAAGACATGAGGGCTATATAAACACATGTAGACAATAGAGAGAAGACGTTTTTTTATCAGAAGGAGACGAGAGAGACTTGGAGAAGGATTCCCAACGCTCGTGACAAGCAACGGAGATCTAGATCTACTTCATCTTTCTATTCTTCTATTAGGCGTTACTTTGGATGTTCTTAGGATTTGTTTTCTTAACTCTTTTACTTTAGCACTATTTTTTCTATTCAGACTTTGTTTATTACCATGGTTTCATTAGATCCCATGATGACGAGCCGTTCGATTATGAACTAATCATTGTCATGGGATTCTAACTGATTTATCTATGTGGTTTAGTTGTTTGATTGCCTTAAAGATTTGTGTGTGGTGAATTGTTGATATCCTCGTATTATTGTGCTTAATGTTTTTAGATGCGTAGCTAGCATCTAAATTGTTTATCTTTATTGAAGCGACAGTGGATCTAAAGATTAGAACTTGACATGCTAGCAAAGGATTATGTATGTTTTGACATCATGATTTGTAGAGTAATTTTAACCATCTTATGCTGCCCTATTTGATCTCAATGGATAACTTGTGCTTAAACCATTATGTTTTCAAATCTTATAGACATATAGGGTCTAAACATAATTAGTGTCTACCCATCTTCTATCTCTTTTGTGGATGTATGAGTAGTTTGGTATTCGTATACTGACAGGTAACCTGTACTTGTTTTGTGTTATTCGATCAGTTATCATAACGGTCATATGCATTGATTAAAGGCATCAACTCTAAGCGAAGTATTTAATGAAGTTAGGATCCCTTATTTTTATTCTCATAAGTAAATCAGATTTAAATCTCGTTAGTTAATTAGATCTAATTATTCTTAAATTGCTTCTTAATTAATTAGTTAATCCAAAACCCAAATTTGATACTTGTCTTAGCAGTGAATAGAGATCATACATTGTTGCATAGGTGCATATTCTATTTATACCAGTCTATGTGGGAACGAACTCAACTTTATTCTATATTACTTGTGACCACGTACGCTTGCGTGATTTTGTGTGGACAAGTTTTTGGCGCTGCTGCCGGTGACTTGGTGTTTATTATTGTTTATGTGCTTGTCATCAGTGGTCGGTAAAGTTCACTGACTCGGACTATTTTCTTAATTAGTTTCCTTTGTTCTGTGTGTTTCAGGTACTTGAGCGTGTATGCGAACACATTCTCAGTCTCGCAAGGATAAACTGACAGAAGAAGGACTTGAAGCAGCAGTAGATATGGGAGAACCAGTAGCAACAGTGAAGGCTTTGAAGGACTATTCACAGCCAAAAATGAATGACATTCAATCTAGCATTGTCAGACCAGCCATTGTAGCTAATACCTTTAAAAACAATCCTGGTACGATTCAGATGGTATAGAATTCAGTTCAATTTGGGTGTGCTCCAACGGAAGATCCTAATATGCACATCCCGAACTTTATCAAGATCTGCAATACTTTCAAGTTCAATGGTGTGTCGGAAGATGCTGTGAAATTGAGACTTTTCCTATTTTCTATAAGGGATAAGGCTAAGGGCTGGTTACACTCTTTACCAGCCGGTTCTATTACGACATGGGAGGATCTTACTCAAAAATTTCTCATTAATTCTTCCCCATGGCAAAAACATTAACAATAAGGAACGCTCTTACTCAATTTGCACAGCAATCGGGAGAATCTTTATGTGAAGCTTGGGAGCGCTACAAGGAAATGCTTAGGAAGTGTCCTCATCGTGGAATGCCCGACTGGATGGTTATCAATTGTTTCTATAATGGACTGGGAGCACAATCAAGACCAATTCTAGATGCAGCATCAGGTGGATCTTTATGGGCTAAGAGCTACGAGGAAGCTTACGAGCTAATTGAGACAATGACTGCTAATGAATATCAGAATCCAACTTAGAGACTACCACAAGGCAAAGTAGCAGGAATTCTGGAAGTGGATGCAGCTACAGCTATAGCAGCTCAGTAGAAGGCGCTGACTATGAAGGTGGATTCTCGGACTAATTATGGAGTTCAACAAGTGGCTAGTGTTTGTGAGCTTTGTGTGGGTGCACATGAGACGAATCAGTGTGCTATATCTAGTGAATCGGCACAGTTTGTGAGGAACTTTCAGCGACCTTTACAACCAGCTCCAGCCACCTATCATCCTAATATCAGAAACCATCCTAATTTCAGCTGGAGCAACAATCAAGGTGGTATGCAACAACCACAACATCCTTATCAGCAGTTTAAAGGTCAGCAATATGGAGCTAAGAAATACAATCCTTCAGGTTATCAGCAGCAGTATGCTCCAAGGCAACAATTCCAACCTCTGGGATTTCAACAACATCCTCATGCAAGTGCGGGGCAGTATTCTACTGAAAAATCTGAATTGGAAGAATTGAGGTTGATTTGTAAAAGCCAAGCAGTGTCGATCAAAACCTTGGAGAATCAGATTGGGCAAATTGCTAATGCCTTGTTGAATAGGCCACAAGGAACTCTTCCTAGTGACACGGAGGTTAATCCAGGCAAGAGGGAAGCCAAAGAACAGGTGAAAGTAGTAACTTTAAGATCTGGAAAAGTTACAGCTGATCAGAAATCAGCAGCTAAAGAAGATGGAGAATTTCAGAATCAGCAAGTTGAAAAATCTGCAGTACCAGAAATTGAAAAATCTTACTTGGTGGCTGATCAGCTAGATGGTGAAGTGGAAAAGAGCAAGAAATCTGTTGAAAAAGCTTCTCCGGAGCAGTCTGCGAAGAGCAATCTGATCTATCCTCCTCCTCCATATCATAAAAGACTCCAGAAGTAGAAGTTGGACAAGCAGTTTGCTAAGTTCTTAGAGGTGTTCAAGAAGTTGTAGATTAATATACCTTTTGCAGAGGCATTTGAAAATATACCTAGTTATACACGGTTCATGATGGGTATTCTCTCAAGGAAGTTGAAACTGGAAGACTTAGAGACTGTGGCTTTGACAGAAGAATGCAGTGCTGTTCTGCAGCAAAAGTTACCTCCTAAACTTAAAGATCTGGGAAGTTTCACCATCCCGTGCACTATTGGCAACTTACCTTTTGACAAGTGTTTGTGTGACTTAGGAGCTAGCATTAATCTCATGCCTTTGTCTGTTTCATGCAACTTGGTCTGCCTGATCCAAAACCTACAAACATCTCCTTACAGCTGGCTGATTGGTCGATCACATATCCGAGAGGTAGAGTGGAGGATGTCTTGGTGAAAGTTGATAAGCATATCTTCCATGCTGATTTTATTATCCTAGACTTTGAGGAAGATAAGAAGATTCCCATCATCTTGGGAAGACCATTCTTGGCTACGGGATGAACTTTGATCGATGTGCAAAAAGGAGAGCTTACCATGAGAGTGCATTATCAGAAAGTCATATTTAATGTGTTCAAGGCGACAGAATATCCGTCAGATTCAGCGGAGTGTTTCAAAGTGGACGTGGTTGGTTAGATTGTGAAGAAGGACATTGAACAGCTAAAAAAATTAGATTCCATAGAAAAAGCTTGAAGAGGGATTTTTGGCATTGAGAACGAAGAAAGAAAGGGGCTATTTCAGTTGTTGGATGCAACTTCATGGGAAAGAAGAGTTGACATTATGAATAATTCTTGTAGGCTAGCTGATTCTAATAATTTTTAGGTGCTACGTAAGTTGTCAAGTGAGGAAGCTTTTGCACTTGAACTCAAGCCATTACCACCCGAGGAGCCACCTCCTGAATCACCACCCGAGGAAGGTGGCCCTGCCGACAGTTAGGTAAGTTCTCTACTATCCTTTTTATTGCCTTCAATGGGGACATTGATTATTTTAAGTTTGGGGGTGATTTGAGGATTAGTAGTTAGTAGTAGAGTCATTGTTCATGTAGGAATCATGTTGCATGTTAGTAGTAGTTCATTCATATTATTGTATGTCTGTTTCATATAGAGCATATTTGTTTGCATATTTGTTATGTATTCCATGTGAGTCCATTTAGTTGTATTTGCATAGCATATTTCATGATCCCGTAGGATGAAGCTATTTCCGTTTGGTAGGTTGATGTTGATTTGAGTGTGGTAATGATGAATAGAGGGTTGACTTAAGTTCTTATGAATTGACTTGCATGTTTCAGAAACAAAATCTTTACACAGTCTCATTGTTTGCTTTTGGGCTAGGTTGAGGTCATACTTGTTTGGTTGTTTGAGATTTAATCACCTGTTTATATTTGGAATGTTCGTTATTCCCTTGATGGCGTAAGAGCACTAAAGTATAAGTTTGGGGGAAATCAGGGATTTAATGCTAGTTGTTAATAAAAGTTAGGTGTCAAAAGGCTAGTAGCTGCTCATAATTATGAGTAGTCTAGGGTTCGATGAGAGGGAGCGAAACGTACTCATTCCAAGTTAGTTGTGTGAAAAAAAAGGGAAAGAAAAAAAAGAGTCAAAAAAAAGAAAAAAAAAAGAGTTGTGTGATTGTTAAATTGCAGAATTAATCAGGGTGAGCTCTTTAATACTCGAGCAATTAAGTTCTAGGGGACTTTGTGCCTAGTGACCTAAGACTTTTCCGGTCTGGGATCCACTAACCTAACGCTCGCTACATGGGTATTATTGTATAAGCCTTTTAGGGTCTCATCCATTGCACGGTCAAATAAGCATATGCATTATTATGTGTTATAGTAGTTTGTTAGTAATAAAGCATGAATTTCTGTCTAACTCAAATGATGATGGAGGTGTTTCTAGGTTATGTAGTGTCTAGCATTCATTCAATTTATAAACCTGTGATTGTCTTGGCGAAGAATAGGTAGGGCTTTGATCTAGTTTTTGGAGTATATTTGATGAGCATCGCACACACCCATGTTTCTGTTCATGTATTGTTAGTATACAGGGACTCAGTCGAGCTCTGTTTGGATTTAGTTGCATTCTTTGAGATATTTGCTTGTTGATTGGTTTTGGTTAGTTTGAGGGGATCGTTGCATTTTCATATTAGTTGCATTCATGCATTGCATTAGGTAGTATCGAGTCTATTTATGCTTGAGGACAAGCATCGGTTTAACTTTGGGGGTCTGATAAGTGGATTTTATATCCACTTGGAACGCTTCATTTCGGCTTAAATTGATTAACTTGGCCTCAAGTATGTCGTGTTTTTGATTCATTTTTAGTGAGATTGTGCAGGGTTACTATCTTGTCGTGGTGAGGTATAAAGTGCATATTTCATGGTGGAATTAAGTTTAAGAAGTGAAAGAATTGAAGTGGCAAAAGAATCGGGGGAAGAAATGAAGAAAACGAAGCAATTCAGCAAAAATCAGCAAAACCGGCAGAACCTTGCCGCACGGGCGTGCAGACCAGGCGCGCGGGGCGCGAGATAGCTTTCTAGGCGCACGGGGGCGTGGGCATGGTGCGCGGGGGCGCGGTTTCCATCTGCCAGAATTCCTGATTCACTGTTTAGGTCATATCTTGAGTTCTACAAGTCCGTTTTGGACGATTTAACAGCCCACGCGAAGATAACATAATTCTCTTTCATTCTAAAGTGCTCTAGATGTCCAAATATGACTGGAATGGCCCAGAAATACTAAAGAAAAGTCAGTTACGAATTTTTCTTCAAAACAGAATCAGTTTAGGAAACGTATTTTGTGCCGAACTGCAGAAATTCTATTTTAATCATGTTTTGGGGAATTTCTTGATGGACAAGATATGAGGGCTATATAAACACATGTAGACAATAGAGAGAAGACATTTTTCTATCAGAAGGAGACGAGAGAGACTTGGAGAAGGATTCCCAACGCTCGTGACAAGCAACAGAGATCTAGATCTACTTCATCTTTCTATTCTTCTATTAGGCGTTACTTTGGATGTTCTTAGGATTTGTTTTCTTAACTCTTTTAATTTAGCACTATTGTTTTTATTCAGACTTTGTTTATTACCATGGTTTCATTAGATCCCATGATGACGAGCCGTTCGATTATGAACTGATCGTTGTCATGGGATTCTAACGGATTTATCTATGTAGTTTAGTTGTTTGATTGCTTTAAAGATTTGTGTGTGGTGAATTGTTGATATCCTCGTATGGTTGTGCTTAATGTTTTTAGATGCGTAGCTAGAATCTAAATTGTTTATCTTTATTGAAGCGACAGTGGATCTAAAGATTAGAACTTGCCATGCTAGCAAAGGATTATGTATGTTTTGACATCATGATTTGTAGAGTAATTTTAACCATCTTATGCTTCCCTATGTGATCTCAATGGATAACTTGTGCTTACACCGTTATGTTTTCAAATCTTATAGACATATAGGTATTAAACATAATTGGTGTCTACCCATCTTCTATCTCTTTTGTGGATGTATGAGTAGTTCGGTATTCGTATACTGACAGGTAATCTATACTTGTTTCGTGTTATCCTATCAGTTATCATAACCATAACTTGCATTGATTAAAGGCATCAATTCTAAGCGAAGTATTTAATGAAGTTAGGATCCCATGTTTTTATTTTCATAAGTAAATCAGATTTAAATCATGTTAGTTAATTAGATCTAATTATTGTTAAATTGCTTCTTAGTTAATTAGTTAATCCAAAACCTAAATTTGATACTTGTCTTAGCAGTGAATAAAGATCATACATTGATCTTAGGTGCATATTCTGTTTTATACCAGTCTCTGTGGGAACGAACTCAACTTTATTCTATATTACTTGTAACCACGTACGTTTGCGTGATTTTGTGTGAACAGGTTCTCTTTTGAACATCCTCCTATATTATATATATATATATATATATATATATATATATATATATATATATACATACATATATATGAGTAGCACTTTATAGAGAACCATCTTATATAGAAAACCGTGGAGAATCATTTTTTTTTTCTGATTCTATAGCAAAACCAAGTTTTTTTTAAAGATTTTTTCAAAAAAAAAATCTTTTTCAGATTTTTTCAGAAATCTGAAAACCAAGTATTTTTCAGATTTTTTTTATAAAACCAAAAGAAATTTGTTTTTTTATAGAACCAAAAAATTAGAACTTTGATTCTACTATAGAATCAAAAATTATTCATTCTCTACGGTTCTCCATATAAGATGGTTCTCTACTGAATAATGGCCTATATATTTGTATATATAGAGAGGTTATTATTCCATAAAAAAACATTTTATAAAAAATTAATAAAAAGCACCATCTTACATAAAATAACAGTTAAGTTCTAATTTTCACATAAAAAATGATTTCTTATAAATAAAAATAGAATCTAACAAAAAATTAGAAACAAATATAACATGATTACACATAATTTTATTGTTACAAAAATATATAAAAGATTCTATAATGAATTGTATAGTATATTCCATGTAACATTTTATTGTTAAAATTTGTGATTCTTATCATAATAAATAAATTTATATGAAAAAAAAGTATTATGATGATGTTTTTTTTATTCTTTATATAAGATGTTTTTCATATAGTGCAACTCATAGGGTCTTACTCAAATGAGAACCTCATTTATTATGAGAATTTAGATCTAATCCTAACCTTTCATTTTATATTATTATTTTAATCTCTCTCTCTCTCTCTCTCTCTCTCTCTCTCTCTCTCTCGCTCGCTCTCTCTCTCTCTCTCACCTACCTATCTTTTTCATACTAGTCTATCTACCCGTTGCACCATCATCATCCATCAGTTACCATTTCAGATTACCAACTCCATTCACTAACTTCGATTACCGTTTTCTATAATTATTTCCGGTCACCTTAAAGTCATCAATATCTTAAAGAAATCACCAGATGTAAACAAAAAACACCATCATCAAACGAAAACTATCACCAATCACTTTCGGCCATCTTTTTCGGCCAATTACAAATCACCATGCTATCATCATTAATCACCACTGCCATCACAGTGCCCTACACTCCAACCACCAACTACAATTATCATTAGAATTATCGACGCTATTTGTAACACCGCCAGACCCGGGGTCAGGGATCTAGGTTGCCACATTCCATTTATTCCATGCTATACCTGTCTCACTCACAATCATATATTCCACATGTTATTGAATCCACAATAAATACACACACTCACACGGATTAGAGCCTCAGAAACGATACACAATTAAAATCTTAACAGAATATGAGTTTAAGTTATTACAAAACCAAAATATAACTAAGTTGTTCTACTGATGGAACTTCTAGGTGAAGACAAATCAACGACTTAGTCATCTGTTTCTAAATATTGTCTTACACAAGTCATATTTATATATAAAGCGGACTAAAAAAAGCTGTAGGCTTATCAAGCTGGTTCTCACTAGCTACCTCAGAAATGAAGGTCAGGAACTGCTCACGAAAATGCCTTGCGTTTCCCACTCTCTTGCGGGTTATGTGCCTCGGCCTCGGCATCTTTCTTAGCCGTTGTACTAAATTTAAACAAAACAAGAGTGAACAATAAGCTCAGCAATATGTATATATAGAATAATACCGTCTTTCATTTGACAAAACCGTTTTTGGAAAGATATTTGAAACAATTTACTATAGTAGTAATTCATAACTGAAATCATAACTTTTATCGGAAATTACTTGAAACCATTATTATCATAGTAATTCAACAATCTGAAATCATATCTTTATTCAAAAGATATTGAAACCATTACTATGTTAGTAATTCAATAAAACAGTATGCATCCCTTTTTAGAGACCTTCAAAATATTTACCCATTCGGGGATTCATAAAATCAAGATGCATAACCCTTTTTGGTTAGAAGTAGTTTGCATTTCTAGATACTGCATGATGAGAATTTTTCTTTTCAAGCAAACGCCCCATGACATTATCGGTAACTCAACACTTCGATTTCTGTTACAGCGCCTGGGCCATTCTCCGAGTGGAGAATAATAAAATAACTAAATTATATTTGGGAGTAAACGTGCACCCCACGGTCGATGATCAGTCGTTGAGCATGGGGGTCACCTGATTGTATTCTCTACATGTAGAAGGACTAGTATCTCAAGCTTGATTTCGCCCTGGCCGCATTCGGGTCGTTGGCCGGATGATACGCGAAATTCGCCTCTTACTCCGTCTCAAAGTTCTCTTCACAGAATCTATTGCCTAGGTAAATATCTGTTCATAGATCTTACTCAATCATTTGGTTACTTCCGAAATTAATTGTAAGCTAACCGATAAGTACGAGTTGACCTTTGTCAACAAAATTCATTTTGAACGATGAACTGTCTTAATAAACCAAAATCAAAACTTTAGAACATTTAGTGAGTCGGGAACCCTAACTCAATAGGGCCATGATCCCAAAATATTTTTATGTTGTTGGTGAATGGAGAAAATATTTCATTCACTCCCAAAACCTTGGATTCCCAATTTTTGATAAGTTCGAGAATATTTGGATGCACTTTAAAGAGCTGGTTTATTTATGAATAAACATTTGGGAGCCCTTGTTATTTTAAAATAAATTTTTGACGGTCATAATTTAAATAATTTTTAAAAGTCTAAACTATTTTTTAAATAAATAATATTATTTTTAATTTAATTAAAGATATTTAATAAATATTTTTATTAAATAAATATTTATAATTAAATGATTTTAAAATAATATTCACTTAATTAATTAAATTTTAAAATTATATTTATTTAATCATTTTACTAGTACTTAATATTTTTTGAATATATAGATGTTCGCTAAAACATTGTTCTTGTATAAAATAAATAATCTGTCTCCGGAATTCCCCTGGATTTTTATGACAATCTCATAATCACAAGTACCGACTCCCGGTCTAGAGTCAAAAATATACTAGTATGCTCTACCACTTAAAGCCTTAATAATCACCGGCTTATACAGTATTTACTATAAAAAGATAGCATATAAGCCGTAACAACAATTCATACTTAACAAGACATAACATTTTATCGCAAAAACCGGTAAAAGCATTTGTATCCGACAAAAGCAGTAATACAACAACATTTAAAGATATAGATTTGAAAATTTGCCAAATAGTCTCGGGTTAGTAGGGGCTCATGACGGAGCCCAATAATCTATAAGTAAACATAAATACACGATCCGTCCCTTACACGATGCATAAGTATCTTATTACACAAGCAGTTAGGTAAATCATAACAAAGGCACTAATGACTCGTTCATGGCTCTTGCTAAGTCCATATTAATCGTTAAGTACTTAAGTCAAAAGTTCGGTCCAAAATCTATTCTCGAAATCATACTTTACTTAACCATTTTCAACTTTCATTTCTAAGGCATTTCTTTAAGGGCTTCCACTTGCGCAACCTTGGCTTAGACATTTTTACAAAATCAAAAATTAATTGTTTTAACACGATACCTTCGCATAGACCTTACCAACTGTACTTAGCATTGTATCACAAAGTTTCACATTTTATTATGGCTTTTAAGTGGTTCCATCATAGCCTCAAAGTTGGTACAAAGGTGCAGTTTGGTTTTCCGAAATGCTTTCACTAAAACTTGAATATCTCATAAATTGTAATCGGATCGATACGGTTCTCATGCCCAAATGAACTATGAAATAAGATCTACACTTACATGACAAGTTGGTATTTCTCACAGGAGGTTTTTGATCTCAGATTCTATGTCTAAACATGGTTAACAAAATTTCGACATTACACAACTTAAAATCGAGCATTTCCAAATTTTACAACACAGCAAACCATCATCCAATCAACCCATACACTATCACCATCTACTAACATCATAATCAAACCAACAGTCCAACATTCATAGTCAAAACTAACATTTATCATTTTCCATCCACCAAAACAATACCATAATCCACTAAAATCACTATAACTTTAACAACATCAAACTAACTCTAAACTAACAATAGCTTCCTTAGAGCTTTAACAACACTAACAATAGCTTGGAGTCCATAAAGAAGCCTTGGATGATCCTTAGAAACCTTAATCTTAACCATAAAAATCAAGAATACCAAGTTAGTTACTATTCACCTACTACTTCCATCATAGATTTGAACATGTTATACTCCATGGATAGTGTTGAGATTTTAAACATACCTTAGTATAGGCAAGAGCTTTGTAAAGAGCCATACATCACATATTTTGGAGCCTTGAAGCTTGAGTTTTGAAATCCAATTCTTGAAGAATTGAAAAGGGCCGAATGTTTAGTCTTTTTGGAGGTTAGTGGTTATTTTGCTTTGACTTGTGGTTGATTGACGTTTTGTGTAAGATTTTTGTAATCCAAAGTGTGTTTACTCTCTTTAACTCCCTTGAACACATGTCAAGCATTGCCTAATTTACTTGGTTCTTTGGTTACAAATTGAACACATCACCCATGCATCACTCTTAAACCACTTAGCCCTTTGATTTGCTTTCACATGAAAGCTTCAAATTTTGCACTCTTGATGATCATACATGGTCCTTAATCGTGTTTAGTATTTAATCCATAATTTGTTACGTTTTTGCTTTATCGCTTAATCTCGTTATAAAGTCCGAACAAATTCTAAAACGTTGTGTTGTACCAATGTTAAGGGATATGTTTTTGATCCTTTAACAACTTGGTTTAAATTATATTCGTGGGGTTTCTAATTTAATAAACTCTTTTATCTTGATTAAATTGATTTATTCCTTATTCCCTGCTATCACCACACACCACCACCAACATTACCATCACCACCATTTAGGAACACGACCTCTATCAACACAAATCATAAAATCACTGAATTCATCGTTAAATCATATAAATAATACAAAAATCACAAAAATTATACTGTCATTGTCGTTACCACCACCACCACTACTACGATTTTTAGAACATCAAATTCAACAAAAAATTAACATCAATCACAAACTTTCATACCAAAATCACCAGAATTTGATAAAAAAACACTAATTTCTTAGATTTGGGAACTAATTTCGTTGGTGTAAGTATCATATTGACAATGATAGTGGGATTGTTTCAATTTCAGATTGATTTCAATAAAATTTAGAGAGAAGAGGGTAGAAAGAGCGAGAGAAAGAGAGAGCGAGAATATACATATATGTATATGTATGTATAGCAGAGGCTAGAGGATGAATATTGGGTTGACACGGGCGGTGTTAGTGGCCGGTCCGAAAAAGTAATAGGAGATTGTACTAGGAAGGAGGTAGAAGTTATGGAGGGGAAGGAGAGAAAAATTAATGTGCGATACAGATTAATTTTTGTTTTTTATTATAAATGAAGGGTTAAGATTAGATCTTACTTCTCATTATGGAGTTTGTAGTATAACGCCCTAGAAAATTTTGTATTTATAAATGTTATTTAATATTAATTGTGGATCTTATTCTGTGAATATTGTTGAGAAGGTTATATATATGTGATGTCATGTTTACATGTTTATATTATGATTTATGTGTGCCATGAAAGTCCATGTATTTTTATTTGTATTTTTGGTGATTAAAATATATTTAAATTATGCATTATTGATCTTCGAAAGATTTTATAAAATTATCGGAATTATTAAAATTCACAAAATCTTTTGTGTCATTATATTTATGATATTATTTAGTTTTTATAATTATTGGGCAAATTATTTTGGGTATTTACATATTTTAAAATGATTTTAAGAGTTTTATTGTATTTAAAGGACCAAAACTTGTAAAATTCATATTTAATTCATTTTTGATCCTAAAAATATTTTAAAAATATGTGGGTGTTCGTAATTTTACACTCTTTATTTTAAAAATGAAAAGTTTAATTTTCCACCAATTTTCTATTTGTTTTCGACTTTTAAAAAAAAGCTGAATAAGTGATTTTAGTTGTTCGCATTGTAGAATTATTAATTTGCCCTCCACTTTCTAATCCCCAAACTACCAGTTGTCTCCCCCAATTTCTTGAGTGTTCTGGATTATTCTGCTCTGTTCTTCATGGGTCTCTCTAATCTCTCTCTCTCTCGCAAGTCACTGTCTTGTTCTTCTCTATGTAATCGCACGTGTATATAGTGTGTGTGTGTGTGTGTGTATATGTGGACAACTGAGTGTGTGCGTGCATGTTCATCTGTATTTGCGAGGCTGAGTTGTGGTGTTACAGCAGAGGTTCGAAGATGAGCTTCGACGTGTCGACGGTGGATGATGATGATTATTCTGAGTCCTAACTTAATTATGTAACATATTATTTTCTGATAAATTTTTATTGTTGTATGTCGTTATAGTTAAATGTAAATTATCGATGTGGATGGTAATTGTATTACTGGTTCTAATTGTTAAGGTGAATTAAATAGTTGTATGCTGTACAGAGATGGTAATTGGTAATTATTGATGATTGTTTGTCGGCTGTGTTCAGACGGGTAGGCAACCCGTACAAAGGGGATGCCGTCAAAATTTTCTAAAAATATTATTTATTATTTTACATTTTTCTCGAGTATAACCTATATGTTATTTGTATAATAATGTTCGGATTATGTGGATTGTTCGATTTTAATGTTTACATGGATTTGCGATTTAAGTTTCAATTGTTAATTTAATTTTGAGTAAATAAATTCTAAATGGCTTACATCTTTGTGATGTAGTTGAGTTCTAAATTGTAAGAACCCAAATTTTCGGTAGAATTAAAACTTTTTATTAAGTATTGATAAAATGAAGAACAATGATTCCGACAACAAGGTCACCAGCTCTAATGAATGAATGGAATGGATATGGATTCAAATACTTATATGTTATGAAGAATGCTAATGGTTGACAACTTAGGTAAGAATAATCTATCTCCTAAGGGAATAAGATATGGCAATTCCAAACAAGAGAATATTCTCATGTCATCCAGATGGATAACGATTAGTCCAGTGGTTCCGTGAAAGGTTAAGGAACGCCCGAGAAGGAACAAGGACATTGTCATAAATATAGGGAATGAAGGAAGAATAAAGTATGAATAGGGTTTTTGGTGGAAATGAGAATATTATGAGACGACACTATATAGAAGTATTCGGAATGGATTTCCGAGTTCGTATTAGTGATCCAGGGGGGAAAAAGGGTGTATGTAAAAGCTATCGGATTCTAAAAATAGCACTTTTATTTTCCCCGAGATTTCCCTGGACACTGAAAGACTTAAGGAATTATTGAAGGGATTTCAGGAAAATAGGTTCATGAATTATTAAAGAGAATGGAGGATGATAGTATAAATATTAAGACGGATTCCGATAAAACCATAACTAGAAACGAATGAGTTATTCCTCCGAACGATCAATGAATTAAGCAATAACTGGACAAAGAAACGAGCAGGGGATCAAGATATATGCATGTGAAAGTGGATAGGATCAAGTAACCAAGCTAGTACAATGCTAACTAGCAAGATTGTAAACAAACCAAGTGATACAAGATTATATCACTTAACACACCACTTGGCCACTTGGTTCTTGCATCATCCATGACCTACTAACTTTAATAAAGCTACTTTATGACCAAGATATTATTCAAGCATATCAATAATACACTTTAGACAAGGATGACAGCAAAAAGCAAGCAAACCAACTTCTTTCCTCTCTTGAAAGCTCCATTCGGCTATTTCTTAAAATGGGGAATCAAAATCCAACTTCCATCCATGGTTAAATCTCAAGAAAATCAAGGTGAGCCCTATATTTCATAACTAAGATATCCTATGAATTTAATCTTCAAATTCCATGCCAATCTTGAGATATAAAATCAAGAAGGTTGAGGGTAAATAGTGATTTCAAGAACTAACCTTGTTTTTCTTGATTCTTTTGGATGATCTAAGCTTTATTAAGGAAATCTAAGGACTATACAAGGCTTACTAAGTGCATACACACTCCAAGAAAGGTATATACTTCAAGAACCCAAGTTTTTGTTTTGAGTTTTAATGGAGTTTTAGATGAGATTTGGTGATGATGTTAGTATAAGCATGTTTACATGATCATGTAGTTGTTCTTATTAGTTATTTAATCATGATTCAAGTCCTTGATTATTTTGAGGTTAATATCAGTGGTTCTAGGACTTGTGGATATGAGAATCATGTTTATAAATTGTGTTGATGCCCGGTGTGGCTTGGTTGTGTTGTTACGATTTTTAGAACGTCCGATTTATAGCCGTCGTAATGCCAAATTTTTGTTAACACTTAAAAACCAAGCATGGCAGTTAATGTAGGTTCCTGACCTTGATAATATTATGACTGGTCCTTGTAGATCTCGAGCCATAGATCGTTTTGGCGTGAGAATCGAGACATTCCGACTTACGGTTTAGGAGTTATGGTCAAATTACTAAAATTGGTTTGAAACCATAAGTAAAAGTTCGTAACTTCAGTTGAACCCTCATAAACATGTTACTCAGTGACGAATCTTGATAAATAAATACTAGAGGTCATAAGGAAGGTATGAGAGAAAACCACATGTCAAACGGATCGTTTTCCGATTTTATAAAAATGTTTGAATCAAGGTTAAACGCGAACGAACCCCTAAAAACCCGCTTGGTTATAACTTTGGTAAAACACTTAGAAAACGAATGATAAAACTCGAGGTATAATCTCGGTTCGTAATCAATCGACTTTAGAACTTATACGACCTAAGTATATACCGAGTGTGGGTATGATGACATGTCGTAATAACGAACAAATGTCGGATCGTATCAGTAATAAAAAGAGTTACACTAAAAGGTGTATAACGAGATAATTCGAAAACGTGTTTCGATTTAAGTGAAGTTATACTTAGACTTTTAAAAGATGTTAAGTGGTTAATCTCGAATGTTCTAATTGTTTATAGATCATCGAGCAGACCATGAAAACCCGGAGGGATTCTAACGGCAGATCATTATTTATCTTGAGGAATGATATTATTAAACATTATTTATATTTCCATAAAGTATCAATTACTTGGAAATCTTTTGAAGAACGTTATTTGAGTATTATCTCAGCCGAGAAATATTAAGTGAATATTAATTTTTTTGAATATTCACTTAGAGTTTGATTATTTAATGAATAATTACTTGATATTCATTGGAATTTTATTTATTAAATGAATATTACTTTCGAATATTCATTTAAGGTTTTATGTACGTGATGAATATTATTTTAAAGTATTCATTGGAAGTTCTATTTACTTAAGGAATATTATTTCGAATATTCCTTTAAAGTTTTGCTTACTAAATGAATATTATTTAGATATTCATTTAGAAGATTATTTACTAAATGAATATTATTTTCAAATATTCATTTAAGGTTTGACTCATTCATTGAATATTATTTTAAATACTTATTGGAGTTTAATTATTAATGAATATTATTTTGAATATTCATTTAAGAAGAGATTTATTTAGCAAATAATTCTATATATTCATTCGAGGATTACTTACGAGCAATATTACGATTTAATAATATTCCGTAATTATTATTTAATTAATAAATATTCTTGGAATATTTATTTAATTCTTTTAAATTCTTTTTAAAATGATTTATATTATTCGGTGTTAGGCCGAGTACACAATTATAATCAAATAAGTATGAGAGAATAACAATAAGTTCTTAAAAGACTTTAAAAACTGTTTGGAATTAACTCCTCTCTCAGTGATGTAAAATATCACAGAGAGCTGCTTAGGTTACAATGAAAAGATATTGTGTTACACGATCGATATCCTTCTAGGGTTAACCTAACTGTATTTATAAAGATATACAGCTACGTACAATCGATAATTGATTCTCCTATAAATCAGCTATACAAATATTATCAATTATGATTGCTACACGTCTTTTTAGTCAGCACGACTTCCTTTGACAGCTATCCAATCTTCAAAGATATCGCTTCCATAATTATCTACAATAATTCTGTTACTGACCAGCAAACGCTTCTGTTCAACAGAGTTTAGCTGCTTCCTCTTGTCAGCGTATAGCAAACTCTGTCGAGCTTCCAACTGTCAGAGATTAATTAAACTCTGACTGCTACCTGTTTGAAGTTAAACTCTGTTTTTCCCTATAAAACTTAAACACTGATATTAACCATATCAATTATATTTAACAATCTCCCCCAAGTTGTTCATTAGTAAAAATGCACAAGTTAACAGTAATTGATGATGTCAAAACAATTTTATACAAACACAGTGTTTATTCAAATAAGCAGAGTTTAAACTTGACTTAACAAAAATCTACAGAAAACAAGAAAATTCGTACAGACTTCAATCTCTAATCTCCTCAAGATCTGGTGTTGTTCTGAGATAATCTATAAGCAATCTTCTCTCTGCATTTTCAAGTTCAATCCTCATAGCTTCCTTGATCTCTCTCAACTGAGGATCACTTTCATCAGTCTGATAAATAGCAGATCTTAGATCATAGATTTTGTTCCTCCTCATATCATTTCCCAGTCTGATAAATTTTACTTCCTCTGACTGTGAGTTGAAATCAAGAACTGTGATTCCCAGATCAGTCTTCAGCTTTGCAGTACCCTTCTTCATTTCAATGATATTTCCATTCCAGTCTCTGTACTTAGGAACATATCTGCTGTTGCACTTCATTCCTCTAATTGCCAAATTTTGAAGCATTTTCTGTCTGAGCACATTTGCAATTGATTGAGTTCTTCGATTATTCACCTTGAAAAGATACAGAACATATTCTAATTCTTCCCAATATTTCAAACCAATATCATTCTCACCAATTTTAAATATTGTCCCATCAGCCATAAAGTATAAGAGAAAATATTTCTTTAAACTCTTCTGATAAACTAACTGTACTTATTTCAGTCTGTCCAAACTCTCTTGAGTGACACCACGACCTGGAACAGCAAGTGAAGAAGGATCTCTAGGACCAATATGTTGCCTTTTATCTCTGTGTGAGCCTAGACCAGCTTTATTGTTTCCAATCTTACCAGACAAGGCTCTTCCATCAGTAAAATCCATAGCAGCTCCAGATACTAGATTTGGATCATGAAGTGTTCCTTTACCAAAGACTGACTTCAACTGAGAAGATAGAGATCTAGACACAACTTGTGTAGCAACAGAGGTTGTGTTTTCTTTCTTCTGTACAACTTGTGTAGAAACAGAGGTTGTATTTGCCTTCTTCAAAATTCTTTCTTCTTCAGCAATGCCTTTCAGCTTTTGCTTAGAATCTGCATCTGTTGGTTTTTTGGATACCTGCATCCTTTGATCAGTACTAACTTGTTCTTTGATTTCAATGCCATTAAGAACAGGCTTAGCAGCTTTCTAATTTTTCTTAGACTTCCCAGATTTCAAAGCTTTCTGATGTTCTGCTAGAAACATTTTCTCTTGAGCTTGAACATCTGCAAGTGTAACTCCCTTTTCATTCTCTTCAAAAAACATCTTAGTAGCCAACTCTTCATCAGTTTGTGGATTGTCAGAGAATAACAAATCCCTTTGCCTTGAAGTACTTTGTACATTTGTATCCACTGCTAAACTTGATTTTGTAGACTTGCCAGCTTTTAAGTGAACATCAGACCTTGATCTTAACCTTCTCTCTGGATTAGTTCCTTCATCATCAAGATCATCTTTCTTTGGCTGAGTTTGAGACTGCTGCTTATAGTTAGATTTAGAATTAGTAACTCTAGCAACTCTCTCCCCCTTTTTGACATCATCAGGGATCAAGATGGAAGTAATTAACTCAAGAGAGTTGGCAATGGATTCAATCTTGTCAGCCATCAAAGTCTGATTTTCTTCAACTTTGCCCAATCTCTGAAGTACAGTCTCTTGAGCTTTTGAGAAATTTTGAAACATCTTGTTGTTGTCTCTCTGTAGACTCATCTCTCTACTGACAACTTCATTTCTTAGAGCTATAATTGACTCCTGATTTTCATTAAATCTGTGATTCAAGGCCTTAACCTGAATCACTGTGCCTTGTAAGCATGTTAGAATGTCTGGATTGGAAATCTTCTTAGAATTGTCCCTGAGAAAATCAGCTGCTCTTCCAGTAGGAAATATGCAATCTTCCTTGTACCATTCTGCAGATTGTTTTGCCATGTATTCATTTTCAATTTCCTTTGCAGAAGGTCCAGCAGAGTCTGTCTTCTTCTCCCCTATTTTCAGTCGATCAGTTTGAACTTCAACATTTGGAGCAGATCCAGCTTCTGCACTCACTTCTTTAGAAGGATCATTCTCAGAATCATCAGCATTTGCAACTGAGGCAGTTTCTTCATTAAATTCAGGAATAGATTCCTCTTGAGCAATCTGTTGTTCTGGATTAGCAGAGTTTGTCTTGACAATCTCTGAAGAAACATACTTAGCAGGCTGATCAATTTCCTCACCATGATCTGAGATTTGATGTGCATCAGAGAATAACTCTGTGTGAGATACAACCTCTGTTTCTTCTAGCACCACAGTAGGTTGATCTGCAACACCAGTTTCAGCAGAGTTTGCAGCCATGGGTGTTGGATCTTCAATTTCAACAGAGAATGACATGAAATTTTCATCAAACTCTTCCCTTACAAGTAACTCAGTTCTATCATCATTTTCAACTGAAACCTCAGCAAATACTGGTTCATTAACTCTGAGTTCATGTTCTGCTATAGTAGGTTCTGAGTTAATAGCTGTCTCAATAGCAGGAGTCTTCTTAGAGATATCCTCTGGAGTTTCAACATTCACTTCTTCATCAGACTCTTCAATAATCAGTCTTCTCCTTTTAACTTGAGGATTCACTTCTGTTCTCTCTTCTTCTGAGATAGAATTATCTAGAGTAGATGGAGATTGAGGTCTATTTGCTCTTTCCTTCCTAGCTCTCTTTGGCCTAGGAGCTTCAACATTCATGTTGACTCTGTGCTTTCTTGGTGGTCTGATAGCCTTGTGTTTACTTGGCTTTTTGGATTGTGGTTGAGGTTGTGGTTGAGATGGAGATTAAGGTTTTGAAGTAGTAGCAACAGTGGATGGAGATGTGGGTTTAGAGGTAGGTTCAGTGTTTATGGTTATGTGAGGTTCAGTATTTGTGGGTTGAGGAGGTGACTGTGGAGGTTCAAGTACAGGTTCAGGTTTTGGTGCTTGTGGTTCCTGTGGTTGATTGAGAAAGTTTCTGAGGGCAAGTGGATAGATAAACTCTGGAACTTGATCCTTGTTGGCATCCTTGTTTGTCAAGTCAGAGAACATTCTCTTATGGACTTGAAAAGGTTGGATGACATCCTCATCAGAAATTACCAAATTAGGCAAACAAGCAGAGAATAAACATTGACAAAAATGTGAGAAATAGACAGTTGTATTAGACTCTGCTAGTTTTTCACCTAGATTCATAAGAACTAATCTACCAAAATCAAAGTTACTCCCATTGAGAAGAGAATACCCGATTTGAAGACTATCAGTGGGAATTGCATCCCAGTTGGTGACTTTCTTTCCAAATGCTCTAGTGATGCAGTCAAAGAAAAAGCTCCACTCTTTCCAAAGCCCTGGCCTTTTAACATTCCCGAGCTTATCCAAAGGGCCAGAAAACCGCAGCTGTTGTAACATTTCCTTCAGTTCATTCTCACCAGCCACAGCATATGAGATGTGAGTGTCAAAATCCATAACATCTCGAACAGTTGCCGGAGTGATTACAAACTCTTGGTCTTCATGAGTAAACACAATGAATGGAGTCCCATTCTCTCCACCATCATCATAAACAGAGTTTTGCCAGAAAGTAGAGATCTGTGTGGCAGAGAGTTTTGCTGGTTGAACAAGAGCTTGACCAATTTCAGAATCTCTTAAGAAGTTCTGAATCAAATGAAATGGTTCTGGGGCTTTATCAGTGTTTAATATTTCTGTATAGTTGTTAGGAACAAAAGATAATCCCTGAGCAACAAAAGTCTTGGATGCCATTAGAACAGTTTAGAAATTGTGAGAAAAGAGAATGTGTAGAAAAGTGTTTGTGAAAATGCTTAAGTGAAAATAACAGAGAAATTGTGTGTAATGTTGTGTGTTCGTGGGTGTAAAAGTAAAAAAGTGAATAATGAACCGAGTTTGATTAGATCTGTAATTGAAAATTAAAAACCCAATTGTTTTAGACATTAAACACGCAACCAATTTCTTGTTAAGTGTGTGAGTGGGACACGTGTCACGTAAATAGTGGAACAGTCTTGTACACGCGCAGTAATAATGCCTATTATTACTGTTATTCTCTCTTCTATTACCAATACGCTTTAACTGTCTGACACCATTAAACAGTTGGCACGTATCACATGCAAATTTCAAAAACTCTTTTTGTACTCCAAGTATATGCTTTGTCTGAAATAAAATATTACCTTAGAGTACTCAACAGAATCCAACAGTGTTTATCAATTCTCCATCTTTATTACTGTTATCCTTTCAAACACTGCACAGTTGTGAATATGAGTGTGTGTATAGCAGAGTTTACTAAATCAGTATTTAGAGCATATAGTATTTCATAAAATCCATAAAATAAATCAGTAAACACTGGATGCACAAACTCTCATAGTAAACACTGAATGTATGATGAATGCTAAACTCTGTAGTAAACGATTTATATACAGTAATATTTAATTAATTTATAACCCCCTTTTTTTTTTAAATTTCTCCAGTAATCAGAGGTTGTAACTAGTCACCAAAAATCCTATAATTTTAGCCCTTATCAGTTTGATAAGTTCTTGGTTCTTCCTAGTCTTCGACTAGTGACCAAAAATTAGAGAATTTTAGCCCTTACTATATACCATTAAGTTCCTGGGTCGTCCTAATTACAAACATGATCTCAAAGGAGTTCTAACAATCTATATACATAAGTTTTGGGGGTGTTCTAATTAACAAAATCTAATTTAACAGTGCATAACTAACAGAGTTTAGAGCTCATCAACATCAGAAATTATTCATGAGAGGCAAAGCACACGGTATTTACAGACTCAGAGTTTAGGATAAATAAACTAAGAGATGCTATAAATATGAAACAGTATCATGCTGTGTTAATTTTCTGCACAATCTAAGATTAGATCACAAATAACTCAGAAGGATTCATGATTAATTACTGAGAATTATGCTTCATACAGATTTCTTCATTGGTATTAACATTCGGACAAAAACATTATCAGAGTAGAGTTTATCCAACATGTCAACAGTGTATGACTTACAGAGCATGCTAACAGAGTTTAACAGTCATTGAGCAGAGTTTGCATAGCAGAATTTAACATACCACAGAAATATGAGCAACACAGTACATAAGTAGAATTTTGAGTCTAACCAATATCTCTAGTCAAAGCCAGAGACCATCCCTAATTCATTTACCAGCCTTGTAAATACAGCTTCACTCAATGGCTTGGTGAAGATATTTGCAAGTTGTTGTTCTGTAGACACAAAATGAAGCTCAATATTCCCTTCCTCTACATGTTCTCTGATAAAATTATACCTTATGCTGATGTGCTTGGTCATTGAATGCTGTACTAGATTACCTGTCATAGCAATAGCACATTGATTATCACAGTAAATAGGTATTTTACTGTACCTCAATCCATAATCCAGTAATTGATTCTTCATCCACAGAATCTGTGCACAACAGCTACCAGCAGCAATATACTCTGCTTCAGCTGTAGATGTAGAGATTGATTTCTGTTTCTTGCTGTACCATGAAACAAGTCTATCACCAAGAAATTGACAACTTCCACTGGTACTTTTTCTGTCTATCTTACAGCCTGCAAAGTCTACATCAGAGTAACCAAGTAGCTTGAAGTCTGATTATCTTGGATACCACAAACCTAAAGTTATGGTGCCCTTAAGATATTTGAAAATTCTCTTTACAGCTGTTAGATGTGGTTCTCTTGGATCTGCCTGAAATGTTGCACAAAGACATGTTGCATACATGATGTCAGGTCTGCTTGCTGTTAGATAAAGAAGAGACCCAATCATCCCTCTATAGCTTGTCATATCCACTAGTGAACCTGTGTCTTTATCCAACTTTGTTGCTGTTGCCATGGGAGTTGTTGCAGATGAGCAGTCAAGCATGCCAAATTTCTTGAAAAGATTTCTGGTATATTTTGCTTGATTGATAAAGATTCCATCATCTGTTTGCTTCACCTGTAGCCCTAAAAAATAACTGAGCTCTCCCATCATGCTCATTTGATACATGGACTGCATGAGCTTGGTAAACTTCTTACAGAGTTTATCATTAGTAGATCCAAAGATTATGGCATCTACATATATTTGAACTAATAACAGATCACTACCAAGATTGAAGTAGAACAAGGTTTTATCAATTGTACCTCTGTTGAACCCACTTTCTAAAAGAAATTGAGCCAGAGTTTCATACCATGCTCTTGGTGCCTGCTTAAGTCCATAGAGTGCCTTGTCAAGCCTATAGACATAATCTGGATACTTGGGATCTACAAATCCTGGTGGTTGTTCAACAAACACTTCTTCTTCAAGTTTTCCATTCAGAAAAGCACTTTTCACATCCATCTGAAAAACCTTGAATTTCTTGTGAGAAGCATATGCTAGAAAGATTCTTATTGCCTCCAACCTTGCAACTGGAGCAAAAGTTTCATCATAGTCTATGCCTTCTTGCTGTGAATAGCCTTTGGCCACAAGTCTAGCCTTGTTTATTGTAACAACCCCATCACTGTCAGTTTTGTTTCTGAAAACCCATCTAGTACCAACAACAGAACTATTCTTTGGTCTAGGTACAAGGGTCCATACTTCATTTCTCTCAAATTCATTTAACTCCTCTTGCATTGCTGTTATCCAGTCAGCATCTTGAAGAGCTTCTTCCACTTTCTTTGGTTCAGATTTGGATAGAAATGCATGAAACAGACATTCATTTGTTGTAGCACTTCTTGTCCTGACTTTTGCATCTGGATCTCCAATTATTAGATCAGGTGTATGAGATTTTGTCCATTTCCTAGCTGAAGGTAAATGACTTCTATCAACAGTTGATCCTCCCCCTTGATCAATGTTCTCCTGATCATATTTTTGCCTTTCTTCATTCTCTGAGGCTCCCCCTGAATTTGATCGCTCAGAGTTTGAACTGTCAGAATTTGGACTTTCAGAGTTTGAGTCATCAGAGTTTGAGTTTGATCCAGATTTTTCGGTTGACTCACTATCAGAATTTGAGTCATCACTATGATCATGCTCCCCCTCAACTGGTTCTCCTCTTTGTTCTGACTGTACTATTTCTTCTGTGTGTACCAGTAGAGGTTCAGAGTTTGCATCAACAGAGTTTGTTGGACTGGTTTCATCAGAGTTTATTTCATCAGAGATTAGATCTTCATTTTCGAAATGCAACCGATCATGTTCATCAACATCTTCAAGTCCAGTGATTTTCTTGTCATCAAATGACACATGAATAGATTCCATAATCACTTTTGTTCTCAGATTATAAACTCTGAATGCCTTGGTTGACACTGGATAACCAACAAAAATTCCTTCATCTGCTTTCAACTCAAATTTGGTCAACTGTTCAGGATGATTTTTCAACACAAAGCATTTGCACCCAAAAATATAAAAATATTTCAGGTTTGGCTTCTTTTCCCTCACCATCTCATATGGTGTTTTTCCATGCTTGTTGATCAGTGTGACATTTTGAGTAAAACAGGCAGTTTGAACTGCTTCTGCCCAGAAATAGGTTGGCAATTTTGCTTCATCAAGCATAGTTCTAGCAGCTTCTATCAAGGTTCTGTTCTTCCTCTCAACTACACCATTTTGCTGTGGTGTACCAGGTGCAGAAAACTCTTGCTTCAATCCTCTATTTTTGTAGAATTCTTCCATTGTTGCATTCCTGAATTCAGTTCCATTATCACTTCTGATTATTTTGACTTTGTGTTTTGATCCTTTGTCCAGCAGCTTTACATGCTCCATCAGAGTTAATGCAGTTTCATCCTTCTTAGCTAGAAAATACACCCAAGTGTATCTGGTATATTCATCAACAATGACTAGAGCATATTTCTTCCTTCCAATTGACAAGACATTCACTGGTCCAAAGAGATCAACATGTAGAAGATGATATGGATCAACAATTGAAGATTCAGACTTGCTCTTGAAAGAAGTCTTCCTCTGTTTGGCCTTTTGACATGAATCACACAGACCATCAACATTTAACAAAGACTTTGGAAGTCCTCTAACAAGATCCTTTCTTACCAGCTCATTGATGTTGTTCAGATTCAAATGAGAGAGTTTCTTATGCCACTTCCAACTCTCTTCATTGGAAATTCTTGTTAACAGGCACATAGTTTTTCCATCAGAGTTTGTCAACAAGCTTGCTTCATAGATATTGTTGCGCCTTTGTCCAACTAAAACAACTTTCCCTGTGGTTTTGCTGATAACCTCACAGTATTCAGGTTGAAAATCTACATGAAAACGTCTGTCACAGATTTGACTCACAGATAGCAGATCATGCTTGAGTCCTGGAACCAGAGCTACATTTGTGATGATGACACTTCTAAGATTGATATTGCCATATCCCAGAGTATGTCCTATGTTGCCATCTCCATAGAAAACTTTTGGGCCAGCCTTCTCCACATACTCTGATAGCAGGGCTTTATTTCCAGTCATGTGTCCTGAACATCCACTGTCCACGACTAGGATACTTTCCCTGATACCCTGCAATCACAAACAATTACTGAGGATTAGATTTAAGGATCCAGACTTGCTTGGATCCTTTGGCTTTCTTAATTTTGTTAGCTTTAGCAGCGGAATTTACACTATCAGAGTTTAAGCTAACTTTATCATAGTTTACACTTGCAGAATTAACCCTAACCCATTTCAAATTAGGTTTCAGTTCATAGTAATTATGATAAATAGCATGATAATTTCTGCAAGTATAAATAGAATGCCAAGTGCTTCCATAGTGTTTGCATAAGGTCTGTGGTCTAGTTCTAACATTATCTTTCTTTACTTCAGACTTGGAAGGTAAAGAATTAATGTTTTTGTTCTTCCTGCAAAAACTAGCAAGATAGTTAGTGCTACCACAGTTATGCCATGTCTTTCTTGGAGCTAAACTAGCAAGCATTGGATAATTACCTTGAGTGATGCCTACTTTACCATTTCTGTTCTTTCTAGACACTTTCTGTTTCTTAACAGATTTTAACTCCTTAAGCTTATGCTTGAGTTGTTTATCTATCATTAAACCAATATTAACCTGTTTAACACTAGTTTTTACTGGTTCTTTCTTAACAGCTTCTTTTCCACATTCAAACCTAGGTTCACTTATTCCATTAACAAATGTTCCAAATTTCTTAGGTGGAAGAGGTGGTCTAATCTTGACTGTATTCTGAAACCTAAGTTCATCTTCCTCAGAATACCCTAGACCTACAGTGTCAGATTGAAAAACTTCTTGAGTGTCTTTTCCAGAGTGAGTCCAAGTTTTAATAATGTGATTTGCCTTCTCCAATTTAGATTCTAGTTGTTTATACTTACTTAACAACTCTTGTTCAAGATAGACAGCATCATCTCTCTCCTTTTGAACTTGCTGCATGTTAGCAAGTTTCTCTTCTACAACCTTATTTCTCTCTTTGAGTTCAGAATTCTCAGTTTTGATTCTCTCATTCTCTAAAGTCTAATCCCTATAACTGATATGCAAAGCCTTAAGATATATTCTTAATTCAGTTATATCATCAGTATTATAAGCATAGGTAGTTAGAGGTACCTTGTTTTCAGAATCTTCAGCTTCATCAACAGTAGTAGCCATGAGAGCATAGTTCACATCCTCATCTGAGTCAGAGGTGTCTGCCCAATCTCTGCCTTTAGTGAAGAGTGCCTTCTCAGTTTTACCCTTCTTGCACTCAGGAGCATAGTGACCCATCTCCTTACACTTGTAGCATTGAATCTCAGACTTGTCCCTTTTCCCAGATTTGGTATCCTTTCTCTCAGATTTGCTGAAATTCTTCCTGTCAGACTTTGAATCATTCTTGGAGAATCTCTTCCCTTTCTTGAAGTTCTTGAATCCCATCTTCTTGAAGGTCTTTACCATCAAAGCAGCCATTTGCATCATTTCCTCATCATCTTCAGAATCAGATGATCCATCTGTGTTTGAGTCAACATCAAAGTTTGATGACTCACTTTTAGAATGAATGACCAAAGCTTTTCCTTTTGCTTTCTTCCTTGATGCTTCCTTCTTTGAGGGTCTTTCTTCAACTCTTAGAGCAACAGACTTTGACTTCCTGCCTGATCTTCTGCTTCTCTGTTCCATTTCCAGTTCATGAGTCTTGAGCAACCCATAGATCTCATTAATATCAGTATCAGCCAGATCATAGTTGTCTCTAATAGTGGTTGTCTTAACATCCCACTTTTCATGTAGAGAAAGAAGAAACTTGAGATTTGAATCTTCTAGATCATATTCTTTATTAACCAGTGACAGATCATTAAGTAGCTTACAGAATCTGTCAAAGGTTTCTGTCATTGATTCTTCAGATTTAGCCTCAAAGTGTTCATACTCCTGTGTGAGGATGTTCCTTCTATTCTTCTTGATTGCAGCAGTTCCCTGACATCTAACCTCCAGGGCATCCCAGATCTCTTTTGCAGTTTTACAATTGATCACTTTGTTAGACATAACATTATCCAATGAACTATGAAGAAGATGTCTAACCTTTGCATCCTTACCAATGGATGAAATGTCCTCGGGAGTCAAATCTTTCTTCTCATTTGGAATAGATTTAGCTTCCTATCCAGCAGTAACAACAGATAATTTTATAGGCTTATGAGGGCCTTCATAAATTCTCTCAAGATATTCTGGATCTATAGCCTCCAGAAACATAGCCATTTTCACCTTCCAAGTTTAGTATTCTGCTAGCTTGAGAATAGGAACCCTGATTGTTTCATATCGGCTCACAGTTGCAGGTTGAGCCTTCTCAGCACTAGAGCCTGTTGTTGGAGGAGGAATTTCTGCCATTGATTATAGTTGTGTGTGTGTGGATCTTAAACTGTATTAAATTAACAGATTAAGCTCTGATGCTAATTGTTAGGCCGAGTACACAATTATAATCAAATAAGTATGAGAGAATAACAATAAGTTCTTAAAAGACTTTAAAAACTGTTTGGAATTAACTCCTCTCTCAGTGATGTAAAATATCACAGAGAGCTGCTTAGGTTACAATGAAAAGATATTGTGTTACACGATCGATATCCTTCTAGGGTTAACCTAACTGTATTTATAAAGATATACAGCTACGTACAATCGATAATTGATTCTCCTATAAATCAGCTATACAAATATTATCAATTATGATTGCTACACGTCTTTCTAGTCAGCACGACTTCCTTTGACAGCTATCCAATCTTCAAAGATATCGCTTCCATAATTATCTACAATAATTCTGTTACTGACCAGCAAACGCTTCTGTTCAACAGAGTTTAGCTGCTTCCTCATGTCAGCGTATAGCAAACTATGTCGAGCTTCCAACTGTCAGAGCTTAACTAAACTCTAACTACTTCCTGTTTGAAGTTAAACTCTATTTTTCCCTGTAAAACTTAAACACTAATATTAACCATATCAATTATATTTAACATTCGGAGATTATCTTTCACCTCTAGATATTATGTAAAATATTTCGGGGTCTTTTTACGACTATTTTATCAAGGAAAGGTTCCCAACTCTTTTTATTTTTTCATTTCAATCTATCTTAAAAGGATTTAAATGCTCGCTCAAACTTCCATATTATAGGGGAACCTACTTGAGCAATGTTATTTATCTTGTTGACTTCCCGGTCATAAATCTTGTAAAATTATTCGTTTCACTCGCAACTTGGTTGCTGTTTATCAATTGAATCTTTGAGTAACCTTCTCATCATTCGAGGGGTAAGATTATTGGAACAAGATGGTATCCTCTAACAAGCAGCAGCTTGAGAGATATGATGTTGAATTTTCCTTTCCAACTAGATACGACTACTTTGTGGAGTCTTATCAACAAGTATCATACTTGGGGAAAGGGGGACGAACTTTACGTTCAGAGTCAAGAACTTCTTTTCGAACTTGGAGTCGTGTAAGAGGCCGAGTAGCGCCGGTCCATCCCAATTGGCCCAACCGTTGGCCGGGGAGATCTAACAGGGCGGTAGATAAGTAAATCCGTCAGCTCTTTCTTCTACCGGTAGTAAATCTAAATTGAGCTGTACAATCTACGACTGATCATCGTAAGGATTGGAACAGTGGGCGCGGTGAATACTCCAGCAAAAGTTCATCATTTAAATTCATTTATTTTCTGCAACATTATCATTGTTGGCAATATTGGAAAGTATTCATAATCGGAATTGCAATATTTTCCTGCAAGTCCCTCTTTTATGATAAATGATAATATCTGGCTTATCTTTGACATAGCAGATATTCCCACCTATATATGCATTTTGAGTTACCTTGTAACTTCATCGTTCACGTTATACTGGCATCATTTTCGTAAATGCATGGCATATGGTTTGAAAGATACTTTTAACCGTTATATATTATCGTTCAGTTATACATTATTGTTGGTGGGCTATTGCTCACCCTTGCTTTATTATTATATCACAACAACAGCTAGACCCGATGACTCGCACAAGGCGCACTCGACGCTAACGAGGACGATAAGACTACTAGAGCTGAAGAAGAAGCTATTGGTAGGATAGATTCATTCTTTCAGTACCAAGTTTATGGGCTGGTATGACTTATGTAAATGGTTGGCAAAGAGTATGTATTCACATTGAAATTCTTTTGGATTGTAAGAACTCATAATGTGATTAATAAAATTTGATTGTTACTCTGATTTCATCTCTGGGACTATAACGGGTGTGTTTTATATTGTTGTGTTGGGTCATAAAGATGTAATTTATTTTATGTTGTAGTAAGTGCAAGTATTATGGACAGAAATGGAAACCGTAACGACCGGATCCCGGACCCTGGATCTGGGGGTGTTAAAGAAATGGTATCAGAGCGTACGTTATAAACCCCAGAGATGAGGCGACGTTAAAACAATAAATTCACTAAGATAATAAGAACTCTTGCCAAGTTCATAGTCGGACTACTTAATGTAGTGATGACCTATAAAACCCTTATGGGAACTCTTAAGTATCTTGATAGTAACTTAGCTCGATATCGTATCGACGAGTAAGGCGACAGACCTTGAGGCATACGAGCAGCAGCGCGATGATGCTTTATTATATGCTGAAGATCAGCGGGTAAATTCAATAGAGTACCCTACTGGAGACCCGGAAGAGGTTCCAACAGATAAGGAAAATCCTGTTAGGATAAGGAGCTTACCTCCGAGGAATGAGGGCTGCAGCCAGAAAGACTGTGATGATTAAGATATGGTGCTCAGAAAAGTGAGCATAAAGAACTAAGCTACTAGTAAGAGAACTAAAGATTCGTGTTGGATTCGTAGCCGGACTACTGGATGTAGTACCAGCGAGTAAGACGGATTGGAAGAATTAATTAAGATCTTATACGGGAATAGATGAGAATCCTCAGAGACTTTCATATTAACGAAGAAAGAGCTAGAGGGATGTATGATTATCAAAGACATCGATATAGGACGAGGAGCAGAGTCCTTAGCAATAGTTGAGAAGGAGGCTGTAAGTGCCATATCATTTGACAAATGAATTAGTATGAATATTATCAGTAATAATTCGCCATGAGAAGGCAGATGTCATAGGTTGTAATTTATGGAACCAAATTGAGGTTAATGAAGTTGTTTTATTCAAGAAAATGTCCATTTTATGAATGAATCAGTTAGAAAGTGAAAATATTGGGAAGTGACAACATGATTGGATAAAGTTATATAAGGAAGTAGTAAGCAAGACAATGATCTCAGAACCTACCGGAAGATAAGACCAGTGAGTCAAGATGAACTCGTAATGAGACTATTGTCAGAGACTTAGTATAGGGTTAATTTTACTTAGTGAAATGATGAACCAGAAACGTTAGATGCATGTGATTCAGAGGAATATTAAATTCTTTCTTTTATTTGAATGGATTATAGTAGTTACCTTAAGTTTACTCCGATGCAGAATTATAATGGATCAAGTAATACGATCAGCAGTTGAAGAGAAAAAAAAACGTGAGAAAATCTTCCTGGAGCTAAAAGATGAAATTGGTAATGACCAAGAGTTGGCATTGTTTAATGAAAAAAGGGAGACTTTGTGCTTCCAACGACGCTTCGCATAAAAGGTTAGGACGTGTGCTTGCGCAGCACGATAAAGTACTTGCGTATGCATTCGGAAGCACGGTTCACCATGTTCGGATGGCCTTAGTAGTGCCAATTTTTGTGGAACAACCAACTCTGACGGTAATGTTCCTTCTGAGACTAGTGGTTAGGTAGACTGACATTGCGAAATATTGAATATCAGGACGTATAGGTATCAAAACGTTGTGACAGGTTTCAGTTTGAAACTGTTGATTCCCTTCTAAGGGATGTATATAATTGGTTCCTCTCTAGTGGTTAAACTTCCAATCTGATGACGATTATTTCATTAATTATGAATGCTTATGGTTCTACCTGCTTGGAGGTTCATAGAACTATTCTCCAGGTTTCGAAACTGGTCTCCTTAATGTTACCAGTAGATGGATAGATTGATCAAAATTTCCATGATTCTGGAAAGAACTTCAACGAATTTTGGCAAACCTTGTCTTTCTGATTATTAGAGAACGTCATGGAAGAGAGTAGAAACTGGGGCGAACCCCGTGAATTGGGTAAGGTAGCCGCTATATGGGTTGGTGGACAGACCCCGGTTATCGCGATTGATTGTAGAAATACAATGATGAAGTGAGATTGGACGAAAACAGGAAATGTAAGTAAGAAACCAGCCGGACTGAGAAACTACGGGATTGACTTAAGAGAAAAGGCTGTTATGCCAGGAATGGTAAGCTTCCGTGGCACGTGGGATTGATAAGAATAGTTGAAAAGATAAAAGTAGAGGAAAGGTGACCAGAGACGGTGCCGAGAAGTCGATTAAGACGTATATTGAGTAAAGTTTTGGAAAGGTAGAAAGGTATCAAAGAAGAAGGCACTACGCCGGCAATTGCTAGAAAAGTAATGCTATTATCCAGCCCCTAAAATCTTATATTTTTATTTTAGTGTGGCTAGTTGAGGCCAAGTCACAAAGGATTATCAAGTGAATAGACCAGCAATGAAAGGAAAATGCAAGGTTGCTTCTAAGTAAGCACCGACTGTAAGGGCTTCTGATATAAAGGAAACATTAATGAGATCGTAGGAATCTTTTACTGAACCCTTTGCAACCCATGTTTTGATTGGGAATTCACTAGATTTTTAGTATGGGGTCACCCATACTAAAGTGATTCATGTGTATATGATTGTCCAAGGTTACTAGTAAAAATAGAAGTATAGTGACTTGAGATGTATGATGTTAGGGTATAATAAATACCATGAATATTCTGACTAAGGAAAGCAAACAATGAAGATTTATGAAGAGAGTATAGAAATTGTCAGAGATTGATCAGTATGCTGTAGAAATTTTGCCTAAGGTAAGTACCTTTGAGAAGAACGATAAGCACTAAGAGATTCACGTTGAACTCGACCAATATCTTCCAGAACGTCCTTGCTACCATTACCAAGTTTTGTAAGAAAGCAGATAGACATACGTTGTCTTTTGGAAGGTCAAATAGGCTGACAACTATCTGAAAGAAGAGGTTAGCATTAAGCCACCGACCGATTATCAAATGAGAATGATTGAAAATTGACCCTTATTAAGGATACATGATCTGATTGCCAATTATAGGATGCAAGAATTCCTTGGTAGTTGAATTAAGGATAGGATATCCATAAATTAAGACAATCCCTGGGGAATGCACAAGGGATGGCATTAACCCTAATAAAGACATTGTGAATTCAAATGATATGACTTGGATTTGCTAAGGCAACAATGACCTGTAAGGAATATTAAAAAGAATTCTGGAAAGAACATAGACAGAATTATTAGAGTATTGATCAATGACGTTTTGTTATACCCTGTACCTAGAAAATACAGGAGGAATGATGAGGGCGACCTAAGAAACCTTACAAGGAAAAAGTTAATATACTGAGTTTCAAAATAGAATTTTGGTAGAGAATGTAAGACACAATAACAATAATGCCAGATGAGGCATGTATGAAACCATGATGAGGTATGGATGGAACCCAAGAAGTTTGAGATTATCCTAGAACAAGAAAGAACTAAGAGAACAAATATTCCAGGTATGATTGAGGGTAACTTTGATAAAGTTCCCACGGGAAGGTGGAAGCAATGACTTATGGAAAAAGACTGATAGATATATTTTTACCCTTCAGCAGAGCTTAAGAGAGAATGCTTTCACCCAACAGTGATGAGAATGAGGTAGGAAAGTTTGAGTTGGAATGTATCCAGAGAACATGGATTACAAGAAATTGTTAGTATCAGGAAAGGCCAATGAGATGGTCGACAGTCTAAGTATAAAGGAATAATTACAAATGTTCATACTGAAGAAACAGAATGATATTTGGAAGGACCTTGAAGGTCATATCGGAATAGAGGAATTTACATTCCTTCTGATGACTGTGCAAGAATTGACGGTAATAATAGTTTAAGTAAAGATTCGATTCCTGATGGAGTCTTAAGCATATTACGTACCTTAGAAGGTCCCGTTTTGAGGCAAACCAGGACCATGATACAAAATTGACGAAGTAAACCGTTAAGTTTCCAGTCTTTATGGAAGCTGCATGAGTGATAGTTTCATCAACCTGACATAGCTGCGATGCTTGAAACTCTTCTGCAATTTTATCTACTTCCTGTAATATCCACATCAAGTTCAGGAAGTGTTCCTTATGGATAAGGAATAGTGATTACTTTGTCTCCCTAAAGGATTGAAACCCGTATGGTTAGCTATTAACGCACTACGTAAACAACAAGCGATGGTGATTCTTCTAAGAAAGTAGATGACAACGTAAAGATAAAGAAAGTGCTGCTATTGATAAGCTAAATGGCATGTTGATGAATGACAAGCAAGTTTGTGTTAGTGTACTTCTGCGCAAACAAGATAGAGAATATGAGGTTGATGATTCATGATGCTAAATGTATTCCCGTAGAAAGACTTAATGAGACTTAGAGAGAAGGGCAGTTGAGCCCGAGACTTATTAGGCCACCTGAGAGTTTAAAAGTGTTCGAAAGTGGGCATTCGAGCCAGTTTTACCCCCAAAGCTTGTAGCATGGTACTAACGTGTTTCATGTGGCAAAGCTACACCAGTAAAATGCAGATGCTCAACAGATGATAAGAGTGCAAGCAGGTAGATGTACGACCTGGTCTGACTTACGAAAGACAACCTGTGGAAAACCGCGGGTAGAAAAGAATAAGTGATGAGAAACAAGTTGACAGAAGTAGATTATATTGAATCTAAGTTAAAGGGGTCGGCCAGATTCATTTCGGAGAATTTAAATTGGAATAATGTGATGATTATAGAGTAAATGTAACGGGATACCAATAAGGAGGTACCAAGTGCAAAAGATATCTCAATAAAGAGACGAAGGTGAAAGTAAATAACAGAAGTAAATAAGAATAAGATAATAAGAAGGATGTGATTGATAAAGAAAATACTGGGAAAGCAACTAGGGAATGTGAAGCAAGGAATGTTATGAATGGATTAATAAAAGGGTTTTTTGATGAATTGTCGGGATGACGACATGATAGTGTTAATATTATAGATATGAATAAGCTAGTAGCGTGACATGGAATGTCAGTAACAATGGTGTCAAGCGAGAAACTAAGATTTAACCTGAGAGGTTCAAAGATTTTCCCAAAGTAAGTGTGCTAAGGTTGAACCAGAGTATAGGTCCATAGAATAGTGGACAAGGCAGCAAGATATGTTGACACATGAGATTGCGATCAAATAGTATTGGATATAATTATGATTAATTTCTTCCTTGATGAACCTCTATAGTTCAGAGGTAAATTCTGAGTATGATATTTTACAATCATGAAAACTTTCTATAATCCTTTAGAACTCTTTTCTTTTCTTCTCTCTTATTCATCTTCTTTATGAATTGAAAAGAACAACCCTTTTAAGGAGGGGAGGTACTGCTACGTGACTATCTGTCTATGTGATAGAAGTCTAAGTGGAATACCATAACTTGTTTAATTGCTTGTCAAGTACTAAAGGCTAGCCCCCTGCTGTACTAACTATGCAATATAACAAATGTTCAATTGATCATAGTGATCTCTCAATAAATCTTTCCACTTCACTAGATCGATCGAGATTGCGAAGATTAAAGCAATCAGGAAATGCATAGTGCGAGTAAGGTTATCTCCTAATTCGCAGCACGATAGTGATACCAAAGCCACTGCGGATATCAATAAGGATAATAGGATAGGACTGAGTAAGAGCATAACCCGGATAATGTGTTGCACGAAAAGTAGCACCAGTAGATGTGATAAGAAAGGGTAGAACGACTAAGAATCGACCGGGAAGCTGAAAGGTGAAATGACAGATAAACGACTCTTGTTTTCTACCTAATTCCGGGATGGAATCCTTTTAAGGAGGGGAGACAGTAAGAACCCAAATTTTCGGTAGAATTAAAACTTTTTATTAAGTATTGATAAAATGAGGAACAATGATTCTGACAACAAGGTCACCAGCTCTAATGAATGAATGGAATGGATATGGATTCAAATACTTATATGTCATGAAGAATGCTAATGGTTGACAGCTTAGGTAAGAATAATCTATCTCCTAGGGGAATAAGATATGGAAATTCCAAGCAGGATAATATTCTCATGTCATCCAGATCGATAACGATTAGTCCAATGGTTCCGTGAAAGGGTTAAGGAATGCCCGAGAAGGAACAAGGACATTGTCATAAATATAGGGAATGAAGGAAGATTAAAGTATGAATAGTGTTTTTGATGGAAATGAGAATATTATGAGAAGACACTATATAGAAGTATTCGGAACGGATTTCCGAGTTCGTGTTAGTGATCCAGGGGGAAAAAGAGTGTGTGTAAAAGCTGTCGGATTCTAAACAATGGCACTTTTATTTTCCCCGAGATTTCCCTGGACACTGAAAGACTTAAGGAATTATTGAAGGGATTTAAGGAAAATAGGTTCATGAATTATTAAAGAGAATGGAGGATGATAGTATAAATATTAAGACGGATTCCGATAAAACCATAACTAGAAACGAATGAGTTATTCCTCCGAACGATCAATGAATTAAGTAATAACCGGACAAAGAAACAAGCAGGGGATCAAGATATATGCATGTACAAGTGGATAGGATCAAGTAACCAAGCTAGTACAATGCTAACTAGCAAGATTGTAAACAAACCAAGTGATACAAGATTATATCACTTAACACACCACTTGGCCACTTGGTTCTTGCATCATCCATGACCTACTAACTTTAATAAATCTACTTTATGACCAAGATATTATTCAAGCATATCAATAATACACTTTAGACAAGGATGAGAGCAAAAAGCAAGCAAACCAACTCCTTTCCTCTCTTGAAAGCTCCATTCGGCTATTTCCAAAAATGGGGAATCAAAATCCAAATTCCATCCATGGTTAAATCTCAAGAAAATCAAGGTGAGTCCTATATTTCATAACTAAGATATCCTATTAATTTCATCTTCAAATTCCATGCCAATATTGAGATATAAAATAAGAAGGTTGAGGGTGAATAGTGATTTCAAGAACAAACCTTGTTTTTCTTGATTCTTTTGGATGATCTAAGCTTTGTTAAGGAAATCTAAGGACTATACAAGGCTTACTAAGTGCATACACACTCCAAGGAAGGTATAAACTTCAAGAACCCAAGTTTTTGTTTTGAGTTTTAATGGAGTTTTAGATGAGATTTGGTGATGATGTTAGTATAAGCATGTTTACATGATCATGTATTTGTTCTTAGTAGTTATTTAATCATGATTCAAGTCCTTGATTATTTTGAGGTTAAGATCAGTGGTTCTAGGACTTGTGGATATGAGAATCATGTTTATAAATTGTGTTGATGCCCGGTGTGGCTTGGTTGTGTTGTTACGATTTTTAGAACGTCCGATTTATAGCCATCGTAATGCCGAATTTTTGTTAACACTTAAAAACCAAGCATGGAAGTTAATATAGATTCCTGACCTTCATAATATTATGACTGGTCCTTGTAGATCTCGAGCCATAGATCGTTTTGGTGCGAGAATCGAGACATTCCGACTTACGGTTTAGGAGTTATGGTCAAATTACTAAAATTGGTTCGAAACCGTAAGTAAAAGTTCGTAACTTCAATTGAACCCTCGTAAAACATGTTACTCAGTGGAAAATCTTGGTAAATAAATACTAGAGGTCATAAGGAAGGTATGAGAGGAAACCACATGTCAAACAGATCGTTTTCCGATTTTATAAAAATGTTTGAATCAAGGTTAAACGCGAACGAACCCCTAAAAACCCGCTTGGTTATAACTTTGGTAAAACACTTAGAAAACGAACGATAAAACTCGAGGTATAATCTTGGTTCTTAATCGATCGACTTTAGAACTTATACGACCTAAGTATATACTGAGTGCAGGTATGATGACATGTCGTAATAACGAACAAATGTCGGATCGTATCAGTAATAAAAACAGTTACACTAAAAGGTGTATAACGAGATAATTCGAAAATGTGTTTCGATTTAAGTGAAGTTATACTTAGACTTTTAAAAGGTGTTAAGTGGTTAATCTCGAATGTTCTGATTGTTTATAAATCATCGAGCAGACCCAGGACATGCTATCTCTACCCACACCAGATTACCAGGCAATTGTTCAAAACTTTGAACCTGTTGTTGTGATAATATATATATGTGATTGCCATTTTACATATGCCATAGCATGCATGCCTATTGTCAAATTATATTATGATACCTGTTCCCTGAATTGATATTGGATTACAGACTAGACTCGAATTATCAGTTATAAGTCGGATTGTTTTGGTAAGACCCTTAGCGAAGGGCATATGATATTCATTTTTAAGTATAGACCGGGAGTCGGTATTTTGAGATATATAGATGGCCATGGAAACCTGGAGGGATTCCAACGGCAGATCATTATTTATCTTGAGGAATGATATTATTAAACATTATTTATATTTCCATAAAGTATCAATTACTTGGAAATCTTTCGAAGAACGTTATTTGAGTATTATCTCAGCCGAGAAATATTAAGTGAATATTATTTTTTTTTTGAATATTCACTTAGAGTATGGTTATTTAATGATTAAATACTTGATATTCATTGGAATTTTATTTATTAAATGAATATTACTTTCGAATATTCATTTAAGGTTTTATGTACGTGATGAATATTATTTTAAAATATTCATTGGAAGTTCTATTTACTTAAGGAATATTATTTCGAATATTCCTTTAAAGTTTTGCTTACTAAATGAATATTATTTAGATATTCATTTAGAAGATTATTTACTAAATGAATATTATTTTCAAATATTCATTTAAGGTTTGACTTATTCATTGAATATTATTTTAAATACTTATTGGAGTTTAATTATTAATGAATATTATTTTGAATATTCATTTAAGAAGGGATTTATTTAGCAAATAATTCTATATATTCATTCGCGGATTACTTACGAGCAATATTACGATTTAATAATATTCCGTAATTATTATTGAGTTAATAAATATTCTTGGAATATTTATTTAATTCTTTTAAATTCTTTTTAAAATGATTTATATTATTCGGAGATTATCTTTCACCTCCAGATATTATGTAAAATATTTCGGGGTCTTTTTACGGCTATTTTATCAAGGAAAGGTTCCCAACTCTTTTTATTTTTTCATTTAAATCTATCTTAAAAGGATTTAAATGCTCGCTCAAATTTCCATATTATAGGGGAACCTACTTGAGCAATGTTATTTATCTTGTTGACTTCCCAGTCATAAATCTTGTAAAATTATTCGTTTCACTCGCAACTTGGTTGCTGTTTATCAATTGAATCTTTGAGTAACCTTCTCATCATTCGAGGGGTAAGATTATTGGAACAAGATGGTATCCTCTAACAAGCAGCAGCTTGAGAGATATGATGTTGAATTTTCCTTTCCAACTAGATACGACTACTTTGTGGAGTCTTATCAACAAGTATCATACTTGGGGAAACGGGGACGAACTTTACGTTCGGAGTCAAGAACTTCTTTTCGAACTTGGAGTCGTGTAAGAGGCCGAGTAGCGCCGGTCCATCCCAATTGGCCCAACCGTTGGCCGGGGAGATCTAACAGGGCGGTAGACAAGTAAATCCGTCAGCTCTTCCTTCTACCGGTAGTAAATCTAAATTGAGCTGTACAATCTGCGACTGATCATCGTAAGGATTGGAACAGTGGGCGCGGTGAATACTCCAGCAAAAGTTCATCATTTAAATTCATTTATTTTCTGCAACATTATCATTGTTGGCAGTATTGGAAAGTATTCATAATCAGAATTGCAATATTTTCCAGCAAGTTCCTCTTTTATGATAAATGATAATATCTGGCTTATCTTTGACATAGCAGATATTCCCACCTATATATGCATTTTGAGTTACCTTGTAACTTCATCGTTCATGTTATACTGGCATCATTTCCATAAATGCATGGCATATGGTTTGAAAGATACTTTTGAACCGTTATATATTATCGTTCAGTTATACATTATTGTTGGTGGGCTATTGCTCACCCTTGCTTTATTATTATATCACAATAACAGCTAGACCCGATGACTCGCACAAGGCGCACTCGACGCTAACGAGGACGATGAGACTACCAGAGCTAAAGAAGAATCTATTGGTAGGATAGATTCATTCTTTCAGTAC
This sequence comes from Saposhnikovia divaricata, assembly GCA_036435485.1. Lineage (NCBI taxonomy): Eukaryota > Viridiplantae > Streptophyta > Magnoliopsida > Apiales > Apiaceae > Saposhnikovia > Saposhnikovia divaricata. The sequence continues at coordinate 172,637,432 of CM071600.1, forward strand.
CAAGTTTATGGGCTGGTATGACTTATGTAAATGGATGGCAAAGAGTATGTATTCATATTGAAATTCTTTTGGATTGTAAGAACTCATAATATGATTAATAAAATTTTATTGTTACTCTAATTTCATCTCTGGGACTATAACGGTTGTGTTTTATATTGTTGTGTTGGGTCATAAAGATGTAATTTATTTTATGTTGTAGTAAGTGCAAGTATTGTGGACAGAAATGGCAACCGTAACGACCGGATCCCGGACCCTGGATCTGGGAGTGTTACATAAATCGTATAAGGATACATGTATTTGTGTGATAGTGTAACTTGATTTTGTGGATTAATGAATAACAGTGGTGTACGGTCAAATATTCTAAATTATTGAATGTTAATTAGCTTATTTGATAATTGTTAGTAGCTAAGGGATATGTTAGCGGATCATTAACAATTTGTATATTATGTTTATAATAATAAGCATAATTGTCGTTAAGAGTATTAGCTGGATCTGGGGTAGTTAAGTGAAATGTACTTACTGAGAATTTGATTGTGAATAATATATGTGTATATGTAAAGCGCACGGGTGGTCCAAAGTTGTAAAGAATATATGTTAGTATGATTATAAGGATTATGAGATGGTATTGAGTTAAGTGTAAAGCGAAGGATGTTGTGAATTCTGAATTGATTTATTTTACTCACAGGTTAGACGATTTTATAAAGGAGGTGTTGTCCAATTTTTATTAAGAATATTTTGTAATTCGTATAGTGAATTGATAAGCATTATTGTAAATCGATATGATATACGTGTTAAGATGTATAAGTGTAAATTGATATTACGTGCTAAGTGCTTATATGATTTTGTGATTATACGTTACTATTTCGAGAATATGATCTTTATGAGCTAAATATGATAAGTTGTAAAGCGTATAGGACACGTTTGGGTAGAGCAGAATTAGACGATTAAGGTTGTAAGCGTACTGAAGTAGTACTTTACCTTTCAATAGGTACGAATAGGAGGCCGACTAAGAGCCAATGCTAGTGCAGATGGAATCTTGAGAAATGGAACGATAAATGGAATAGACGAGTGTGTTCATGTAGAAGCTGACGACTGATAGAAGAAGAATAGACGAATGTGTGATCGAAGAAAGGTCAATATATAAAGAAGGAGAGACTAATGTAAAGTGAGTAAAGGATCGAGATATTGAAATTGGAAATTGCCTGTATTGAGGCAAGTATACTATCCCTCACTTATCGTTCAAGTGATGTGAATCCTTCTGTATTATTTATATGTTCTTTCAAATTCCTTCTTGTAAGCATCTGTATCCTTTATTTTTATTTTGAATAATGTGTTGCTAGGGTCTACACCCCTTTCTTTTGTTTCAAGTGACTCAAACCTTGTATTGAAATTCATATTTCTTGAACTGCTTATGAATTGTTATTTAAATTCTTATACCTTACTGCTATGCCTTTTTAATTAATGTTGAACCCTTTATACCTTATTGTTTATTCCTTATAAATTATTTTTGAAATATATGTACCTTGCTTATCCATATGAATCATTATTTAGACTTATGTCCCCTATTATTTACCCTGTTTCCTATTGAACAAGAATCCTTGATTTATAATTTATGCCTTGCCTTATCTTAGTCTTTTCCTTATGCTTATTCCTTTAAACTATACCAGTGAAACCGAATTTCCATAACCCTTGAGTTAAACCTATAGAACCTAAACTTGTCTTATTCTTTATTAACTAACAACTCTTCATTTATTTATAACCAATGTATTACTCAAATCTTCCCTTGAACTTTAGATTCCTTTATTTCAGATTTATCTTATAAATTGCTGTTAAATTTCTAGAATCTTTACAATTGCTTCGTTCCTTAATTGTTAAATGTTTCCTTGTTGATATATGATTCTATTTTGTAGAACGATACCATGTTTAGTTCAATCCAATTGCTTTGCTATCTATGATTCCTTATATCAAATGCTTCTTTAACCCTCAATCTTTTATTATTACTCATTAAAATGAATTGATGATTTAAATATGTTTTTAAAAATTCCTTATAATGGGCCGATCTGTTATAAGTGAGTTTAAGGACTGAAAAGTGAAATGTTTTAAACATTTTATTGTGAGGGATTCTGTCTAAATGTTTTCCTACGGATTCCTTCAGATTGGAGACGCGTAAGAGGCTAGGGTGGTCCTAGGCCAGCTCTTTTATTTAGCGTGAGAGGCTAGGGTGGTCCTAGTCTAGGATTAAATGTCAATATGTTGCCTAATTGGGAACACAATCTTAAAGCCCAGTGGGACTGTGCTACATATAAGAAGGTATAATGGTTGTAATAATTGTTGTACTTTAGATTTTTGTTTCATACATTGATCCTGGGTGAGGGGTCGTTTGTATAATTAAGTTATATTTGATTGTAATGGTTTGTGGCACAAATCCTGAGGGCGTGACATTTAGAACCCATATATATATAATTTTTATAGTTTTCAAATATAATGACCGGAAATATTTGGTAGGATGAACTGAAATAAAAATTACTTTAAATTTTTAAGATTAAGAAAAATAAATTATAAAGATGGGTCGTGGTCCATTTCATGGGTAAAATAGAAGTACTTTGTTCCTTGATTTAAATAATGCCTACTAATATTATGGTAATACTAGTTTATAATTAATGTAATACATACATATTTTTTTAATATTCATAATTATGTTATTTTATGAATTATTTTAAAATTCACAATTTTCTTATTTTTTAATATTATTACTTGTTTAATTTTAACAATATAAATATTTATTTTTAATAAGTTGTTGATAGAATTTTGAAAATTTGAAAAAAAAATTTTATCTATGAAAATATGTAATATTTTTTATGTCAAAAAATTATCAAACTGAAACAGAATTAAATCAATAAATTTGATATTTATTAAGTTTTATATGTTTTCTCTATTCCTTGGACAATATCTTCGAGTTCTAAAAATCGAATTCGAATAAGTTTACTGCCTAGGTGAAGCTTATCGATTAATCTTTAATTTAGTAAATATGATTATATTTGATAAATAACAATATGAGTATAAGTATTTTACTTAATTCGTGTTAAAATGTTATTATACAAATTTTAAATTAGTGGTTTAGTGGATTTCAAAAAAAAAAAAAAGTGGTTTAGTGTTTAATTACGAAAGTTAGAAAAAGTAATATATTTAACTAAAGATGTAATTGATTATTATCATTACTATTATTAATTATAGTATTATAGTTTTCTATATTTAAATAGATGACCAAAATCCAAGTCGACAAATTTTTTAGTATTTCGGTTTGAATAATATAGTATAGATATAATTTTATTTTCCAATTAATTATATTTCTCATTGAGTTGAATTTTTATTAGAAAGATTTTCGTTTTATTGTAGTAAATGAGTAATTTTTCAATTTGAAAGAATTAGAGAAAAAAAATCAATTTTTGTTAAAATAAATAATTAAATTTAATATTTGGATTCTATCTTGATATTTAGAAATCGACTTTGAAAGATTTTTGTTGAGTATGGAATACACACAAAGAAAATACAGAGGGGTATAACGCCCTAGAAAATTTCATATTTATAAATATTTATTTATATAAATATGGATTATATTATGTGAATATTGGATGAAGGTGAAAAAAATGCGTGAGGTCATATTTATGTGATTTTGTGCTGATTTATGTATGCAGTGTAAGTCCGTGTATTTTTATTTGTACTTTTGACGATTAAAAAACTATTTAAATATGCACTATTGATCTTCTGAGATTTTTATAAAATCATAGGATTTATTAAAAATCATGAAATCTTTTGTGTTATCATCTTTATGAAATTATTTAGTTTTTAAAATTATGGGAAGAATTATTTTGTGTGTTTAAGTATTTTAAAATGATTTTATGATTTATATTGCATTTAAAATATCAAAACTTGTAAAATTCATATTTAATTCGATTTTGATCCTAAAAATACTTTAAAAATATGGGGAGATAGATAATTTCATTTTATACATTTTAAAAATAATATTGATATTTTCTTTAATTTTAATGATTTATTTTGCAATTTATAGTTGGGTTAATTGTTTTAATCAGAAATTTTTGAAAAAAAAAATTCCTAAACCTACTTTTATTTCTTTTAAACCCTTAAATCCCTAATTGAATATTGTAGTGGGCTGGTGGATTTCTCTCGAACCTTCATCTTTTCTCTCGACCTCTCTCACTCTTTCTCTCACTGAATCTCTCCTCTCTCCCTCTCCCACGAGTCTCTCCCCCATTTCTTTCCCTCTCGAGCTTGAATCTCCCCTCTCCCCTCTGTTATTGCTGGGAACTGATTTCTCCTTTCCCCTCCCGTGAACAGTGCTTCGTGTGTGTATACATAGCGTGTATATATATGTGCTGTATGTGTGTATATGTGGGAATCGTGTGCAGTAGTGTAGGTCTTTCTCTCCCTCGTGAGTTACCACTCTTCTCTCCCCTATTCTTGATATCGACAGCTGGGTTTGATAAGGAGGTGAGGTGTGTATATATGTGTAAGGTGTGTGGTAAAATGAAGTGGTGTTGGTGAAGGTGTGTGACAGTAGTGTGAGTTGCGTCGAAATGAGATTACCAATGGTTCTCGACTTGAAGTTTTGGTATGATTTCCGCTGTTTTGTGGCTGTTTTGTAGTCCATTTATGAGTCTGATTTGGATCAAGTTTAATGGTTAAATTGCGGTGATTACGTGATTCTCTGAGTATAGTTAAAGTACAAAAAAAGATTGGTAGTGTTTCAGATTATTAGCTAATTGATATGATTGATTAAGTGATATAGGTGTAGAATTTTGAAACAGAGATATTGTTAAATCTGTGGTTAATTCAATATTTGTCAAAACCTAGTGAGGCTACATCTGTTGGAACGGTCTTGGAGTTGTCTACAATTCTTATTGTTTGAGTTTTATGTATGTTAAATATAATTGATGTGAATAATGTCAATGTTTAAGTGTTACAGTGATTCATCAGAGTTTAACTGGAAGCTGGAAGCGGTCAGAGTTTAATTAAACTCTGACAGTTGGAAGCTGGACAGAGTTTGCTAAACTCTGTCAGGAGGAAGCGTCTACTGGTCATTATCAGACTTTGAAGATTAATTGAAGATAATTATGGAAGAAATATCTTTGAAGATTGGATAGCTGTCGAAGACATTGTATTGACTAAGAAGACGTGTAACAATCATAATTGATAACATTTGTATAGCTGATTTATAGGATTGTACTGTAGCTGTATATCTTTATAAATACAGTTAGGTTAACCCTAGAAGGGTATCGTGAAACGTATTATCATTCTATTGTAAGCTAAGCAGCTCTTTGTGATATTTTACATCACTTAGAGAGGAGTTATTAATTCCATACTGTTTTTGATTTAAACGTGTGTTAATTGTTATTCTCTCATACAAACTTGATTATATTTGTGTATTTGGCCTAACAATTGGTATCAGAGCCAATCTGTTACTCTATACAGTTTAAGATCCACAGACAGCTATAATCAATGGTAGAGATACCTCTTCCATCAGGTTCTAGTGCAAGTACTGAGAAGGCTCAACCTACTACTGTGAGTCGTTATGAGACAATTAGGGTTCTTATTCTCAGGCCGGCAGAGTATTCAATCTGGAAGGTGAAGATGACCATGTTTCTGGAGGCTACAGATCTTGAATATCTTGACAGAATTTATGAAGGTCCTCATAAGCCTACAAAGTTATCTGTTGTTGCTGCTGGTCAAGAAGCTAAATCAGTCCCAAAGGAGAAGAAAGATCTGACTCCTGAGGATATTTCATCTATTGCTAAGGATGCAAAGGTTAGACATCTACTTCATAGTGCTTTAGACAATGTTATGTCTAACAAAGTGATTAACTGCACAACTGCCAAAGAAATCCGGGATGCCCTTGAAGTTAGATGTCAAGGAACTGCTGCTATCAAGAAGAACAGAAGGAACATACTCACACAGGAGTATGAACATTTTGAGGCTAAATCTGAAGAAACCATGACAGAAACATTTGACAGATTCTGTAAGCTGCTCAATGATTTGTCATTGGTCAATAAAGAGTATGATCTAGAAGATTCAAATCTCAAATTTCTTCTTGCTCTACCTAAAAAGTGGGATGTAAAGACAACCACTATAAGAGATAATTATGATCTTGCTGAAACTGAGATTGATGAAATCTATGGGTTGCTCAAAACTCATGAACTGGAACTGGAATAGAGAAACAAGAGATCAAGCAAGAAGACAAAGTCTGTTGCTCTTAAGGTTGAAGAAAAACCCTTGAAGAAGGAAGCATCAAGGAAGAAAGCTAAAGGAAAAGCTTTGGTCATACATTCTGAAAGTGAGTCATCTAATTCTGATGTTGACTCAAACATTGATGAATCATCTGACTCTAGGGATGATGAAGAAGAAATGATGCAAATGGTTGCTCTGATGGTGAAGACCTTCAAGAAGATGGGTTTCGAGAACTTCAAGAAGGGAAAAAGGTTTTCTAAGAATGATTAAAATTCTGACAGAAAGAGTTTCAGAAAGTCTGAGAGAAAGGATACCAAATCTGGGAAGAAAGACAAGTCTGAGATTCAATGCTACAAGTGTAAGGAGATGGGTCACTATGCTCCTGAGTGCAAGAAGGGTAAAACTGGAAAAGCACTCTTCACAAAAGGCAGAGACTGGGCAGACACTTCAGACTCAGATGAGGATATTAACTATGCTCTCATGGCTACTAATGAGAATGAATCTGAAGATTCTGAAAACAAGGTACCCCTAACTACCTATGCTTATAATACTGATAATATATCTGAATTGAGAATTTATCTTAAGTCCTTACATATCAGTTATAGGGATCAGACTTTAGAGAATGAGAGAATCAAATCTGAGAGTTCTGAACTTAAAGAAAGAAATAAATTTGTTGAAAAGAAACTTGTCAACATGCAACAAGTTCAAAAAGAAAGAGATGATGTTGTTTATCTAGAACAGGAGTTGCTTGGGAGATATAGACAACTAGAATCTGAATTGGAGAAAGCAAATCACATAATTAAGACTTGGACTGATTCTGGAAAAGACACTCATGAGGTTTTTCAGTCAGACACAGTTGGTTTAGGTTACTGTGAGGAAGATGAACTTAGGTTTCAAAAAGAAGTCAAATTAGAAAACATCTTCCACCTAGAAAATTTGTTTCTGGCACAAGTGAACCTAAGTCTGAAGTTCAAAAAGAAGCTACTAAGGGAGAATCAGTAAAAACTTGTGTTAAACAGATTAATATTAGTTCAATGACAGATAAACAACTCAAACATAAGCTTAAGGAGTTAAAATCTGTTAAGAAACAGAAAGTGTCCAGGAAGAATAGAAATTTTAAAGTAGGCATTACTAAAGGCCATAATCAAATGCTTGCTACTTATGCTCCAAGGAAAACATGTCATAACTGTGGCAGTACTAAACATCTTGCTAGTTTCTGCAGGAAAAATAAAGACATTAATTCTTTACCCTCCAAGTCTGGAGTAAAGAATGATTATGTTAAAACTAAACCACAGACTTTATGCAAACATTGTGGAAGCACTTGGCATTCTATTTATACTTGTAGGAATTATCATGCTATTTATTATAATTATTATGAACTGAAGCCCAATTTGAAATGGGTTAAGGTTAATTCTGCAAGTGTAAACTCTGAAAATGTTAGTTTAAAATCTGATAATAAGAATTCCGCTGCTAAAGCTAACAAAGTTAAGAAAGCCAAAGGATCCAAGCAAGTCTGGATCCTTAAATCTGACCTTCAGTGAATGTTTGTGATTGCAGGGCATCAGGGAGAGTACCCTAGTCGTGGACTATGGATGTTCAGGACACATGACTGGAAATAAAGCCCTGCTATCAGAGTATGAGGAGAAGGCTGGCCCAAAAGTTTCCTATGGAGATGGCAACGTAGGACGTACTCTGGGATATGGCAATATCAATCTTGGAAATGTCATCATCACAAATGTAGCTCTGGTTCCAGGACTCAAGCATGATCTGCTATCTGTGAGTCAAATCTGTGACAGAGGTTATCATGTAGACTTTCAACCTGAATACTATGAAATCATCAGTAAATCTACAGGGAAAGTTGTTCTAGTTGGACACAGGCGCAATAATATCTATGAAGCAAAGTTGTTGACAAACTTTGTTGGAAAAGCTGTGTGCCTGTCAACAAGAATGTCTAGTGAAGAGAGTTGGAAGTGGCATAAGAAACTCTCTCATTTAAATCTGAACAACATCAATGAGTTGATAAGAAAGGATCTTGTAAGAGGACTCCCAAAGTCTTTATTAAATGTTGATGGCCTGTGTGATTCCTGTCAAAAGGCCAAACAAAGGAAGTCATCTTTCAAAAGCAAGTCTGAATCTTCAATTGTTGATCCTTATCATCTATTACATGTTGATCTGTTTGGACCAGTGAATGTCTTGTCTATTGGAAGAAAGAAATATGCTTTAGTCATTGTTGACGAACACACCAGATACACATGGGTGTACTTTCTAACAAAGAAAAATGAAACTGCATTAACTCTGATGGAGCATGAAAAGCTGCTGGACAAAGGATCAAAACAAAAAGTCAAAATAATCAGGAGTGATAATGGAACTGAATTTAGGAATGTAATAATGGAAGAATTCTGGGAGAACAGAGGAGTGAAGCAAGAGTTTTCTGCACCTGGTACACCACAGCAAAATGGTGTAGTTGAGAGGAAAAATAGAACATTGGTAGAAGCTGCCAGAACTATGCTTGATGAAGCAAAATTGCCAACCTATTTCTGGGCAGAAGTAGTTCAAACTGCTTGTTTTACTCAAAATGCTACTTTGATCAACAAGCATGGAAAAACACCATATGAGATGGTGAGGGAAAAGAAGCCTAACCTGAAATATTTTCATATTTTTGGGTGCAAATGCTTTGTGTTAAAAACTCATTCTGAACAGTTGACCAAATTTGAGTTAAAAGCTGATAAAGGAATTTTTGTTGGCTATCCGCTGTCAACTAAGGCATTCAGAGTTTATAATCTAAGAACCAAGGTAATTATGGAGTCGATTCATGTGTCATTTGATGACAAGAAAATAACTGGACTTGAAGATGTAGATGAACATGATCAACTGCGCTTTGAAAATGAAGAATTAATCTCTGATGAATTAAACTCTGATGAAGCTGAGTCGACAAACTCTGTTGAAGCATACACTGAACCTCTACTGGTAAACACTGAAGAAACTTCTCAGCCAGAACAAAGGGCAGAACCAGATGAGGGGGAGCATGAAGGATCACTTCAAAATGATGACTCAAATACTGAAAGTGAGTCAGCTGAAAAATCTGGATCAATCTCTGATGACTCAAACTCTGAAAGTACAAAATCTGATAGTTCAAACTCTGAGCAGTCAATTTCAGGGGGAGCCTCAGAGACTAATGAAAGGCAACAATAAAATCAGGAGAACATGGATCAAGGGGGAGGATCAAATACTGATAGAAGTCATTTACCTTCAGCTAGGAAATGGACAAAATCTCATACACTTGATCTAATTTTTGGAGATCCAGATGCGAAAGTAAGGGCAAGGAGTGCTACAACAAATGAATGTCTGTTTCATGCATTCCTGTCGAAATCTGAACCAAAGAAGGTAGAAGAAGCTCTTCAAGATGCTGACTGGATAACAGCAATGAAGGAGGAGTTAAATGAATTTGAAAGAAATGAAGTATGGACCCTTTTACCTAGACCAAATAATAGATTTGTTGTTGGTACTAGGTGGGTTTTCAGAAATAAAACTGACTGTGAGGGAGTTGTTACAAGAAACAAGGCTAGACTTGTGGCAAAAGGCTATTCACAGCAGGAAGGAATTGACTATGATGAAACTTTTGCTCCAGTTGCAAGATTGGAGGCAATAAGGATCTTTCTAGCATATGCCTCTCATAAGAAATTCAAGGTTTTTCAGATGGATGTAAAAAGTGCTTTTCTGAATGGGAAACTTGAAGAAGAAGTGTTTGTTGAACAACCACCAGGATTTGTGGACCCCAAATATCCAGACTATATCTACAGGCTGGATAAGGCTCTCTATGGACTTAAGCAGGCACCAAGAGCATGGTATGAAACTCTGGCTCAATTTCTTTTAGAAAGTGGATTCAACAGAGGTACAATTGATAAAACCCTGTTCTATTTTAAATCTGGTAGTGACTTGCTTTTAGTTCAGATATATGTTGATGACATAATTTTTAGGTCCAGAAATCTTCTCAAGAAATTTGGTATGCTTGACTGTTCATCTGCAACAACTCCCATGGCAACAGCAACAAAGTTGGACAAAGACACAGGATCTCCAGTAGATATGACAAGCTACAGAGGCATGATAGGGTCTCTTCTTTATCTAACAGCAAGCAGACCTGACATCATGTATGCAACTTGTCTCAGTGCAAGGTTTCAGGCAGACCCCAGAGAACCACATCTAACAGCTGTGAAGAGAATTTTTAAGTATCTCATGGGCACCATAACCTTAGGTCTGTGGTATCCCAGATAATCAGATTTCAAGCTACTTGGTTACTCTGATGCAGACTTTGCAGGCTGTAAGATAGACAGAAAAAGCACCAGTGGAAGTTGTCAATTTCTGGGTGACAGACTTGTTTCTTGGTACAGCAAGAAATAGAAATCAATTTCTACATCTACAGCTGAAGCAGAGTATATTGCGGCTGGTAGCTGTTGTGCACAGATTCTGTGGATGAAGAATCAATTGCTGGATTATGGATTAAGATATAGTAAAATACCTATTTTCTGTGATAATCAAAGTGCTATTGCTATGACAGGTAATCCAGTACAGCATTCAATGACCAAGCACATCAGCATAAGGTACCATTTTATCAGAGAACATGTAGAGGAAGGAAATATTGAGCTTCATTTTGTGTCTACAGAACAACAGCTTGCAGACATCTTCACCAAGCCATTGAGTGAAGCTACATTTACAAGGCTGGTAAATGAACTAGGAATGATCTCTGGTTTCGACTAGAGATACTGGTTAGACTCAAACCTTACTGTGTTGCTCATGTTTCTGTGATTAGTATACCTTGATGTGGTAATACAACTGTTAGAATACTCTGTAGGTCTCACACTGTTGAAATGTTGGATAAACTCTGATAATGTTATTGTCTGAACATAAATACCGATGAAGAAATCTGTATGAAGCATGATTCTCAGTAATTCATCACGAATCCCTCTAAGTTATTTGTGATCTGATCTTAGACTGTGCAGAAAATTAACACAACATGATACTGTTTCTATATTTATAGCATCTCTTAGTTCATCTATCCTAAACTCTGAGTCTGTAAATACTGTGTGCATTGCCTCTCATGACCAACTTCTGATGTTGACGACTTCTAAACTCTGTTTGATTAAACTCTGTTAAGTTAGATTCTGTTATTAGTTTACCCCCAAAGCAAATGTACATAGACTGTTAGAACTCCTTTGAGATTATGTTGTGTCTAGGACGACCCAGGAACTTGCTAGTAAATAGTAAGGGCTAAAATTCTCTAATTTTTGGTGACTAGTTAAAGACTAGGAAGACCCAGGAACTTATCAAAAAGATAAGGGTTAAAGTTATAGGATTTTCGGTGACTAGTTCCAACCTCTGATTACTGGAGAAACAAAAAAAAATAGTTAGAAGGGGGGGTATAAGTTAGTTAAGAGTTACTGTATATCAATTATTTACTACAGAGTTTTGCATTCATCAGACATTAAGTGTTTACTATGAAAGTTTATGCAAATAGTGTTTACTGATTTATTTTATGGATTTTATGAAAGATTAGATGCTCTAAATATTGAATTAGTAAACTCTGCTATACACACACATAAATTCACAACTGTGCAGTTTTTGATAGGGTTATGGTAAAAAAGTTAGAGAATTGACAAACACTGACGAAATTTGTCTAGTACTCTAAGGTAAATTTTATTTCAGACAATTTACAGACTTGGGGTAAAAAGAGTTTTTGCAAAATGAAATAAATAATTGCCAACTGTTAGTGAGTATTAGAGTGTTTAAGTGTATTAAAATAAAAGGGAGAGAAAGTAGCAGTAATTATTTCCACAATTACTGAACGTGCAAAGTACTTTCATTGCATGTGTGCCACGTGTCCCACTCACACATTAAACAAGGAACTGGTTGAGTGTATTCATGTTTAAAACGATTGGGTTTTAATTTTTAATTACAAATCTAATCATTTTTACATAAACGGCTATTCTCTTTGCACACAACCACTCACAGTTACTTGTTCTTTCACTTGCACATTTTCACAAACACCTTTCCTACATATCTTTTTCTCTGATATTTACTTCTAATCTCATGGCCACCAAAGCTTTTACCACTCGAGGGTTAGTGTTTGTACCTAACAACTATGCAGCTCCGTTGAATAATGAGAATGTTCCTAAGGCGTTTCATTTAATTCAAAACTTCTTGCGCGATTCAGAGATTGGTACAGCTTTAATCGAACCGACAAAGTTCTCTGCTACACAGATTACCATTTTCTGGCAATCAGCTACCTATGACGATGGAGATGAGAGTGGGACACCTTCAATTATTTTCACACATGAGGAAACAGAGTATGTCATTACTCCAACGACGGTTAGAGAAACTTTTGGTTTTGAAACACACTCTACATACAGTGTTGTTGGTGAAAGATATCTCAAAGAGATGTTGCAGAAGATTGGGTACTCAGGTCCTTTAGAGAAACTTGGTCAAGTGAAAAGGCCATTTCTGAGGAAGGAGTGGAGTTTCTTTTTCGATTGCATCACAAGGGCATTTGCAAAGAAAGTCAATAATTGGGATGCTATTCCTACTGACAGTCTTCAAATTGGGTATTCTCTTCTTTATGGAAGTAATTTTGATTTTGGTAGACTAGTCTTGATGAATTTGGGTGAAAGATTGTCAGAGTCTAGTACAAATGTTTATTTTTCTAGATTTTGTCAATTACTATTGTAAGAACCCTAAATTTTGATAATATTTTCTTTTATTTAATATCATGTGACATTGTCAATTTGAAACCTTTCTAGTCATCCCTGTTGTTTAATGGAATTGATTGTCTGAGAAACTATGTTGTTGCATTCACTATGTAAGATAAAAGGAAGATTGTGAAGGCAAGAATCTTATTGTTGGTGAGATTTATAAAACTTGGGATTTGAGAATGATTGGAGTGATAAAAGATTTATTAGGAATTATGACGAGGAATTATGGATATTCGAGGAATTTACACAATTAAGTACTTAAGGGATTACGAGGGAAATCTGTACGCGACAAAATATTATTACGCGAGATTAATTAAGATACGATACGAATTAAAGATTAAATGACAAGTATTGGTGGAAGAATAATGATACATGGAGTAGTATTGCATGCAAGTCCCATGCAACCAAGTAGTTATGAAAAAGCAAACTAGTTAAACCAAATGGCAAGAGGAATAGTAACTAGTTGCATTTCTTTTTCCAAGGAGGAGACAAGAGTACAAGAGGCCATACCTAGGTTGTACCATGCATATACTTACACTAATATGTAACACCCAACTACTACTTTATGCATTATTCAACCACACAACACAAAAATCAAAAACACAAACATCTCCCCCCCCTTTGAACTAGTGCTCTCGGCCAAGACCAAAAAAGGGAGGAAAAATTCTTCCTTCCTCCATTTCTCCTCACTCATAATTCAAGGTATAATTCCTAGGCTCTCTCCACCATCTAAGAAAGGTATACTAAGAGTTTCAAGCCCTTTCATCCATTAACTTTCTAGATATTAATTGTTAAAGATTTTGTGAATAGTAATTTAGTTTTTCTTATAGATCTTGGATTATAAGGATAGTAGGAGCTTATTCAAGGTGTTATTGAGTATTTTAAGGCTTACCCAAGGCCCCTAGGTGCTCAAGAAGGTATAAAAATCGTAACCCCTCTTGGGCATGTAGTGTTTATGATGTTCAATGATAGATCCATGTATATAATGTGTTAACCTTGGATGTTCAAGTGATGGATGATATGGATCTAGAGTTTTAGTGTTGTGATTGTGATTTTTATGATTGTGGATAGTATATGTATCTCCTTGAATGTTATAAAGCATGAACTAGGTGAATTAGATGTTGGTTGTGTTGTGGAAGTAAGAATATTGGTTGAATTAAGTGAAACATGCATGCTGAATTTTTCCAGATACTTGACCTGTCTTGTAACATGGTTTTGAACCCCCAAATCTTGTCCCCTGAGGTCCTACCATATATTGTTGGAAAGGTATTTGAATTTAGTTTCTGGAAATATAAGGTTCATGACTAGGTGATGTATAGATTTTAAGTTATGGCCGGAGAAGTAAAATGTGTTTCTGGATTCCGGACTGCACTAAGTGACCCCCTTGTGAACCTTGTTTAAACCCCTAAAAATTTATGTGGGATCATGGAAAAATTTTAGAATCTAGGAAATGCAGTGGTGAAGGCTACCCAAAAAGAATTGGATTAAAATATGAATTTTTGAATTTTATAAAAATGCTAGAATAAATTTCGCGCAAGGGAAAAAGTCGTTAAATGGAGTATAATTCTAGGGGTAATGGTCATGACTCGGATATGGTAACTAAATTAAGTCGAATAAGTGACGAGCGTAATCGAGTGATGACATGAACCTATAGTGGGGCTGGAGTGTCATAAGACGAAGTCATTAAGTTAATTTCGTACCCCCTAAAACCCCACAATTAAAGAGATATTGTTAAGGTACTAACGAGCGGTTATTGCTTATGTATAGATCGTTCCACTCCGCACGCTCGACCACCCCAACCACACCAAGGCAAGTTTACTTTTCAAAACTTATACATATACAAGGACTTTCAATGTTGTGTTTGTAGTTTTCAATCATATCAAATGTTATGTTTATCGAAGTATTGATGCAATTGAGATTGTATAAGTACATATATGTTTGTACCCCTTGAACTTAGACTGAAATGTTTTCCTCGGACAACGACTCTAGCAATAGAGGTCGTAGCGGTCCGTATATACTATTGACCGGGGAGCGGTATATTATTATATCGTATCTAGATTGCGAAAACCCGAAGGGTCATTCGGGGAGTATCGTATACTCAAGTAATTATTTCATATTTTCGTAAATACTTGAAACCCTATCTTGGATTAAAAGTTTATTTTATCGAATAATTATGTTATTAATTACTAATATTAAATCTTAAAATATTATTTATTAATTATTGTTCATTATTTTAAAGATGAAATCAATCCAAGGTACATTTAATACTTTCAAATTCGAACTCTTTCGAACTCAAAACATTTTCGAAAACCCCCGGTCAGGTTCTGCTTCTTGTATGATTTCAAGAATCATCGACCGACTGATGTCGGACCTCAATTACTCTGTTTTCAATCAAAATCAAGTTTTCAAAATAAAAAGAAAAAGGGACTCTAGCAGGTGTGGGAACCGTTGACGAACGATTCCCGGGATGTGTAAGCGGCCGTGAGCCAGGCGGTCCATCAATTATTATTCCGGCCCAGGTGTTGCCGAAGGATGATTACGGATGTAGTTTTCATCGAGGGTGATTACGGATGTAGTTTTCACCCGGGGGATAGTTACGGATGTAGTTTCTATCCTTCTACCGGTAGAGAAGACCCGCGGATTATTGGACTTGGATGTGGCGACTGATCATCGTCAATCCTTGTCAGGTTTTTATGTTTTCTTCCAGTCCCATCCTCCACTTTGGAAAAATACTCAAACACTGCTTCTTGGGCCTAAGTGCCAAGTTGCCGATAGTGTGGTTTTTGATAAGAAAAATATTGACATCGTGCAATATCTAGAACTGCAATATTTTCTATAAAGATTGGCACGTGTTAGTGCACTCTTGCAATTGTTTCAAAGAATGAAATGTTTTTGTATGAGAAACCTTCTAAGCTAATGGAAGAAAAGAGGTTTGCAATGATGTATTCCCTGTACAGTATGTTAATCGTAGAGTGTTTTGCCGAAAATGATATACTCATATGTATATATTTTCAAACTTGAGATATATTGAAATGGGAACCTTATAAAGGGTCCATATGTTATTCTTAAAGCTCCTTAGTGAGTATAGATGTTTTATTCAAACTCGGACAAATACATTGTCCAATTATGTTTTGAAATCTGAGATATATACCCATATAGTTGGGAATGTTTTCGAAATAAACCACATTATTATTTTACAAAATGGTGAACTTGCTGAGCATTATGTAGCTCATTCTTCCTTTATAAAAACTTTTCAGAAAGATAAGAATTTGGCCGATTAACTCTGCACCAGCAGAAGAGGAGTAGAAGAATTACCCCGGAGATGATTTAGTTCCTGATAAATGCTACAGAGTAAGTCTGATAGGTTTTCAACTGTAATAGTAAGACTTGTCTTCAAGTATAGTTGTATAAGTGGAAGTGCGTAAGACTCTGGATTGTACAGATGAATTGTAATATTTAGTGTTACTTTTGATTATCGTTTCTGAGGCTCTAACTTGTTTGTGCGTAAGATTGAGGTCTGGACGTATGTATTGTTGAGTTGTAAAGTTAATACAGGTATGATATGGTTGGATGATGATGTGACGACCTGAATCTTTGACCTCAGATTTGGGGGCGTCACAGAAATGGTATCAGAGCGATAAGTTACAGTACTCAGAAACGAGAGTGTTGAGAGTTAAGTCTAAGTAGGAGAATGACATAAGAGATCGTAGTAAACTTATGATTGGACTACCGGAAGAGGTACCGGTGAGTAGAATGGACTGGAGTGTTACTGAAGGTATTATACTAGGGTCGATAGAATCCTTAAAGACCTTCAGAATGATGAATAGAGATTTGAGAGTCGTACATGACCTATCATAGGTAATGATATAGGAAGCAGAGCGAAATCTCGAGAGCAGCTGAGGTAGAGGCGATATTGCCAATATGATCGGATGACTAGGCTGGCATAAATTTTGTGGCCCATATTCCTCCACAGTTTAGGAGGCGGCATTTTAAGAATCAAGAAGTTTGGACTTCCCTACATAATTAAGGGTACTTAGTACTTGGATTAATGAAAGTCTTTTACTTTGGCTATAAGATCCGATTTTCGATAAGTAACGGGTTTACCTGAAGGTTGGTCACTATGTCGTTGTGGATTCCATTACCCTTGATGGCGAATTTTACATGTGTTATACGAGAATGTTATCATAAGACGAGCGTGCTAGATAATTCCACGCATGATTCGGATGCTAGAACATGGTAGTTCACCTTAGAGAACAAACAAGTAGGATTAACAAAGGGACTCAAGAGAAGTTGAATATGGTTGCAACGAGCGATACAGTGATCTCAGAGTCTACCAAAAGAGAAGACCAGCGGGTCTAGAGTGGGATCCTTTGATAGAGATGTTATCAGGGACTACGTATATATGTATTGTAGACCTCAATATTTTTGGTATATGTTCACATACACACACCCGCCACTGAACCTATGGACTGCACTGAGATCCCTGAGAGATCTCTTTGATCTGTTCCCAGGGGGAACTGGCCACTTGTGATTCATGTCGCAAGGCATGAAGTAGGACCCTATGGACTTAGCAGGTGTCCCCGGAATGATGTGAAGCTTGGTTTTCAAGATAAAGCACGGAAATGACAGATATATTTGTGAAACCCTAACTCGATAAATGACTTTAAGATGATGATTGAGAGACGAACTAGTTGGTGTCTTGTATTACGAAGACGAAGAGATGGAGTTACCCTCATAGTGGTGATAATGAGATGCACGAATGATTATTAACTTATTTTGGTAACTACCGGCTGGTGCACTACTTCATTTTGAACTGTTCACTAACCATGTTACCTCGATTAGTTTATATCAGGTAACCCTCCTAGCTCTCTACTTCAAACTTGTGGAATAACAACCAGTGATATACTTTCTCAAAACCGGGACTCATCCAAAGTATCTTAATTGATCCCCGAGCATTCTATTTGAAGTTTATAATTATTTCTGCTCAGGACTATTTACACTTTCTTTCAATTATCCAAGGAATGTTCAACAAATATTTCCTTAATTAATCGACGAATACTACTTAACGAATATCGATATTTGATTGCTTCTTTCATACTTCCACTCTTCAGTTGAGCTCATAAATATTCAACAAATTACTGAGGACATGGATGATCTAATGTCCAGATGTCCCTCATGAATTCTTTTCTTCTATTCAAGATGAGATTGTACATCGTACATTGAAATCATAGTAAGGATATCATTTTGATATTGGTATTCCGAATTTAATTCTATTGTCGGATCTGATAAAGCATGTGTACGGAGGCACCCTTGGGTGGACCGTTTCACTGATAAGTAATATTTGATGAGAGGTTATCGATTTTTCCGATACCTAGAACATTCTCTTCAGATTTTATAGTTTTCTTTTTCAAACTTAATAACTTCTTATTTTCATTCGTTGTCCGAGAAGCCTAAAGTTTCTTCAGTGGCTACGATGTTGAAATTCCGTTCTATCCAAGTGAAACTGGCTAGTCGTTATGTCAATATGAATGACTAGTTGATTGTTCTAACTACTCAAAATTGTAAATGTTGTGAAGAACACCTAGCTAATTGTCCTAGCTGGTGGTGATGTCTCAAACAGGTGGACTAGCAAATTTTGTCTAGCTAGTTGCTAGTGTTTCTTGAAAAGGACTAGTTATTGTTTCACTAGTCGAACTCCCAATTTAATTCATTCTGCAATGCATTTTGCATGTGGTAAAGTATGATGACGAAAGTTTTGACGGATAACTTGATTGAGACCTAATGAGGTCCCCCACTCAACTCGAATTCTACCCATCTTCGTATCAAACTCTATATCACTTGAATATTTTATTCTTTCATTCACACAATGAGAATTCATTTGAAACCACTGGTTACTTGAATGATAAACTACTTCATTCTTTAATTGTCATGGAGTAGAATTGCTTTCTATTGGCTGACCTTCATCAATGCGACTTTAGATTTCCTCTTATTATTCAGGAGGAAAAGTATCCACCCGATGTAAGAATTGTATAAAGACCGTCTTTATGACTTTTGTATCCAACAATCATTGCCCTTGTGCAACATTCTCTATGGTATCATATTATAGAATTATCAGGACGGGAAGGAATAAACCTTGTTGTATTCTTTCTGTCCATCCTTACATCTCCAAAAAAATCGAGACTCCTAGTATTTGGAACCATCAACATTCTTGGAACATCCAATGTGGAATTCTTATTGAAATTATCTTTTGGACCTTGTCATTTTGAAACCATCCCTTTCAAAGTGATTACTCTAAGGTGAACGGGAGGTACAATTATGAACCGTTACACCAATATGAGATCAAAAACCAAATGTTGTAATTGTGCAGCCAGAGCGTTATGCCAAATAATTATTAAAGTAGAAATAACATGTCGGGGCATACCACAAGACCTTTAATATTAGTGTGGGGAAAGTTATAAGAAATGATGAGGTGGTTGGGAGTACGCTTCTACCAACCGTTGTCAGGATGTTATATTAATGAATTCTGGAGTTACCAAGCCTTTTCCTGATCCAGGAAATGCAAATCGATTGCGATGTAAAACATATCCTTGGAGGAAACTGACATGGAAGTAAGATGGACGAGAAAGGAAGAAATATCGTGGCAAGAATGTGAAGCTTTACTTAGCTTAAAGGGATTGATGCACATAGAGAGACATATAGTTTAACAGGTCCCTAATAGAAAATGGATGCATGGATATATGCCAGTGATCCTTCGAGATTACCACCTAATAAAGTTTATTGGGAATCGCAGCCGCATGCAGGCCTCAGGCTGATTGGCGCCAGTTGTGAAGGAGGACGAGCGTATGACATCTTACATATACCATCGAGAACTGATACCCTTATCGGAAATGGGGGAATTGTTGATTAGTTAAAATGAGTAGTTGTTTTTTTTCAAGGATAAGGTTGAAGAGAAGGTTTCACCAACTCAAGATCGACCTCTGTACTGTGCCAAAGTTGGCATTTCACACTAATATAAACGTTATAAAATTGTGGTAGTATCGTTTGAATGGACTAATGAGTCAGAAGCCTTTATGGATTAATGAACAAAGTTTTGGGATGAAATGAGATATTAGCAACAACCTCGTTGTTAGCTATACTTGATGATAAAAAGAGGACTTTGAGAGTCACGATGATGCGTCTTTCAAGAGTTTAAGAGGTGTGCTGATGCAGTAGAAAGGGGATGATAGCCTATACTTCTAAACAACATAAAGGTTACGGGATAGGATATACTAACCGTGAGTCTGGGATTAGTCATGATAGCGTTCACGCATAAAACTGAGACGTTAACCTTATGAGAAAAGTGTGAAAATTTCTCCACAAGTGCCATAAGTATATCTTCATATTAGAACTAAACATAAGAAAGAGAAGGTGACGAAAGGGAGCAGGGAGTATAGTGGAGAAATTTGTTATTACCTAGGGAAGGCCAGTGTGGTGGCCGATACCTATAGAAGGTATTATTCGAAATTGGAATTCAGTCAGTATTGACCAAGAAAATAGAGTATATACAATAAAGAATAATGTTAGAGGAAAATAAATAAATTATGGGGAAGGACAAAGATGTATAGAGAATTAAGAGAATGTTTGGCAAACGGATATGAAGAATGGTATTGGCAAACTATTAAGTACAAACGCGACATGCCAAAAGCAGAATGATAGAGATCTAGTGGATTAATTCTGCCTGTAGAAAATATTGAACGTGGATAGAATTATAATGAATTTCATAAGTAGGTCGCCAAAGACCGAGCCAAGAGATGGCCCTAGTTGAGTTATAATTGTTGGACCAAGTGATTTACCTACGAGAGACTTTCCATTGAGAAGATTATCGAATATTATACGGAAGAGATGGTGGTGCAATATAAAACTTCTGCAGCGATTACGTCAGATAAAGACTTAAGGTTAAACTTCGAATATTGAAGGTGCTTTCAGGTATATTTAACAAAGAGATTGAGCGTATGTACTAATTTGATCTGTGGTTGACGGACAGGGAAGAAGAATTGTCTAGACGATCGAATTTATATTTAGTGTCGTGCCTTAGGTTTCACGGGGCAGTCGAGAATAAAAACTTATCCATGAAATGAATGTTGTTATCACGATCGTCGCCATGCGAACGTAAGGACGTCTCCTGTAGAGCGTACTGCGAAAGAAGAAGTTTCGTTTCTCCTGCGTTACGAAGAAGCCAATGAACGAGGGACATAGTAGCTGAACTGGTTCGACGTATACCAAAAACTATACAGTATCCATAGCAAGTGGTAACGACTGACGGGAGGCAACACATGCCTGCTAATCAAGTGAAGGAATATGAGGAATACCGCGCGTATTGACGTTGTCTCAGATTACAAAACGCGACCACAAAGTATTCACGGGCCAACGATACAAGGACTCAACACGGATACTATGAACAAGGTAGAAGAGGAACGTGTAATTAGTGGGATAGAAATTTTGAATTATAGAACAACCGATAAGGAATACAGGTCGAGGAGAGTATGCGTTGGGGAACAACATTAAGGCATTGGTGAGACCAAGGGAGAGAACAATAGGGTTGAAGTGTCAACCTGAGAGTTGGAAAGGGTAAGGTTGGAATTGTATCCACAACTATTATCCTTAGGTTCTTAAGATAGAATCCTTTTAAGGAGAGAAGACTGCATTAACCCTAATTTTCGGGAATATTCGAAACCTGGACGAATAGTAATTTTATGGGTGGATGAGGAATTTTTGCAATCACGATATGTACGAATTATTAAATGAAGATTTCGAATTGATATTATGTCTTTATGGTACAGACGAGTGTATGTAAAAGTCATTAGTTTTTTACGAAACCCATTATTTCGAATGGTCAAATTTTATGAGATATCTAAGGAGATCGTGGTAAGGCATGGGGTTCCTGTGAGCATTGTATCAGATAGAGACCCAAGATTCAACTCCAGGTTCTCGAGGAGTTTTCAGGATTATGTGGGGACCAAGTTGAACATGAGTACTGCATACCAACCCCAATCAGACGGACAGAGTGAGAGAACCATCCAGATCTTAGAGGACATGTTGAGAGTATGTGCCATCGATTTTAAGGGAAGTTGGGATAACCACTTGCCGTTGATCGAATTTTCCTACAACAACAGTTACCATGCGAGTATAGGAATGCCCCATAAGAAGCTTTATACGGACGAAGATGTCAGTCTCCCTTGTGTTGGGAAGAAGTTGGAGAGTGGAAGATTTTAGGGCCTGAACTAGTCCAACAGACAAGAGAAATTATCGAGCTCATAAGAGGACGGCTGGTAGCGGCCCAAGACAGACAGAAGAAGTATGCGGACCAGACCCGTAAGGACAAAGAATATGAGGTAGGAGAGTTTGTGATGTTAAAGGTATCACCGTGGAAGGTATTGATGAGATTTGGTAAGAAGGGGAAGCTGAGCCCCAGATTTATTGGACCTTTTGAGATCTTGAGACGAGTTGGAAAGTTAGCCTATGAATTGGCTTTACCCCCAAGCTTGCAGCAAGTACGTAATGTGTTCCATGTGTCCATGCTACGACCCTACCATACCGACTTCCGACACGTGATAGAATATGACCAAGTGGATCTGCAGCCAGACTTAACCTATGTGGAGCAACCCGTAGAAATCATGGATAGAAAAGAACAGGTGCTGAGGAACAAGGTTGTCAAACTAGTGAGAGTTTTGTGGAGGAACCAGAATGTCGAAGAATCAACATGGGAGCTAGAGAGCGCGATGCGTGAAAAGCACCCCCAACTATTTTTCAACCTGATTCCGGGACGGAATCCTTTTAAGGAGGGGAGGCTGTAAGAACCCTAATTTTTGATAATATTTTCTTTTATTTAATATCATGTGACATTGTCAATTTGAAACCTTTCTAGTCATCCCTGTTGTTTAATGGAATTGATTGTCTGAGAAACTATGTTGTTGCATTCACTATGTAAGATAAAAGGAAGATTGTGAAGGCAAGAATCTTATTGTTGGTGAGATTTATAAAACTTGGGATTTGAGAATGATTGGAGTGATAAAAGATTTATTAGGAATTATGACGAGGAATTATGGATATTCGAGGAATTTACACAATTAAGTACTTAAGGGATTACGAGGGAAATCTGTACGCGACAAAATATTATTACGAGAGATTAATTAAGATACGATACGAATTAAAGATTAAATGACAAGTATTGGTGGAAGAATAATGATACAAGGAGTAGTATTGCATGCAAGTCCCATGCAACCAAGTAGTTATGAAAAAGCAAACTAGTTAAACCAAATGGCAAGAGGAATAGTAACTGTAAGAACCCAGATTTTGGGTGGAATTAAAAATTTTATGTATTTAATGATGTAAGAATGAATAGTGGATACGGCTACAATGTAATAATTGATATTTGGGAAAGAATGAATGGAATTCGACTTTATTATGTTTATGTCTTGAAGAATGCTAAAGGACGACAACATAGGTAAGAATAATCTATCTTCTAAGGGAATAAGATATGGCAACTTCAAGCAAGAGAATACTCTCATGTCATCCAGATCGATAACGATTAATCCAGTAGTTCCGTAAAAAGGGTAAGGAACGATCGAAAGAGAATACGGACAATTATACAACCCTAAGAGAACAAGTAAAGAATACAGAATGAATAGTGTTTTGGTGGGAGTATATAATAATATGAGACGACACTATATAGAAGTATTCGGAACGGATTTCCGAGTTCGTATTAGTGATCCAGGGGGAAAATAAGTGTATGTAAAAGCTGTCGGATTCTGAAAAACCGCACTTTTATTTTCTCCGAAAGTTCCCTGGACACTGATAGCCTTAAGTATTTAACGAATGGATTAAAGGAATATAAAATGGAAAGTTATAATGAAAGATGGAGAATGAAAGTATTAATATTAAAGAGGATTCCCGGTAAACCCTAATTAGAAATCCGTGAAATATTCTCACGAACGATCAATCGAAACGGGTAATAACCGGACACAGAAACAAGCAGAGGAAGCAAGAGTCTTGTGCAAGCTACTAGTATAAATATCTAGTAACTAAACTAGAAGCAAGGAACTAGCACCTTAGAGGAAGAACTAAGTACTTAGCAAGTAACTACCTAGTTAGGCCTTAACCACCACAAAACCAACACATGTCTTGCCATTTGATCATCCAACACCTCATCACTTTATTAAAGTGACTTTTACAAGATATTATGTTGTGAGTGGATGAGAGTGAAGGAGATTAAAACACAAAAAAAACAAAGAACCAAGCAACTCTCTTCCCCCCTTGCAAACAAAACCATTCGGCCATAGCATTAATTCCAAATCCAAACTCAACCTTCCCACCATTGTTTGTTCTTGAAATAATTAAGGTGAGTCTTACATTTCATAAAACTTATCTCCTCAAAATCTTAGCTTCAAACTCATCCATTTCAATTTTCAAAAAAATCAAACAAGAGGAGGGTGAATAGTGTTCATCATATACTAACTTTGTTTTCTTGATTTTCCATGGTTGATATAGCAAGCATAATCACTCCTAAGGACCATACAAGGCTTATTAAGGCTATATCACTATCTAAGGAAGGTATAAAGCTCTTGAAACCCTAACCCTTGTTTAAGATTTAAGCATGTTTATGATAGTTATAACTTAGTTATGGTTATGTTAAAGTTATAAGCATGATTATGTATGGATTTTGGATTAATGATGTAAATAGCTAGATGAACGGAAAGGCATTGCTTGGCCTCAGTTCATGTATATAAGTCATGTATATGTTGTTTGGGTTGGATGCTATGTTTATGGGAAGATTCGAAATTGATAGATATTCGATTTACAGCCGTTATAATGCCCGATTTTACAATACCATGTTTTGTATGCCATTTTCCATGTCGAACCCCTACTGTCCAGAGACCTTATCTGCCATGATAGGATAGGTAATGTTCTAAGCTTCGTTTTGATATAAAGATCACGTGAAACGGACTTACGGTTTAGGATTTATGACCAAATTACTAAAAGTAGTTCGAATCCGTAAACGAAAGTTCGTAACTGAAATTGAACCCTCGTAAGCTATGTAACGTCATGGCGAATCTTGGTAAATAAATACTAGGGGTAAGAAGGAAGGTGTGAAAGAAAACCGTTTGTCAAAAAGAGCATTTTCGATTTATTAAAAATGTTCGAGTCAAGGTTAAACGCGAACGAACCCCTAAAAGACGACTCTTTTATAACTTTGGTAAAACACTTAGAAAACGGGCGATAAAACTCGGAGTATAATATTGGTTCGTAACGATCAACCTTAGAACTCATATGACTTAAGTATGTCCCAAGTATAAGTTCAGTGACATGTCGTATTAACGAACGAATGTCGGGTCGGATCAGTGATAATAAGTAATCCACAAAAAGGGGTATAACGAGATAACTCGAGAACGTGTTTCGATTTAAGTATAACTTAACTTTTAATATGTTAAGTGATTAATCCCGAATGCCTTGGCTATTTATAGATCACCAGGCTGAACCGGGACCCGCTACCACTACCCCTTACCGTACTCGACTACCAGGCAAGTTTCAATTCCCTTCTTTTAGGCTGTTGTTGTGATTGAATAAATATATATATATGATTGCTGTTATACATATGCCATTGCATGCATGCCTACTTTCAAGTTGAATTTATATACTTGTTCCCTGAATGTTATTGTTGGCTTATAAGCTAGATAGTTATATATCAGTTATAAGCCGGTTCTTGTAAGACCCTCATAGAAGGGCGTATACATCTTATTCGTCAAATATAGACCGGGAGTCAATATTTCTTGATATATCGAGATTACCTCGGGAGAAAATATTTAAGTAAATATTTTCTATTATTTGGGCGACGAATATTATTTGAATATTCGTTCGAGACTAATTATTTTAACGATCCTTACTTCAAATAATTATTTGAATTTAACTATTCAACGAATAATATTTCTCAATATTCATTCAGAGTCGAATTGACTATCGACTATTATTTCGAATATTCTTCTAAAGATGAGACTATTAAATGAATATTAATTGGATATTCTTTTAGAATATTATTTTATTAAATAAATATTACTTTTGAATATTCATTTAAGAAATTAAATACTTGATGAATATTATTTTAATATTCATCTGAAGCTTGATTTAATTATCGAATATTATCTCGAATATTCCTTAAGGCTTGGATTACTAAATGAATATTACTTGATATTCATTTAGGATATTATTCATTAAATGAATATTACTTTTGAATATTCATTTAAATTCCTAATTAATTATGAATATTACCTTAAATATTCTTTTCAGGTCTTATTAATTAATGAATATTGTTTTGAATATTCATTTAAATATTTATTTATTCAATAAATATTCTCCTGATATTTCTTCAGGGATTATTTTGAGAAATACTCTGATTAAAGATATGCTTTCATATTCCCAAATATTCTTTCAATATTTTAACTCAATAAATATTCTCTGAATATTTATTCCATACTTAGAATAATCTCGATAAGGTTTATCTTCTTCGATTATTACAGAAAATATTTCGAAGTCATATTATTATTAATCTTATATCAAGAAAGGTTCCCAGACATCATTCATCTTTGAGTCTATCTCCTTAATAATAAGGGAACCTTACTTGGAAAAATGTTATTTATCTTGTCGACTTCCCGGTCATAAAGTATTCCCTTCACCCGCAACTCGGGTGCTGTTGACTTATTAAGTCGTTGCTTACCTTCTCATCTTTCGAGGGGTAAGATTACTGGAACAAGTTGATATCCGTTACCAAGTAATAGCTTGGGAGATATTGGTAAATTTTCCTTTCCAACTAGATACGACTACTTTGTGGAGTCTTATCAACAAGTATTATACTTGGGGAAAGGGGGACGAACGTTACATTCAGAATCATGAATTCTATTTGAACTAGGAGTCGTGTAAGAGGCCGAGTAGCGCCGGTCCATCCCCTTGGCCCAACCGTTGGCCGGGGAGAGCTAGCAAGGCGGTATACAAGTAAAGCCGTCAGTTCTTCCTTCTACCGGTAGTAAATCTAAATTGAGCTGTACGATCTCGACTGATCATCAAGATTGGAACAGCGGGCGCGGTGAATACTCCATCATTGGTTCATCATCCAAATTTATTTATTTCCTGCGACATGATTACTGTTGGCAGAGTTGGAAAAGTGTCATAACTGGAATTGCAACCTTTTCTTGCAAGTTCCTCTTCTTAATAACAATAAGAATATCTCGCTTACTTTGATGTAGCAGATATTTCTTCAAACAAATACTTTCAGTTACCTTGTAACTTCATCGTTCATATTATACTGGCATCATTTCCGTAAATGCATGGCATATGGTTTGAAAGATAGCTTTGAACTGTTTTAAATTATCGTTCAGTTATATATTTGTTGGTGGGCTTTCGCTCACCCTTGCTTTATTTATATTATGTCACAACAACAGCTAGGACAGATGGCTCGCGTCAGGCGCACTCGGCGCAAGCAGGTTACCCGACCCACCGGACTACCCGCTGAGATGCTAGCCGCCATTGCTGAGGTAGCATAGTTAGACAGCTTTTGTTTCCTGTTTAACTATATGTATAATTAATGTAATTAACGGCAAAACTTTTAAACCTATGATGTTATCCTTTTGGGATTGTAATAACTTTTATTCGTAAACCCTTTAATGTAAGACTTATTTCAATTTCATCTCTGGGACTATAACTGATGTGTGTGTGAGTGGTAATTATTGTGGGGTCACAGCATGTGATTTATTTATTGTGGACTCAAGTCAAGTATTATGAATGGATGTAAGACCGTAACCACCAGATCCCTGACCCCGGATCTGGGGGTGTTACAGAGATGGTATCAGAGCGAGAGTTATATATCCCAAGAGATGATACGACGTTATATAATAATAAATTCAATAATATAATAAGAACCCTTGCCAGGTTCACCTAAAACCCTTACGGGAACTTTTTAAGTATCATGATAGTAACATAGTTCGTCTTGTGTAGGCGAGCGACTTGTCGGCCTAGGAGGCAGCTGCGAGACAGCATGATGAGGACATGTTCCGGACTAGGGACCCATACTATGAGCACTTGCCTGAGGAGGATACTGAGCCTGAGGAGGAGGACGCTGAGGAGGTCCAGGTTGATGTTGATACTAATGTGATCGAGTCTGAGGAGGAGGACCCTGAGGAGGTCCAGGATGATGCTGACACAGATGTTGTTGAGACTGAGGGGGAGGAGGACCCGGAGGGGATCCAGACAGGACAGGGTGCTGAGTTAGTGGTTGAGGATGATGATTATTGGGTTGCGACTGAGATCAGGACTATGGGAGATGACACTGACATGACCACGGATCAGGTGGTGCCGGTATATGAGGGTGTTGAGGGAGATATAGATGAGCCAGTAGTTGGTGCTGTAGGGAGTTCTGGACTTTTTGTGCCACTCCTCCCTGTTGAGAGAGCCCCTACCCCACCACCACTACCTGTGAGCCCGTACCCCGACGAGTTTGAGGAGCTTACCCCAGAGCCCCAGCAGACAGAGACTACCGCTCCAGCTGAGCCATCCACCCCACCTCATGCCCCGATAGGAGGAGTCCCAGTATGTGTTCACAACTTGATTGTGAACGGGCTTTATAGAGAGTTGTCTGTGGCAGATGCCAGGTTGGCAGAGTCTAGGAGTGAGTTAGCAGCAGAGAGAGCCGCCCGGATGAGGGTGCAGGGCAGGAGGACTATCAGTGACAGAGTTGGGTATAGGGCTGTGACCCGCATTGAGCTGAGGGCTCGGGTGAGGGTGCGACAGTTGCCTACTGATGGGCATGGTAGGGTAGACAGAGCAGAGGCTGAGGAGGTTTTCCGCATCGCCATGGGGAGGGTTCGGAGGATGTTTCGTCGTGGCGGCTGATTTCAGATGTAGTGATGCAGTGGTCTAGTTGTCTAGTCATGTACGGACATAGTAGTGCCGGCTTTTGTAGGGATGGTTTTCTTGTACTTGTTTTCCCTTTTTGCAGACTAGACAGATAGACAGCATATTTCACTTTTGACTTGTTGTTGTTGTTAGGATGGCTGTACTTTAAACTATCGTTGTAACTCGGATGTTGTACCTTTTCGGTACCTGGTATATATTTGTTTCCATTTCAGTCATTACAATTTTGTTGGGATGTGATCACGAGTTTATTAGCATATGTATTACTTTTCGATTAAGTTGCCATGAGATATAAAACTGTGGGATTTTAAACCCAATCATGTAAAGAATTGTGCAAGGAAAAATCCTTTAAAACAGATTAGTGAACCTAATGTATAATTTTCCAAATTTTCAGTAAAATGCCTCCAAGACGAATGGGCACTAGGGCTAACCCCCGCGAATCTACTGACCAAGAGAGTCACAACCAACACGAGGAAAACCGTGAAAGTAGTAAGGAACAAGATCAGGACTATAATGAGCAAGAAGATTCCCAGTATGGAGCAGAGGATGAACCCCTGTACTGTGAAGAATTTGAAAGGGAAATAGAGGGTGGAGAAACTGAAGTAGAACAGGAAGGGGAGAACCAGGGCGGAAACCCCATGGGCCAGTTTATGGATCTACTTAGGCAGAATTTGAACCAATACCCCCAACCACCACCAAGCAACAACACTTCAGTGGCAAATTCCTTTAGAGCCTTTAAGTCCCTTAAGCCCCCAGAGTTCCACGGATCGGCTGATCCCGTTGAGGCGAGGGCCTGGATCAAAGAAATGGAAAAGTCTTTTGAGATTCTGAGTATCAATGAGGCTCAGAAGACTGTTTTTGCTACTTACCTACTAAAGGGAGAGGCCAATTATTGGTGGGAAGCCAAGAAAAACATGGAGACTGATGCTGTCATAGCCTGGGAAAGGTTCAAACAATTATTCCTGGAGAAGTACTTCCCGAAGTTCATGAAGACCCAGATGGAACTTAAGTTTTTGGAACTGAAACAGAACCATATGTCAGTGGCGGACTATGAGGCCAAATTTACTGAGCTATCGAGATTTGTGCCAGAGTTTGTAGATACAGAAGAGAAGAAAGCTAACAGGTTTCAACAAGGGCTAAAGCAGTGGATCCAGAATAGGGTGGCTGTTTTAGAGATTTCAGATTATGCCACCTTGGTGCAGAAGGCAACCATTGTGGAGGCTGGTAGTGATCAGATGCAGAGAGAGAGAGAGAAAGGGGGGATAAAGAGAAAGCATGTTAGTATGGGCGGAAGATCCGCGGGAGGAAAATCCCAAACCAAGTTCAATCGAGGAGCGGTTTCCCTACCAGGGAGGAATGTAGGGTTTAAACCATCTGCGAGTGTAAGTGTGAGCCAGGGCGGCCATCAATCAGGAATGTCCCGTTCCAACCCTTCTCGACCTCCATTGCCATTGTGTGCTACTTGTGGGAAGAGGCACTCCGGGGTGTGCAACCTGAAGCAGATAAACTGTTATAAGTGTGGGCGAGCTGGGCATTATGCTACCGCTTGCACCACGGTCATCCCTAACAGCACAACCTGTTTCCAGTGTAGACAGCGAGGGCACATGAGGAAGGATTGCCCAAAGAGCAAACCAGCAGCATCAGGAGCAAGCAAGGTTGCCTCAAATAGGCCACCAACTGCTAGGACTTTCAATATGTCAGTACAAGATGCCGTGAGGGACACAGATGTGATAGCAGGTACTTTTTCTCTCAATTCAGTCAGTGCAAATGTCTTATTTGATTCAGGAGCAACTAAGTCTTTTATATCTAGAGATTTTGCGCATAAGTTGAAACTTAAAACCCAGCAACTAAGAGATTCCTTACAAATAGAAATAGCTAATCAGGAAATCATACCGGTTAATCAAATTCACCCCGATTGTAAGCTAGAAATAGGAGGACGATCCTTCTATGTCGATTTAATTCCTTTTAAGCTAGGGGAATTCGATGTCATTTTGGGTATGGATTGGTTGTCTCGCAATGATGCGCGGATAGATTGTAAAGGGAAAAAGGTTAAGTTGAAAACCCCAGGGAAGAAAGAAATAGTGTTTAAGGGGATGCGACAGACCCAGAAAATTCTGACTATGGCGCAAACCAAGAGATTGTTATGAAAAGGGAACGAGGCTTATTTAGCCTACGTTATAGATACTCAGAAGGAAGTGCCAAGATTGCAAGACATTCTGGTAGTTAATGAGTTCGAGGACGTGTTCCCACAAGATCTTCCTGGACTACCACCTGATAGGGTAATTGAGTTTGCCATCGAATTAGCCCCGGGGACGGCGCCAGTTTCGAAGGCCCCGTACCGACTAGCCCCAGTAGAAATGAAGGAGCTAGCTAAACAATTACAGGAATTGTTGGATAAGGGCATGATAAGGCCCAGTGTGTCGCCTTGGGGCGCACCAGTGTTGTTTGTTAAGAAAAAGGATGGAAGTATGAGGTTATGCATCGACTACAGAGAATTGAACAAGCTAACCATAAAGAATAAGTATCCATTGCCCAGGATTGACGATTTGTTTGACCAGCTAAGAGGAGCTGAATACTTCTCTAATATTGATTTGAGAACAGGATATCACCAACTGAAGATCAAACCTGAAGATATCCCGAAGACTGCATTCCGCACCAGATACAGACATTATGAGTTCTTAGTTATGTCATTTGGATTGACCAACGCCCCAGCAGCCTTCATGGACCTAATGAATAGAGTGTTCAAGGAATATTTGGACCAATTCGTGATAGTTTTCATTGATGATATTCTCATCTACTCAAAGACAGAGGCAGAACACGCTGAACATTTAAGGATAACCTTAGAAATACTCAGGAAAGAGCAGTTATATGCCAAGTTCTCCAAGTGTGAGTTTTGGAAAAATGAGGTACAATTCTTAGGGCACGTGATCAATAGAGAAGGAGTGTTGGTTGACCCCTCCAAGATAGAAGCAGTTTCAAACTGGGAACGGCCAACTACTCCAACCGAGGTGAGGAGTTTCATTGGACTGGCCGGATATTACAGGAGATTTGTCCAAGACTTTGCGAAACTCGCAGCTCCATTAACTCGACTTACCCGTAAAACCGAGAAATTTGAATGGACTGAGAAATGCGAGAAGAGTTTCCAAGAGTTAAAGAAGAGGCTGGTGACAGCCCCAGTGCTGGCATTACCTGATGGAAAAGGAGATTTCGTGATTTACAGTGATGCTTCGCATAAAGGACTGGGATGCGTGCTTATGCAGCACGGCAAGGTAATAGCGTATGCGTCTAGGCAATTGAAGGATTATGAAGTCAGATATCCCACGCATGATCTAGAGCTAGCAGCCATAGTCTTCGCTTTAAAGATTTGGAGACACTACCTGTATGGGGAAAAATGCGAGATTTACACAGACCATAAGAGCCTCAAATACATTTTCACTCAGAAAGAGCTTAACATGCGCCAGAGGAGATGGTTAGAGTTAATCAAGGATTACGACTGTGAAATTCGCTATCACCCGGGCAAAGCCAATGTGGTGGCTGACGCCCTTAGTCGGAAAGAGAAGCTCAAGATGATAACTTCAGAGAAAGAGCTAGTGAAGGATTTTGAGAAGTTGGAAATCGAGGTTAAGTTACCTGGAGAGGGCCAAGAAAAGTTGATGGAAATTAGAATCCAACCTCCATTGCTAGAAAAGATTAGAATGTGCCAGGAACGGATGATGGAGGAAGAAAAGAACTCCACAGAAGAGCTAATGACCGGGGAGGAAATTAAGTGCGAAAGAGACAAGGAAGGGATCATGAGGTACACATACAGGATATGGATCCCAAACGTTCAGGAACTCAAGAATGAGATTTTAAATGAGGCACACAACTCAAGATACTCAGTGCACCCCGGTAGCACCAAAATGTATAGGGATTTGAAGGAGTATTACTGGTGGCCCAATATGAAAAAGGACGTAGCAGAGTGGGTAAGTAGATGCTTGACCTGCCAACGAGTGAAGGCAGAGCACCAGAAACCCAGCGGACTTCTACATCCCTTAGAGATTCCAGAATGGAAATGGGAACATATAGCCATGGATTTTGTAGTGGGTTTACCAAGGACCAAGGATAATCATGACGCCATATGGGTAATTGTAGATCGACTGACGAAATCGGCTCACTTTCTCCCGATCAACGAAAGGTACACGGTCGATAGACTAGTGGACATCTACTTAAAAGAGATAGTGGCGCGACATGGAGTCCCAGTCGCAATAGTATCCGATCGAGATCCTAGATTTAACTCCAGGTTTTGGAGAAGTTTTCAAGAATGTGTAGGGACCCGGCTGAACATGAGCACAGCCTACCACCCCCAGACAGATGGGCAAAGTGAAAGGACCATCCAAACGCTAGAGGATATGTTGAGAGTCTGCGCGATAGACTTCAAGGGGAGTTGGGATGATCACTTGCCATTGGTTGAGTTCTCCTATAATAACAGTTATCATTCAAGCATTGGGATGCCACCTTATGAGGCCCTTTATGGAAGAAAATGTCGATCTCCCTTGTATTGGGATGAAGTTGGAGAACGAAAGATGCTCGGGCCCGAAGTGGTCCAACGAACTAAAGATGCAGTAGATCTAATCAGAGGACGGTTGGTAGCAGCCCAGGATCGGCAAAAGAAATATGCCGACTTAGCTCGGAAAGGCAAGGAATACGAAGTAGGGGACCTAGTGTTCTTGAAAGTGTCACCTTGGAAGGGTTTAATGAGATTTGGGAAGAAAGGAAAGCTGAGTCCCAGATACATTGGACCATTTGAGATCTTGAGGCGGATTGGGGAACTAGCTTATGAGCTCGCATTGCCCCCGAATCTACAGCAGGTGCACAATGTGTTCCATGTTTCGATGCTGAGAAAGTATAATCCGGATGCTAAGCATATTGTCGAGTATGAGCAAGTGGACATGCAACCAGACCTGACCTATGTGGAGCAACCTGTGGAAATCATAGACCGGAAAGAACAAGTGCTCCGAAACAAGGTCATTCAGCTAGTCAGAGTTTTGTGGCAGAACCACAATGTAGAAGAATCCACATGGGAACTTGAAAGCGCAATGCAAGAGAAGTACCCCCACTTGTTTTCAAACTGATTCCGGGACGGAATCCTTTTAAGGAGGGGAGACTGTAAGAACCCAGATTTTGGGTGGAATTAAAAATTTTATGTATTTAATGATGTAAGAATGAATAGTGGATACGGCTACAATGTAATAATTGATATTTGGGAAAGAATGAATGGAATTCGACTTTATTATGTTTATGTCTTGAAGAATGCTAAAGGACGACAACATAGGTAAGAATAATCTATCTTCTAAGGGAATAAGATATGGCAACTTCAAGCAAGAGAATACTCTCATGTCATCCAGATCGATAACGATTAATCCAGTAGTCCGTAAAAAGGGTAAGGAACGATCGAAAGAGAATACGGACAATTATACAACCCTAAGAGAGCAAGTAAAGAATACAGAATGAATAGTGTTTTGGTGGGAGTATATAATAATATGAGACGACACTATATAGAAGTATTCGGAACGGATTTCCGAGTTCGTATTAGTGATCCAGGGGGAAAATAAGTGTATGTAAAAGCTGTCGGATTCTGAAAAACCGCACTTTTATTTTCTCCGAAAGTTCCCTGGACACTGATAGCCTTAAGTATTTAACGAATGGATTAAAGGAATATAAAATGGAAAGTTATAATGAAAGATGGAGAATGAAAGTATTAATATTAAAGAGGATTCCCGGTAAACCCTAATTAGAAATCCGTGAAATATTCTCACGAACGATCAATCGAAACGGGTAATAACCGGACACAGAAACAAGCAGAGGAAGCAAGAGTCTTGTGCAAGCTACTAGTATAAATATCTAGTAACTAAACTAGAAGCAAGGAACTAGCACCTTAGAGGAAGAACTAAGTACTTAGCAAGTAACTACCTAGTTAGGCCTTAACCACCACAAAACCAACACATGTCTTGCCATTTGATCATCCAACACCTCATCACTTTATTCAAGTGACTTTTACAAGATATTATGTTGTGAGTGGATGAGAGTGAAGGAGATTAAAACACAAAAAAATCAAAGAACCAAGCAACTCTCTTCCCCCTTGCAAACAAAACCATTCGGCCATAGCATTAATTCCAAATCCAAACTCAACCTTCCCACCATTGTTTGTTCTTGAAATAATTAAGGTGAGTCTTACATTTCATAAAACTTATCTCCTCAAAATCTTAGCTTCAAACTCATCCATTTCCATTTTCAAAAAAATCAAACAAGAGGAGGGTGAATAGTGTTCATCATATACTAACTTTGTTTTCTTGATTTTCCATGGTTGATATAGCAAGCATAATCACTCCTAAGGACAATACAAGGCTTAGTAAGGCTATATCACTATCTAAGGAAGGTATAAAGCTCTTGAAACCCTAACCCTTGTTTAAGATTTAAGCATGTTTATGATAGTTATAACTTAGTTATGGTTATGTTAAAGTTATAAGCATGATTATGTATGGATTTTGGATTAATGATGTAAATAGCTAGATGAACGGAAAGGCATTGCTTGGCCTCAGTTCATGTATATAAGTCATGTATATGTTGTTTGGGTTGGATGCTATGTTTATGGGAAGATTCGAAATTGATAGATATTCGATTTACAGCCGTTATAATGCCCGATTTTACAATACCATGTTTTGTATGCCATTTTCCATGTCGAACCCCTACTGTCCAGAGACCTTATCTGCCATGATAGGATAGGTAATGTTCTAAGCTTCGTTTTGATATAAAGATCACGTGAAACGGACTTACGGTTTAGGATTTATGACCAAATTACTAAAAGTAGTTCGAATCCGTAAACGAAGGTTCGTAACTGAAATTGAACCCTCGTAAGCTATGTAACGTCATGGCGAATCTTGGTAAATAAATACTAGGGGTAAGAAGGAAGGTGTGAAAGAAAACCGTATGTCAAAAAGAGCATTTTTCGATTTATTAAAAATGTTCGAGTCAAGGTTAAACGCGAACGAACCCCTAAAAGACGACTCTTTTATAACTTTGGTAAAACACTTAGAAAACGGGCGATAAAACTCGGAGTATAATATTGGTTCGTAACGATCAACCTTAGAACTCATATGACTTAAGTATGTCCCAAGTATAAGTGCAGTGACATGTCGTATTAACGAACGAATGTCGGGTCGGATCAGTGATAATAAGTAATCCACAAAAAGGGGTATAACGAGATAACTCGAGAACGTGTTTCGATTTAAGTATAACTTAACTTTTAATATGTTAAGTGATTAATCCCGAATGCCTTGGCTATTTATAGATCACC
Source organism: Saposhnikovia divaricata (assembly GCA_036435485.1). Lineage (NCBI taxonomy): Eukaryota > Viridiplantae > Streptophyta > Magnoliopsida > Apiales > Apiaceae > Saposhnikovia > Saposhnikovia divaricata. The sequence goes on from CM071600.1 coordinate 172,673,687, forward strand.
AGGCTGAACCGGGACCCGCTACCACTACCCCTTACCGTACTCGACTACCAGGCAAGTTTCAATTCCCTTCTTTTAGGCTGTTGTTGTGATTGAATAAATATATATATATGATTGCTGTTATACATATGCCATTGCATGCATGCCTACTTTCAAGTTGAATTTATATACTTGTTCCCTGAATGTTATTGTTGGCTTATAAGCTAGATAGTTATATATCAGTTATAAGCCGGTTATTGTAAGACCCTCATAGAAGGGCGTATACATCTTATTCGTCAAATATAGACCGGGAGTCAATATTTCTTGATATATCGAGATTACCTCGGGAGAAAATATTTAAGTAAATATTTTCTATTATTTGGGCGACGAATATTATTTGAATATTCGTTCGAGACTAATTATTTTAACGATCCTTACTTCAAATAATTATTTGAATTTAACTATTCAACGAATAATATTTCTCAATATTCATTCAGAGTCGAATTGACTATCGACTATTATTTCGAATATTCTTCTAAAGATGAGACTATTAAATGAATATTAATTGGATATTCTTTTAGAATATTATTTTATTAAATAAATATTACTTTTGAATATTCATTTAAGAAATTAAATACTTGATGAATATTATTTTAATATTCATCTGAAGCTTGATTTAATTATCGAATATTATCTCGAATATTCCTTAAGGCTTGGATTACTAAATGAATATTACTTGATATTCATTTAGGATATTATTCATTAAATGAATATTACTTTTGAATATTCATTTAAATTCCTAATTAATTATGAATATTACCTTAAATATTCTTTTCAGGTCTTATTAATTAATGAATATTGTTTTGAATATTCATTTAAATATTTATTTATTCAATAAATATTCTCCTGATATTTCTTCAGGGATTATTTTGAGAAATACTCTGATTAAAGATATTTTTTCATATTCCCAAATATTCTTTCAATATTTTAACTCAATAAATATTCTCTGAATATTTATTCCATACTTAGAATAATCTCGATAAGGTTTATCTTCTTCGATTATTACAGAAAATATTTCGAAGTCATATTATTATTAATCTTATATCAAGAAAGGTTCCCAGACATCATTCATCTTTGAGTCTATCTCCTTAATAATAAGGGAACCTTACTTGGAAAAATGTTATTTATCTTGTCGACTTCCCGGTCATAAAGTATTCCCTTCACCCGCAACTCGGGTGCTGTTGACTTATTAAGTCGTTGCTTACCTTCTCATCTTTCGAGGGGTAAGATTACTGGAACAAGTTGATATCCGTTACCAAGTAATAGCTTGGGAGATATTGGTAAATTTTCCTTTCCAACTAGATACGACTACTTTGTGGAGTCTTATCAACAAGTATTATACTTGGGGAAAGGGGGACGAACGTTACATTCAGAATCATGAATTCTATTTGAACTAGGAGTCGTGTAAGAGGCCGAGTAGCGCCGGTCCATCCCCTTGGCCCAACCGTTGGCCGGGGAGAGCTAGCAAGGCGGTATACAAGTAAAGCCGTCAGTTCTTCCTTCTACCGGTAGTAAATCTAAATTGAGCTGTACGATCTCGACTGATCATCAAGATTGGAACAGCGGGCGCGGTGAATACTCTATCATTGGTTCATCATCCAAATTTATTTATTTCCTGCGACATGATTACTGTTGGCAGAGTTGGAAAAGTGTCATAACTGGAATTGCAACCTTTTCTTGCAAGTTCCTCTTCTTAATAACAATAAGAATATCTCGCTTACTTTGATGTAGCAGATATTTCTTCAAACAAATACTTTCAGTTACCTTGTAACTTCATCGTTCATATTATACTGGCATCATTTCCGTAAATGCATGGCATATGGTTTGAAAGATAGCTTTGAACTATTTTAAATTATCGTTCAGTTATATATTTGTTGGTGGGCTTTCGCTCACCCTTGCTTTGTTTATATTATGTCACAACAACAGCTAGGACAGATGGCTCGCGTCAGGCGCACTCGGCGCAAGCAGGTTACCCGACCCACCGGACTACCTGCTGAGATGCTAGCCGCCATTGCTGAGGTAGCATAGTTAGACAGCTTTTGTTTCCTGTTTAACTATATGTATAATTAATGTAATTAACGGCAAAACTTTTAAACCTATGATGTTATCCTTTTGGGATTGTAATAACTTTTATTCGTAAACCCTTTAATGTAAGACTTATTTCAATTTCATCTCTGGGACTATAACTGATGTGTGTGTGAGTGGTAATTATTGTGGGGTCACAGCATGTGATTTATTTATTGTGGACTCAAGTCAAGTATTATGAATGGATGTAAGACCGTAACCACCAGATCCCTGACCCCGGATTTGGGGGTGTTACAGTAACTAGTTGCATTTCTTTTTCCAAGAAGGAGACAAGAGTACAAGAGGCCATACCTAGGTTGTACCATGCATATACTTACACTAATATGTAACACCCAACTACTACTTTATGCATTATTCAACCACACAACACAAAAATCAAAAACACAAACATCTCCCCCCCTTTGAACTAGTGCTCTCGGCCAAGACCAAAAAAGGGAGGAAAAATTCTTCCTTCCTCCATTTCTCCTCACTCATAATTCAAGGTATAATTCCTAGGCTCTCTCCACCATCTAAGAAAGGTATACTAAGAGTTTCAAGCCCTTTCATCCATTAACTTTCTAGATATTAATTGTTAAAGATTTTGTGAATAGTAACCATGTTGAGTTTTTCTTATAGATCTTGGATTATAAGGATAGTAGGAGCTTATTCAAGGTGTTATTGAGTATTGTAAGGCTTACCCAAGGCCCCTAGGTGCTCAAGAAGGTATAAAAATCATAACCCCTCTTGGGCATGTAGTGTTTATGATGTTCAATGATAGATCCATGTATATAATGTGTTAATCTTGGATGTTCAAGTGATGGATGATATGGATCTAGAGTTTTAGTGTTGTGATTGTGATTTTTATGATTGTGGATAGTATATGTATCTCCTTGAATGTTATAAAGCATGAACTAGGTGAATTAGATGTTGGTTGTGTTGTGGAAGTAAGAATATTGGTTGAATTAAGTGAAACATGCATGCTGAATTTTTCCAGAAACTTGACCTGTGTTGTAACATGGTTTTGAACCCCCAAATCTTGTCCCCTGAGGTCCTACCATATATTTTTGGAAAGGTATTTGAATTTAGTTTCTGGAAATATAAGGTTCATGACTAGGTGATGTATAGATTTTAAGTTATGGCCGGAGAAGTAAAATGTGTTTCTGGATTTCGGACTGCAATAAGTGACCCCCTTGTGAACCTTGTTTAAACCCCTAAAAATTTATGTGGGATCATGGAAAAATTTGAGAATCTAGGAAATGCAGTGGTGAAGGCTACCCAAAAAGAATTGGATTAAAATATGAATTTTTGAATTTTATAAAAATGCTAGAGAAAATTTCGCGCAAGGGAAAAAGTCGTTAAATGGAGTATAATTCTAGGGGTAATGGTCATGACTCGGATATGGTAACTAAATTAAGTCGAATAAGTGACGAGCGTAATCGAGTGATGACATGAACCTATAGTGGGGCTAGAGTGTCATAAGACGAAGTCATTAAGTTAATTTCGTATCCCCTAAAACCCCACAATTAAAGAGATATTGTTAAGGTACTAACGAGCGGTTATTGATTATGTATAGATCGTTCCACTCCGCACGCTCGACCACCCCAACCACACCAAGGCAAGTTTACTTTTCAAAACTTATACATATACAAGGACTTTCACTGTTGTGTTTGTAGTTTTCAATCATATCAAATATTATGTTTATCGAAGTATTGATGCAATTGAGATTGTATAAGTACATATATGTTTGTACCCCTTGAACTTAGACTGAAATGTTTTCCTCGGACAACGACTCTAGCAATAGAGGTCGTAGCGGTCCGTATATACTATTGACCGGGGAGCGGTATATTATTATATCGTATCTAGATTGCGAAAACCCGAAGGGTCATTCGGGGAGTATCGTATACTCAAGTAATTATTTCATATTTTCGTAAATACTCGAAACCCTATCTTGGATTAAAAGTTTATTTTATCGAATAATTATGTTATTAATTATTAATATTAAATCTTAAAATATTATTTATTAATTATTGTTCATTATTTTAAAGATGAAGTCAATCCAAGGTACATTTAATACTTTCAAACTCGAACTCTTTCGAACTCAAAACATTTTCGAAAACCCCCGGTCAGGTTCTGCTTCTTGTATGATTTCAAGAATCATCGGCCGACTGATGTCGGACCTCAATTACTCTGTTTTCAATCAAAATCAAGTTTTCAAAAGAAAAAGAAAAAGGGACTCTGACAGGTGTGGGAACCGTTGACGAACGATTCCCGGGATGTGTAAGCGGCCGTGAGCCAGGCGGTCCATCTATTATGATTCCGGCCCAGGTGTTGCCGAAGGATGATTACGGATGTAGTTTTTATCGAGGGTGATTACGGATGTAGTTTTCACCCGGGGGATAGTTACGGATGTAGTTTTTATCCTTCTACCGGTAGAGAAGACCCGCGGATTATTGGACTTGGATGTGGCAACTGATCATCGTCAATCCTTGTCAGGTTTTTATGTTTTCTTCCAGTCCCATTCTCCACTTTGGAAAAACACTCAAACACTGCTTCTTGGGCCTAAGTGCCAAGTTTCCGATAGTGTGGTTTTTGATAAGAAAAATATTGACATCGTGCAGTATCTAGAACTGCAAGATTTTCTATAAAGATTGGCACGTGTTAGTGCACTCTTGCAATTGTTTCAAAGAATGAAATGTTTTTGTATGAGAAACCTTCTAAGCTAATGGAAGAAAAGAGGTTTGCAATGATGTATTCCCTGTACAGTATGTTAATCGTAGAGTGTTTTACCGAAAATGATATACTCATATGTATATATTTTCAAACTTGAGATATATTGAAATGGGAACCTTATAAAGGGTCCATATGTTATTCTTAAAGCTCCTTAGTGAGTATAGATGTTTTATTCAAACTCGGACAAATACATTGTCCAATTATGTTTTGAAATCTGAGATATATACCCATATAGTTGGGAATGTTTTCGAAATAAACCACATTATTATTTTACAAAATGGTGAACTTGTTGAGCATTATGTAGCTCATTCTTGCTTTATAAAAACTTTTTAGAAAGAGAAGAATTTGGCCGATTAACTCCGCACCAGCAGAAGAGGAGTAGAAGAATTACCCCGGAGATGATTTAGTTCCTGATAAATGCTATAGAGTAAGTCTGATAGGTTTTCAACTGTAATAGTAAGACTTGTCTTCAAGTATAGTTGTATAAGTGGAAGTGCGTAAGACTCTGGATTGTACAGATGAATTGTAATATTTAGTGTTACTTTTGATTATCGTTTCTGAGGTTCTAACTTGTTTGTGCGTAAGATTGAGGTCTGGACGTATGTATTGTTGAGTTGTAAAGTTAATACAGGTATGATATGGTTGGATGATGATGTGACGACCTGAATCTTTGACCTCAGATTTGGGGGCGTCACAACTATTCTCTGCTTGTGTGCCTAATGTTGAAATTTCTGAGGAAGATGTTATTGAGGCCTTTAAGGTTCATAAGAGAGTATTCTCTGATTTGACTAACAAGGATGCAAACAAGGGGCAAGTACCTGAGTTCATTTTGCCTCTTGCTCTTCAAAATTTCTTAAATCAACCTCAAGAACCACAACAGCCTGAGTCTGCCCCACCTGCAAACACTGAACCTCTACAACCTACAAATACTGAACCACAATCTCAACCCTCTTAACCTGAACATGATGAGTCAAACACTGAACAAATTCAACCAACTTAAACTCAACCTCAATCTCAAATCAATGAGCCAGAAACTGAACAAAATCTACCACCTACACAGGCTAAACCAAAGCGTGGAGGTAGAACAAAGCACAAAGCTGTCAGGGCTAAGAAAGTAAGAGTAAAAAGATATGATTTCTCAAACTCTGCTGAAGAAGAAGTGGCAGCTGAGGTGCCTAAATCAAAGAGGAGAAGGTTGTTACTTGATGAGTCAGATGAAGAGACAAATGTTGAAGCTCCAGAGGTGATTTGTAAGGAGATACCTACTGTTGAGATGAATACTGAAGATGCACAAGTGGATGTTGAAAACATAGATGGTTTCGCTGATATGGATGTTTTTGCTGAGTCATTCATTCCATTCTCTGATGACATTGAAATTCCTATCTCATCACCAGTTGTTGCTCATTCTGAAGAAACTGATGTAGCTGATCAACCTACTGTAGTACTTGATGAAACAGTAGCAACACATACTGCACTATTCTCTGATGCTCACCAAGTTACTGAACAAGGTGAAGAAATTGATAAACCAACCAAGGCTGTAATTTCTGAGCCTGTGGATGAAATCCTTGCAAAGTCTGTTGAAGCTGGAGAGCAAACTGCAGAGAATATTGAGGAGATTTTTGCTGAGCATAATGAAGTTGCAGAGACTCCTGCTAAAAAAGTTGTTGAGCATATTGCTGAGTCTGAGCCAATTGAAAATGCAAATGCTGAAATTGATGTTGAAGATGAAGAAAGTACTGAGTCTAACTCTTCTTAGAGACAACCGGTACAAACTGATGGGAAGATAACTAATTTTTCTGGGCCTTCACAACGTGAAATTGAAAACGAACATTTTGTCAAATTCTAAAAGAATTGGTATAAAGAGGATTGCATTTTTCCTGTTGGAAGAGCAGCTGCTTTTGTGCAAAACACTGCTACAAAGATTTCCAATCCAGAGATTCTTTCATGTCTGAAAGCCATTGTTGTTCAAGTCAAGACTCTTAATACCAGGTTTGATGATTCTCAACAAGCAATAACTGATCTGCGAGCTGAAGTTGTTCAAAGAGACATGCTTCTGTAGAGAGATAATAAACTGAAGTTTCAGACTTTTTCTAAAGATCAAGAAACTCTGTTTCAAAGGCTAAGTAAAGTAGAAGAGAATCAAACTTCCTTGTCTGATAAGATTGACTCTATTGCTGCTTCATTGGAATTGATCACATCTATACTGATCCCTGATGATGTCAAAAAGGGGGAGAGAGTTGCTAAGTTCAAATGCAAGCAATCTCAAACTCTGCCTAAGAAGGATGATGCTGAAGATGGAGGATCAAATGACCAAAAGAGATCAAAAGCTGGTAAAGGTATAAGTTTGAGATCTGGCAAGTCATCTACAAAGTCTGATGGAATAAATACTGATGCTCAGGTTACTTCAAAGATCAAGAGCTTGTTATTCACTGACAATCCATAGACAGATGAAGAATTGGCTGCAAGATTGTTTCTAGAAGAGAATGAAGAAGGAGTTACAATTGAAGACATTGAAGCTGAAGAGAAGAATTTTCAAGAAGAACATCAAAAAACTTTGAAGTCTGGAAAGTTAAAGAAGATTGAGAAAACTCCTAGTCCTGTTCTAAAAGGCATTGTTATTAAAGAGAATGTTGGTGCTGATCAAAATTTATCATTGTCTAGGAAACCAACAGAAGATGCTAAACTGAAGTTGAAAGGAAAGATTATTGAAGAAGAAAAGATTTGAAAGAAAGTGAATACAACCTCTGTTGCTACACAAGTTGTACAGAAACCATTGTCTACTAAAATGCAAATGTTCTTTGCAAAGCCAACTATTCCTGATCAAACTCTGAAGGCTGGAGGTACTGATTTTTTACAAGGCAGAGCTTTTATGTCAAAGCAAAGTCGAGATACATCTGGCTTGGGCTCACATAAAGAAATTAGAGTGAATACTAGTCCTCTAGATCCTTCATCACTGGCTGTTCCAGGACAAGGTGTTCCACAGGAGAGTTTGGACAGACTAGAGTCAGTACAGTTGATTCATCAAAGGAGTTTGAATAAATATTTTCTGTTGTATTTCATGGCTGATGGAACTGTGTATAAAGTTGGTGAGAATGATATTGATTTGAAGCTATGGGAAGAATTGGAATATGTTCTATATCTCTTTAAAGTGAAAAATCAAAGGACTCAGCAAGCTGCTAATGTGCTAAGAAATAAGATGGTGAAAGCTAAGGCAATTAGTGGTACAAGATACACAAGTGAGTATGTTCCGAAGTACAGAGATTATCATGGAAAGATTGTTGGGATGAAGAAAAATAGTGCTCGATTGAAGACAGATCTGGGTATAACTGTGTTAGATTTTAATCCAGAGTTAGAGAAAGCACACTTCATCAGACCGGGTAATGAAATGAGGAAGAACAAAATATATTCTCTGAGATCTGCAATCTATCAGACTGGTGAAGATGATCCTGACCTTAGAGAGATTAAGAAAATCATGCAGATAGAACTCGAGAATGCAGAGAGAAGATTACTTATAGACTATCTTAGATCAACACCAGATGTTGAGGAAATTAAGTAAATAAAGCTCTGTAAGTATTTCTTGTTTTCTGTAAATTTTGTTTAAGTAGAAGTTTAAACTCTGATTATTTATTGAACACTGTATTTGTCTAATTGTTTTGACATCATCAATTATTATTAACTTGTGCATTTTTGCTAATGAACAAGTTGGGGGAGATTGTTAAATATAATTGATGTGAATAATGTCAATGTTTAATTGTTACAGTGATTCATCAGAGTTTAACTGGAAGCTGGAAGCGGTCAGAGTTTAATTAAACTCTGACAGTTGGAAGCTCGACAGAGTATGCTAAACTCTGTCAGGAGGAATCGTCTAATGGTCATTATCAGACTTTGACGATTAATTGAAGATAATTATGGAAGAAATATCTTTGAAGATTGGATAGCTGTCGAAGACATTGTATTGACTAAGAAGACGTGTAACAATCATAATTGATAACATTTGTATAGCTGATTTATAGGAGTACCAATTATTGATTGTACTGTAGCTGTATATCTTTATAAATACAGTTGGGTTAATCCTAGAAGGGTATCGTGAAACGTATTATCATTCTATTGTAACCTAAGCAGCTCTTTGTGATATTTTACATCACTGAGAGAGGAGTTATTAATTCCATACAGTTTTTAATTTAAACGTGTGTTAATTGTTATTCTCTCATACAAACTTGATTATATTTGTGTATTTGGCCTAACAGTGTAATTTGGATTTAAAATTCTTGTTTTATGCGATTTTAATCAAGTACGCACTAATTTCGTATGCACTGCCCTGTTATTTGAAAAATCATAATAAATTAGATTTTTATTCTATGCTTTTGAGGTTTAGTGATTTGAATATATAATTGCTTTAGCTAAAAAAGTTGTGTATAAGATTTTAACTGGTTTTGTAATTTAAATGTGTCAAATGTCGAATTACTTGAGTCGTTTAAGCTGCTGATTCGTGTACCGCCTTCTTGTTTGCTAAATTCCAAATTGATTACTTGGTCATTCTTGATGAGTCATATCAGGTTGGAAAGGTCTTTAAATTTTCTTAAACTTTTGTTCTTTGAGTTCTATATGATTCAGTTTCTAACTATATGCATTTTCCTCTTTTTATCGAGTACTCCCTGAAATTCTATCAGCACCCCTGTTTCTTGTAAAATCCATATAAAATTTATTGTTTTAGCTATGACCTCAAATTTTATCATTCTGAAAAGATAATTCCAAATCCTACAACTCTCCTTTATAGTGCTTTGGTAAATATTGTGATTTAGGAAGTTAAAATGTATCATTACTTGAGTAATTGGTTATGTGATAACAAGTTCAGCCTACTTGTTTTGTTGTTTCTGAATTCGTTATGTGGTCAAATTTAACGAGTCTTACCATTCTGGAAAGGTTGTTAGGAATTATGTTGCTCTGGATGATAAGTACTTGAAAACACCTTGAAAAACATATGTGTACAAGAATAAGTTTGTAATTTGTCAACGGATATCCAAGTTATAAGTATCCGTTGATAAGGCAGCTTATCGGTTGATAAGTCTATAGCATATCTCTTTTTAAGTTTTGTTGTTGTTTGGTTCTGTCATAGTTACTAGAAATCCTAAGTCATGTTGACTATCAACGGATATACGGAATAGGGTAGCTAATTGTATATAAGCTGTGCTATGTAATTCTGTATAAGTGAAGTGATATCTCAGCTAATGAAATGTAACAGCCCCAGATCCAGGGTCGGGGATCCGGTCGTTACGGTCTCCATTTCCATCCATGATATCAATATAAATAAATTACAACCTTGTGACCCCAAAACCACAACATAAAACACACCCGTTATAGTCCCAGAGATGAAATCAGAGTAACCAACAAATATTATTAATCACAAGTTTTGAGTTCTTACAACCCAAAGGAATTACAATTTAACTATTACATACTCTTTTCCATCCAATTACATAGGTCATACATATAATAAGTCTGATGAATCAAAAGCTGACAGTCTAGTCTACTTGTTGCTCCTACCTCAACAATGCCGACCATGACATCAGTGGGCAACCCTATGACTGCTGTCCCTACTTGCACCGAGTGCGACTTGTGCTGGCCATCAGATCTAGCTGTTGTTGTGATATAATAAATAAAGCACAGGTGAGCAACAGCCCACCAAAAATAATATGTAACTGAACAACAATAATATATAATATTTCTGAAATATCTTTGAAACCATATGCCATGCATTAACGAACATAGTACCAGTATAAGGTAAATGATCAAGTTGCAAGGTAAGCAAAGGTACTTTCAGTTCTAATCAATATTCAAACCCTGTCAACAAGAGGAATATCTCATGTTGCAGAAAATAAATAAATTTGAATGATTAACTAATGCTGGAGTATTCACCGCGCCCGCTGTTCCAATCCTTACGATGATCAGTCGCAGATTGTACAGCTCAAATTAGATTTACTACCGGTAGAAAAAAGAGCTGACGGATTTACTTATCTACCGCCCTGTTAGATCTCCCCGGCCAACGGTTGGGCCAAATGGGATGGATCGGCGCTACTCCGCCTCTTACACAACTCCTAGTTCGAATAGAATCCTTGACTCTGAACGTAAAGTTCGTCCCCCTTTCCCCAAGTATAATACTTGTTGATAAGACTCCACAAAGTAGTCGTATCTAGTTGGAAAGGAAAATTCACCAATATTTCCAAAGCTGCTGCTTGTTAATGGATACCAACTTGTTCCAACACTCTTACCCCTCGAATGATGGGAAGGTACACAAAGATTCAATAAATAAATAGCAACCAAGTTGCGAATGAAAAGAATAGTTAAAAAGATTTATGACCGGGAACTCAACAAGATAAATGACATTTCTCAAGTAAGGTTTCCTTATAATTTGGAAGATAGCTTTGAATGAAGAATAAAATCGGTGAGAACCTTCCTTGATAAGAATAATAACGAATAGGCTCAGAATAATTTACATAATACTCGAGGGTCGAAGATAATATTTGAATGAAGTAAATTTTTCTTAAAACGAGCTAGAAAAATTAAATAAATATTCAAAGAATATTTATTAAATCATTGTTAGAAATAATTGATGTGAATATTAATCAGTGTTTAAGTGTTACAGTGAAAAATCAGAGTTTAGCTGGAAGCAGTCAGAGTTTAAATAAATGCTGATAGTTGATAGCTCGACAGAGTTTGTTAAACTCCGTCTAGAGGCAGCGTCTACTGGTTAACAGTGTTTGAAGAATTATTGAAGATAATTATGGATGCAATATCTTTGAAGATTGGATAGTTATCATAGAGATTGAGTTGACTAAGGAGATGTGTAGCAATCGTAATTGATATCAATTGTATAGCTAATTTATAGGAGTATCAATTATCGATTGTATAACAGCTGTATATCTTATAAATACAGTTAGGTTAACCCTAGAAGGGTATCGATCGTGTAATGAAATATTATTCATTGTAACCTAAGCAGCTCTCTGTGATATTTTACATCACTGAGAGAGGAGTTATTAATTCCAAACAGTTTTTAATTGTTTAAACGTGTGTTTTATTGTTAATCTCTCATACAATCTTGATTATAATTGTGTATTCGGCCTAACAATTGGTATCAGAGCCAATCTGTTACTCTATACAGTTTAAGATCCACACACACAGCTATAATCAATTGCAGAGATACCTCCTCCAACAGGTTCAAGTTCTGAGAAGGCTCAACTTACTACTGTGAGTCGTTATGAGACAATCAGGGTTCCTATTCTCAGGCCAGCAGAGTACTCAATCTGGAAGGTGAAGATGACCATGTTTCTGGAGGCTACATATCCAGAATATCTTGACAGAATTTATGAAGGTCCTCATAAACCTACAAAGCTATCTGTTGCTACTGCTGGTCAAGAAGCTAAAACAGTTCCAAAGGAGAAGAAAGATCTGACTCCTAAAGATCTTTCATCTATTTCTAAGAATGCAAAAGGTAGGCATCTACTTCATAGTGCTTTAGACAATGTTATGTCTAATAAAGTGATTAACTGCACTACTGCCAAATAAATCTGGGATGCTCTTGAGGTTAGATGTCAAGGAACTGCTGCTATCAAGAAGAATAGAAGGAACATACTCACACAGGAGTATGAGCACTTTGAGGCTAAATCTGAAGAAACCATGACAGAAACATTTGACAGATTCTGTAAACTGCTCAATGATTTGTCATTGGTTAACAAAGAGTATGATCTAGAAGTCTCAAATCTCAAATTTCTTCTTGCCTCACCTGAAAAGTGGGATGTGAAGACAACCACCATAAGAGATAACTATGATCTTGCTGATACTGAGATTGATGAAATTTATAGGCTGCTCAAAACTCATGAATTGGAATTGGAGCAGAGAAACAGGAGATCAAGCAAGAAGACAAAGTCTGTTGCTCTTAAGGTTGAAGAAAAACCCTTGAAGAAGGAAGAATCAAGGAAGAAAGCTAAGGGAAAAGCTTTAGTCATACATTCTGAAAGTGAGTCATCAAACTCTGATGTTGATTCAAACACTGATGAATCATCTGACTCTGAGGATGATGAAGAAGAAATGATGCAAATGGCTGCTTTGATGGTGAAGACCTTCAAGAAAATGGGTTTCAAGAACTTCAAGAAAGGAAAAAGGTTTTCTGAGAAAGATTCAAATTCTGACAGAAAGAGTTTCAGAAAGTCTGAGAGAAAGGATACCAAGTTGATAAGTGGATTTTTATCCACTTGGAATGCTTTATTTCGACTTAAATTGATCGCTTGTATCTCAAGTGTTGGTGTGTTTTGTGAGAATTGTGTAGGTTGTATATTTAGGTGCAGGTATCGAGTTTCATTGATTATATGGTGTTTTGAAGGTCAAAGGAATAAGTGTCGGGAATTGCATTTGAAAACGGAGGAAAATGATAAAAAGGGAAAAATCAGTGTGCATGAATAGTGTCTGAAGCGCGGCCGCACTTGGTTTGAACTGGAGTGGCGCGCGGGTGCGCTTGGCAGGTTGCAGCAGTTTAGATGTGCGCGGGTGCACGAGATTTACACTAGGAACGCGCGCGGGCGCGCCTGATCCCGCCAGAATTGCCAGAAATTTTAGAAAAACTTCCAGAAATCGATTCTAACATGGATTCTCTACCAATTCTACTCCTAATCATTATGGTAATTGCTTGGACGGCTAGAACATACCAGAATCAGATCTACACATGGAATTTGAAATTCTATTCTCATTCAAGAACGGAAATTGCCATACTCCTATTCCAACTCTAAAACGGCAATTGCTTGATGGAGAGGCAAATTGGGGCTATAAATACACATCTTGGGGGACAGAAAAAAACACATCATTACATATCAATTACTTAGGTTTATTTGTATCTTTTCATACTTTATTTTTATCATGGTTTCATCAGATCCCATGATGACGAACGGTTCAATTATGAACTAATCGTTGTCATGGGATTCTAACGGATTTATTTATGGAGCTTTAGTATTTTGATGCTTTAAAGATCTGTGCGTGATGTATATTTGATATCCTTGTATGGTTATTCTTAATGCTTTTAGATGCGTAGCTAACATCTAAATTGAATTGTTAATCTCTTGCGAAACGAGAGTGGATCTTGAGATTTAGAACTTGCCATGCTAGCATAGGATAGGTTGATGTTTTAACATCATGATTTGTAGCATAAATAGAGATATTATGCCGCCCTATGTGATCAATATGGATAACTTGTGCTTAAACCGTTATGTTTTCAAATCTTATAGAGATATAGGGTCTAAACATAATTGGTGTCTATTCATCTTCTATCTCTTTTGCGGATGTATGAGTAGTTTGGTGTTAGTATACCGAGAGGTAGCTTATACTTATTTCATCTTGTCCGATCAGATATCATAACCATTGCATATAGTGATTAAAGGCGTCAGATCTAAGCAAAGTATTTAATGAAGTTAGGATCCCATGTTTTCTCTTGCATAAGTAATTCGATTCCAATTCTCGTTAGTTAGTTAATTCTTAGTTTTGTTAATTTGTTTCTTAGTTAATTATAGTTAATCTAAACCCAATCTTGTTAATTGTCTTAGCAGTGAATAAAAACCATACATTGTTGCATAGGTGCATGAACTAAATTGAAACCTAACCAGATCTCTATGGGAACGAACTTGACTTATTCATATATTACTTGTTACCACGTACACTTGCGTGATTTAGTGCAAACACAAGTCTGGGAAGAAAGACAAGTCTGAGATTCAATGCTACAAGTGTAAGAAGATGGGTCACTATGCTCCTGAGTGCAAGAAGGGTAAAACTGAAAAAGCACTCTTCACAAAAGGCAGAGACTGGGCAGACACTTCAGACTCAGATGAGGATGTTAACTATGCTCTCATGGCTTCTATTGAGAATGAATCTGAAGATTCAGAAAATAAGGTACCTCTAACTACCTATGCTTATAATAATGATGATATAACTGAATTGAGAATCTATCTTAAGGCTTTGCATATCAGTTATAGGGATCAGACTTTAGAGAATGAGAGAATCAAATTTGAGAATTCTGAACTTAAAGTGAGAAATAAAATTGTTGAAGAGAAACTTGAAAACATGCAACAAGTTCAGAAAGAAAGAGATGATGTTGTTTGTCTAGAACAGGATTTTCTAGGAAAATATAAGCAACTAGAATCTGAATTGGAGAAGGCAAATCACATAATTAAAACTTGGACTTATTCTGGAAAAGACACTCAAGAGGTTTTTCAGTCAGACACAGTTGGTTTAGGTTACTGTGAGGGAGATAAACTTAGGTTTCAAAACAAAGTCAAAATTAGAACACATCTTCCATCTACAAAATTTGTTCATGGAATAAATGAACCTAAGTCTAAAGCTGAAAAAGGAGCAGTTAAGAAAGAACCAGTGAAAACTAGTGTTAACAGGTTAATATTGGTTCAATGACAGATAAACAACTCAAGCATAAGCTTAAGGAGTTAAAATCTGTTAAGAAACAGAAAGCGTCTAGAAAGAATAGAAATGGTAAAGTAGGCATTACTCAAGGTAATTATCCAATGCTTGCTACTTTTGCTCCAAGAAAGACATGTCATAACTGTGGTAGCACTAACCATCTTGCTAGTTTCTGCAGGAAGAATAAAAACATTAATTCTTTACCTTCCAAGTCTGAAGTAAAGAAAGATTATGTTAGAACTAGACCACAGACTTTATGCAAACATTGTGGAAGTACTTTGCATTCTATTTATACTTGCAGAGATTATCATGCTATTTATCATAATTACTATGAACTTAAACCCAACTTGAAATGGGTTAAGGTTAGTTCTGCAAGTGTAAACTCTGAAAATGTTAGCTAAAACTCTGATAATGTGAATTCCGCTACTAAAGCTAACAAAATTAAGAAAGCCAAAGGATCCAAGCAAGTCTGGATCCTTAAATCTGACCTTCAGTGATTGTTTGTGATTGCAGGGCATCAGGGAGAGTACCCTAATCGTGGATAGTGGATGTTCAGGACACATGACTGGAAATAAAGCCCTGCTATCAGAGTATGTGGAGAAGGCTGGCCCAAAAGTTTCCTATGGAGATGGCAACATAGGACGTACTTTGGGATATGGCAATATCAATCTTGGAAGTGTCATCATCTCAAATGTAGCTCTGGTTCCAGGACTCAAGCATGATCTGCTATCTGTGAGTCAAATCTGTGACAGAGGATATCATGTAGATTTTCAGCCTGAATACTATGAAATCATCAGTAAATCTACAGGGAAAGTTGTTCTAGTTGGACACAGGCGCAATAATATCTATGAAGCAAGTTTGTTGACAAAATCTGATGGAAAAGCTGTGTGCCTGTCCACAAGAATGTCTAGTGAAGAGAGTTGGAAGTGGCATAAGAAACTCTCTCATCTGAATCTGAACAATATTAATGAGTTGATAAGAAAGGATCTTGTAAGAGGACTTCCAAAGTCTTTATTAAATGTTGATGGCCTGTGTGATTCCTGTCAAAAGGCCAAACAAAGGAAGTCATCTTTCAAGAGCAAGTCTGAATCTTCAATTGTTGATCCTTATCATCTTCTACATGTTGATCTGTTTGGACCAGTGAATGTCTTGTCAATTGGAAGAAAGAAATATGCTCTAGTCATTGTTGATGAACACACCAGATACACTTGGGTGTATTTTCTAGCAAAGAAAGATGAAACTGCATTAAATCTGATGGAGCATGTAAAGCTGCTGGACAAAGGATCAAAACCCAAAGTCAAAATAATCTGGAGTGATAATGGAATTGAATTCAGGAATGCAACAATGGAAGAATTCTGCAAGAACAGAGGAGTGAAGCAAGATTTTTCTGCACCTGGTACACCACAGCAAAATGGTGTAGTTGAGAGGAAGGACAGAACCTTGATAGAAGCTGCCAGAACTATGCTTGATGAAGCAAAATTTCCAACCTATTTCTGGGCAGAAGCAGTTCAAACAGCCTATTTTACTCAAAATGCCACATTGATCAATAAACATGGAAAAACACCATATGAGATGGTGAGGGAAAAGAAGCCAAACCTGAAATATTTTCATATTTTTGGGTGCAAATGCTTTGTGTTGAAAACTCATCCTGAACAGTTGACCAAATTTGAGTTAAAAGCTGATGAAGGAATTTTTGTTGGCTATCCGTTGTCAACTAAGGCATTCAGAGTTTATAATCTGAGAACCAAGGTGATCATGGAGTCAATTCATGTGTCATTTGATGACAAGAAAATAACTGGACTTGAAGATGTAGATGAACATGATCAACTGCACTTTGAAAATGAAGACTTAACCTTTGATGAAGTAAACTCTGATGAAACTGATCTGACAAACTCTGTTGAAGCATACTCTGAACCTCTACTGGTAAACACTAAAGAAACTTCTCAGCCAGAACAAAGGGGAGAACCAGTTGAGGGGGAGCATGATCAAAATGATGACTCAAATTCTGATAGTGAGTCAACTGAAAAATCGGGATCACACTCTGAAAGTGCAAAATCTGACTGTTCAAACTCTGAGCAGTCAAATTCAAGGGGAGCCTCAGAAAATGAAGAAAGACAACAAGAAAATCTGGAGAACATGGATCAAGGGGGAGGATCAAATACTTATAGAAGCCATTTACCTTCTGCTAGGAAATGGACAAAATCTCATACACCTGATTTAATTATTGGAGATCCAAATGCAACAGTAAGGACAAGAAGTGCTACAGCAAGTGAATGTCTGTTTCATGCATTCTTGTCTAAGAATGAACCAAAGAAGGTAGAAGAAGCTCTTCAAGATGCTGACTGGATAGCAGCAATGCAGGAGGAGTTAAATGAATTCGAAAGAAATGATGTATGGACCCTTGTACCTAGACCAAAGAATACATCTGTTGTTGGTACTAGATGGGTTTTCAGAAACAAAACTGACAGTGAGGGAGTTGTTACAAGGAACAAGGCTAGACTTGTGGCAAAAGGCTATTCACAGCAGGAAGGAATAGACTATGATGAAACTTTTGCTCCAGTTGCAAGATTGGATGCAATAAAAATTTTTCTAGCATATGCCTCTCACAAGAAATTCAAGGTATTTCAGATGGATGTGAAAAGTGCTTTTCTGAATGGGAAGCTTGAAGAAGAAGTGTTTGTTGAACAACCACCAGGTTTTGTGAACCCAAAATATCCAGACTATGTTTAGAGGCTGGATAAAGCACTTTATGGACTTAAGCAGGCACCAAGAGCATGGTATGAAACTCTGGCTCTATTTCTTTTAGAAAGTGGGTTCAACAGAGGTGCAATTGATAAAACACTGTTCTACTTTAACTATGGTGATGACTTGCTTTTAGTTCAGATATATGTTGATGACCTAATTTTTGGGTCTACTAATGATAAACTCTGTAAAAAGTTTGCCAAGCTCATGCAGTCCAGGTATCAAATGAGCATGTGGGAGAGCTTAGCTATTTTCTAGGCCTACGGGTGAAGCAAACAGATGATGGGATTATCATAAATCAAGCAAAATATACCAGAAATCTTCTCAAGAAATTTGGTATGCTTGACTGCTCATCTGCATCAACTCCCATGGTAACAGCAACAAAGTTGGACAAAGACACAGGAGCTCCAGTAGATGTGACAAACTACAGAGGCATGATAGGGTCTCTTCTTTATCTAACAGCTAGCAGACCTGATATCATGTATGCAACTTGTCTCTGTGCAAGGTTTCAGGCAGACCCCAGAGAACCACATCTAACATCTGTGAAGAGGATTTTTAAGTATCTCAAGGGGACCATAACCTTAGGTCTGTGGTATCCTAGAGAATCAGATTTCAAGCTACTTGGTTACTCTGATGCAGGCTATGCAGGCTGTAAGATAGACAGAAAAAGCACCAGTGGAAGTTGTCAATTTCTAGGTGACAGACTTGTTTCTTGGTACAGCAAGAAACAGAAATCAATTTCTACATCTACAGCTGAAGCAGAGTATATTGCTGCTGGTAGCTGTTGTAACACCCCCAGATCCAGGGTCAGGGACCTGGTGGTTACGGTCTTACATCCATTAATAATACTTGACTTGAGTCCACAATAAATAAATCACATGCTGTGACCCCACAATAATATCCACTCACACGCACAACAGTTATAGTCCCAGAGATGAAATTGAAATAAGTCTTACATTAAAGGGTTACGAATAAACGTTATTACAATCCCAAAAGGATAACATCATAAGTTTAACAGTTTTGCCGTTGATTACATTAATTATACATATAGTTAAACAGGAAACAAAAGCTGTCTAACTATGCTACCTCAGCAATGGCGGCTAGCATCTCAGCGGGGAGTCCGTTGGGTCGGGTAACCCGCTTGCGCCGAGTGCGCCTGATGCGAGCCATCTGTCCTAGCTGTTGTTGTGACATAATATGAACAAAGCAAGGGTGAGCGAAAGCCCACCAACAATAATATAACTGAACAGTGATACATATATACAGCAGTTCAAAATATCCTTTGAAATCATATGCCATGCATTAATGAGGTTATTGCCAGTATAATATAAAGGATGAAGTTACCAGGTAACTCAAAGTATTTGTTTGTAGAAATATCTGCTACATCAAAAGTAAGCGAGATATTCTCATTGTTATTAAAAAGAGGAACTTGCATGAAAAGATTGCAATTCCAGTTATGAACACTTTTCCAGCTCTGCCAACAATAATCATGTTGCAGGAAATAAATAAGTTTGGATGATGAACCAATGATGGAGTATTCACCGCGCCCGCTGTACCAATCTTGATGATCAGTCGAGATCGTACAGCTCAAATTAGATTTACTACCGGTAGAAGGAAGAACTGACGGCTTTACTTGTATACCGCCTTACTAGCTCTCCCCGGCCAACGGTTGGGCCAAAGGGGATGGACCGGCGCTACTCGGCCTCTTACACGACTCCTAGTTCAAATATAATTCATGATTCTGAATGTAACGTTCGTCCCCCTTTCCCCAAGTATAATACTTGTTGATAAGACTCCACAAGGTAGTCGTATCTAGTTGGAAAGGAAA
Source organism: Saposhnikovia divaricata (assembly GCA_036435485.1). NCBI lineage: Eukaryota > Viridiplantae > Streptophyta > Magnoliopsida > Apiales > Apiaceae > Saposhnikovia > Saposhnikovia divaricata. Next base: position 172,693,536 of record CM071600.1, read on the forward strand.
ATTTACCAATAACTCCCAAGCTATTACTTGGTAACGGATATCAACTTACCCCTCGAAAGATGAGAAGGTAAACAATGACTTAATAAGTCAATAGCACCCGAGTTGCGAGTGAAGAGAATACTTTATGACCGGGAAGTCGACAAGATAAATAACATTTTCCAAGTAAGGTTCCCTTATTTTTAGGGAGATAGACTCAAGAAGAATGATGTCTGAGAACCTTTCTTGATATAAGATTAATAATAATATGTCTCCGAAATATTTTCCGTAATAATCGAAGAAGATAAACCTTATCGAGGTTATTCTAAGTATGGAATAAATATTCAGAGAATATTTATTGAATTAAAATATTTTACAGAATATTTAGGAATATTAAAGAATATCTTTAATCAGAGTATTTCTCAAATAATCCTTGAAGAAATATCGAGAGAATATTTATTGCATAATTAAATATTTAAATGAATATTCAAAATAATATCCATTAATTATTAAGACCTGAAAGGAATATTTAAAATATTTAAAATAATATTCGATGATTAAATAGAACCCTGGATGAATATTCAAAATAATATTCATAATTAATTAGGAATTTAAATGAATATTGAAAAAGTAATATTCATTTAATGAATAATATTCTAAATGAATATCAAGTAATATTCATTTAGTAATCCAAGCTTTAAAGGAATATTCAAGATAAGACTCGATAAATAAATCAAGCTTCAGATGAATATTTAAAATAATATTCATCAAGTAATTAATATCTTAAAAGAATTTTCAAAAGTAATATTTATTTAATAAAATAATAATCTAAATGAATATCCAAATAATATTCATTTAGTAGTCTCATCTTTAGAAGAATATTCGAAATAATAATCGATAATCAATTCGACTCTGAATGAATATTGAGAAATATTATTCGTCAAATGGTTACGTTCAAATAATTATTTGAAGTAAGGATCGTTAAATAAATAATCTCGAACGAATATTCAAATAATATTCGTCGTCCGAATAAGGGAAAATATTTACTTAAATATTTTCCTTCGAGGTAACCTTGATATATCAAGAAATATTGACTCCCGGTCTATAGTTGATGAATAAGATATATACACCCTTCTCTGAGGGTCTTACAATAACCGGCTTATAATTGATACGTTAGCTGTCTAATTTATAAGCCAATAAATAATCAGGGAACAAGCATAATGATATAACTTGAAAGTAGGCATGCATGCTATGGCATATGTACAACAGAAAACACATATATATATATATATATTTATATATTCAATCACAACAACAGCCTAAAAGAAGGGAATTGAAACTTGCCTGGTAGTCGAGTACGGTAAGGGGTAGTGGTAGCGGGTCCCGGGTCAGCTTGGTGATCTATAAATAGCCAAGGCATTCAGGATTAATCACTTAACATCTTAAAAGTTAAGTTATACTTAAATCGAAACACGTTCTCGAGTTATCTCGTTATACCCCTTTTAGTGGATTCCTTTTATCATCGATCCGACCCGACATTCGTTCGTTAATACGACATGTCATTGTACTTACACTTGGGACATACTTAAGTCATACAAGTTCTAAAGTCGATCGTTACAAATCAATATTATGCTCCGAGTTTTATCGCCCGTTTTCTAAGTGTTTTACCGAAGTTATAATCAAGCGGGTTTTTAGGGGTTCGTTTGCGATTAACTTTGATTCGAACATTTTTATAAAATCGGAAAACGATCCGTTTCACATGAGGTTTTCTCTCACACCTTCCTTTTTACCTCTAGTATTTAATTACCAAGATTCGCCACTGACTTACGTATTTTACGAGGGTTCAATTTTAATAACGAACTCGTACTTACGGTTTCGAACGTCTTTTAGTGAATCGGCCATAATTCCTAAACCGTAAGTCCGTTTCACATGATCTTTATATCAAAACGAAGCTTATAACATGATCTATCTTGACATGGCAGAACATGATACTGGACAGTGACTTATGGCTACTGTCAAACACGATTTCTTAAGGTTAACAAAAATCGGGCATTACGACGGCTATAAATCGGACGTTCCATAAATCGTAATCAACAACCCAAGCCACACCGGGCATCTAAACAAGTTATACACATAATAAGCATCTCAACAAGTCCAGAAGCTACTGATATTAGCATCAAAATCATCATGTTAATCAAATCACTAAATCACTAACTAAGCATGCTTATAACATGAACATAATCATAACTAAGCTAGATCCATCAAGAACATGCTTAAAACTCAAAGTAGATCTAGGGTTTTCAATTCTTATACCTTCCTTGGAGTATGTACTAGCCTCACAAATCTTGGTATGGTCCTTGGATAGCCTTAAGTTAGCTAGGATCAACCATGAAAACAAGAAAAACAAAGATTAGTTCTTGAAAACACTATTCATCATCATCTTTGATGATTTATTTGAAAATGGAAAAAGATGAATTTGAAGCTGAAATTTCTAGGGCATCTAAGCTATGATATGAAGTACTCACCATAAATATTTCAAGATCAAATGATGGTTGGAAGCCTTACTTCTAGCACCTTGGCAGAATTTTTCAAGGAAGAAAGGAAAATGGAGAGTTCTTTGTGTTTGCTTGGTTGTTTTGATAATAATTCATAAAGTGATGAGCCTTGGATGATATCTCATCTCTTTTTACTTTATTAAAGTGCTTTTGGAATGACTGGTGAGATTTGAAAGCATGTGTAGCACTTGGATTGATTTATGGCTAACTAGAGTTTGATTTGGCTAACTACTAGTTCAATCCTTAACATGCTAGTTACTTAGCCCACTTGGTTGCTAGATATTTATCTAGTAGCTTATGCATGACTCTTGCTTCCACTGCTTGTTTCTTTTGTCCGGTTATTGCTCGTTTCGATTGATCGTTCGGGCGAATAACTAAGTAGTTTCACCTCTAGGGTTTACCGGGAAATTTCTCGATATTCATAATACCTTCCCCAATCCTTAATATAATCCTCGTGATGACCATGTAGGATATTTAATCTCGATACGAACTTAATCCGTAATCTAGGATTCGTTCGCTTTATTGATTAATCACGTTATAACGTTTTAGCGGTTTCTAGAACGCTTGTTTCACTGCCTCAGTGGTTTCCTACCTTCATTCTTAAATCAAATATAATAACATCCCAAAATATCAAATCCTCAAAGTTAATATCTCAATTCTTGGATTATAATAATATTTAATCCACTGTCCGGTCAAATATTATACCGAAAAAGAATATGGAATTTCTGAATTCCGATTATCTCTTCATTCACTTATTTCCTCCGCGTATTATTAATATGACTTCGAAACATCCATATCACGTCCCGTACATAGGGTGGCGTGAAAAGTTTTCCAACTTACAAAATCACTATTCATCCACCAAATTACTATGCACGTACAGGAAACACTATGCACGTACGGGAAACACTATGCACGTACGGGAAATACTATGCACGTATGGGAAACACTATGCACGTACGGGAAACACTATGCACGTACTCATTTCCTTTCAAGGATCCATTAGCTCCTTCCTGGATGGTAGATTATTCTTATCTAGGTCCTCAACCATCGAATTACTCTATTCTGACAATATACCAATGCATCAGGATCATTGTCCAAAGCAATATCCATTCATTACAATCATTGTTCTTTGAAACCACCATTCATTAGAGCTGGTGACCTTGTTGTCGGAATCATTGTTCCTCATTTTATCATTACTTAATAAAAAGTTTTAATTATATCCAAAATTTGGGGTTCTTACAGTCTCCCCTCCTTAAAAGGATTCCGTCCCGGAATCAGGTAGGAAGCAAAGAGTCGTTTGCCTGTCGTTCACTTTTTAGCTTCCCGGTCAATTCTTAGTCGTTCTACCCTTCCTCAGCACATCTTCTAGTGCTACAATCCATACTGTATCCTTTTTCCATCAACGTTGCTACTTTTCGTACAACTCACTATTCGGGTTATACTCTTACTCAGTCTTATCCTTATTGATACATGCAGTAACATTGGTATCACTATCACCCTACGAATTCGGAGGTAACCTCGCTCGTACTGTGCATTTCCTGATCGCTTTAATCTTCGCAATCTCGATCAATATAGAGAAGTGGAAAGATTTATTGAGAGATCACTATGATCAATTGAACATTTGTTATATTGCATAGTTAGCAGAAGGGGCCAGCCTTTAGTACTTGACAAGCAATTAAACAAGTTATGGTATTCCACTTAGACTTCTATCACATAGACAGATAGTCACGTAGCAGTACCTCCCCTCCTAAAAGGGTTCTTCTTCTCAATTCATAAAGAAGATGAATAAGAGAGAAGAAGAGAACAGAGTTCTAAAGATATATAGAAAGCTTTCATGATTGTAGAATATCATACTCAGAATTTACCTATGAACTATAGAGGTTTATCAAAGAAGAAATTAATCATAATTATATCCAATACTATTTGTTCGCAATCTCACGTGACAACATATCTTGCTGCTTTGTCCATTATTCTATGGATAAATACTCTTGTTCAATCTTAGCGATACTCACATTCGGGAAATCCTTCAACCTTTCAGGTTAAATCTTAGATTTCTCACTTGACATCATTATTACTGACATCCCATATCATGTTACTAGCTTTTTCATAACTATAATATTGACACTATCAGGTTGTCATCCTGAGAATTCATTAGAAAACCCATTCATAACATTCCTTGCTTCTCATTCCATAGTTGCTTTCCCAGCCTTTTCTTTATCAATCACATCCTTCTTATTATCTGATTCTTACTCATTTCTATTATTTACTTTCACCTTCACCTCTTTATTGAGACACCTTTTTGCACTTGGTACCTCCTTATCGGTATTCCGTCACATTTATTCTATAATCAGCACGTTATTCCAATTTAAACTTTCCGAAATGAATCTGGCCCGATCCCTTTAACTTAGATTCATATAATCTACTTCTGCCAACCTTGTTTCTCATCACTTGTTCTTTTCTATCCGTGGTTTTCCACAAGTTGTCTTTCGTAAGTCAGACCAGGTCGTATATCTACATGCTCGTACTCCTATCATCTGTTGAACATCTGCATTTTACTGGCGTAGCCTTGCCACATGAAAACCCGTTATGACCGTGCTATAAGTTTTGGGGGTAAGGCTGGCTCGAGAACACTTTTGAACTCTCAAATGGCCCAATAAGTCTCGGGCTCAACTGCCCTTCCCTCCAAGTCTCATTAATTCTTTCTACGGGAATACATTTGGCATCATGAATCATCAACCTCATATTCTCTATCTGGTTTGCGCAGAAATACACTAACACAAACTTGCTTGTCATTCATCAACATGCCATTTAGTTTATCAATAGCAGCACTTTCTTTATCTTTACGTTGTCATCTACTTTCTTAGAAGAATCACCATCGCTTGTTGTTTACGTAGTGCGTTAATAGCTAACCCTACGGGTTTCAAATCCCTTAGGGAGACAAAGTAATCACTATTCCTTATCCATAAGGAACACTTCCTGAACTTGATGTAGATATAACATGAAGTAGATAGAATTGCAGAAGAGTTTCAAGCATCGCAGCTAGGTCCGGTTGATGAAACTATCACTTATGCATCTTCCATAAAAGACTGGAAACCTAACGGTTTACTTCATCAATTTTTTGTACCATGGTCTTGGTTTGCCTCAAAACGGGACCTTCTAAGGTACGTAATATGCTTAAGACTTCATCAGGAATCGAATCTTTACTTAAACTATTATTACCGTCAATTCTTGCACAGTCATCAGAAGGAATGTAAATTCCTCCATTCCGATATGACCTTCAAGGTCCTTCCAAATATCATTCTGTTTCTTCGGTATGAACATTTGTAATTATTCCTTTATACTTAGATTGTCGGCCACCTCATTGGCCTTTCCTGATACTAACAATTTCTTGTAATCCATGTTCTCTGGATACATTCCAACTCAAACTTTTCTACCTCATTCCCATCACTGTTGGGTTAAAGCATTCTCCATTAAGCTCTGCTGAAGGAGAAAATATAACTATCAGTCTTTTTTTTTCCATAAGTCATTGCTTCCACCTTCCCGTGGGAACTTTATCAAAGTTACTCTCGATCATACCTAGGATATTTGTTCTCTTAGTTCTTTCTTGTTCTAGGATAATCTCAACCTTTGTTGGTTCAATCCATACTTTCCCATGGTTTCACACATGCCTCGTCTGGCATAATTATTTCAATGTCATATATTCCCTACCAAACTTCCATTTTGAACTTCAGAATATTACCTTTTTCCTTGTAAGGTTTCTTAGGTAATCCTCATCATTCTTCCTGTATTTTCTGGGTACAGGGCACATCAAAATATCAGTAATTAATCATATAATAATTCTGTCTATATACCTTTCAAAACTGCTTTTTTTTTATAAATCCTCAAAGTTTGATGTCGCCTTAATCAATTCAATTTATATCATCCAAATTCACAATGTCCTTTATTAGGGGTATTGCCATCCCTTGTCCATTCCCCAGGGTTTGCCTTACTCTATGGATATCTTATCCTTAATTCAACTGCCAAGGAATTCCTGCATCCTATAATTGGCAATCAAATCATGTATCCTTAATAAGGGTCTCTTTTCAATCATTCTTATTTGATAATCGATCGGTAGCTTACTGCTAATTTCTTCTTTCAGATAGTGGTCAACCTATTTGACCTTCCAAAAGACAACGTATGTCTATCTGCTCTCTTACAAAACTTGTTAATGGTAGCAAGGATGTTCTGAAAGATATTGGTCGAGTTCAACGTGAATTTCCTAGTGCTTATCGTTCTTCGCAAAGGTACTTGCCTCAGAGAAAATTCCTACAGCATATTGTTCAATTTCTGACCATTTCTATACTCTCTTCATATACCTTCATTGTTTACTTTCCTCCGTCATAATATATTCATGGTATTCATGATACCCTAACATCATACATCTCAAGTCATTATACTCCCATTTTACTCGTAATCTTGGACAACCATATACACATGAGTCACTTTAGTACGGGTGACCCCATCCTAAAAAGGTCTAGTGAATTCCCAATCAAAACATGGGCTATTCAGCAGAAGATTCCTACGATCTCATTAACGTTTCCTTTATATCAGAAGGCCTTGCAGTCGGTGCTTTCTTAGAAGCAACCCTGCTTTGTCCTTTCATTGCTGGTCTAGTCACTTGATAATCCTTTGTGACTTGGCCTCAACTGGCCACAAAAATATATATATATATATATATATGATTTTAGGGGTTGGCTAATAGCATTACTTTTCTAGCAATTGCCGGCATAGTGCCTTCTTTGATACCTTTCTACCTTTCTAAAACTTTACTTCATATAAGTCTTAATCGACTATTCGGCACCGTCTCTGGTCACCTTTCCTCTATTTTTATCTTTTCAACTATTCTTATCACTACCACGTGCCACGCAAACTTACCATTCCTGGCATAACAGCCTTTTCATTTAAGTCAATCCTGGAATTTCTCAGTCCGGCTGGTTTCTTACTTACATTTCCTGTTTCCGTCCAATCTCACTTCATCATTTTATCTCTACCATCGATTGTAATACTCAGGGTCCGTATACTAACCCATATATGACGGCAACCTTACCCAATCCACAGGGTTCGCTCCAGTTTCCATTCTCTTCAATGATGTTCTCTGATAATCAGAAAGACAAGATTTGCCAAAATTCGATGAATTCCTTTTTTTTTTTTTGAATCAGGGAAATTTTGGTCAATCTATTCACCTACTGGTAACATTAAGGAGACCAATTTCGAAACCTGAAGAATAGTTCTATGAACCTCCAAGCAGGTAGAACCATAAGCAGTCATAATTAACGAAATAATCGTCATCAGGTTGGAAGTTTAACCACTGGAGAGGAACCAATTATATACATCCTTTAGAGGGGAATCAACAGTTTCAAACTGAAACCAGTCACAACTTCCTGATACCTATATGTCCTGATATTCAATATTACCAAATGTTAGTCTACCCAACCACTAGTCTCAGCAGGAACCTTACCGTCGGAGTTGGTTGTTCCAAAAAATTTGGCACTACTAAGGCCATCCGAACCTGGTGAACCGTGTTGTCCAAATGCATCCGCCAGTACTTTGTCATGCTGCGCAAGCACACATCCTAATCCTTTATGTGAAGCGTCGTTGGAAGCACAAAGTCTCCTTTTTCCATTAAGCAATGCCAACTCTTGGTCATTACCACTTTCATCTTTTAGCTCCAGGAAGATTTTCTCACATTTTTCCCTTTAACTGCTGATCGTATTACTTGATCCATTATAATTCCGTGTCGGAGTAAACTTAAGGTAACTACTATAATCCATTCAAAGAAAAGAAAGAATTTAATATTCCTCTGAGTCACATGCATCTAACATTTCTGGTTCATCATTTCACTGAGTTAAATTAACCCTATACTTAGTCTCTGACAATAGTCTCATTACGAGTTCATCTTGACTCACTGGTCTTATCTTCCGGTAGGTTCTGAGGTCATTGTTTTCCTTACTACTTCCTTATATAACTTTATCCAATCATGCTGTCACTTCCCAATGTTTTCACTTTCTAACTGATTCATTCATAAAATGGACATTTTCCTGAATAAAACAACTTCATCAACCTCAATTTGGTTCCATAAATTACAACCTATGACATCTGCCTTCTCACGCCGAATTATTACTGACAATATTCATACTTATTCATTTATCAAATGATATGGCACTTACTGCCTCTTCTCAACTATTCCTAGGGACTCTGCTCCTCGCCTTATATCGATGCCTTTGATAATCATACATCCTACTAGCACTCTTTTCGTTAATATGAAAGTCTCTAATGATTCTCATCTATTCCCGTATAAGATCTCAAGTAATTCTTCCAATCCGTCTTACTTGCTGGTACTACCTCCAGTAGTCCAGCCACGAATCCAACATGAATCTTCAGTTCTCTTGATAATAGCTTAGTTCTTTATGCCCACTTTTCTGAGCTCTATACCTTAATCATCTCAGTCTTTCTGGCTACAGCCCTCATTCCTCGAGGGTAAGCTCCTTATCCTAACAAGATTTTCCTTATCTGCTGGAACCTCTTCCGGGTCTCCAGTTGGGTACTCCATCGAATTACCCGCTGATCTTCAGCATATAAAGCATCATCGCGCTGCTGCTCGTATGCCTCAAGGTCTGTCACCTTACTCGTCGATACGATATCGAGCTAAGTTACTATCATGATACTTACGAGTTCCCATAAGGGTTTTATATGTCATCACTACATTAAGTAGTCCGACTATGAACTTGGCAAGAGTTCTTATTATCTTATTGTATTTATTGTTTTAACGTCACCTCATCTCTGGGGTTTATAACGTACGCTCTGATACCACTTCTGTAACACCCCCAGATCCGGGGCCAGGGATCTGGTGGTTACGATCTTACATCCATTAATAATACTTGACTTGAGTCCACAATAAATAAATCACATGCTGTGACCCCACAATAATATCCACTCACACGCACAACAGTTATAGTCCCAGAGATGAAATTGAAATAAGTCTTACATTAAAGGGTTACGAATAAACGTTATTACAATCCCAAAAGGATAACATCATAAGTTTAACAGTTTTGCCGTTGATTACATTAATTATACATATAGTTAAACAGGAAACAAAAGCTGTCTAACTATGCTACCTCAGCAATGGCGACTAGCATCTCAGCGGGGAGTCCGGTGGGTCGGGTAACCCGCTTGCGCCGAGTGCCTGATGCGAGCCATCTGTCCTAGCTGTTGTTGTGACATAATATGAACAAAGCAAGGGTGAGCGAAAGCCCACCAACAATAATATAACTGAACAGTGATACATATATACAGCAGTTCAAAATATCCTTTGAAACCATATGCCATGCATTAATGAGGTTATTGCCAGTATAATATAAAGGATGAAGTTACCAGGTAACTCAAAGTATTTGTTTGTAGAAATATCTGCTACATCAGAAGTAAGCGAGATATTCTCATTGTTATTAAAAAGAGGAACTTGCATGAAAAGATTGCAATTCCAGTTATGAACACTTTTCCAGCTCTGCCAACAATAATCATGTTGCAGGAAATAAATAAGTTTGGATGATGAACCAATGATGGAGTATTCACCGCGCCCGCTGTTCCAATCTTGATGATCAGTCGAGATCGTACAGCTCAAATTAGATTTACTACCGGTAGAAGGAAGAACTGACGGCTTTACTTGTATACCGCCTTACTAGCTCTCCCCGGCCAACGGTTGGGCCAAAGGGGATGGACCGGCGCTACTCGGCCTCTTACACGACTCCTAGTTCAAATAGAATTCATGATTCTGAATGTAACGTTCGTCCCCCTTTCCCCAAGTATAATACTTGTTGATAAGACTCCACAAGGTAGTCGTATCTAGTTGGAAAGGAAAATTTACCAATAACTCCCAAGCTATTACTTGGTAACGGATATCAACTTGTTCCCACAACTTACCCCTCGAAAGATGAGAAGGTAAACAATGACTTAATAAGTCAATAGCACCCGAGTTGCGAGTGAAGAGAATACTTTATGACCGGGAAGTCGACAAGATAAATAACATTTTCCAAGTAAGGTTCCCTTATTTTTAGGGAGATAGACTCAAGAAAAATGATGTCTGAGAACCTTTCTTGATATAAGTTTAATAATAATATGTCGCCGAAATATTTTCCGTAATAATCGAAGAAGATAAACCTTATCGAGGTTATTCTAAGTATGGAATAAATATTCAGAGAATATTTATTGAATTAAAATATTTTACAGAATATTTAGGAATATGAAAGAATATCTTTAATCAGAGTATTTCTCAAATAATCCTTGAAGAAATATCGAGAGAATATTTATTGCATAATTAAATATTTAAATGAATATTCAAAATAATATCCATTAATTATTAAGACCTGAAAGGAATATTTAAAATATTTAAAATAATATTCGATGATTAAATAGAACCCTGGATGAATATTCAAAATAATATTCATAGTTAATTAGGAATTTAAATGAATATTGAAAAAGTAATATTCATTTAATGAATAATATTCTAAATGAATATCAAGTAATATTCATTTAGTAATCCAAGCTTTAAAGGAATATTCAAGATAAGACTCGATAAATAAATCAAGCTTCAGATGAATATTTAAAATAATATTCATCAAGTAATTAATATCTTAAATGAATATTCAAAAGTAATATTTATTTAATAAAATAATATTCTAAATGAATATCCAAATAATATTCATTTAGTAGTCTCATCTTTAGAAGAATATTCGAAATAATAATCGATAATCAATTCGACTCTGAATGAATATTGAGAAATATTATTCGTCGAATGGTTACGTTCAAATAATTATTTGAAGTAAGGATCGTTAAATAAATAATCTCGAACGAATATTCAAATAATATTAGTCGTCCGAATAAGGGAAAATATTTACTTAAATATTTTCCTTCGAGGTAACCTTGATATATCAAGAAATATTGACTCCCGGTCTATAGTTGATGAATAAGATATATACACCCTTCTCTGAGGGTCTTACAATAACCGGCTTATAATTGATACGTTAGCTGTATAATTTATAAGCCAATAAACAATCAGGGAACAAGCATAATGATATAACTTGAAAGTAGGCATGCATGCTATGGCATATGTACAACAGAAAACATATATATATATATATATATATATTCAATCACAACAACAGCCTAAAAGAAGGGAATTGAAACTTGCCTGGTAGTCGAGTACGGTAAGGGGTAGTGGTAGCGGGTCCCGGGTCAGCTTGGTGATCTATAAATAGCCAAGGCATTCGGGATTAATCACTTAACATCTTAAAAGTTAAGTTATACTTAAATCGAAACACGTTCTCGAGTTATCTCGTTATACCCCTTTTAGTGGATTCCTTTTATCATCGATCCGACCCGACATTCGTTCGTTAATACGACATGTCATTGTACTTACACTTGGGACATACTTAAGTCATACAAGTTCTAAAGTCGATCGTTACAAATCAATATTATGCTCCGAGTTTTATCGCCCGTTTTCTAAGTGTTTTACCGAAGTTATAATCAAGCAGGTTTTTAGGGGTTCGTTTGCGATTAACTTTGATTCGAACATTTTTATAAAATCGGAAAACGATCCGTTTCACATGAGGTTTTCTCTCACACCTTCCTTTTTACCTCTAGTATTTAATTACCAAGATTCGCCACTGACTTACGTATTTTACGAGGGTTCAATTTTAATAACGAACTCGTACTTACGGTTTCGAACGTCTTTTAGTGAATCGGCCATAATTCCTAAACCGTAAGTCCGTTTCACATGATCTTTATATCAAAACGAAGCTTATAACATGATCTATCTTGCCATGGCAGGACATGATACTGGAAAGTGACTTATGGCTACTGTCAAACACGATTTCTTAAGGTTAACAAAAATCGGGCATTACGACGGCTATAAATCGGACGTTCCATAAATCGTAATCAACAACCCAAGCCACACCGGGCATCTAAACAAGTTATACACATAATAAGCATCTCAACAAGTCCAGAAGCTACTGATATTAGCATCAAAATCATCATGTTAATCAAATCACTAAATCACTAACTAAGCATGCTTATAACATGAACATAATCATAACTAAGCTAGATCCATCAAGAACATGCTTAAAACTCAAAGTAGATCTAGGGTTTTCAATTCTTATACCTTCCTTGGAGTATGTACTAGCCTCACAAATCTTGGTATGGTCCTTGGATAGCCTTAAGTTAGCTAGGATCAACCATGAAAACAAGAAAAACAAAGATTAGTTCTTGAAAACACTATTCATCATCATCTTTGATGATTTATTTGAAAATGGAAAAAGATGAATTTGAAGCTGAAATTTCTAGGGGATCTAAGCTATGATATGAAGTACTCACCATAAATATTTCAAGATCAAATGATGGTTGGAAGCCTTACTTCTAGCACCTTGGCAGAATTTTTCAAGGAAGAAAGGAAAATGGAGAGTTCTTTGTGTTTGCTTGGTTGTTTTGATAATAATTCATAAAGTGATGAGCATTGGATGATATCTCATCTCTTTTTACTTTATTAAAGTGCTTTTGGAATGAATGGTGAGATTTGAAAGCATGTGTAGCACTTGGATTGATTTATGGCTAACTAGAGTTTGATTTGGCTAACTACTAGTTCAATCCTTAACATGCTAGTTACTTAGCCCACTTGGTTGATAGATATTTATCTAGTAGCTTATGCATGACTCTTGCTTCCACTGCTTGTTTCTTTTGTCCGGTTATTGCTCGTTTCGATTGATCGTTCGGGCGAATAACTAAGTAGTTTCACCTCTAGGGTTTACCGGGAAATTTCTCGATATTCATAATACCTTCCCCAATCCTTAATATAATCCTCGTGATGACCATGTAGGATATTTAATCTCGATACGAACTTAATCCGTAATCTAGGATTCATTCGCTTTATTGATTAATCACGTTATAACGTTTTAGCGGTTTCTAGAACGCTTGTTTCACTGCCTCAGTGGTTTCCTACCTTCATTCTTAAATCAAATATAATAACATCCCAAAATATCAAATCCTCAAAGTTAATATCTCAATTCTTGGATTATAATAATATTTAATCCACTGTCCGGTCAAATATTATACCGAAAAAGAATTTCGAATTTCTGAATTCCGATCGTCTCTGCATTCACTTATTTCCTCCGCGTATTATTAATATGACTTCGAAACATCCATATCACGTCCCGTACATAGGGTGGCATGAAAAGTTTTCCAACTTACAAAATCACTATTCATCCACCAAATTACTATGCACGTACAGGAAACACTATGCACGTACGGGAAACACTATGCACGTACGGGAAATACTATGCACGTATGGGAAACACTATGCACGTACGGGAAACACTATGCACGTACTCATTTCCCTTCAAGGATCCATTAGCTCCTTCCTGGATGGTAGATTATTCTTATCTAGGTCCTCAACCATCGAATTACTCTATTCTGACAATATACCAATGCATCAGGATCATTGTCCAAAGCAATATCCATTCATTACAATCATTGTTCTTTGAAACCACCATTCATTAGAGCTGGTGACCTTGTTGTCGGAATCATTGTTCCTCATTTTATCATTACTTAATAAAAAGTTTTAATTATATCCAAAATTTGGGGTTCTTACAGCTGTTGTGCACAGATTCTGTGGATGAAGAATCAATTGCTGGATTATGGATTGAGGTACAGTAAAATACCTATTTACTGTGATAATCAAAGTGCTATTGCTATGACAGGTAATCCAGTACAACATTCAATGACCAAGCACATCAGCATAAGGTACCACTTTATTAGAGAACATGTAGAGGAAGGGAATATTGAGCTTCATTTTGTGTCTACAGAACAACAGCTTGCAGATATCTTCACCAAGCCATTGAGTGAAGCTATAGTTACAAGGCTGGTAAATGAACTTGGAATGGTCTCTGGTTTTGACTAGAGATATTGGTTAGACTCAAAATTTTACTTATGTAATGTGTTGCTCATAATTCTGTGGTATGTTAACTGCTATGTGAACTCTGTTGTTAAACTCTGCTATGCAAACTCTGTTCGTTAACTGTTAAACTCTGTTAGCATGCTCTGTAGGTCATACACTGTTGACATGTCGGATAAACTCTGAGAAACTCTGATATTATTATTGTCTGAATGTAATCACCGATGAAGAAATATGTATGAAGCATGATTCTCAGTAAATAATCATGAATTCTTCTATGTTATTTGTGATCTAATCTTAGACTGTACAGAAAATTAACACAGCATGATATTGTTTCATATTTATAGCATCTCTTAGTTTATTTATCCTAAACTATGAGTCTGTAAATACTGTGTGCATTGCCTCTCAGGAATAACTTCTGATGTTGATGAGCTCTAAACTCTGTTAGTTATACACTGTTAATTTAAATGATATTATTAGACTACCCCCAAATAAAATGTATATAGGTTAATAAAACTCCTTTGAGATTATGTTGGTGTCTAGGACGATCCAGGAACTTGCTGGTATATAGTAAGGGCTAAAATTCTCTAATTTTTGGTGACTAGTCAAAGACTAGGAAGACCCAGGAACTTATCAAAATGATAATGGCTAAAATTATAGGATTTTTGGTGACTACTTCCAACCTCTGATTACTGGAGAAACAAAAAAAATAGACGGGGGTATAAATTAATTAAATGTTACTGTATATAAATCGTTTACTACAGAGTTTAGCATTCATCATACATTCAGTGTATACGATGAGAGTTTGTGCATCAAGTGTTTACTGATTTACTTTATGGATTTTATGAAAAATTAGATGCTCTAAAAATTGAATTGGTAAACTCTGCTATGCACACACATATATTCACACCTGTGCAGTTTCTGAAGGGATTATGGTAATGAAGTTGAAGAATTGACAAACGCTGATGAATTTTGTCTAATACTCCGAGGTATATTTTCTTTCAGATAATTATATACTTGGGGTAAAACGAGTTTTTGTAAAATGAAATAAATTATTTCCAACTGTTAATGAGTGTTGGATTGTTAAAGTGTGGAGAGAAAGTAGCAGTAATTATTGCCACAATTACTGAACGTGCAAATTCTTTTTATTGCATGTATGCCACGTGTCCCACTCACCTACTAATGTGTCCCACTTACACATTAAACAAGGAATTGGTTTAGTGTGTTAATGTTAAAACGATTGGGATTTACTTTTTCATTACAACTCTAATCATTTTTATATACACGGTTATTTTCTCTGCACACAACCCACTCACAGTCACTTGCTATCTCACTTGCACATTTTCACAAACACCTTTGCTACATATCTTTTTCTCTGATATTTTCTTCTCACTTCGATTCTAATGGCCACCAAAGCTTTTACTGCTCAAGGGTTATTGTTTGTTCCTAATAATTATGCAGCCCCATTGAACAATGCAAACGTTCCAGAGGCGTTTCATTTGATTCAAAACTTTTTGCGAGATTCAGAGATTGGTACAGCTTTAGTCGAACCACCAATGCTTTCTGCCACGCAGATTGCTACTTTCTGGAAAAACTCTACGTATGTCGATGGAGGAGAGAATGGGACTCCTTCAATCATCTTCACATATGAGGAGACAAAGTATGTGATTACTTCTACAATAGTCAGAGACACTATGGGTTTTGATACACACACTTCATACAGTGTTGCTGGTGAGAATCAATTGAAAGAGATGTTGTCGCAACTTGGTTGTTCAGACTCTCTAGCAAGACTTGGTAATGTAAAAAGGCCAATGCTATGGAAGGAGTGGAGTTTCTTCTTTGATTGCATCACAAGGGCCATTGGCAAGAAAGTCACAAACTGGGATGCTATTCCTACTAACAGTCTTCAAATCGGGTATTCTCTTCTCTATGGAAGTAATTTCGATTTTGGTAGACTTGTTTTAATGAATATAGGTGACAGATTGTCAGAGTCTAGTACTGTCTACTTTTCTAGATTTTGTCAATTGATATTCACTGCTTGTGTTCCTGGTGTTGAGATTACTGAGGATGACACCATACTAGCCTTTAAGGTTAATAAGAGAATATTCTCTGATTTGACCAACAAAGATGCTAACAATGAGCAATTACCTGACTTGGTTTTGCCACTTGCTCTACAAAATTTCCTACATCAACCCCAAGAACCACAGCCTGCACCACAACAGCATGAACCTGTAACACTGAACCCATACAACCACCTGCAAACACTCAACCTCAAACTCTAAACACTGAAACTCAAACTCAAACTCAACCACAAACCCAACCTCAACTTGAACAACAACCACCACTTACCCAGGCCAAATCAAAACGTGGAGGTAAAACAAAACACACAGCAGAGAATACACAACATAGATCTGCTAGAGCTAAAAGGTAATCTGTTAAAGCTAAAAAGTAGTTTGTCAGGCCTAAAAGGGCTAGAAAGGAAAGAGCAAACAGAACTCCATCACCTTCTGTTCTAGATGATTCTACCGAAGAAGAAGAGACAGTTGAGGTGCCTCAAGCTAAAAGGAGAATATTGATTCTTGATGAGTCTGATGAGGAGATGAACTTTGAAGCTCCAGAGTTGATTTCCAAGGAAATACCTACTGTTGAGGTACATACTGCAGAAGAAGCTGTTCATACAACTGAAAATGTACAAATGGATGAGGCAAACAGAGATGGTTTTGCTGCTATGGATGATTTTGTTGAAACATTCATACCATTCTCTGATTCCATTAATGTTCCTATCTCACCTGTCATTGCAAATTCTGAAGAAACTGGTGCAACTGATCAGTCTATTGTAGTACTTGATGAAACAGTAGCATCACACACTGAGCTATTCTCTGATGCTCATCAGGTTTCTGAGAAAGGTGAAGAAGTTGAGAAATCGACCAAGGCTGTACTCTCTGAGCTTATGGATGTAAAGTCAATTGATAAGACTGTTGAAACTAGAGAGCAACCTGCAGAGACTGTTTTTGATGAAACTGCAGAGAATGTTGTTGTTGTTAAAGCTACAGTGCATATTGATCCAGTTGGAGATGCAGATGCTGATGCTGAAGATAAAGGAAGTGCAGAGTCAAACTCTTTTCAGAGTATACCAGTACAAACTGATGCTAAGCGCACACCTTTTTCTCAACCTTCACATCAACATGACATTGAAGCTGAACACTTTGCCAAGAATTCAAGGGATTGGTATAAGTCAGATTACATTTTTCCTACTGAAAGAGCAGCTAAATTTTTGCATCAATCTGCCAACAAGATTTCAAATCCTGATATTCTCTCAAATCTACAAGCAACTATTGTTCAAGTCAAGACTCTGAATGAAAGATTTGATGAGTCTCAAAAGGCAATTAATGAACTTAGATCTGATTTTGTTGCTCGAGACATGACCATGCAGAGAGATAATCAAACAAAGTTTAAGACCATTTCTAAAGCTCAAGAAACTCTGTTTCAAAGGCTAGGTCAAGTTGAACAGAATCAGACTGTCTTGTCTGGAAAGATTGATTCCATTGGTAACTCCTTGGAGCTGATTACATCTATACTGATTCTTGATGATGTCAAAAAGGGGGAGAGAGTTGCTAAGTCTAAATGCAGGCAATCTCAAACTCTAACTAAGAGGGATGATACTGAAGATGGAGAAGCAGGAGCAAATGACAAAGGGAAGAGATTAAGAGCTGATCTGAATCAAAGTCTGAGATCTGGAAAGTCTTTCAAATCAAAGTCTGATGGAATATACACTAATACTCAGGGTACTTCAAAAACCAGGAGTTTGTTATTCACTGAAAATCCACAAACTGATGAAGAATTGGCTGCTAAGTTATTTCTTGAAGAAAATGAAGAAGGAGTTACTATTAAAGACATTAAAGCTGAAGAAAAGAATCTACAAGAAGAACATTAGAAAGCTTTAAAGTCTGGAAAATTTAAGAAGAAAGAAAAAGCTCCTAGGCATGTTCTTAAAGGCATTGTTATCAAGGAAAATGTTGGTGATGATCAAAGGTTACAAATATCTAAGAAACCAATAGAAGCAGAAGCTAAATTGAAGCTGAAATGCATTGTTGAAGAAGGAGAGGTTTCAAAGAAAGTGAATACAACCTCTGTTGCTACACAAGTTGTACAGAATCCTTTATCTACTCAGATGCAAATGGTTTTTGGAAAACCAACACTTCATGATCCAACTCTGATGACTGGAGGTACTACTACTAACTTTCTACATGGTAGAGCTTTAACAGGTAAGCAAGGTCGAGATAAATCTGGACTGGGCTCTCATAGAGAAGTCAGAATGAATACTGGTCCTCGAGATCCTTCATCACTGGCTGTTCCAGGTCTTGGTGTTACTCAGGAGAGTTTAGACAGACTGGAATCAGTACAGTTGATTCATTAAAGAAGTTTGAACAAAGATTTTCTACTGTATTTCATGGAAGATGGTACTGTGTACAAGTGTGGTGAGTATGATCTTGATTTGAAGCTATGGGAGGAATTAGAATATGTTCTATATCTCTTCAAGGTGAAAAATCAAAGGACTCAACAAGCTGCAAATGTGCTAAGAAAGAAGATGCTGCATAATTTGGCAGTTAGAGGTATGAAATACAACAGTCAATATGTCCTAAAGTACAGAAATTATCATGGGAATATTGTTGAGATGAAGAAGGATAATGCTAAATTGAAGACAAACCTGGGTATAACAGTTCTTGATTTTAACTCAGAGTCAGAGAAAGCACAATTCATCAGACTGGGTAATGAAATGAAAAGAAACAAAATCTATGATCTGAGGTCTGCTATCTACCAAACTGGTGAAGATGATCCTAAGCTGAAGGAGATCAAGGAAGTTATGTAGATAGAACTTGAAAATGCAGAAAGAAGATTACTTATAGACTATCCCAGATCAACACCAGATGTTGAGGAAATTAAGGATTAAAGCTCTGTAAGAATTTTCTTGTTTTCTGTAGATTTTGTTAAGTAGAAGTTTAAACTCTGTTTGTATATTAAACACTGTATTTGTTTATTTGTTTTGACATCATCAATTATTGTTAACTTTTGCATTTTTCCTAATGAACAAGTTGGGGGAGATTGTTAGAAATAATTGATGTGAATATTAATCAGTGTTTAAGTGTTACAGTGAAAAATCAAAGTTTAGCTGGAAGCAATCAGCGTTTAATTAAATGCTGACAGTTGGAAGCTCGACAGAGTTTGTTAAACTCTGTCTAGAGGCAGCGTCTACTGGTCAACAGTGTTTGAAGAATTATTGAAGATAATTATGGAAGCAATATCTTTGAAGATTGGATAGTTGTCATAGAGATTGAGTTGACTAAAGAGACGTGTAACAATCGTAATTGATATCAATTGTATAGCTAATTTATAGGAGTATCAATTATCGATTGTATAGCAGCTGTATATCTTATAAATACAGTTAGGTTAACCCTAGAAGGGTATCGTTCGTGTAACGTAATATTATTCATTGTAACCTAAGCAGCTCTTTGTGATATTTTACATCACTGAGAGAGGAGTTATTAATTCCAAACAGTTTTTAATTGTTTAAACGTGTGTTTTATTGTTAATCTCTCATATAATCTTGATTATAATTGTGTATTCGGCCTAACAATCATAAATATTTAAAGAATAGTTTTAATGTTGCTAAAAATAAACCCCGAATAAATATTCAAAATAATATCCATTGAATGAATAATGAATATTCAAATTAATAATACTTATTGAAGAAATAATTATCAAATGAATATTCAAAATAATATTCATTGAATAAATAATGAATATTCAAGTTAATAATACTTATTGAAGAAATAATTATCAAATGCATATTTGAAATAATATTCGATAATTGAATCGACTTTAAATGAATATTGAAGATAATATTCATTGAATAAATAAAGTTCAAATGAATGTTCAAGATAATATTTATTACATAAATAATGGAAAAATATTTACTTAAATATTTCAAAAATGATCACGATATATCAAGAAATACTGACTCCCGGTCTATATTTGAAGAATAAGATTCATATGCCCTTCTCTAAGGGTCTTAGCAATACCCGGCTTATAACCGATACGTTATCTATCTAGATTATAAGCCAACAATAATTCAAGGAACAAGTATCACAATATATCTTGAAAGTAGGCATGCATGCTATGGCATATTTATAACAAAAATCAAATCATATATATTATCACAACAACAGTTCCAAAGTATTGGAAACTTGCCAGGTATTCGGGTGGAGGTAGTGTGTCCTGGGTCTGCTCGGTGATCTATAAAAAATCAGAATATTCGGGATTAATCACTTAACACTTTTTAAAAAGGCTAAGTATAAACTTAACTTAGGCTAAAGCACGTTTTCAAGTTATCTCGCTATGCGCCCTTTCTGTGTACTCTTTTTATCACCGATACGATCCGACATTTGTTCGTTATTAAGACATGTCATTGCACTTACACTTGGTATATACTTAAGTCGTATAAGTTCTAACGTCGGTTGTTTACGAACCAAGATTATACCTCGAGTTTTATCGCCCGTTTTCTAAGTGATTATCCGAAGTGATAAACAAGTGTTATATGTAGGGGTTCGTTCGCACTTAACCTTGATTCGAACATTTTTATAAAATCGGAAAACAATCTTTTTAACATGAGGTCATCTCTCACACCTTCCTTATGATCCCTAATATTTAATTACCAAGATTCGTCACTAAATTACTCGAGTTAAGGGGGTTCAATTTCAATTACGAATTTGCATTTACGGTTTCGAACCACTTTTAGTAAATCGGCCATAATTCCTAAACCGTAAGTCCGTTTGCTTCGATTCTTGCACCAAAATT
Organism: Saposhnikovia divaricata; assembly: GCA_036435485.1. Classification (NCBI taxonomy): domain Eukaryota; kingdom Viridiplantae; phylum Streptophyta; class Magnoliopsida; order Apiales; family Apiaceae; genus Saposhnikovia; species Saposhnikovia divaricata. Next base: position 172,714,899 of record CM071600.1, read on the forward strand.
ATCTATGACTCGAGATCTACAAGGGTATGTTATACAATTAACCAGTTTAGACAATTAGAGCTACTATGATGCACGGTTTTCAAGGTTTAACAAAAATTCGGCATTACGACGGCTATAACTCGGATATTTCCAAAATTAAAACACTCCAATAATCATGGTTTCCACTCTAAACCACATATACATGATAATTACCAAAGAACTGAGCCCAAGCACTACCTTTCCGTTCTTACTAACTAGTTTAACATATAACGAAGCTTAATCACATCTCTAAGAGTTATACATGCATATATCATCCAAAACTCCATAAAAACTCAAGAATCATGCTAGGGTTTCAAGTGTTATACCTTCCTTGGAGAGTTTACTAGCCTTACTAAGCTTTGTATGGTCCTTGTATAGCCTTATGTTAGCTTAGATCATCCAAATCAAGTAAGAAAACCAAGTTAGTTTCTAAGGGTTACTATTCATCATCACTTTTGTAAAAATCATAGAAAATCGAAAAATAAGATTTTGGCTCTCAAATTTTTACCACATCTTGGCCTCTTCATAAGCTTTGTTTTGAGTCCTAGATCATTAAATTTGAAGCTTCCTAACTAGGGTATTAAGCCCCCTTTTTCTGCTGGACAGAAACTATCAAGAACAGGGCAGTTTGGCTTCTTCAACTTGGGGAAGGTATTTGACTAGGCTACACTCCTTTGTTGGCCATGAAATTTTGAACGACCCTTACCCATGGAGTGGAGAAGCTATGGTTAAAATTGGTGGTTTGTAGATGTGACATCCCATAATCCGGGGTACAGATTTGGGGCCACTAATCACAATCCACACAACACATACCTGGATATAAACATAATATAATAATAAAATACCCGTGATCCAAGATCGCATACTGGTTATGGTATGAAACAAACTATTAAATTACTTCTTTACAATCCAATTTCAGAAATAAATTGTTATACAAATTGCTAACAAACTAAGTCCGTCTGTTGAACTAGATAACCAACCTCTGACCAAGCTCAAGTCACTACCCAACCAAGTCAACAACTCGAGTATCACCTCTCGCTGTAGGAATAAGACTACTCATCTGACCACAAGGTCCCCTCATCTCGTCTCTATAAACTGGCGAAATAAAATAATAATGCAAGAGTGAGCGAACAGTGCTCAGCAAGTATAAATGTGTATAAATATCAAGAACAGTAATAAGTTCCGATCAACAAGAATAAACATCACAGGCTTCAAAGGAATCAGGCTTTAAAGCAACTCAGCCTCAATGTATAGATTAGAATTGGATTTTTATATATTTTTTAAAAAAAACAATAAGGTTAGGCTGCTGATCAGTCACGCACTAACCCCGGACAAACGCACACAGCAATGTCCTATAATGGATCCACGACACACATTGGCCTCAACATCTGACCATTAAACTGGTCTCCCCGAAGGGGCATCCATTGACCATAATATGGTCTCCCCGAAGGGACATCCAAAAACATTCCAATTCTATATCCAACGTACTAGGTGTCGGAACAATCGACATCCTCTGTCTAACAACAATCCGGAACACTCATGTTCTTGAACAACAACTCAACTGGTCGAATAAATGAATCAACGGTCTATCTTAGATATCAACGGAATCGATATAGTAAATGGGGTGATAACTGAATAAACAATAATAAGAATAAATGTCGACGAGTTCGACAATAATTGGGGGTGATAATTGAATAAATAACAGTAACAATAAATATCGACGAGATCGGCAATAAATGAGATAACAACATAATCAGAAGAATTAAAATAACTTTCACTTGAACAAGAAGTGAAGGGAAAACACTTGCCTGTCAAACCATGCTAAACTCGTCTCACACTTGATCGTCTCACTCTACTTTAGCCTTCCCTTTAACCCTCTGGCTCGACTCTAGATTTTCCTTCCTCCCTCTTTACTCGGCTCTATAATAATTATAGCACATTAATACATCTGACTAGCATATTCTATTTTAGACACCTTTCACAATCACGTCAAATACCAAACAGAGCATTTAAGACACACTAGCATTTATTCCACATAATCCACATAGCACATAAGCAGGTAAATTTCACAAAACAGTTCAAATAACACACTTCTATAATTAACTGAACTCAAGAAATATTTTTAAAACAATCCTCAATCTTGGTTTTTGAACAAAATCCAACTAAAAATATTTAAAATATTTTTAAAATATTTTCTGAATTTTTAAACAATTTTCTACTATTTTTAAAGCATTTAAAACAGAAAACAAATTAACTAAAAAATAAATAAATCTAATGAAATTAATTAAAATCAACTAATAATTAATTAATAAAATTATTCAATAAATGATTACATTTATCAAATAGTTAAATTAATTAAATTATTATTTGAAATTAATTAACATAATTAAAAGTATTTAATTCTTAATTATTTTTGAATTAGAACAACTAAATAAATGATTTTCAAAACTAAATAATTAAATACATAATTCAGAAATTTTCTGAATTTAAAATAATATTTTCGAAAATAATTTCTGAATTTTGACAATAAAATTCAGATTTAAATCAAAATTCTTTTAAAGTAAAGTAAGTTAAAAACAGTAAATAGTAAAAATAAATAAACTTTTTTTTTCCATTTTACAATCTTCCTCCCCCCACTATTTCTCTTCTTCTTCTTCTTTTTTTTTTCCAGCCAACAGTAGGATTTCTGGCGACCCCAACGGCTACAAATGCGACACACACACACGTTTTTGATAACTTAAACGAAGGCCCATCATCTGGGCAACACAACACCGCAATAATCATCACAGAATCTGATCAAAACTGACCGCAAAATCAACCAAACTCGCCATTTCCGGCGAACTCGCGACTTACTCCGACCAACATGCTATCTTCGTCATTTCTAACCCAAATCACACACTTAAGGTCTCAAAACAAAGCTTAAGACATGGGTAGATTAACCCCTAACACCTTTAACACAAACAATCATCATAAAACACGCACGATTGCTTTGAAAAATGAACATAAACTAACAAACTCGTTTTTTGGCAAAAATGGAAATAAACACATCAATTGATCATACACAACCCCAGGAAGCTATTGGAACCCTCAAAATCACTGAACAATCATTAAATCAAAAAACCCCAATTCTTGAACCAAGAACCCTAATTCTTCAAATCTACTAAATACGAAATGAAATAATGCAATTGAGCACATAAAACAACTCTACATGATCATACAAAGCTAAATGACTGATCAAAACAACTGAACAATAGTCAAAATGGAAATCCCCAATTTTCACCAAGAACCCTAATTTCGAAATTTTAAAAGAAAATTCGGATAAAATAGAGAAATTACCCAAACTGAAATTTGGTTGCAGATTATGAAAGAGGATGTGGAGAGCTTCAATTCGACTACTTGAAATCCAAAATCCGATATCGAAATCACCTTCAAATTAGCTTTGATCCTCAAGAACGATTTTAGAAAATATAAATTTTGATAAATAAAGTTGATTTTTGGAATTTTTCTTTTTTTTTTTTATTTTTGACAGGTGGCCAGATGTGGATTGGCTGAATAGATAAGATCCGGTTTGGTCAAAAGATAAATAACGTAATGTATTTTTTTTTCCCGAAATTCTCAGAACCCTAATTAACTTTTAATCGGTTCCGAAAGTACCAATTAAAGCAATTACGGATCCGATATGAACGAAAATATTTTTACGAAAAATATCTAATCCGATATGGAGAATTTGTAAAATTCATAAGACGAATAGAATAGGAGTTTCGAATATTTTGAAATTCATTTGATAGATTTTGATACGAAAATGATTTTAAATCGAAGTCCCAAGGATTTTGAAAACAGAGGCTACGGATAAAAATGAACTGAGCCACACGTTTTTCAAAAAAGTTTAAGATAATTATCCTTGAGCCTACTACAATTACGAAACACATATATGGTCCCAAACAATCATTCCCGATTCTTTTATATAACGATACCATCTCATATTCTTAATATAATCATCCGCCATATCGAATCAAAATATTTATATAAATTCAAAATAAGCTAAAATAAATTATAATAAAATATTTTAACCTTGTTCACATAATAATAGCACATATTGGGACCTTCTAAATCATTTTAACACATATCCTCAAATACCAATAATCATTTAAACATGTTGACTCATCAAACGAGAATAAAATAAGTTAAAATATTTTTATTCCAATTTACGAAAATTAGTAATTATATGAATTTAATATACATGGTTCTTACAGTCTCCCCCCCTAAATAGGATTCTGTCCTCAGAATCAAGCTGAGCAAACAGATGGGGTACTCTTCTGACACCACACTAATAGCTCCAATGTGAACTTTTCCACCCATGACTCTCTCACAACACTCTTAGTGACAACACAGTACTAACTTACTTCTCAACGCTTTCTCTCTGAATCCCTACCAGATCATAATCTATGACACAACAAAAATAATAACGATAATTCTTAAGCGTTACTACGTGAAACAAATTATGGATATGCTGCACATAAAGCGGTAAAGCCAACTCATAGGCAACCTTCCCGACTCTCTTCAAATCCTCAAAAGATCTAACGAATCAGAAACTCAGCCCTCTTGGTCATCGAATCTCACTAATCCCTTCTACGGAAATAGTCTCAACATAATTTTGGTTCTTCTTCACAATCTACTTTTCCCTTGGCTAAGTTAGCGTATTTCCTTATGTCAGCTTCGAGCTATCATCAACCCTTCTGAACAAATTCGATTACCTCCTTCATTTGTGGCACCAATTCTGGTCCTAATACTTTTCGTCCATCAAATTCTCCCAACATACCGGAGGTCGACACTCTCGTTCGTATAGCGCTTCGCAAAGCGGTATTCCAACACTGGCACAAAATTGTCGTCATAGGAGAATTCTATCAATGGCAAATGATCATCGCAATCGCCTTCAAAATCATGTGTATATATCCTAACATGTCTTCGATGGTTTGAATCATTCCTTCGCTTTGACCGTCTGTTCGAGAATGACAAGTCATACTTATCTCTAACTCAGGGTCTAAACCTTTCTTGAATTTTTTTTTGAAATCTCGAGTTAAATTTCGTGTCTCATATGAACCATAATACTCCATTATAAACTTGAACCTTTCGTTTGGTAATTCAAAACGCTTACTAGTCATAAATGAATGTCCTGTCCACAGAAAAATCGGGCATGACCTTTTCGTTTAACGGACTATATCTTGTGTAACCATTTCAAATACCAACCCAATCATCCACAAACAATTCATCTCCATACTCCATTCATTCACAATCTTAATTTAATCATATACAATGCTAATACGAAATCTACCTTGACTTGCAGTAAACATATAATTAAAGAATCTCCCTTGACTTGCAGTAAACACATAAGTAAAGAAATCTGCCTCGACTTGCAGTAAACATGCAATTGAACAATCCATGATACCTTGATTTCCATCTGTCAACCAAACCTCATATCATCTATTCTCGATCGCGTCCTTGAAATCGAATACTACAATCAAACACAAACATCATTAGATACACGTCAAACATGATTCGATTAACAACTCAATTCTCACTCTTATAAAAACATTTTGGTTTGTTAAAACTTTTGAAATACAACCTCGAATATTTACAGTCTTGAAAACTAATAAACTTCATAACCTTGACTTTGACATAACCCACTACAAAAACAAGATCATGAAATAACTGGTTTATAATATCAATTATTCCGGGGTCACAACCCCCCCTCGATACCAATCACAAAACGCTTTCACTCCAACAATTTCCAACAACTCTAACTTTAATTAACATGAAAATTCGACTTAACATACTTCAAATCAATTATACGTCTTCAACAAATAATTCATTACCTTCAAAAATCATCTAAGCTCCACGATTCCACGTCCTCTAAAATCAACTCTCGAAAGATAACTCTACGTACCCAAAAGGTTCTCGAATCTGTCTCTGCACATTATAACTCCAACGTTTTACACCATTCAAATTAACTATAGAAATTACGGCATTCATTCATCACTCGCATTTTGAAATATACGAAATAAAGTACACCTACACCACTAATCCTTCTGACTATTCAATTCCTCCCCCGTTCATTCACATTTTAGTTCATCAGCTCATCTCAATACATCTTACTTCTCTGATAACTCATGTTGAAATGTTATGACATATATCACCTTCGTTGTAGAGCTAGGTATTCAAGCTTCCACTTCTATCGTCTTTTCTATCGAAAATCGAACAAGATCTATTCGTAAAATGGACTATGCTCGAAACACCACACCTCAAGTACTAACTCAATCACCCGCAATAATTGCACACACACGCACACACACACACACACACATATATATATATATATAATATTAAAACAAAACCTGCCTTAGATAAAACTTTGAGAAAAAGAATATCAAGAAATCCCCCAATCATTTTTACTCCCCTTTCAGCGTACAATGTTACTCGAGAAGGGAATATTTGGGAAACTACTATCCACCCTTATTCCCATTATTTTACTGAGCATTCAGTTCTGATCGAGAGAGAAAATAACTAACTCTGATATCCAGAATTTCGACACTAATGACCATGAAAATTATCACAATCAACTCCAACTTTATACGAAACATCACAAAGTTTTCTTACTTATCTAGTTAAAGCTTCTGATGATCTTTCAAACTTCCGATTAATCTTACAAAACTTCCGACCTCTACGGGCATAGATTTCTTTCTATCCAAAATTTATATAAAAATTCTTGTGCTTAATCTTCCTCTTCTTGAAATTTCTTAATTTATTTTCAAATGATCTGCATGCTCTTCACCAATCTTCAAATAACTTGAAATATCATCTATTAAGGTTTCTATTTTCCAATGATCTTAGTCTATTCATGGATCAACTATAGACAAAATATACACTCTTCAATTGGTCGAACAACTCATCCAACTTTGGTAAAACTACTACTTGTCCCCTTATTCCATTTTTAAAGATTAATGCATAACTTCAAAATATCCCTCTTCCTTGTCACGAACAGTATTGGTGCATCCTTATGAGATACACCATGTACTACTACTCATTCTCTTGCGAAAATCCCTTTAATTAAATCGCTAGCTCCAGCATTTCCATTAATTTAATCCAATATTGAATTCCTTGAAACTGATTGCATGTTTGGAAATAAATATCTAACAAGCTCTACATCTTTGTCTTGACAATCTCGATAATCCATCAAAATATACATTCAAAATTATTAACCTCTGAAATCCGCTCTGATTTAACTGTTTTCTTACTGATCTACGCGATCGTTATGACTTCTTTGTCTGGTCTCGACCTTAAAATATCATTTTTACATTCCTTGAGAACCATAATCTCACTTTCTTGTTCTCACAACTTGTACTTTGTAGTTAGCTAATCAATCGAATCCTGACTCACACTTGACTCTTTGCTCTGCCATCATATACAAGTTCTTGATAACGTCCCTCATAGCCAAAATGAATTTCTAGCTTCCTAGTAATTTATTGGAAACGGTTCTGTTACCCTCATCCTTGGGTCCACTGAGACTGGTACGATATAATCTCTGGCAAATTATCTTATCATCCCACACTTATGTCACACAACTTGACTTCTGACTCCGTCACTTACTACCACACTATTCTTTCCAGTTACATTTGCAATTTTCTCTGCATTTACCTTAGCACAATCTCGATATATTCCCTCAAATTCTTATCTTCAAACCATGAGGTCTTGTTGATCTCTGCTAATTCTCATCCTGTGGGCAACTACTGTGCCCCCACTCTCTTAACTCTAAATCTTCGGAATTCTACATTCTTCCCTATAACTGAATCACATTTCTTTAAATCAATTCTGAAAATTCTCTGGTTCTGTCTTCCTCTTTTTATCATCTTGCTCCATCCTGGTCAACTCTCTTCTACTCTTAATAATCATGATTCTTTAAACTGGGCTCACACCAGTTGTTAATTCCAATACACTCACCTTACTCCATATTCATGTTTCAACTCTCTTCTGATAGTTCCACCTGATAATCTTTGCAAATAAATCCATCTTGCTTCACTCTGCTTTACTCACGTTATCCCGCTTCAGCTCTAAAATTTTATACTCAACAATTCGTCTCAAAACATCCAAAATCTTATGATATTCCATTTACTACCTCCAAATCAAACAGGTGTCCAAAACAATCTTTTATCAACAATAATTATCTTGTGCCAAACATCTCCAACATCATTCTCTTTTCAACCTTTCGCAAAATTAGCAATCTCGTGTTCTTGTTACCTGTTTTTTTTCCTTTGCTCAATTCTCAGTAATACTGAATCTTGTACATGTGTTATCAATCCAATAAGTAATCCAATTTGATATGCCATCTCTATTTAACACCACTTCTCAACTTTCTCAACCAATTCTTCATCAACGTAACTGTAGTTTCAACCACTTAGGATGTCATCGCGTCTATCTTTACAGCTCTTCATCACTGGTAATTCTAAAATCTTCAGGGTTTCTTACAAAAGAAATTGATAGAATGACTATGTATCCAGTATGAATATACATTGGATTTTGTTTGACAAAGATTTTGTAATAGAATTTAACCGAGAGATCAATATGATCATTGAACTATTATCAGGTTGCATTTGTCACTTGGTCAACCACCATAGTACATAAAGTTGGCCAGTCTTTAGTACTTCCATGACAAACACAATCAGTGGCGTCCCACCGGACTTCTATCACAGAGATAAGGTGTCCCTGAATCCCCTATATACAAAGGTTGTTTATCTCAGTTTGAATAAAGAAAATCAAATATTCGGAAAAAATAGAAAGAGTTCAAGCGTCTCAATTTTGTGTATAATGTTGGATCAAGTATCCTTTGAAAAATAGGGATATTCTTAAAAGAATAGGATTGAATTCAAGTAAATCTAATATACAAAGCTCCTCATCAACAGAAGTATAATTGATCATCAAATGTATGCATCAACTATCGATTAAACAAACGCTCAAGAAATTCCTAATTATTCATAATCTCACTCTTGTCGACTAAACACTAATATACTTAGCTGCCAAAATCGGCTTGACAATAATGAGTTGAATAAGTAAGAAAATCTCAATTCATTCTCGATCTTTAACCGTCACCGCGCAACAAATGCTTCAGCAATGATTTAAACCGGGAATTAATTCACAACAATTCATAGCAAGAATAAGAATTTTTCAAAACAACTGACAATTCCCTCAGACAATAAATTGAATGAGATCAATGACTAAGGGTGCACAGCTACGCCCTAACTTCCAACCCATGCCAATAATCACCTCCCACATCATGTTTCTAATCTTCTCGTACTATCCCTATAACGTTCACATCGTAACTAATACCGTAGAAAAGTTCTAGAATATACTTGAAAACCTCGAGATAATATCTTCCAGACTGGTAGCTCTAACTACCCAATTAGCTTATGCGGCTCTAGATTAACTGCCTCATATATAAGTAAATCTTCGGATGAATCGTACTCCCACTCGCGCGATATGTCGAAAGTCTGTATAATGTTGCAATGCTCGTCGTGATAACCTAAGGCGAACCTTATCCTAAATTGTTCTACCCAACGTCTATCTTAGACACGTACACCTAACCTTCCTAATCTATTTCAGTGACCATAACCTGTCGCTCTGATACCAACTTTGGCGTCCCATAATCCGGGGTACAGATTTGGGCCCACTAACCACAATCCACACAACACATACCTGGATATAAACATAATATAATAATAAAATACCCCTGATCCAAGATCGCATACAGGTTATGGTATGTGATAAGTGGATTTTATATCCACTTGGAACATTCCATATCGGCTTAAATTGGTGTACTTGGACTCAAGTTTGTGGTATTTTTGATGTGGTTTGCTTAAATGTGCAGGTTTGCAAAAATGTCGATTAGGGATGAATTTTCCGTTGTTTGGAGTTGATTTATGATATGGAATGAAGAATGGCATCTTAATATCAACTACCAAGAGGGTTATGATTCAAGGAATTGAAGATGGAAAGTTCGTGCAAAAAGAACGGAAGAAAACGGCTCAAAAACGAAGAAAATGGAGGAAAATCAGCCTCGAGCAGAAATTATGTGCGCCTGGAGCACACAAATGGGCGCCTGGAGCGCGTGGAACAGTAAGATTGTGCGCCTGGAGCACACAATTGGGTGCCTGGAGCGCACAAAGTCGCTGGAAAAAATCCTGGAATGTCCGTTTTGCCCCTATTTCGAATTCTAGTTGTATTTTTGGTTCCCAAACCTAATTCTAATGGTATTGTAGGTTGTTTTTCTTGTTGGCAAGATAATTAGGCCTATAAAAACACATCTTAGCCTTGTAATTTAAAGGAATCGTCATTGTAACACAGTAGAGAGGTCAAGAACAAGAGGGGAAACAACTTCCAAGGTGACGGCAAGGAAGAATCACACTCAAGTTCAAGATCTAGGGTTTTCTATATTGTTTATTTTCTGAATCATCAACTTAGTACTTTGTTATCTATTGGATTTTTATCAAGTATTCTATTCTCAATCATTAATTGTTTTCAGTTCTTTGGTTTAATTATGTTATCAATTGAACCCATGATGGTGCTAAGTTCAATTATGAACTAAACACTTTCATGGGGGTTCTAATGGAGTGTTTTGTGGATTCTAGTAGTTGATAGTTTTGACAACATATACTTGTGATTGAAAATAAGGTTGCCTGACGTGGTTGTGTTAATTTATATAGATGCATAGCTAACATGTATTTTGTCAATCTCTAATGAATGCGAAAGTGGATTTAGAGATTAGGGCTTGCCATGTTAGCATAGGCTTATGACGGCTTCTCCGCATATCGGTAGTATAGATTCGAAAGAACATTACTCCCCTATGTAGTTGATAGTGGAACTTATGATTAAATTGATTATGTCACCCAATCTCATAGACATATAGTGATTTGGATGTAATTGATGCCCGTAAAACTTCTATCTTAATTGTAGATGATTTATGGATTGGTGTGAGTTTATTGAAAGATAGCTCGTACTTCCTTCGTGTTCCCATTAGCTACCTTAATAATCACAGTGCATTGAGTCTTAACAGTTAATCTAGATGAAACAACTAATGAAGTTGGAACCCTGTGTTTTTCTCATATAAGTAAAATCTTCTTAGTAAGTTTTTAGTAGTATAATCTAATTAAAACAACACAAAAATTGTTACTACACCAAGCTATTATAATTTAGCCATACATTGTTGAATAGGCTCATTTACGTATTTCACCGAGTCTTCGTGGGAACGTTCCCTATTTATCCATATTACTCTTGACTGCGTATACTTGCGTAGTTTTTAGTGAACAAGTTTTTGGCGCCGCTGTCGGGGACTTTGGTGTTATTTTAGTTTATGTGTTTGACATCAGTGGTAGTTAAGTTTTATTGACTTGGATAATCCTCTCATCTATTCGAGTGTCTTGATTGTGTGTTTCAGGTACTTGATCAGTTTATGCTAACACATTCTAAAGCTAAACAAGCAAAAAAGCAAGCAGAAGCTTTAAGTATGGGAGACGCACCAGCACCACCAACAGTACCAAAGGCTTTAATGGACTACTCTTAGCCAAAAATTGATGATATTCAGTCGAGCATCATCAGGCCAGCCATTGCAGCCAATACTTTCGAGATCAAACCGGGCACTATTCAAATGATACAGAACTCAGTGCAGTTTGGGGGAGCTCCAACTGAAGATCCCAACATGCACATCAGGAATTTCATTGAGATTTGTGACACCTTCAGATTTAACAATGTGTCGGAGGATGCTATTAAGTTGAGGCTCTTCCCATTTTCTCTCGGGGACAAAGCCAAGGGTTGGCTGCACTCTCTACCAGCAGGCTCTATAACTACTTGGGCTGATCTTGCTCAAAATTTTCTCACCAAGTTCTTTCCTATGGCTAAAACTGCAGCAATCAGGAATGCTCTAACTCAATTCTCTCAGCATTCCGGTGAATCTTTGTGTGAAGCTTGGGAGAGGTACAAGGAGATGCTGAGAAAATGTCCACATCATGGTATGCCTGACTGGATGGTAATTAATTGTTTCTACAATGGGCTTGGATGGCAATCTAGATCAAATGTGGACGTAGCTTCAGGCGGAGCTCTGTGGGCTAAGAGCTATGAGGCCGCTTATGAACTGATTGAGATGATGGCAGCGAATGAGTATCAGAATCCTACTCAGAGAATGCCACAACAAAAGGTGGCAGGAATTCTGGATGTCGATAAGGCCACTTCTTTGGCTACTCAGCTAGAAGCACTGAACTTGAAGGTAGACTCTTTGGCGAACCAAGGGGTGCATCAAATTATAAGTGTCTGTGAACTTTGTGCGGGCGGACATGAGACCAACCAATGTGCAATTTCTAATGAGTCGGTTCAATTTGTGAGCAATTTTCAAAGACAGCAACAGCCAGCTCCTAACACTTACCATCCCAGCAATCGGAACCATCCAAATTTCAGCTGGAACAACAACCAAGGTGGTTTACAGCAGTCAAATCAGCCGTATCAACAGTCTCAGAATCAGTAGTTGGGTGTGAGGCCATTTAATCCTTCTGGGTTTCAACAGCAACAAGGGCAACAGTTTCAACAGCAGTATGCCCCGAGGCAATTTCAACCACCAGGATTTCAGCAGCAACCTTATGGGAATTCTTGGCAATCTTCTAATGAAAAATCAGAACTAGAAGAATTGAGATTGATGTGCAAGAGCCAGGCCGTTTCTATCAAGACTTTAGAAAATCAGATGGGGCAACTTGCAAATGCTTTGTTGAGCAGACCACAGGGAACTCTTCCCAGTGATACGGAAGGAAACCCAGGGCGGAAAGATAGTAAGGAGCAGATTAAAGCCATAACACTATGGTCCGGTAAGGTCACGGAAAGCACTACACTTGAGAAAGAAGAAAAAAATCTGCCAGAAAAGGAAGAAGAGAAAGAGGATTTGGGAGGTTCAGTTGACAAGGGTAAAAATTCAGATTCAAGCAATGGAGAAGAGGAAAACGTACTGACTCCTAAAAAATCAGCCCCTGAGACAAAGGATGTGAAGAATCAGGCCTTCCCACCTCCACCATATCCTCAGAGATTGCAGAAACAGAAGCTGGATAAGCAATTTGGTAAATTTCTTGAGGTATTTAAAAAGCTGCATATTAACATACCTTTTGCAGAAGCTCTGGAGCAGATGCCGAGTTATGCTAAGTTCATGAAGGGTATTCTATCGAGAAAGCTGAAATTGGAGGAGTATGAAACCGTTGCTTTGACGGAGGAATGCAGTGCTATTCTGCAACAGAAATTGCCTCCGAAACTGAAGGACCCTGGAAGCTTCACTGTACCATGTACTATTGGTAATCTGTCATTCGATAAATGCTTATGTGACTTGGGAGCAAGCATAAATTTGATGCCTCTATCTGTTTTTGTTCAACTTGGTCTTCCGGAGCCGAGACCGACCAACATCTCTTTACAGCTAGCAGATCGTTCGATCACTTACCCGAGAGGCATAGTCGAAGATGTCTTGGTAAAGGTGGATAAACTTATCTTTCCGGCTGATTTTGTCATTCTGGACTTCGAGGAAGATAAGAAAATTCCAATAATCTTGGGAAGACCCTTTCTAGCCACAGGTCGAACACTGATCGATGTTCAGAAAGGAGAGCTTACTATGCGAGTGAATGAGCACAATGTTACTTTTAACGTGTTCAAGGCAATGAACTTTCCAACAGAAGAAGAGGAGTGCTTCCGAGTAACATGGTTGAAACGTCTATAAAAAGAGAAACAGAGCATCTGCTAATTTCCGACCTCTTGCAACGGGTTTTAAATGGGGATTTTGACGAGGAAAATGGGGAAGAAGTAGAGCAAATTCCGACGTTGAATTCAGCTCCTTGGAAGAGGAGGACGGAGGTACCAACTGAGTCTCTGGGTTAGAAGCTCTTAAAAAGTCACAAGTGAGGCTCAAGCCATCCATTGAAGAAGCTCCTTCTCTCGAGCTCAAACCATTGCCAGACCACTTGAGGTATGCTTATTTAGGTGCTTTATCTACTTTGCCTGTTATTATTGCGGCTAACCTGACAGGTAGTGCAGAAGAGAAATTGTTGCGGATTCTAAGGGAGTTTAAATCAGCTATTGGATGGACTATTGCAGATATTAACGGAATCAGCCCTTCCTTCTGCATGCACAAGATTCTTCTTGAGGAAGGTAGCAAACCATCTGTTGAGCAACAAAGAAGACTCAATCCCATCATGAAAGAAATGGTCAAGAAGGAGATTCTTAAATGGTTAGATGCAGGGATTATCTACCCTATTTCAGATAGCTCTTGGGTGAGTCCTGTTCAATGTGTGCCTAAGAAAGGAGGCATGACAGTGGTAACAAATGAAAAGAATGAACTCATTCCTACTCGGACAATCACGGGGTGGCGAGTGTGTATGGATTATCGGAAGCTCAATAAGGCCACTAGGAAAGATCACTTCCCTCTTCCCTTCATTGATCAGATGTTGGATAGATTGGCCGATCATGCGTATTATTGTCTTCTTGACGGGTATTCGGGCTATAATCAGATTTGCATTGCCCCGGAAGATCAGGAAAAGACCACTTTCAATTGCCCATTTGGCACTTTTGCTTTTCGACGGGTTTCTTTTGGTCTGTGTGGCGCACCGGCCACTTTTCAGAGATGCATGATGGCCATATTCTCGGACATGATCGGGACTAATGTGGAGGTATTCATGGATGACTTCTCAGTGTTTGATACTTCTTATGATGAGGCTCTATCTAATTTGAGTCTAGTGCTGAAAAGATGCGTTGAGACCAATCTGGTTCTCAACTGGGAAAAATGCCATTTCATGGTACAAGAAGGGATCATTCTCGGGAACAAAGTGTCTAAGCGAGGTCTTGAAGTGGATAGGGCTAAATTGGAGACAATTGAGAATCTTCCTCCCCCGATCTCAGTTAGAGGAGTTCGCAGTTTTCTGGGACATGCTGGCTTCTATAGGCGGTTCATAAAAGATTTCTCAAAAATCTCCAAACCATTGTGTAATTTACTGGAAAAAGACATCCCCTTCAAATTTGATGAGGAGTGTTTGGCTTCGTTCGAACTCTTGAAAAAGAAGTTGACAACCGCTCCGGTCATTACGGCTCCCAATTGGGAAGACCCATTCGAGCTCATGTGTGATGCTAGTGATTATGCCGTGGGGGCGGTTCTAGGCCAACGGAAGGTGAATGTATTTCATGTGGTTTACTATGCTAGTAAAACCCTGAATGATGCGCAGCTGAACTACACAACCACAGAGAAGGAATTTTTGGCAGTGGTCTATGGTTTTGAGAAGTTCCGATCTTACTTGCTTGGCACCAAGGTGATGGTCTATACTGATCATGCAGCCATCAGATATCTATTTGCAAAGAAAGATGCAAAGCCTAGGCTGATCCATTGGGTTCTATTGTTGCAAGAGTTCGATGTGGAAATCAAGGATAGGAAGGGCACGGAAAATCAAGTGGCCGATCATCTATCTTGGCTAGAGGATCATGGTAAGGATGCCAAGGATAAGTCTCTCATCAATGAGTCCTTCCCAGATGAGCAATTATTTACGGTGCAAGGTGAAGTGCCATGGTTTGCCGATTATGTGAATTATATGGTGAGCAACATCATTCCATCAGAATTCACCTATGCACAAAAGAAGAAATTTCTCCATGATGTGAAGTGGTATCACTGGGATGAGCCATTCTTATTTAGACAAGGAGCGGATCGAATGATCAGGAGATGCATTCCGTACAGCGAAACGGAGGGAGTTTTGAGAGATTGTCATTCCACTACTTATGGTGGTCATTATGGAGGTGAGAAAACAGCAGCTCGAGTACTTCAAGCCGGATTCTTTTGGCCTACGCTATTTAAAGATGCTTATCAGTTTGTGTAAGATGTGATCGATGTCAACGTGTGGGTAATATCTCTAAGAGGAATGAAATGCCTCTTAATATGCTTCTTGAAGTGGAGATTTTCGACGTGTGGGGTATAGACTTCATGGGACCATTTGTCTCGTCATGTAATAATCAGTATATCTTGCTAGCCGTGGATTATGTTTCTAAATGGGTCAAGGTGAAGGCTCTACCGACCAACGATGCTAAAGTGGTACTGAACCTTTTGCAGAAGAACATATTCACGCGTTTTGGGACTCCGCGAGCTATAATCATCAATTTACAGCGCTAATGGCGAAATATAATGTGACACATCGTGTCGCTACCGCTTACCACCCCCAAACCAATGGGCAGGCAGAGGTCTCGAACAGAGAAATCAAGCGAATTTTAGAGAAAGTGGTGAATCCATCGATGAAGGATTGGTCAGTGAAGCTGGATGAGGCCGTGTGGGCCTATAGAACCGCGTATAAGACACCCTTGGGAATGTCTCCCTTTCAGTTGGTGTATGGTAAGGCGTGCCATTTGCCTACCGAGCTTGAGCATAAGGCATTTTGGGCCTTACAGAAATTGAACTTCGATATGAAAGTTGCAGGTAAAAAACGTCTACTTCAACTTAATGAACTTGAGGAGTTCCGTGCACAAGCTTACGAGAACAACAAAATGTACAAGGAGAAGGTCAAGAGGTGGCATGACAGAAGGTTGGTGCACAAGACCTTTGTACCAGGTGAATCAATTTTATTGTTCAATTCTCGTCTTAAACTCTTTCCAGGGAAGCTCAAGTCAAGATGGCCGGGACCGTTTGTAGTGAAGACATTGTTCCCGCATGGCACGGTTGAGGTTTATGAAAAGTCACCTGATCAATCTTTTAAGGTTAACGGACAGAGGTTTAAACACTACTTTGGTGGAACGGTGAACCGTGAAGCGGTCGTCACCGCCTCGCCACTACGTGATTCAGCGAAGAATGTCAAGCTAATGACATTAAACGAGCGCTTCTTGGGAGGCAACCCAAGCCTTGATTGTATATCCTGTATATGTTCTTTTCTTTTTTAAAAAAAAAAAATTTGAACAGTGACTTTGTGCGCTCCCAGCGCACGTATACGCGCCTGCAGCGCACAACACCCCTGTCCTGCTCGTTTTTTTTTTGTCTCAAAACACCCAAAATTCATATCTTTTACCCCAATTTCTATTCCTATCTCCTAATTCAATCCTAAATCAAAACCCCAACATATCCTACTCCTATTTCATCTCCTAATCCAAGCCTAAATTCATACCTACATCTCTTATATATACATACACCCCTAAATACTTACAACCCCTCTCTACAATCAAAGATTTTCAAGCTTCATCAATTTCAAGAGTGTGGGAGGTTTAATTCGAATTCTTGGGGATTAATTATTGCAAGTACACCTCTACAATTTGTGGGTAATGATCTAAACTCTCTTTGTTATTAAGTCCAAATTGTGTTCTTGCTAATTTAGTGGAATTTCGAATTTTGGGGTTTGTATTGTTCTTGGTTGGACATTGTTGTTGGGTGATTATTGTGTGATATTGTTATGGCTCCTAAAAGGCAACGATTAGTGGTTAGTAGTAGTGGTACTCGTCCGACTTCGGATGAGGATTCGAACTCGGGAGGTGAAATGGAGAAATTTGTATCTCCGGAGGCCGAGGCGGAGTTTACTCGGTTGTTAGAAAAGGGGGTTGTTAGGGAGAGGATGTTTTTACCAACAAAGTCGGTGGAGATGCGTGCTATGATTCGAGAGAGGGGATGGGATTATTTCTGTGAGTTTGCTAATGATGTCCCGTTGAATGTAGTTAGGGAATTTTATGCAAATGCGAAGGTGGACAAGAATGATGTCACGGTGGTTAGGGGTATGGCAGTTGATTATTCTCCTCGTGCTATTCGAACACTCATTGGGCAGTAGCCTAAACCTAGAGGTGCTACAGATTGGTCCACGAAGATGAGGGAGGATGTTGATTTAGATGTGGTGATTGCTGAGATTTGTATTCCAGGCACTGTGTGGAAGTGCAGGACAGGTGTTACTAAGACTCATTTTTCTAAGATGTCGTTGACTAAATTTGCATGAGCTTGGTATTTATTTATTTGTCATAATGTTCTACCCACTTCGCACACATCTGAGGTGAATGTTGAAAGGGCCATTTTTCTTTGGGGGCTTCTTAAAGGTGAATACATTGATCTTGGTTATGTGCCTAATCAGGGTATGCTCAGATTTATGGGAACCACAGCGAGTAGTATGCCTTATGCATCGATTGTTGCGAGATTGTGTGAAGTTGTGGGAGTGAAGTATTATGAGGATGAGCCTGTTCAGACAGCCATGGGCCCTATTGATGATAATACGATTGATCGGATGACGGATTTGGATGGAGGAGTTCCACATCCGAGGGGGCTTGGCTATGTTGTTCATGGTGCTGGCACTAGTGGTCAGGGAGCGGCCGCTCCGCCACATGCACCGAGAGTTGATAGAGCTGAGAGTTCGAGAGCAGCTTCACATCAGAATATGGTGGATATGGCAGTTCTGGATAATTACTTTCGTGGAATGACTCGTAGGTTGGATTCTATGACTAGGAGGATGGATGCTATGCATGTTAGTAGCCGACAGTATTCCAAGGACATGGCCGTTGCATTGGATACAGCTTTTTAATCACCAGGTACAGCAGTACAGTGGCCTATTTTTGGAGCGCGGACTCAGTATCCACCAGATTCACCCGAGGAGGGTGATGACTCTGATGAGTAGGTATGTTTTCTGCTATCCCTCGTATTTACTTCCATTCAATGAAGGCATTGAATATTTTAAGTTTGGGGGTGATTTAGGGGATTAGTAGTTGTATTTGTTGTTATATTATGTGTGCATATAGGATATCATGCTTTGCATATTAGTAGTAGTTTATGCTTGTATGTGTGTATTATCTACGTTTGTTTCATGTAGGACATTTTGTTTTGTTTTTATTTTTCGTAAACCATGTGAGTTCATTTTATTTGCATTTTCATGGCATGCATATTTCATGATCCCTTAGGACGAGCCGATTCTGATTGATAGGTAGATGCTTAATTGAGTGTGGTGATGATGAGTAGAGGGCTGATTTATAGTTCTTAGGAATTGACTTGTATGTTACGGGGACAAAATTTTTACACAAACTCGTTGGGTGCTTTTGGGCTAGGTTAGGGTCATGCTTGTTTGGATGTTTTGAGATTTAATCACCTGATTATATTTAGAATTTTCGTTATTCCCTTGAAAGCGTAGGAGCATTAAAGTCTAAGTTTGGGCTAAACCAGGGATTTCATGCTAATAATTGTCAATAATGGCTAGGTGTCAAATGGCTAGTAGCCGGCTCATATTTATATGAGTAGTCTAGGGTTGGAATTGAGAATTCTCATTCCAGATGGCATATATGAAAAAAAAAGAGAAAAGAAGAAAAGAAAAGAGTCAAAAGTGTCAATTGTTTATATGAAAAATTAACCAGAGTGAGCTCTATAATACTCGAGTAATTAAGTCCAAGGGGACTTAGTCCTAGTAACCTAAAGCCCTTGTGGTTTGGCATTGCTGACCTAACACTCGCTACATGGGTATTATTGTATAAGCCTTTAGGGGTCTCATTCATTGCATGGTTAAATAAGCATGCTTGTATATATGTGTCGTAGTAGTTAGTAATAAAGCATGAATTCCTGGCTAACTTGAATAAGGATGGAGGTGTTCCTAGGTTATGAAGTGTCTACAGTTTATTCTATTTATAAACCCGTGATTGTCTAGTCTTGACCTAGTAATTATTGTATGATTTTTGACCTAGTTTTGGAAGTATTTCTGATGAGTATTGCACACACGCACGTTTCTGTCATGTACTGTTAGTATACGGGGACTTAGTCGAGCTATGCTTGGATTTATTCGCATTCTTTGAGATATGTGCTTGTTTGTTGGTTTTGGTGAGTTTGAAGGGGATCTTTTCATTTTTCATATTAGTTGCATTCATGCATTGCATTGCATTAGGTTAAATGGATTTTGTGGATACATTCGCTATAGGCCCTCACGAGACCTTACTCGTCCACTAGGGCTGCCTAGGGGTTTAAATGGCTTGTTGCATATGCCAAATGCAACCGTGATCACCTACGGAAGTGGTATTAGTTAGTTAGTTAGTTAGTTGTAATTGCTTATGCTTAAGGACAAGCATCGGTTTAAGTTTGGGGGTGTGATAAGTGGATTTTATATCCACTTGGAACATTCCATATCGGCTTAAATTGGTGTACTTGGACTCAAGTTTGTGGTATTTTTTATGTGCTTTGCTTAAATGTGCAGGTTTGCAAGAATGTCGATTAGGGATGAATTTTCCGTTGTTTGGAGTTGATTTATGATATGGAATGAAGAATGGCATCTTAATATCAACTACCAAGAGGGTTATGATTCAAGGAATTGAAGACGGGAAGTTCGTGCAAAAAGAACGGAAGAAAACGGCTTAAAAACGAAGAAAATGGAGGAAAATCAGCCTCGAGCAGAAATTATGTGCGCCTGGAGCACACAAATGGGCGCCTGGAGCGCGTGGAACAGTAAGATTGTGCGCCTGGAGCACACAATTGGGCGCCTGGAGCGCACAAAGTCGCTGGAAAAAATCCTGGAATGTCCGTTTTGCCCCTATTTCGAATTCTAGTTGTATTTTTGGTTCCCAAACCTAATTCTAATGGTATTGTAGGTTGTTTTTCTTGTTGGCAAGATAATTAGGCCTATAAAAACACATCTAAGACTTGTAATTTAAAGGAATCATCATTGTAACACAGTAGAGAGGTCAAGAACAAGAGGGGAAACAACTTCCAAGGTGACGGCAAGGAAGAATCACACTCAAGTTCAAGATCTAGGGTTTTCTATATTGTTTATTTTCTGAATCTTCAACTTAGTACTTTGTTATCTATTGGATTTTTATCAAGTATTCTATTCTCAATCATTAATTGTTTTCAGTTCTTTGTTTTATTGTGTTATCAATTGAACCCGTGATGGTGCTAAGTTCAATCATGAACTAAACACTTTCATGGGGTTCTAATGGAGTGTTTTGTGGATTCTAGTAGTTGATAGTTTTGACAACATATTCTTGTGATTGAAAATAAGGTTGCCTGACGTGGTTGTGTTAATTTATATAGATGCATAGCTAACATCTATTTTGTCAATCTCTAATGAACGCGAAAGAACATTACTCCCCTATGTAGTTGATAGTGGAACTTATGATTAAATTGATTATGTCACCCAATCTCATAGACATATAGTGATTTGGATGTAATTGATGCCCGTAAAACTTCTATCTTAATTGTAGATGATTTATGGATTGGTGTGAGTTTATTGAAAGATAGCTCGTACTTCCTTCGTGTTCCCACTAGCTACCTTAATAATCATAGTGCATTGAGTCTTAACAGTTAATCTAGATGAAACAACTCATGAAGTTGGAACCCGGTGTTTTTCTCATATAAGTAAAATCTTCTTAGTAAGTTTTTAGTAGTATAATCTAATTAAAACAACACAAAAATTGTTACTACACCAAGCTATTATAATTTAGCCATACATTGTTGAATAGGCTCATTTCCGTATTTCACCGAGTCTTCGTGGGAACGATCCCTATTTATCCATATTACTCCATATAACCTCAATCGACCTCTCAGTACCGTTTCCGGTCACCTTTTTCTTACAACTTCTCTTATCAATCCCACGTGCCACATAAGCTTAACACTTCTGGCATAACAGCCTTTTCATTTAAGTCAATCCCGGAATTTCTCAGTCCGGCTTTGTTTCTTAATTACATTTCCCTTTTTTTTCCGTCCAATCTCAACTTCATAATTTTATCTCTGCAATCAATTGTAATAATCAAGGTTTGTCTACTAACCTATATAACGGCTACCTTACTCAATCCACCGGGTTCGCTTCAGTTTCCACTCTCTTCGGTGACGTCCTCTGATAATCAGAAAGACAAGGTTTTCCAAAATTTGTTGAATTTCTTTCCAGAATAAGGGAAATTTTGGTCAATCTATCCACCCACTGTTAACACTAAGAAGGTCAATTTCGAAATCTGAAACTAGTTCTATGAACATCCAAGCAGGTAGAATCGTAAGAATTATAATAATTGAATGTTTGACATAAGGTTGGAAGTTTAACCACTGAAAAAGAACCAAATATACACATCCCATAAAAGGGAAAAATCAAAAGTTTTAACTGAAACATGTCACATCTTCCTGATACATATACGTCTTAATAGTCGATACTACCAAACATCCGTCTACCTAACCACTAGTCTCAGAAAGAACACTACCATCGGAGTTAGCTGTTCCGCAAAATTAGCACTACCAAGGATATCCAAACCTAATGAATCGTGCTGTCCGAATGCATCCGCAATTACTCTACCATGCTACATATGCATACAACCTAAACCTGTGTGAGATGCATCATATTATATCACAAAGTCTTCCTTCTTCCATTAGGAAATGCCAACGCTGGGTCGTCACCAATTTCGTCTTTAGCTCCATGGAAATTTTCTTACATTTTCCTTTGCTGGTGTGGTTGGCCTTTCCCAATTGAAACTGCCTTTAACTTGGCGGGGTCTACCAACACTACTCACTATTGATCGCATTTTCTAATAATTGAACTTCATTTGCCAGAATTCATATTTCGAGAACTTGGCAGACAGTTGCTCCTTTAGGTTTCATCTTTAAAACATTCTCCATTACCTCTAATCGTATTACTCGATCCATTTATGATTCAACGTCGGAATAAACTTAATGTAACTACTATAATCCATTCAAGGAAAAGAAAGAATTTAATATTCCTCAAGATCACACGCATCTAATGCTACTGGTTCATCATTTCACTGCGTTAAAATAAACCTATACTTAGTCCCTGACAGCAGTCTTATTACAAGTTTATCATAGACTCACTGGTCTTTTCCTCTTGTAGGTTCTGAGATCATCGTCTTCTTACTACTTCCTTATATAACTTTATCCAATCATGCCTTCCTTTCCAATGTCCTTAGTTTCTAAGCTAATCCATTCATAAAATGAACATTTCCTTGGATAAACCAGCTCATCAATCTCAATTTGATTCATAATTATAACCTATAAAATCTGCCTTTTCATGGCGAATTATCTTATCAACATTCCTACTAATTCATTTATCAAATGATATGGCACTTGCTGCCTCTATCTCAACTACTCCTGGAGACTCTTCTCTATGTCCTATATCGATTTCTTTGATAATCATGCATCATCCTAACTCTTTTCTCATTAGTCTGAAAGTCTCTAAGGATTCTTATCTATCTCCACATAAGTTCTCAAGTAATCCTTCCAATCTGTCTTACTTGCTGGTACTACGTCCGGTAGTCCGGCTATGAATCCCATATGCATCTTTAGCTTTCTTAATAATATCTCAATTCTTTACGCCCACTTCTCTGAGCACTATACCTTAGCTCTTACAGATTCTCTAGCTGCAGCCCTCATTTCCTCAAGGGTAAACTCCTTATCCTTCACAGGATTCACCTCCTTAGCTGGAACCTCCTCCGGGTTCTCAGTAGGGTACTCTATCGAATCTACAAGCCGATCGTCGGTCATATATTAAAGCATCATCGTGCTGCTGCTCGTAAGCCTCAAGGTCTATGGACTTGCTCGTCGATACGATATCGAGCTAAGTTACTATTATGATACTTAAGAGTTCCCATAAGGGTCTTAGGTGAACTTGGCAAGAGTTCTTATTATCTTAGTGAATTTATTGTTATAACGTCGCCTCATCTCTTGGGATATATAACTCTCGCTCTGATACCATTTCTGTAACAGCCCCAGATCCAGGGTCGGGGATCCGATCATCACGGTCTCCATTTCCATCCATGATTATCAATATAAATAAATTACAACCTTGTGACCCCAAAACCACAACATAAAACACACCCGTTATAGTCCCAGAGATGAAATCAGAGTAACCAACAAATATTATTAATCACAAGTTTTGAGTTCTTACAACCCAAAGGAATTACAATTTAACTATTACATACTCTTTGCCATCCATTTACATAGGTCATACATATAATAAGTCTGATGAATCAAAAGCTGACAGTATAGTCTACTGGTTGCTCCTACCTCAGCAATGTCGACCATGACATCAGTGGGCAACCCTATGACTGTTGTCCCTGCTTGCACCGAGTGCGACTTGTGCTGGCCATCAGATCTAGCTGTTATTGTGATATAATAAATAAAGCAAGGGTGAGCAACAGCCCACCAAAAATAATATGTAACTGAACAACAATAATATATAACAGTTCTAAAATATCTTTGAAACCATATGCCATGCATTAATGAACATAGTACCAGTATAAGGTAAACGATGAAGTTGCAAGGTAAGCAAAGGTACTTTTAGTTCTTATCAGTATTCAAACCCTGTCAACAAGAGGGATATCTCATGTTGCAGAAAATAAATAAATTTGAATGATGAACTAATGCTGGAGTATTCACCGTGCCCGCTGTTCCAATCCTTACGATGATCAGTCACAGATTTTACGGCTCAAATTAGATTTACTACCGGTAGAAGGAAGAGCTGACGGATTTACTTGTCTACCACCCTGTTAGATCTCCCCGGCCAACGGTTGGGCCAAATAGGATGGACCGGCGCTACTCGGCCTCTTACACAACTCCTAGTTTGAATAGAATCCTTGACTCTGAACGTAAAGTTCGTCCCCCTTTCCCCAAGTATAATACTTGTTGATAAGACTCCACAAAGTAGTCGTATCTAGTTGGAAAGGAAAATTCACCAATATTTACCAAGCCGCTGTTTGTTAATGGATACCAACTTGTTCCAACACTCTTACCCCTCGAATGATGAGAAGGTACACAAAGATTTAATAAATAAGTAGCAACCAAGTTGCGAATGAAAAGAATAGTTTCAAAAGATTTATGACCAGGAAGTCAACAAGACAAATAACATTTCTCAAGTAAGGTTCCCTTATAATTTGGAAGATAGCTTTGAATGAAGAATAAAATCGGTGAGAACCTTCCTTGATAAGAATAATAATGAATAGGCTCAGAATAATTTACATAATACTCGAGGGTCGAAGATAATATTTAAATAAAGTAAATCGTTTTTAAAACGAGTTAAAAGATTTAAATAAATATTCAAAGAATATTTATTAAATCATAAATATTTAAAGAATAGTTTTAATGTTGCTCAAATAAACCCCGAATAAATATTAAAAATAATATTCATTGAATGAATAATGAATATTCAAATTAATAATACTTATTGAAGAAATAATTATCAAATGAATATTCGAAATAATATTCATTGAATAAATAATGAATATTCAAGTTAATAATACTTATTGAATAAATAATTATCAAATGAATATTTGAAATAATATTCGATAATTGAATCGACTTTAAATGAATATTGAATATAATATTCATTGAATAAATAAAGTTCAAATGAATGTTCAAGATAATATTTATTACATAAATAATGGAAAAATATTTACTTAAATATTTTTCTCCGAAAATGATCACGATATATCAAAAAATACTGACTCCCGGTCTATATTTGAAGAATGAGATTCATATGCCCTTCTCTAAGGGTCTTAGCAATACATGGCTTATAACCGATACGTTATCTATCTAGCTTAAAAGCCAACAATATTTCGAGGAACAAGTATCACAATATATCTTGAAAGTAGGCATGCAATGCTATGGCATATGTATAACAAAAATCAAATCATATATATTATCACAACAACAGTTCCAAAGTATTGGAAACTTGCCTGGTAGTCGGGTGGAGGTAGTGTGTCCTGGGTCTGCTCGGTGATCTATAAACAATCAGAATATTCGGGATTAATCACTTAACACTTTTAAAAAAGGATAATATTAAACTTAACTTAGGCTAAAGCACGTTTTCAAGTTATCTCGCTATGCGCCCTTTATGTGTACTCTTTTTATCACCGATACGGTCCGACATTTGTTCGTTATTAAGACATGTCATTGCACTTACACTTGGTATATACTTAAGTCGTATAAGTTCTAAGGTCGGTTGTTTACGAATCAAGATTATACCTCGAGTTTTATCGCCCGTTTTCTAAGTGATTATCCGAAGTGATAACCAAGTGTACTATTAAGGGGTTCGTTCGCACTTAACCTTGATTCGAACATTTTTATAAAATCGGAAAACGATCTTTCTAACATGAGGTCTTCTCTCACACCTTCCTTATGATCCCTAATATTTAATTACCAAGATTCGTCACTAAATTACTCGAGTAAAGGAGTTCAATTTCAATTACAAATTTGCATTTATGGTTTCGAACCACTTTTAGTAAATCGGCCATAATTCCTAAACCGTAAGTCCGTTTGCTTCGATTCTTGTGCCAAAACGATCTATGACTCGAGATCTACAAGGGTATGTTATATACTTAACCAGTTTAGACAATTAGAGCTACTGCGATGCACGGTTTTCAAGGTTTAACGAAAATTCGGCATTACGACGGCTATAACTCGGATATTTTCAAAATTAAAAGACTCCAACAATCTTGGTTTCCATTCTAAACCACATATACATGATAATTACCAAACAACTGAGCCCAAGCACTTCCTTTCCATTCTTACTAACTAGTTTAACATATAACAGTGCTTAATCACATCTCTAAGAGTTATACATGCATATATTATCCAAAACTCCATAAAAACTCAAGATTCAAGCTAGGGTTTCTAGTGTTATACCTTCCTTGGAGAGTGTACTAGCCTTACTAAGCTTTTTATGGTCCTTGTATAGCCTTAAGTTAGCTTAGATCATCCAAATCAAGCAAGAAAACAAAGTTAGTTTCTAAGGGTTACTATTCATCATCACTTTTGTAAAAATCATAGAAAATCGAAAAATAAGATTTTGGCTCTCAAATTTTTACCACATCTTGGCCTCTTCATAAGATTTGTTTTGAGTCCTAGATCATCAAATTTAAAGCTTCCTAGCTAGGGTTTTGAGCCCCCTTTTTCCGCTGGACAAAAACGTCAAGAACAGGGTAGTTTGGCTTCTTCAACTTGGGGAAGGTATTTGACTAGGCTACACTCATTTGTTGGCCATGAAATTTTGAACAAACCTTACCCATGGAGTGGAGAAGCTATGGTTAAAATTTGGTGGTTTGTAGAGCTCTAGATTAGGAGATTTTTCCTTGTTGTTCCTGCTGGGCAGTTTGAGAGAGATGGAATTTGGTGGTTGGATGATATAATCTTGCTAAGTACTAGTTTGATTCTAATGTTGCTAGTTCCTCTTGTAACTAACTTGGTTACTTGCTCTTATCCACTAGCACATGCATGTATCTTGGCTTCCTACTTGTTCTTTTGTCCGTTTATTACTCAATTCATTGATCGTTCGGAGGAATATCTCAAATATTTCTTGTTAGGGTTTTACCGGAAACCTCCTTGATATTTTTGCTAACATCTTTAATTCTCATTTATAATTCTTGGATTTAAATTCCTCAAATCTCTATATTAAATCCTTAAATCCTTCAGTGTCTAGGAAAATCTCGGAGAATATAAAAGTGTTGTTTTTCTGGATCTGAGATCGTTTACATACACTTATTTTGCCTATCGGTCATTAATACGAACTCAGAAATCCGTTCCGAATACTCCTATATAGCCTCGTCTGATAATATTCCAATTTCCACCAAAAACACTATTCATTGCTTATTTTCTCTTTAATTCTTATAATTAGAAAAAATATCCTCGCGCTTCCCCGAGCGTTCCTTAACCCTTTTACGGACCCATTGGACTTATAGCAGATATCGATTTGGATGACATGAGAATATTTCCTTCTTTTTTGGAATACCCTATCTTACTAGATAGATTATTCTAATCTAAGTTGTCAACCAATTGCATTGCTCAGGGCATATAAACATTTGAATCCAAATCCATTAAATATTCATTCATCGGAACCACTGTTACACTTATACTCCATTACATAATAAAAGTTTTAATTCCAACCAAAAATCTAGGTTCTTACATGAAGCTTTTATGTCAACTGATATGGCATCTCAACAAACAACAGTCAACTTGCTGATCAGTGTCCTCTTCAACGGATAAAATGCTCCAACCAATAATGTCTTGGAATTAGAGGTTGATGGCGACTTGACATGCCTGACAGATTACATGGGTTGATAAACTTAAAAAGGGTATGGAAGCCAGTATTGGAAACGAAGAAAAAAACGAAACATTCCTTGTTCTTGCAAACAATTCAGATAGTAAATCTAGTGCATATCTGTCCAAGACAATCCAGAAAAAATTGTATCACATAGAGACAAGGAGTGACAGCAACCCTGCAGAATACTTTGACTTGCAAGATTCTTTTATTTTGTAGGGTTTGTAAACTTGGAGTATTTATATACTTTACGTGTAGCATAGCTAAGTAGAGAAGAAAACACAGAGCTGAAAGCACAAAGCATTAGGTTTTCTGGTAAAATACTTAGCCTTGTATTCGCAGCTGTGTACTAGTTTACACAGATTATTTTCTTCAATACAACCCTCAGGTGGAGTCGTCAAAAACCCACCTGAAACTTTTAAAGAGTGTTGTATGTTTGTTTTTCCTTTGATTCCTGTTTCTTAATTTTCTTCCTGTTTATCTGCTTAAATCAAGATCCATCTGTTGTCTCATAAATTCGAAAGAATTTTCAACAAGATTGTATTCAACCCCCCCTTCTACAATCTTGAGGTGTGCAACTGAGAAATAACAATTGGTATCAAAGAAATCTTCTAACACACAAGAAGTTTAAAGATCAAGCACCATGGGAAAGAAGGACACAGGGGTAAAGATTCCAATTCTTGATAAAGACAACTACTTTCATTGGAAAGTAAAGATGCATCTTCATCTCTCAGCACTAGACGAAGACTATGTTGATTGCATAGAAAAAAGCCCTCATATTCCTATGAAGCCTAATTCTGGTGTTGGTAAAGCTGCTGGTTCTGCAACTGCTGGAAGGCCTATTCCAAAAACTCAGGCTGAGTTCACAGACGAAGATCTGGAAGTGATGCACAAGGATAAGAAGGCTATGAACATCTTATTCAATGGCATCGGCCAAGATATGTTTGATTGTGTTATAAACTGCACCACTTCCAAGCAAGTGTGGGACACTATCCAAACAATCTGTGAAGGGACTGAACAAGTCAGAGAAAATAAGATGTAGCTCCTTATACAACAATATGAGCATTTTCACTTCTCCTCTGGTGAAAATCTCACAGACATATTCAGTATATTTCAAAAGCTGCTGAATGGTCTGAAGTTGTATGGGAGAAATTATGAAACCAAGGACTCCAACCTAAAGTTTCTGAGATCCCTTCCTAAGTAGTGGAAGCCAGTGACAGTCTCGTTGAGGAACTCTCAAGATTACAAAGAATTTACACTTGAGAGACGGTATGGCATCCTGAAGACATATGAGCTTGAAATGCAACAAGATAAGGAAGTGGAGAAAATCCAGAAGAAAGGTGGATCTGTTGCCTTGGTGGCCAATATTCCAGAAAACCAAGTGAGTGAGAAGATGGAGAGCACACAAACCACACTAAGTTCAAAAACTTGTGAAGGTGCAGCTGAAGCTAGCAGAGGGAAAAGCAAGTCGACTGAAAAACTTGATGCATCGAGTGGAGATGAATCTGATGACTTGGATGATTATCTAGTATTCCTGTCAAGGAGATTCACAAAACTCAAATTCAAGAGGAATCCAGCAGGAGGCAAGCAATTCGGAAAAGGTTTTCAACCATCCAGAGACATGGTTGAAAGGTCCAAGTTCAAATGCTTTAATTATGGAATTGCTGGCCACTTTGCCAATGAATGCAGAAAACCTAAATCTGAGAATGAGAAAAAGTAGTTTGGAACTGTTGACTATTAGAAGAAATATTTCGATCTCCTCAAGAAAAAGGAAAAAGTATTTGTGTCGAGAGACATTGATTGGGCTGCTGGTGGAGATTCATATGCAGAAGAAGAATTTGTTAACCTTGCCCTCATGGCAAATGAGAAAGATGAGGAAGCTAGTTCAGCAAGCAACCAGGTATTCTCTTTAAACCTAACTGATCTTTCTAAAGCTGAATGTGTTAGTACAATTGATGAAATGTCGTTTGAATTGTACAACATGCATGTTTCCATGAAATCACTTAACAAAGAAAATAGGAGGATTAAAGATTTAAATGAAAAGTTAAGTGATAGGAATGCTTTAATAGAAACTCAGTTAATTGAATTTGAGGTTATGAGAAGAGATTGCCAGGAAGCTAAAGATGGATTGATTAAAGCTCTTAAACAAGAAAAGATATTGAAAGATCAGATAAAAGAAAAACATGATCTAATTGCTATTTGGGGAAAATGTAAGGCCACTACTGAAGAGATTAGTCTTGTCCAAAGATTTAACTCCTTTAGCAAATTAGAAGATGCAAAGTTAGGTGTTGATGGTGAGACTGCTTCAGACAACGAGTCAACGGATAATCATAATGATCATCCGTTGAACGATGAGCTATCGATGGATATTGATCATCCATCGAAGGCCAAAGTTGTCAGCAAAGCAACTTTAGTTAAATTGGACAATCAATATGGTCCCATCAGCAAAAACTTTGAATTAGGAGAGTGTAGCAAAACAAAATCAGTTGAGAAAGCTAACATAGGTCACTTGTCCCACAAGCAATTGAAGGACAAGTTAGAGAAAGTTGAGTCAAGAGCTAAAGGAAGGAGAAAGAACAGGAATGGCAAGGTAGGGATTAATGAGCACAACAATTACACTCCTGATAAGTATGCTCCTAGGAAAGAGTGTGTGAATTGTGGTAGTGTAAATCATCTATCTGCTAATTGTAAAAAGTTGAAAAATGCTCCCATGCCTTTACCCTTGTCTACGTCTACTATGTATGCTATGACTAATACTTGTGTCCAACCTGCTCATGCATTTGGTCAATATGTAAACATGTCATTCATGCATAATCCATACTATTATGCTTTTAATATGCCTCAAATGCCATGGATAGTGAATAACATGCATGCATAGACTATGCCTAATTTAGATTTCTGTAATGCATATGAGCAAGTTTCAAACATTGGCTTTCAAAAGCCCACACCCATAGTTAAGATTGATTTAACACAATCTGGACCCAAGGGTAGAAAGGATTTAAAGGGTAAGAAAAGAGTTAACACAACTGGACCCAAGGAAACTTGGGTACCAACATCAACTTGATTTTGTTTTGGTGTGTGTAGGGATACAGAAAGAACCTCTAGTATCTGGATATTGGCTATTCCAGACACATGACTGGAGATTCTACCCTGATCATTGAGTTCGAGGAGAGAGCTGGCCCTAGCATTACCTTTGGAGACAACAACAAAGGATATACTAGAGGATATGGCTTGATTTCAAAAGGAAATGTTGTCATTGAGGATGTAGCACTAGTTGATGGACTCAAGCATAACTTGCTTAGTATTAATCAACTATGTGATAAAGGTCAAAATGCGTGGTTTACTTCAGAAGCTTGTGTTGTTTTCAAGAAAAACGACAACAAGGTAGTGATGAAAGGTAACGGGAAAGGGAATGTGTACACAGCTGACTTCAATTCAATAAGTGCAAATACAGCTACATGCCTTTTTAGCAAGGCAAGTGTAGATGAAGGTTGGCTATGGCACATGAAACTATCATACTTGAATTTCCAAGCAATGAATAAGTTGGTGAAAAAGGATTTGGTTAGAGGTATTCCAAAATTGGATTTCTCCAAGGATGGATTGTGTGATGCATGTCAAAAAGGGAAGCAAAAGAAGGCCTCTTTCAAATCCAAGTCAATGTCCTCCATTGATCATCCTCTACAACTACTCCACATGGATCTTTTTGGACGAGTCAACGTATTGTCAATCTCTAAAAAGAGATACTGTCTAGTTGTAACACCCCCAGATCCGGGGTCAGGGATCTGGTGGTTACGGTCTTACATCCATTCATAATACTTGACTTGAGTCCACAATAAATAAATCACATGCTGTGACCCCACAATAAATACCACTCACACACACAACAGTTATAGTCCCAGAGATGAAATTGAAATAAGTCTTACATTAAAGGGTTACGAATAAAAGTTATTACAATCCCAAAAGGATAACATCATAGGTTTAAGAGTTTTGCCGTTAATTACATTAATTATACATATAGTTAAACAGGAAACAAAAGCTGTCTAACTATGCTACCTCAGCAATGGCGGCTAGCATCTCAGCGGGTAGTCCGGTGGGTCGGGTAACCTGCTTGCGCCGAGTGCGCCTGACGCGAGCCATCTGTCCTAGCTGTTGTTGTGACATAATGTAAACAAAGCAAGGGTGAGCGAAAGCCCACCAACAAATATATAACTGAACGATAATTTAAAACAGTTCAAAGCTATCTTTCAAACCATATGCCATGCATTTACGGAAATGATGCCAGTATAATATGAACGATGAAGTTACAAGGTAACTGAAAGTATTTGTTTGAAGAAATATTTGCTACATCAAAGTAAGCGAGATATTCTTATTGTTATTAAGAAGAGGAACTTGCAAGAAAAAGGTTGCAATTCCAGTTACGACACTTTTCCAACTACGCCAACAGTAATCATGATGCAGGAAATAAATAAATTTGGATGATGAACCAATGATGGTGTATTCACCGCGCCCGCTCTTCCAATCTTGATGATCAGTCGAGATCGTACAGCTCAATTTAGATTTACTACCGGTAGAAGGAAGAACTGACGGCTTTACTTGTATACCGCCTTGCTAGCTCTCCCCGGCCAACGGTTGGGCCAAAGGGGATGGACCGGCGCTACTCGGCCTCTTACACGACTCCTAGTTCAAATAGAATTCATGATTCTGAATGTAACGTTCGTCCCCCTTTCCCCAAGTATAATACTTATTGATAAGACTCCACAAAATAGTCGTATCTAGTTGGAAAGGAAAATTTACCAATAACTCCCAAGCTATTACTTGGTAACGGATATCAACTTGTTCCAGTAATCTTACCCCTCGAAAGATGAGAAGGTAAGCAACGACTTAATAAGTCAACAGCACCCGAGTTGCGGGTGAAGGGAATACTTTATGACCGGGAAGTCGACAAGATAAATAACATTTTCGAAGTAAGGTTCCCTTATTATTAAGGAGATAGACTCAAAGAAGAATGATGTCTGAGAACCTTTCTTGATATAAGATTAATAATAATATGACTCCGAGACATTTTCTGTAATAATCGAAGAAGATAAACCTTATCGAGGTTATTCTAAGTATGGAATAAATATTCAGAGAATATTTATTGAATTAAAATATTTTACAGATCATTTAGGAATATGAAAGAATATCTTATATCAAAGTATTTCCCAAATAATTCTTGAAGAAATATCGAGAGAATATTTATTGCATAATTAAATAATCAAATGAATATTCAAAATAATATTCATTACTTAATAAGTCCTGAAAGGAATATTTAAAATATTTAAAATAATATTCGATGATTAAATAGAACCCTAGATGAATATTCAAAATAATATTCATAATTAATTAGGAATTTAAATGAATATTGATAAAGTAATATTCATTTAATGAATAATATTCTAAATGAATATCAAGTAATATTCATTTAGTAATCCAAGCTTTAAAGGAATATTTGATATAATATTTGATAATTAAATCAAGCTTCAGATGAATATTGAAGATAATATTCATCAAGTACTTAATATCTTAAATGAATTTTCAAAAGTAATATTTATTTAATAAAATAATATTCTAAATGAATATCCAAATAATATTCATTTAGTAGTCTCATCTTTAGAAGAATATTCGAAATAATAATCGATAATCCATTCTACTCTGAATGAATATTGAGAAATATTATTCGTTGAATAGTTACATTCAAATAATTATTTGAAGTAAGGATCGTTAAAATAACTAGTCTCGAACGAATATTCAAATAATATTCGTCGCCCGAATAATGGAAAATATTTACTTAAATATTTTCCTCCGAGGTAATCTTGATGTATCAAGAAATATTGACTCCCGGTCTATAATGATGAATAAGATGTATATGCCCTTCTATGAGGGTCTTACAATAACCGGCTTATAACTGATACGATAGCTATCTAATTTATAAGCCAATAACAATTAGGGAACAAGCATAATGATATAACTTGAAAGCAGGTGATATGGGCTAAAAATAAACCCTAAAGACACATTTAATGTCACATTAATTAGACCCAGTATGGTCCAAACGTGGGGCCCACCAGATGGGCCCAAACCCTATTTATAATATTAATTTCGTAATTAATATTAAGGGTAATAAACAGCTCAGCAAATAAGAGTCAAACAAGGATATTACTCTTGCCTGACTTAGCCTCCAAGATACATATTTCAACATGGAAACTGATTCCTATAAGGAAGAGATCTAGAACCTTCCTCAAGGAAGACTTGTCCACCAAGTCTCTGACTCCTACAATAATTCTAGGGCTTCTCAGCCTATATAAAGGGTCTAACCCCTCATCTCAGAACTACGTTTTTGGGCAGAGCTCAATACGTCACTTACGTTTTCGACACAGCTCCATACGTTACCCACCACGTTTTGGCTTAATCCTCGAATAAGGACATAGAAGCCACTGCGTCCTAGGTGAGCTCTCGCCGCCATAGCCTCGAGGGCACCATCACCTAGAACTACGTTGGCTTGATTCTCAATACGAGATACGTAGGCACTCTGTGAGGACCGATTACAGTCTCGAACGCAGAAACAGCCATTAAAGCGCGAAGCTCAACCACCCTAGCAATAATTACAAATCGTAACCGAGTTTTAGGTCCACAACATTTGGCGCCGTCTGTGGGAAGACATCATCAACCATGGTTAGCACACGAAGAACTGCACCAGGCTCTGCCGAAGCTTTATCAATCAGCTCCGCTCCGCCTCTTACCTCTGGGACAACCACGTTTGAACAAGGGACGATCCCCCAAACTTAAGTTTCTCAGCCTCCAGGGACGAATCCCCCTGCTGGCAGTACGCTGCCTATGGTTGTCCATCCAGAACAAGAAACTAACCCTCTTCAGATGGTGGTTTCTCCTCTTGATAGCGCTGGTCGTACGCTGCCTCCGGGGGTACAGATCCACACCACGGATCTCCCTTTGAATACCAACCCGATGTATGGGCTGCCTAACTATCCCCCTCAACACAGGGAACCTGGACCGAGCGGTCATGCCTTACAGATTCGAGATCGAGAGTACGATAATTACTCTGGTCCCTATACTGATGATTCAACGTCTGAGGATGACAACGATGATCGTGATGAAGCCCCGAGGAGGCGACGTGCTAGTAGAGAACCTCGAAGGAGGTCCCAAAGAATCCATGATGGACCTCCACAAACGACTGAGGAAAGGATCAAGGCTCATGAGGATGAGATCCAGAGGCTAAAAGATGACGCCGCCAGAGAGCAAGCAAGGCAGAATCAAAGTCTGCATCGACCTCCTCCAATCTCTGGAAGGGTTCCCGTCATAGATCTGGAGAGGTCGTCTAGGAGACAACGAAGGGCCGAAGCCCCAATTGAAAAATCGACAAGGGTGGAGAACCCCAAAAGTAACCCTAGGGATCTGATGCCCCTTGGGGATCCTGATGATCCTACACCTTCGTTCACTGAAGAGGTAAGGAATGCTCGCATCTCAAGGAAGTTCAAGATGCCGACGATTAAGGCTTATGACGGAACGGGTGATCCCGCAAATCACGTTAGGACATTTTCAAACGCACTGCTGTTGCAACCTGCAAGTGACGCCTTGAAGTGTAGGGCGTTCCCTCAAACCCTGTCGGGTATGGCTCAAAGATGGTACAGCCGCTTACCTGCAAACTCGATTGGCTCTTTCAAGGAGTTAAGCGCTTCCTTTGTGAGTCAATTCATCAGCGGAAGAGTTCATGAGAAAAGTTCCGCATCCCTCATGTATGTGGTACAGGGGAAGAATGAGAATCTGAGAGATTATCTCAAGAGGTTCACCAAGGAGACCCTGAATATCACTGATTTGGAAAATAAGGTGGCAATGGTAGCCCTGGAACACGGAACCACTGACCTCTTCTTCAAGAGATCATTGGCGAAGCATCCCCCTGAGAACATGGCTGAGCTCCAACGAAGGGCTGATAAGTACATTAAAGCTGAGGATAGCTTGAAGAAAGAAACCACCATAGGTGGAGGAGGAGGTAACAATGACTCCAAGAAGCGAAAGCAAGACCAGGACTATGATGATCAAGAGTATGATGCTAGGGACAAGTATCCCCGAACTAGCGAGGACTCTGACTCTGCCCCTAAGAAGAACCAAGGGTCAAGGTTCACTGAGTATGCAAGGTTGAATACTCCTAGAAGTCGAATCTTGTTGGACATTGAGAATGATAAGGATTTCAGATGGCCGAAGCCACTCAGGGGTGATCCCGCAAAGAGAAACCGGAATCAGTATTGTAGATTCCATAGAGACGTGTGGCATGACACTGACGATTGCAAGCAACTCAAAGATGAGATCGAGTTTTTGATCCGTAGAGGGAAGCTGAGGCACTTCACTAAGGGTGAAGACCGTGGTAATCAGAGGAGAGACTATAATAGAAGGGATGACGATCAAGATCGCAACCCACAGCCCCGAGGGCCAGTAATCAACATGATCTCAGGAGGCCCGACTGCGGTCGGGACAACTAGGAACTCTCGAAAGGCTTATGCCCGAGAGGTGTTGCACATCGTGGGAGAGGCCCCGAAGTGTGCAAAAACTGAGGTAGTGGTTAGTTTTTATGACTCAGACTTGGAAGGGGTGAAGTTCCCCCACGACGACCCGTTGGTCATAACTCCTGTGATTGGAAACTCGGAGGTGAAGCGAGTCTTGATAGACAATGGAGCTTCCGTTGACATTCTGTTTCATGATGCATTTGTGAAGATGGGATACACTGGTTCTCAGTTGACCCCCAATAACATGCCAATTTACGGATTTAATGGAATTGAGTCCAAATTTGAAGGGACTATTCAGTTACCCATGACAATTGGGCAAGAACCTAAAGAGGCTACTCAGATGCTGAATTTTCTGGTGATCAAAGCATCCTCGACTTATAACGCAATCCTGGGAAGGACTGGACTTCATGCGTTCAAGGATGTTGCGTCTACTTATCACATGAAGATTAAGTTTCCAACCCGGAATGGAATTGGAGACCATAAAGGTGATCAAAAGATGGCACAAAACTGTTATGTAGCCTCGTTAAGGCCTGATGGAGTCGGGGGGCAAGTCTCTCCAAT
This sequence comes from Saposhnikovia divaricata, assembly GCA_036435485.1. Taxonomy (NCBI): domain Eukaryota; kingdom Viridiplantae; phylum Streptophyta; class Magnoliopsida; order Apiales; family Apiaceae; genus Saposhnikovia; species Saposhnikovia divaricata. The sequence continues at coordinate 172,752,088 of CM071600.1, forward strand.
TGAAGACATGGATGTCCGCAGAGGTAAGGAACACCAAGAAAGGCCAGCAGAGGACATCACACAGAAGCCTTGGACAGCCATTAAGGCTAAGGCGTTAACTGACTTCGTGGTTGAATGTACCATTGGCAACCAAGAAGTCGGGGGGCAGGAGGTAGTACCCCAAGCAGGAAGTGAACTTCAGAATAAGAATGAGGATACCAGAAGGAATGGTGGACGCTCTATTTTGATGGAGCATCAAAACCAAAATCAAGTGATGCAGGCCTAGTCTTGCAATGCCCCGATGGGCAAAATTAAGTGATGCAGGCCTAGTCTTGCAATGCCCCGATGGGCTCAAGTTATCCTAGTAGGACTTAGCTTCATCTAGTAGAAGCAGAAATAAGGTTCATGGAAACCATTGCAGAGCATGTTGCTCCGAGTAGGACAATAGTACTCTATCACCCGATGAGTGCAAGTCAAGGATGAACGAGTACCGAAAATAAAAGAATAACGAATGGAAAACAAACAAATGCATAGGTGAAGATCCCGAAGGGTCAAAGCCATGAAAGGCCGAGGATGTTAAGGACTAGCTACTCTTCAATACTTATTAAGGACCTGGATTAAGGATCCAAGGATGAAGGCCAATAGATAACCTTAAGCAAGGATTAAGAAGTTCAAGCAAGCTCTCGTCTCAGAAGTTTAAAAGGCAAGAAGCCAACGGGATTGTATTTATCGAAATCTATATCGAGGAATTAACCTCGAATCCTAGATTAAAGAACAGAAGCTGTTAGCCATGAAGGCCAAGGTTAGTTATGAAGGCCAAACTTGAGGGGGGTCATGCACCTCCAATTAAGATCCAAAGGTTGAAACTTCATGTTGACTTGAAAACCAATATGTAATTTTGAAAACCTCCTAGAGAAGGTTCAAGACCTCGTGGGGCTAACCAGAAACCCCTTGGCCTTGGACCAGCAGCTCTGATAGATATTTCGGTGATTTAAAACACCATTGAGATTGAAAACCCTTGATTTCAAACTTTGGAGTTCAACCTTTGAACATCGACGCTCGACACCCAAGACCAATACAGACATTGAAGCCATGACGGCCAAGCGAACTGAGAAGTTACTTATATGGGAGCATCTTTGAAAGAACCCCTGAAGGGCAAGTTGATAGCATTCTTGCAAGAAAATAGCGATGTGTTTGCTTGGACTGTAGCTGATATGCCAGGGATTGATCCCCAACTCATAACTCACAAGTTGAATGTTGATCCGGGGCGGAAGATAATAGAACATAAAAGAGAAATTTTGCTCCTGAAAGGCAGGAGGCCCATTAAACAAGAAGTTGAAAAGCTTTTAGAAGCTGGGTTTATTGAAGAGATTCAGTTTCCAGAATGGTTGGCTAACCCTGTGATGGTCAAGAAAGCCAACGGTAAGTGGAGGATGTGTATAGACTTCACCGACTTGAATGACGCATGCCCTAAGGATTGCTTCCATTTACCAAGGATAGACATGTTAATAGATGCCACAGCAGGACATGAGATGCTGAGCTTCATGGATGGTTTCAGCGGCTACAATCAGATTAAGATGCACAAGGATGACGTCCCTAAGGTATCTTTCATAACTGACTTTGGTGTTTTCTGCTATATTGTTATGGGTTTTGGTCTAAAGAATGCAGGAGCTACTTACCAACGATTGCTGAATAAGATATTCACCCATCTGATTGAAAAAACCATGGAGGTCTATGTTGATGACATGTTAGTCAAGAGCCTACTCAAGGCAGATCACATTAAGCACCTCAGAGAGGCATTCGAAGTGCTGAGGCACCACAAGATGATGTTGAATCCAGCCAAGTGCGCTTTTGGCGTTGGATCAGGCAAATTTTTGGGTCTGATGGTTTCAAAGAGAGGCATAGAGGCCAACCCTGACAAGATCAAGGCGATCTTAGACATGGAGCCACCACGCTCTATAAGAGATGTGCAGAAGTTGACAGGCCGGGTAGCGGCTTTAGGAAGATTCATCTCCAAGTCTGGTGATAAGTGCTTGCCTTTCTTTCAAGCATTGAAGAAGGTGAAAAATTTTGAATGGACTAATAAAAGCCAAGAGGCCTTTGAACAGTTGAAGAAGTACATTGTCGAAGCCCCATTGCTGGCCAAACCTAGTCCCGGAGAGACTCTTTATCTGTATCTAGCAATGTCTGAACAAGCATTGAGTGCCGTCCTCGTTAAGAAAGAGAACAAGGTTCAGAGGCCTATCTACTACGTAAGCAAGGTGCTCCACTGAGCCGAGTTGAATTACTCTCCCATTGAGAAGTTCACCTTGGCATTGATAACAGCCTCGAGGAAGTTACGCCCGTACTTCCAGGCACATAAGATTGAAGTCCTGACGGACCAACAGTTGAGAAACATATTGCATAGCCCGAAGGCTAGTGGAAGGCTAATCAAGTGGTCGATTGAACTTGGAGAATTTGACATCACGTATGAGCCTCGAATAGCCATTAAGGCCCAGGCATTGGCTGACTTCGTTGTTGAATGTACCATTGGCAACCAAGATGTCGGGGGGCAGGATATAGTAACCACCCCTGGAAATGAAGAAAAATATGAAGAGCCTGTACCTGATCAGAATGAACATTGGGTGCTCTATTTTGATGGAGCATCAAAAACAAAATCTAGTGATGCAGGTTTAGTCTTACAAAGCCCCGATTGGTTTACAGTCGAGTATGATTTAAAATTGGACTTTCCGACAACTAACAACGAAGATGAGTATGAAGCCTTGATAGCCGGTTTAGGCTTGGCTAGAATAGTGAGAGTCAAGAATCTCAAACTACGGCAAAGTACTTGAAAGTCGTGAAGGCCATGATGACCGAGTTTGAGTGAATGGTATGAGAAGCACATTTCGAGAGAACAGAACGTTAAGGCTGATGCCCAATCTAAGTTTACTTCTTCTGAGATAGAGAACTACGCCGGAAGAGTTTACTTTCAGGTCTTGAAGGCCCCGTCTATTATTTTAAATTGATAACACCAATTGATGTAAGCTGAAGGATAGACCCTCATAAAAGCTCACCCTGAGACTGGTTGGCTCCCTGATAATGCCTTGAAGGCACAGAAACTGTTAATGAGAATGTTGAGATAAGAGGTCCTTTGTCATTCCTTACTTAATCTGGAATCTCAAATTCTGATACAAATGTTTAGCCTTGATGGCCAAAAAGGCTGTCTATCTCCAATCGAGATGGCCAAAAAGGTTGTCTGCCTCCAATCGAGTTCGTCGTTTGAGTTTAAAGACTTGAATCAAGAGCCGTCAATCGAATTCAAACCAAAGGAAGGTTGGAAACCTAGAATCAAGATAAAGGGTTGACAACCAGATAACGATGCAAACCAGACTTGAAGTCAAGTGCTCAGTGGAAAAGAAACTTATTGAACGATCAAACGAGAAGCAAGACCTCCACCATATTAAACAAGGGGGGCAAGAACTAAAAAGCTTCATCATAAGCTCCACATCTTAGAACAAGAAAGAGAGATTAATTATGCCTTGAAAGGAGGTATACAACATTCATGATCAAGGACGTGATTCTAGAACGAGACTCCGGGCATTGCGAAAAGCTCCGAGAGGCACGACACAGCAACAATGGAGCACCTGTCAGGCGATCAAGAAGCACCCGGCAGGCAACCAGAAGCACCTGGCAGGCAACCAAGATCTCCTGGCATCCGACCAGGTGCCATGGAAAGGGTCTGGCCGACCAGGATCTCCTGGCAGCCGACCAGGTGCCATGGAGAGGGTCTGGCCGACCAGGATCTCCTGGCAGCCGACCAGGTGCCACGGAGAGGGTCTGGCCGACCAGGATCTCCTGGCAGCCGACCTCATGGCACCCCCCGTCAGTTGTTCGGATCGTTTGATGGTTCTGTAAGATCGAGATCGAGGTTCTGAATCCTTGAAAGTCACGGGTGACCAATATACTAAATTAGAGATCAAGATCGAGATCGAGATCGAGGTTCTGGATCCCTAGGATCGAGATCGAGGTTCTGGATCCTTGAAAGTCACGGGTGACCAAGATAATAAATTAGAGATCAAGATCGAGCTTCTGGATCCCTAGGATCGAGATCGAGGTTCTGGATCGTTGAAAGTCACGGGTGACCAAGATACTAAATTAGAGATCGAGATCGAGGTTCTGGATCCTTGAAAGTCACGGGTGACCAAGATACTAAATTAGAGATCGAGATCGAGGTTCTGGATCCTTGAAAGTCACGGGTGACCAAGATACTAAATTAGAGATCAAGATCGAGCTTCTGGATCCCTAGGATCGAGATCGAGGTTCTGGATCCTTAATTTCCATGAATAGGTTTTCAGGTCAGGGTTTCTTCGCCAACCACGAAGCAGCCGACCATGACACCTGAAGGAGCCACAGCCGACCACCTCATAGCCGACCACGGCATTTTGGGATGCCTCGGCCGACCACGAGCTAGACGATCACGAACCGGCCGACCAAGGCGCGCCAAGGAGCCACGGCCGACCTCATACTGTTTGGGCCATATCTTGAGCTCCGGGTATCAGATTTGGACGATCTTGCAGTCCACGCGAAGGTCTTGGAGTTTTCTACAACCTTGGAAGGTCCCCAGCCGACCAGGATCTCCTGGCAGCCGACCAGGTGCCACAGAGAGGGTCTGGCCGACCAGGATCTCTCTTGTCAGCCGACCTCACGGTGTTTGGGCCATATCTTGAGCTCCGGGTATCAGATTTGGACGATCTTACAGTCCACGCGAAGATCTTGGAGTTTTCTACAACCTTGGAAGGTCCCCAGCTGACCAGGATCTCCTGGCAGCCGAACAGGTGCCACAGAGAGGGTCTGGCCGACCAGAATCTCTCTTGTCAGCCGACCTCACACTGTTTTGGTCATATCTTGAGCTCCGGGTATCAGATTTGGACGATCTTGCAGTCCACGCGAAGGTCTTGGAGTCTTCTACAACCTTGGAAGGTCCCCAGCCGACCAGGATCTCCTGGCAGCCGACCAGGTGCCACAGAGAGGGTCTGGCCGACCAGGATCTCTCTTGTCAGCCGACCTCACGGTGTTTGGGCCATATCTTGAGCTCCGGGTATCAGATTTGGACGATCTTACAGTCCACGCGAAGATCTTGGAGTTTTCTACAACCCTGGAAGGTCCCCAGCCGACCAGGATCTCCTGGCAGCCGACCAGGTGCCACAGAGAGGGTCTGGCCGACCAGAATCTCTCTTGTCAGCCGACCTCACACTGTTTTGGTCATATCTTGAGCTCCGGGTATCAGATTTGGGCGATCTTACAGCCCACGCGAAGGTCACAAAGTTTTCTACAACCTTGGAAGGTTCTATTCGACAAGGAACACCCCCTGGCCGACCAGGATCTCCTGGCAGCCGACCAGGAGCACCTGGCAAATGGCCAGGACCCTTGTCGGCTGACTCGCTGCCCGGAAGAGGTTACAATTGTCCCGAATCTCCGCCGTCTAGCACCGTTAGTGCCGATAAGCACCGATTAAGTGCCGATTAACACCGTTAGTGCCGATAGCACCTTTAGTGCCGATAAGCACCGATTAAGTGCTGATTAGCACCGTTAGTGCCGATAGCACCGTTAGTGCCGATAAGCACCGATTAAGTACCGATTAGCACCGTTAGTGCCGATAAGCACCGATTAAGTGCCGATTAGCACCGTTAGTGCCGATAGCACCGTTAGTGCCGATAAGCACCGATTAAGTACCAATTAGCACCGTTAGTGCCGATAGCACCGTCAGTGCCGATAAGCACCGTTAGTGCCGATAAGCGCCGAATAAGTACCGATAAGCACCGTTAGTGCCGATAGCACCAGTAATGTCGTTAGCACCGACAGTGTCTTCTAGCACCGTTCAGTGTCGTTGAATGCCAGTTGGCGTCACTTAAACGTTGTTTAAGTGTCGTTTAAGTCTAGTTAGTACCGTTTAGTGCCGTTTTATGCCGTTCAACGTCGTTTAAACATTGTTTAAATGTCGTTAAGGCTGATTAGTGCCGATTAGCATCGAATTAACAATGTCGTAAACGCGTCGGTCGCTCCACGCTTTACATAAAGACAATACTCGTGAAACACTAGTGTATAAACATGAACCCTGACCCGAGTCTTGGAAAGGACCGTTAAAACTTCAAGGAAAACCTGATCAGTTTTCCTAGAAGTTGGGGGGCAAATGATATGGGCTAAAAATAAACCTTAAAGACACATTTAATGTCACATTAATTAGACCCAGTATGGTCCAAACGTGGGGCCCACCAGATGGGCCCAAACCCTATTTATAATATTAATTTCGTAATTAATATTAAGGGTAATAAACAGCTCAGCAAATAAGAGTCAAACAAGGATATTACTCTTGCCTGACTTAGCCTCCAAGATACATATTTCAACATGGAAACTGATTCTTATAAGGAAGAGATCTAGAACCTTCCTCAAGGAAGACTTGTCCACCAAGTCTCTGACTCCTACAATAATTCTAGGGCTTCTCAGCCTATATAAAGGGTCTAACCCCTCATCTCAGAACTACGTTTTTGGGCAGAGCTCAATACGTCACTTACGTTTTGGACACAGCTCCATACGTTACCACCACGTTTTGGCTTAATCCTCGAATAAGGACATAGAAGCCACTGCGTCCTAGGTGAGCTCTCGCCGCCATAGCCTCGATGGCACCATCACCTAGAACTACGTTGGCTTGATTCTCAATACGAGATACGTAGGCACTCTGTGAGGACCGATTACAGTCTCGAACGCAGAAACAGCCATTAAAGCGCGAAGCTCAACCACCCTAGCAATAATTACAAATCGTAACCGAGTTTTAGATCCACAACAGCAGGCATGCATGCTATGGCATATGTATATCAGAAAACATATATAAATATTTATTCAATCACAACAACAGCCTAAAAGAAGGGAATTGAAACTTGCCTGGTAGTCGAGTACGGTAAGGGGTAGTGGTAGCGGGTCCCGGTTCAGCTTGGTGATCTATAAATAGCCAAGGCATTCGGGATTAATCACTTAACATATTAAAAGTTAAGTTATACTTAAATCGAAACACGTTCTCGAGTTATCTCGTTATACCCCTTTTAGTGGATTACTTTTTATCACTGATCCGACCCGACATTCGTTCGTTAATACGACATGTCATTGTACTCATACTTGGGACATACTTAAGTCATATGAGTTCTAAGGTTGATCGTTACGAACCAATATTATACTCCGAGTTTTATCGCCCGTTTTCTAAGTGTTTTACCGAAGTTATAAAAGAGTCATCTTTTAGGGGTTCGTTCGCGTTTAACCTCGACTCGAACAATTTTAATAAATCGAAAAATGCTCTTTTTGACATACGGTTTTCTTTCACACCTTCCTTCTTACCCCTAGTATTTATTTACCAAGATTCGCCATGACGTTACATAGTTTACGAGGGTTCAATTTCAGTTACGAACTTTCGTTTACGGATTCGAACTACTTTTAGTAATTTGGTCATAAATCCTAAACCGTAAGTCTGTTTCACGTGATCTTTATATCAAAACGAAGCTTAGAACATTACCTATCCTATCATGGCAGATAAGGTCTCTGGACAGTAGGGGTTCGACATGGAAAATGGCATACAAAACATGGTATTGTAAAATTGGGCATTATAACGGCTATAAATCGAATATCTACCAATTTCGAATCTTCCCATACACATAGTATCCAACCCAAACAACATATACATGACTTATATACATGAACTGAGGCCAAGCAATGCCTTTCCGTTCATCTAGCTATTTACATCATTTATCCAAGATCCATACATAATCATGCTTATAATCTTAACATAACCATAACTAAGCTATATCTATCATAAACATACTTAAATATCAAACAAGGGTTAGGGTTTCACGAGCTTTATACCTTCCTTAGATAGTGATATAGCCTTACTAAGCCTTTTATGGTCCTTAGGAGTGATTATGCTTGCTAGATCAACCATGAAAAATCAAGAAAACAAAGTTAGTACATGATGAACACTATTCACCCTCCTCTTGTTTGATTTTTTTGAAAATGGAAACAAAGGAGTTTGGTGCTAAGATTTTGAGGAGATAAGTTTTATGAAATATAAGTCTCACCTTAAAAATTTCAAGAACAAACAATGGTGGGAAGGTTGAGTTTGGATTTTGAATTAAGGGGTAAGGCCGAATGGTTTTTGCAAGGGGGGGAGAAGAGTTGCTTGGTTTCTTTTGATTTTTGTGTTTTAATCTCATCCACTCTCATCCACTTACAACATAATATCTTGCAAAAGTCACTTTATTAAAGTGATGAGGTGTTGGATGATGAAATGGCAAGACATGTGTTGGTTTTATGGTGGTTTAGAGCTTAACTAGGTAGTTACCTTGCTAAGCACTTAGTTCTTCCTCTAAGGTGCTAGTTCCTTGCTTCTAGTTTAGTTACTAGATATTTATACTAGTAGCTTGCACAAGAATCTTGCTCCCTCTGCTTGTTTCTGTGTCCGGTTATTACCCGTTTCGATTGATCGTTCGTGGGAATATTTCACGGATTTCTAATTAGGGTTTACCGGGAATCCTCTTTAATATTAATACTTTCATTCTCCATCTTTCATTCTAACTTTCCAATTTTTATTCCTTAAATCCATTCGTTAAATACTTAAGGCTATCAGTGTCCAGGGAACTCTCGGAGAAAATAAAAGTGCGGTTTTTCAGAATCCGACAGCTTTTACATACACTTATTTTCCCCTTGGATCACTAATACGAACTCGGAAATCCGTTCCGAATACTTCTATATAGTGTCGTCTCATATTATTATATACTCCCACCAAAACACTATTCATTCTGTATTCTTTACTTGTTCTCTTAGGGTTGTATAATTGTCCGTATTCTCTTTCGATCGTTCCTTAACCTTTTTACGGAACTATTGGATTAATCGTTATCGATCTGGATGACATGGGAGTATTCTCTTGCTTGAAGTTGCCATATCTTATTCCCTTAGAAGATATATTATTCTTACCTATGTTGTCACCCTTTAGCATTCTTTAAGACATAAACATAATAAAGTCGAATTCCATTCATTCTTTCCCAAATATCAATTATTACATTGTAGCTGTATCCACTATTCATTCTTACATCATTAAATACATAAAAGTTTTAATTCCACCCAAAATCTGGGTTCTTACAGTCTCCCCTCCTTAAAAGGATTCCGTCCCGGAATCAGTTTGAAAACAAGTGGGGGTACTTCTCTTGCATTGCGCTTTCAAGTTCCCAGGTGGATTCTTCTACATTGTGGTTCTGCCACAAAACTCTGACTAGCTGAATGACCTTGTTTCGGAGCACTTGTTCTTTCCGGTCTATGATTTCCACAGGTTGCTCCACATAGGTCAGGTCTGGTTGCATGTCCACTTGCTCATACTCTACAATATGCTTAGCATCCGAATTATACTTCCTCAGCATCGAAACATGGAACACATTGTGCACCTGCTGTAGATTCGGGGGCAATGCGAGCTCATAAGCTAGTTCCCCAATCCGTCTCAAGATCTCAAATGGTCCAATGTATCTGGGACTCAGCTTTCCTTTCTTCCCAAATCTCATTAAACCTTTCCAAGGTGACACTTTCAAGAACACTAGGTCCCCTACTTCGTATTCCTTGCCTTTCCGAGCTAAGTCGGCATATTTCTTTTGTCGATCCTGGGCTGCTACCAACCGTCCCCTGATTAGATCTACTGCATCTTTAGTTCGTTGGACCACTTCGGGCCCGAGCATCTTTCGCTCTCCAACTTCATCCCAATACAAGGGAGATCGACATTTTCTTCCATAAAGGGCCTCATAAGGTGGCATCCCAATGCTTGAATGATAACTGTTATTGTAGGAGAACTCAACCAATGGCAAGTGATCATCCCAATTTCCCTTGAAGTCTATCACGCAGACTCTCAACATATCCTCTAGCGTTTGGATGGTCCTTTCACTTTGCCCATCTGTCTGGGGGTGGTAGGCTGTGCTCATGTTCAGCCGGGTCCCTACACATTCTTGAAAACTTCTCCAAAACCTGGAGTTAAATCTAGGATCTCGATCGGATACTATTGCGACTGGGACTCCATGTCGCGCCACTATCTCTTTTAAGTAGATGTCCACTAGTCTGTCGACCGTGTACCTTTCGTTGATCGGGAGAAAGTGAGCCGATTTCGTCAGTCGATCTACAATTACCCATATGGCGTCATGATTAGCCTTGGTCCTTGGTAAACCTACTACAAAATCCATGGCTATGTGTTCCCATTTCCATTCTGGAATCTCTAAGGGATGTAGAAGTCCGCTGGGTTTCTGGTGCTCTGCCTTTACTCGTTGGCAGGTCAAGCATCTGCTTACCCACTCTGCTACGTCCTTTTTCATATTGGGCCACCAGTAATACTCCTTCAAATCCCTATACATTTTGGTGCTACCGGGGTGTACTGAGTATCTTGAGTTGTGTGCCTCATTTAAAATCTCATTCTTGAGTTCCTGAACATTTGGGATCCATATCCTGTATGTGTACCTCATGATCCCTTCCTTGTCTCTTTCGCACTTAATTTCCTCCCCGGTCATTAGCTCTTCTGTGGAGTTCTTTTCTTCCTCCATCATTCGCTCCTGGCACAGTCTAATCTTTTCTAGTAATGGAGGTTGGATTCTAATTTCCATCAACTTTTCTTGGCCCTCTCCAGGTAACTTAACCTCGATTTCCAACTTCTCAAAATCTTTCACTAGCTCTTTCTCTGAAGTTATCATCTTGAGCTTCTCTTTCCTACTAAGGGCGTCAGCCACCACATTGGCTTTGCCCGGGTGATAGCGAATTTCACAGTCGTAATCCTTAATTAACTCTAACCATCTCCTCTGGCGCATGTTAAGCTCTTTCTGAGTGAAAATGTATTTGAGGCTCTTATGGTCTGTGTAAATCTCGCATTTTTGCCCATACAGGTAGTGTCTCCAAATCTTTAAAGCGAAGACTATGGCTGCTAGTTCTAGATCATGCGTGGGATATCTGACTTCATAATCCTTCAATTGCCTAGACGCATACGCTATTACCTTGCCGTGCTGCATAAGCACGCATCCCAGTCCTTTATGCGAAGCATCACTGTAAATCACGAAATCTCCTTTTCCATCAGGTAATGCCAGCACTGGGGCTGTCACCAGCCTCTTCTTTAACTCTTGGAAACTCTTCTCGCATTTCTCAGTCCATTCAAATTTCTCGGTTTTACGGGTAAGTCGAGTTAATGGAGCTGCGATTTTCGCAAAGTCTTGGACAAATCTCCTGTAATATCCGGCCAGTCCAATGAAACTCCTCACCTCGGTTGGAGTAGTTGGCCGTTCCCAGTTTGAAACTGCTTCTATCTTGGAGGGGTCAACCAACACTCCTTCTCTATTGATCACGTGCCCTAAGAATTGTACCTCATTTTTCCAAAACTCACACTTGGAGAACTTGGCATATAACTGCTCCTTCCTGAGTATTTCTAAGGTTATCCTTAAATGTTCAGCGTGTTCTGCCTCTGTCTTTGAGTAGATGAGAATATCATCAATGAAAACTATCACGAATTTGTCCAAATATTCCTTGAACACTCTATTCATTAGGTCCATGAAGGCTGCTGGGGCGTTAGTCAATCCAAATGACATAACTAAGAACTCATAATGTCCATATCTGGTGCGGAATGCAGTCTTCGGGATATCTTCAGGTTTGATCTTCAGTTGGTGATATCCCGTTCTCAAATCAATCTTAGAGAAGTATTCAGCTCCTCTTAGCTGGTCAAACACATCGTCTATCCTGGGCAATGGATACTTATTCTTTATGGTTAGCTTGTTCAATTCTCTGTAGTCGATGCATAACCTCATACTTCCATCCTTTTTCTTAACAAACAACACTGGTGCACCCCAAGGCGACACACTGGGCCTTATCATGCCCTTATCCAACAATTCCTGTAATTGTTCAGCTAGCTCCTTCATTTCTACTGGGGCTAGTCGGTACGGGGCCTTCGAAACCGGCGCCGTCCCCGGGGCTAATTCGATGGCAAACTCAATTACCCCATCAGGTGGTAGTCCGGGAAGATCTTGTGGGAACACGTCCTCGAACTCATTAACTACCAGAATGTCTTGCAATCTTGGCACTTCCTTCTGAGTATCTATAACGTAGGCTAAATAAGTCTCGTTCCCTTTTCGTAACAATCTCTTGGTTTGCGCCATGGTCAGGATTTTCTGGGTCTGTCGCATCCCCTTAAACACTATTTCTTTCTTCCCTGGGGTTTTCAACTTAACCTTTTTCCCTTTATAATCTATCTACGCATCATTGCGAGATAACCAATCCATACCCAAAATGACATCGAATTCCCCTAGCTTAAAAGGAATTAAATCGACATAGAAGGATCGTCCTCCTATTCCTAGCTTACAATCGGGGTGAATTTGATTAACCGGTACGATTTCCTGATTAGCTATTTCTACTAATAAGGAATCTCTTAGTGGCTGGGTTTTAAGTTTCAACTTATGATGCGCAAAATCTCTAGATATAAAAGACTTAGTTGCTCCTGAATCAAATAAGACATTTGCACTGACTGAATTGAGAGAAAAAGTACCTGCTATCACATCTGTGTCCCTCAGGGCATCTTGTACTGACATATTAAAAGTCCTAGCAGTTGGTGGCCTATTTGAGGCAACCTTGCTTGCTCCTGATGCTGCTGGTTTGCTCTTTGGGCAATCCTTCCTCATGTGCCCTCGCTGTCCACACTGGAAACAGGTTGTGCTGTTAGGGATGACCGTGGTGCAAGAGGTAGCATAATGCCCAGCTCGCCCACACTTATAACAGTTTATCTGCTTCAAGTTGCACACCCCGGAGTGCCTCTTCCCACAAGTAGCACACAATGGCAATGGAGGTCGAGAAGGGTTGGAATGGGACATTCCTGATTGATGGCCGCCCTGGCTCACACTTACACTCGCAGATGGTTTAAACCCTACATTCCTCCCTGGTAGGGAAACCGCTCCTCGATTAAACTTGGTTGGGGGTTTTCCTCCAGCGGATCTTCCGCTCATACTAACATGCTTTCTCTTTATCCCCCCTTTCTCTCTCTCTCTCTGCATCTGATCACTACCAGCCTCCACAATGGTTGCCTTCTGCACCAAGGTGGCATAATCTGTAATCTCTAAAACCGCCACTCTATTCTGGATCCACTGCTTCAGCCCTTGTTGAAACCTGTTAGCTTTCTTCTCTTCTGTGTCTACAAACTCTGGCACAAATCTCGATAGCTCAGTAAATTTGGCCTCATAGTCAGCCACTGACATATTGTTCTGTTTCAGTTCCAAGAACTTAAGTTCCATCTGGGTTTTCATGAACTTCGGGAAGTACTTCTCCAGGAATAATTGTTTGAACCTTTCCCAGGCTATGACAGCATCAGTCTCCATGTTCTTCTTGGCTTCCCACCAATAATTGGCCTCTCCCTTTAGTAGGTAAGTAGCAAAAACAGTCTTCTGAGCCTCATTGATACTCAGAATCTCAAAAGATTTTTCCATTTCCTTGATCCAGGCCCTCGCCTCAACGGGATCAGCCGATCCGTGGAACTCTGGGGGCTTAATGGACTTAAAGGCCCTAAAGGAATTTGCCACTGAAGTGTTGTTGCCTGGTGGTGGTTGGGGGTATTGGTTCAAATTCTGCCTAAGTAGATCCATAAACTGGCCCATGGGGTTTCCGCCCTGGTTCTCCCCTTCCTGTTCTACTTCAGTTTCTCCACGCTCTATTTCCCTTTCAAATTCTTCAGAGTACAGGGGTTCATCCTCTGCTCCATACTGGGAATCTTCTTGCTCATTATAGTCCTGATCTTGTTCTTCACTACTTTCACGGTTTTCCTCGTGTTGGTTGTGACTCTCTTGGTCAGTAGATTCTCGGGGGTTAGCCCTAGTGCCCATTCGTCTTGGAGGCATTATACTGAAAATTTGGAAAATTATACATTAGGTTCACTTACCTGTTTTTTTTCCTTGCATAATTCTTTACATGATTGGGTTTAAAATCCCACAGTTTTATATCTCATGGCAACTTAATCGAAAAGTAATACATATGTTAATAAACTCGTGATCACATCCCAACAAAATTGTAATGACTGAAAGGGAAACAAATATATACCAGGTACCGAAAAGGTACAACATCCGAGTTACAACGATAGTTTAAAGTACAGCCATCCTAACAACAACAACAAGTCAAAAGTAAAATACGCTGTCTATCTGTCTAGTCTGCAAAAAGGGAAAACAAGTACAAGAAAACCATCCCTACAAAAGCCGGCACTACTATGTCCGTACATGACTAGACAACTAGACCACTGCATCACTACATCTGAAATCAGCCGCCACGACGAAACATCCTCCGAACCCTCCCCATGGCGATGCGGAAAACCTCCTCAGCCTCTGCTCTGTCTACCCTACCATGCCCATCAGTAGGCAACTGTCGCACCCTCACCCGAGCCCTCAGCTCGATGCGGGTCACAGCCCTATACCCAACCCTGTCACTGATAGTCCTCCTGCCCTGCAACCTCATCCGGGCGGCTCTCTCTGCTGCTAACTCACTCCTAGACTCTGCCAACCTGGCATCTGCCACAGACAACTCTCTATAAAGCCCGTTCACAATCAAGTTGTGAACACATATTGTGACTCCTCCTATCGGGGCATGAGGTGGGGTGGATGGCTCGGCTGGAGCGGCAGTCTCTGTCTGCTGGGGCTCTGGGGTAAGCTCCTCAAACTCTTCGGGGTACGGGCTCACAGGTAGTGGTGGTGGGGTAGGGGCTCTCTCAACAGGGAGGAGTGGCACAAAAAGTCCAGAACTCCCTACAGGACCAACTACTGGCTCATCTATATCTCCCTCAACACCCTCATCTATCGGCACCACCTGATCCGTGGTCATGTCAGTGTCATCTCCCAAAGTCCTGATCTCAGACACAACCCAATAATCATCATCCTCAACCACTAACTCAGCATCCTGTCCTGTCTGGATCCCCTCCGGGTCCTCCTCCCCCTCAGTCTCAACAACATCTGTGTCAACATCAACCTGGACCTCCTCAGGGTCCTCCTCCTCAGACTCGATCACATCAGTATCAGCATCAACCTGGACCTCCTCAGCGTCCTCCTCCTCAGGCTCAGTATCCTCCTCAGGCAAGTGCTCATAGTACGGGTCCCTAGTCCGGAACATGTCCTCATCATGCTGTCTCGCAGCTGCCTCCTGGGCCGACATGTCGCTCGCCTATACAAGACGAACTATGTTACTATCATGATACTTAAAAAGTTCCCGTAAGGGTTTTAGGTGAACCTAGAAAAGGGTTCTTATTATATTATTGAATTTATTATTATATAACGTCGTATCATCTCTTGGGATATATAACTCTCGCTCTGATACCATCTCTGTAACACCCCCAGATCCGGGGTCAGGGATCTGGTGGTTACGGTCTTACATCCATTCATAATACTTGACTTGAGTCCACAATAAATAAATCACATGCTGTGACCCCACAATAAATACCACTCACACACACAACAGTTATAGTCCCAGAGATGAAATTGAAATAAGTCTTACATTAAAGGGTTACGAATAAAAGTTATTACAATCCCAAAAGGATAACATCATAGGTTTAAGAGTTTTGCCGTTAATTACATTAATTATACATATAGTTAAACAGGAAACAAAAGCTGTCTAACTATGCTACCTCAGCAATGGCAGCTAGCATCTCAGCGGGTAGTCCGGTGGGTCGGGTAACCTGCTTGCGCCGAGTGCGCCTGACGCGAGCCATCTGTCCTAGTTGTTGTTGTGACATAATGTAAACAAAGCAAGGGTGAGCGAAAGCCCACCAACAAATATATAACTGAACGATAATTTAAAACAGTTCAAAGCTATCTTTCAAACCATATGCCATGCATTTACGGAAATGATGCCAGTATAATATGAACGATGAAGTTACAAGGTAACTGAAAGTATTTGGTTTGAAGAAATATCTGCTACATCAAAGTAAGCGAGATATTCTTATTTTTATTAAGAAGAGGAACTTGCAAGAAAAAGGTTGCAATTCCAGTTACGACACTTTTCCAACTCTGCCAACAGTAATCATGTTGCAGGAAATAAATAAATTTGGATGATGAACCAATGATGGAGTATTCACCGCGCCCGCTGTTCCAATCTTGATGATCAGTCGAGATCGTACAGCTCAATTTAGATTTACTACCGGTAGAAGGAAGAACTGACGGCTTTACTTGTATACCGCCTTGCTAGCTCTCCCCGGCCAACGGTTGGGCCAAAGGGGATGGACCGGCGCTACTCGGCCTCTTACACGACTCCTAGTTCAAATAGAATTCATGATTCTGAATGTAACGTTCGTCCCCCTTTCCCCAAGTATAATACTTGTTGATAAGACTCCACAAAGTAGTCGTATCTAGTTGGAAAGGAAAATTTACCAATAACTCCCAAGCTATTACTTGGTAACGGATATCAACTTGTTCCAGTAATCTTACCCCTCGAAAGATGAGAAGGTAAGCAACGACTTAATAAGTCAACAGCACCCGACTTGCGGGTGAAGGGAATATTTATGACCGGGAAGTCGACAAGATAAATAACATTTTCCAAGTAAGGTTCCCTTATTATTAAGGAGATAGACTCAAAGAAGAATGATGTCTGAGAACCTTTCTTGATATAAGATTAATAATAATATGACTCCGAGACATTTTCTGTAATAATCGAAGAAGATAAACCTTATCGAGGTTATTCTAAGTATGGAATAAATATTCAGAGAATATTTATTGAATTAAAATATTTTACAGATCATTTAGGAATATGAAAGAATATCTTATATCAGAGTATTTCCCAAATAATTCTTGAAGAAATATCGAGAGAATATTTATTGCATAATTAAATAATCAAATGAATATTCAAAATAATATTCATTACTTAATAAGTCCTGAAAGGAATATTTAAAATATTTAAAATAATATTCGATGATTAAATAGAACCCTGGATGAATATTCAAAATAATATTCATAATTAATTAGGAATTTAAATGAATATTGATAAAGTAATATTCATTTAATGAATAATATTCTAAATGAATATCAAGTAATATTCATTTAGTAATCCAAGCTTTAAAGGAATATTTGATATAATATTTGATAATTAAATCAAGCTTCAGATGAATATTGAAGATAATATTCATCAAGTACTTAATATCTTAAATGAAATTTCAAAAGTAATATTTATTTAATAAAATAATATTCTAAATGAATATCCAAATAATATTCATTTAGTAGTCTCATCTTTAGAAGAATATTCGAAATAATAATCGATAATCCATTCTACTCTGAATGAATATTGAGAAATATTATTCGTTGAATAGTTACATTCAAATAATTATTTGAAGTAAGGATTGTTAAAATAACTAGTCTCGAACGAATATTCAAATAATATTCGTCGCCCGAATAATGGAAAATATTTACTTAAATATTTTCCTCCGAGGTAATCTTGATGTATCAAGAAATATTGACTCCCGGTCTATAATGATGAATAAGATGTATATGCCCTTCTATGAGGGTCTTACAATAACCGGCTTATAACTGATACGATAGCTATCTAATTTATAAGCCAATAACAATTAGGGAACAAGCATAATGATATAACTTGAAAGCAGCCATGCATGCTATGGCATATGTATATCAGAAAACATATATAAATATTTATTCAATCACAACAACAGCCTAAAAGAAGGGAATTGAAACTTGCCTGGTAGTCGAGTACGGTATGGGGTAGTGGTATCGGGTCCCGGTTCAGCTTGGTGATCTATAAATAGCCAAGGCATTCGGGATTAATCACTTAACATATTAAAAGTTAAGTTATACTTAAATCGAAACACGTTCTCGAGTTATCTCGTTATACCCCTTTTAGTGGATTACTTTTTATCACTGATCCGACCCGGCATTCGTTCGTTAATATGACATGTCATTGTACTCATACTTGGGACATACTTAAGTCATATGAGTTCTAAGGTTGATCGTTACGAACCAATATTATACTCCGAGTTTTATCGCCCGTTTTCTAAGTGTTTTACCGAAGTTATAAAAGAGTCATCTTTTAGGGGTTCGTTCGCGTTTAACCTCGACTCGAACATTTTTAATAAATCGAAAAATGCTCTTTTTGACATACGGTTTTCTTTCACACCTTCCTTCTTACCCCTAGTATTTATTTACCAAGATTCGCCATGACGTTACATAGTTTACGAGGGTTCAATTTCAGTTACGAACTTTCGTTTACGGATTCGAACTACTTTTAGTAATTTGGTCATAAATCCTAAACTGTAAGTCTGTTTCACGTGATCTTTATATCAAAACGAAGCTTAGAACATTACCTATCCTATCATGGCAGATAAGGTCTCTGGACAGTAGGGGTTAGACATGGAAAATGGCATACAAAACATGGTATTGTAAAATCGGGCATTATAACGGCTGTAAATCGAATATCTACCAATTTCGAATCTTCCCATACACATAGTATCCAACCCAAAAAACATATACATGACTTATATACATGAACTGAGGCCAAGCAGTGCCTTTCCGTTCATCTAGCTATTTACATCATTTATCCAAGATCCATACATAATCATGCTTATAATCTTAACATAACCATAACTAAGCTATATCTATCATAAACATACTTAAATCTCAAACAAGGGTTAGGGTTTCAAGAGCTTTATACCTTCCTTAGATAGTGATATAGCCTTACTAAGCCTTGTATGGTCCTTAGGAGTGATTATGCTTGCTAGATCAACCATGAAAAATCAAGAAAACAAAGTTAGTACATGATGAACACTATTCACCCTCCTCTTGTTTGATTTTTTTGAAAATGGAAACAAAGGAGTTTGGTGCTAAGATTTTGAGGAGATAAGTTTTATGAAATATAAGTCTCACCTTAAAAAGTTCAAGAACAAACAATGGTGGGAAGGTTGAGTTTGGATTTTGAATTAAGGGGTAAGGCCGAATGGTTTTTGCAAGGGGGGGGAGAAGAGTTGCTTGGTTTCTTTTGATTTTTGTGTTTTAATCTCATCCACTCTCATCCACTTACAACATAATATCTTGCAAACGTCACTTTATTAAAGTGATGAGGTGTTGGATGATGAAATGGCAAGACATGTGTTGGTTTTATGGTGGTTTAGAGCTTAACTAGGTAGTTACCTTGCTAAGCACTTAGTTCTTCCTCTAAGGTGCTAGTTCCTTGCTTCTAGTTTAGTTACTAGATATTTATACTAGTAGCTTGCACAAGACTCTTGCTCCCTCTGCTTGTTTCTGTGTCCGGTTATTACCCGTTTCGATTGATCGTTCGTGGGAATATTTCACGGATTTCTAATTTGGGTTTACCGGGAATCCTCTTTAATATTAATACTTTCATTCTCCATCTTTCATTCTAACTTTCCAATTTTTATTCCTTAAATCCATTCGTTAAATACTTATGGCTATCAGTGTCCAGGGAACTCTCGGAGAAAATAAAAGTGCGGTTTTTCAGAATCCGACAGCTTTTACATACACTTATTTTCCCCCTGGATCACTAATACGAACTCGGAAATTCGTTCTGAATACTTCTATATAGTGTCGTCTCATATTATTATATACTCCCACCAAAACACTATTCATTCTGTATTCTTGACTTGTTCTCTTAGGGTTGTATAATTGTCCGTATTCTCTTTCGATCGTTCCTTAACCTTTTTACGGAACTACTGGATTAATCGTTATCGATCTGGATGACATGAGAGTATTCTCTTGCTTGAAGTTGCCATATCTTATTCCCTTAGAAGATAGATTATTCCTACCTATGTTGTCACCCTTTAGCATTCTTCAAGACATAAACATAATAAAGTCGAATTCCATTCATTCTTTCCCAAATATCAATTATTACATTGTAGCCGTATCCACTATTCATTCTTACATCATTAAATACATAAAAGTTTTAATTCCACCCAAAATCTGGGTTCTTACACTAGTGATTGTGGATGACTTCTCTAAATACACATGGACATTCTTTCTGCACTCCAAAGATGAGGCGTGAGAAATCATCATCAATCATATCAGAACAGTCAACAATAATCCTTCTTTTAAGTTTAGAAGGATGAGAAGTGATAATGGAACTGAATTCAAGAATCATGTGATGAAAGAGTTTTGTGAAGAACGAGGGATTATCCAAGAATTCTCTGCACCTAGGACTCCTCAACAAAATGGTGTAGTAGAAAGGAAAAACAGGACTCTCATTGAAGCTGCAAGGACTATGCTTGAAGAATCAAAGTTACCAACATACTTCTGGGCTGAAGTTGTGAACACTGCTTGCTATACTCACAATATCTCTTTGATCAATCAAGCAAGAGGCATGACATCCTACCAACTATTCAAGGGAAAGAAGCCAACAATTAACTTCTTACATGTCTTTGGTTGTAAATGTTTTGTCTTGAGAAATCAAGGTGAGAACATTGGAAAGTTTGACACAAAGGCAAATGAAGCTATCTTTGTTGGATACTCAACCGGGAAATCATATAGGATCTACAACCTAAGACTTAACATTGTTATGGAATCCATACATGTTGTCTTTGATGATAAGAAAATCCAAGGGTTGATAGATGAAGGTTTCCATGAGGATCTCTCATTTGAAAATGAGATGAGTGGTGAAGGTAGTGAAGATAATGAAGATGTAGTGTCAACTGGTGTTAGATTGCAGCATGCTCAAGGTGAAGAGCGTGGGACATCATTTATTGATGCTGAGGAAGCTCCATTTATGGATAATTATTCTGAAGTACCTGTTGACAGTCACAGGAATATATCTATTGATCACTCTTCAAGAACTCCATCCTCAAGAGCCACAAACTCAGGGGGAGTATCTCAGAGATGTCACTCAACAAATAATCAGAATAATCAACAAAGGGAGAATGAAGCTACATCATCCAGACTAAATCCGCCTCCACAGAGAAAATGGACTAGAGATCATCCATTTGAACTCATTATTGGAGATTCAAATGCTAGAGTCCAAACTAGAAGGGCAACTCAAGAAGAATGCTTATATAGTAGTTTTCTATCTGAAGAAGAACCTAAGATGATTTAGGATGCCCTCCTAGATCTAGACTGGGTAATAGCTATGCAGGAAGAGCTAAACCTGTTTGAGAGAAATGAAGTGTGGAAGCTTGTACCCAAACCAAATGGGTATTCAAGAACAAGATGGATGAGAATGACATAGTAACAAGGAATAAAGCTAAATTGGTTACAAAAGGCTACTGTCAAGAAGAAGGAATTGATTTTGATGAGACCTTTGCACCTGTAGCAAGGTTGGAAGCAATCAAATGGATGTCAAGAGTGGTTTCCTAAATGGTATTTTGGAGGAAGAGGTGTATGTGAGCCAACCTCCTGGTTTTGAAGACCCAGATTTTCCAGAATATGTTTATTTTCTTCTCAAAGAACTCTATGGCCTGAAGCAAGCACCAAGAGCCTGGTGTGACACTCTCTCACAGTTCCTTATAGAGAATCACTTCACTCGAGGTACTGTTGATAAAACTCTCTTTTATAGAAATGTCAATGGCTCTATGATACTTGTTCAAATTTATGAAGATGATATAATTTTTAGGTCTACTGATGAGAAGCTTTGCAGAAGGTTTGCCAAACTTATGCAAAGTAAATATGAAATGAGCATGATGGGTGAACTAACTTATTTTCTTGGTTCACAAGTAAAGCAAGTTAGTGATGGTATTTTCATTAGCCAATCTAAGTATGTTTATGATCTTTTGAAAAGATTTAACTTACTAGATTGTGCTTCTGCAAAAACACCCATGGCCACTGCCACTAAACTTGAGTTGAATACTAAGTAGAAGAAAGTGGACGTCTCAAGTTATAGGGGCATGGTGGGTTCACTTTTATATTTAACAACAAGTAGACCTGATATTATGTTCTCTACCTGTTTATGTGCTAGATTCCAAGCTGATCCCAGGGAATCTCATTTAATAGCTATTAAGAGGATTTTCAGATATCTCAAAGGGACACCAAACCTTGGCATTTGGTACCTTAGAGAATTTGGTTTTAATCTAACTGGCTATTCAGATGCAGATTATGCAGGTTGTAAAATTGATAGAAAAAGTACCACGGGCACTTGTCAATTGTTAGGGAATAAGCTGGTATCATGGTTTAGCAAGAAGCAGAACTCAGTTTCCACTTCTACTGCAGAAGCTGAATATATTGCAGCTGGTAGCTGTTGTGCACAAATTTTATGGATGAAAAATCAACTTCTTGACTATGGGTTAAGAATTGATAAAATTCCAATTTTCTGTGACAACACTAGTGCCATTGCTATATCTGAAAACCCAGTGCAACATTCCAGGACCAAGCACATAGACACCGGATATCACTTCATCATAGAGCATGTGATGGAGGGTACTGTGGAACTTCATTTTGTTCCAAGTGAGAAGCAACTTGCAGATATCTTTACCAAGCCACATGATGAATCAACATTCACAAGGTTGGTAAGTGAGCTAGGTATGCTTAACTTTTCCTAATTTATCTAAGATATTTCCATGATTGATTAAGCAGCCAGAGATTAGTTTGAGGTTCCTTTTAGAAGGAAAGACATAAAATTTTGTCCAAGTCAAAATTTGCCTATCAATGGATGTGTCAAAATCCGTTCATACTAGAATAAATTTCTGGATTTTATTTTATTTTATTCAGAGGATAATAAGTTTCTTTTGCATGTATTAAGTTCAATAATACATGTCAACGGGAAACTTGCTTCTCGAGGATTCGTTCTATTGTCCGCTGAGTATTTTTTTTTCGGTCATGACTGTGTTGTCAAAACTTATTTACCATTTCATGAACGAATTTTTTTTTTGGCCTTCGTGTTTGCATGCTTATGTGCTATATGTGCTAATTGATTTCTTAGAAATTGTCTTATTATTCTTGCGTTTTAACTTGTTAATTATGACTCTTGCGTTTTAACTTGTCAATTATGACATTTTCTAAGGAATCTAAGAGAGAGTCTAATGGTTTAGTTTAGTATTGCATGCAATCTTATCTGGTATCAATAGTCGTGTCCATGCATCTCTTCAGCTTCCCAATACGCTCTCTATTTAATCAATACGAGTTACAGTCTCTCTTTCAGTCTCATCACTTTCTCTTCATACCTCTGTCATCTCAAAACCCTTTTTAAATCTTCGATGGCACGTATATACCTTGGGAATACTATCTTCAACTATCAGTCTTTCTCGGTGGTAGTCGAGGGAGTTAGCTATCCTGTCGACCAAGTTCCTAGGGAAATCGTTAAGGAGTTTTTTTATGATCAAATGTACGAATTATGGTATTTAGAGATGAGACGTGCTGCTGCAGCAGCTGAGAGAGAGAGCGTCTCCGTGCTTTTGAAGAGAAGGAACGCATCATTGGACTTGCTATTACTATGTCGAGGATTTTCCATCGTCGCAGTGAGGCAACCAAGAAACAGAAAGTCCAAAATCATTCTAGTTCCTAGGATCTTTGGCTTCTTTTCTTAATGAGTATGACTTTGTAATGTTGCCCCAATTATGAATGGAAAATGCTTGCTTATCCTTTGTTTTTGAGTTCATTATTTGCACAATTCTTCCATATGTGATTCCATGAGTTTAATTAAATTTACTCTGAAACTGCTAATTGCTTAATTAAAATTGGTCTACATGACATTTAACATGCTCATGAATTAGCCATTTCAGGTTAATAAAATTCAAACTCTCAGACTATCACAGGCTTTCAGCAACAATATTAATTGTTCTTGACTTAATGAAATCAGAAAAATGATACTATCCAATCATCAAGCTGAGCATTATTGAGGTAACTGTTACAAATCCTCCTTCTACTACTCTATCTTAAGGTTCCTTGCAAATGAGTGTTGCTATGGAAACTGTATCTGAGAACCCACAGTCTCCTACCCAGGCAACCAAACATAATTCCAAATCCAAATCAAAGAAACCAACCTCAAGTGTTTCTCAAAAGACACTTATTGTAAAAACTACCTTAACCTCTGAAGGGAGTGATCAGGTGGTAGTGAGTGGTGAAGGACAGGGTGAACATCAAAGAAACCCTAAGGATAAGGTTGGAGAGGTAAGTGAGTCCCAGCCTAGCCACATTGCAGTCTCCCAAAAGACTGTTAATGCTGAAAAGGATTTAAACTCATCCCTACCAGCATCCTCTCAACAGGGTGTTGTTATTGAAAAGAGTTCCCAACCAGGAACATTGAACAAGAAGGAAAGGGACACCACTAGCCAAAAATTACCAACCAAAACCTTTGTCAGTAAGAAGAAACCTAAAGTTACTTTGGGTGCACAAGGGTCACACACAGTTCAATCTTACTTGATTGAACCTTCTCAAATTCAGCTTGATGTGGCTCCAGTAAATGTGGAGTCACAACCCAATTTTCTCTCTACAAACACTCCACATATTCCAAAATCACCATCTCTATCTCTGGATGTGGACATGATTTCCACATCACAAGCAGATTCTCCCTTCTTACTTCCGTGGGAGAAGCCCCACACCGAACCTGTTGGTCATCATCTTTTAGATGATTTGTTGGACCAACAACCAATTCTTCCTGATACTATGACTGAAACTGTGCCACCTTCCTTAAAATCATTCTGCACAGATTCTACTATAATTTCTCTGTCAACCGATATCCCTTCTACTTCATCGATGGATATTTCTCATCCGTTGACAAGTGTTTATTCATCGATGGATACGCTTAACAGCAACCATCCATTGGTAGCTTCAACTACAGAATCATGGATATCTCACATTCATTGATCAATGTGCTTCCTTCAACCACAACAGAAGTCACACTTGTAGTTCAAACACTTTTAGGATTGAGAGAAGGGAGTACCGTCTCTGAGAGTGAGAGGCTGCTTTATGAGCAGGCAAAAGGAGAGAATGTGAGTGAGGGGCTGGCAATTTCTTCCTGCTAGGCAAAAGGAGAGCATGAGAGTTCCACCTTAGTAGGTAAAGGTGAGGATGTGAGAGGTGTGAGCCAGGGGGAGCCCCTGATGCAAAAAGAGAGAGAACATGAGAAAAAAGCAGGTACATGAGACATACGGGTGGATGAAGCCATTGCTAGTGAGTCAATGGAGGTTGAGGATGCCCCCAGAACAAGTCTCTGTCAACAGACATCTCAAAACGTCTCTGATAGAACGATTCTTGGAGCTCAAACCTTTACTCACCCTGTCTTCGACCTTAACTCTTGGGCTGAACAGGGTAATGTGGAGGCTGAGCAACAGCTGAACTTGGTACACCAATCTGAATCCATGCAAATAGCTGGAGAATCTCTTACCAAGCTGCCTCCAACTACTACGGATGTGAATCAGTCTGACTCTGAATTCAATGATGAAGATGACGATGAAGTGTCTTGACAACAACCTGGAGATCTACCAGAATGGTTAATGTCAAAAAACTATATCTCCAAGGATGCTCACAATGAGCTAGTAGTATAGTATGAGAAGCCTGTGGCTACTTTACAGGATGCTGAACCCACTCTGAAGCTTGTGCAAGAGAATTTTCTGGCTACTCTCAAACTGCACAAGTGTCTTCTCAATCAAAGGGTTGTGGATAAGGATGACTTCAAGCTGGAAATTAAAAATGCTCTGGAATCTCAGAACAAGAACTTGGAGCTCCTTCTTCCTCCCCGAACGTTGCAGCAGCTTACACAAAAGCTGAAGAAAGATGCAGAAACAGACAAGAAGGTTGCAAGTCTGTCTGCAAAAGTTGATAAGTTAGAGGTTCAATTGAGCACTGTGATTACAAATTAAAAGCTCATTCTTGAAGCTCATAATCAACAGAATGTTCTCCTTGAAAGACTGATGACCCTGCCTACTTCTCAAACCCTTGATGCTAACAAAAAGAGGGAGAAGTCTAGTGAAAAGGGAACAACAAGTGAGGGGGAGCAACTTTACTCTAATCTAGCTCCAACAGCTCCAGTAATTTCGTCTAGTGAGGATGACTCAGCTATTCAACCTAAAGACTCTATAGCCACAAGGCTAGCTGCAAATCCTCAAGTTTCTCAAGTATCAATTCCTCTCATAACCACATCAATCAGACAAGTATTAATTCCAAATTTTGTGCTTCCTAGATATCTAGCTAGAGGGGAGCCATTTTATGTGTCTGAATTCAAGCCTGTGCTCAAGCCAAAGAAATCACCTGTGAAGATGAATGGTAAAAACACCATGAGAATAGACTTTCCAATGCCAAAACCAGATGAATTCAAGCTAATGAACAAGCATCTTACTGAATTAAAATAGAAGGCTACAGTTGATGTGGGACTCAAAGAGAATCTAGCATTCATCTACAGAGAGGGAGTGGAAATTTGTGTTCCTAAGGGCATCCAAACTTTGTTGATGCCAAGGCTGAAGAAACTACAACGCTACTTCAAGCTGGTGAGATAATCAGACAACCTGTAGAATGCAATGAGAAAGAAGATAGATTGGCTGATGAGCTAGTAAGAGAGCTAGAAAAAGAGATGGGGCAAGAGGCTGAAGAAGAAGATGCCAAAAAAAGAAGAAAATGAACACAAAGTCTGTGTGCAAGAAAAGGAAAATCAGAGTTAAAGTCCCTGCTAAAAGAACCTTGAGCCCAGAATCAGAAGTTCAAGATGAATCAACACTACCTCAACCAATAAAACCTCCAACACTAGACACTTAGCAACACTCTCAGACATCTAAACCTTTAGACTTAATAAAGGAAGAACCTTTGGAATTTGATTTTGACATCAACAGCTTTGTATTTCCAAGATCAGGCTCTCACCTAAAAAGAGGAGAACCAGAAATAGGAAACAACCATTAGCTAGACCAATTCAAATTGCTGAGGTTCCTCAAGATGTAAGAGTGGCCACCAAGAAAGAAACTGAACTCCATATTGCTAACATTGAAGAGTACTCAAGTGTCAATCTTTTCTTGGATGATGTGGTAGATGTGAGTGCTGCATATAGGACAATCAGGTTACCTGAAAGGCTAATCTTCACCTACAAAGGAGGAAATAGTAGAACCTGGCCCCTATATCAAGTGTTAAATGAAGGCTACAGCAAGGTCTGGAAGATTTTGTCCTTAATGAAAAGAATTGGGGGATTCACTCCAGAGGCAAGGGAAATAATTTTCAGGAAGGTCAATGAATTGAGAAGCAGCAGGTCTTCAAAGGAGGGATTGCCTAAGAAGCTGGACAGTCCATATGAACCTAGTAGAAAGGTTCACTTTTATCAATTCTGGATAATAGAATTCAGAGATGAACACAACTGTAGAAGATTTTTCAGATTAGAAGATCAACTGGAAAAACCTTGTAATGAGTACTTGGAACACTTATTGTCTATGCTGGATCCAAATCACCCGGAAGAAAAGATCATCTACAGATCTCTAGAGAAGCAGCTTGAGGCAAACAGACACCAAGTTCATGGTATGAGGACTGCAGGGGGAAGAAAGCAATGATAGGCTCAGTCTAGAGGAGCATCCCTTGTGGAAGTATGATTCTCTATCTTGACTCAGTTCATTTCTTCACATTTTTGAAGCTAAATACATTACATGTGTTTTTACTTAATCTCTGCATCCATACAAAGGTGTTTTGTTATCATCAAGGTTCTTACTTTATGGCTGTTATTCTATCAGTCATAAATTGGGGGAGATTGTTAGGAATTATGTTGCTCTTGATGATACCAAAAGTCAACCTGCTGATCAGTGTCCTCTTCAACGGATAAAATGCTCCAACCAATAATGTCTTGGAATTAGAGGTTGATGGCGACTTGACATGCCTGACAGATTACATGGGTTGATAAAGTTAAAAAGGGTATAGAAGCCAGTATTGGAAACAAAGAAAAAAAAAGAAACATTCCTTGTTCTTGTAAACAATTCAGATAGTAAATCTAGCGCATATCTGTCCAAGACAATCCAGACAAAATTGTATCACATGGAGACAAGAAGTGGCAGCAACCCTGCAGAATACTTTGACTTGCAAGATTCGTTTATTTTGTAGGGTTTGTAAACTTGGAGTATTTATATACTTCACGTGTAGCATAGCTAAGTAGAGAAGAAAACATAGAGCTGAAAGCACAAAGCATTAGGTTTTCTTGTAAAATACTTAGCCTTGTATTCGCAGTTGTGTACTAGTTTACACAGATTATTTTCTTCAATACAACCCTCAGGTGGAGTCGTCAAAAACCCACCTGAAACTTTTAAAGAGTCTTGTATGTTTGTTTTTCCTTTGATTTCTGTTTCTTAAGTTTCTTCCTGTTTATCTGCTTAAATAAAGATCCATCTGTTGTCATATAAATTCGAAAGAATTTTCAACAAGATTGTATTCAACCCCCCCTTCTACAATCTTGAGATGTGCAAGTGGGAAATAACAAAGGTCTTGAAAAGTTCTATCATTTATATGTTTTAAGTTTTTCCGTTTGATTCCATCTAGGTACTATTGAATAATATTCTTTCCTGCTGATCAGACTTGAGTTTTTGGTTGCTAGCTTCTTTATGTGTAAGTACTTGGTGTACGGTATGTGCACTAGCCTCTATAATCGTTAACTATTTGTGTAAAGTATACATAATAGTATATATCGTGTATTGTAAGTATAAATGGGGTTGGTAAATGATTTTTGGATTGTTTGATGGTTCTGTGGATCGGTTATGTTATATTATAGAGGAGGTGCTATCCAATTTTTATTAGAATTATTTTATGATTCTTATAGTATTTGATAAAGATTTTTGGTGAGCAAGTGTTATATGTGTGATATAAGGGATAAGTATAAGTTGATAAAATGTGTTAACTAGTTAATTTGAAAATTGTTAGTGATTAGAGAATGTGTCAAAAGTGTACGAGTGATAAGTATAACTGCCATTAGGATTTGTAGCTCGATTTTAAGTGTAAAAGTGAAATGTATGTAATATGAATTTATTTCTTGATTGTATGGTTTTAAAATGTTTTATAGCAAGGATAAACTGTCAGTTATTTTCCATAATTGTTTGGGTGCTGCTTGTCAGGGCAGTTATTTTCTTAATTGTTTGCTACAAGTTGGAGTAGCTTTATTTTTATTTTTTTCTTTTATTGTATACAGGGTTAAAGTATTGAACTGAAAAACAATTGGATAGTCCTATTTACGAATACCTCATGCCGAAATTTTCTAAAAATCCCCTGTATCTAAATCTATTAAATTTATTCAATTTCAAATGATCTGAAAATATTCTATGATTGTTAATAGTTTATGGGTATATGTGATTCATATTTACGTGATTAATATATGATATCGAGTCATAATACGTGCTAAGTGTTTATGTGGTTTATCTGATTGTACTAAATTATTTTGCGAGTATAACCAATATGTACTATATGTGTTAATTGTAAAGAGTATTAGGATGCTTTCGGGTAGAACAGAGTTAGACGGTTTCGGTTATAAGCGTACTGAAGTAGCAATTTATTTTGATATAGGTACCAGTAAAAGGCCGATTTAGAGCAGTGTATGAAAAGGTGAAAATTCTGAGGAATGAGTTATTCAGCGAAGTAGACGAGTGTGTGCATGTAGAAGCTGACTAGTGATAAGGAAAGAGGAATGGATGACCGAGTACAAAGCCAGCCAATAAGAATTAGAGACTGATGTACAATGAGTAAAGAATCGAAATGTTGGAATTGGAAACTTCATGTATTGAGGCAAGTATACTATCCCTACCTTATTGTTCAAGTGATGTGAAACCTTTGGTATTATTTATTTGTTCTTCCGAGATCCTTTCTTGTAAACCATTATACTCTTCATAATTATTTTGAATAATGTGAACCTATTCCATTAATTATACGATGTTTCTTTCAAATCATTTTCCTAGGGCCTAAACTCTTCATTTTTATTGCCAGTGACATTCTTCTTCTATTAATTTACAAACAATCATTTTCCAAATTATTCTGTCATTGTTTATTTTTCCTCACCTATCGTTCAGGTGTTGATTCTTTTAAAATTATTTTATATCAATATTCTTCGTTTTTATTAATATTCCTTAAAGTGCGTTTTCTTCATATTGTTATAAACTAATTCAAGGTTTATATTGTCGTTGAAGCATGTGTTGCTCAGTGATGGTTAAAACCAAGAATGAATTGAGATCTTTTTAATTATTCAACTCATTATTGTCAGGCCGGTTCTGGCAGCTAAAGACTGTGAGTGCTTAGCCGACAAGAGTGAGATTTGAGTAATTGAGAATTTCTTAAATCTTCGTTTTAAACTATTCAAATCTTGATGTAAGTTCAAATTTTGCCACGAAAATTTTAGCAGTTGGTAACCTTTGAAATGAGGGGTTATGGCTTGTGCAGTTACTCAAATCTACTATTAAACTTCAGATTCCTTTATTCCATGATTTACTTATAAATTGTTGTTCAATTCTAGAACCTGAATAATTGCTCTATTCCTTAATTAATTAATGTTTCCTTGTTGATATATGATTCTATTTTGCTGAACTATACCCTGCTTAGTTAAATCTTGTTGATTTGTTATCTATGATCCCTTATATTTAGCGAATGTTATAGGGAGTACGAAAATGCTGTAAGCAAGATGCGAAATGTGATTACTGGCATGTGTTGGAGTAAGGGTGTGGTTATTCACTACTAGCCGTTGATCTTACTTAATCTACTATCTGAGGAGAATTCAACCTTCTTTCCTATTTTTTTTGTTTTGGTTGGTACCATATTATACTTAAATTGATGATGAACCTTGTTATCATATTCACTTAAACACATTCTTATTCTTATAGAGATGCCTCTATTTTCCAGGGGTACTTGATCTAACATTGTACATATAAATTTTGAGACCTTGGAACTCTTTCAATTTTTCCCTTGAATATTTAATCTTCTCTATTCAAACTGGGATGAACAACCCGATGTATATGAGGGATTCAGGGACATCTTATCTATGTGATAGAAGTCTGGTGGGACGCCACTTATTATGTTTGTCATGAAAGTACAAAAGTTTGACCACCTTTTTGTACTATGGCGGTTGGCCTAAGTGACAAATACAACCTGAAATTACTTCAATGATCATATTGATCTCTCGGTTAAATTTTTTTTTTTTACAAAATTTCCTATCAAACAAAACTCAGTATACATTCATACATGCTAACACCTGTCCATTTTATTGATTTCTTCTGTTATAAACCCCTATGATCCCTAAAGTTATCAGTGATTGGAAACAGTAAAGATAGACGTGACGACATTCTAAGTAGTCAAAGATATATTGATGTTTATGATGAATTGGATGATCAAGTTTGAGAAATTGATGTTAGAGCAGGATTTGAATATCAAGGCAGATTACTTATTAGATTGACAACGCATGTACAAGATTCAATATTAAGGAGAACTAGGTATGGATAAGGAGCAGGTAACAGGGACACGCGATTACTAATTCTGTAAAATTCGAAAATAGAGCAGTTATCGCTGATGGAAGAACTAAGTGGATTTCGTGAAGATGAAGCAGTAAAGAATTAGGAGGGCCTAAGATGTCAGTAGAGATTGAAAGTTTTGTATGACCAGCTAGGAATTACTGAAGATTGTCAAAGATTTTACCAAGGAAGCTAAGTCATCAACCAAGCCTACTAGCAAGAACAAAAATGTTTGAATAAACAGGCAAATATGAAGGAAGATTTCAAGAGTGGAAGAGATCGATAACCGCTTCAGAGTTAGTGCAATCGGAGGAACAAGGAAAGGATGAAAATGTTTACAATGCTCAAGAAAATGTTTAAAGAATTTGAGAAGTTAGAGATAGAGGTTGGAAGGCCTAGTTTTGCAAAGGAAGACGGACTATACTCTGACCTACTAACATGAGTTATTAGAGGAAATTTAGGAGTACAAAGATGGCGTGATGAAGCAGAATGTGGATGAATTGACTAAAGAAGAAAATGAGTAGTCAAAAAGAGAATAGTAGTGAACGTGTAGTTTGTTTCGTTTATTTTGAAAATGCAAGTTACGTATAAATGTTGTAAATTTCGTAGTTAATTTGGTTATTGATAAATGCTGGAACTGTAACGTTCAGAGTCTAAATTGGAGGACTTGTCGAGTAATTAGAGTTGTGTTTTCAGAGTTGATTCGAGAATTCGGGATATTTTATATTGCAAATAAGATATATATGTTTCAAGGTATATGGTCAGTAGTTTCGAAATTGTTACTCATTAAAACAATGAGATTAACGATGGATAGAAGTTTCCCAGTTATTCCCTTCGCGAGTAACATTGTACGCTGAAAGTGGAGTAAGAATGATTGGGGGATTTCTGGACATTCTTTTTCTCAAAGTTTTATCTGTAACACCCCCAGATCCGGGGTCAGGGGTCGGGTCGTTACGGTCTCAATTCCATCAATAATACTTGACTTGCATCAAAATACATAAGCAGCATGCTATGACCCCACAATAATATCACATCACACACACACAACCAGTTATAGTCCCAGAGATGAAATTAGAGTAACTAACAAATATTATTAATCGCAAGATTGAGTTCTTAAAACCCAAAAGATTTACAATTTAACCATTACATACTCTTCGCCATCCATTTGTATATGTCGCATAATAAATACACTTGATACACAAATGCTACCAACTAGCCTACCAATAGCTTCCTCTTCAGCAATGGTAGCTATGATCTCAGCGGTTAATCCTTTGACGACGATCACTTGCTCGCACCGATTGCGCTTTGTGCGGGTCATCAGATCTAGCTGTTGTTGTGATATAGATAAATAAAGCAAGGGTGAGCAATAGCCCACCAAAAAGAATATACTGAACAGTGATAATATACAACAATTCATAATATCTTTTTAACCATATGCCATGAATTTACGAAGATAGTGCCAGTATAATGTAAACGATGAAGTTACAAGGTAACTCAAAATATATATGCTGCGAAAATATCTGCTAAGCAAAAGATAAGCAAGATATTATCATTTCTTATAAAAGAGGAACTTGCAGGAAAAATATTGCAATTCCAGTTTTGAACACTTTTCAACCCTGCCAACATTACGACGGCTTTTAAGATCTATGACTCGCGATCTACAAGGGTATGTGATGCACGGTTTTTAAGATCTAACGAAATTTCGGCATTACGACGGCTATAACTCGGATATTTCCAAAATCAAAACCCTCCAAATAATCATTCAATCCATAACAACACTCATGGGCACTATTTATCATCTCCCTCACTGTCTTCAACAGGTCTTGGAGCCACAAAACATATATTAACCTTTTTATAACACCCACACAAAATACATGTTCTAAATCATGCATACAAGCCATAAGCATCATCAAATCTCATAAACTAAAAACTATGGATGATATCTCTACCTTGCTTTCAAACTTAATGATGCTAGCACACTATAACAAGTCCAAACCTTGCACAAAGATCCATTTTGGAAGCCATAGAACCAAGAAACAAAACATAAAAGCTTAGTAAGTTACTATTCATCAAGAACATAGAACTTTGTAAAATCAATTTGAAAATGGAATGCTTACCTCCTTGCTCTCAAACTTGGTGAGCCTTCCTAACTTTCCCTAATCTTTGTTTTAAGCTATAGATCTTGAATTATGAGTGAGTAGAACTCAAGAAAATATTTTACTATTCATCTTGCACAAAAGGGCCGAATGGTTTTTTTTTGGAAGAGAAGATGGAGTTGCTTGCTTTTGCTTGGTTGAATGAATAAAGTGATCAATAATTTGATAGATATTTGTTGGTTAAACCATGGTTTAGTTGATGGGTTAAAGCTTGGTTAATGGTTTGTCACTATGTGAGCAAGTGTTGGTGTCTTATGGTGCACCTTTTTGCTAACTAGCTTGGTTTGTTTATAAATATGCTAGTTACTTGGTGACTAACTTGGTTACTTGGTTCTATCCACTTGCACATGCATGTATCTTGGCTCTCTACTTGTTTCTTTGTCCGGTTATTGCTCAATTCATTGATCGTTCGGAGGAATACCTCGAAGATTTCTAGTTAGGGTTTTACCGGAAACCGTCTTAATATTTATACTATCATTCTCAATTTTCTTTAATAATTCTTGAATCCATATTCCTTAAATCTTTTCAATAATCCCTTAAGTCTTTCAGTGTCCAGGGAAATCTCAGGGAAAAAAAGTGCTATTTTTCAGAATCCGATAACTTTTACATACACTCTTTGTGACGCCCCCAGATCCGGGGTCGAAGATCTAGGCGCTCACGGTCCATTTTCCATTAATAACATACCTGTTCTTGCACATAATATAATAAAACAGCCATCGACCCCACAATAAACTCACACCGCACACACACACACAGGTTAGAGCCTCAGAAACGTCACAACATTGATTAAGCAGTAATAAAAGTATCAGAGTTATTACAGACCGAATTAAATAGTATTTATGCTACCAGCAACACTTCGATATGAAGCGAAGTTGGCGGCTTGAAAGTTTGTTACGATACACTGCCTTGCACAGGTCATACTGATAAATAAAACGAACTAACAAAAGCTTCCAACCAATCCGGCTAATGGGGCCTACCGGTGGAATCTCAACTGCTGGCTCGGGTCTAGTCACCTGCTTTCGAGCAGTCTGTCTGGGTCTTGCCATTTCGCTTAGCTGTTGTGTTTGTAAAATTTGAAAACAAGCAAGAGTGAGCAACTATAGCTCAGCAAGAAATATATGTATAAGGTAAGAAATATAACATTTCATATGATTGGCAGTTATTAAACTTGTTTGTATCAATCAGATATAAAATCACTTGTCATTGTTGATAAATTCCGAAGGTGCAACAATACGTGCCCTTGTTTTCAAAATAAACTTGCAGTTCTAGATACTGCATAGAGTCAACATCTTTCTCATCAAAATAGAACACCATCAGTGACTTGGCACGAAAGCCTAAGAAGCAGTGTCATTTTTCCAAAATGGAGGAATGGGACTTAAAGAAAACATAAAACCTGACAAGGATTGACGATGATCAGTCGCCACATCCAAGTCCAATAATCCGCGGGTCTTCTCTACCGGTAGAAGGATAGAAACTACATCCGTAACTATCCCCGGGTGAAAACTACATCCGTAATCACCCTCGATGAAAACTACATCCGTAATCATCCTTCGGCAACACCTGGGCCGGAATAATAATTGATGGACCGCCTGGCTCACGGCCGCTTACACATCCCGGGAATCGTTCATCAACGGTTCCCACACCTGCCAGAGTCCCTTTTTCTTTTTCTTTTGAAAACTTGATTTTGATTGAAAACAGAGTAATTGAGGTCCAACATATGTCGACCGATGATTCTTGAAATCATACAAGAAGCAGAATTTGACCGGGGGTTTTCAAAAATGTTTTGAGTTCGAAAGAGTTCGAGTTTGAAAGTATTAAATGTATCTTGGATTGACTTCGTCCTTAAAATAATGAAAAATAATTAATAAATAATATTTTAAGATTTAATATTAATAATTAATAAAATAATTATTCGATAAAATAAACTTTTAATCCAAGATAGGGTTTCGAGTATTTACGAAGATATGAACATAATTACTTGAGTATACGATACTCCCCGAATGACCCTTCGGGTTTTCGCAATCTAGATACGATATAATAATATACTGCTCCCCGGTCAATAGTATATACGGACCGCTACGACCTCTATTGCTAGAGTCGTTGTCCGAAGAAAACATTTCAATCTAAGTTCAAGGGGTACAAGCATATATGTACATATATCTCAAATTTCATCATAACCTCAATAAGCATAAACATATAATACGATTGAAAACTACAAACACAACAGTGAAAGTCCTTATATATGTAAGTTTTGAAAAGTAAACTTGCCTTGGTTTGGTTGGGGTGGTTGAGCGTGCGGAGTGGAACGATCTATACATAAGCAATAACCGCTCGTTAGTACCTTAACAATATCTCTTTAATTACGGGGTTTTAGGGGGTACAAAATTAACTTAATGACCTCGTCTTATGACACTCTAGCCCCACTATAGGTTCATGTCATCAATCGATTACGCTCGTCACTTATTCGACTTAATTTAGTTACCACATTCGAATCATAACCATTACCCCTAGAATTATGCTCCACTAACGACTTTTTCCCTTGCGCGAAATTTACTCTAGCATTTTTATAAAATTCAAAAATTCATATTTTAATCCAATTCTTTTTGGGTGGTCTTCAGCACTGCATTCCCTAACTTCTCAAATTTTTCCATGATCCCACATATATTTTAGGGGTCCAAACAAGGTTCACAAGGGGGTCACTTAGTGCAGTCCGGAATCCAGAAACACAATTTACTTCTACAGCCATAACTTAAAATCTATACATCACCTAGTTATGATCCTTACATTTCCAGAAACTACATTCAATTATCTTTCCAACAATATATGGTAGGACCTCAGGGGACAAGATTTGAGGGTTCAAAACCATGTTACAAGACAGGTCAATGTTCCTGGAAAAACTCAGCAAGCATGTACTACTTAGATCAACCAATTTTCTCAATTCCACAACACAACCAACACTTAATTCACTTAGTTCATGCTTTATAACACTCATGGAGATACATATACTATCCACAATCATAAAAAAATCACAATCACACCATCAAAACTCAAGATCCATGTCATCCACTACTTATACCACCAAGATTATCAATATAACACATGGATCTACTACCAAACACTATAAACACTACATGACCAAAAGGGTTTGTGATTTTTATACCTTCTTGAGCACCTAGGAGCCTTGGATAAGCCTTACAAAACTCAATAACACCTTGAATGGTCTCCTACAACCCTTACAATCCAAGATCTAAAAGAAAAACCAACCATGGTTACTATTCACAATATCTATCATAATTAATATCTTGAAATTGGATGGATGAAATGGCTTGAAACTCTTAACATACCTTTCTTAGATGATGTAGAGGGCCTAGTAATTATGTCTTGATTTATGAGTGATGAGAGATGGGGGAGGAAGAATTTTCTTCTTCCTTTTTAGTTCTTGGCCGAGAGCACCTTGGAGGGGGGGGTTTGTGTTTTGATTTTTGTTGTTGTTGTTGGGTGAATAAGTGATAAAGTGATGTTGGGTGATACATATGTTGTATGTATAGGCAAAGTACTAGCATGGTATGGCTCCTTGTACTTCTTGTCTCCTCTTTTTGAAAAGCAAAGTAACTAGTTACTATTCCTCTTCCATTTGGTTAACTAGTTTGCTTATTCCTAACCACTTGGTTGCATGGGACTTGCATGCAATACTACTCCTTGTATCATTATTCTTCCACCAATGCTTGTCATTTAATCTTTAATTCGTATCGTATCTTAATTAATCTCTCGTAATAATATTTTGTCGCGTAGAGATTTCCCCTATAAATCCTTAAGTACTTAATTGTGTAAATCCCTCGAATATCCATAATTCCTCGTCATAATTCTTAATAAATCTTTTAATACTCTAATCATTCTCAAATCCCAAGTTTTATAAATCTTACTAACAATAAGACTCTTGCCTTCACAATCTTCCCTTTATCTTACATAGTGAATGCAACAACACAGTTTCCCAGACAATCAATTCTATTAATCAACAGGGATGACTAGAAAGGTTCCATATTGACAATGTCACAAGATATTAAATAAAAGAAATATTACCAAAAATTAGGGTTCTTACAGCCTCCCCCCCTTAAAAGGATTCCGTCCCGGAATCAGGTTGAAAACAGTTGGGGGTGCTTTTCACGCATCGCGCTCTCTAGTTCCCATGTTGATTCTTCGACATTCTGATTCCTCCACAAGACTCTCACTAGTTTGACCACCTTGTTTCTCAGCACCTGTTCTTTTCTATCCATGATTTCTACGGGTTGCTCTACATATGTTAAGTCTGGCTGCAGGTCCACCTGATCATGTTCTATCACATGTCGGAAGTCGGTATGGTAGGGTCGTAGCATGGACACATGGAACACATTATGTACTTGCTGTAAGCTCGGGGGTAAAGCCAATTCATAGGCTAACTTTCCCACTCATTTCAAGATTTTAAAAGGTCCTATAAATCTTGGGCTTAGTTTCCCTTTCTTACCAAATCTCATCAATCCCTTCCACGGTGATACTTTTAACATCACAAACTCTCCTACCTCATATTCTTTATCCTTGCGGGTCTGGTCCGCATACTTCTTCTGTCTGTCTTGGGCCGCTACCACCCGTCCTCTTATGAGTTCGATAGTTTCTCTTGTCTGTTGGACCAGTTCAGGTCCTAAAATCTTCCGCTCTCCAACCTCTTCCCAACACAAGGGAGACCGACATCTTCGTCCGTACAAAGCTTCATATGGGGGCATGCCTATACTCGCATGGTAACTGTTGTTGTAGGAAAATTCGATCAACGGCAAGTGGTCATCCCAACTTCCCATGAAATCTATCGCACATACCCTCAACATGTCCTCGATGGTCTGGATGGTTCTCTCACTCTGTCCATCTGTTTGGGGATGGTATGCAGTACTCATGTTTAACTTGGTCCCCACACAATCCTGAAAACTTCTCCAGAACCTGGAGTTGAATCTTGGGTCTCTATCTGATACAATGCTCACAGGAACCCCATGCCTTACCACGATCTCCTTTAAGTAAATATATGCCAGCTTGTCGACAGTGTATCTCTCGTTGATTGGAAGAAAATGTGCTGACTTGGTCAATCTATCGATAATTACCCAAATGGCATCATGGTTAGTCTTGGTCCTTGGTAATCCGACCACAAAGTCCATCGCAATTTGCTCCCACTTCCACTCGGGTATCTCCAAGGGTTGCAACAATCCACTGGGCCTCTGGTGTTCGGCCTTTACTCTTTGACATGTCAAGCATTTACTTACCCACTCTGCCACGTCCTTCTTCATATTTGGCCACCAATAGTATTCTCTCAAATCTCTATACATCTTAGTGCCTCCAGGGTGAATTGAGTACCTCGAACTATGAGCCTCTTGCAAAATCCCGTCTTTTAATTCCTGAACGTTCGGGATCCATATCCTAGATGCGTACCTCATAATTCCATTCCCGTCCTTCTCACACTTAATTTCCTCGCCAGTCAAAATTTTCTCCATCGAATTCTTTTCTTCTTCTATCTTCTTTTCCTGGCATAACTTAATCTTTTCCAATAGCGGTGGTTGGACTTTTATTTCCATTAGACTCTCTTGTCCAATTCCTGGTAACCTCACCTCAATCTCCAGTTTCTCGAGGTCCTTGATCAATTCGTCCACTGACGTTATCATCTTAAGCTTCTCCTTTCGGCTAAGTGCATCGGCCACTACGTTGGCCTTCCCTGGGTGATAATGAATCTCACAATCATAATCCTTGATTAGCTCTAACCATCTCCTCTGCCTCATGTTTAACTCTTTCTGAGTGAATATGTACTTTAAGCTCTTGTGATCCGTGTAGATTTCATACTTTTCTCCGTAAAGATAATGTCTCCAGATCTTCAAAGCGAAAACTATCGCTGCTAATTCCAAATCATGGGTGGGGTATCTTATCTCATATTCCTTAGGTTGTCTGGACGCATACGCAATCACCTTACCGTGCTGCATAAGGACACACCCTAAACCTTTATGGGATGCGTCGCTATAAATCACAAAATCTCCCTTATCATCAGGTAGGGCTAATACTGGTGCTATCACCAACCTCTTTTTCAATTCTTGGAAGCTCTCTTCGCATTTTTCAGTCCACACAAACTTCTCGGTCTTGCGAGTTAGTCGGGTCAAAGGGGCGGCTATCTTAGCAAAGTCTTGGACAAATCTCCTATAGTAGCC
This sequence comes from Saposhnikovia divaricata, assembly GCA_036435485.1. Classification (NCBI taxonomy): domain Eukaryota; kingdom Viridiplantae; phylum Streptophyta; class Magnoliopsida; order Apiales; family Apiaceae; genus Saposhnikovia; species Saposhnikovia divaricata. The sequence goes on from CM071600.1 coordinate 172,791,798, forward strand.
AGCCAACCCTATAAAACTTCTCACCTCTGTCGGAGTGGTTGGTCTCTCCCAATTTGATACAGCCTCTATTTTGGCTGGGTCCACTAGAATGCCTTGTTCGCTAATCACATGCCCTAAAAACTGAACTTCCTTCAACCAAAATTCGCACTTCGAGAACTTAGCGTATAACTTTTCTTCTCTCAATGCTCCCAATACAATCCTCAAGTGCTCTGCATGTTCCTCCTTCATCTTGGAATAAATCAAGATGTCATCGATGAAGACTATAACACACTTGTCCAAGTACTTCTTGAAGACTCGATTCATTAAGTCCATGAAAGCTGCAGGGGCATTCGTTAACCCAAATGACATTACTAGGAACTCATAGTGTCCGTACCGGGTGCGACAGGCCGTCTTTGGTATATCTTCTGGCTTAATCTTTAACTGGTGATAACCGGTTCTCAAATCAATTTTGGAAAAATAAACTGCGTCCTTTAATTGATCAAACAGGTCATCTATCCTGGGCAAGGGATACTTATTCTTTATAGTCACCTTGTTCAACTCCCTGTAGTCTATACATAATCTCATACTACCATCCTTCTTTTTCACGAATAACACCGGGGCTCCCCATGGTGACACACTAGGTCTTATCATCCCTTTATCCAACAACTCTTGTAACTGAGTGGCCAGCTCTTTCATCTCCACTGGGGCTAGCCGATATGGGGCTTTCGAAATTGGGGCCGTGCCCGGAGCTAAGTCTATAGCGAACTCGATGTCTCTATCAGGTGGTAGTCCTGGAAGATCATCCGGAAATACGTCCGCGAACTCATTAACGACAAGGATTTCCTGTAGGTTTGGTGCCTCTTTCTTGGTATCCTTCACATAGGCTAAATAGGCTTCGCATCCTTTACGTAACAGCTTCTTAGCTTGAATCATAGTCAGGAACTTTTGGTTTTGCCGTTTCCCACTAAACACTACTTCCTCGTCCCCTGGCAGTCTCAATCTTACTTTCTTCTTTACACAATCAATCTGGGCTCCGTGGGTTGTTAACTAATCCATACCTACTATTACATCAAACTCTCCTAGTTTAAAAGGTATTAAATCTACCCGAAAGTGTCGCCCTTCTATTTCTAGGTCACAACCTGGACATACTTGGGTAACAGGAATAATTTCATGATTAGCTATCTCTATTTGCAGTCTGTCTTTCAATGGTTCAGTCTTAAGGCCTAACTGACATACAAAATCTAGAGATATGAAAGACTTGGTAGCTCCCGAATCAAATAAAACATTTGCCTTAACTGAGTTGAGTAGTAGGGTACCTGCAATCACATCCGTGTTTCTCACGGCATCCTGCACCGTCATGTTAAAAGTTCTTGCAGTAGGGGCCTTGTTAGAAGCAGTTCCACTCACTCTCGATGCAGCTGGCCCAGAGGACATACATTCCCTCATTCGGTGCCCTGGTTTCCCACACTTGAAGCAATTTCCTCCGGCACTGGTGTTGTTACTAGTTCCTCGACAGGCGTTAGCATAATGTCCTGTCAGCCCACACTTGAAGCACTTCACATCCTGCAGGTTACACACGCCCGCATGTTTCCTTCCACATTTATTACATTCTGGGGGTTGGGCTCGGGATGGGGTAGAGTAAGACGATCCCTGTGGTCGGCCGCTCTGGCCCACACTCCAACTTTCAGCTCTCTTGGTTCCAAAGTTTCCGCTGGGTTGGGACATCGTTCCTCGCTTAAATTTTCTCGGAAAGCTCCCTCCCGCAGAGTTTCCCTTTCGACTATCAAACTTCCTCTTCTTTCCTTCCCTCTCCTTCTGCATCTGTTCACTCCCAGCCTCAACAATTGATGCCTTCTGTACCAGGGTGGCATAGTCTGTCAGCTCAAGAACCGCCACACGATTCTGAATCCATTGCTTTAGCCCTAATTGAAATCTTCGGGCCCTCTTTGCCTCAGAGTTCACATATTCCGGCACAAACCTCGACAGCTCAGTAAATTTGGCCTCATACTCGGCCACCGTCATGTTACCTTGCTTCAGTTCCAAAAACTTCAGCTCCATTTGTGTCTCCATGAACCTAGGAAAGTACTTCTCCAAGAACAGCTCGCTAAACCTCTCCCAGGTCACCACACCTCTTCCTTCCAAATTCTTCTTAGCTTCCCACCAATAGTTCGCCTCACCCTTCAGAAGGTAAGTGGCGAAAACAGTCTTCTGCTCCTCAGCGACACCTAGTATCTCGAAAGATTTTTCCATTTCCTTCAGCCAGGCCCTTGCCTCGACTGGATCAGCAGTTCCTTTAAATTCTGGGGGTTTCAGGGATTTGAAGTTCCGGAAAGCATTTGCATTAGCATTTTGGGGTGGTTGCTGAACTGGGGGACGGTCCAAGTTCTGCCTAAGTAACTCCATGAATTGTTCCATAGGGCCTCCCCTAGGATGCTCTGCCTCTCGGGTATCATCACCAGCTTCTTCTTCTTCATACTCAGAGTCATCAAACAAGTTATGATCGTTGCCCTCACTCTCACTCAGGTTGACATTCTCCCCTTCCCGGTTCTGGTGGCCTCCGGTCCCATGGTGGCTACCCTGGCCCTCAGAACTGATCGGGTGAGCTCGAGTGTTCATCCTTCTGGGTGGCATGATTCTGATAACAAAACAAGAAAGGGGTTAGGGTTTTCCAATTACCTGACAGCGTTTGCTCGGGTCAGGAGCGTATCGTTCCTCCTCATAAGGGTGGAAGTTGCAAAAGTTTTAATAGTCCGATGCTGGGGATAAAATGTCAAAACATTTTTGGAAAAAAATCTCTATGGAATGCGAAAACATTTGCAACAGTTTTCAAAATTTCAAAACCTCAAAATTTTTTTTTTTTTCGAAAAAGTTATTTTAAAAAAAAAATTGTAGGAACATTTTGGAAATTGTAGAGAACAATTTGAAATCGCATATCGTAAATTTGAAATAGCATGGTTGTATTTGTGGCTTGTAGCAATTGTATAATCACAGTTGTATATCAAAATAGTAGAGCATGGCATCGAAATGTAAAGCAATTGAGACAATATTAAGGAAACTGAAACTAAATAAGTACGGTACAAGGGTTATCACAAAGTTTGGATGTTAGAGCCAAATACATAGTTCCGATGTCAAAGTCTAGCAAAAGTGGAATAAATACAAGTACATCATCCGAATAGTCAGGGCTACACAAAAGTAGGGCTACATCCATACATACTACCCGAAGTCACATCTACATATCTGTAGGTCAGTCTACTCATCCACTGGTCAGAAAGGATACCACTGCACAAGTCAACTATCCCGCAAAATTGACACACTAATGTCATCTGAACCTAGGGGACTGAGCTATCAGTAACACATCACGGGGCCGGACCGCGGCGGAGCAAGGTCCTCACTCGGGCAAATGCACGACGCACAACACGCCTAGCATCCCTAGCCTGGATCACTCCGCCCCCACGGATCCCTAATCCAAGAATCCTCTCGCGACTCCTCCTCTCAATCCTATGGAGTCGAGCCCTAGTCCTCCTAGCAACGGCGGTCCTCATCTCAGCCTGGATCCTCAAGCGCGCCTCGCGCTCCTCCACTAGTGCCCGCCTCGCCTCGTTAAGTCGGGTCTCTGTAGAAAGTAAGTCTCGGGTCAGGAACTGCACCACGTAAGCGTGCTCAGTACCCGACACTGGGGGTAGGTCCATCGGTGGAGGTGGTATGACAGGAACAGGAGCAGGTGCAGCAGCAGTAGCAGGAGCAGGAGCAGTAGCAGGGGTAGGGTCAAGCTCCTCCTCGCCAGAAGTGTCATCCTCGGAGTCACCGTCCGATGAAACAGGGCTAGATGTCTGTGGAGAAGGTGGGGGTGACACAACACGACCCTCGCCGGATCTCACACTCTCCTCATCAGTAGCTACAAGAGATGGGGTAACAGGCTCTGGCTCAGGCTCAGGCTCAAAGGGCTCCTCAACGGGATCCTCATCATCAGTATCTCCTATCAGCGTAATCCAAGGGCCAAGCTCGGAGTCAGCACCCATATCCTCCTCAGGATCCTCGGTATCTCGCATCAGTGCCTCATCACGCTCTCTCTCGAAAGCCTCAGGGTCTGGTATCTCCTCCATCTACACAAGGGAAATAAGGAGGGTCACTAACCAAAAAGAAAGGTTTAGGAGTAGTTCCCTCACGGGCCTTAAAGTCAGGGCTATATCCGATAACCCGACTACAAACTCGATGATAGTTTTAAGTATTATTAAGGTTGTTATTAGGGTTATTATTATTGTTATTATTATTATGGTTGCTTTCTTAAATTACTATCGTTTCTGAGAACTATAACCTCGCTCTGATACCATTTCTGTGACGCCCCCAGATCCGGGGTCGAAGATCTAGGCGCTCACGGTCCATTTTCCATTAATAACATACCTGTTCTTGCACATAATATAATAAAACAGCCATCGACCCCACAATAAACTCACACCGCACACACACACACAGGTTAGAGCCTCAGAAACGTCACAACATTGATTAAGCAGTAATAAAAGTATCAGAGTTATTATAGACCGAATTAAATAGTATTTATGCTACCAGCAACACTTCGATATGAAGCGAAGTTGGCGGCTTGAAAGTTTGTTACGATACACTGCCTTGCACAGGTCATACTGATAAATAAAACGAACTAACAAAAGCTGCCAACCAATCCGGCTAATGGGGCCTACCGGTGGAATCTCAACTGCTGGCTCGGGTCTAGTCACCTGCTTTCGAGCAGTCTGTCTGGGTCTTGCCATTTCGCTTAGCTGTTGTGTTTGTAAAATTTGAAAACAAGCAAGAGTGAGCAACTATAGCTCAGCAAGAGATATATGTATAAGGTAAGCAATATAACATTTCATATGATTGGCAGTTATTAAACTTTTTTGTATCAATCAGATATAAAATCACTTGTCATTGTTGATAAATTCCGAAGGTGCAACAATACGTGCCCTTGTTTTCAAAATAAACTTGCAGTTCTAGATACTGCATAGAGTCAACATCTTTCTCATCAAAATAGAACACCATCAGCGACTTGGCACGAAAGCCTAAGAAGAAATGTCATTTTTCCAAAATGGAGGAATGGGACTTAAAGAAAACATAAAACCTGACAAGGATTGACGATGATCAGTCACCACATCCAAGTCCAATAATCCGCGGGTCTTCTCTACCGGTAGAAGGATAGAAACTACATCCGTAACTATCCCCGGGTGAAAACTACATCCGTAATCACCCTCGATGAAAACTACATCCGTAATTATCCTTCGGCAACACCTGGGCCGGAATAATAATTGATGGACCGCCTGGCTCACGGCCGCTTACACATCTCGGGAATCGTTCGTCAACGGTTCCCACACCTGCCAGAGTCCATTTTTCTTTTTCTTTTGAAAACTTGATTTTGATTGAAAACAGAGTAATTGAGGTCCGACATATGTCGACCGATGATTCTTGAAATCATACAAGAAGCAGAATCTGACCGGGGGTTTTCAAAAATGTTTTGAGTTCGAAAGAGTTCGAGTTTGAAAGTATTAAATGTATCTTGGATTGACTTCGTCCTTAAAATAATGAACAATAATTAATAAATAATATTTTAAGATTTAATATTAATAATTAATAAAATAATTATTCGATAAAATAAACTTTTAATCCAAGATAGGGTTTCGAGTATTTACGAAGATATGAACATAATTACTTGAGTATACGATACTCCCCGAATGACCCTTCGGGTTTTCGCAATCTAGATACGATATAATAATATACCGCTCCCCGGTCAATAGTATATACGGACCGCTACGACCTCTATTGCTAGAGTCGTTGTCCGAAGAAAACATTTCAATCTAAGTTCAAGGGGTACAAGCATATATGTACATATATCTCAAATTTCATCATAACCACAATAAGCATAAACATATATACGATTGAAAACTACAAACACAAAAGTGAAAGTCCTTATATATGTAAGTTTTGAAAAGTAAACTTGCCTTGGTTTGGTTGGGGTGGTCGAGCGTGCGGAGTGGAACGATCTATACATAAGTAATAACCGCTCGTTAGTACCTTAACAATATCTCTTTAATTACGGGCTTTTAGGGGGTACGAAATTAACTTAATGACCTCGTCTTATGACACTCTAGCCCCACTATAGGTTCATGTCATCACTCGATTACGCTCGTCACTTATTCGACTTAATTTAGTTACCACATTCGAATCATAACCATTACCCTTAGAATTATGCTCCACTAACGACTTTTTCCCTTGCGCGAAATTTACTCTAGCATTTTTCTAAAATTCAAAAATTCATATTTTAATCCAATTCTTTTTGGGTGGTCTTCACCACTGCATTCCCTAACTTCTCAAATTTTTCCATGATCCCACATATATTTTTAGGGCTCTAAACAAGGTTTACAAGGGGGTCACTTAGTGCAGTCCGGAATCCAGAAACACAATTTACTTCTCCGGCCATAACTTAAAATCTATACATCACCTAGTTATGATCCTTACATTTCCAGAAACAAAATTCAATTATCTTTCCAACAATATATGGTAGGACCTCAGGGGACAAGATTTGAGGGTTCAAAACCATGTTACAAGACAGGTCAATGTTCCTGGAAAAACTCAGCAAGCATGTACTACTTAGATCAACCAATTTTCTCAATTCCACAACACAACCAACACTTAATTCACTTAGTTCATGCTTTATAACACTCATGGAGATACATATACTATCCACAATCATAAAAAAATAACAATCACAACATCAAAACTCAAGATCCATGTCATCCACTACTTATACCACCAAGATTATCAATATAACACATGGATCTACTACCAAACACTATAAACACTACATGACCAAAAGGGTTTGTGATTTTTATACCTTCTTGAGCACCTAGGAGCCTTGGATAAGCCTTACAAAACTCAATAACACCTTGAATGGTCTCCTACAACCCTTACAATCCAAGATCTAAAAGAAAAACCAACCATGGTTACTATTCACAATATCTATCATAATTAATATCTTGAAATTGGATGGATGAAATGGCTTGAAACTCTTAACATACCTTGCTTAGATGATGTAGAGAGCCTAGTAATTATGTCTTGATTTATGAGTGATGAGAGATGGGGGAGGAAGAATTTTCTTCTTCCTTTTTAGTTCTTGGCCGAGAACACCTTGGAGGGGGGGGTTTGTGTTTTGATTTTTGTTGTTGTTGTTGGGTGAATAAGTGATAAAGTGATGTTGGGTGATACATATGTTGTATGTATAGGCAAAGTACTAGCATGGTATGGCTCCTTGTACTTCTTGTCTCCTCTTTTTGAAAAGCAAAGTAACTAGTTACTATTCCTCTTCCATTTGGTTAACTAGTTTGCTTATTCCTAACCACTTGGTTGCATGGGACTTGCATGCAATACTACTCCTTGTATCATTATTCTTCTACCAATGCTTGTCATTTAATCTTTAATTCGTATCGTATCTTAATTAATCTCTCGTAATAATATTTTGTCGCGTAGAGATTTCCCCTATAAATCCTTAAGTACTTAATTGTGTAAATCCCTCGAATATCCATAATTCCTCGTCATAATTCTTAATAAATCTTTTAATACTCTAATCATTCTCAAATCCCAAGTTTTATAAATCTTACTAACAATAAGACTCTTGCCTTCACAATCTTCCCTTTATCTTACATAGTGAATGCAACAACACAGTTTCCCAGACAATCAATTCTATTAATCAACAGGGATGACTAGAAAGGTTCCATATTGACAATGTCACAAGATATTAAATAAAAGAAATATTACCAAAAATTAGGGTTCTTACACTCTTTTTCCCCTCGGATCAATAATACGAACTCAGAAATCCGTTCCGGGTACTTTTATATAGTGTCGTCTAATAATATTCCTATTTCCACCAAAAATACTATTCATAACTTATTCTCTCTTTATTCCTTATAATTAGAAAAATGTCCTTGCACTTTCCCGCGCGTTCCTTAACCCTTTTACGGAACCACTGGACTTATACTAGATATCGATTTGGATGACATGAGACTACTTCCTCTGTTTGTATGCCATATCCTACTTTCTTGACGATAGATTATTCTTAACTAAGTTGTCAACCCATTGCATTCTTCATGACATATAAATATCGGAATCCATATCCATTCCATAATAAAAGTTTTAATTCCTACCAAAAATCAGGGTTCTTAAAGTCTCCCCTCCTTAAAAGGATTCCGTCCCGGAATCAGGTAGGAAGCAAAGAGTCATTTGTCTGTCGTTTCACTTTTTAGCTTCCCGGTCAATTCTTAGTCATTCTACCCTTTCTCAGCACATCTACAAGTGCTACAATACATACTTTATCCTTTTTCCATAAACTTTGCTACTTTTCATACAACAAACTATCCGGGTTATGCTCTTACTCAATCTTATCCTTATTGATACATGCAGTAACATTGGTATCATTATCGCACTGCGAATTTTGAGGTAACCTCGCTCGCACTATGCATTTCCTGATCGCTTTAATCTTCGCAATCTCGATCAATATAGAAAAGTGGAAAGATTTATTGAGAGATCACAATGATCAATGAACATTTGTTATATTGCATAGTTAGTACAGAAGGTGGCCAGCCTTTAGTACTTGACAAGCAATTAAACAAGTTATGGTATTCCACTTAGACTTCTATCACACAGACAGATAGTCACGTAGCAGTACATCCCCTCCTTAAAGGGTTGTTCTTCTCAATTCAAAAAGAAGGTGAATAATAGAGAAGAAAAGAAAAGAATTTCAAAGAATTATAGAAAGTTTTCATGATTGTAAAATATCATACTTAGAATTTACCTCCGAACTATAGGGGTTCATCAAAGAAGAAAATAATCATAATTATATCCAATACTATTTGATCGCAATCTCACGTGTCAACATACCCTTACTGCTCCGTCCATCATTCTATGGACCTATACTCTTGTTTAATTTTAGCAACACTCACTTTTGGAAATCCTTCATCTTCTCAGGTCAAATCTTAGTTTCTCGCTTGACATCATTGTTACTGACATTCCATGCCACGCTACTAGCTTTTCATATCTATAATACTAACACTATCAGGTTGTCATCCCGAGAATTCATTAGAAAGCCCATTCATTAATCCATTCATCACATTCCTTGCTTCACATTCCATAGTTGCTTTCCCAGTCTTTTCTTTATCAATCACATCCTTCTTATTATCTTATTCTTATTCACTTCTGTTATTTACCTCCACTGTTATCTCATTATCAAGACGTCCTTTGTACTTGGCACCTTCTTATTGGTATCCCGTCACATTTGCTCAATAATCATCACCTTCTTTTCGATCCAAGAGGCTCTTTATTACTCACTCCATCTTTTTCCTCGAATCTTCTCAACTTAAAGGGAGTTAATCCGTATGTCTCTTATGTTTTCAATTTCCACTATAATCTCTTTATGAGCCATCATAGCATTATCATTTATCTCAAACATCACATCATTCCAATTTAAACCTTCCGAAATAAATCTTGTCGGTTTCTCTAACTTAGATCCAATATAATCTATTTCTGCCAAACTTATTTCTCATCACTTGTTCTTTTCTATCCGGGATTTTTCACAAGTAGTTCTTCGTAAGTCAGACCAGGTCGTATATCTACCTGCTCGTACTCTTATCATCTGTCAAGCATCTGCGTTTTACTGGCGTAGCATTGCCATATGAAACCCGTTACGACCATGCTATAAGTTTTGGGGGTAAAGCTGGCTCGAATGCCACCTTCCGAACACTTTTAAACTCTCAAATGGCCCAAAAATCTCGGGCTCAACTGCCCTTCCCTCCAAGTCTCATTAATTCTTCCCATGGGAATACCTTTATCATCATGAATCATCAACCTCATATTCTCTATCTTGTTTGCGCAGAAATACACTAACATAAACCTGCTTGTCATTCATCAACATGCCATTTAGGTTATCAATAGCAGCACTATCTTTACCTTTGCATTGTCATCTACTTTCTCAGAAGAATCACCACTATATTAATGCAGTCCATTGCTGAATCACCATCGTTTGCTGTTTACGTAATGCTTTAATAGTTAATCAAACGGGTTTCATAGTCGTCATATCCAAAAATTCTCTAGAAAGACGAACTAATCACTATTTCTTATTCATAAGGAATACTTCTTGAACTTGATGTAAATATTAATGAAGCAGATAAAATTGTAGAAGAGCTTCAATTACCGCAGCTATGCCAGGTTGATGAAATTGTTAATCAGATATCTTCAGTAGATGACTGGAAACTTAGCGGTTTACTTAATCAATTTCGTATCATGGTCCTGGTTTACCTAAAAATGAGACCTTCTAATGTATGTAATATGCTTAAGACGCCATCAGGAACCGAATCTTTACTTAGACTATTATTACCGTCGATTCTTGCACAATCATCAGAAGGAATGTAAATTCCTCCACTCCGATATGACCTTCAAGGTCCTTCCAAATATCATTCTGTTTCTTTGGTATGAACATTTATAATTATTCCTCTATACTTAGAGTGTTGGCCAACTCATTGGCCTTTCCTGATAATAATAATTTCTTGAAATCAAAGTTCTCTGGATCTATTCCAACTCAAATTTTTCTACATCATTCCCATCACTATCGGGTGAAAGCATTCTCTCTTAAGCTCTATTGAAGGAGAAAAGTATCTATCAGTCTTTTTCCATAAGTCATTGCTTCCACCTTTCTGCGTGAACTTTATCACGGTTACTCCTAATCATAACTAGGATATTTATTTTCTTAATCCTTTCTTGTTTAAGGATAATATCAACCTTTATTTGGTTCAATCCATACTTCCTCATGTCTCACACATGCCTCGCCTGGCATTATTATTATTGGGTCATACCTGCCCTACCAAACTTCTATTTTGAAACTCAGAATATTACCCTTTTTCCTGTAAGGTTTCTTAGGTCATCCTCAATTCTATTTTTAAAAATACTTACATCCTTTAGTTACCAATCACTTCATAATTCCTTAATAAGGGTCTCTTTTAAATCATTCACATCTTGATAATCTATAGGTAGCTTCATGCTAACCTTCTCTTTCGAACGGATGTCAGTCTACATGACCTTCAAAAGACAACATATATTTGGTAATGGCAACAAGGATGTTCCAGAAGATATTGGTTGTGTTTAACGTGAATCTCTTAGTACTTATCACTCTTCTTAAAGATACTAAGTTTCAGATAACCTTTATGCATCATACTTCACAATCTTTGACAATTTCCATAAGCCTTTTATTGATCACTTTCCTCAGTCATACTATGTTCGTTGTATATATAAAATCCCAACATTATGTACCTCAATTCACTATGGTTGGGTTTCTAGCTCATAAGCTGGTCAATCATATACACCTGAATTACTTCACTTTGTATCGAAAGTTCTCGCGGTTGGTGCTCGGTTAGAAGCACCCCGCTTTGTCCTTACATTGCTAGTCTAGTCACTTTATAATTCTTCACCACATGGCCCCAAATGGCCGCGTTACAGTATGTGAGTTTAGGGTTAGCTAACGACATTACTTTTCTAGCAATTTCTGGCGTAGTGCCTCATTCGTCCATAGAGAAGATAATTCATCTGGGATAGGTTACGTTTATCAGTATGCCTCTTCCCATGTACTCTTAAACTCCTTCACATCTTTTCAACTACTCTAATCAATTCCACGTGCCACGTAAGCTTAACACTTCTGGCATACAGCCTTTTCATCTAAGTCAATCCCGGAATTTCTCAGCCCGGCTTATTTCTTAATCACATTTCCCTTTTTCCGTCCAATCTCAACTTCATAATTTTATCTCTACAATCAACTGTAATAATCGGGGTCTGTCTACCAACCCGCATAGCGGCTACCTTTGTGACGCCCCCAAATCTGAGGTCAGAGATTCAGGTCGTCACATCACCATCCAACCATATCATACCTGTATTAACTTTACAACTCAACAATACATCCATCCAGACCTCAATCTTACGCACATACAAGTTAGAGCCTCAGAAACGATAATCAAAAGTAACACTAAAAATTACAATTCATCTGTACAATCCAGAATCTTACGCACCTCCACTTATACAACTACACTTGAAGACACGTCATACTATTACAATTGAAAACCTATCAGAGACTTACTCTGTAGTATTTGTCAGGAACTAAATCCTCTCACGGGTAAATCTTCTACTCCTCTTCTGCTAGTGCGGAGTTAACCGACCAAATTGTTCTCTTTCTGAAAAGTTTTTATAAATCAAGAATGAGCTACATAATGCTCAGCAAGTTCACCATTTTGAAAAATAATAATGTGGTTTATTTCGAAAACGTTCCCAACTGTATGGGTATATATCTCAGATTTCAAAACATAATTTGACAATATAAATGTCCGAGTTTGAATAAAATATTTATACTCACTAAGGAGCTTTAAAAAAATAACATATGAATCCTTTATAAGGTTCCCATTTCAATATATCTCAAGTTTGAAAATATATACATATGAGTATATCATTTTCGGCAAAACACTCTACGGTTAACATACTCTACAGGGAATACATTATAGCAAAAACCTCTTTCCTTCCATTAGCTTAGAAGGTCTCTCATTCAAAAGCATTTCATTCTTTGAAATAATTGCAAGAGTGCACTAACACGTGCCAATCTTTATAGAAAATCTTGCAGTTCTAGATAGTGCCCGATGTCAATATTTTTCTTATCAAAACCACACTATCGGCAACTTGGAACTTAGGCCCAAGAAGTAGTGTTTGAGTATTTTTCCAAAGTGGAGGATGGGACTGGAAGAAAACATAAAAACCTGACAAGGATTGACGATGATCAGTCGCCACAACCAAGTCCAACAATCCGCGGGTCTTCTCTACCGGTAGAAGGATAGAAACTACATCCGTAACTATCCCCGGGTGAAAACTACATCCGTAATCACCCTCGATGAAAACTACATCCGTAATCATCCTTCGGCAACACCTGGGTCGGAATAATAATTGATGGACCGCCTGGCTCACGGCCGCTTACACATCCCGGGAATCGTTCGTCAACGATTCCCACACCTGCCAGAGTCCCTTTTTCTTTTTCTTTTAAAACTTGATTTTGAATGAAAACTGAGTAGTTGAGGTCCGACATCAGTCGACCGATGATTCTTGAAATCGTACAAGAAGCAAAACCTGATCGGGGGTTTTCGAAAATGTTTTGAGTTCGAAAGAGTTCGAGTTTGAAAGTGCTAAAGGTATCTTGGATTAGCTTTGTCTTTAAAATAATGACAATAATTAATAAATGATATTTTAAGATTTAATATTAATAATTAATAAAATAATTATTTAATTAAATAAACTTTTAATCCAAGATAGGTATTTTTGAGTATTTATGATGATATAAAAATAAATACTTAAGTATACGATACTTCCCGAATGACCCTTCGGGTTTTCGCAATTTAATCACGGTATAATAATACACCGCTCCCCGGTCTATGGTATATTTGGACCGCTACGACTTCTATTGCTAGAGTCGTTGTCCGAAGAAAACATTTCATTCTAAGTTCAAGGGGGTACAACATATATGTGCATATGTCTCAATTTTCATCATAACCTCAATAAGAATAAGCATATAATACGATTGAAAACTACAAACACAACAGTGAAAGCCCTTATATATGTAAGTTTTGAAAAGTAAACTTGCATAGGTAGAATCAGGAACATAATATTTTGAAAATAAATGCTTAGGGTTGGAAAACTTGCCTTGGGAAGGTTGGGGTGGTTGGGCTCGTGGAGTGGAGCGACAATCTATAAATATCCAATATTCGCTCGTTAGTATCTTAGCAACACCACTTAATCATAATGTTTTAAAGAATACAAGACCATCTTAGCGACTCCACCATTTGACCCACTAACCCTCCTATATGACCATGTCATCACATTATCACATTCTTTACCCATTCGACTCAAATCTATTCCTCAAACTCGAAACTCAAATGAATACTCTTAAAACTACTTTAAACTAATCTCCTAAGTGGTTTTTCACTTGCGCACAACTCGCTCTAACATTTTTATAAAATTGAAAAATTCAAATTTTAATCAGATTCTTTTTGGGTAGCCTTCCTTACTGTAAGACCTAGCTATTCTCAATTTTTCACAATTTTTGCAGAAAGTTTGAGGGTCCAAAGACAGTTCACAAACAGACCATACAGTGCAGTCGGGATTTCAGAACCACTCCTCACTCTTCTTGTCATAACTCAAAATCTACACATCACCTAGTCAGGAACTTTATATTTCTGGAAACTACATTCAAATACCTTTCTAACCATGGGTATTAGACCCTCGGGAGACCAGTTTAAGGGGTTCAAAAGCCTACTGTAAGACAGTACATACTCCCAGACTTTTTACACAACACTTATCTTCTTTCAAACCTTCAAGAACCCACTTTATACCTCACATCTACCATCAAAACCACCAAGACTTGACTCTCTAGCATACATGGGGTTATATAAACTAAGTACAAGCTTTAAAATCACATCAACAACATATAACCTCAAGATTTTCATCATCCATAACTCTTATAACCAAGATATGCACCAATACTCTTATATCTAACATTATAAACCATAAACACTTCATGACTAAGAGGGGTTAGAGTTTTTATACCTTCTTGAGTAGCTAGGGACCTTGGGTGAGCTTTATAACCTCTAAGAACACTTGGATGAGCCCTTACAAACCTTAATCCTTCAAGATCTAAAAGATGAACAACTTTGGTTACCATTCATCCAATCCTTCAACAATTTTTATCTCAAAATTCAATGGATGAAATGCTATGAAATTGATAACATACCTTTGCTATGCTACAAGGAGGCTCTAGGAATTTTATTGTGATTTGTGAGAGAGGGGAAGTTGAAGAAAAAAATTCTTCTTCTTCCTCCTTCTTGGTTCGGCCGAGAGCTTCCAAGGGAGAGAGAGAGAGAGTTTTTGTGTTTTGGTTGGTGTTTGAAATGAGATGTATTATGGTTGGTGTATGAATGTGTGTATAATATGTCACATGTTTCCACTCTAGGGTTAGTATACTAGGCATGAACCATGCCTCCTTGTCTCCTAGGTTGTAACACCATCCAACTAGTCACTATTCATGGTTACTTTATGCTTTATGCTTTTTTGCTTTCTAGTTCATTTCCTAACTGGCTAGTTACATGACACTTGCATGCTATATCCTTCCTTGTATTATTATTTCTCCACCAATGGCTGTCACTTAATCCTTAATTCATATCGTATCATAGTTAATTCCTCGTAATAATATTTTGTCGCGTAGAGATTTCCCTTATAATTCTTTAAGTACTTAATTGTGTAAATCCCTTAAATATCCACAACTCCTTGTCATAGTCTCTTGAAATCTTCTAATACCCTAATAATTCTCCAATCTCAAGTTCTTATAAATCTTAATAGTAGTAGGCCTCTTGCCTTCAACAATCTTCCCTTTTTCTCACACAGTGAATATAACAACATAAAATTTTCAAATAATCAATTCCATTACATAACATAGGTGACTCAAAAGGTCCCTAATTCACAATGTCATAAGCTTTTACACATTTAAAATATTACAAAAATCAGGGTTCTTACAACCTTGCCCAGTCCGCAGGGTTCGCTCCAGTTTCCACCCTCTTCAGGGACGTCTTCTGATAATCAGAAAGACAAGGTTTGCCAAAGTTTGTTGAAGTTCTTTCCAGAATCAGGGAAGTTTTGGTCAATCTATCCACCCACTGGTAACACTAAGAAGATCAATTCCTAAACCTGAAGAACGGTTCTATGAACATCCAAGAGGGTAGAATCATAAGTAGTTATAATAAGAGAAAGATTATCATAAAGTTGGAAGTTTAACCACTGGAAATGAGCCAAATATATACATCCCATAGAAGAAATCCAAAGTTTTGAACTGAAACATGCCACATCTTCCTGATATATATACGTCCTAATAGTCGATACTACCAAATGTCAGTCGACCTAACCACTAGTCTCAGAAGGAACGCCACCGTCTGAGTTAGTCGTTCCACACAATTGGTACTACTAAGGCCATCCGAATCTAGTGAATCGTGCTGTTCGAATGCATCCGCAATTACTCTGCCGTGCTACATAAGCACACCACCTAAACATTTTTTTGTCTATTCAAACTTCTTAGTCCTTTGTTGGTGTGGTTGGTCTTTCTCAATTGAAACTGCCTTTGAATCGGTGGGGTCAACCAACACTACTCACCACTAATCGCATGTCCTCATAATCGAACTTCATTTTGCCAGAATTTATACTTTGAGAACTTGGCAGACACTTGCTCCTTTAGGTTCCACCTTTAAAACGTTCTTCATTATCTCCTAACCACTGATCGTATTACTCGATCCATTTATGATTCAGCATCGGAATAAACTTAATGTAACTACTATAATCCATTCAAGGAAAAGAAAGAATTTAATATTCCTCTGAATCACATGCATCTGATTCTTCTGGTTCATCGTTTCCATGAGTTGAAACAAACCTATACTTAGTTCCTAACAGTAGTCTCATTACTAGTTTATCACAGACTCACTGGTCTTTTCCTCTAGTGTAGGTTCTGAGATCATCGTCTTGCTTACTATTTTCTTATATAACTTTATCCAATCATGCCCTCAATTCCCAATGTCTTTACTTTCTAAGCTGATCCATTCGTAAAATGAAAATTTCCTTGAATAAACCACCTTATCAATCTCAATTTGACTTCATGGTTATAACCTATGAAATCTTCTTTTTCATGGCGAATTATCTTATCAACATTCCCACTAATTCATTTATCAAATGATATGGCACTTGCAGCCTCTATCTCAACTACTCATGGAGACTTTGCTCCCTGTCCTATATCGATGTCTTTCACAATCATGCATTATTCTAACTCTTTTCTCACTGATATGAAAGTCTCTAAGGATTCTCATCTATCCCCATATGAGTTCTCAAGTAATCCTTTCAATCTGTCTTACTTGTTGGTACTACATCCGGTAGTCCGGCTATGAATCCAATATGCACCTTTAGATCTTTTAATAATATCTCAGTTCTTTACGCTCACTTCTCTGAGCACAATACCTTTAACTCTCACAGTCTCTCTACCTGCAGCCCTCATTTCCTCAAGGGTAAACTCTTTATCCTTCACAGGATTCACCTCCTTAGCTGGAACCTCCTCTAGGTTCTCAGTAGGGTACTCTATCAAATCTACAAGCCGATCGTCAGTCATATAATAAAGCATCATCATGCTGCTGCTCGTAAGCCTCAAGGTTTGTCGCCTTGCTCGTCGATACGATATTGAGCTAAGTTACTATTATGATACTTAAGAGTTCCCATAAGGATTTTAGGTGAACTTGGCAAGAGTTCTTATTATCTTATTGAATTTATCATTTTAACGTCACTTCATCTCTAGGATATATAACTCCCGCTCTGATACCATTTCTGTAACACCCGAAGATCCGGGGTCAGGGGTCGGGTCGTTACGGTCTCAATTCCATCAATAATACTTGACTTGCATCAAAATACATAAGCAGCATGCTATGACCCCGCAATAATATCACATCACACACACACAACCAGTTATAGTCCCAGAGATGAAATCAGAGTAACTAACAAATATTATTAATCGCAAGATTGAGTTCTTACAACCCAACAGATTTACAATTTAACCATTACATACTCTTTGCCATCCATTTGTATATGTCGCATAATAAATACATTTGATACTCAAATGCTACCAACTAGCCTACCAATAGCTTCCTCTTCAGCAATGGTAGCTATGATCTCAGTGGTTAATCCTTTGACGACGATCACTTGCTCGCACCGATTGCGCTTTGTGCGGGTCATCAGATCTAGCTGTTGTTGTGATATAGATAAATAAAACAAGGGTGAGCAATAGCCCACCAAAAAGAATATACTGAACAGTGATAATATACAACAGTTCATAATATCTTTGTAACCATATGCCATGCATTTACGAAGATAGTGCCAGTATAATGTAAATGATGAAGTTACAAGGTAACTCAAAATATATATGCTGCAAAAATATCTGCTAAGCAAAAGATAAGCAAGATATTATCATTTGTTATAAAAGAGGAACTTGCAGGAAAAATATTGCAATTCCAGTTTTGAACAATTTTCAACCCTGCCAACATTGAGAATGTTGCAGAAAATAAATTGATTTGGATTATGAACTAATGCGGGAGTATTGTCACACCAGATGACACCACCTTACGATGATCAGTCGTAGGTTGTGCATCTCAAGATTTGTTTCTCTACATGTAGAAGGAAGAACGTACGCCGAATCTCCCTAGCCAACGGTTGGGCATAGTTGGGACCGGCGCCACTCGGACCCTATTTCCAGGATGGACTGTCCCACAGCCTCTTATACCAGTTTTACTGATGGACTGTCCCATAGCCTCTTACACAGATTTTTAATGATGGACTATCCCACAGCCTCTTACACAAATACTCCTAGTTCGAATAATTCCATGACTCTGAAACGTAAAGCTCGTCCCCCTTTCCCCAAGTATAATACTTGTTGATAAGACTCCACAAAGTAGTCGTATCTAGTTGGAAAGGAAAATTCACCAATATTTCCCAAGCTAATGCTTGTTAATCGATATTGACTTGTTCCAATAATCTTACCCCTCGAATGATGAGGAAGTAACAAACAAACTCAATTTGATGGTTAGCAACCAAGTGCGAGTGAAAAGAATAGTTTAACAAGTATATGACAGGGCAGTCAACGAAATAACAGCTCTCAAGCAAGGTTCTCTTATATTTTAAAAGATATATTCGAATGAAGGATGGAGTTCTGAGAACCTTCCTTGACAAAATAATAATAATAAAACTCAGATTAGTGTACATAATATTTGAAGATCGAAGATAGTGTTTGAACGAAGTAATATATTTTAAAGCTTAGTTAGCAAGAATTAAATAAATAATAAAGGAATATTTATCATATCATAATTATTCAAAGAATATTCTTAGAATAGATTGTTGCTCAAAGTAACCTTCGAATGAATATAGGGAATTTATTTATTAAATAAGTGATTCCTCGAATAAATATTTGAAATAATATCCAATAAAGACATCACCCTTAAATGGATGTTCAAGAAGATATTCATTAAATAAATAAAGGTCAACCGAATATTCCAAATAATATTCATTAAATAACCCAGAGGAATATTTAGGATAGTATTCGATAAATACTCAATCTTAAAGGAGTATTAAACAATATTCAGCAAATATCTAAAGGTCAAATGAATATTTGAAATAATATTCCTTAAGTAAATAATCTCGAATGAATATTCAAAATAATATTCATAAAATAAATAAAGCTCCAATGAATATTCAAAGTAATATTCATCAAATAAATAAACTCAATTGAATATTCCAAATAATATTCAATAAATAAATAATGGAAAATATTTACTTAAATATTTTCCTCCGAAAATAATCATGATATATCAAGAAATACCGACTCCCGGTCTATATTCGAAGAATGAGATTCGTATGCCCTTCGCTAAGGGTCTTAGCAATATCCGGCTTATAACTAATATATCATATCTAGCTTATAAGCCAATTTAAAATCAGGAACAAATATCACAGAAACCAGAGTCACAATATAATTGAAAACAGGCATGCATGCTATGGCATATGTAAAACAGAAATCATATACATATATTATCACAACAACAGTTCCAAGTATTGAAAACTTTCGTGGTAGTCGGGTGGAGGTAGTGTGTCCTGGGTCAGCTTGGTGATCTATAAATAATCAGAATATTCGAGATTAATCAATTAACGTTGTTTAAAAATCTAAGTATAAACTTAATTTAGGTTATAACACGTTTTCAAATTATCTCGTTATGCACCCTTTTTGTGTACTCTTATTAACCTCGTTTTGACCCGACATTTGCTCGTTATTACGGCTCGTCATTACACTTACAATTGGTATATACTTAGGTCATGTAAGTGCTAAGGTAGGTCGTATACGAACCAAGATTATACCTCGAGTTTTATC
The DNA here is from genome assembly GCA_036435485.1 of Saposhnikovia divaricata. Taxonomy (NCBI): domain Eukaryota; kingdom Viridiplantae; phylum Streptophyta; class Magnoliopsida; order Apiales; family Apiaceae; genus Saposhnikovia; species Saposhnikovia divaricata. The sequence continues at coordinate 172,811,824 of CM071600.1, forward strand.
TCCCGTTTCCTAAGTGATTAACCAAAGTTATAACCAAGTGGGCTTTTAGGGGTTCGTTCGCGCTTATCGTCGATTCAAACATTTTTATAAAATTGAAAAACGATCCGTTTGACACGAGGTTTTCTCCTACACCTTCCTTATGATCTCTAATATTTAATTACCATGATTCGTCACTAACTGACATATATTACCGAGGTTCAATTTTAATAACGAACTCGTACTTACGGTTTCGAACGACTTTTAGTAAATCGGCCATATTTCCTAAACCGTAAGTCCGTTTGTTTCGATTCTTTCGCCAAAACGATCTATGACTCGAGATCTACAAGGGTATGTCACATACTTAACCAGATTCCACAATTATACCTACTGTGATGCACGGTTTTTAAGATCTATCGAAATTTCGGCATTACAACGGCTATAACTCAGATATTTCCAAAATCAAAACCCTCATCCACAACCAACACTCATGGGCAATATTTATCATCTCCCTCACTGTCTTCAACAGGTCTTGGAGCCACAAAACATATATTAACCTTTTTATAACACCCACACAACATACATGCTCTAAATCATGCATACAAGCCATAAGCATCATCAAATCTCATAAACTAAAAACTAGGGATGATATCTCTACCTTGCTTTCAAGCTTAAGGATTCTAGCACACTATAACAAGTCCAAACCTTGCACAAAGATCCATTTTTGAAGCCATAGAAGCAAGAAACAAAACATAAAAGCTTAGTACGTTACTATTCATCAAGAACATAGAACTTTGTAAAATCAATTTGAAAATGGAATGCTTACCTCGTTGCTCTGAAACTTGGTGAGCCTTCCTAACTTTCCCTAATCTTTGTTTTTAGCTATAGATCTTGAATTATGAGTGAGTAGAACTCAAGAAAATATTTTACTATTCATCTTGCACAAAAGGGCCGAATGGTTTCTTTTTGGAAGAGAAGATGGAGTTGCTTGCTTTTGCTCGGTTGAATGAATAAAGTGATCAATAATTTCATAGATATTTGTTGGTTAAACCATGGTTTAGTTGATGGGTTAAGGCTTGGTTAAGGGTTTGTCACCATGTGAGCAAGTGTTGGTGTCTTATGGTGCACCTTTTTGCTAACTAGCTTGGTTTGTTTATAATGATGCTAGTTACTTGGTGACTAACTTGGTTACTTGGTTCTATCCACTTGCACATGCATGTATCTTGGCTCTCTACTTGTTTCTTTGTCCGGTTATTGCTCAATTAATTGATCGTTCGGAGGAATACCTCTAAGATTTCTAGTTAGGGTTTTACCGGAAACCGTCTTAATATTTATACTATCATTCTCAATTTTCTTTAATAATTCTTGAAATCATATTCCTTAAATCTTTTCAATAATCCCTTAAGTCTTTCATTGTCCAGGGAAATCTCGGGGAAAATAAAAGTGCTATTTTTCAGAATTCGATAACTTTTACATACACTCTTTTTCCCCTTGGATCATTAATACGAACTCAGAAATCCGTTCCGGGTACTTCTATATAGTGTCGTCTAATAATATTCCTATTTCCACCAAAACCACTATTCATCACTTATTCTCTCTTTATTCCTTATAATTAGAAAAATGTCCTTGCGCTTTCCCGGACGTTCCTTAACCCTTTTACGGAACCACTGGACTTATACTAGATATCGATTTGGATGACATGAGACTACTTCCTCTCTTTGTATGCCATATCCTACTTTCTTGACGATAGATTATTCTTACCTAAGTTGTCAACCCATTGCATTCTTCATAACATATAAATATTGGAATCCATATCCATTCCATAATAAAAGTTTTAATTCCTACCAAAAATCAGGGTTCTTACATTATCTGAGGCAGTATGGTTATGAGTAGGAGCGTGTAAGTTGTATCAATCATTTTAGTCGCGTGGATTTTGTTTTAAAGACTTATTTATTTAAATTACATGTTTGGCAGGTTTCGTTTTAATGTTATATATATATATATATATAATTTTATGGATGACTGGGTTAGTAATTGAGGTGTTGTGTACAGGACATAGTCCATTATGCGAATAGGTCATGCCCGATTTTCGGTAGAATAGACATTCACCAACGAGTGGTAAGCATATGGAATTAACGAGACTCGTAACCAAAAGGTTTATGTTATAATGGTGTACGAGGACTGACGGAATATGGCTATATATGTATGAGGTGATACAAAGGAATCCTAGAGTGGAAGAAACAACTGGGGAATTGAAAGAGAAATGTTTGAGAAATACCGTCCTATGTTATTTTAATATTGATTCTGAGGACAGAATCCTATTAAGGGGGGAATGATATAACGCCCTAGAAAATTTCATATTTATAAACATTTATTTATATAAATATGGATTATATTATGTGAATATTGGGTGAAGGTGAAAAAAATGCGTGAGGTCATATTTATGTGCTTATGTGCTGATTTATGTATGCAGTGTAAGTCCGTAAAAATCTATTTAAATATGCATTATTGATCTTCTGAGATTTTTATAAAATCATAGGAGTTATTAAAAATCATGAAATCTTTTGTGTTATCATCTTTATGAAATTATTTAGTTTTTAAAATTATGGGAAGAATTATTTTGTGTGTTTAAGTATTTTAAATTGATTTTATGATTTATATTGTATTTAAAAAATCAAAACTTGTAAAATTCATATTTAATTCGTTTTTTATCCTAAAAATACTTTAAAAATATGGGGAGATATATAATTTCATTTTCTAAATTTTAAAAATAATATTGAGATTTTTCTTTAATTTTAATTATTTATTTTGTAGTTTACACAGCTGGGTTAATTGTTTCAATCAGAAATTTTTGAAAAAAAAATTCCTAAACCTACTTTTATTTCTTTTAAACCCCTAATTGAATATTGCAGTGGGCTGGTGGATTTCTCTCGAACCTTCATCTTTTCTCTCGACCTCTCTCACTCTTTCTCTCGCAGAATCTCCCCTCTCTCCTTCTCTCCCTCTCCCACGAGTCTCTCCCCCATCTCTTTCCCTCTCGAGCTTGAATCTCCCCTCTCCCCTCTGTTATTTGTTGCTCTAAAAATTAAGCGTTTTAAATTGCAAGCGAACAATTTGTTTCGTTGTAAAATATGAGATTCGTTCCGCAGAGACTAACATTTTCGCATTTCCTTAATTCTTAATTTAATCGGAATAGGACAATTTGGTTTTGGAGAATTTTGATTTTACCCTAATTAATTACTAAATGAAATTCTATTTTAAACTAATTAAAACTAAATTATTCAAAGAATTCTAAAATTAATCTAAAATTTATTCTGAATTTTCTAAATTTAAATTAAAACTAGATTTTATTCAAAAATTCTTTTTTTTTTGAATTAAAACTTATTTAACATAAAATTTTAGAAAAAAAAATATTGGGCATGATAAATTCGTAAATAGAACTAGCCAAAGAAATTTCCAAAACAATCCAAATTAAAAACAAAACTCGGAAAGCTGCAATTGGCAATAAGAAATACAGACATGGAGAAAACAGCAGGCTCAGAAAGAAAACAATACATGACTCTGAAAAACTGCGACTTGATTTGGACAAAATTCGCAACTTTAACAAAAACTAACAACAAATTCGAACTAAACACAATAATGGCAATGGCAACCCAGCAATCGCAAGAATCAACAACAAATTCGAACTAAACAGCGACAAACAAACTAAACTGATGAGTCGGAGAAACTCGCAACGATTTAAAACTCAAAACAAAGCTAGAAAAGAAACGAAAACAGAAATCTCAGACTTGAACTTAGAAAACACTCGAAAACAGGAAACTCGGACTCAGCCATCACAAAAAAAAACGCAAACAGAAATTCAAGACAATCGACGAAATCAAAACCCATCAAACTCAACGAACAATCCCAGCTGCAAACTTTGGACATCAATTTACAAACAAAAAGAATTACAGCGTGCAAAACAGCAACAATACAGCAATTACAGTCATAACTCGCGAAACCAGTTGCAGACTCGGTAAAACTCAATCCAACTCAGCCATCAAAACAGTGATTCTCAGCGAAGTAAGCACAATTAGTAATACTTTAACTCAACAATCGACAATCCAACACAGAAAACATTAACACGCGGAGAAATCAAATCGATTTAATCTAATAAAATCACGGACTCGCATTTCTGAATCCATCAATAATAAAATCGAAACACAAAGAAGAAACGGAATTGGAGGAAGGCGATTGAGACAAGGAAAAAGAAAAAAAAATAGATAAGTGAGTTTGAGTTGGAGAGAATCGAACGGGGAAGAAGGGAGAAAGGAGAGGGAAGAAGGAAAGGAAGAAGGGGAAACTAGTAAGCGAAAAAGAAAAAAAAAAGAAAGGGGTGAACTGGTGGGTTGAAGAAGGAGAGGAAAAGAGAGAGTTTGTGGGTTTATTGTTTTATAGAAGTACTGGGTTTAATTCGAATTAAAAGGGGAAGGGGTTCGTGTATATTGAAAAGAAAACAGGGGAGAATTGCTAATTACTGTAAATAAAAGAGAGCAAATGAAGTTAAGACTTCAAATTAATACACTAAAACAGGTAATAGAATTGCTGAAAATTAACGAAACAAATATTTTTGTGTTTTTTTTATTACACTAAGACATAAAATATAAAACTTAGATCTACAATTAACAATTATAAAGCCCACAATAAAATGGAAATTTAAAGGGGCATAACTACGTTAAAAACTAAATTATAACTACGAACATGAAATTAAAAATCCTTACTTTCAACCCCAAGTGGTTAGCAACGGGATTTACGAAAATAACGAAAGCTATGTAAAATAAACGAGAGAGCAAGACAAGAAATTAAAGGAAATGAAATTGCATTAAAATTAAAAAGAGTGTTTACAAGATTTGAAACTAAAAAAATTACAAGAAATTAAAACTACCCTAAAATCTAAGTCATTCAATACAAGGGGGGTGAGGGGGTATTTATAGGATAGGAATTAGGGTTAAGGGGGGGTGTTTGGTAAATCCCCACCATACATTTGTGGTGTGTGGTGGTGAAATCCTAGCCATCAAATGCCCCCATACCTATCTTTTGCTCGTCCTCGAGTAAAATAAAAACAAAATGAAAATCTAGATGCAAAGTCCTATACTCCTTTTCGTAAGTGTGACGGTTGCATTTGGCATATGCAACAAGCCCTTTAAACCCCTAGGCAGCCCTAGTGGACGAGTGAGGTCTCGTAAGGGCCTATAGTGAATGTACCTACAAAATCCATCTAGTTTGTATAAAAGATCACATGACAATGCACACCACACATACATGTCCTCTCATGACACATCAACTTAAGAATCAAAATGAATTTGCAAAGTCTTGGTGTGGAAAGTGCAAGGATTCACATAGTCTACTCAAAGAACTATGCAAGATTGATCACAAGTTCATGTAAGTGCAAAAATTATTGGTAATCATGCTAAGTCTACAAGAGCACACCTCAGAGTCAAAACTTGAGATCTCTTATGCAAAAAAACAAATAAGCAATACCTCACCTTTCACTCACAAAAGAATATTCACTCAAGAACAAGGGTAAGTGTATCACTCAATTCCAACAAAATCAAATGCATGCTTGACACTTGGTATCATTCCAACTTAAATCACAACATACATTAATAATGACAATCAAAAGGTCTTTATTAGGGTTGTAATGGGGGCTAGGGACAAGGTATGTCAAGAAAGGCCAAAATAAGGTGAAGTGTCAAAAGCTAGTAGTCACCATGAAATTCATACACAACACCCCCCCACATAATTTATTTTATTTTCAACAAAAGCCTTGACTAGTCGAAAGAAGGAGGATTACAAAAAGTATAAGTATGCTCTCATATGTATATATATATTTTTTTTCTTTTTTTTTCCTTCATTTTTTTTCTTTTCATTTTTTTCTTTTTCTTTATTTTTTTTTCTTTTCATTTTTTTTATGAGAACTAAGATAAATGTAACAATAATCCTCACTTAGATTTAACTTGAACATCGACTAGCAAGGTAACAACAAATATTTCCTCGAAAGTTATGAACAAAAGTAAACCCTATTTCACACACCTTATTGCTCCCTCAAGTTCCTACTAGCCTTTGACAAAATGGGATCAAGAATACGTAAGGCTAAACAAGATAAAGGTCTTAGGTGAGTAATGTGGTGTGTCACCGAAAGAAAATGATTAGGCTCAAAGGGTTAACTAATTGATCATATGAGAATGGTGTGGATAATTTGGAAATATAGGTTATTCCTAAGTGCCTTTATCATTTTATCATAAATTAATGTCATGTATTTCAAGAAGGAATCCAAACAAGTGCTAGCTATGCAAATGACAAGTGGACACTCAAGCAAAAGAATATAAATGCAAAAGATATGCATATAGGCTCAAAATCTCACTTGGTGTAGTAAAACATAATCAATCTCAAGAAATGGTATCCTCAATGCACCTACTTGTACTCAAAGCATGAAGACCAAATCATCTTACACCTAATCATGCCCTTCTAATTTCATGCACAATTCAAATATGTCTACTAGTTTCCTTGCTATTGTAAGTGTGTGAACAAGAACTTTAGCAATCACTTCTCAAACAAAAGCTAATGGATCATAAGATTATCATAGCATGCAAGGGTGCATCAAGCAACTAGCAATCAATTAACAAGACTAGAATACGAAAAGAACTCTTTTTGTGATTTTTTTCATTTTTTAATTTTTTTGGATTTTCTGGTTTTAATATTTACACTAAAACCCTCCCTCATACCTAAATCATGCATTGTCCTCAATGTATGCAAATACAAGAGAAATGAGTAAATGAGAACGAGGAAATACCTGATAAGGGATGACGGAGACAAATGAAAATGAAAAACAGCTAATTAACACTACTCACGCACATTTATACTCCCCCCATACCTGAATTGCACGAGGGGAGGTAAAGGAATAAAACCGAATTAGCCGATGCCGGTAGGAAACAAGGAATGAATTTTCGAGAAGAGCTCAAGATGTCGTTGAAGCTCTAACACCTTAGTGACTTTTGCAAGAAGACAAAAATATTCTTTCAAAGTAAAAGCATTGTAACCACTAGTGTTTTCCACAGACCAAAGTAAGGCTTCTTTATGTTGTTTAAGCAGATTAATTAATTGGATTTCTTGGTCCGGGTTTAAATCACTATTGATAACAACAGCGAGAAGTTTGTCTTTTTGCAAGAAAATGTGATCGAAGGTGGAGGGGTGTGTTAATAAATCAAGTGGAGGTGGCTCACCAACGGGAGTTGTAACAATGGTACTAGGGTTGACATGGTCAGTATAAGATTCAGCTTCCCATTTAGAACAAATGTGATTTAAAGCCCCTAACAACTCATCGAAAGTAGGTGGTTCACCGATGGGATTTTTGACAACGACTTCCACATTAACATCCTCGGGTGGAGTCTCCCATTTGGAACAAATGTCGTCCAACTCCCTCAACATTTCTTCCAAGGTCATATCTCTTAACGAATCAACATACTCTCGGTTAGACTTATGGTTGACTTTGAAATCCTCATTGAGAAGAAACTCAATCTCACTATCCTCAAGGTTTGACCAATTAACAATGTCATCAACAAGATTAACCGCTATTGTTTGCTCGTAAAGCTCATTGGGTTCTTTTCCTACATTAAATATGTTAAGGTTAATTGTCATATTACCAAAAGTGAGTTTCATCGAACCATCCCTACAATTAATCAAGGCATTGGATGTAGCAAGAAAAGATCTTCCTAGAATGATCGGGATTTGGTTCTTAGGATTCGTGATGGGTTGAGTCTCGAGGACAACAAAATCAACCGGAAAGATGAATTCACCAACCTTAATTAGCACATCCTCAATTATTCCCTTAGGCATTTTGACAGAACGATCGGCTAATTGAATTGTCATGTTCGTCTTTTGAAGTTCGCCTAAACCTAGGGCTTGATAGACCGAAAATGGAAACAAGTTCACAATAGCGCCTAAGTCAAGTAACGTAACGCCTTGTCCACAAAGGTATTGCCTATGACACATGAAATTGTAGGACAACCGGGGTCCTTATATTTCACGGGAATTTGATTCGAAAGAATTGAACTAACATGAGAAGTCAAAAAGGCTCTCTTAGGGACATGAGTGGAACGTTTATGAGTACACAAATCTTTTAGACACTTAGCATAAGAGGGAATTTGTTGAATGGCATCTAAAAGAGGAATGTTGATCTCGACTTGTTTGAAAACTTCCAAAATCTTTTCTATTTGAGGAGATTGTTTGTTTGAAAGGAGTCTTTGAGAATAAGGAGCTTTAGGCTTAAAGACACGTTCACTAGGTTCTTCGTGAATGGATTTCGAAAGTGGAACGACAAACGAAGACTCGTTAGGTGAAGGTGGTGATTGAATCGATGAAGGCTTGCTAGATGATGATTTATGAGAAGATTCTGATGACTCGGGAGTGGATTTTGAAGATGAGGGTTCAACATTTGACTCTTCTTCGTCTTCGGGAGACTCGACTCCTACCTGATTATCAACTTGTTTTCCCGATCTTAAAGAAATGATAGCATTAACATTTTCGGGAGGTCTTTGGTTAAGAGGAAATTTAGGGTTGACCTCAGTTTGACTCGGGAACTTGTTCTTCTCTCGCTCACACATGGCGTTGGCTAATTGACTCACTTGAACCTCTAACTTAGATATGGATTGAGTACTAGCATTCAAAAGTTGCCTATCTTGAGTTATGGCTTGCATGAAGGTTTGTTGAGATTGAGCCAAATTAGTCGTTTATTTCAAAAGCGCATCAAGAATCTTTTCCAAAGAATTAATTCTCTTATCCGACTCGTGAAAGCCGGGAGGGTGGACTGGTGCTTGAGTCGAGGCTTAAATCGAGTTTGGATAAGGAATTTGATTTTGAATCGAGTACGAGTTTTGATTGGGCTTTTGAAAACAAGGAGGTTGAAAAGAAGGTGGCGGAGATTGGTAGTTTTGGCCTTGGTTCCACGAGAAATTAGGGTGATTCCTCCAACCAGGATTATAAGTAGGTGCAACCGGATCATTCCTAGGGGTTGGTTGAAACACCGCATTAATTTGATCATAGCCGGGAGAGTTCGAAAAACCTAGATTAAAATTAGAGCACATAGACATATTTGAGGAGGCGTTACCAGTTTCTAGGGCTTCGAGTCTTCTAGTAAGGGTGGCTAACTTGGCATCAGTAGCAATATTGTTTCCAATTGAATGCATACCCCTAGAAGAACTAGATGACTCATTGGACTTGTGAGGTTCCCTAGTAGACTCCCACAACATAGTCTTCTCGGCTAATTCCTCAAAAAAGGCCCACCCCTCGTCCTCATTTTTATCCATTAATTTCCCTTGGCACATAGATTCCAACAACGCGGTTGTTGGACTATCTAGGGCCTCGTAAACGATCTTACAAAGTCTCCACTTTTCTATTCCGTGGTGGGGGCATTGTGATAAAAGATTTTTGAAATGATCAAAATATTTCCAAAAAGACTCATTTTCCTTTTGATGAAATTGATTTATCTCGTTTGTAATTCTTGTAGTCTTATGGTTTGGAAAATATTTTTTAAGAAAAATTACCACAAATCTCTCCCACGTGGAAATAGAATTAACCGGTAGGCTATACAACCATTTCTTAGCATTTTCTTTAAGCATAAAATTAATGAGTCTAAGCCTAATCGAGTCCTCGGTTAGTTGTTGGAGCTTTTGTAAGGCACAAACCTCCTCAAATTCATGGATGAAAAGATACGGGTCCTCACCTTCACTCCCGGTAAATTTGGGTAACATGGTAATATGTTGAGCTTTGATCTCGAAATTATTACCATTTACGGGAGGAAGAGTGATACACGAGGGTTGGGCAGAACGGGTGGGATAGCAACGGTCCTTAAGAGACATGGCCATGTTTACTATTGGTTCGGAATTATCTAAACACTCGGAATCATATGAGGAAGAAATCTCGAATGATCTCACTAGTCTAGAAGAATTATCCCTAATCCAAATAGTTCGCATAAACCATAAAAGGAAACACGTAGCAAGAAAGTGCGATAAAATAAACACACAAAAAGAAAGGGTTGAAAAATTAAAAGAAAAAAAAAATTATTCTAACCCTAGGGTTCGTTAATAAAATAACTAGACCTTGCTCCTAACTGTAAGGGCTACCAAAAACGAGATAAATCAATAATTATTCGAACCGGCTTGGCCAGGTAGGTGCAAGCATTGCCAAGAGGCTAAACACCAGCCTAGACACCAAATCCTTAATTGGCCAGGTCAGCTTTCGCTTTCCTAGACACCAAAAAGTCAGAATAATTAAAGATTACTTCGTTTCTTAAGCACCTTCCTAAATGATCGAGAGATTCCTAGGGGCAAACGTCTAATTAATTTTATTAAAGGCTAGGTATGCAAAATGAGGAATTAAATTGTTTTTGGGCTAAGGGAAGAGTGATGAGATCCCTTCCCTTATCTTTTGAGAGGTTTTGCCCTTAAGATTTATTTACAAAATGATGCAACAACCAAAGAGGTATAAAAAAAACTATAAACATTTACGGATGCTTAACTACGTGCTCTAACTAAAGAAAAGAAAGAATTTAACGTACCTTGGGGTCCTCCAGCGATCACCACAATTTATAGGGTATGAAAAATTAAAAACAAGAAAATAAAAATCTAGATGATGTGCCCTAAGTAATTAAATGCATGATGCAACAATTATGTAATTACAACTAATTTTTTTGGATTTTAATTTTTTAAATTTTTTTTGTGATTTTTCAATTTTTTTGATTTTTTTTGTGATTTTCTAAATAAGGAAAAAAACGAAAAAGGAGAGAGATATGGGTTACCAAAGCAAAACATCCATATTTCCGAGAGAATTCTTCCGCTTTAATCCAAGTTTCCCGAATTTTCCTCCAAATTTTCGAAAAAATGTAAAACAAGAAAAAGGGTGAGAAAAGAGCTAATCCGAAAAATTAAAAACTAAGGTATGAAAAATAATTAGTCCCAGGCAAAATTAAAAATTAAAATTGCATTAAAATAAAATTGCATTAAAATTAAAAAGAGTGTTTACAAGATTTGAAACTAAGAAAATTACAAGAAATTAAAACTACCCTAAAATCTAAGTCATTCAATACAAGGGGGTGAGGGGGTATTTATAGGATAGGAATTAGGGTTAAGGGGGGGTGTTTGGTAAATCCCCACCATACATTTGTGGTGTGTGGTGGTGAAATCCTAGCCATCTATTTGTTTCCTTCCCCCTTAAGCTTTGAAGAGTTGATCTTGGCCATACACTTATGTAATGTGTTGGGATGATCTCCACCTTCCACTTGTCTTGAAATATTCCTTTTGCTCCAAGCTCCTAATTCTTTTCCTTCTTTCATTTTTGGTCCTTTTTCTTCCTCTTTTTCCCTTCCTTGCTCTTTATTTCTTTATTTTGTCATTTCTTTATTTATTTACGAATTTCCTGAAATGCAACAAAATAATTTATTAAAATACGAGTTCAAGCAATAAATAGGTAATAAAAATATGCAAAAATATGCACTTATCATTATTGTTGGGAACTGATTTCCCCTTTCCCCTCGCATGAACAGTGCTTCATGTGTGTATACATAGTGTGTATATATATGTGCAGTATGTGTGTATATGTGGGAATCGTGTGCAGCAGTGTGGGTCTCTCTCTCCCTCGTGAGTTACCACTCTTCTCTCCCCTGTTCTTGATATCGACGGTTAGGTTTGATGAGGAGGTGAGGTATGTATATATGTGTAAGGTGTATGGTAAAATGAAGTGGTGTTGGTGAAGGTGTGTGACAGTAGTGTGAGTTGCGTCGAAATGAGATTACCAATGATTCTCGAGTTGAAGTTTTGGTATGATTTCCGCTATTTTGTGGCTGTTTTGTAGTCCGTTTATGAGTCTGATTTGGATCAAGTTTAATGGTTAAATTGCTGTGATTATGTACTTCTATGAGTATAGTTAAAGTACAAAAAAAGATTGGTAGTGTTTCAAATTATTAGCTAATTGATATGATTGATTAAGCTATATAGGTGCAGAATTTTGAAGCAGAGATATTGTTAAATCTGTGGTTAATTCACTATTTATCGAAACCTAGTGAGGCTACATCTGTTGGAACGGTCTTGGAGTTGTCTACATTTCTTATTGTATGAGTTTTGTGTAATTTGGATTTAAAATTCATGTTTTATGCGATTTTTATCAAGTACGCACTAATTTTCGTAAGCACTGCCCTGTTATTTGAAAAATCATAATAAATTAGTTTTTTATGCTATGCTTTTGAGGTTTAGTGATTTGAATATATAATTCCTTTAGCTAAAAAAGTTGTGTATAAGATTTTAACTAGTTTTGTATTTTAAATGTGTCAAATGTCGAATTACTTGAGTCGTTTAAGTTGCTGATTCGTGTACCGCCTGCTTGTTTGCTAAATTCCAAGCTGATTACTTGGTCATTCTTGATGAGTCATATCAGGTTGGAAAGGTCTTTAAATTTTCTTAAACTTCTGTTCTTTGAGTTCTATATGATTCAGTTTCTAACTATATGCATTTTCCTCTTTTTGTCGAGTACTTCCTGAAATTCTATCAGCACCCCTGTTTCTTGTAAAATCCATATAAAATTCATTGTTTTATCTATGACCTCAAACTTTATCATTCTGAAAAGATAATTCCAAATCCTACAACTCTCCTTTATAGTGCTTTGGCAGATATTGTGATTTAGGAAGTTAAAATGTATCATTACTTGAGTAATTGGTTATGTGATAACAAGTTCAGCCTACTTGTTTTGTTGTTTCTGAATTTGTTATGTGGTCAAATTTAACGATCCTTACCATTCTGGAAAGGTCTTGAAAATTTTATCATTTTTATGTTTTAAGTTTTCCGTTTGATTCAATCTAGGTACTGTTGAATTATATTCTTTCCTGCTGATCAGACTTGAGTTTTTGTTTGCTAGCTTAATTGTGTGTGCTTGGTGTACGGTATGTGCACTAGCCTCTACAATCGTTAACTATTTGTGTAAGGTATACATAATAGTATATATCGTGTATTTTAAGTATAAATGGAGTTGGTAAATGATTTTTGGATTGTTTGATGGTTATGTGGATCGGTTATATTCCGACAGGTTAGGTTATATTATAGAGGAGGTGCTGTCCAATTTTTATTAGAATTATTTTATGAATCTTATAGTATTTGATAAAGCTTTTTGGTGAGAAAGTGTTATATGTGTGATATAAGGGATAAGTATAAGTTGATAATATGTGTTAACTAGTTAATTTGAAAATTGTTAGTGATTAGAGAATGTGTCAAAAGTGTACGAGTGATAAGTATAACTGCCATTAGGATTAGTAGCTCAATTTCAAGTGTAAAAGTGAAATATATGTAATATGAATTTATTTCTTGATTGTAAGGTTTTAAAATGTTTTATAGCAAGGATAAACTGTCAGTTATTTTCCTTAATTATTTTGGTGCTACAAGTCAGGGCAGTTATTTTCTTAATTGTTTGCTACAAGTTGGAGTAGCTTTATTTATTTTTTTTCTTTTATTGTATACAGGGTTAAGGTATTGAATTGAAAAACATGTGGATAGTCCTATTTACGAATACCTCATGTCGAATTTTCTAAAAATCCCCTGTATCTAAATCTATTAAATTTATTTGATTTCAAATGATCTGAAAATATGCTATGATTGTTAATAGTTTATGGGTATATGTGATTCATATCTACGTGATTAATATATGATATCGAGTCATAATACGTGCTAAGTGTTTATGTGGTTTATCTGATTGTACTAAATTATTTTACGAGTATAACCAATATGTATTATATGTGCTAATTGTAAAGAGTATTAGGACGCGTTCGGGTAGAATAGAGTTAGACGGTTTCGGTTATAAGCGTACTGAAGTAGCACCTTATTTTGATATAGGTACCAGTAAAAGGCTGATTTAGAGCCAGTGTATGAAAAGGTGAAAATTCTGAGGAACGAGTTATTCAGCGAAGTAGACGAGTGTGTGCATGTAAAAGCTGACTACTGATAAGGAAAGAGGAATGGATGACCGAGTACAAAACCAGCCAATAAGAATTAGAGACTGATGTACAATGAGTAAAGAATCAAAATGTTGGAATTGGAAACTTCATGTATTGAGGCAAGTATACTATCCCTCACTTATTGTTCAAGTGATGTGAAATCTTTGCTATTATTTATTTGTTCTTTCGAGATCCCTTCTTGTAAACCATTATACTCTTCATATTTATTCGGAATAATGTGAACCTATTCTGTTAATTATACGATGTTTCTTTCAAATCATTTTGCTAGGGCCTAAACTCTTCATTTTTATTGCCAGTGACATTCTTCTTCTATTAATTTACAAACAATCATTTTCCAAATTATTCTGTCATTGTTTATTTTTCCTCGCCTATCGTTCAGGTGTTGATTCTTTTAAAAATATTTTATATCAATATTCCTTGTCTTTATTAATATTCCTTAAAGTGCATTTTCTTCATATTGTTATAAACTAATTAGAGGTTTATATTGTCGTTGTAGCATGTGTTGCTCAGTGATGGTTAAAACCGAGAATGAATTGAGATCTTTTTAATTATTCAACTCATTATTGTCAGGCCGGTTCTGGATGCTAAAGCCTGTGAGTGCTTAGCCGACAAGAGTGAGATTTGAGTAATTGAGAATTTCTTAAATCTTTGTTTTAAACTATTCAAATCTTGATGGAAGTTCAAATTTTGCCACGAAAATTTTATCAGTTAGTAACCTTTGAAATGAGGGGTTATGGCTTGTGCAGTTACTCATATCTACTGCTGAACTTCAGATTCCTTTATTCCATGATTTCCTTATAAATTGTTGTTCAATTCTAGAACCTAAATAATTGCTCTATTCTTTAACTAATTAATGTTTCCTTGTTGAACTATACCCTGCTTAGTTAAATCTTATTGATTAGTTATCTTTGATTCCTTATATTGAATGCTTCCCTGACCCTTAGCTCTTGTTGTTGCTCATTAAAATGTCTTAATTAATCAAATATGTTTCTTTAAAAATTCCTTATACTGGGCTGATCTGTTATCAGTGAGTTTAAGGACTGAAAAGTTAAATGTTTTAATTGTTAATGGAGTTGTTTATAGATTGGAGAAGCGTAAGAGGCTAGGGGTGGTTCCCCTAGTCCAGCCCTTTTTATTTGGCGTAAGAGGCTAGGGGTGGTTCCCCTAGTCCTGCCTTAAAGGACAATGTATTGCCTAATTGGGAACCCAATTCTTAAGGTCTAGAGGGACTTCGTGTCCGGTACAGGGACTTTACGTGGCTGATCACCCGTATTGTCCGTTGTCGTGGAAAAACTCCAATCAGCTTAAATGATTTTAAAAAGGTTTTATGGACAGTATGTTTTAATGATGGAATGGTTTTAAGAAAAAAAATGTTTTCATGAAAGTTATGGTTTGAAGAAAATGGAAAGTTTAATCATATGATAGAAATTGAATTACTTCTTTGAGTTAAATTAATCATTGATATTGTTCATCAGT
The DNA here is from genome assembly GCA_036435485.1 of Saposhnikovia divaricata. Lineage (NCBI taxonomy): Eukaryota > Viridiplantae > Streptophyta > Magnoliopsida > Apiales > Apiaceae > Saposhnikovia > Saposhnikovia divaricata. The sequence continues at coordinate 172,827,308 of CM071600.1, forward strand.
GAACTATCGAGATATTGTTGTTTCACTATATTATTCACATGCTGAGCATTGTTGGCTCACTCTTGCTTTGTTTTACCCTCCCTTTTAGTTAGGATTAAGAAGTTGGATACCTGCGCATTTTAAATTCTTATGAGAGCGATGGTGCATTCTTTAAAGGTTAGATACGGAGCCAGCATGAGCATATACTAGTTGGCTTGCGCTATGGTTTAGACAGTATGAACCAATAATTGTACTTGGATCAAAATAAATAAATAGCATGCTATGACCCCATAATAATACCACATCACACACAACTAGTTATAGTCCAAGAGATGAAATTGAAATAATACTCTAATCATAAGATCCACAAGTTATAAGTTACTACAACCCAAAATGATTACAGAATAAATTTTATAGTTTCTTGCCGTTGGTTAACATAAGTCATACATATAAGTAAGTCTGATACATAAAAGCTACCAGTCTAGCTTACTGACTGCTCCTGCCTCAGCAATGGCTGTTATGACCATAGCGGGTAACCCTCTGACGACTGTCACCTGATTGCGTTGAGTGCACCTTGTGCGGGCCATCAGATCTAGCTGTTGTTATGATATAATAAATAAAGCAAGGGTGAGCAATAGCCCACCAAAAGTAATATATAACTGAATAATAATATATAACGATTCAAAAATATCTTTGAAAACCATATGCCATGCATTAACAAACATAGTGCCAATATAATGTAAAGGATGAAGTTACGAGGTATTTCAGAGTACTTTCAGTTCTGAACAGTTTTCAAACCCTGTCAACACGAGTGATACTTCATGTTGTAGAAAATAAATATATTTGGATGATGAACCAATGCTGGAGTATGTCGCGTCGGATGACACCACCTTACGATAATCAGTCGCAGGTCATGCATTTCAAAATTTGTTTCTCTACATGTAGAAGGAAGAACATATGGACACCACCATACGCCGAATCTCCCTAGCCATCTTTGGGCTTAATCGGGACCGGCGCCACTCGGACCCTATTTCCAGGATGGACTGTCCCACAGCCTCTTATACCAGTTTGAATGATGGACTGTCCCACAGCCTCTAACACATTATACAAATACTCCTAGTTCGAATAAATCCATGACTCTGAAACGTAAAGCTCGTCCCCCTTTCCCCAAGTGTAATACTTGCTGATAGGACTCCACAAAGGAGTCGTATCTAGTTGGAAAGGAAAATTCACCAATATTTTCCAAGCAGTTGGTTGTTAATGGATATCGACTTATTCCAACAATCTTACCCCTCGAACGATGAGGGAGTAACACAGAGACTCGTCTTGATAAATAGCAACCAAGTTGCGAGTGAAAAGAACAGTTTTAAAAGATTTATGACCAGGAAGTCAAACAAATAAATAACAGCTCTCAAGTAAGGTTCCCTCATAATTTGGAAGATAGATTCGAATGAAGAATGGAGTTTTTGAGAACCTTCCTTGATAAAAATAATAATAATAAGACTCAGAAATAATTTACATATTATTTGAAGGTCAAGGATAATTTTTGAATAAGGTTATTTTTTTTTAGAACTAGTTAAAAGAATTAAATAAATATTCAAGGAATATTTATTACATCATAAATATTTTCAGAATATTCTTAATATAAAATATTGCTCATAAATAACCCTCAATAAGTATATAAAAAAATATTCATTAAATAAATAATACCTCGAATGAATATTCTAAATAATATTCAATAAATAAGTAAGACCTTAAATGGGTTTTCAAAATAATATACCTTACCGAAATAAAGCTCAAATGAATATTCCAAATAATTTTCATTAAATAAATAAACTCAGATGAATATTCCAAAATAATATTCAATAAATAAATAAACTCAAATGAATATTCCAAAATAATATTCATCTAAATCAATAACCTCAAATGAATATTCAAAATAATATTCATTAAATAAATAAACTCGAATGAACATTCAAATAATATTCAATAAATAAGTAATTGAAAGTATTTACTTAAATATTTTCCTCAGAAAATAATCACAATATATCAAGAAATACTGACTCCCAGTCTATATTAGAAGAATGAGATTATCTGCCCTTCACTAAGGGTCTTAGCAATATCCGACTTATAACTAGTATATCTCGTATCTAACTTATAAGCCAACATCAAATCATGGAACAAGTATCACAATATAATTTAAAAGCAGGCATGCATGCTATGGAATATGTATAACAACAATCAATCATATATATTATCACAACAACAGTTCCAAAGTATTGGAAACTTGCCTGGTACTCTGGTGGGGGTAGTGTGTCTCGGATCGGTCCGGTGAACTATAAATAACCAAAATTATTCAAGGTTAATCACCTATCACTTTGAAAAGCTAAGTACATACTTAACTTAGGTTAAAACAAGTTTTCGAGTTATCTTGTTATGTACACTCTAGTGTAACTCTTATTAACACCGTTATGATCCGACACTTGTTCGTTATTAAGGCATGTCATTACACTTACACTTGGTAGGTACTTAAGTTGTATAAGTTTTATGGTCGGTCGCTTACTAACAAAGATTATACCTCGAGATTTATTGTCCGTTTTCTAAGTTATAACCAAGTGTTCTTTTAAGGGGTTCATTCGCACTTAACCTTGATTCGAACATTTTTATAAAATCGAAAAACAATTCGTTTGACATGAGGTTTTCTCTCACACCTTCCTTATGATCTCTAGTATTTAATTACCAAGATTCGCCACTGAATTATTCATGTTAAGGGGATTCAATTTCAGTTACAAACTCGCACTTACGGTTTCGAACCACTTTTACTAATTTGACCATAACTCCTAAACCGTAAGTCCGTTTGCTTCGATTCTCGCGCCAAAACGATCTATGACTCGAGATCTACAAGGAGAGGTCATATATTCATCAAGGCCAGAAAATTAGCCCAACTATTATGCACGAATTTATAATGTTTAACGAAATTTTGGCATTACGATGGCTATAAATCAAACGTTTCCAAATTTGTTACATCACAACCAAGCCACACCGGGCAACACCGGGCATACCATCAATCTTATACACATGATAATCATCTTAACAAGTCCAAGAACATCTCACTACACTATTATATTCATCATATTACTTAGATTAACTAAACCACTACATAATCATGCTTATAATACACCATATTCATAACTAATCTCAAAACCACCAATAGCATTCATAAACTCAAAATAAGCTCTATGGTTTAGGTGAGATATACCTTCCTTGGAGTGTGTATAAGCATTAGTAAACCTTGTATGATCCTTAGAACACCTTAACCAAGCTTAGATCATTCAAAGAAATCAAGAAATCAAAGTTAGTTTCTTGAAATCACTATTCACCCTCAACCTTCTTGATTTTATATCTCAAGAATGGAATGGAATTTGAGGCTAAGATTCATAGGATATCTTAGTTATGAATTATGGAACATAGCTAATTAATCTTGAGATTTAACAATGGTGGAAAGTTGGATTTTGGTTCTTGAATTCTTGAAGAAGCCGAATGGGAGATAAAGAGACAGAGATGGAGTTTTGCTTGCTTTTCTCTTGCTTGGCTTGTGATACAATGAATTATTGATGATGTTAAGATAATATATTGGCATAAAGTACCTTTAATAATGTGATTTGCTCATCCATGATGTAACAGCCCCAGATCCGGGGGTCGGGGATCCGGTCGTTACGGACTAAATTTACATCCACAAAATACAACATAATTAAATTACAACCTTGTGACCCAAAACAACAACATAAAACACACCAGTTATAGTCCCAGAGATGAAATCAGAGTAACTATCAAATATAACCACGAGTTTGAGTTATAACAACCCAAAAGAATATAACTTACATACTTTTTGCCATCCATTTACATATGTCATATAAGTAAATACATCTGATAAACCAAAAGCTGACAGTCTAGCCTACTGGTTGCTTCTACCTCAGTAATGTCGTCCATGACATCAGTAGGCAACCCTATGACTGTTGTCCCTGCTTGCACCGAGTGCGCCTTACGCTGGCCATCAGATCTAGCCCACCAAGAATAATATGTAACTGAATAGTAATAATATATAATAGTTCAAAATATCTTTGAAACCATATGCCATGCATTAACGAACATAGTGCCAGTATAAGGTAAAGGATGAAGTTACAAGGTAACTCAAAACATATATTCTGTAGAAATATCTGCTGTGTGACGTAAAAGCAAGACATCATCATATGTCATAAAAGAAGGAAATTGCAGGAAAATATTGCAATCCCAGTTTTGAACATTTTTCAAACTCCTGCCAACCTGAAAGAAGTCTCTTCGATACCTGTTGCGGGAAATGCCCGTCAACCTGAAATAAGTCTCTTCAATACGTGTTGCAGGAAATTCCCAATTTGGAAGATGAACTAATACTGGAGTTATCACGCTCCAGCTATCCCTCTCCCCGATGATCAGTCGGAGATGGTATAGCCCAATATAGTTTACTACCGGTAGAAGAAAGAACTAACAGATTTACTTTTCTACCGCCCTTAATTGTAACTCCCTGGCCAACGGTTGGGCCTTGTGATGGACCGCACAACCCGGCCTCTTACACACGACTCCTAGTTCGAATAAAGCCATGACTCTGAAACGTAAAGTTTGTCCTCCTTTCCCCAAGTGTACTACTTGTTGATGGGACTCCACAAAGTAGTAGTATCTAATTGGAAAGGAAAATTCACCAATATTTCCCAAGCTGATGCTTGTTAATGGATATAAACTTGTTCCATCAATATTACCCCCCGAGTGTTGAGGAAGTAACCAAAAAGACTCATATCGATGTTTGAAAAGAATCAAGATGTGAGTGAAAAGGTAGTTTAACAAGTGTATGACCGAGTAGTCAAAGAAATAACATCTCTCAAGCAAGGTTCCCGTATTTTTTTAGAAGATAGATTCGAAAGAAGAATAGAGTTTTGAGAACCTTCCTTGATAAAAATAATAATAATACGACTCAGAGATAATTTACATAGTATTTGAATATCAAGAAAATTTTTGAATAAGATATCTCATTTTAGAACTAGTTGAAAGAATTAAATAAATATTCAAAGAATATTTATTAAACCAGAAATAGTTCAAGAATATTCTTAATATAAATATTGCTCATGATTAACCCTTGAATAAGTATATAAAATATTCATTAAATAAATAATTCCTCGAATAAATATTCAAAATAATATTCAAGAAAATAATTAAAATCTTAAATGAATATCCAAGATAATATTCATTAAGTAAATAAGCTCAAATGAATATTCGAAAATAATATAAAATAAAAAATTAAACTCAAATGAATATTCGAAATAATATTCATTTAAATAAATAAAGCTAAAATGAATATTAAAAATAATATTCATTAAATAAATAAAATCGAATGAATATTCAAAATAATATTCATCTAAATCAATAGCCTCAAATGAATATTAAAAATAATATTCAATAAATAAATCATCTCGAATGAGTATTCAAATAACATTCCTCGAATAATTTCTAAGTACTTAATACTTATGGAAATATAAATAATGTTCATAAATAACATCCCTCAAATAATCTGTCACTGGAATCCCTTCGGGTTTCCATGACTATCTTTATATTACAAAATACAGACTCCCGGTCTTTATTAAAAGAATGAGATCATATGCCCTTCACTAAGGGTCTTCGCAATATCTGGCTAATAATTAGTATATCTTGTATCTAACTTATAAGCCAACATCAATCAGGGAACAAGTATTACAATGGACTTGAAAGTAGGCATGCATGCTATGGCATATGTATCAGAAAACAACAGATATATATATATATATATATATATATATATATATATATTATCACAACAACAGTTCCAAGTATTGGAAACTTGCCTGGTAGTCGGGTAGGGGTAGCGTGTCCTGGGTCTGCTCGGTGATCTATAAACAATCAAAGCATTCGAGATTAAACAATTAACACTTTTTAAAAGGCTAAGTATATACTTAACTTAAGTCGAAACACGTTTTCAAGTTATCCCGTTATACACTCTTTAGTGTAACTCTTATTAACACCGTTATGACCCGACATTGGTTCGCTATTAAGGCATGTCATTACACTTACACTTGGTAGGTACTTAAGCCATATAAGTTCTAAGGTTGAAAGATTATACCTCGAGATTTATCGATTGTTATCTAAGTGATTTTCCAAAGTTATAACCACTCGTTCTTTTTAGGGGTTCATTCGTACTTAACCCTGATTCGAATATTTTCATAAAATCGAAAAACAATCCGTTTGACATGAGGTTTTCTTTCACACCTTCGTTATGATCTCTAATATTTAATTACCAAGATTCATCACTGAATTACTCGAGTTAAGGGGGTTCAATTTCAATTACGAATTTGCACTTACGGTTTCGAACCACTTTTAGTAAATTAGCCATAATTCCTAAATCGTAAGTCCGTTTGCTTCGATTCTTGTGCCAAAATGATCTATGACTCGAGATATATAAGGGTGGGTCAACTATTCATCAAGATCAGGAAATATACCAACTGTTAAGAACGAAGTTTAATGGTTAACGAAATTTAGGCATTACGACGGCTATAAATCGGACGTTTCCAAATCAATTACAACAAAGCCAAGCCACACCGGGCATACCATCAATCTTATACACACAATATTCATCTTATAAGTCCAAGAACATCTTAGTACACCATCTAAACATCATATCTCTTAAATCAACAAAATCAACCACATGATCATGCTTATATGTTTATTATAACACCATAATCCTAACTAATCTAAAAATCATCCATAAACTCAAAATAAGATCTAGGGTTTCAAGTGGTATACCTTCCTTGATGTGTATAACAACTTAATTAGCCCTGTATAGCCCTTGAATAACCTTAACCAAGCTTAGATCATCCAAGAAATCAAGAAAAATAAAGTTAGTTTCTTGAAAGTTACTATTCACCCTTGCCTTCTTGGTTTTATATCTCAAGATTGGCATGGAATTTGAAGATGAAATTCATATTATATCTTAGTTATGAAATATAGGACTTACCTTAATTTTCTTGAGATTTAACAATGGTTGGAAGTTGGATTCTCCCCCTTGAATTATGGAGAAGTCGAATGGAAGAAACAAGAGAGAGTTTGGTGTTTTTCTTGCTTGGTTGCTTGATCTATCTTGCATTATTGTGTTGTATGGATAATATCTAGCCTAAAGCCACTTTATTAAAGTGATTAAGTCATCCCATGCATCATCCCTGGCATCATCATGTGCCATGTGTTGGGTTTTAGTGGTGTAGATGATGTGTTGAAGCTAATTACATGGTTTGGTTGCTAAGTATGCTAGTTACCTTTGTAACTACTTAGTTACTAGATCTTATCCTCTTGCACATGCATGAACCTTGGCTTTATGATTGTTTCTTTGTCCAGTTATTGCTCAATTTCGTTGGCCGTTCGGAGGAATATCTCGAATATTTCTTGTTAGTGTTTTACCAGAAACTTTCTTAATATTTATACTACTATTCTCAATTCTCTTTAATATTTCTTGAATCCAAATTCCTTAAATCTTTTCAATAAATCCTTAAGTCTCTCAGTGTCCAGGGAAATCTCGGGGAAAATAAAAGTGCTATTTTTCAGAATCCGATAACTTTTACATACACTCTTTTTCCCCTTGGATCATTAATACGAACTCAGAAATCCGTTCCGGGTACTTCTATATAGTATCGTCTAATAATATTCCTATTTCCACCAAAAACACTATTCATCACTTATTCTCTCTATATTCATTATAATTAGAAAATGTCCTTGTGCTTTCCCGAGCGTTCCTTAACCCTTTTACGGAACCACTGGACTTGTACTAGATATCGATTTGGATGACATGAGAATACTTCCTATGTTTGTATGACATATTCTACTTTCTTCACGATAGATTATTCTTACCTAAGTTGTCAACCCATTGCATTCTTCATGACATATAAATATTGGAATCCATATCCATTCCATAATAAAAGTTTTAATTCCTACCAAAAATCAGGGCTCTTACAATCTCCCTTCCTTAAAAGGATTCCATCCCGGAATCAGGTAGGAAACAAAGAGTCATTTGTTTGTCGTTTCACTTTTCAGCTTCCGGGTCAATTCTTAGTCATTCTACCCTTTCTCAGCACATCTACTGGTGCTACAATACATACTTTATCCTTTTTCCATCAACTTTGCTACTTTTCGTACAACACACTATCCGGGTTATGCTCGTACTCAGTCCTATACTACTATCCTTATTGATATCTGCAGTGACATTGGCATCACTATCGCACTGCGGATTCGAAGGTAACCTCACTCGCACTATGCATTTCCTGATCGCTTTAATCTTCGCAATCTCGATTAATATAGAGAAGTGGAGAGATTTATTGAGAGATCACTATGATCAATGAACATTTATTATATTACGTAGTTAGTACAGAAGGGGGCAAGCCTTTAGTACTTGACTAGCAATTAAACAAGTTATGGTATTCCACTTAGACTTCTATCACACAGACAGATAGTCACGTAGCAGTACCTCCCCTCCTTAAAGGGTTGTACTTCTCAGTTCATAAAGAAGGTTAATAAGAGAGAAGAAAAGAAAAGAATTTCAAGGAATTACAGAAAATTTTCATGATTGCAAAATATCATACTTAGAATTGACCTCTGAACTATATAGGTTCATCAGAGAAGAAAAATAATCGTATTCGTATCAAGTACTACTTTATCGTAAACTCACGTGTCAACATGTCATCACTTCTCCGTCCATCATTCTATGGACCTACACTCTTGTTCAATGGTAACACTCACTTTTGGAAATCCTTCAATTCTCAGGTTAAATCTTAGATTTCTTGCTTGACATCATTGTTACTGATATTCCACGCCATGCTACTAGCTCTTTCATATTCATAATACTAACATTATCAGAAAGTCATCCCGAGGATTTGCTAGAAAGCCCATTCATCAATCCATTCATAACATTCCTTGCTTCACATTTTATAGTTACCTTCCCAGTCTTTTCTTTATCAATCACATCCTTCTTATTATCTGATTCTTATTCACTTCTGTTATTTATCTCCACCGTCATCTCATTATTGGGACATCCTTTGCATCTGGTACCTCCCTATTGGTATGCCGTCACATGTGCTTAATAAGCATCCCATATTTTGGGGTCAAATTTTCCTTTGTTCAACCATATAAATTCTCACTTTCTCGATCCATGAGTCTCATTATCACTCAATCAATCTATTCCAAATTTCCTCGAATTCTCCCAACTTTAAAGGAGTTAATCTATATGTTATTTATGCTTTCAATTTCAACATTCCGTTGTGACCAACAACCTTTGCCATGTCAATTTCATACTTTTCTAGCTTTATTGCTGGGGTTTCTCAGGAGTCCGCATATCTAACTCCCTTGTTGATCCTCAACTTTATTTCCTTCGTATCAGCCATCTTGTTTCTATTTCGACTATAATCCCTTTATGAACCATCGTTGTCGTTTACATAGTGCTTTAATAGCTAATCATACGGGTTCTATAATTATTAGATAAAAATCTTCTAGGAAGACAAAATAATCCCTATTCCTTATCCATAGGAATACTTTCGGAACTTAATGTAGATATTACATAAATTAGATAAAATTGTAGAAGAACTTCAAGCATCGCAGCTATGACAGGTTGATAAAATTATTAATCATATGTCTTCATTAGAAGACTAAAAGCTTAACGGTTTACTTAATCAATTTCGTACCATGGTCCTGGTTTTCCTCAAAATAGGACCTCCTAAAGTGTGTAATTTACTTAAGACGATATTAGGAATCGAATCTTAAGCTATTATTACAGTCGACTCTTGCACAATTATCAGAAGGAATATAAATTCCTCCACTCCAATATAACCTTCAAGGTCCTCTCCAATATCACTATGTTTCTTTGGTACGAGCATTTATAATTACTCTTCAATACTTAAAGTGTCATTCACCTCATTGGCCTTTCCTGATAATAATAATTTCTCACAATCCATGTTTTCTGAATCTATTCCAACTCACATTTTCCAACCTCATTCCCATCACTATTGGGTGAAAGCATTCTCCCTTAAGCTCTGCTGAAGGAGAAAATATCTATCAGTCTTTTTCCATAAGCCATTGCTTCCCCCTTTCCGTGTGAACTTTCTCACGGTTACTCCTAATCATACCTAGGATATTTCTTCTCTTAGTTCTTTCTTGTTTAAGGATAATCTCAACCTTTATTTGGTTCAATCCATACTTCCTCATGGTCTCACACATGCCTCACCTGGCATTATTATTATTATTGTCATACTTTCCTTACCAGAATTCTATTTTTGAAACTCAGAATATTACCCTTTTTTCTTATAAGGTTTCTTAGGTCATCCTCATCATTCCTCCTGTATTTTCTGGGTACAGGGTATATCAAAGTATCATTAATCAGTCCTATAACAATCCTATCTATAAAATTTTCGAAACTCCTTTCAATAAATCCCTAAAGATTATTGATGCCTTGGTCAATCCAACTTATCTCGTCCAAATTCACAATGTCTTTATTAGGGGTAATTCCATCCTTTGTGCATCCCCTGAGTTCGTCTTAAATTATGGACATTCTATCCTCAATTCTATTTTCAAGAAATACTTACATCCTTTACTTAAAAATCAGATCACATATCCTTAATAAGGGTCTCTTTTCATTCATTTCCATTTTGATAATCTATAGGTTGCTTAATAACCTTCCGAAAGACAACATATGTCTATTCGCTTTTCTTACAGAACTTGATAATGGTAGCAAGGATGTTCTGGAAGATATTGGTCGAGTTCAACGTGAATCTCTTATTACCTATTACTCTTCTTGAGGATATTCTGTTTCAGATAATATTTATGCATCATACAGCACCATTTCTGACATTCTTCATAAACCTTCATTGATGTAAAATCCCATCGTCATGTATCTCAATTCACTTTATTTCTCTTTCTAGCTCATAAGCTGGTCAATCATATATGGCTGAATCACTTCGCTTTATATCCACAGTTCTCGCGATTGGCGCTCGGTTAAAAGCACCCCTCTTTGTGCATACATTGCTGGTCTAGTCACTTTATAATTCTTCAACACATGGCCCCAGATGGCCATGCTACAGTATGTGAGTTTAGGGTTAGCTAATGGCATTACTTTTCTAGCAATTGTCTGACATAGTGCCTCCTTCGTCCATAGCGAAGATAATTTATCTAAGGTAGGTTATGCTTATCAATATGCTTTTTCCCGCGTACTCTTAAACCTTTTCTTTTTTGTATTTGTTCACTACTTTCCTTTACACCGCAAATCTTATGTACCAGAGTAGCATAGTCACTCAACTTGAGCACTGCCACTTTTCATTCATCCCTCTTCCACGTTACCTTCTAATCTTCTCAAAATTTTACTCCATATATTTCTCAATCGACTTCTCGGTACCGTCTCTGGACACCTTTCCATTATTTTTATCTTTTCAAATTCTCTTATCAATCCCACGTGCTGCATAGGCTTAACACTCTTGGCATAATAGCCTTTTCATTCAAGTCAATCCTGGAATTTCTCAGTTTGTTTTTGGTTCTTATAAACATTTCCTTTCTTATCGTCCAATCTCAACTTCACCGTTTTATCTCTTCAATCAATTGTAATAATCAGGGTCTGTCCATCAACCCTTATAGCGGCTACCTTACCCAATACACTGGGTTTGCTCCAGTTTTCACTCTCTTCAGTGACATTCTCTAATAATCAGAAAGACAAGGTTTGCCAAAATTTGTTGGATTTCTTTCCAGAATCAGGAAAATCTTGGTTAACCTATCCACCCACTGGTAATACTAAAAAGATCCATTTCGAAACCTAAAGAAAAGTTCTATGAACATCCAAGCAGGTGGAATTGTAAGCAGTTATAATAACGGAATGATTGACATAAAGTCGGAAGTTTAACCACTGGAAGGAACCAAATATATACATCCTATAGACGGGAAATAAAAAGTTTCAAACTGAAACATGCCACACCCTCCTGATACATATACGTCCTAATAGTAGATACTATCAAATGTCAATCTACCTAACCATTAGTCTCAAAAGGATCACTACCGTCGGAGTTAGTTGTTCCACAATATTAGCACTATCAAGGCCATCCGACTCTGGTGAACCGTGCTATCCGAATGCATCCATAATTACTCTGTCGTGCTGCATAAGCACACCACCTAAACCTATATGAGGTGCATCATAATATATCACAAAGTCTTCCTTCTTTCATTAGGCAACGCCAATGCTGGGTCGCCTCCAATTTCCTCTTTCGCTCTAGGAAGATTTTCTCCAAATTTCCTGTTCATCCAAACTTTTTAGTCTTACAAATAAGTCGGTTTACGGGACTGCAATCTTTGTAAAGTCCTGAACAAATCTTTGGTAATACCTGGTGAATCTTATGAAATTTCTCACCTTTGCTGGGGTGGTTGGCCTTTCCCAATTGAAACTGCCTTTAACTCGGCGGGGTCAACCAACACTACTTGCTATTTGATCACATGTCCTAATAACTGAACTTCATTTTATCAGAATTCCTACTTCGAGAACTTGGTATACACTTGCTCTTTTAGGTTTCATCTCAAAACATTCTCCATTACCTCTTAACCACTGATCGTATTACTTGATCCATTTATGATTCAGCGTAGGAGTAAACTTAATGTAACTATTATAATCCATTCAAGGAAAAGAAAGAATTTAATATTCCTCTGAATCACATGCATCTAATGTTTCTGGTTCATCACTCAACTGAGTTGGATTAACACTAAACTTAGTCTCTGACAACAGACTTATTATGAGTTTATCATAGACTCACTGGTCTTGTCCTCTTGTAGGTTCTGAGACTATCGTTTCTCTTATTACTTCCTTATATAGCTTTATCCAATCAGGCCATCACTTCCCAAGGTCTTTACTTTCTAAGCTAATCCATTCGGAAAAAAATGAACATTTCCGGGATAAGATCACCTCATCTATCTCAATTTGACTTCATAATTTATAACCTATGGAATCCGCCTTCTCATGGCGAATAATGATATGGCACTTGCTGCCTCTATCTCAACTGCTCCTGGAGACTCTGCTCCCCGTCCTATATCGATGTCTTTGATAATCATGTACCATTCCAATTCCTTTCTCGTTATCTGAAGGTCTCTAAGGATTCTTATCTATCCCCATATAAGATCTCAAGTAATTCTTCCAATCCGTCTTACTTGTTGCTACTACATCTGGTAGTCCGGCTACGAATCCAATATGCATCTTTACTTTTCTTAATAATATCTCAATTTTTTATGCTCACTTCTCTGAGCACTATAATCTTAGCCTTGACAATCATTCTGGCTGTAGCCCTCATTTTCTCAAGGGTAAGCTCCTTATCCTTAACAGGATTTTCCTCCTCTGCTGGAACCTCCTCCGGGTCCTTAGTAGGGTACTCTATCGAATCCACAATCCGATCATCAGCATATAATAAAGCATCACCGTGCTGCTACTCGTAAGCGTCAAAGTCTGTCGCCTTGCTCGTCGATATGATATCGAGCTAATTTACTGTTATAATACTTAAGAGTTCCCACAAGGGTTTTAGGTGAACTTGGCAAGAGTTCTTATTATCTTAGTGAATTTATTGTTATAACGTCGCCTCATCTCTGGGATATATAACTCTCGCTCTGATATCATTTCTGTAACGGCCCCAGATCCGGGGTCGGGGATCTGGTCATTACGGACTCAATTTCCATCCACAAAATCCAACATAAATTAAATTACAACCTTGTGACCCAAAACAACAACATAAAACACACTAGTTATAGTCCCAGAGATGAAATCAGAGTAACTATCAAATATTATTAATCACGAGTATGAGTTACTACAACCCAAAAGAATATAACTTACAAACTACTTGCCATCCATTTACATATGTCATATAAGTAAATACATCTGATAAACCCAAAGCTGACAGTCTTGCCTACTGGTTACTTTTACCTCAGTAATGCCGTCCATGACATCAATAGGCAACCATATGACTGTTGTCCCTGCTTGCACCGAGTCCGCCTTGCGCTGGCCATCAGATCTAGCTGTTGTTGTGATATATTAAATAAAGCAAGGGTGAGCAATAGCCCACCAAGAATTATATGTAACTAAATAGTAATAATATATAACAGTTCAAAATATCTTTGAAACCATATGCCATGCATTAGCGAACATAGTGCCAGTATAAGGTAAAGGACGAAGTTACAAGGTAACTCAAAACATATATTCTGTAGAAATATCTGTTGTACAAGGTAAAAGCAAGACATCATCATATGTCATAAAAGAATGGAATTGCAGGAAAATATTGCAATCCCAGTTTTGAATATTTTTCAAACTCCTGCCAACCTGAAAGAAGTCTCTTCGATACGTGTTGCAGGAAATTCCCAATTTGGGAGATGAACTAATATTGGAGTTATCACGCGCCAGCTATCCCACTCCCCGATGATCAGTCGGAGATGGTACAGCCCAATATAGTTTACTACCGGTAGAAGGAAGAACTGACGGATTTACTTGTCTACCGCCTTTAATAGTAACTCACTGGCCAACGGTTGGGCCTTGTGATGGACCGCACGACTTGGTCTCTTACACACGACTCCTAGTTCGAATAAATCCATGACTCTGAAACGTAAAGTTCGTCCTCCTTTCCCCAAGTGTACTACTTGTTGATAGGACTCCACAAAGTAGTCGTATCTAATTGGAAAGGAAAATTCACCAATATTTCCCAAGCTGATGCTTGTTAATGGATAAAAACTTGTTCCATCAATCTTACCCCTCGAGTGTTGAGGAGGTAACCAAAAAGACTCATATCGATGTTTGAAAAGAATCAAGATGTGAGTGAAAAAGTAGTTTAACAAGTGTATGACCGGGCAGTCAAAGAAATAACATCTCTCAAGCAAGGTTCCCTTATATTTTTAGAAGTTAGATTCGAATGAAGAATAGAGTTTTGAGAACCTTCCTTGATAAAAATAATAATAATACGACTCAGAGATAAATTACATAGTATTTGAATATCAAGGAAATTTTTGAATAAAATATCCCATTTTAGAACTAGTTGAAAGAATTAAATAAATATTCAAAGAATATTTATTAAACCAGAAATAGTTCAAGAATATTCTTAATATAAATATTGCTCATGATTAACCCTCGAATAAGTATACAAAATATTCATTAAATAAATAATTCCTCGAATAAATATTCAAAATAATATTCAAGAAAATAATTAAAACCTTAAATGAATATCCAAGATAATATTTATTAATTAAATAAGCTCAAATGAATATTCGAAAATAATATAAAATAAATAATTAAACTTAAATGAATATTCGAAATAATATTCATTTAAATAAATAAAGCTCAAATGAATATTAAAAATAATATTCATTAAATAAATAAACTCGAATGAATATTCAAAATAATATTCATCTAAATCAATAGCCTCAAATGAATATTCAAAATATTATTCATTAAATAAATAATCTCGAATGAGTATTCAAATAACATTCCGCGAATAATTTCCAAGTACTTAATACTTATGGAAATATAAATAATGTTCATAAATAACATCCCTCAAATAATCTGTCACTCGAATCCCTTCGGGTTTCTATGACTATCTCTATATTACAAAATACAGACTCCCGGTCTTTATTAAAAGAATGATATCATATGCCCTTCACTAAGGGTCTTCGCAATATCCGGCTTATAATTAGTATATCTTGTATCTAACTTATAATCCAACATCAATCAGGGAAAAAGTATTACAATGGACTTCAAATTAGGCATGCATCCTATGGAATATGTATCAGAAAACAACAGATATATATATTATCACAACAACAATTCCAAAGTATTGGAAACTTGCCTGGTAGTCGGGTAGGGGTAGAGTGTCCTGGGTCTGCTCGATGATCTATAAACAATCAAAGCATTCGAGATTAAACACTTAACACTTTTTAAAAGGCTAAGTATATACTTAACTTAAGTCGAAACACGTTTTCAAGTTATCCCGTTATACACTCTCTAGTGTAACTCTTATTAACACCGTTATGACCCGACATTGTTTCGCTATTAAGGCATGTCATTACACTTACACTTGGTAGGTACTTAAGCCATATAAGTTCTAAGGTTGAAAGATTATACCTCGAGATTTATCGATCGTTATCTAAGTGATTTTCCAAAGTTATAACCACTCGTTCTTTTTAGGGGTTCATTCGTACTTAACCCTGATTCGAATATTTTCATAAAATCGAAAAACGATCCGTTTGACATGAGGTTTTCTCTCACATCTTCGTTATGATCTCTAATATTTAATTACCAAGATTCGTCACTGAATTACTCGAGTTAATGGGGTTCAATTTCAATTACGAATTTGCACTTACGGTTTCGAACCACTTTTGGTAAATCAGCAATAATTCTTAAACCGTCAGTCCGTTTGCTTCGATTCTTGTGCCAAAATGATCTATGACTCGAGATATATAAGGGTGGGTCAACTATTCATCAAGATCAGGAAATATACCAACTGTTAAGAATGAATTTTAATGGTTAACAAAATTTAGGCATTACGACGGCTATAAATCGGACGTTTCCAAATCAATTACAACAAAACCAAGCCACATCGGGCATACCATCAATCTTATACACACAATATTCATCTTATAAGTCCAAGAACATCTCACTGCACCATCATAAACATCATATCTCTTAAATCAACAAAATCAACCACATGATCATGCTTACATGTTTATTATAACACCATAATCCTAACTAATCTAAAAATCATCCATAAACCAAGCCTATATCATCCAAGAAATCAAGAAAAACAAAGTTAGTTTCTTGAAAGTTACTATTCACCCTCACCTTCTTCATTTTATATCTTAAGATTGGCATGGAATTTGAAGATGAAATTCATATTATATCTTAGTTATGAAATATAGGACTTACCTTAATTTTCTTGAGATTTAACAATGGGTGGAAGTTGGATTCTCCCCCTTGAATTATGGAGAAGTCGAATGGAAGAAACAAGAGAGATTTTGGTGTTTTTCTTGCTTGGTTGCTTGATCTATCTTGAATTATTGTGTTGTATGGATAATATCTAGCCTAAAGCCACTTTATTAAAGTGATTAAGTCATCCCTTGCATCATCATGTGCCATGTGTTGGGTTTTAGTGGTGTAGATGATGTGTTGAAGCTAATTACATGGTTTGGTTGCTAAGTATGCTAGTTACCTTTGTAACTACTTAGTTACTAGATCTTATCCTCTTGCACATGCATGCACCTTGGCTTTCTTCTTGTTTCTTTGTCCGGTTATTGCTCAATTTCGTTGGCCGTTCGGAGGAATATCTCGAATATTTCTTGTTAGGGTTTTACCAGAAACTTTCTTAATATTTATACTACCATTCTCAATTCTCTTTAATATTTCTTGAATCCAAATTCCTTAAGTCTTTTCAATAAATCCTTAAGTCTCTCAGTGTCCAGGGAAATCTCGGGGAAAATAAAAGTGCTATTTTTTAGAATCCGATAACTTTTACATACACTCTTTTTCCCCTTGGATCATTAATACGAACTCAGAAATCCGTTCCATAACTCAAGAAGAGAAGAAGATTCAATGCAAGAAACCATTTGTATATTTCAAAAATCAAACTGCTAATGGAATACTACAATGGTCTACAAACAAAGGTCACATGCTACTGCCAGGTAACCATGTAAAAAGGATCAAATTCAAACAAGCTGCAAGGAAACCAAAGCTATCCAAATCAGGGACTCTGACAATCTATCCAGGCTTAAAACTCCAACCACTAGATGAAGATTTTGATGAAGACCAACTGCAATTCTTACAAGCTCAAAGAATCTACCATGTTGCCATTGTTGATAACTGCCTTGAGATCAAATATACTGATGGAAGGGAGGAGAAATTCAAACAAGGAGGATGTCAACACTGGGGCAAGCTACATGACATAGAAAGAATCATTGCATTGTTGAGCTCAGAAGATAAAGTGGAAAGAGTATGGAAGCTGGAGCTAATTGATTTTGTGAAGATGAAGACAGATCATGAGGAGAGAATCAGAAAAGAGTGTCTTCAGAAATGGCTAGCAAGGGAGAAAGAAATTGAGAGACTGGAGATTGAAGCAGAAAAGCTAAGGGCAAAGGGATTGTGTAGAGTTCAGTTTAACCCCTATGTGGTGAAGTATAGGAGGAGAAATGGGGATCAGGTCCACATCAGAATGAATCTACTCAACCCCTATCCTGCAAACATTCTGAAACC
Source organism: Saposhnikovia divaricata (assembly GCA_036435485.1). Lineage (NCBI taxonomy): Eukaryota > Viridiplantae > Streptophyta > Magnoliopsida > Apiales > Apiaceae > Saposhnikovia > Saposhnikovia divaricata. The sequence goes on from CM071600.1 coordinate 172,845,624, forward strand.
AGTACATGAAGATTTCAGAGACTCAATTTTGCTTGAAGAATTGGATGCTATGGCAGAAATAATAAAATCTATGGATGAGAATACAAGGAAGGAGAAAGAAAGAAGACAGAAAGCATATGATGATTTGCAAGCCAAAGCTATGGAAAGGGGAACAAATGACAATGGCTAGTACTTCATCATAGGCTGTAAGATTACTCACCCTGTAGTTCTATCCACATTGCTAATCAAAATTCATACATGTACTGTCAAGTTTTATCTTTATGTAAGTTAGGCTTGTTATCAGACATGAAATTGTGACTAAGGGTCTTACTCACAATTTGGGGGAGATTGTTAGTCACAGAGGCATGCCTGAATACATCTAAGAACAAGCCTAAGTATGTGTAATGCTATGTATTACCTACATGACCTCTTAACTGAGGGAACCTCTAGTTGTAGAGTTTCTATTTGTTCTGTACTTGTAATAGGCATCAAATCCTAATTGTGTAACTGTACTTATAAAGTCAAGAATAATGCTTGAAAGAAGTTCCAAGGTTCATGCCTCAAGCAAGGAGATAAAGACTGCCAAATAATCACAGTTGGGATTTGAAGAAATGAAGAATTTGCCTAAGTACCAATTCGAGAAGTACATTTGTCTATTCGAGAAGTCAGAGATTCGATATCTCAGAAGACACTATTCGATATCTCTGAATACTCTGTTCGATATCTCATTCGATATCTCAGAGATTCGATATGTCTATTACTCTATTCGAGAACTCATGGAGTCAACAAGTCAAAGCATCATTCGAGTTCTCTAAGAGTCAACAAGTCAATGCTCTATTCGACATCTCAAGGACTAAAGAAGCTATTCGACATCTCAGGGATTCGATATGTCAAAATGCTCTATTCGATATCTCAAGGAGTCCTAGAGAAAAGAGCTATTCGAGAAGTGATTCGATATGTCAATATAACACTATTCGAGAACTCAGAGTTATCGATTAAGTCAATTCGAGTTCTCGAATCAATCACTTAGCCACTTCTCGAATACATTCTTGGAGACAAAATACTGAAGAATTGTACACGTCAGAAACCTGCAACAAGCCAAGACGCTTTATTTGACTATGTACTATAAAGCACATTGGAAAGCCTACAAAGAAGCTTGGAGAGATAAGACAAAGGGACAAGGAGCTAAAGAAGTGGATCTGAACAGGCTTTGCAAAGTCAAATCTGTAGCCGTTTGGACTCTTACTCAAATGAGATAGACAGACTGGAAAGCATTTTGTTTACCTACCTTATTTGTAGTAAGTAGGTGTATCCATGTCTATAAGGATACAGCCTCACTTCCTTAGCAGATAACTTCTAAGAGATAAGATTTTCATATACATCACAAGAAATATCTCTCTAAGAAAAACAAAGCTGAGAATACTACCATTTGTATTCACAGATTGTAGCAAAATCTTTATCTAATAAAATATTAGATTAAAGTGATATTGTGTTGTGTTTGTCTTTGTTATCCGCACTTACATATCTCACACACTCAACACATATCTTGCTGCAAAGATTCAAGAACGTAGAAAAGTTCAAGAATCCATTCACCCCCCCTCTGTATTCTTTTACTGTATTCAATACTCAACAGTACTTCTATATAGTGTCGTCTAATAATATTGCTATTTCCACCAAGAACACTATTCATCACTTCTTTTCTCTTTATTCCTTATAATTAGAAAATGTCCTTGCGCTTTCCCAAGCATTCCTTAACCGTTTTACTGAACCACTGGACTTATACTAGATATCGATTTGGATGACATGAGAATACTTCCTCTGTTTGTATGCCATATCCTACTTTCTTGACGATAGATTATTCTTACCTAAGTTGTCAACCCATTGCATTCTTCATGTCATATAAATATTGGAATCCATATCCATTCCATAATAAAAGTTTTAATTCCTACCAAAAATCAGGGTTCTTACACATGATGCCATTCAAGGGACAAGTGTTGTGGTTTAGTGGCTTGATGATGTAATTAGGCTAGGTACTTAGTTTGTTTTCTAAGTGTGCTAGTTACCCTTACAACTACTTGGTTACTTGATCTTATCCTCTTGCACATGCATGTATCTTGGCTTTCTGCTTGCTCTTTTGTCCGGTTATTACTCATTTTCATTGATCGTTCGGAGGAATATCTCGAGTATTTCTTGTTAAGGTTTTACCTGAAACCTACTTAATATTTATACTACCATTCTGAATACTCCTTTATAATCCTTGAATTTAAATTCCTTAAATCTCTTTAATAATTCCTTAAATCCTTCAGTGTACAGGGAAATCTCAGAGAAAATAAAAGTGCTATTTTTCTGAATCTGGTATCGTTTACAAATACTTATTTTGCCTATCGGTCATTAATACGAACTCAGAAATCCGTTCTGAATATATCTGTATAGCGTCGTCTGATAATATTCCAATTTCCACCAAAAACATTATTCATTACTTATTTTCTCTTTAATTCTTATAATTAGAAAAATATTTTCGCGCTTTCCCGAGCGTTCCTTAACCCTTTTACGGAACCACTGGACTTATACTAGATATCAATTTGGATGACATGAGCTACCAGATATCGATTTGGATGACATGAGAATACTTCCTCTATTTGTATACCATATCTTATTTTCTTGATGATAGATTATTCTTACCTAAGTTGTCAACCAATTGCAGCATTCATAGCATATAAACATTTGAATCCAAATCCATTCAACATTCATTCTTTCAACCACTGATACACTGCAGTCGTAACCACTATTCATTCATACTCCAATACATAATAAAGGTTTTAATTCCTACCAAAATCTGGGTTCTTACAGTCTCCCCTCCTTAAAACTATTCCGTCCCGGAATCAGGAAGGAAACAGATGGGTACTTGTTTGTCATTTCGCTTTCCAGTTCCCCGGTTGATCCTTAAACATTCCAATCCTTTCTCAGCACATCTACTGGTGCTACAATACACACTTTATCCTTTTTCCATCAACTTTGCTACTTTTCGTACAACACACTATCCGGGTTATGCTCTTACTCAGTCATATACTATTATCCTGATTGGTATCTGCAGTGACTTTGGTATCACTATCGCGCTACGAATTCAGAGATAACCTCACTCGCACTATGCATTTCTTGATCGCTTTAATCTTCGCAATCTCGATCAGTACAGAGAAGTGGAAAGAGTTATTGAGAGATCACTATGATCAATTAACATTTGTTATATAGCATAGTTAGTACAGAAGGGGGCCAGCCTTTAGTACTTGACAAGCAATTAAACAAGTTATGGTATTCCAGTTAGACTTCTATCACACAGACAGATTGTCACGTAGCAATACCTCCCCTTTTTAAAGGGTTGTTCTTCTCAATTAATAAAGAAGATTAATAGGAGAGAAGAGAAGAGAAGAATTTCAAAGAATTTTAGAAAATTTTCATGATTGCAAAATATCATACTTAGAATTGACCTCTGAACTATAGAGGTTCATCAGAGAAGAAAACTAATCGTATTCGGATTAAATACTACTTTATCATAGTCTCACGTGTCAACTTGTCCTCACTGCTCCGTCCATCATTCTATGGACCGATACTCTTGTTCAATCATAGCAACACTCACTTCTGGAAATCCTTCAACCTCTTAGGTTAAATCTTAGATTTTTCGCTTGACATCATTGTTACTGATATTCCATGCCACGCTACTAGCTTTTTCATATTCATAATACTAACACTATCAGGTTGTCATCCCGAGAATTCGTTAGAAAGCCCATTCATCAATCTATTCATAACATCCCTTGCTTCCCATTCCATAATTACTTTTCCAATCTTTTCTTTATCAATCACATCCTTCTTATTATCTGATTTTTTTCTTTACTACCGTTATTTATCTCCACCGTCATCTCATCATTCGGATGTCCTTTGTACATGCTATTTCCCTATTGGTATCCCGTCACATGTACTCAATAAGCATCATATTTTTGGGGTCAAACTTTCCTTTGTTCAACCATCTAAATTCTCATTTTCTCGATCCATGAGTCTCTTTATTACTCAATCAATCGATTCCCAATTTCCCCGAATTCCCCCAACTTAAAGGGAGTTAATTTGTATGTCATTTATGCTTTCAATTTCAACTTCCCGTTGTGACCAAGAACCTTTGTCACGTCAGTTCCATACTTTTCTAGCTTCATTGCTAGGGTTTCTCAGGAGTCCGCATATCTAGCTCCCTTATTGATCCTCAAACTTTCTTTCCTTTATATCCTCAACTCTACACTTCTTTCATCAGTCACCTTGTTTCTATTTCGACTATAATCTCTTTATGAACCATCTTAGCATTATCATCTATCTCAAACCTCACGTCTTTCCGAAATTAAACCATCCTAAGTAAACCTTGACGATTTCTCTAACTTGGATCCAATACAATCTATTTCTGTTTTTTCATTCCAACACCTCCACAGTCGTTATCACTTAATTTCTCAGAAGAATCACCACAACTGTAACAGCCCCAGTTCCAGGGTCGGGGATCCGGTTGTCACGGTCTCCATTTCCATCCATAATATCAATATAAACAAATTACAACCTTGTGACCCCAAAACAACAACATAAAACACACCCGTTATAGTCCCAGAGATGAAATCAGAGTAACCAACAATTATTATTAATCACAAGTTTTGAGTTCTTACAACCCAAAGGAATTACAATTTAACTATTACATACCCTTTGCCATCCATTTACATAGGTCATACATATAAGAGTCTGATGAATCAAAAGCTGACAATCTAGCCTACTGGTTGCTCCTACCTCAGCAATGCCGACCATGATATCAGTGGGCAGCCCTTTGACTGCTGTCCCTGCTTGCACCGAGTGTGACTTGTGCTAGCCATCAGATCTAGCTGTTGTTGTGATATAATAAATAAAGCAAGGGTGAGCAATAGCCCACCAAAAATAATATGTAACTGAACAATAATATAACAGTTCTGAAATATCTTTGAAACCATATGCCATGCATTAACGAACATAGTGCCAGGATAATATAAACGATAAAGTTACAAGGTAACTCAACATATATAATCCGTGGAAATATCTGCTATGTCAAAGATAAGCAAGATATTATCATTTATTATAAAAGAGGAACTTGCAGGAAAAATATTGCAATTCCAGTTTCAAACACTTTTCAACCCTGCCAACAATGATAATGTTGCAGAAAATTTCCAACTCTGAGAAAATGAACTAATCCTGGAGCATTGACATGCCGGAAGACATAACATTTACGATGATCAGTCGCATGTTATGCTCCCCACTTTTGTTCTCTACATGTAGAAGGAAGCACCGACGGATTTACTTATCTACCGCCCTCTGGAACCCCCCGGCCAACGGTTGGGCCATTGCTGGACCGGCGCCACTCGGCCACTTACGTGGCTCCTAGTTCGAATAATATCCACGACTCTGAAACGTAAAGTTCCTCCCCCTTTCCCCAAGTATAATACTTGTTGATAAGACTCCACAAAGTAGTCGTGTCTAGTTGGAAAGGAAAATTCACCAATATTTCCCAAGCTACTGCCTATTAATGGATACCAACTTGTTCCAACAATCTTACCCCTCGAATGATGAGAAGGTACACAAAGATTCAATAAGCAATTAACAACCAAGTTGCGAGTGAAAAAAATAATTTCGAAGGATTCATGACCGGGAAGTCAACAAGATAAATAACATTTCTGAAGTAAGGTTCTCTTATAATTTGAAAGTTAGATTTGAATGAAGAATGGAATTTTGAGAACCTTTCTTGATACAAGTATTAATAATAAGACTCCGAAATAATTTACATAATATTCGAAGGTCGAAGATAATGTTTGAATGAAGTAAATCATTTTTGAAACAAGTTAGAAGAATTAAATAAATATTCCAAATAATATTTATTAAGTTAAAAAAATATTGAAGGAATAATCTTAATATAAAATATCACTCGGAATAATCCTCGAATAAATATTCACAAATAATATTCATTAAATAATTAATGAATATTTAAATTAATAATACTTATCAAATAAATAAAACTCGAATGAATATTCGAAATAATATTTAGATAATGATCAGATGAATATTTGTAATAATATTCAATAAATAAATAATGAATAAATTCCAATGAAATAATCGAGATAATATTCGATAAATGAATCAACTTTTAATAAATACTAGAAATAATATTCATTGACTACATAAAGTTCGAATGAATATTTGAAATAATATTTATTGTATAAATAATGGAGAAATATTAACTTAAATATTCTCTCCGGAATAATCAAGATATATCAAGAAGTACTGACTCCCGGTCTATATTCGAAGAATGAGACTAAAATGCCCTTTCCTAAGGGTCTTAGCAATATCCAGCTTATAACCGATACGTTATCTATCTAGATTATAAGCTAACAATAAATCAAGGAACAAGGATCACAATATAACTTGAAAGTAGGCATGCATGATATGGCATATGTATAACAACATCAAATCATATATATATTATCACAACAACAGCTTCGAATTGATTGAAGACTTGTCTGGTACTCCCGCTATGCTAGTGGTATGACTCGGGGTGGTCCGGAAATCTATAAACAACCAAAATTATCCTGGGTTAAATCACCTATCACTTTGAAACGCCAAGTAAATACTTTACTTAACCTAAAGCACGTTTTCAAGTTATCGCTCATTAACACCGTTATGACCCGACACTTGCTTGCTGTCAAGGTATGTCATTACACTTACACTTGGTAGGTACTTAAGCCATATAAGTTCTAAGGTCAAAAGATTATACCTCGAGATTTATCGATCGTTATCTAAGTGATTTTCCAAAGTTATAACCACTCGTTCTTTTTAGGGGTTCATACGTACTTAACCTTGATTCGAATATTTTTATAAAATCGAAAAACGATCTTTTTAACATGATGTCTTCTCTCACACTTTCCATATGATCTCTAATATTTAATTACCAAGATTCGTCACTGAATTACTTGAGTTAAGGGGGTTCAATTTCAATTACAAATTTGCATTTACGGTTTCGAACCACTTCTAGTAAATCGGCCATAATTCCTAAACCATAAGTCTGTTTGCTTCGATTCTTGCGCCAAAGCGATCTATGACTCGAGATTTTTAAGGACATGTCATAAACTCATTAAGGTAAGATAATTATACTTACTATTATGCTCGAGTTTTTAAGGTCTAATGAAAATCGGGCATTACGACGTCTATAAATCGATCGTTTCTAAATTTACAATCCTCCCACAAACATGGTTTCCACTCCAATCACCTATACATGTTATTTAACATTGAACTAAGGCCAAGCACTTCCTTTCCGTTCATCTAAACCTTTTTAACATATAACCAAGCCCAATCATAACTATCATGCTTATAACATCGCCATAATGACACTAACCTAAAAAAATCCATCAAGAACATTCATACACTCAAAGTAAGAGCTAGGGTTTCATGAGTTCCATACCTTCCTTGGTGTGTGTAAGACGTTACTAAACCTTAATCTAGTCCTTAAAACACCTTAATATAGCTTAGATCATCAAAAGAAACAAGAAAACTAAAGTTTGTTCTTGAAAGTTACTATTCACCCTAAACTTGTAAAAATCATAGAAAATCGAAAAATAAGAGTTTTGCTCTCAAATTTTTACATATCTTGGGCTCTTCATAAGCTTTGTTTTAAGCTATAGATCATGAGATTTGAAGCTTGGTAGCTATGGTTTTGAACTAGTTTTTCCCGCTGGACAGAAACTGTCAAGAACAGGCAGTTTGGCTTCTTCAACTTGGGGAGGAGATTTGACTAGGCTATACTCATTAGATTGCCATGAAATTTTGAACGAATGTTGCCCTTGGAGTGGAGAAGATGTGGTTAAAATTTTGTGATTTTTAAAGCTCTAGATCTTGAGATATGAATTTTTCTTTCATGGGTGTTCTGGCTGGACAGTTTGAAGAAGAATGAAGAGATGGAGTTGGTTGCTTTCTTTCTTGATCTAATCTTGCATAATACACCTTATTGTGATAATATCTAGCTTAAAATGGCTTTATTAAAGTGCTAGGTCATGGATGAGGTAATGCAAGGGACATGTGTTGGTTTGTAGTGGTTTGAGATAAGATGAAGCTAAGTGTTTGGTTAGTTCTCTAAGTATGCTAGTTACTCATGTAACTACTTAGTTCCTTGATCATATCCACTAGCACATGCATGCACCTTGGTCCTCTGCTTGTTTCTTTGTCCGGTTATTGCTTAATTCATTGATCGTTCGATGGAATATCTCAAGGATTTCTAGTTAGGGTTTTACCGAAAACCGTCTTAATATTTATACTATCATTCTCAATTCTCTTTAATAATTCTTGAATGCATATTCCTTAAATCCTTTCAATAATCCCATAAGTCTCTCAGTGTCCAGGGAAATCTCGGGGAAAATAAAAGTACTATTTTTCAGAATCCGATAACTTTTACATACACTCTTTTTCCCCTTGGATCATTAATACGAACTCAGAAATCTGTTCCGGTACTTCTATATAGTGTCGTCTAATTATATTCCTATTTTCACCAAAAACACTATTCATCACTTATTCTCTCTTTATTCTTTATAATTAGAAAATTTCCTTGCGCTTTCCCGAGCGTTCCTTAATCCTTCTACGGAACCACTGGACTTATAATCGATACCGATTTGGATGACATGAGAATACTTCCTCTGTTTGTATGCCATATCCTACTTTCTTGACGATAGATTATTCTTACCTAAGTTGTCAACCCATTACATTCTTCATGACATATAAATATTGGAATCCATATCCATTCCATAATAAAAGTTTTAATTCCTATCAAAAATCTGGATTCTTACAGTCTCCCCTCCTAAAAAGGATTCCGTCCCGGAATCAGGTAGGAAACAAAGAGTCGTTTATCTGTCGTTTCACTTTTCAGTTTCTCGATCAATTCTTAATCATTCAAATCCTTTTTTACAGCACGTCTCACCAGTGCTACAGTACCCCCTTTATACTTTTATTCAACTTTGCTGCTTTTCGTACAACACACTATCCGGGTTATTCTCTTACTCAGTCATATACTATTATCCTTATTGGTATCTGCCGTGACTTTGGTATCACTATCGCGCTACGAATTCAGAGATAACCTCACTCGCACTATGCATTTCTTGATCGCTTTAATCTTCGCAATCTCGATCCATTCAGAGAAGTGGAAAGATTAATTGAGAGATCACTACGATCAATGAACATTTTTTATATTGCATAGTTAGTACAGAAGGGGGCCAGCCTTTAGTACTTGACAAGCAATTAAACAAGTTATGGTATTCCACTTAGATTTCTATCACACAGACAGATAGTCACGTAGGAGTACCTCCCCTCCTTAAAGGGTTGTTCTTCTCAATTCAAAAAGAAGATGAATAAGAGAAAAGAAAATAAAGAATTTCAAAGGATTATAGAAAATTTTTATGATTGCAAAATATAACACTTAGGATTTCCTCTGAACGATAGAGGTTCATCAAAGAAGAAAATAATCATAATTATATCCACTACTATTTGATCGCAATCTCATGTGTCAACATATCTTGCTGCTTTGTACATTATTCTATGGACCTATATTGTGGTTCAACCTTTGCAACACTTAATTTCGGGAATCTTTCAACCTCTCAGGTCAAATTTTAGATTTGTCACTTGACATCATTGTTACTGATATTCCACGCCACGCTACTAGCTCTTTCATAATTATAATTCCAACATTATCAGGTTGTCATCTTGGGAGTTCGTCAGAGAACCCATTCATCAGTCCATCCGTAGCATTCCTTGCTTCACGTTCCCATAATTATTTTCCAATCTTTTCTTTATCAATCACATCCGTCTTATTGTCTGATTCTTATTTACCTCTGTTATTTACCTGCACTGTTATCTCATTATCAAGACGTCCTGTGTACTTGGCACCTTCTTATTGGTATTCAGTCACATTTACTCAATAATCATCACATTCTTGGGGTTAAACTTTCCTCTATTCAACCATCTAAATTCTCACTTTTTCGATCCACGGGGCTCCTTATTACTCACTCCATCTATTTCTTCGAATCCTCCCAACTTAAAGGGAGTTAATCTGTATGTCCCTTATGCTTTCAATTTCAACTATAATTTCTTTATGAGCCATCATAGCATTATCATTTATTTCAAACATCACATCATTCCAATTTAAACCCTCTGAAATAAATCTTGTCGATTTCTCTAACTTAGATACAATATAATCTATTTCTGCCAAACTTGTTTCTCATCACTTGTTCTTTTCCATCCGTGATTTTCCACAGGTTGTTCTTCGTAAGTTAGACCAGGTCGTATATCTACCTGCTCGTACCCTTATCATCTGTCGAGCATCTGCGTTTTACTGGTGTAGCCTTGCCACATGAAACACGTTACGACCATGCTATAAGTTTTAGGAGTAAAACTGGCTCGAATGCCACCTTCCGAACACTTTTAAATTCTCAGATGGCCCAATAAAACTCGGGCTCAACTGTCATTCTCTCCAAGTCTCATTAATTTTTTTCTACGAGAATACCTTTAGCATCACGAATCTCCAACCTCGCATTCTCTATCTTGTTTGCGCAGAAATACACTAACATAAACTTGCCTGTCATTCATCAACATGCCACTTAGCTTATCAATAGCAGCACTATCCTTATCTTTGCGTTGTCCTCTACTTTCTTAGAAGAATCACCACTACATTAATGTAGTCCATTGTTGAATCACCATCGTTTACTGTTTACGTAGTGCTTTAATAGTTAATCAGACGGGTTTCATAATTATCATATCCAAAATTCTTTAGGAAGATGAACTAATCACTATTTCTTATTCATAAAGAATACTTCCTGAACTTGATGTAGGTATTAATGAAGCAGATAAAATTATTAATCACATGTCTTCATTAGAAGACTGGAAACTTCACGGTTCACTTAATCAATTTCGTATCATGGTCCTAGTTTACCTCAAAATGGGACCTTCTAAGGTATTTAATATGCTTAAGATGCCATCAGGAATCGAATCTTTACTTAAACTATTATTACCGTCGATTCTTGTACAATCATCAGAAGGAACGTAAATTCCTCCACCACATTATGACCTTCAAGGTCCTTCCAAATATCATTCTGTTTTCTTTGGTATGAGCATTTATAATTACTCCTCTATACTAAAAGTTTCGGCCACCTCATTGGCCTTTCCTGATAATAATAACTTCTCACAATCAATGTTTTCTGAATCTATTCCAACTCAAACTTTTCTACCTCATTCCCATCAATATTGGGTGAATGCATTCTCCCTTAAGCTCTGCTGAAGGAGAAAGTATCTATCAGTCCTTTTCCACAAGTCATTGTTTCCACCTTTCCGTGTGAACTTTATCACGGTTACTCCCAATCATACCTAGGATATTTCTTCTCGTAGTTCTTTCTTGTTTTAGGATAATATCAACCTTTATTTGGTTCAATCCATACTTCCTCATGGTCTCACACATGCCTCGACTGGCATTATTATTATTGGGTCATACATTCCCTACCAAACTTCTATTTTGAAACTCAGAATATTACCCTTTTTCTTGTAAGGTTTCTTAGGTCATCCTCGTCGTTCCTCCTGTATTTACTAGGTACAGGGTATATCAGAATATCCTTAATCGATTCTATAACAATTCTGTCTATGTACTTTCCGAAACTCCTTTCAATAACTCCTTAAAGATTATTGTTGCCTTATTCAATCCAACTTATATCATCTGGATTCAAAATGTCTCTATTAGGGTCAATGCCATCTTTTATGCATTTCCAAGGTTCATCCTAATTTATGGATATTCTATCCTCAATTCTATTTTCAAGAAATACTTACATCCTTTAATCTGATCACATATCCTTAATAAGGTTCTCTTTTCAATCGTTCTCATCTTGATAAATTATCGTTAGCTTAATGCTAATCTCTTCTTTCAACTGGATGTCGGTCTTCATGACCTTCCAAAAGACAACATATGTCTATCTGCTCTTCTTATGAAATTTGGTAATGGTAGCAAGGATGTTCTGGAAGATATTGGTCGTGTTCAACGTGAATCTCTTAGTACCTATTACTCTTCTTAAAGATACTAAGCTTCAGATAACATTTATGCATCATACTGCACAATCTTTGACAATCTCCATAAACCTTTTATTGATCACTTTCCTTCGTCATACTATGTCCATTATATTTATAAAATCCCAACATTATGTACCTCAATTCACTATAGTTGGATTTCTAGCTCATAAGATGGTCAATCATATACACCTGAACTACTTCACTTTGTATCAAAAGTTCTCACGGTTGGCGCTTGGTTAGAAGCAACCCCGCTTTGTCCTTACATCGCTGGTCTAGTCACTTTATAATCCTTTGTGACATGGCCCCAACTGGCCACACTAAAACATATGAGTTTAGGGTTAACTAATGGCATTACTTTTCTAGCAATTGCCTCCTTCGTCCATAGTGAAAACAATTATCTGGGACAGGTTACGCTTATCCATATGATTTTTCCCGCATTTTCCTAAATGTATTGTTCACTGCTTTCCCTTACACAGCAAACCTTGGGTGCCAGAGTGGCATAGTCACTCCTCGTTCATCCTTCTTCCTTGATACCTTCAAACCTTTCCAAAATTTTATTCCATTTATGTCTCAATCGACTTCTCGATACCGTCTCCGGTCACCTTTTCTTTATTTTTATATTTTCAACTTCTCTTAACAATCCCACGTGCAACATAAGTTTAGAACCTTTGGCATAATAACCTTTCTATTTAAGTCAATCCCGGAATTTCTCAGCCCGTTTTGGTTCTTGAATACAGTCCTCCTTTACCGTCCAATCTCAACTTCATCCTTTTATCTCTATAATCAATTGTAATAATCAGGGTCTGTCCATCAGCCCATATAGCGGCTACCATACCCAATCCACAGGGTTCGCTCCAGTTTTCATTCTCTTCAGTGACGTTTTCTAATAATCAGAAAGACAAGGTTTGCCAAAATTTGTTGGATTTCTTTCCAGAATCAAGGAAATTTTGGTCAATCTATCCACCCACTAGTAACACTAAGAAGATTCATTTCGAAACCTAAAGATCATTTCGATGAACATCCAAGCAGGTAGAATCGTAAGCAGTTATAATACGGAATGTTTAACATGAAGTTGGAAGTTTAACCACTGGAAAGGAATCAAATATATACATCCCATAGAAGGGAAATCATAAGTTTCAAACTGTAACATGCCACATCTTCCTGATGCATATTCGTCCTAATAGTTGATACTACCAAATGTTTGTCTACATAACCACCAGTCTCAGAAGGACCACTACCGTCGTAGTTAGTCGTTCCACAAAATTGGCACTACCAGGGCCATCCGAACCTGGTGAACCGTGCTGTCCGAATACATCCGCAATTACTCTGTCGTGCTGCATAAGCACACCACTTAAACCTGTGTGAGATGCATCATATTATATCACAAAGTCTTCCTTCTTCCATTAGGCAACGCCAATGCTGGGTCGTCACAAATTTCATCTTTAGCTCCAGGAAGATTTTCTCATAGTTTGCTGGTGAATCCTATGAAATTTCTCACCTTAGTCGGTGTGGTTGGCCTTTCCCAATTAAAATTGCCTTTAAGTCGGCGGGGTCAACCAACACCACTCACTATTGATCGCATTCCTAATAATTGAACTTCATTTGACCAGAATTCATACTTCAAGAACTTGGCATACAATTCCTCTTTTAGGTTTCACCTTTAAAACATTTTCCATTACCTCTTAACCACTGATCGTATTACTTGATCCATTTATGATTCAGCGTCAGAGTAAACTTAATGTAACTACTATAATCCATTCAAGGAAACAAAAGAATTAATATTCCTCCGAATCACATGCATCTAATGTTTCTGATTCATCATTCAACTGAGTTGGACTAACACTATACTTAGTCTTTGACAACAGTCTTATTACGAGTTTATCATAGACTCAGTGGTCTTTTCCTCTTGTAGGTTCTGAGACCATCGGTTCGCTTATTACTTCCATATATAGCTTTATCCAATCAGGCCATCACTTCTCAAGATCTTTACTTTCTAAGCTGATCCATTTATAAGATGAACATTTCCCTGAGTCAAACCACCTCATCAATCTTAATTTGACTTCATAATTTATAACCTATGGAATCTTCCTTCTCATAGTGAATTACCTTTGGCAATATTCACACTAATTCATTTATCAAATGATATGGCACTTGTTGCCTCTATCTCAACTACTCTTGGAAACTCTGCTCCCTGTCCTATATCGATGTCTTGCATCATTCTAACTCTTTTCTCATTAATCTGGAAGTCTCTAAGGATTCTTATCTATCCCCATAAAAGATATCAAGTTATTTTTTTTTCAATCCGTCTTACTTGCCGTTACTACGCCTGGTAGTCCGGCTATGAATTCAATATGCATCTTCAAATCTCTTAATAATATCTCAGTTCTTTATATTCACTTCTCTGAGCACTAAACTTTAACTCTTATAGTCTCTCTGGCTGCAGCCCTCATTTCCTCAAGGGTAAACTCTTTATCCTTAACAGGATTATCCCCCTTAGCCGGAACCTCCTTCGGGTCCTCAGTAGGATACTCTATCGAGTCTTCAAGCCGATCATCAACATATAATAAATCATCCTTGTGCTGCTGCTCGTAAGCCTCAAGGTCCATCGCCTTAATAGTCGATACGATATCGAGCTAAGTTACTATCATGATATTTAAGAGTTCCCATAAGGGTTTTATATGTCAGTACTACATTAGGTAGTCCGACTATGAACTTGGCAAGAGTTCTTATTATCTTAGTAAATTTATCGTTTTAACGTCGCGTTATCTATGGGGTTTAAAACGTAACGCTCTGATACCATTTCTGTAACAGCCCCAGATCCAGCGGTCGTCACGGTCTCCATTTCCATCCATAATATCAGTATAAATAAATTACAACCTTGTGACCCCAAAACAACAACATAAAACACACCCGTTATAGTCCCAGAGATGAAATCTGAGTAACCAACAATTATTATTAATCACAAGTTTTGACTTCTTACAACCCAAAGGAATTACAATTTAACTGTTACATACTCTTTCCCATCCATTGACATAGGTCATACATATAATAGTCTGATGAATTAAAAGCTGATAGTCTAGCCTATTGGTTGCTCCTACCACAACAATGCCAACCATGATATCAATGGGCAACCCTATGATTGTTGTCCCTGCTTGCACCGAGTGTGACTTGTGCTGGCCTTCAGATCTAGCTGTTGTTGTGATAGAATAAATAAAGCAAAGGTGAGCAATAGCCCACCAAAAATAATATGTAACTGAACAATAATATTACAGTTCTGAAATATCTTTGAAACCATATGCCATGCATTAACGAACATAGAGCCAGGATAATATAAACGATGAAGTTACAAGGTAACTCAACATATATAATCCGTGGAAATATCTGTTATGTCAAAGATAAGCAACATATTATCATTTATCATAAAAGAGGAACTTGTAGGAAAAATTTTGCAATTCCAGTTTCAAACAATTTTCAACCCTGCCAACAATGATAATGTTGCAAAAAATTTCCAACTCTGAGAAAATGAACTAAACCTGGAGCATTGACGCGCCAGAAGACATAACATTTACGATGATCAGTCCATGTTATGCTCCCCACTTTTGTTCTCTACATGTAGAAGGAAGCACCGACGAATTTACTTGTCTACCGCCCTCTGGAACCCCCCGGCCAACGGTTGGACCATTGCTGGACCGGCGCCACTCGGCCACTTACGCGGCTCCTAGTTCGAATAACATCCACGACTCTGAAACGTAAAGTTCGTCCCCCTTTCCCCAAGTATAATATTTGTTGATAAGACTCCACAAAGTAGTCGTATCTAGTTTGAAAGGAAAATTCACCAATATTTCCCAAGCTACTGCTTGTTAATTGATACCAACTTGTTCCAACAATCTTACCCCTCGAATGATGAGAAGGTACACAAAGATTCAATAAGCAATTAGCAACCAAATTGCGAGTGAAAAGAATAATTTCGAAGGATTCATGACCGGGAATTTTGAGAACCTTTCTTGATACAAATATTAATAATAAGACTCCGAAATAATTTACATAATATTAGATGGTCGAAGATAATATTTGAATGAAGTAAATCATTTTTGAAATGAGTTAGAAGAATTAAATAAATATTCCAAAGAATATTTATTAAGTTAAAAAATTATTGAAGGAATAATCTTAATATAAAATATCACTCAGAATAATCCTCGAATAAATATTCACAAATAATATTCATTAAATAATTAATGAATATTTAAATTAATAATACTTATCAAATAAATAAAATTCGACTGAATATTCGAAATAATATTTAGATAATGATCAGACGAATATTTGAAATAATATTCAATAAATAATAATGAATAAATTCCAAAGGAATAATCGAGATAATATTCGATAAATGAATCAACTTTAAATGGGTACTAGAAATAATATTCATTGACTACATAAAGTTCGAATGAATATTTGAAATAATATTTATTGAATAAATAATGGAGAAATATTAAATTAAATATTCTCTCCAGAATAATCAAGATATATCAAGAAGTACTGACTCCCGGTCTATATTCGAAGAATGAGACTCAAATGCCCTTTCCTAAGGGTCTTAGCAATATCTAGCTTATAACCGATACGTTATCTATCTAGCTTATAAGCTAACAATAAATCAGGGAACAAGGATCACAATATAACTTGAAAGTAGGCATGCATGCTATGACATATGTATAACAACATCAAATCATATATATATTATCACAACAACAGCTTCAAATTGATTGAAGACTTGCCTGGTACTCCCACTATGCTAGTGGTATGACTCGGGGTGGTCCGGCAATCTATAACCAACAAAAATTATCCCGGGTTAAATCACCTATCACTTTGAAACGCCAAGTAAATACTTTACTTAAGCTAAAGCACGTTTTCAAGTTATCGCTCATTAACACCTGAAAGGCAGAGTGTGTAAACTTGTAACACTATAACTAATGTAACTCAATTAAAGGAAAAGATACTTAACCAGAAGACAATCAAGAACAAGAAGCCACAAGAAATCAACACTAAATGAAGACAGGGTAATTGATACAATTGAACATGTTAACTATGATCAAGCCAAGAAGAAATCATTGAGAGAAGTTCAAGTCAAAGTTGTTCATGCCTCAGTGATTTGAGAAATCGAGAATCAAGATCATAACTATCAGTATCAACAAGACCAATTGATTTCAAGTGAACAAGAAGGAAAGCGAACATTGGAAAGCCACGTTACTAAGTGAATATGGTAATTTATTCAAGAAGCAGAAACACTATCAAGACTAGTCACTTATGAACCTGACCAGTGCATCAAGTTTCAGGACATTGATGGCAAGTTTATGTCAGTAATAAAGACCCATGTTCAAGAGCTTGGTGAAGAATAAAGAGGACATGAAGATATCACAAGTTCAAGATGTGCATTGAAGTTTCAAGTTGAAGACCAGAATATTTTCTAAGTACTAAATGTTCTGGATGACCAAGTAGAATATTTCTAAGTAGAAGTTCTACTTAGAAATTCGAGATGGCTAAGTAGAAATTCTCAAGTAGAAATTCTACTTAGAGTGCAGCTTCAACATGACATATGGCATCTTCTGATTGGCAGATTTCCAAGCTTTCAAGATAAGGCAAGATTTATGTAGACATCATTGGGCCACGTATATCTTAGTCTTTGAAGACTACAGGACATAGATTACATGTAGTATAAATAGAAGTACTTGTGTAATGTTTTAAAGTGTGAGCAATAGTTGAGAGAAACAAAAGAAAAAGAGAGAGAGTGCATTCACAGAGCTTAGTATCATTCACTTCTCTCTGAACTTCTGTCATACTTTGTAATGAATGTTGTAGCAACCATTTCAAGTTATATATAAGAAATATATTCCTTGAATCTGTGTGTTCATTTATTGCATCGTATTTATTGCTTCTCATATTTGAAAAGTTGTATTCACCCCCCCCTCTACAACACATTTGGACCTAACAATTGGTATCAAAGCTATATGTTTAACATACAAAACATAGATCCTTGTGTTTAGTAGAAGAATCGTGAGTTTTCATTTCCTAGATCTACTTTTCATTTTCTCGAAAAGTGAGCTTTAATTCGTTTGTGGTGAAAACTCATCCGAAAAATTATTTAAATACTCCAGGTGTGATTATTTAGCTTGGGTGTATTTTAATTAATTTTTGTGAATTAATCTGGGTACTTTGATATTTGGTGTTCTTGAGTGTTCATCATTTGTTCTTATCAAAGAAGACGACCCAACAACTTTTTGATCTCCTTTTCAAACAGATAAATAGTAAAAGAATAAAAAGGTGTTTTTGGATTTTTGATTTGCATTATTCACGGCCGAAAGTATATCAAAACATACTCAGTACCTAGCACGTGGGTTAGGTGGGTTAGGTGAGTAAAGCATCAAAAGTCAAAAAGGTGTTAAAGAGATAATACTGTTTATTCAATATTAAAGTGATCTGCAGCAAAATTATTCTAAGGACAAAAGTTCTACATAGAATTTCTACTTGAGATTTTCTACATAGAATTTCGACTTGGATAACTTCTACTTAGTGAAGTTCGACTTGAACAAAATTTCTACTTAGAGAAATTTCGACTTAGGCAAAAGTTCTACATATATATTCTACATAGCCTAGTCTTGGGTACTTAGAAACTTTTAGTGACCAGAATTGAAATGGCCCCTAAAAATGCATTCAAGATCCCAATGTTCAACCGAGATCACTATGAAGAATGGGTTTTCATAATGAGACTCTATCTAGAGACTGTTAACCCTGAATATCTGGAAGTCCTTGACAAGGGTAAATTTGTTCCAATGGTGGTTATTCCTGCGCATACGGAAGGAGGGGTGGTTATAGCACCTCGGTCTGAGCCCAAAAAGGCAGCGGACTTTTCGGATGCTGACAATGAGCAAATAACTTGTGATACTGCCGTACGACAAACCTTGATGGAATCTCTTGATCATGAAATGTTCAACATAGTCAAAGGTCTGACTACAGCGAAGAAGATTTGGGACAAGATAGAAGTTGTCATGGAAGGATCTGCAGAGGTTAGAAGTAACAAGACACTCATACTCAAGATGGAGTATGACACCTTCAGAATACGAAAAGGAGAAGGCATAACAGACGTCTATCTACGATTCAGTCAGTTGGTATTGGATTTGAATCTGAGAGGTGTAACTCTCCCCATGGTTGAGACTAATACGAGATATCTGAGGAACCAGCGAAAGAGCATTGAACTAGGGTCTACGCAATAAGAGAGACCAGAGATTTGCATACAACTTCTCTGGAAGAGTATTATGGAATATTAAAGACCTATGAGCTGGAAACACTTCAAGATCAAGCATGGGACAATGATTCAAAAGGAAAAGAAACTGCATCAGGATTAGTTGCTGATGAGGAAGAGTCTAAGAAGGCAATGGTTGCAGCAAAGCCTAAATCATCACTTGCACCACATCAAGTTGATAATGATGACGAGTGCACATCTAACAGTGATGATGACTATTACACCCAAGAAGAGCTGGACAACATGGACGATAATGTCGTGGCATACATGGCAAGGAAGTTCAGCAACATGAGATTCAGAAAGAGCAACCGACCACAGAGAAATTCTTCATCTTTCTATCGGGCTGCTAGGGGTGGTGGTAGTTCGTCAGGCTACCAAGGTAAAGGCAAGAATACCAGCTACAAATCTCCTTTGGATTTCAAAATGAAGTTCAAATGCTATAATTGTGGTGAAGCTGGACATTTTGCCTCGGACTGCAAAAAGCCTAAACAGACTTATCCAAAAGAGACATATGAAGCCCTCAAAAGCAAGTATGAATCGCTGGTGAAGGAAAGACATGGAAAACGAGCTTTATTGGTGACAGAAGGAAGAGCTTGGGATGATTCAAATGAGGAAGATGATACTCATGTAGCAAACTTTGCCCTCATGGCTGAGACATCAGAGGAACCAGAGGTACCAGTTCTAACCCTTAAAGTAGAAATTTCCATTGATGATTATAAGGAACAGAACGGGGCTCTTAGTGAAGAAATCTATATGTTGTACAAAAGTCTAGACTCTTCTCAAAAGGAACAGAAAACACTTGTTGCCAAAAGCAGAATGCTTGAGGCAAAAGTGGAAGAGTTAGAGGCTGCTTGCACTGTAGATACTTCCCTAAGAGACTTTATTAAATCTCTGGAACACAAGCTCGTCCTTAAGGAAGAAGTAGAAGCATGTCTTAGGAACAAACTAGCTGAGTTAGAAACTAAATACGAAGCTTACAAACTAGCTGCTAGTAAAGTGTATGTAGATAATGACACATTTAAGAAGATAACTGGAGTAGGTATAGGACTTGATTATTCTGACCTTCCTAAGAAAGAAGGAAAGAGACCTATTGATCCTAGTTCCAGTGACCTTAAAAAGGAAACACCTAGCATTCTTAAATCAGTTGTCAAACCTATCTACAAACACCTTTTCCTAGAATAGAAGAAGAAGAGACTGAAGTAATAGCTAGATATGAGATTGAGATGGAAGATCTCCAGAAAGCACAACCTATAACTCCTATCAAACAAGTTAAAATCAATTTCCCTAGAGATGAATCTAGACTAGGATTAGGAGCTAAGGTTGTTAAACAACAAGGCAAGAAGGAAAAAGGCATAAAAGAGGTTAAGGCTGAACGAATAAAGAAAGCATGTTATCACTGTAAATCTACTGAACATCTTTCTTATGCATGTAAAGCTAACATAAATGTTCCTGCTACATATGCCATGCCTACCACACATACAATGAATAATCTGCATCAGAATCATGCACAGTGTGGTCAACCTAATTGTATGCCATGCACTTTTAACATCATGCAAACTTTTGTGCATTTAATGAATGCATCTAGCCAGTCATGCTCAAATACTGTTGCTAGTTCAAACATCAAGAAAAAGCATGTGACAGCCAAGACTGTCAGTCCTCCTAAAGTTAGGAGTGACAAACCTTCTCCTAAGACTGACAAATCTGTCAAGTCTGAGAAAGGAAAGGAGATAGTTGAAAGCTCTAGTAATGTTAAGAAAAGTGCATCTCCTGTTGTTAAATCTGTTGATTCTCGATCTTATCGAAAAGCCGGGCCCAATCAAAGTTGGGTTCCGAAGAATGTCTAACCAATCTGTCATTGCAGGGCGTTAAGCAGAATAGAAATAAAGTTATATGGGTTCTAGACAGTGGAGCATCGAGGCATATGACTGGAAACAAGTCCCTACTTACAGAGTTGGTTATGAAGGCTGGCCCTTATGTTACCTTTGGAGATGACAGCATAGGTGTGACTAAGGGATATGGTAAACTGAAGACTGGTAATGTCATCATTGAAGATATTTCCTATGTTGAGGGACTGAAGCACAATCTGTTGAGTATCAGTCAATTCTGTGACAAAGGTTACGAAATTGTCTTCAACAAGAAAGGTGTATCAATCACTCACATCAAGGAAGGCTTATTGGCTTTGAGAGGAGTTCGAAAGGCAGATCTTTTTGTTGCAGACATGGATTCAGCAAATCAGAATGAGGTCACCTGTTTCTACAGCAAAGCCTCGGATGATGAAAGCTGGTCATGGCACAAAAAGCTATCTCACTTAAACTTCAAAATGATGAATGCTCTCGCGAGGCGAGAATTGGTGAGAGTTCTACCTCAAATGGAGTTCGCTCCGAAATGACTCTGTGAAGCTTGTGAAATGGGAAAGTCGAAGCGAGCATCGCATAAAAGCAAAGAAATTTCTAGTATTACTGAGCCTCTGCAACTTCTTCATATGGATTTGTTTGGCCCAGTGAATGTCCTATCTTTGTCTAGGAAAAGATATGCATTGGTAATCGTGGATAACTTCTCCAAGTATACATGGGTATTGTTCGCAATGACGAAAGACGAAGTACCTTTCTTAATCATTGATCACATCACTCAAATTGAGAATGTTTCAACACTTACTGTGAAGACGATTAGATCAGACAATGGCACTGAATTCAAAAACGCAGTGCTGAATGACTTCTGTGTATCTAAAGGAATACGTCGTCAGTATTCAGCCCCGAGAACTCCACAGCAAAATGGAGTAGTTGAAAGGAAGAATAGAACTTTGGTTGAAGCAGCAAGAACTTTGTTGTATGATTCAAAACTTCCTTTGTACTTCTGGGCCGAAGCAGTGAGTACCGCTTGTTACACTCAAAATAGAACCTTGATTATAAAAGATAAAGAAAAGACACCATGTGAATTAATGAACAACAGAAGACCAACAATCAAATACTTTCATGTCTTTGGAGCAAAATGCTATGTACTTATAGATGATGAAAATCTAGGCAAGTTTGCAGCAAAATCTCGTGAAGGAATCTTTGTTGGTTATTCCACAGATGTGGTGGCAGCTTATAGAGTGTTCTTAGTGAATGATCGAAAAGTTACTGAAAGCTACAACGTCAGATTCGACGATACCAAACTCCCATCAATTTCTAGAGATTCTAGTGAACCTGAGTCCCTAAAATTTCAGAATCTGGACTTAGATGAACTTGAAGATGAACCTGAGTTAGTTGTCCCATTAAATATTCCAAGTGTACGTGAAGAACCTGAGTCTAGTGAACAATCTAATTCTACAAGATCAGAAGAGACTTCTTCAGTACGAACCGGCAATAACTCAGGGGGAGTAAATAGCAGCTCAAGGACAACTGTTCAAGGCTCGAGACGAGTTGACAGTAGTTCTGTAGGAGCTAGCACTAACTCAGGGGGAGTTAGTGAGAATAATCAAAGTAGTCAGCACCATAACTCAGAAAGTCAAGCTGAATCATCAAGACAATTTCCAGGAGAACGGGTATGGAATAGAGATCATCCGTTTGAATTAATTATTGGTGATCCAGATGCTGGTGTGACTACTAGAAGAACTGCAAGAGCTGACCTGGCTAATATTTCCTTATATTCTGGGTTCTTATCCAAGCTTGAACCTAAAGAAATAGAAGAAGCTCTTGGTGATGCTGATTGGGTGATTGCAATGCAAGAGGAACTCAATCAGTTTGAAAGGCAGAAAGTTTGGAAACTGGTACCTCGACCAAAAAACATATCAGTAATTGGAGCTAGGTGGGTATTCAGAAATAAACTGGATGAAAACGGACTTGTAACACGAAACAAGGCTCGTTTGGTTGCAAAAGGTTATTCTCAGCGAGAAGGAATTGATTATGATGAAACCTATGCACCAGTTGCAAGACTTGAGGCAGTCAGGATGTTCTTGGCATTTGCAGCACATAAGAACTTCAAGGTTTTCCAGATGGATGTGAAAAGTGCCTTCCTGAACGGAGAGTTAGAAGAAGAAGTGTATCTGGAACAGCCGCCTGGCTTCGTTGATCCAGAACATGTAGATTTTGTGTATCTTCTCTTCAAATCTGTCTATGGCCTCAAGCAATCCCCAAGGCGTTGGTATGAAACCCTATCCTTATTCTTAATTGAAAATGGTTTTACTAGGGGAGTAATTGATAAAACATTATTCTATAAAAATGTAAGAAATGACTTAATACTTGTTCAAGTCTATGTGGACGATATTATTTTTGGGTCATCTAATGAGCGCTTGTGCGAGAAATTTGCTAAGCTAATGCAGGAAAAATATGAGATGAACATGATGGGAGAGCTGTCCTTCTTCCTTGGATTACAGATCAGTCAGAGAAAAGATGGTATCTTTATCTGTCAATCCAAGTACGTCAAAGATTTACTCAAGAAGTACAATCTAGAAGATGCATCAGCAGCTAAGACTCCCATGGCAACAGCCACGAAGCTTGATGAAGACAAATCAGGTAAACCAGTTGACATCACAAGCTATCGAGGTATGATTGGCTCACTCCTCTATTTAACTGCAAGTAGACCCGATATAATGTTCACAACTTGTTTATGTGCAAGGTTCCAAGTGGATCCTAGAGAATCACATATCGTAGCCGTCAAGAGAATTTTTAGGTATCTCAAGGGCACACCAAATCTAGGGATTTGGTACCCAAGAGATACAGGTTTTAATCTAATTGGCTATTCAGATTCAGACTATGCAGGTTGCAGGATTGATAGGAAAAGCACATCTGGTGCTTGTCAATTTCTTGGCAGAAGATTGGTGTCCTGGCAAAGTAAAAAACAACATACATTATCTACTTCTACTGCTGAAGCTGAGTACATTGCTGCTGGAAGCTGTGTAACTCAAATACTGTGGATGAGGAACCAATTGAAGGATTATGGCATGGAGCACAAGAAAATTCCAATTATGTGTGACAACACAAGTGCCATTGCCATAACCAACAATAGATCACTCAAGAACCAAGCACATCGACATCAGGTATAATTTCATAAGAGAACATGTCGAGGAGGGGACTGTGGAGCTACATTTTGTGCCCACAATGCAACAAATTGCAGATATATTCACCAAACCTCTTGATGAAGTAACATTCAATAGATTGGTTGGTGAATTGGGAATGCTTAACACAAGTTAGTAAAGCCTTCTATCTGTAAAATCCAGGTTTATGTTTGTATGTGCAAGCTACTTAATCATTATGTGCTTAGACTTTAAAATGTCTAATTAATGATTGTTATAGTTTGCATATAGTTTGCATAATTTCATTGTGTTTTAAGTGTCTTTTATAGCACAAATCTGTGAATTTATGCTTGTTAGATTGCATGATCATAGGGGGAGTTAAATTCATAATATTCTAAATTTTACATGATTTTTAGATGAATTTACCTATGATTTTCATGTAATTAGAGGCCTTAGAATTGAATATCTTCAAAATTTCGAGTTAGTTTCTATCTCGAAACTCATCTAGAAATTCGACTTGAATTTCGACCTAAGCTGTCAGAGTGAAGTTTTGAAAATTCTAAGTCTGGGAAGAATTTCGAGTTGTCTATCTCGAAATTCATCTCGAAATTCGACTTTGAGTTCGAGTTCGAGTTACCAGTGTGCCTAGTTCTATCTTCAAAATATTCGAGATAAAGTCTATCTCGAATTTTATCTCGAAGGTTGAGATGAGGTTTCCATTAAGGGAATATTTTGAAAACTGAGAATAACTTCGAGTTAGTCTATCTCGAAACTCAACTCGAATTTCGACTTGATGTTCGAGATAGAGATCTCAGTTGCTTAAAGGGAATTTTTGAGTTACTCCTAACTCGAATCTTATCTCGAAGGTTGAGATTAGGTTTCCATTCAAGATATTTTGGAAAGAATTGAGATTAACTTCGAGTTAGTCTCTATCTCGAAACTCAACTCGAATTTCGACTTGATGTTCGAGATAGAGTTAAACTTCTAACTCGAAACGTATCTCGACTTTCCCTGTATTTCTTTTACTGGAGGGGAATTTTCCAAGTTTACAAACCAATAAAGTTCGAGATAAGATTTCCCTGTAGTCTTTGCTGTAAAATTGGTTAAAAGTGCTTATTTGTGCTTATTTGTTCGAGTTAACCTCTATCTTGAACTTCATCTCGAAGTTCGACTTGATGTTCGAGATAGAGTTCGACTTAGGTGTTCCCTGTATGGACTTAGTATTTTTCACTCTTTTTAACAGGGACACTTTTGTCATTTCACAATCATCTATATATACATCTCTAACTCGATGCATCATTCACTTTACCTAATTTCATTTTTACAGCAGCCGCTTCACAAAAACAAGGCAATTTCACAAATTACATACCATTAATCCGTGTTTTTGTGATTAAACTCATACTAATCACGAATTACTGCCAATTTTTTGACTGCTATTCACTGTGTTATCATTAATCTTTGTGTTGGTGTGTTTTGTAACCACTCATATACACGCGCATATACATACACACAAACATCAAGTGTTTGTGTAACTGTTCAAAACACAATTTCCATATTCTTCATCCATATACACACACGATTTCACTGGTATACACACGAATATTCATCTTCTTTGAATATTCAGATTTAGTAATTGGCAACTGTTCATATCCCGTAGTTTAGTTTTTCAGATTGCTTTTTGGTATTCTCGAAAAATTAAAAGGGATAAAACTGTTAATTCGTAAATTACTTGTTTTTCAAATTAAAAAATTTCACATCTCTTAAAGAAAAACATTTAATTAAAATGGTTCACCAATTTTCACTTGATAAAAACAATTTTTATAATATTTCTACGGAAATTGGTGATCAACTCCCGCGGTTTAAGTTTTGGGTACGATTTCTTAATTTGTACACCAAGGCTAGCCATGCTTTTACTGCTAAACCTACACTAGTACATGATGCTTTACAGCAATTATGGACTAGTGCGGTTACTTTTGGGAGCAAAACAACCCCCTACGGTTTCAGGTTTACCTTAGCGGGTCAGGAATATGAGGTGACTGAAGAAATTGTCAACAGGGTTCTGGGATTCCCAATCAAAGATGCTTATGATGCAGAACCTACAGCGGAACAACGCCTCACATTCTTTGAAAAAATAGTATGTTATCCTCCGACTGGCCGGATCACTGGAAACATCCAAAAACAATTCTTCCATGTGGAATGGAATTACTTTTTCGAGGCCATCACAAGATGTTTTCGGGCACGCGAAAAAGATTTTCATCAAATTCCAATTCCAATGCAAACCTTTGCAGTTGCCCTAGCAAGAGAACTGGATATAAATTATGGACGCATAGTTCTCTCTGAGATAGTGGCCACAATGGGATCTCCTGCAAGCAGAGACCTCACTACAACTGATGTTGTCTGCTGGTTTCCTCGGTTCCTACAAATGCTGATTAATGATTTAATACCGAAGGATGCTCTTGCTGTTAGACAGGGATTTGCCAGAAGCCCAACATCTGCACCGCTAAGGATGGGCACTAAGTCACTTTCAACTATTGCTAATCAGGATAAACATCAAGGTATACATATGTCAATTCCTGAAAATATTCAAATGTGGCTTACATATGATGCAGGAGTTACCAATTTGGAGGAATCATCGCAAGTTTCATCATATGCTCAGAATCCGTCTGCTCATGCTGAGGCATTTGATGGGATTCCTGATGAGCAAAGCGATGAGGCACAAGGTAATGAATCAGGTAATCTCTCCCTGCATACTATTCATTCCTCCTCCTATGTATCTGATTCCGAGACCCAAGAGACTGCTAACCCGCAGGATCTATCCCAGGGTGAGAGCTATATTTCTGAGCCTGATACACATTCTTATTCTCTTTCACCCCTGTTAACGGAAGTCAGAAAGCCAGCACATGTATATGTAGGAGATGATGAGGAGAGTGACCCCGAAGTGCAGCATCTTATTCGAAAGAAAGCCAAAATTTTTCATGCTGCTACTTCAAAAGTCCAGTCAAACCCTAGTGTGTCACACGCAACCACTCCACCTCACGAGAGTGGTTCTCCCCTTAAACAATCTGCACATAGGGATTTTGGTGTGGATTATGTACCTTTTGAAGATACTGTTGCTTCAAAAGGACATGAAGTTTTAATAACCTCAGCTGTACTTTCACCGGTACGTACTGATGCTGCAAAGAGGATCGGTTCTGATGTTGTACAAGAATACTTTGCAGCCTCTCAGCCTGAGATTCCAACTCAGGACAGAACAGACATAGATCCCATAACTGCCAATTATATTGCTTATCCAATTTCTGCAGGTACTGCTTCATACTTTGGATCAATCATTGAAGACATACACGAGCGTGAGACAGGGTGTGTGTGTGAGAGGTTAGGGAGAGAGGGACCTTCATTTTTAAGGCCCGAAACCGAGCGCCAAATACTAACAGAACGAGTATTAGAGCGAGGTCACCTAAACCAAACACCGTCCCTTAATATTGAAAATCTTGATACACGTATGACTTCTATGGAAAATCAGATGAGGTAGTACGGGCAGACGATGGGGCAGTTCGGGATTAACATTGGAAACAATCAAAGGGCTCTTGATGACTACGCAGCACGAATGGCAAGTCAAGCTACAGCTTTTGATGCTTTGACAAACAAGGTCAATGACTTGGGCCATGCTGGTGGTGTCTTGGGAAGCACTCTGAATGAAAGGATGGGGGCAATGGAGTCTACAATGCATACAATGGCTGTGGAGATCTGTAGAATGATGTTCGCATTCAGGAGTTTTGTGCCCCCGGAGTATTTCGAGTCGCAACAACCTCCCCCCGATGCTGGTACAGGTGGTGCTAGTGGAGCGGGAGCCTCCGGTTCTGGTTTTGGAGGTTCTTATGCTGCTGGTGGATTTGATGAGCAAGGTGGTGTTCAGGATAACTCACCTAAGGGGGAGAGTGGTAAGGAGACGAGACAGCAGGCAGTTCATATCGAAGAAATTGAAGAACATGCTGATCTTGTCAAGGAAATAGAAATTGAGCCGTCTGTTGATGAAGAGGCTCTGAGGAGGAGAAAGGGTAAGGCAATGATGGTTGAGCAAGATGAGCCATTCGTTGACCTGAGTCGTCAGGAAACAGTACAGGAGGTACTTGACTCAGATCCTGACATGGAAGACGTACCTTTGGCACATGCTATAAAGAGATCTTTGAAGGAACAAGGTGGAGGTGCTGGGATGTCTTCCGGAATGCCTGAAGAAATTCCTTTTGATGAGGAAACCCTTAAATCTCAACAGTTAGCCTTGGAACAAGCTCAGTTCCATAAAATGAAGATGATGCAAGAACATGCTGCGTTCCTAGAAAAGAAAGTGGAGCTTCAAGGGAAGCAGTACGATCATGAGCTTGCAAGGCTAGCTGATCCTCAAGTTGATCTCGACAAGAGAAGGATGGGACAGAAGTGGGATGAAGCAAGGAAGATATTGATGGGACCTAGTGCGAAAGGAGTTCATAACAAGGAGGCAGATGACCTGTTCTACAACCTGAATTTGCAGAATCCAATGACTGTGGACTATATAAGTGCTTTGAAGAGATTAATTTCTAAAGTCAGGGTTGGATACAATGCAACACTTAAGGAGTGGTAGGTTATTTTGTCTTTGGTAGAAGGAGTCCTAACATCTTTCCTATATGTGGATGACCAATTAATAACGAGAAGATCTGCGTCAGAGTTGTTCTTGCTAGCAACAAAAATTCAATACTCTCAATCTGAGGAGCTAAGCATTCTGTATAGGGATCAGTTAATGCAGCTAGCAGAGGACAATGGTCCAGAATTCTCAGCATATCCAAATTTTGTCCGGATGGTAGTTGACGGGAAGATGAAGAGGGTTAGCATGGAGGAAAATGATTTAATGGATCTTTCAGTGGAATCTCTCAAAGCTGTCTGTAGACAAATGATGAGTAAGGGATTCGCTTCTGAGCTTAAAGAAAAATCGGTGAAGATCATTGAAAGAGTCATATTCAAGAAGAGCAATGAGGTGTGGAAGTGTGATATCATTGCTCCAAACCCTCTAGATAACGTGTAGATTGAGCCGGAGCTGATGGAGAAGAAATGGAATATTCTTCAAGCAATGAAGAATGTAGATGAAGCTCTGACTCTTCCTTCTGGAGCACTGGAACAAGGAGAGATAAGGGAGGCAATTGGTTTTCCAGGAAGTGATAGTGTATACTAGATACACGATTATGTTAAAGATACAGCTGATGCCTTAGTATTCATAGATGCAGACCAGAATCAAACACTCTTGCATATGAGTAGAAAATGGCTGCTACAGACTCAAGATGCTGCATTTCTGGAGAGAGTATTACATGTATTCAAATGGGGCAAAGTGGAAGATAAGTATGTGGAAGAAAAGCAGAGACTCATGAGTTACCTGTCTGAGGTAGTGGTGGAAAAGAAGCGGATGGAGCGAGATGCGGCTAGTGTCCACAATACTAACCATGTCAAGGGCTACCCCAAGATGATCTATTGTCAGTTTAAAGCTGATAAAACACATTGGAAACCTCAGCTCATAATGAAGAACTTTGAGGACATTCCAAAGATCAGGACTACTCAGGAGGTGGACAAACTCAGAAGGATTTTCAAACATCCTCATCCAGAGCCCAAGAATCCTCTAGAAATGGAAGCTGTAAGTCTGTTGAATGCTAGGTGGAAGTAGCTTCACGATCCAGTGTACAAGAAAGAACAGCAGCAGAAGGAGAAGCGCAGAAGGTAGAAAGATAAGAAGGACCAAGTTGCTGAAGCTAGAAATAGGAAACGAAATTAGGGTTAAAGGTCAGAGTGGTGTGAACTTGAAGTTGGAAAAACTTCATGTCTTTCGGTTGCTTTAACTCACTTGAGGAAAATTCACCTTAGAGTGAATCCAATAAGGTGATATAAGTTTGACTAAAAGGTATGAAATAATCCAGGTGATAGGAATCACTCAAATGATCTTTAATTCAAGGTTCGAATTCTGTTTCTAGTTTAAGTTCTTTGTATTGTTTTCAAGTACTTTTCAATTGTATATTATTCAAGACTTTAATGTTAATTATCTTTTCTCGTCTCATTGTTTAGTTGAGTTATCCTTCATTAATTTGAATGTCATTGTTAGACAATCAAATTGGGGGAGATTGAAAGGCAGAGTGTGTAAACTTGTAACACTATAACTAATGTAACTCAATTAAAGGAAAAGATACTTAACCAGAAGACAATCAAGAACAAGAAGCCACTAGAAATCAACACTAAATGAAGACAGGGTAATTGATACAATTGAACATGTTAACTATGATCAAGCCAAGAAGAAATCATTGAGAGAAGTTCAAGTCAAAGTTGTTCATGCCTCAGTGATTTGAGAAATCGAGAATCAAGATCATAACTATCAGTATCAACAAGACCAATTGATTTCAAGTGAACAAGAAGGAAAGCGAACATTGGAAAGCCACGTTACTAAGTGAATATGGTAATTTATTCAAGAAGCAGAAACACTATCAAGACTAGTCACTTATGAACCAGACCAGTGCATCAAGTGTCAGGACATTGATGGCAAGTTTATGTCAGTAATAAAGACCCATGTTCAAGAGCTTGGTGAAGAATAAAGAAGACATGAAGATATCACAAGTTCAAGATGTGCATTGAAGTTTCAAGTTGAAGACCAGAATATTTTCTAAGTACTAAATGTTCTGGATGACCAAGTAGAATATTTCTAAGTAGAAGTTCTACTTAGAAATTCGAGATGGCTAAGTAGAAATTCTCAAGTAGTAATTCTACTTAGAGTGCAGCTTCAACATGACATATGGCATCTTCTGATTGGCAGATTTCCAAGCTTTCAAGATAAGGCAAGATTTATGTGGACATCATTGGGCCACGTATATCTTAGTCTTTGAAGACTACAGGACATAGATTACATGTAGTATAAATAGAAGTACTTGTGTAATGTTTTAAAGTGAGAGCAATAGTTGAGAGAAACACAAGAAAAAGAGAGAGAGTGCATTCACAGAGCTTAGTATCATTCACTTCTCTCTGAACTTCTGTCATACTTTGTAATGAATGTTGTAGCAACCATTTCAAGTTATATATAAGAAATATATTCCTTGAATCTGTGTGTTCATTTATTGCATCGTATTTATTGCTTCTCATATTTGAAAAGTTGTATTCACCCCCCCTCTACAACACATTTGGACCTAACAACACCGTTATGACCCGACACTTGCTTGCTATCAAGTATGTCATTACACTCACACTTGGTAGGTACTTAAGCCATATAAGTTCAAAGGTCGAAAGATTATACCTCGAGATTTATCGATCGTTATCTAAGTGATTTTCCAAAGTTATAACCACCCGTTCTTTTTAGGGGTTCATTCGTACTTAACCTTATTCGAATATTTTTATAAAATCCAAAAATGATCTTTTTAACATGAGGTCTTCTCTCACACTTTCCTTATGATCTCTAATATTTAATTACTAAGATTTGTCACTGAATTACTCGAGTTAAAGGGGTTCAATTTCAATTACAAATTTGAATTTACGGTTTCGAACCACTTCTAGTAAATCGGCCATAATTCCTAAACCGTAAGTCCATTTGTTTCGATTCTTGCACCAAAACGATCTATGACTCGAGATCTATAAGGACATGTCATAAACTCATTAGGTCAGATAATTATACCTACTGTTATGATCGAGCTTTTAAGGTCTAACAAAAATCGGGCATTATGATGGCTATAAATCGATCGTTTCTAAATTTGCAATCCTCCCATAAACATGGTTTCCACTCCAATCACCTATACATGTTATTTAACATTGAACTAAGTCCACGCACTGCCTTTTCGTTCATCTAAACCTTTTTATTGCCTGCCATTCATTCATCTAAACCTTTTTAACATGTAACCAAGCCCAATCATAACTATCATGCTTATAACATCGCCATAATCACACTAACCTAAAAAAATCCATCAAGAACATTCATACACTCAAAGTAAGAGCTAGGGTTTAATGAGTTCCATAACTTTCTTGATGTGTGTAAGACCTTACTAAGCTTTAATCTAGTCCTTAGAACACCTTAATATATCTTAGATCATCAAAAGAAACAAGAAAACTAAAGTTCGTTCTTGAAAGTTACTATATACCCTAAACTTGTAAAAATCATAAAAAATCAAAAAATAAGAGTTTAGCTCTTAAATTTTTACCACATCTTGGGCTATTCATAAGCTTTGTTTTAAGCTATAGATCATAATATTTGAAGCTTGGTAGCTATGGTTTTGAACTAGTTTTTCCCGCTGGACAGAAACTGTCAAGAACAGGCAGTTTGGCTTCTTCAACTTGGGGAGGAGATTTGACTAGGCTATACTCATTAGATTACCATGAAATTTTGAACAAATGTTGCCCTTGGAGTGGAGAAGATATGGTTAAATTTTGAACAAATGTTGCTCTAGATCTTGAGATATGAATTTTTCTTTCATGGGTGTTCTTGCTGGGCAGTGTGAAGAAGAATGGAGAGACGGAGTTGGTTGCTTTCTTTCTTGATCTAATCTTGCATACACACCTTATTGTGATAATATCTAGCTTAAAGTGCCTTTATTAAAGTGCTAGGTCATGGATGAGGTAATGCAAGGGACATGTGTTGGTTTGTAGTGGTTTGATGATAAGATAAAGCTAAGTGCTTGGTTAGTTCTCTAAGTATGCTAGTTACTCATGTAACTACTTAGTTCCTTGATCATATCCACTAGTACATGCATGCACCTAGGTCCTTTGCATGTTTTTTTGTCCGGTTATTGCTTAATTCATTGATCATTCGAAGGAATATCTCAAGGATTTCTAGTTAGGGTTTTACCGGAAATCGTCTTAATATTTATACTATCATTCTCAATTCTCTTTAATAATTCTTGAATCCATATTCCTTAAATCCTTTCAATAATCCCTTAAGTCTGTCAGTGTCCTGGGAAATCTCGGGGAAAACAAAAGTGCTATTTTTCAGAATCTGATAACTTTTACACTCTTTTTCCCTTTGGATCATTAATACGAACTCAGAAATCCGTTCCGGGTACTTCTATATAGTGTCGTCTAATAATATTCCTATTTCCACCAAAAACACTATTCATCACTTATTCTCTCTTTATTCCTTATAATTACAAAAATGTCCTTGCACTTTTCTGAGCGTTCCTTAATTCTTCTACGGAACTACTGGACTTATAACTGATACCGATTTGGATGACAAGAGAATACTTCCTCTGTTTGTATGCCATATCATACTTTCTTGATGATAGATTATTCTTACCTAAGTTGTCAACCCATTGCATTCTTCATGACATATAAATATTGGAATCCATATCCATTCCATAATAAAAGTTTTAATTCCTACCAAAAATTTGGGTTCTTACAACTACATTAATGTAGTTCATTGTTGAATCACCATCGTTTGTCGTTTACGTAGTGCTTTACTAGCTAATCATACGGGTTTCATAATTGTCAGATCAAAATTCTCTAGGAAGACAAAATAATCACTATTCCTTGTGTTAAATATAATTGATGTGAGTAATGTCAGTGTTTAAGTGTTATAGTGGTTCATCAGAGTTTAACTGGAAGTTGGAAGCGGTCAGAGTTTAATTAAACTCTGACAGATGGAAGCTCGATAGATTTTGCTAAACTCTGTCAAGAGGGAGCGTCTATTGGTCATCATCAGACTTTGAAGAATAATTGAAGATAATTATGGAAGCGATATCTTTGAAGATTAGATAGCTGTCGAAGACATCGTGTTGACTAAGAAGACGCGTAACGATCATAACTGATAACATTTGTATAGCTGATTTATAGGAGTATCAATTATCGATTGTACTGTAGCTGTATATCTTTATAAATATAGTTAGGTTAACCCTAGAACGGTATCGAAAAACGTATTATCATTTCATTGTAACCTAAGCAGCTCTATGTGATATTTTACATCACTGAGAGAGGAGTTATTAATTTCATAGAGTTTTTGATTATTTAAACGTGTGTTAATTGTTATTCTCTCATACAAACTTGATTATATTTGTGTATTCGGCCTAACACCTTGTCCATAAGGAATACTTCCTGAACTTGATGTAGATATTAATGAAGCCAATAAAATTGCAGAAGAGCTTCAAGCATCGCAGCTATGACAGGTTGATGAAATTATTAATCACATGTCTTCAGTAGATGAATGGAAGCTTAACGGTTCACATAATCTTTTTCTTACCATGGTCCTGGTTTTCCTCAAAATAGGACCTCCTAAAGTGTGTAATTTGCTTAAGACAATATCAGGAATCGAATCTTTACTTAAACTATTATTACAGTCGATTCTTGCACAATCATGAGAAGGAATGTAAATTCCTCCATTCCAGTATGACCTTCAAGGTCCTTCCAAATATCATTCTGTTTCTTCGGTATGAGCTTTTATAATTACTCATCTATACTTAAAGTGTCGGCCACCTCATCGGCCTTTCCTGATAATAATAATTTCTTGTAATCAATGTTCTCTGGATCTACTCGAACTCAAATTTTTCTACCTCATTCCTATCACTATTGGGTGAAAGCATTCTCCCTTAAGCTCTGCTGAAGGAGAAAAATATCTATCAGTCTTTTCCCATAAGTCATTGCTTCCACCTTTATGTGTGAACTTTATCACGGTTACTCCTAATCATACCTAGGATATTTCTTCTTTAAGTTCTTTCTTGTTTTAGGATAATCCCAACCTTTATTTGGTTCAATCCATACTTCCTCATGGTCTCACACATGCTTCATCTTGCATTATTATTATTATGTCATACATTCCCTACCAACTTCCATTTTTGAAACTTAGGATATTAACTCTCTCTTTGTAAAATCTCTTAGGCCATCTTCATCATTCCTCCTGTATTTTCTAGGTACAGGGTTTATCAAAATATCACTAATCCATCCTATAACAATTCTATTTACGTACCCTCCGAAACTCCTTCCAATGAATCCTTAAAGGTTATTGTTGCCTTAGTCAATCCAACTTTATATCATCTGAATTCACAATGTCTGTATTAGGGTTAATGCCATCCTTTGTACATCCCTAGGGTTCCTCCTAATCTATGGATACTCTATCCTCAATTCTGTTTTCAAGAAATTCCTACATCCTGTAATTGACAATCAAATCCTATATCCTTAATAAGGTTCTCTTTTTAATCATTCTCATCTTGATAATCTATGGTTGCTTAATGCTAGCCTTTTTTTCGAATAGATGTCAGTCTACATAACCTTCCATCAGACAATATATGTCTATCCGCTCTTCTTACAGAACTTGGTAATGATAGAAAGGTTGTTCTAGAAGATATTGGTCGATTTCAACATGGATCTCTTAATACTTATTACTCTTCTTGAGGATATTCTGTTTCAGATAACATTTATGCATCATATAGCACCATCTCTGACACTCTACATAACCCTCCATTGATGTAAAATCTCATCGTCATGTATCTCAATTCACTTTACTTCTCTTTCTAGTTCATAAACTGGTCAATCATATACGCCTTAATCACTTAACAGTATATCGAAAGTTCTCATGATTGGCGCTTGGTTAAAAGCAACCCCGCTTTGTCCTTACATCGCCGGTCTGGTCAATTTAGAATTCTTTGCCACATGGCCTTCAAGTGGCCGCGCTACAGTGTGTGAGTTTAGGGTTAGCTAATGGCATTACTTTTCTAGCAATTGCCTGGCATAGTGCCTCCTTCGTCCATAGCGAAGATAATTTATTTGGAATAGGTTATGCTTATCAACATACTTTTTCCCGCGTACTCTTAAACTTTTTCTTTTTTGGGTTTGTTCACTGCTTTCCTTTACACAGCAATCTTAGGTACCAAAGTAGCATAGTCACTCAACTTGAGCACTGCCACTCTTCGTTCATCCCTCTTCCTCGATACCTTCTGATCTTTTCAAAATTTTACTCAATATAAGTCTCAATCGACTTCTCGGTACCGTCTCCGGTCACTTCTCCTTTATTTTTATCTTTTCAACTTCTCTTGTCAATCCCACGTGCTACATAAGCTTAACATTTTTGGCATAATAGCCTCTTCATTTAAGTCAATCCCGGAATTTCTCAGTCCATTTTGGTCCTTAAATACATTTCCCTTTTACCGTCCAATCTCAACTTCATTATTTTTTCCCTTAAATCAATTGTAATAATCAGAGTCTATCCACCAACCCATATAGCGGCTACCTTACCCAATCCACAGGGTTCGCTCCAGTTTCCACTCTCTTCAGTGACGTTCTCTGATAATCAGAAAGACAAGGTTTGCCAAAATTTGTAGAATTTCTTTCCAGAATCAGGAAAAATTTTGGTTAATCTATCCACCCACTGGTAATACTAAGAAGATCAATTTCGAAACCTAAAGAACAGTTCTATGAACATCCAAGCAGGTGGAATCGTAAGCAGTTATAATAATGGAATGATTGACATAAAGTCGGAAGTTTTTAACCACTGGAAAGGAACCAAATATATACATCCCATAGAAGGGAAATCGAAAGTTTCAAACTGAAACATGCCACATCTTCCCGATACATATATGTCCTAATAGTCGATACTACCAAATGTCAGTCTACCTAACTACTAGTTTCAGAAGGGACACTACCATTGGAGTTAGTCGTTCCACAAAATTAGCACTATCAAGGCCATCCGAATCTGGTGAACCGTGCCGTCCGAATGCATCCGCAATCACTCTGCCGTGCTGCATAAGCACACCACCTAAACCTATATGGGGTGCATCATAATATAACACAAAGTCTTCCTTCTTCCATTAGGCAATGCCAACGCTAGGTCGCCTCCAATTTCCTCTTTAGCTCCACAAAGATTTTCTCACATTTTCCTGTTCATTCAAACTTCTTAGTCTTACAAATAAGTCAGGTTACGGGACCGCAATCGTTGTAAAGTCCTGAACAAATCTTTGGTAATACCTGGTGAATCTTATGAAATTTCTCACATTTGCTGGGGTGGTTGGCCTTTTCCTCTTGTAGGTTCTGAGATCATCATCTCGCTTACTACTTTCTCACATAACTTTATCCAATCATGCCATCACTTCCCAACGTCTTTACTTTCTAAACTGATCCATTCAGAAAAAAATGAACATTTCCTGAATAAAACCTCCTCATCAATCTTAATTTGATTTTATAATTTGTAACCTATGAAACCTGCCTTCTCATGGCGAATTACCATTGACAATATTCACACTAATCCATTCATCAAATGATATGGCACTTGCTGCCTCTATCTCAACTACTCCTGGAGACTCTGTTCCCCGTCCTATATCGATGTCTTTGATAATCATGTACCACTATAACTCTTTTCTCATTAATCTAAAGGTCTCTAAGGATTCTTATCTATCCCCATATAATATCTCAAGTAATTCTTCCAATCCATCTTATTTGATGGTACTACATTCGGTAGTCCGGCTACGAATCCAATATGCATCTTTAGTTTTCTTAATAATATCTCAATTATTTACGCTCACTTCTCTGAGCACTATACCTTACCTCTTACAGTCTCTCTGGCTACATCCCTCATTTCCTCAAGGGTAAACTCCTTATCTTTAACAGGATTCTTCTCCTTAGCTGGAACCTCCTCCGGGTCCTCAGTAGGGTACTCTATCGAATCCACAATCTGATCATCAGCATATAATAAAGCATCCTCATGATGCTGCACGTAAGCCTCAAGGTCTGTCGCCTTACTAGTCGATACGATAACGAGCTAAGTCACTATTATGATACTTAAGAGTTCCCATAAGGGTTTTAGGTGAACTTGGCAAGAGTTCTTATTATCTTAGTGAATTTATTATTATAATGTCGTATCATCTCTGGGGTATATAACTCTCGCTCCATTTCCGTAACAGCCCCAGATCCGGGGTCGGGGACCTGGTCATTACGGTCTCATATTCCATAACCAATACTTGCAATTGAATCAAAACAAATAAATAGCATGCTATGACCCCATAATAATACCACATCACACATAATCAGTTATAGTCCCAGAGATGAAATTGAAATAATAATCTAATCATAGGATCCACAAGTTATAAGTTACTATAACCCAAAATGATTATAGAATAAATTTAATAGTTTCTTGTCGTTGATTAACATAAGTCAAACATATAAGTAAGTCTGATACATAAAAGCTACCAGTCTAGCTTACTGGTTGCTCCTGCCTCAACAATGGCTGTTATGACCATAGCGGGTAACCCTCTAACGGCTGTCACCTGATTGCATTGATTTAAGAGTACTTTTAGTTCTGAACAGTTTTCCAACCCTGTCAACATGAGTGATACTTCATGTTGCAGAAAATAAATAGATTTGGATGATGAACCAATGCTGGAGTATGTCACGCCG
This sequence comes from Saposhnikovia divaricata, assembly GCA_036435485.1. Lineage (NCBI taxonomy): Eukaryota > Viridiplantae > Streptophyta > Magnoliopsida > Apiales > Apiaceae > Saposhnikovia > Saposhnikovia divaricata. The sequence goes on from CM071600.1 coordinate 172,884,383, forward strand.
GATGACACCACCTTACGATGATCGTCGCAGGTCGTGCATCTCAAAATTTGTTTCTCTACATGTAGAATGAAGAACATATAGACACCACCACACGGCGGATCTCCCTATCCATCTTTGGGCTTAGTCAGGACCGGCGCCACTCGGACCCTATTTCCAGGATGGACTGTCCCACAACCTCTTATACCAGTTTCAATGATGGACTGTCCCACAGCCTCTTCCACATTATACAAATACTCCTAGTTCGAATAAATCCATGACTCTGAAACGTAAAGCTCGTCCCCCTTTCACCAAGTGTAATACTTGTTGATAAGACTCCACAAAGGAGTCGTATCTAGTTGGAAAGGAAAATTCACCAATATTTCCCAAGCAGTTGCTTGTTAATGGATATCAACTTGTTCCAACAATCTTACCCCTTGAATGATGAGGGAGTAACACAGAGACTCGTCTTGATAAATAGCAACCAAGTTGCGAGTGAAAAGAATAGTTTTAATAGATTTATGACCGGGAAGTCAAACAAATAAATAATAGCTCTCAAGTAAGGTTCCCTCATATATGGAAGATAGATTCGAATGAAGAATGGAGTTTTTGAGAACCTTCCTTGATAAAAACAATAATAATAAGACTCAGAAATAAATTACATAGTATTTGAAGGTCAAGGATAATTTTTGAATAAGGTGAATTATTATTATTTTTAGAACTAGTTAAAAGAATTAAAAAAATATTCAAGGAATATTTATTACATCATAAATATTTCCATGATATTCTTAATATAAAATATTTCTCATAAATAACCCTCAATAAGTATATAAAAAAAATATTCATTAAATAAATAATTCCTCGAATGAATATTCTAAATAATATTCAATAAATAAGTAAGGCCTTAAATGGATTTTCAGAATAATATACCTTACAGAAATAAAGCTCAAATGAATATTTCAAATAATATTCATTAAATAAATAAACTCAGATGAATATTTCAAAATAATATTCATTAAATAAATAAACTCAAATGAATATTCCAAAATAATATTCATCTAAATCAATAACCTCAAATGAATATTCAAAATAATATTCATTAAATAAATAATCTCGAATGAACATTCAAATAATATTCAATAAATAAGTAATGGAAAATATTTACTTAAATATTTTCCTGAGAAAATAATCACAATATGTCAAGAAATACTGACTCCCAGTCTATATTAGAAGAATGAGATCATATGCCCTTCACTAAGGGTCTTAGCAATATCCGGCTAATAACTAGTATATCTCGTATCTAACTTATAAGCCAACATGAAATCATGGAACAAGTATCACAATATAATTTGAAAGCAGGCATGAATGCTATGGCATATGTATAATAACAATCAATCATATATATTATCACAACAACAGTTCCAAAGTATTGGAAACTTGCCTAGTACTCTGGTGGGGGTAGTGTGTCTCGGATCGGTCCGGTGATCTATAAATAACCAAAATTATTCAAGGTTAATCACCTATCACTTTAAAAAGCTAAGTACACACTTAACTTAGGTTAAAAAACATTTTCAAGTTATCTCGTTATGTACACTCTAGTGTAACTCTTATTAACACCGTTATGATCCGACACTTGTTCGTTATTAAGGCATGTCATTACACTTACACTTGGTAGGTACTTAAGTTGTATAAGTTCTATGGTCGGTCGCTTACTAACAAAGATTATACCTCGAGATTTATTGTCCGTTTTCTGAGTTATAACCAAGTGTTCTTTTAAGGGATTCATTCGCACTTAACCTTGATTAGAACATTTTTATAAAATCGAAAAACGATTCGTTTGACATGACGTTTTCTCTCACACCTTCCTTATGATCTCTAGTATTTAATTACCAAGATTCGCCACTGAATTATTCATGTTAAGGGGGTTCAATTTCAGTTACAAACTCGCACTTACGGTTTCGAACCACTTTTATTAATTTGACCATAACTCCTAAACCGTAAGTCCGTTTGCTTCGATTCTCATGCCAAAACGATATATGACTCGAGATCTACAAGGGTAGGTCATATATTCAACAAGGCCAGAAACTTAGCCCAACTGTTATGCACGAATTTATAAGGTTTAACAAAATTTTGGCATTACGACGGCTATAAATCGAACGTTTCCAAATTTGTTACATCACAACCAAGCCACACCGGGCATACCATCAATCTTATACACATGATAATCTTCTTAACAAGTCTAAGAACATCTCACTACACCATCATATTCATCATATTACTTAGATTAACTAAACCACTACATAATCATGCTTATTATACACCATAATCATAACTAATCTCAAAACCACCAATAGCATTCATAAACTCAAAATAAGATCTAGGGTTTAGGTGAGATATACCTTCCTTGGAGTGTTATAAACCTTAGTAAACCTTGTTTGATCCTTAGAACGCCTTAACCAAGCTTAGATCATTCAAAGAAATCAAGAAATCAAAGTTAGTTTCTTGAAATCCCTATTCACCCTCAACCTTCTTGATTTTATATCTCAAGAATGGAATTGAATTTGAAGCTAAGATTCATAGGATATCTTAGTTATGAATTATGGAACATACCTAATTAATCTTGACATTTAACAATGGTGGCAAGTTGGATTTTGGTTCTTGAATTCTTGAAGAAGCCGAATGGGAGATAAAGAGAGAGAGATGGAGTTTTGCTTGCTTTTCTCTTGCTTGGCTTGTGATACAATGAATTATTGATGATGTTAAGATAATATATTGGCATAAAGTAGCTTTAATAAAGTGATTTGCTCATCCATGATGCCATTCAAGGGACAAGTGTTGTGGTTTAGTGGCTTGATGATGTAATTAGGCTAGGTACTTAGTTTGTTTTCTAAGTGTGCTAGTTACCCTTGTAACTACTTGGTTACTTGATCTTATCCTCTAGTACATGCATGTATCTTGGTTTTTTGCTTGCTCTTTTGTCCGGTTATTACTCATTTTCATTGATCGTTCGGAGGAATATCTCGAGTATTTCTTGTTAGGGTTTTACCGGAAACCTTCTTAATATTTATACTACCATTCTCAATCCTCCTTTATAATCCTTGAATTTAAATTCCTTAAATCTCTTTAATAATTCCTTAAATCCTTCAGTGTCCAGGGAAATCTCGGAGAAAATAAAAGTGCTATTTTTCTGAATCTGATATCGTTTACATACACTTATTTTGCCTATCGGTCATTAATACGAACTCAGAAATCCGTTCTGAATACTTCTATATAGCGTCGTCTGATAATATTCCAATTTTCACCAAAAACACTATTCATTGCTTATTTTCTCTTTACTTCTTATAATTAGAAAAATGTTCTCGCGCTTTCCCGAGCGTTCCTTAACCCTTTTACGGAACCACTGGACTTATACTAGATATCGATTTGGATGACATGAGCTACCAGATATCGATTTGGATGACATAAGAATACTTCCTCTGTTTGTATACCATATCTTATTTTCTTGATGATAGTACCTAAGTTGTCAACCAATTGCAGCATTCATAGCATATAAACATTGGAATCCAAATCCATTCAACATTCATTCTTTCAACCACTGATACACTGCAGTCGTAACCACTATTCATTCATACTCCAATACATAATAAAAGTTTTAATTCCTACCAAAATCTGGGTTCTTACAAAACTTTTCTTTGATTTGAACAGTATGTTTGAAGGTTTAAATTTGTGTTCGTGTATGTGTAGCTAACTGTGTGTTTGTGTTTAACAGAATATATATGTGCGGAAATAAAACACAAGAACACAGGCACTCACTTTAATCTAACATTGTATTAGATAAAGATTTTGCTACAATTTTTGAATACAAATGTTAGTATTCTCAGCTTCGTTTTTCTCTAAGAGATGTTATCTAATATGTGTGTGAAAAACTTACCTGCTAAAGAAGTGAGGTTGTACATTTATAGAACATGTGTACAGCCTACTTACTACAAATGTAGTGACAAACAAATACACTTTCTAATTTGTCTATCCCTTTTTAATATACGTCTAACCAATATGTAATTTGACTCTTCTCTTTAATCTGCTCAGATTCACTACTTTAGCAGCATGTCTCCTTTAACATCTCTCTAAGCTGCTTGTAGACTTTCTGTGACACCCTCACAATCAGGGGCCTAGATCGGAAAGTTACTGACACACATCTAGATGCAAACAACCTAAAATATAATATAAACATAACATGCTTACTGGCCCCAACACTACTATCCAAGCCATCATCTAACTAATTATTATTACAAACTTGAATTCAAAATATATTATTATTACACAACAAAGTTCTCAAAAGTTCTACTGCCAGTTCTCACAACTAACTAAAGATCTCCTCACTGAGCTGTTATTGCATCTACCTCGGGAGCTATCTCAAAACGGACCAACTCAGGGCCACGGTAGGTGCGCTTCCTTGTGGTTTGGATTGTACGAACCATGATTCTTAGATTACTGTCAAAAGGGTTAGACAAAATAATAATGAGCCAACGCTCAGCAAGTAACTAAAAATCTCAATTGAAAACAATATAACAGGGTATCGCAGAAGATGACAGTAATTCAAAATATGACATAATTATGCTGGAAGCAGTATAAACAATACTGGTATTTAGAAATGATAGGATATTGATTGATAATCAGGATAACAATATATTTCAAAACCGTGTAAAGTAATTGACATTTCAATCGGTAAACCAATTTCATTTCATGGTAAATAAAATGTAATCATCACTTTAAGAAAATTGATTGGAGGTTTTTATTTCATAACAGACAATACGGGTGATCAGCCCATAAAGTCCCCATACCGGACACAAAGTCCCTCTAGCCATCATTTCCTTTCATTAGGATAGTTTGGGTTCCCACGAGGCAACACATTGGCATATAAAGGTGTCAAACTGGACAGACCAGAACCACACTAATACATACTCAAACCGACGGAACCAGCATTACCCGTTTGCCCCGTCTCTCCAATCGTCAGGAATCCGTGGAAACCATTTAGACGGAGTTCCTAACATTTTTATAAATATCTTATTTTAAAACGTTAGGCTTTGTAAAACTCTTTTTAACTTTATAAAACATTTTAACACTTAATCTTTTCGAAAACTTTTACTTCAAAGTACATTCGACTCTCTGATAACAAATCAGTCCAGTCTAAGTAACCTCAAAGTATTTTAAGAAAACAACTCATTTTGATTTGCAATGATAAAAGTCAAAGGGTTTGACTAAGTTTTCTAACATCAATGAAATAAGGATACAAGTCTGAATCAAGAAGATGTAGACTCATAGACATCAAGGTAATTGATCAGATTTCAAGTTTAAGTTATATTATTAAAGGCAATTAAGTTCTTGGATCAGTGTTTAACTCATGAAGACGTTTATGTGTTTTAGGGTCAACATAGGTTAAACTGGACACAGACACATAAGTCAAGTGGAACACTAGTTTATCGGTCAGTCAATATGACTTGATTATAGTAAACTGTAGGACATATATGGTCAAGAAGCAATTAAAAAGAATTAGTATTGTTTAACTCTGGGTGATAGTATGGTCAAGAAGAAATTAAAAGAATTAGTATTGTTTAACTCTGGGTGACAGTATGGTCAAGAAGCAATTAAAAAGAATTATGCTGGTCTAGGGTTTACATGTGTTTAACCAGGGTTTATCAATAAAGATTTTTGATATATGCAAAGGTCAGTTTACAATAGGAGTATGATCAACATGGTAAAAGATAAGCATGCTTGAATAAACAAGATATACCAGTTTCAATAATATAAACTTTCAGAGGAAAGACAGAGTTACTTGCCTCCGGTAGAATGCAACAGCTAACAGCTCAGTCACTGGTACTCGACCTTATCCTTTCCTTTATCGCTAGGTCCTACGTCCTTCTTATCACAACTTCGCACAAGAAGAAGAAAATGAGCTGGTGGTACTGATATAGTGGCAGGGGCAAAAAGGTAATTTGACAATTACTAATTACTTTACTGAAAAATCAATTTTTTTAATCCATTATTAAATTGAAATAAAATAGGAAAATTGGTGAAAATATTTTTAGGAAATTTTAAAATAAGGTTCATGAAATTAGAAGCATCCCCATATTTTTAAAATAATATTTGGATCAAAAATGAATTTTATATGGATTTTTGAAATAAAGGCTCTTTAAAAGAAATAAAGATTTTTAAATTATTTTAAAATACCAAAACACACAATTAAATATCCACACTAATTTTTATAACTCACTAATATCCCAAAGATGATAATTTAAAAAATTTCATGATTTAAAATGACTCCAACGATTTTATATGATTTTCGAAAGATTAAAAATGCATTTTAAAAATACTTTTAATGTTCTAAAAATATAAATAAAATTCCACGGACATATTCGACACATACCAATCATCATATAATCACATAAACATGATTTCACATATAACTTGACTTCATCAAATTTATCCATCACATAGTTCACATAATTTCCACATTTAACAATTTAATAAGCATTTAATAAATTGCGAAAAATTCTAAGTCGTTATAGCCTTCCCCCCTTAAAGGATTCTGTCCCCAGAATCTCACCTAAGTAAACAAATGAGGATACTTGGCAAACATCTCACTTTCAAGTTCCCAAGTCGACTCTTCGACTCTAGGATTCCTCCACAAAACCTTAATTAATCTGACAACCTTATTCCTTAGCTTTCTATCACTTCTATCTTGAATCTCTACTGGTGACTCGCATCGGGATTGTACTTCTTAAGCATAGATGCGTGAAGCACATTATGAATATGGTGCATATGCAGTGGCAACGCCAATTCGTAAGCAACCTTTCCAACTCGCTTTAAAATCTCAAATGGTCCCACATACCTGGGACTCAGCTTTCCTTTCTTACCAAATCTCGTAACTCCTTTCCACGGTGACACTTTCAATAACAATTGATCTCCTATTTCAAAACTAATTTCTTCCCAATACATGGGTGATCTACACTTTCTTCCATACAAAGCTTCATACGGGGACATTCCAATACTCGCGTGGTAACTATTGTTGTACGAAAACTCAACCAATGGAAAATGTTCATCCCAACTTCCTTCGAAATCCAATGCACAAGCTCTAAGCATATCCTCTATTGTCTGAATAGTCTTTTCACTTTGTCCGTCCGTCTGTGGATGATAAGTTGTACTCATTTTTAATTGGGTTCGTAGGCATTCTTGAAATTATCGCCAAAACCTCGAATTAAACCGTGGGTCTCGATCAGATACTGTAGAAACAGGAACTCCATGTCGTGACACTATTTCCTTCAAATACAAATGTACTAACTTATCCAATGAGAATCTTTCGTTAATTGGTAGGAAATGAGCAGACTTCGTCAATCGATCAATGATTACCCAAATCGCATCGTGATTCGCTTTAGTCGTTGGCAAACCTACTACAAAATCCATGGCAAGGTGCTCCCACTTCCACTCAGGAATATCTAATGGTTGTAACAATCCGCTTGGCTTCTGATGTTCTGCTTTAATCCTCTGACAAGTATAACACTTACTTATCCATTCGGTGATTTCTCGCTTCATATCTGGCCACCAAAAGTTCTCTTTCAAATCTCGATAAATCTTTGTACTTCCAGGGTGAATAGAATATCTCGAACTATGGGCTTCAGTTAATATCTAATTCTTTAACTCCACAACAATAGGAATCCATATTCTCCTTCCAAATCTTAAAATACCTTGATCATCTTTCTGTGTACAAATCTCTTCTCCAGTCAACGTATTCATCTCACAATTCATGACTTCCTCTTGACATCTCCGAATCTTCTCCAACAACTATGGTTGAAAAGTCATCGTACTCAGAAGCTCATCTACATCCTGTGAATCATAGACTTCTAAACTTAACTTCTCAAATTCTCAAAATAACTCTTTTGGCATTGTCAATGTATTTAATCTCTCCTTTCTACTTAGCGCATCAGCGACAACATTTGCTTTTCTGGGATGGTAACTAATCGTGCAATCATAATCCTTAATCAATTCCAACCATCTTATTTGTCTCATATTCAACTCTTTCTGGATAAAGATATACTTCGAACTCTTATGATCGGTGAAAATTTCGCACTTCTCTCCGTACAAGTAATGTCTCCATATTTTCAACGCGAACACAATTGCAGCTAACTCCAAATCATGTGTCGGATACTTCTGCTCGTGCGGCTTAAGTTGTCTCGAAGTGTACGCAATAACATTTCCGTGTTGCATCAGAACACATCCTAATCCTTTGTGCGAAACATCACTATAGATAACAAAATTTCCCTTATCATCTGGCAATATTAACACTAGTGCTGAAACTAATCTTTTCTTTAGCTCTTGAAAGCTTTCTTCACAATTATCATTCTAAATAAACTTCTCATTCTTTCGGGTCAACTTTGTCAACAAGGTAGCAATCTTTGAGAAATCTTGTACAAATCTTCGATAATAACCAGCCAATCCTAGAAAACTTCTCACCTCAGTAGGAGTTCTTGGTCTACTCCAACTCACCACAGCTTCAATCTTAGCAGGATCCACTCGAATTCCTTCTTTACTAATCACATGACCTAAAAATTGCACTTCTTGCAACCAAAACTCACACTTAGAAAACTTGGCATATAATCTTTCCTTTCTCAAGGTTTCCAATGCGATTCTCAAATGCTCGGAATACTCTTCAGGGTTTCTCGAGTATATAAGGATGTCATCAATAAATACAATTACGAATTTATCCAAATATCTCTTGAACACTCTATTCATTAAATCCATAAACACAGCTGGCGCATTCGTCAATCCGAAAGCCATCAATAAAAACTCATAATGTCCATATCTCATGCGAAATGCAGTCTTCGGAATATCTTCTGGCTTGATCTTCAATTGATGATAACCTAACCTCAAATTGATCTTAGAAAAGTAAGCAACATCCTTCAGTTGATCAAACAAATCATCAATCCTTGGCAATGGATACTTATTCTTGATAGTCAATTTATTGAGTTCTCTATAATTGATACATAATCTCATGCTTCCATCCTTCTTTTTAACAAACAACACTGGTGCTCCCCACGGGGACACACTCGGCCTTATAACTCCTTTATCTAATAAATCTTGCAATTGAGTAGTTAACTCCTTCATTTCAGTAGGTGCCATTCGGTACGGTGCTTTAGATACGGATTCAGTTCCTAGTGCCAAATCAATCGGGAATTCAATCTCTCTATCTGGAGGTAATTCGGGCAATTCGTCGGGAAATACGTCAGGAAATTCATTTACAACTGGAATATCTTCCATCCTAGGTACTTGTTTCTCTGTATCAACTACATGTGCTAAATAAGCTACACATCCTTGATTCAGCAATCTCTTTGCTTGCATAAACGTTAACAATTTCTTATCTTGCTTCTGTCCTTGAAATATTACTTCACTACCATCTTCAGTATGCAACTTAACTTGCTTCTTCTTACACTCAATCTGCGCATCACTCGCGGATAACCAATCCATTCCTAAAATAACATCAAACTCTCCCAACTTAAAAGGTAATAAATCCACGTAGAAAAGAAATCCTCCAATCTCAATATTACAGTTAGGACACTCCCGGTATATGGAAATCTTATCCTGATTAGCAACTTCTACTACTAATGCCCTTTCTAATGGACGAATCTCATAGTGAAATTTATCAAGAAATCTTTCAGATATAAAGGATCTAGTTGCTCCTGAATCAATTAAAACTTTAGCTTCAAAAGAGTTGACAGGAAGCATACCTGCAACCACATTGGCATCATTAACAGCTTCTTTGACAGACATGTTGAAAGTACGGGCTCTGGGCTGAGGTGCTTGATACGGCACTTGTCGCGGTGCTGGTGGTGCGGTGATTCACAAAGCATTAGTAGTATGGACAGGCTCCTTGCAGTTCTTAGCAATACGGCCAATCTTACCACACTTATAACAAGTCAATCCTACTGGCTTCACTTCCAAACATTCTTGAGCATAGTGTCCTTTCTTCCCACACTTGTAGCAAACTATGTTAGGCTTATTACAAATACCCGGGTGCTTTCTCCCACAAATCTTGCAGTCTGGTAGTACGGGTCTTGTTATAGCCTGAGGGTTTACTCCTTGGGGTCTACGGTTTTTTCCTCCGTTACCACCTCCAAACTTCTGAAAATTTTTCTGTCATCCTGGTCGATTTCCAAACCTTCCTCTGTTCTGAAAACTTTTCTGGCCTTCTGTCTCTTAGCTCTTCTCTAATTTCTCAAACTTCCTCTTCTTACCAGCTTTCTCCTTCTGGTTCAAATCACTTTCTCCTTCTATAATCATCGCCTTCTGCACAATAGCTGAATAGGTTCTTAACTAGAACGTAGCAACTCTACTCCTTAACCAGGGCTTTAACCCATGCTGAAATTTCTTAGCCTTGCTGGCTTCGTTTCTTACATACTGGGGTGCAAATCTAGATAACTCAGTAAACTTAGCTTCATACTCCGCAACAGTCATTCCTTCTTGATTCAACTCCAGAAACTGAATCTCCAACTGGTCTTGCAAATAACCTGGCAGATATTTCTCATTAAACAATTCTACAAATCTTGGCCACATAATCGCATTTCCTTATGCGGCCTTAATAGACTCCCACCAAAAATTCGCTTCCGCTCTCAAATAAAAACTGGCAAACTCCACCTTCTGAACTTCATCAACCCTAACTAACGTGAAGGACTTCTCGATATCCATCAACCAAGATTTCGCTTCAACAGGGTTCAAGGTACCTTTAAACTCAGGTGGGTGAATGGCTTGAAAAGATTTAAATGTTGTAGCAGGTTGGGTAGCTTGGTGCTATTGGTGTTGAACAAAAGCAGCTATTTGTTGTTGAAGTAATTGGAACATCTGGGCCATGGTAGGGTTATCTTGGTTTTGTTGGTCTTGGTTATCGTTGTTGGTAGCTTGACGGTTTCTTCTGGGAGGCATCTTTCTAATAAGAAGGTAAACAGTTGGTAAACAACAAGTAGGTATATATTCAAAAGAAATAGGGTTCCTCCGTCTGGTACCAATAGACGACCGGTTCCAATAAATCAGTATAATATGGGTATAGTTGAAAATTATGCAACAGGGTTTATATGAACAGTTTAATAAGTTATGGAAATACGGTATGTAAAGACAATATGGAAAAAGGCAATAAATAAAGTAGTGAACATAGGGATATACGAAATATGCATACGTCACTAAGACGAAAACGATCCAACATCAAAGTTAAGGGTATACTAACCCTTTTACAACAGAACTGAAATAAACAAACTAAACAACAACAATCCATCTACTAGCACTAGGAAAACTGGAAAACATCCTAGACTAGTAGTAAACATAACTAACACTAGTGGGCTCTACCATACGTCCCACTCACAACCATCTCTACAGCAGCAGTCTAATCACGGGAACCTCGGGTCTCGCGAAGCTCACACAACGTCCAACAAATCACACTCGAAAGTCTACGGGCCTCGGCTAGTACATCATGTGTAGTAGGGTTCCAGTGTAAATGGTGCCTAACAGCATCCTCCAACATCCTAATACGTCCCCTCCAATCAATAGTAGTCAAATCTACTCGAAGTTGCACCTCTACTTTCATCTTCTCAATAAGTTCCTTCAGCTCTGCATTCTGACCTGCTAGACTCTCGCACTTACGAACCATATCCTCGAAGGTAGACTCAGGTACTGGCTCGGGAACTGAAAAAGATCCGATGGAGGACTAGCCATGCTTAGTGACAGATGGGGTCACAACTGGTACTGGGACTGGAACAGGCACGTTATCGGTAATAGGCTCAGACACAGGTCCAGACTCAGGCACTGACTCAGTGGTAGGGACAGGAATGTCGGCACGGGTCGTGGGACTCTCAACCTCAGACTCGGATATAACCTCAGTATCAGACTCGACCTCTGCATCAGCGTCAGACATAATCTCTGAAGGATCGGAATCCTCGGATGAGCTAACAGAATTGGGATGTAACGGGGCATCATCATCCAACTCCATCTCCTGTAGCAATAATATATATATACACGCCGAATATAAACGGGTTAAGTTATGTTAATCCTAAAAATCTATCGCGAAGGGAAAACCTAAACCTACGATCACTCCCTACATCTATCACTCATAAATCCTAATTGTATCTACTTCTTTTATTAATGATCCTAAATTCCTGGCTTGTTTCAGTGACCAAAACCCGTAGCTTTGATACCAACCTGTGACGCCCTCACAATCAAGGGCCTAGATCGGAGAGTTACTGACACACATCTAGATGTAAACAACCTAAAATATAATATAAACATAACATGCTGACTGGCCCCAACACTATTATCCAAGATCTTTCACAGGTAATGGTATGAAACAAGCAAGGCATCGTCTAACTAATTATTATTACAAACCTGAATTCAAAATATATTATTATTACACACCAAAGTTCTCAAAAGTTCTACTGCCAGTTCTCACAACTAACTAAAGATCTCCTCACTGAGCTGTTATTGCATCTACCTCGGGAGCTATCTCAAAACGGACCAACTCAGGGCCACGGTAGGTGCGCTTCCTTGCGGTTTGTATTGTACGAACCATGATTCTTAGATTACTGTCAAAAGGGTTAGACAAAATAATAATGAGCCAACGCTCAGCAAGTAACTAAAGATCTCAACTGAAAACAATATAACAGGGTATCGCAGAAGATGAAAGTAATTCAAAATATGACATAATTATGCTGGAAGCATTATAAACAATACTGGTATTTAGAAATGACAGGATATTGACTGATAATCAGGATAGCAATATATTTCAAAACCGTGTAAAGTAATTGACATTTCAATCGGTAAACCAATTTCATTTCATGGTAAATAAAAAGTAATCATCACTTTAAGAAAATTGATTGGAGGTTTTTATTTCATAACAGACTATACGGGTGATCAGCCCATAAAGTCCCCATACCGGACACAAAGTCCCTCTGGCCATCATTTCCTTTCATTAGGATAGCTTGGGTTCCCAAGAGGCAACACATTGGCCTATAAAGGTGTCGAACTGGACAGACCAGAACCACACTAATACATACTCAAACCGACGGAACCAGCATTACCCGTTCGCCCCGTCTTTCCAATCGTCAGGAATCTGTGGAAACCATTTAGACGGAGTTCCTAAAATTTTTATAAAAATCTTATTTTAAAACATTAGGCTTTGCAAAACTCTTTTTAACTTTATAAAACATTTTAACACTTAATCTTTTCGAAAACTTTTACTTCGAAGTACATTCGACTCTCTGATAACAAATCAGCCCAGTCTAAGTAACCTCATAGTATTTTAAGAAAACAACTCATTTTGATTTGCAATGATAAAAGTCAAAGGGATTGACTAAGTTTTCTGACATCAATGAAATAAGAATACAAGTCTGAATCAAGAAGATGTAGACTCATAGACATCAAGGTAATTGATCAGATTTCAAGTTTAAGTTATAATATTAAAGGCAATTAAGTTCTTGGATCAGTGTTTAACTCATGAAGAAGTTTATGTGTTTTAGGGTCAACATAGGTTAAACTGGACACGGACATAAGTCAAGTGCAACACTGGTTTATCGGTCAGTCAATATGACTTGATTATAGTAAACTGTAGGACATATAAGGTCAAGAAGCAATTAAAAAGAATTAGTATTGTTTAACTCTAGGTGACATATAGTCAAGAAGCAATTAAAAAGAATTAGTATTGTTTAACTCTGGGTGACAGTATGGTCAAGAAGCAATTAAAAAGAATTATGCTGGTCTAGGGTTTACATGTGTTTAACCAGGGTTTATCAATAAAGATTTTGGATATATACAAAGGTAAGTGTACAACAGGAGTATGATCAACATGGTAAAAGATAGGCATGGTTGAATCAACAAGATATAACAGTTTCAATAATATAAACTTTCGGAGGAAAGACAGAGTTACTTGCCTCCGGTAGAATGCAACAGCTAACAGCTCAGTCACTGGTACTCGACCTTAGCCTTTCCTTTATCGCTAGGTCCTACGTCCTTCTTATCACAACTTCGCACAAGAAGAAGAAAATGAGCTGGTGGTACTGATATAGTGGTAGGGGCAAAAAGGTAATTTGACAATTACTAATTACTTTACTAAAAAATCAATTTTTTTAATCCATTATTAAATTGAAATAAAATAGGAAAATAGGTGAAAATATTTTTAGGAAACTTTAAAATAAGGTTCATGAAATTAGAAGCATCCCATTATTTTCAAAATAATATTTGGATCAAAAATGAATTTTATATGGATTTTTGAAATAAAGGCTCTCGAAAAGAAATAAAGATTTTTAAATCATTTTAAAATACCAAAACACACAATTAAATATCCACACTAATTTTTATAACTCACTAATATCCCAAAGATGATAGTGTAAAAGATTTCATGATTTAAAATGACTCCAATGATTTTATATGATTTTCGAAATATTAAAAATGCATTTTAAAAATACTTTTAATGCTATAAAAATATAATTAAAATTCCACGGACATATTCGACACATACCAATCATCATATAATCACATAAACATGATTTCACATATAACTTGACTTCATAAAATTTATCCATCATATAGTTCACATAATTTCCACATTTAACAATTAAATAAGCATTTAATAAATTGGGAAAAATTCTAAGTCGTTATACTTTCCATGTACATTTTACAGTACTGTGGTCCTGAAAGTGTCTTGTCTTGTTGCAGGTATCTGACTTGTACATCTTTAGTATTTTGTCTTCAAGAATCCATTCGAGAAATGACTAAGTGTTTGATTGGAGAACTAAAATTGGCTAATTCGATAACTCTGAGTTCTCGAACATTGTATTCTTGACATATCGAATCACTTCTCGAATGAGTCTTTTCTTTAGGTCCTTGACTTATTGAATAGAGCTTTTACTTATGGAAAACTTGAGATGTCGAATATCTTTCTGAGTACTTGAGATATCGAACGTAACTTTGACTTGTTGACTCCTTGAGAACTCGAATGATGCGTTGACTTTGTTGACTTCTTGAGTTCTCGAATAGAGTATTAGACATGTTGAATCCCTGAGTTATCGAATGAGCCTTTGACATGTTGAATCCATGAGATATCAAACAGTGTCTTTTGACATATCGAATCCCTGACTTCTCGAATAGACCAAAATACTTCTCGAATTAGTACTTAGGCAAATTTTCAATCTTCAAATTCCACCTCTGTTTATTTCTACATCCTTGTTCTTCAATCTTGAGGCATGATCTCTGGATCTTCTTTCAAGCATTATTTTATAACTTGATTTATACAGTTATACAGCTAGAACTTTGATACTTATTACAAGTACTAAATGCAAGCAGAAACTCTACAACTAGAGGGTTCCCCAGTTAAGGGGTCATGTAAGTAATGCAAAGCATTACAAATAATTAGGTTTGTTATTAGATGTACACAGGCATGTCTCTGTGACTAACAATTTGACATCTCACGTGAAACTCACAAGCTAAAATTTTAAATTAGTGATGATTTAATAATTATTATCCAAACAGAACAATCTACAATTTGAAGGAAAAAAATCAAACAAAATCTTAAGAGAATTTATTTGTATGAGAGTCTAACAAAAATCCATTTTCTATTTTTAAATTTTTTTGAATAAACTGTTTGTTTTTTGTTTTTGATGGCATCTTAATTCATCATTAACTACACCAATTAATTATAAATATAATTTACGTTATTACTTAACTAAAAATTTAGCACAATTTATTTTTCAATTATAATTATTATTTAAAGATAGAAGTATAAATTTTTTTATTAATATAGAAGTAATATGGACATGTTTTCACTTTTGCACATGAAAAAATTATACTTTAACTGTGACCAATTTGATTAAATTGAATCAACCCAACTCCTTTCTCGATCGATTAGATCGCTAAAGAAATAATATCCCGTTGTTCTATTAGATTGTGATGAAATAATATCGTACGCTTATGATTATTTTAAAATTATCAAAATTTTAGATATACAACTAACATTAGAATAAAAATATGGTAAATAGCAGAAGGCCGAAAACTCGAAAAGGCTTGGAACTCTTTAAAAGTAATTTTCTTGAGTTTTCTCTTTTTTGAAATTTTTCACTAATTTTTTGTTTCCATTTAATTATATTTTAATTATTCATAAATTACGCCTATTAAATATAAATGTAATTTACTTTATTTAATTTATATAAAAATTTAGCAAATTTTTTGTGGGCATTATAATTATTATTTTAATATAAATTATTAATTTTCTATTAGAAAAGTAAAAACATTTTTAAGTAAGACAATGACATAAAATGACTTATATCTTATCATTTTATATTTCTCATTTAAGATTGTTGCATCTTTTCGGGTGATTAGAGGATAGACGATGTTAATTTTTTGAAATATTCTTTATCAATTATCATAAAAATTATAACGCCCTAGAAAAATTTCCTATTTTTTTTAAATGTTTTTTTATATTAAATGTGAATTATATAATATGAATATTGTTGAGAGGGTCAATTATATGTGATATCGTGTCTACATGTTTATATGATGATTTATGTGTGGAATGTGAGTCCGTGTATTTTTTTTATTTGAAATTTTTTTTGTGAATTAAAATTTAATTAAATATGCATTATTGATCTTCGAAAATCTTTATAAAAACATCGGAGTATGTAAAAAAATCCCAAAATCTTTCGCAATATCATTTTTGTATATTTATTTAGTTTTAAAAATTATTGGGTGAATTATTTTGGGTGTTTAGGTATTTTAAAATGAATTTAAGATTTTTATCGCATTTAAAGGATCTTTATTTGTAAAATTCATATTTAATTCATTCTTGATCCTAAAAATATTGTAAAAATATTGGGGGATAGCTAATTTCAATCTCTATGTCTTAAAAATAATATTGATATTTTTCTTCAAATTTATTTATTTATTTGTGAACTTAAAAAAAAGCCGTGTTGCATTGTTTTTAATTAAAAATTTGAAATTGTAAATACTAACTACTCTTATTCCTTTTAATTCCCAAAACCCAGCTTCCTCCGGTGGTTATCTCTCTCGACTTTATCTGTTCTTGAAATCTCTGGAATGTTCTCTCAATCTCTCCCAATTTCTCTCTCAATTGTCTCTCTCTCTCGCAAAAAATCTCTCCCTCCAGCTGCTCTCGATTCACTCTTAATCCTGTAAGCTTGGGTTCTGATTTTTGCCAACGATTCTTGTTACAATTGAACCCCTATGTTGTCCAGCGATTGTAAGAGTCGGTGTGGTTGTGTTCATTACCTTTTCCCCTCCCCTGTTCGTGGTTATTCCTTCGTGTATTTTCGAGTTGTGTGTGCGAGTGTACGCTGTCGAGTGGGTGTGGTGATTCCAACAAGCCACCACTGCCAACCTCCTCCTCCTGTGATTTCGATTCCGAACTTAGTGTTTCTGAGGTGCTGTTGTTGGGTAAGTTCGGTTTTGACTGGATATGAGTGCTACGAAGTGGCTGGGCTTGTAGGTAATTGATGGGGGTGTGTGTAAGGGGTTGTGGTGTGTTGTTTTGGGGCTGTAATAATTGTAAATGGAGATGGAGTGGAGTGAATAAGAGGTGGTGCAGGTCTGTGTGCCTGGGGTGTGCTATGTGTGAATTGGGTGTCGTGTGGTTCATAGGGGGCAAAACAGTGAACAGGGTGACTCTGTCTGTGCGTGTATGTGTTGGTAATGGTAAGGCTAAAAGTGGGACAGAGAGAGGGCCGAAAGAGATTGACAGATGGTGAGTAAAAGTGAAGAGCAAAACAAGGGTTGTGGGGAGTGTTGGTGTGTATGGACAGGTGTACAGTGTGTTCATATATACATTATGGTTGAGGGAGTACGAACGTAGCCGTGTGTACGTTTGTGGATTGAAGTCGAAAAAGAAAGGAAAAAGGGATGGTGTATGTAGGTGTGTGTCGCGGCTGTTTGTGCAGTGGGGACAGTGGCATCGTCGGGCGGGGTACGGCGATGCTGTCGTAGTTGGGTTGAAGGAGGCAAGTTGAGGAAGAGGTAGTGATGGTGGCAGAAAGAGGAGGTGAATTGTATATACGTGAGTAGGTTAGGGTTGGGTAGGAGTGTTGAGAGATTGATACGAATCAAGAGGGTTGTTCCAGGTGTAGTTTTTTTTATATATGGGCATCTTGTTTGGGCAAGGAACCTATGGAAAACAAGAAAAGGTGCAATAGAAGAGACAGGGGAGACATGAGAGGTGAAAAGGAGAGATTGGTGAAGAAATGTAGTTCGTGTGGTGAATGTATGTATGTGAGTGTGTCAATGCAGATGTGCATGAGGTATTATGTTGTTGATAGTCTTGACTGTCGATCATTTTTAGTATACAAATTGTGGGGATTATTGTGTGGCGCTGCAAGTGTGATATGTATGTGCAGATGTTATTGTCGTGTGGAGTCTGTAATTCGGTGTGTATGTCTATAATCTCAAGATTATGTTGGTAGGTGTACTGATAATATGCTAGGTGTCTAATTATCAAATTGTTATTAAGGATTTCAATTTAAATATGAGTATAAAATAAGTTATATGTACATTATGATTGGGTTGTAATATATGTATTAGGTTTATGAATTTTTAGGGAGGCACAAATGAATTACATTAGTATGATTTGGTATGATTGCAAATACTATTGAGTTAATTGTAAAGCAAAGGATGTTTGGATTTCTGAATTGGATGATTGTGTTACGACATGATAGACGATATTATAAAGGAGGTGCTGTCCAATTTTTAGAATTAATTTGCAATTCTTATAGTAATTTGATTAAGGTTATTGTATACCGGTATAATGTACGTGTTAAAGTGATATAAGTGTAAATTGATATTACGTGCTAAGTGCTTATATGATTTTGTGATTGTATGTTATTGTTTTGAGCATATGATTGCTATGAGCCATATATATGAAAAATTGTAAAGCGTATAGGACACGTTTGGGTAGAGCAGAATTAGACGATTACAATTATAAGCGTACTGAAGTAGTACTTTACTTTGATATAGGTACTAGTAAAAGGCCAATTTAGAGCCAGTGTATGTAAAGGTGGAAATTCTGAGGAACGAGTTATTCAGCGAAGTAGACGAGTGTGAGCATGTAGAAGCTGACTAGTGATAAGGAAAAAGGAATGGATGACCGAGTACAAAAGCCAACCAATAAGAAATAGAGACTGATATACAAAGAGTGAAGAATCGAGATGTTGGAATTGGAAACTTCATGTATTGAGGCAAGTTTACTATCCCTCACTTATTGTTCAAGTGATGTGAAACCTTTTGTATTATTTATTGTTCTTTCAAAATCCCTTCCTGCAAGCAATTATATTCTTCATTTTTACTCTAAATAACGTGAAACTGTCCTGTTAATTATACGATTATCCTTTCAAATCATTCTGCTAGTGCCTATACTTTTCATTTTTATTCCCAGTGACATTTTCTTCTATTAAATTACAAACATTTATTCTCAAATTATTCTGTCATTGTTTATTTTCCCCACATATCGTTCAGGTGTTGATTTATTTTAAAAATTAAATTATTTCAATATTCCTCGTCTATGCTGATATGCTTCAAAGTATATTTTCTTTCAAATTTATGTAAACTAATTCAAGGTTTATACTGTTGCTGAGGCATGTGTTGCTCAGTGACGGTTAAAGCCAAGAATGAATTGAGATCTTCTTAATTATTTAAACTCATTATTGTCATGCCGGTTCTGGCAGCTGAAGCCTATGAGTGCTTAGCTGACAAGAGTGAGACCTTAAATAATTGAGAATTTCTAAAATCTTCGTAAGATATTTGAATCTCTCATGATAGTTCAAACTTGGTAATGGATTTTCACCAATGGACCCCTTTAGGAGAGGCTTTCTTCAAACTGTCCTACAATTTAATTGTCCTGGAGTTATTTTACAGATGATCATTTTTAAACTACTTAATTCACTTATGTTAATTCAACTTGACAATGTGTTGGTAAATTTTATTAAATGCTTAGCACTTGACTATATCCTTGCTTTATCTTACAATTACAGTTGTTGTTACTCATGTTGCAAATAAATCATTTTACTTATCTTTCAAGTGAACCATGCTTTTCGTCACTTGATCATTATATTAATTCGATTTGTCGTTGATATTATTGCTCTTTAATTTTCAATAAATATGAATAGCTATTTATCATAATCCCAATCAATAGTGCTGAATTTGTTGTCCCTGTTCCATTGATATATTATGAAATAATACCCTTCTCTATATCGAAATTGTCGATGTCTAGGTCAGAATTTTTCTAGACCTCATTTCTTCTTGAGATTTGAGTTGTTAACCTAGAACGTGAGTTGCCAGGGTGCTTGGCTGGTCGAGGTGGTCGATTGTTCCGACACCTGGCGTTCAGATTATAGGATTGGACTGTTGTTTTTTTTTAATGTGGACTGTAAAGGGTCGGACCAGATTCGTGGTCAGAAGTTATTAAGGCCAATGTGTGCTGTGGATCCATTAAAGGACATTGCTGTGAGCGTTTGTCCGGGGTTAGTGCGTGACTGATCATCAGCCTAACCTTATTGTTTTCATTAATAAAATGCAAAATAGTCCAATTCTATTCCATTTCCTGAGTTAAACAAAATGTTAAATCTTTAAAGTTCTTTAGCTTCTGTAATTGTGAATTATTCCTTTGAGATAAGTTGGTCAGTGACATGTTCGTCAATGAATCATTGTAGTATTATTGTTTCACTATACTGTTCACTTGCTGAGCATTCTTTGGGCTCACTCTTGCTTTATTTTCCTAATCTTTCAGTTAGAAATAAGGGTGGATGTCTACATCGTACGAGTCATATGAGAGCAATGAGGCAGCCTTTACAGGATAGATCTCGAAGCTAGAGCAGTAAGCACAGTTTGGAGTTAAGCTACAGATCAGACGGTATAGTTATTGAAATCAGAATAGTAGAGGAAATTGTAATAATTTGTATAGTTTAGATTCTTGGTTCATACCATAACCTGGTGTCGATCCTCGATGAGGAATCAAGGGTGTAATAAGATTTTATTATATTTGTTAAATGGGAATTTGGTTTGGGTTGAATAACATGTGAATAATCCAATTTATGAATACATCATGTCAAAATTTTCTAAAATTTCCCTGTATTAAAGTCTAGTTTATCTACATAAATTCCAATACTGAATATTTCATTTCAAAAAGGTATATTTTAGTGGTGGGTGTTACAAAAGTCTTATAAATCATAATAAGTAATGGAAGTAAATAGATTTTTCAGTTAACATCTAAAATTGCTACACAAGGAATATGTAGAACTTTTATTTTTGTACATGAACAAACGACACACCAGATGTAACCAACTCGATTAAGTTCAATCAACTTGATCCTTTTCACAACCGATTAATCCTAATTAAATAAATTGTTATACTCTTTCTGAGCGTGTATGTTATTTAAGGGGTGTCGGCTTTTAAGAACATTATTTAGTTATATTTAATATCTGTAATTTTTTATCGTAAAAATAATGATCATATTGTAATCGCTAATTTTCATATTTATTATTTTTGAAAATATTGAAATTTTAGATATATAATGAGAGTATTATTACAACTAATAATTCATGTAAATTGTTTGAATCAATTGTTTTTTAAAAAAAAAATCTAAAAATAGCTATCAATGTTTTTTGGAAATAAAAATTAGAGTCTTGATTTTTTTAAATGTTTAAAAATTTTCTGAATGATATCATACATAAATTATACATACGATTCCACCTTTTTTTCTAATATTTATTAATTATTAAAGATAATTTTCTGAAATCGCACGATAATGCAACATAATTTTTTAGTGTAAATAAAAAAAATAAGAATTCTAAGGTAAATGTTAATCACGTGATACTTCTTCTTTGAACCCAAATCAACTGGTTAAATATTTATTTACTATTTGTTTTATTTGTTTATGAATTAGTAAAGTGAGTAATTAATTATAATTATAATTAATATGATACAATAAATTTTATCACTACCTCATGAAAATTTTCTAAGATCATTGAAAAATAATAATATAAGACATATATTTTCAAAATTTATTTATCATAATAACACCAGCTCAAATAACCAAATACTAACATCACTAACAATTCGAGAACATGTATGCAACATTTTTAGTACTCACTCCATCCCAAATCTTTTGTCCTGTTTGATTTTTAATGGTCAAATTGACCAAACTTTGATCATATATTACATATATAAAATATGTGAAAATTATGATAAAAATTATATCATTAGAAAGTATATCTAATCTACTTTAATATGTATTTTTCAGATTTTGTAAACTATAAAAGAATGATACGTAAATATTGATCAAAGTTTGGTCAATTTGATCACAAAAATCTAACAGGACAAAAGATTTGGGAGAGAGGAAGTAATTTATGCGTGGTGGTCATGGGAAATATCTAATAGTAGTTGAGGGTCATGTATTCATCAGAAACTAGCATAAAAACCCGTGCGAGGCACGGGTCGCTATTTTAAATTGTATTTTTAAATTAAATTATGCATGATCAATGTCTTTCAAAGTACTCCATGTGATTGATTTTAATGAAATTTTGCTTGTTAATGGCACATATGTTATTATTGTGTACTTATTTAAGTATGTTCAAGTTTGTAATCTGAAAGTTAATATGAGTAATATTGATAATAGTCATGTTAGTTTTTCTTTTTATGAGTCATATAATAGAATTCGAGTGTTTTATAGGCATCGTCTAATTAAGAAGATTTTTCAGAATACTTACAATACTAAAATGTTCTTCCACTTCTTTGAAAATGATACATCCACTTAGTTCGATCTCCAATAATATTCAAGATACAATAATAGGCTTCAAGATATTGCATTTTGCGAATGTAGGTTTTACTCTTGATATTAATAAAAAACTTCGTAAATCTTCAAATATTCTACTCTGGCCTTGCGCTTTCACTTCTTAAAACTATCTTTCCAACTCTTTCATATATTTTCTTCTAATTTCTTCATTTTAAGCATCCTTTGTCCTTTACTATTCCTCTGTCCGCTAGACTTGTAAAACACCAGATAATTCTAATTGACTGAGTAAATATATCTTGTGTAACTACAAGTTTATTATTGGATTCTAATTGATAGACCAAAGACTTGAATGAGTTTGCTGAATTACGAGTCTCTAGCTAGCTTTACTTATTTTCTAAAATTTATTATAATTTTTTAATTGATATTTTAATTATTTAAAAAAATTTAAAATTTTTACCTTTAATTAATTGTGTCTTGGTAAATAAATATTTGATAAATCAATAAATTCGTCAAATGAATAATTTGTATAGTTCTAGATATTGACATCGATAGAGAATAATATTAATAAATGATATAACATAATATACTATAATCCGAATCAATAAATGTAAAAATAAAATATAGCCAAAAATTGTTAATATGTTACAATAATAAAAATATCAAAATTTGTTTCACTCAAGTAATGCATGCACACACATCTATAATGTGTATGATTTAAAACACATGAGACTAAGAACGGCTATAAGTCGGAGGTTAAAGTCATTTTTTACTTTAAATCAAAAAATGTCTATTTGTGTAATAAGTCAGAAATTAACTTAAAGTTAAAAAAATAGCTTAAAGTCAAAAGTTGGTAGGAGGTACTTTTTTGAATGACTTATTTTGTTTTGAGAATTTTATTTGATTAAAATTAATATCATCATTCAAATAGATAATTTATCAAATTTATTTTTATGTTTACATTTTTAACTATTCATTAGTCACTCATAATATAATATTAGTCAAATAGATATTGACTTAAATTTTTTACTTCACTATGATTTAGTGATAGAAAGATGTGTGAATTAAATTGGTGACCCTATGAATATTATGTTGATTATTATTATATTATTATTATTATTATTTTAAAGTTTAATTTAGCTCCAAATTTATTTACAAATGTATTACTGTTAAGACATTCACATATTACGTGTATGATTTATAAACACATGTGACATTGTGGCGTAGTGGCAAGAGCATGCATAAGTTACTTGATAGATTCCCATGAACAACACTTTTTTTAATAAAAATGTGTTGGTGTTTTACCTAAATTTAATTTAGTTCCATAGTTATTTACAAATGTATTACTCTTAAACGACATTCACTTATTATGTGTATGGTTTGAAAACACATGTGACATTGTAGCGTAGTATTAAGAGCATGCCTAAGTTATTTGGTAGACTCAAGTTCGATTCTCATGAACAACACATTTTTTAATAAATATTAAACATGAGGCAAATTGGTATTTTCATGTGCATTAAAAAATCTCACATTTTCTTCTTGTGTTGGCCTATTATATATATAATAGATAGATTTAGTGCCCTTAAATATGGCATTAATTATTTATCTCAGGTCCTTATCGACCTCCCTATTATTTTCTCCTTCTCGATTTCCCTCTACTTCTGACTTTTATAATTACTTCCTCCGTTTTTGTATGATGCTTAACTATTTACGTATTTCAAAATATTTTGATTTGATATTTAAAATTTTTAAATTTTATTTTTTATAAAATTAAAATATCTTTTAAATACTTTTATTTTGAAAATGAAAATTTGAAATTTTAAACTTAATTTTTATTGAATAAAAATTTAAACATTAAATTTTTAATTTAAAAAAAAAATAAAAATAAATTATGAAAAAAATTAAAAATAAACAATTCATGAGGACGGAGGTAGTATATGCTATCCGGAGACTTATTTTCGGATAAAAATTTTATATTTTGATAATTTTTTTTATACAGGTATTTAATGTATGTTTCAGATTCAATAAGTTGCAAAAATAAGTTGGAAAATAAGTTGGAAAATTAGGAATCTTAACTTTCAATGACTTATTTTGAAAAATAAGTTTCCCAAACACTCCTTTTAGGAAAACAAAAGATCATCATTTGAGTGGAGAATATTCTCATTTTTTTTTTTTTTTTAGATAAGCAGGAACAATAAGATAAAAGCCTAACGGCACTTACAAACTAGAGCAATAGCAGCACCTAACACAGAGATGCACAACAACTAACACACAGCAGCATCTTACAAAGACAAGCACTGGAGAACCTAAAACAAAAAGGAAAACCGAAGAACCTAAGAGAAATACTAGACAGCCAATGAAGGAAAAAAGTGTTATGGCTGAAATGGTTCTTCATCCTCGGAGGAAGATGAAGAGGAACCAGCTGGATGGATGATATCTTCCATTCCTACATTCGGAAAAATATCAAAAGCAGCCGAATGAGGACCCAAGCCATTGTCCAAATCAAATATCTCAGCCAATCTTCCGAAAGGTTTAGGGACCTCAACAAGGTCAGCACAATTACGCAACCCATACTCTGCCATGAAAGCAGGGGCACTATTTCTAGTAGCAAAAACTAAATGAATACTGCAGCTTCTCTACTGAGATGGGTCGATCATATCCTTATTATATTCTGCGTATAAGATATTGATTTGTTGCACTGCAGCCACCACATTACCTCCTTCAAAACTTCTTCCTCTTGATCAACTATCATACCAAAAGCTTGGACATTATCACATTCGATACAGACATGTGGGATTTTCCTGACAAAAGCTTGCTTAATCGCCAAATGGATGGCCCATACTTGAGAGTGGAGACCAACCATACCTCTGAGAGGTCCCATAATGCCCCACAGATAGTTACCTCGATGATCTCTGGCCACAATACCAATCCCATTGGTATTTCCATTTTCCAGAGGAATTTCTTCGAACACCCCATGGACGTTAAGCTTGATTACGTTTTCTGGAGGAGGGAACCAGAGATTGTCCATGATAAGAATAGATAATGAGACTAAGCAAAGCAAATGGTGACTTCTTATAACCCATGAGAAGAGGTCTGTACTTAGAAAACTGTGAATAACCAACAGACCGTCCAATTGGTAATAAGTACTCAGCCTCCAAAAAACTCTCCTATGTCTATAGTAAAAAAAGTACCTATGCTTTACTAGACCCATGCTCCAATCAAATATGGTCTCTGTATCCCTTCCTTTGCTAACCTATCAGCCTCAACATTATAGATCCTTGATACGTGCATAAAATTGATATCACTGTACGAAAGGAATATATGCTGAAGATCTCCATAAAGCCTTCTCTTAATAAAAAGATTCACTGCTCCTATAGAGTCAGAATAAAACAGGATATTAGATCTCACATGCTGTGCAACACAAACACTACCAACTATATACTCAAGTGCCTTTAGTTCTGCTTCAAGTACGTTCACAACTTGAACAGGGCCAGAAAAAATAAATCTCAACATACCTATATTGTCCCTAACAACACCTCATATGCCAGCTTTACCACTATTTTCCATGATAAAAGACCCATCAACCGAACATACTAAATCATACTTGGAAAAAAATCTTGGACCAGAAAGAAGCTTTACTTTCTAAGAAACTTAACCTCACTGCACCGGCTGGATTGGCATCCCAGAAATTGCAGAATTTTAGATTAATGAAACCCACTGCCTCTAACCATTTAAAAGATCAAATTTTGATCAATTTATGGCAGGCCTCCTCCTTGATTTTCGTGCCCTGAAAAATTAATTCATTACGCCCTAGCCAGATAGTCCACAAAACCACTGTAATCATTATTTTCCATTCATGTGAGCCAAAAGAGGTGTTGCTCAGTGACATTAGCCTCTTGAGAGAGAAGGGAGACAAACTAGGTGGATTACTAATGCCACACCAAGAGGTAAAAAATGACCAGCACCTAATAGCCAGCTCACAGTTGAGAAACAAATGTTCTAGTGTCTCTTCCTGGCTACCACACCATCTGCATCCTGAGTCGAAATCCGAAAACCTCAATCTGGAGCGTAGGAATGAGTCTGTAGGCAAAATTTTATGCTCAATTTTCCATAGAAAAACCTGTACTTTCGGGGGAACTTTAATCTTCCAAATTACCTTCCATATAAACGAAGAGATGGAGGTAGATACCAATGAACGATAACACTCTTTTGTGGTAAATACCTTATTATTGTGAAGCCAAACAAGCCTGTCCCTACCATCCTTAAACTCCACTTGATTAACACAATCATCTAGTAAATGAGCAGCTGCTTCTTCCCACGCTCTGAGGGGGCGACGCCATAAGCATTCCTAGTTCCTTCCTAACGACCAACACTTCTTGAAACTCTTAAGGTTCGAATGTTTAAGTATTGACAGATCATATAACCTAGGGAATTCGTCCTTCAGCGGCCTGGAACCACACCAGAGATCTTCCCAGAACAGAATTTGAGACCCTTGTCCTACCTGCCATTGAAAAATCTCAGACACCTTCCCACTAGCGACAGATTCCATACCAGACTCAATTATACTTTTAAAAATGAATGAAGCTGCATTGTTGCTAGACAAACTAGCAAGCTTATCCGAGAAATCTAATCCGTATTTATTCTGCAAGAATACGTTCCAGAATTTGCCCCTGTCTTCATTACATCTCCACCACCATTTTAAAAGAAGAGCAGCGTTACGTTCCTTTAAGGAAGAAAATCCCAAACCCCCTTCTTCTTTAGGTTTGCAAATCTTCTCCCAAATTAGAAGATGTAATTTAGCTATCTCCTTGTCAATAGACGAGTTAACTCCCCAGAAAAATCGCTTACGAATCCGATCAAACTGGCACATAACAGTTTTAGGCATGAGAAACAAGTTAAACCAGTATGCCGGATACTGTCTAAGGAAGCTTGAATCAGAACCATCCTACCCGCATGATTGATATTTTTACCCTTCCATAAGGCTAGTTTCTTACGAAATTTAACCAATAGAGGCTCCAAAAAATTAACCGATTTCGGTGAAGAGCTAATGTTCGTACCAAGATAACTTATAGCATTAACTCCTACTTTGCATTCAAGCAAGGCCACCCATTGACTTTTGCTAAAATTGATCTTTAGGCCCGTTAAAAAAAAAAAAACTTTGGAGAACGCTTTTAACTCCCTCAACCGATTTAGTATCGTTGTTTAAAAAAATGATAATATCATCGACATATTGTAAATGTGAAATAGAAGATCCTCCAATTGAGACTCCTTCAAAAATACCTATCTCCTCCGCTTTTACCAACATAACATGCAAAACTTCTGCCACAAAATTGAACAAAAGTGGTGAAAGGGGGTCGCCTTGGCGAAGGCCTCGCTTTGGGGAAAATTCTTTAGAGGGAGAACCATTAACAAGAATAGAGACTCTTAAAGAATGGAAGATTGAGGAAATCCAATCGATCCATTTCTTGTGGAAATTTATTTTCTCCAACAAATGAAAGAGAAAAGACCAATTCACGGTATCGAATGCCTTCTCAAAATCTACCTTGAAGACTAAACCACTGCTTTGTTTACTTTTAATGCTACTTATCACCTCACTTGCGACAAGGATACTATCAGAAATATTCCTTCCATGCATGAATCCTGACTGTTGCTCGGAAACCAAATTGGGCAAAACTACTTTCAATCTCTCAGCCAATAGTTTAGTAATCAACTTCATACAGGAGTTGATCAAACTGATTGGACGAAAATCAGTAACATAAACTGGACTTGGACCTTTGGGAATTAAGGTGCTAAAAGAAGAGTTAATTCCATTCGGAATATAACCATTGCTGTGAAACTTGACCATAAATGAGAAAGCATCAGTTCTCAGAAAAGACCACATTTTCTTCACCACCCCCATGCTCATCCCGTCAAGCCCCAGGGCTTTCTCAGATGGGCTTTTCTTAAGAGCCTCGTCTACCTCTAGCTGCGTAATTGCTTTAACAAGAAAATCAGAGTCCTCCTGTGATAACCTAGGTATGGGCAAATCGCCTAGACTTAAACAGCTGGCAGATACATTCTCTGTCGAGAAGGTTTGAAAATGATGGAAGAAAGCATCTTTAATTAGATCAGGAGTAGAGACCCAGACTTCGTTCCTGAAAATTCCCATGATTTGATTTTTTTTCCATTTATACTTAACTATATTATGGTAAAATTTGGTATTTCTATCACCATATAACGACCACTTCAGTCTCGCCTTCTGTCTGAGCATAAAATACTTCATAGTGTACTGAGACTTCAATCTCTGATCAATCTCTAATTTTCTTGCCTCACCCAAGCCCAATTCATCAACTCTAAATTTCTCCCTTTCCAAGAGTTTAATGTTTTGATCAACATTGCCATTCACCTATAAATTCCAATGCTTGATTCTAAGACGGATTTCCTTAAGTTTCAAGTGCAGGTTCCGATTCCCAAGTTCAATCCAGGCTACTTGCAACGATGACTTTAGAGTAGTATCATCCAACCAACAGTCGAAAACCTTAAATGGTTTGATACCCCAGTTAACTTTACCCGTGGCGAGAAGTAATGCCCGGTGATCCGAATTCTTTCTATCCAATACTTGAACAACCTAGTAACCTTGTTCAAACCATTTCCAGTTGACTAGAACCCTGTCTAATTTACTTTGTTTACCTTCTCTTCCACACCATGTGAAATTAGAATTCTGGAATTTAACATCTTGCAGCTCATTACTACTCATAAATGCATTAAAAGAGACTGAATCTGACTCCCGATACAAGCACTTAACTCTTTCTGTGGTAGACCAGACACAGTTGAAGTCGCCTATTATGCACACTGCTTCCTCCAAACAATCTTGAAGCCAAGAACTTAACAAATGCCACATCTCTTCCTTGTCGAAGTTGTCCTGAGGAGCATAAATATTGATAATATATAAGCTCTGACCATTAGGCACATAACTACCTCTCAAACCCAGCAAATTTCTACCAGAATGAGTACTTGATATTGCTATAATAGAAGGATCCCAAAATGAGACTATACCCCAGAAAGACCATTTGCTACCACCTCAGACCAACAAGAATCATCATAGACTCATATCGATCTTTTAGCGAGTGTGGTGAAATCCTTACACATCGATTCTTGAAGACACACCATCCCCGGTTTATGCAATTGAACAAAACTTTTAACATTCTCCCTATTCTGACTAGAGGCCAAACCTCGGAAGTTCCAACTCAATATAGATAACCAATTCATTAGAAGACAAAATGAATGAATAAAAGTAAAACGGGATTACTGTTGTAACCTCAATTCTATGTCTGCTAAGGCCTCCTCCTTGCTACTGTTAACAGCTAATCCTACTAAAGAACTGGTCTCTAGTATCCTTTCCGCTTCCTTGGATAGATTTTTGGTTACAGGGTTCCTAGCCAGCCTTCTCCTCCCTCTACAAGGTAATTGAAAGGCCTTCACCATCCTGCTATGATACTTTCTAGGCTTGCCTCTCTTTTTAAAGACCTTGAGTTTATCCATAATCTGAATAACCGAGCCTAACGAGTTATCAGAAATGATATCTGAAAACGAGTTCAAAGAAGTAGACTCGATATCCCCATCTTTGCTTACGGATGGACATGAGTGATCAGAGATATCTCTAACCTTCCAAAATGCAGTTGAGACATGGTCTAATCCATCGTCTTTACTAACGTTATTTGAAACCAATTGTGGACCCTCCAAGGGTTTCTCAGGGGCTACATCATCATCCAACGATTAATTTAAGATCGATTCTCTGTTGTCCTTCTCTTAAGATTTACTGGAAGAGTTAGAGATGATCGAAGACTCATCACTAGAGTTTTCACCCTCATTAAGATGAGGATTGACTGAAAAATCAGAAGTCGAATTATGAGTGCCATGAGAACCCCCAGTAATTTCAAGGAAATCGCTGCTAACTGTCAATTTTGGGCCTAGCATTACCACCTCCGATAAGTGTATCTCCACTTCTGAATTCTCAAAATGAGTCTTGATCCTAGTATACAACCTGTCTTTTCTAGTTGTAATAATACCAACTGTACGATTCTTGAAGAAGAATTCCTCATCAAGCATGTCTGATGTTCCCACTATCTTTCCCCAATCCTTGGTTAGCTCCTCAAACGTACTCAAACACCATGAGGAAATTGGAAGACCAACAATTTCCACCAAAGCGATTCGATCTATGAATAAATCATCATGACATACCTGTTTGCAACTGATGAAACCCAACCCCAGGAGGTCCAAATCTAGTTTATCAAAGTCTAACTGGCTAAGAAAAGTTAGCAGAAACTTGAATCTAGTTAGACCCCTGACTAGAATATTATCATAACCCAAAGCATCCAGTTGGCACATGACTTCATTCACCGAGATTGGTTTAAGTGTTTCTACAACCACACTACTTTTCAAATCTTTTACCAAATCATGATTTTGAGCTATCTTTGAATCACCTCCATGTAACGCTTGATCCACTACTGAGTTAGAGGCCCTCTGATTCACCCCTTTACCATTTCTCTTAAACAAAGATACGCTAGCAACCTTACTGTTCTGAATATTTGCAATCACTGGGGAGGATGCTCTGATTTGCTTCTTTATTTTGGCAAAATCCAATTTTAAGGTGTTGCCCTCGAAACTTTTGCCCTTTAGATTGTCAATTAACTTGGATGCCTCAAGGACAGACTGCAACTTAACAAAACCAAACCGCTTGTAATACTTGTCCAATTTCTTTGGCAAAACAATGTCTCTAATTCTGCAAATGCTTTTAAAGAAAGACCAGATTTCTTTGGGCTGGACATGAATCGGTAGATTGGATACAAAAACCACGTTATGACCCTTGTTCATAATCTTTTTATTAATGACAGGAATATCCCTCTTACCAAAATCGGAAATAGGATTCTCAAGTAGTGCTTCTTTAAAAGATTTAACTGAGGTAGTGGTGTCTTTATTGTACTGCATATTCAACGGACCTGATTCATTTACTGGCGCTTGAGATTGATTTAAAGATTTGGAATGAATCTGAAACAGGGCTCTATTGATGTAGAAATCAACCCCTTTTACCGCTTCCTCCAGAATCCAACCATCTACTAAATGTCCATTACTCCTAATAAAATCCAACTCCACTTGCGCCTTAGGAGAAGTCCCTCTAGTACTATCTCCTTGAAGATGGTGAAACGCCCCTTTATTCCTGTCTTCCAAATTATTCGCACTTTGCCTACGTATATTGTGGAGATCCCTCTTAGTTTTTCTCCCCATTACCTTAGTCCATCCCTGCTTCTTGTCTGCCGTATGAACCCGGAGATCTTCATCTGTTAAATCTTTAGAGTCGGAAATCGGTTTTAATGCTTTTAAATCTCTGACCGATTTTAGTGAACCGTAATGTATTTGATTTAGGGCCATCCGAATCCCCTCATTGTCTCTTCTACGAACCATCTTAATGACATTGGGATGTACCATGTAGTCCTTGTTTAGAATGAAGCATATTAGATCATCTTCTTCTTTTTTCAATCGCTGCTCATGGTCTTCTCCATAGTAATAGCCCACTGACTTCAGAGTTAAATTCCTAGCTTTCTCCCACCATCCATGGTTCATGAGAAACCAATGTAATTGAACTAAAGCATCTTCTTCTTCATCCAGTCCCTGCTGTAGTAGTTGCGGGTCAACTACCTTTTTCAGAAAATTGATTCTTGCCCATGCTATATCAAGCAGGTCGGATCTTCCCTTAGCTAATGCATCAGACAATTCCTTATCAAGTAGGAACCAATACTTTCGGGATTCTTGGATGTTGTTGCAATTACCAAGTTCGTCTTGCAATCCAGGCATCGAAGAAACCGTTGAAGATTTGAAATTTGAAAAGATGAACTTCTTTGTTGTTTCTCTCTCCTATTCTCTCTCATCTTAGTTTTTCTCTACTAAAATCGAACGATCATTTTATTATTATAACATTCATTCATTTCTTATGTTGCATCTATTCGGTCTGAAGTTGTATCTATATATAAGTAAAGTTATGCATGACAAGTTGAGGTGATTTGCTCGTGTTTGGAGAAAAAATGCACATTTGTTCAGCAAGGAGGAGATTTCCCTTCGTTCTTTCTATATATTATGTTGAATTTTTACGTGCATTTTAATATGTTTTTCTCTGTACTTAAAATTATTATTTTACGAAAACATGTAAAAAAGAGTGAAACGGAAGGAATATTATTTTACACTCAACATGTTAAGCACATGAGCCATGTAGTTACTTGTTTAATTTATTATTTTTTTTCAAAAAATCGTTGAAAGGTATAAAATTTGTTTTTTGAATGAATAGAAGGGTAAATTTTCTTACTAGCACTTGGGTTAGGATTTTAGCAAAATTCCATAGAATTAAGACAATAAAAATCGAATTAATAAATATTTATCCTATTAAAAGTATTTACTTCAAAATTTAAAAAAATTTTACGAAAAAAGTAGAAGTAGCTTTATATAAATGTATATACTCTGTATTTATAAAATAATTTAATAAATATTAATATATATATATATATATATATATATATTTAATCTTAATATTTTTATTCATATAAAAGTTAATACATATTAGCTGCACATGGATTAACACTCTAGAGAGAACCACCTTATATAAAATTCAAGAGAGAACTAGGACAATATATATATATATATATATATATATATATATATATATATATATATATATATATATATATTTATTTATTTATTTTGTATGAAATATAATTATAAATCTTAATTAAGAAATTAAAAATGAAATTACATAGCTTTTATTTTTGGAAAATCATTAAAAATTAATGAAAACATCCAAAGCAACAAATGATTCTATTATAGAATCAAATTCAAATCAAGTTTTTTGTTTAAATTTTATATGTTAAATCCTTTATAAAGTTTATATGTAGTTAGTATTTTACATTTGAATCAAATTTTATATTTTTAAAATTTTTATTTATAATTTATTGATGAAATTCTATGATGTAATCAGTGGTTCTCCCGGACTCTATATGAGAAGATTATCTCTGGAGCAATGGCATTATGTATTTGCACAAAGAGAAAATATTTATGCTAATTGAACGTAAAATATATTTTTTTTTGACAGGAAACGTAAAATAAATTTAAAATAAACAAATTATGTGAAGATCCCAAATTTTGATGGCCGGGTTGGGCAGAAATAATAATGAACTAGGTAAAAAAACCGCGCTACGCGCGGCATGGAAATATTTTTAAAATCATATATATGATATTATTGTTCATTAATTTCTATTATTTGAAAGTTGATATGACGACCTTCAAATTACGTGAAATGTAATTATATTTCAGTTTTATTTTATTATAATTATGTGAAATTATGTGAAATGTAATTATATTTCTATTATATTATAGGATGTTAGAGTGTTAGTTTGTATTGCAGTTTAAAATAAATGAGTAGTTGAGTATCTACTTATCTTGTTCTACTTGGTCCTTGTAAATGAAAATCCTAATTGTGACATCTTTTATTACATAAGTGGTTTAAATTATTATATGCATTGTATGGAAAGCCCGTAGCTTAAATCATGGTTGTAACAAATAGCTGGAGAAAAAGAACTTAAAAAGGTAATTTTTTGGAAGCTATTGACGACATCGCATTCTGTGTCGGTTGGAATTATCTCAGAACAAAATATCGATAAGATAAATTATTTACAAATTAAATTCTTAGATAAGTAGAAGCAACATTAGCGAATGGCACGATTTGAATATCACATTATTCCGCAGGATGCTTAGTTCGGCACCAAATTTGCCTGTTCCATGAAAATAATTACAATGAAATCATGTACTATAGTAGACATGACCTTTTTTTAGATATAAATTTAGAGATGTTTTATCCCCATTCGAGTAGAAGATGGTATTGTTTCAAAAATCTCCTTGTAGACGATGTTCCTTATAAATGTCTTATCTTCCATTTCATCGTCGGCATTTAGTATGACCAAGCCTTCGTAGACCTGGGTGTATACCTGTTGCGGGAGATACAATCCAACATGTTGTAGTGTTTGACCTTGAGTTTTATTGATTGTCATGGCAAAACACTGGTTTGCTTTCATTTTCTCATCTCCAACCTTCTCTCCTCTTATCTAAAATTTCAAATAATTTGTTTAAGGTTGGTTATATAACCAACATCTATTTTTTTTTTTTTTTTTACAAAAGCTCTATAATGGACACATCATCATGACATTATCAATTATTTGTATTTTTAGTATATAGCCAATCATTTTACATAATACCATTGAAGTACATTAGCTTACAGGTTCAACAAATTTTAAATAATCACTATTTTATATAATCATTATACATAATGTCATTTGAGATCCTCCTACATTTGTAAAAATGGTAAATAAATTGAGTGAAAAATAATATACACTCAGATATATTGATAAACACAGAGCATTTTTAATTTCTAGGAAAAAAAGTAAACTTTTTAATCTTGATTCTTGAGTTCATTTCTTTTGCTTTGTTTATTACTTCCCAATTTCTTCTTAACATTTCTACTAACTCTATCCATCAAACAAAAATCATATCGAAGTCCGAATACATCTTATTGTTTCCATGATAATTAAAGATAGAATCGATTTATTGAAGTTGAATAATCAATTTCCTTGCCAACTTAAACTTAAAGTGGAGAGTATAAGATGGTATAGGCTAAATAAATTATAAAATATTATTATTATGCAGAATATGAGAGAGTGTCAATTAAATAAATTATAAAATTTTATTAGTTTCCTAATATTTTATATATATATATATATATATATATATATATATATATATATATATATATATATATATATATATATATATATTATTAATAAACTTTAAACATGAACATTGTAATTAAATATATAAAATAAGGAGAATATACATACGAAACTATTTTACTCACTTTTGACAAATTAGTAAACAGATAAATAATTCATATAAATTATAAACATACAAATAAAATATCCACACATAAATCTGCATAGTTAAAAAAAACCCATTGCACATATATTGCACATATATATTTAAAAATGTTAAATAAATGTAACATCCCTATCCTAGCATACATATTTAATTCTAATAAATAGAATTGTTTATTACTAATATAACTCAAAATAATTAAGATTCGTTAATATATATTATTAACGAATGAGAAAAATGAATGTATATGATAGACGTTCAGGTTGAAAAGAACCGATAGCTTGTGTACCGTTGTTCGAGTACGGTACATTATACATACATCCATGTATATGTTTACCTTTTAAATTTATTGTGTGAAATTTTATTTTCATTTATTTTTACCTGAACAAAAAATACCAAAAATAGTAGATTAATAAAAAATATTAAATTATAGCTAGTGGGTGTTTGGAAATTAATATTAGATTGTAGTTAATCGTTTATATTTTTTCCCCTCTTATTTAACAAAATAAACTTATTTAATAAAATAAAGAAAACAGGGGGATTTGGTTTGTGCAATAAAGGACAGGTGATTACTCTAAAATCCTTCATTGGATACTGGAACATTTTAGGTCCAAATAAATATTATTATAAAATGAATATGAATGGTATGGATACTTGCAAAGGAAACATTACTGGAAGGATTTAATAAAATAAAGATAACATGGGGATTTGGTTTGTGTACAGCAGGTGATTACTCTAAAATCCCTGATTCGATACTGGATCATTTTAGGCCCAAATAAATATTATAAAATGAATATGAATGGTATGAATACTTGCAAAGGAAACATTACTAAAGGCCACATTAAGGGTGAATTATTAACAACTTGTACTTGGGGAATGAAGCCATTAAAGTAATATTGCTGCATTTGATTGTATAAAAGGTTAATGTTCAATTTTTTTGTGCATAAAATATTAATTTTAAATAAATATGCAGTATTATAATTCACATTTAAAAGTTTAAAAGTAGAACAAAAAATACCAAAAATAATGCATTAATAAAAAATATTAGATTGTAGCTAATGTGTGTTTGGAAACTAATATAGATTATAGCTAATTTTTTATATTTTTTCCCATCTTATTTAACACCACCATATGTGTAATTAAATGTATCAATAATTATGCATGACAAAAATAAATGTATAAATACTTATCAATGTTCTATTTGGGAAATACAAATATATAAAATTCGTATTATTATTATTATTGTATCAGCGTCGATTAAACATGTGATATGAATATTTTAAGTTTAGAATCATTAGCATTGTTCATAAAATAATGATAGAACAAATTAAAAATAATCTTCTTTAAGATATCATAGACTAAGAGATCGAATCTTTAAAATAATTTGATAGTACATAATTTTCAAACAAAATTTTTAATTCAGTAATAACTTTCTTATTTTTAAAAGGGTCATGTCCATAAGTGGCGCATTTTTGTTTCTCCAAATACTCTTTTGGATTAAATATATCAATAACTGTATAATTAGCAAATCCATCCCGCAAGTTATAGTGGTTCAATCTGAGCTTGAAAACCAAATCTTTTCCTACAAGAGCCTCCAGCTCTATAGGGACATCTCTTTGACTTGCAAAGAAGTTATTCAGTATTTTTTTGGCAGACATGACAAGCAAACGTTCGGACACCATATTGAATAACATAAAAGTAGTTGAGGATGTTCCATCCGTAACTTTGATATGTATCTTAAACCTACAACACGTAAAAGTATCATAGCAATAATAGTCAAGAAATACAAACAGACCATCTAAATTAAGCACTAAAATATATTTCACTTACAACATGAGAGGGTAGTCAATTATTTTCTCGCAGCGACTGCACATCATCTGGTCCCCATCTTTAGGTATAGCCTTCTTCAAGCATGATTTGCATGACACATAGTACCACCCATAGTGGTTGTCAATTCCCACTATTTTAGCTCTTACCGTGACGATACATTCCTAAAAACATATGAATGGTGATGCGAATTTATCATTTCAAAATAATAGGAGAGCACAGTAGATAATGACAAAGTAAAGGCTGGACAGAGCTACACTAAAATTAACCTCCAAGTTTTCGATCCAATCAGCCTCTATCAGTTCTTTAACATTCATCCTGTTAATGAACATCTCCTTCTTAGGATCGGGCTTGATTACAATTGGATTTTCCATAATTTCAACTTCTTTGGAGATGGGCGTAAATCTTTCTCGCAAAGGTGTCACAAAAGTGTCATCCAAATTGATATATAGCTTGCTTGCATTTGTCGTGCAGAAACTTATTTCACCTGATAAGAGAGCACAAGTATATTTAACTTTATAATGATACAACATATTGCACATTTAGATGAAACATAGTGATATGTAATTGTTCCATTTTTTAATCTTCTGAATTAAAAATAATATGTTAACTCAAATGTCAGGCAGTAGATTTGTTCCCTATTAGAGCTTCATGTTAAAGACTACAGCATATGAACAGTTAACTTGATAACAAAAAATAAT
This sequence comes from Saposhnikovia divaricata, assembly GCA_036435485.1. NCBI lineage: Eukaryota > Viridiplantae > Streptophyta > Magnoliopsida > Apiales > Apiaceae > Saposhnikovia > Saposhnikovia divaricata. Next base: position 172,922,648 of record CM071600.1, read on the forward strand.
CATTCTTCAGCTGGTGGGAATAATGGGAGCAGCCAGAGAGCAAGTTTCTATTATACTCTCAGCCAAGTAGAAATCCTGTTCTGAGAAAGTACAAGATTACTACACAAATATTACTCCACCAGATTTCTACGTTGTTACCAGGTTTATTACTCAAGAAAGAAAGGAATAATTAGATTTGTTACAGACTACAGCATATGAACAACTTGATAAAAAAATGGGTCACCAAGACACATTGGAAAGGCAAGTAATGGCAGGTGAAGACCTCTTATATTGGTACAATGGTAATGATGGGGAGGACACAATTACAAATTTTGACATTACCTTGAAATTGCTTCATCCTTTCTAAACGAAGATGGGTCAAACATCTCTCTGAGCTTTCCCCACAAAGTTATTTTTATCGTGACCGAACTATACCAACAAAAAAAAAATAGCAATTCATAATAAATTACCATCTGCAAGACCATTTAAATAGTGGCAATACCTAGAAATATTGCTTCTTCTGATATGTACATCTTGAACTTACTAATTTAGGGTGAAAAAATAGAACTTACTAATCCGTGATAAGTTTTATGACTCTTTTCTTCCGAGTACCTCCCACGATTTCGAGGCCACCAACAGTACGTAAACACCCAACAACATCTGTTTATGCCCAAGATGTATTGTTTGTCAAGAAAGAAAATTCCAAAACATTAGTTGTAACTTCTAAGAGCATGTACGTAACATACAAACCTGAGAGGATGGTGTTGTCATTAACACGAGAATCCACTAAATTGGGGGGTATGAATTCAAAACCATGATTCGGGATTTGGACCACCCCATCCTCTAGTGGATGAAGTAGTGATAGCCAAAAAAAGAACCTTAAACTTGTTTAACAAAGGTCTATATGCCCCCGTACTTGCAATGATTTTCAGATTTCTTAAACTATAGAGACCCCCCCTCTTTCAAACGATTTTAAAAGCGATTCGTCAAATGTTTACGAATTACTGCATGGATCATGTTCGCCTACAAAATATCATATTACACAACTTAAATCACACGGATGTAAGATATCATATAACACGTAACAGTGATAGTGATGTATACAGGTATATGCATACTTGTTCATCAATAAATATCATGTCAATACTGATCAACTCATCATCCTTTTTGGGATTAGTTGATTCCCACAAACGACAAATTCTGACCTTCAAAGTTCCATTATCCATATTATCGGTCAAATCTTTGATGCAAGAGTACTCCATAATAACTATATACGCACGAAAAGGATATGAAAAAGATAATATGCTGATAACAATTTTACCAAAAAGATTGTGGAGATTTTTATGTTAACCAATCTATATATATAGTGAATGAAAGCACCGTCGGATTCTTAGGCCTCAAGAATAGCTGGAAAATACTTAAATGGCATTTACCATACTTAAATGACATTTATCTACATTTACCTTCTCTTGGGCCTCAAGAATAACTTAAATGGCATTTATTTACATTTACCTTCTCTTAGGTCAGAAGAATAGCCAAGACATTAAATCATTTAATAAATCAAGGTAAAATCAAATAAACAATGGTTTTTATTAAAAATTAATTTTAAATCCGATTTTTAGAATTGCAAGAAAACTATTTTAAATAAACCTGGAAACTTTCTGATCTCCTGCTATTATAATCTCAATTTTCAAGAAACAAATAACCCACATATTAGGATCACGTCTTTAATCGAAATTCAACCAAATCGACAAAAAACTACAACTTTATTTAGATAAATAAAGAATCACTAACCGATGAGGCAGAATCTCGCGAATCTGATTAATATCCATAACAGTTGGAAATGCAGGGTACCCTGAAACAAAAATCATACAATCAGTTAAAACCCAACTTTAATATACTAAGAAAAACACTATATTGAAGTTAAATGTGAGAGAGAGAGAGAGAGAGAGAGAGAGAGAGAGATAGATGGAAGGAGGAAAGGAGGGGGGAGGGAGAGAGGGAGGGAGAGGGAGAGAGAGAGAGAGAGAGAGAGAGAGAGAGAGAGAGAGAGAGAGAGAGAGAGAGAGAGAGAGAGAGAGAGAGATTGGGAGGGAGGGAGAGAGAGCATACTCAATTCAGTTGGAACTTCTTGATTAGCTGATTCTTTCTCAGGTAGATTACAATTAACAATGAATCTTTTGTGGGTCAAGTTTGATTGGGTGGTTAAGAATGGAGATCTGAAACTGGCACCAAATTGCTTACGGGGAAGAGCTAAAGATGGGGTCTGGAGGGTTCGATTAGAAATGGTAGTGAATGAAAGCACCGTCTGACTTAGCTGGAAAATACTTAAATGGCATTTATCATACTTAAATGACATTTATCTACATTGACATTAAATCATTTAATAAATCAAGGTAAAATCAAATAAACAATGGTTTTTTATTAAAAATTAATTTTAAATCCGATTTTTAGAATTGCAAGAAAACTATTTTAAATCAACCTGAAAACTTTCTGATCTCCTGCTATTATACAAAGCCGCGCTACGCGCGGCACGAAAATATTTTTAAAAATTGTACACATAACATTGTTGTTTGTTAAATTTTATTATTTGAAAGTTGATATACCAAATTAAAATGTGTGAAATGTAATTAAATTTGAATGTTTGAAAATTAAAGATAAAAGAATTAGGTGAAAAAAAACATGTTTCAGTTAAACACTTGAATATTAATAATAATAATTTCGAAGTATTGACGTCACCTATTTTGTCGCATAAAAAATGCTTTTGAAATCTAATATTGACATACATTTGCAAAGTTTGACATTGAATAAGTAAAAATAACATTTGTGAATCTTTTCTATTGTTGATGACATTATGAAAGACGTGATTGCTTAATTTGTTAATAAATTTGATTGTATGATGAAAAGAAGTAGAATGTAAATGTGATGAGAGGTGTGATTGACTTCACTTGTCGATATATTTGGTTTTATGACAAAAACTGCAGAATTCAAATGCATATTGTAAGTCATGCTTCATGTTTTTTGGAGTGATCCGACATCCATATCTCTACATTTAATTAATTTTTTTAAACATTCTATAAGAATTTTTTTGTTTGTAATATTAAAATTAAATTCATTGACATACGTTCAAAGTGATACTCACATATTCTAATACTCTTTTATTAAATTTTATAATAAATATGTACATATAATTGTTTTTAAAGCCGATGCCCGTTTTATAACACCCTTACTCAATGCTCAGAAAGTGAGAATTTGTTTAAAATAACAAAAATAAACTTTTTAAAGACCTCTTACTTTTTCCCATACCAAACTACAATATCAACATAATTCCTATAATTTGTAAATATTAAACATAACTAATTAACGGTTTTAAATACCGTCTCCCATCTCATAACATACATGCATGATTAATTGATTAGTAATAGTAAAATAATGTGTTTAGTTAGAATATTAATTTTTCCAACAAAAAATAATCAAACAACGAATGGGTAATTTTTTTATTGATTTAATCGACAAACAAAGGGTCGACTTGATTCAATTTAATCGAGTTGGTCACACCCCGTGTGTAATTTGTTCATGTATAAAAGTAAATTCTACAATATTACTTTTATTTAAATTGTGGATGTTAATTGAAAAATATTTATACTTATGTATCTTATCATAATTCTCACGATCATTGATTACGAATTTATCGAAAAGTTAAAATAATTTATTAATTGTTGCAAAAAAAATGCAATGATTTTGAATAAAGATTAGAAATGACACAATAAAATTAATTTTATTTTGTTGTTTTACCTTAAAATAATGGTACCTTTATATAAATCATTAATATTTTATAACAAAATAATAATAATACTAATAAACTTGTTAAACTTTTATATTAAATATGAAATAAAGTGTATTTAATATATATTTAATAGGTATAATAAATGATTAATTAAATGCAAGAAAATTGTTTTAATAAAAAAATCAAAAATGTGAAAATTCAAGAAAAGTATTTTGAAGCTTCTGAGTGCAAGTCTCTCCAGTCTCCTGCTATTATAATATATATAGATATATATATAGATTATAAAAAAAAAAACCTTCCTCTAAATGCATTGATTCAAAATTGGCAAGTCAGGCTGAAATCCACTCGACTATACTGTTATTGTACAACAAAATTTAGCCAACATTTTTTTTGAAACGAAAATTTAGCCAACATTAAAATTTGAATATGTTTTGATAATAGCATTTTCCATTTGTTTACTCACACAATTACCAAAGAACAAATTGTTGGTACTTGGATAAAAAAATCCTAATTTGAAAATTAAAAAATTTAGGACTATTACTTTTTAGCAAAACTTTTAATATAGAAGTCAAAATTCAGAAAGAACGACAAAAATATCACTTTTTTATAATTAAGTAACAAGAACATCCATTTTGAATTTTTTGGCCATGTTTTTATCAATCACATACCCATTTCTGGACTGTGTACCTCAAAAAATGTTATTTTCTTATTTTTTAGAAAAATATGTAATTTTGTGAAAAAATTAAAAATGTTAAAAATAGTCTCAAATAATATTGTGCTTACGTCGTGTCATTTCTTACCTTTAAAATAATGGTTCTGTACTTTATCGAGTGATACTATCGCAGTGGATCAATACAGACGGAACCGGTCTTTCTCATAACAGGAGGTCTACTAGCAAGCTTCTTAACCAACTTTCTTTTTACTAACTATAGCTGATGTTATCATTTTTCCTTCTATAATAGACTCAACTAAGAGCATCTTCAATGGTACCCTAACTCATTTCTTAAATATAATATAAAAAATTAGATCATGGTAACATAGGACATAAATAAGTAGTTTCATCTCCAACAATGTTCCCTATATTCATTCTTTCTTTGATATTTTATTATTAAAAGTACTTTCTATTATTAAAAGTACAACATACAATAAAAAGAGAAAGAGAGTGTTTGTAATTTTTTATAATAAAATATAAGTTAAGGGAACCTTAAAATAGGAGAGGAAATCCTTATTTTTAAGGAATGAGAGGAGTGTCGTAGTGATTTAAGAAATCACTAGAACATTGTTGGAGCACTATTTTTACACTCATTCTTTAAAATTCAAGTTAAGAGCATGGATAAGTAATCTCTTGGAGATGCTCTAAGATAGTCTGTTTCTTAATTTCTAAGAGCATCTCCAACCACAAGAAATCCTTAGCTAAAATTAGATAAAAGATACCATAAATAAAAATTATAGAGATTATCTAAAAAAAACTTGAACTCCAATGGTCAAAGCTGTTAGCTATAATTTTAGATAATTTCTACAGGTTGGCTATATTTGTCGAACCTCTATATAGCTGTAAGAAATCTGTAAGAAGATTCCACATCATTCATTACCATATTGAAGTGATATATTCTATTTATAACAACCTAAATTATTAATAACATATTATTTTTAAAATATAACCAACCAATATAGCTAATACCATTGAAGTAAAATGTCTTACAGATTCAACAAATTTTACATAATGTCCTACAGGTCCAATTTAGCCAACCAATTTTAGCTATTCCTGTTGGAGATGCTCTAAGAATTAACAATATTGCTACTTGTTGCCCTGTAATCTTCTAACAAGATAATCCAATTAGCATCACTGTACCCTTCAAGACAGTGGGAAACTTACCATAATGTGAAATACGATAGCATTGTATTCACCCCCTCTACAATATAGATTAGGAATAAATACTAAGTTACTCATATTATTATACTACATTTATTGATATGAAGTATGCTGAAATGCGTCAACATATAAAAAAGAACTAGAAATTTTATATAACTTAAGTATTCAACTTAAACATTCCGTCTACAACATACACATTACCCCCAAAAATACCATTGTTCATAATGGTGTACAATCAGAACCTAAAGTGTGGGCCATCCTTGTCAAGTAAAAATCCAAACACCAAATTCTTCGCATTTCTGGAGTGTACAAGACATTCTTCAGCAGTAGGGTCTTTCCAGAGGTAAACTTATGCTCCATGTCTCTAACGCCTAACGCAAACGTAGTGTTGGAGTCTCTAAGCAACACTTTCTTATCTTGGACAAACTCGTAAGTTTTAAACATTTTACTATCAGAGCAGACATGACCCGCAATGCCCGTGTCTACCCACCATCCATCCGCTCCTTCCACCGAGTTGATCTTCGTGATCATAGCCACAAAAGCTTCTTTTAAAAATTTAGATTGAGATGGAGTGTGGCGTTTTATAGCACTCATTACCTATATATACCAATTTCCTGTCTTTAAGACATAGAAACTTAAGAATGCCATTCCTAGGTGGCTGTGCCTTGTCTAAAGACATACCTTCCATAATAATTCTAAGTGCAACTTTTGAAAGTTGCAAAGATTGCGAATATTTCGATTTTACATTGGTTAAAAAGAACTTTAAATATCGATTCACCGCAAATTTACAAGTTCCACCTAAGTCCATAACAATCTAAATGAATAAGGCATCCCAAATATTTTTGGTTGTCTTACTCCTCACACAATAATGCGCAATATCGCACAATTAATTAAATATAATGCACATAAATTTGTATGTTATCCTACATAGTAATTCATGAGCTAATACTGCATTACAAGGTTTTTCATTAAATGCGATAATCAAAGCGTCTAATAAGGGTTACTATAAAAGTAAATAAATAGTAGCTGATGAGTCTAAAACAAGGGCATTCATCTTAGCAACATGGGTCTGTTTGCTTGAGGACAAACAAAGGTTCAACTTTGGGAGAGTGATGAGTAGTATTTTTATGCCATTTATTCACTATTTTTTGACTTGAATTCGTCGTTTGTACTCAAGATTTTGTTATATTTTGATGCGTTCTGTTTAGTTTCAGGTAAAATGTTGTTACCCTCGAAAGAAGTAGTTTTGAGGTGATTTAGAGCTACTTTGGAGTCAAAATGGTGAAGAAATAAGAAAAGCATGGACATGGCTTGATTTGGGGACTTGGCAAAAATTTTCAACTTTAAAATCATCCTATTTGAGAGGCTAACAGGAAGATTTTCTGCCTAACAAAGAGCAGAAATCAACCAAATCGTTTCCAAACAAAAAGCGGATTCTGGTGGAAAATGTATTTTCGAATAAACTTAGCAAATAGATATAACATTGTAAAATTCTGAAACATTTTAAAATTGTTGGAAATTAATTTTAAATAACAAAAAAATTCCAATTTTGTTTATGATAAATAAATATCTTACGGCAATTAAATCTAAAAATAAAATGAGTTTATCGGATTGTTTTAAGATGAGTCACGAATACTGCTTTCTTTAAGACGTTTCGCGATTATGTTCAAGTAGTACGAAACAATCACTTTCGCCACGCCGTTTCCATGTCATAAAACAGCCCAAAAAATTCGATATAATAAATCTTTGCACCAAATTTTTTTTAATCAATTTACACCTTAAAAAGAAAGTGCTTAAATATTTTAATTTTGTTGACTGTTTAAAACCACAATAAAACTGGAGGATTCCCGGTGGTCAAAACTAATATAAATGGAGGATCTGTATAGTGATTATAGGTGGTACACCAAAAGCATATATGAATGAAGGTGTTACAAAAAAATATGTTTGTAAAATATTACTGGAAATAAAACTAGCTTGAGCTAGAAAATGATTTTATGAATTAGAAGACAAAACAGATTATGGGCACTGTTATGGAATAAAAAGTAGGGTGTATTTATTGCGTATTGAATGCTAGGGTTAGGGAGAGCTTCGAGCTTTAATGGCTGATCAAGTGTTTCGTGACTTAACTCAGGTCCTCACAAGACGCCTACGTATCTTGCAATATATCAAGAATCAAGCCAAAAACGTAGTTCTAGATTGAAGGATCAGGTCCTTTATATAGGCATTGGATGCCTCGGAGTTAGAGTAGAATTAGGTGTCTTGGTGGGCAAGCCACAGCTTAGGCCCAATTCTAGAGCCTTCTAACAGATAAGAAGATAAGTATTGGAATTATATGCCTTGAAGATCACTCCTGATATGATTTGGTTTCCTTGTTGACTCAAATATGGGGTCTTTTATTTGGCTAATTTTACAGCTACGAATTTATTATCATTATTAGGGTTTTGGGCCTCGTAATTGGGCTTTGACCTTGGACCAACTTAGGTTCATTTAATGCAACATTAAATGTATTTTTAGGGCTTATTTTCAGCCCATATCATTTGCCCCCCAACTTCTAGGAAAACTGATCAGGTTTTCGTGGAAGTTATAATTGTCTTTTTCGAGACTCAGGGACGTTTTTATCCCTTACCTAGGACTCCTTATTTTTCGTACCCTCATATGGGGATTTTGATTTGTACACTAGTGTTTCACATGTACCGTGTTGGTTGTAAAGTGTGGAGCGACCTACACATTTACGACGATTCGCCTTATTCGGGGTTTTAACTTGTGCTCGCTTTTAGCAATTTCGGCACTTTTATAGAGCTTTCATGCATTTTTAGCATGAATTATCACTCGAAAATATTTTTATAATTTTTCTCGTATTTTTCTGTACTTTTCCTAATATTTTAGGAATTTTCGTGTACTCGTAGATATTTTTTCTTATTTATTCCTAATAATTTAGGAATTTTTATATACCCACGGGTATTTTCCTTAATTTTTCCTAATAATTTAGGAATTTTCGGGTACTCACAGGTATTTTTCTTAATTTTTCCTAATAATTTAGGAATTTTCGGGTACTCACGGGTATTTTTCTTAATTTTTCCTAATAATTTAGGAATTTTCGGGTACTCACACGTATTTTTCTTAATTTTTCCTAATAATTTAGGAATTTTCGGGTACTCACAGGTATTTTTCTTAATTTTTCCTAATAATTTAGGAATTTTCGGGTACCCACAGGTATTTTTCTTAATTTTTCCTAATAATTTAGGAATTTTCGGGTACTCACAGGTATTTTTCTAATTTTTCCTAATAATTTAGGAATTTTCGGGTACCCAAAGGTATTTTTCTTAATTTTTTTTTTTACTTTTGCCCATTGAAAGCTTGAGTGGGGACCACCCCTTTTTTTTCTTTCCTGCTCGGTTTTCCATTCGGCTTTCCCTTTTTTTTTCTTTTTTTTTTTTACTTTTGCCGATTGAAAGCCTGAGTGGGGACCACCCCCTTTTTTTCTTTCCTGCTCGGTTTTTCCATTCGGTTTTCCCTTTTTTTTTTTGAAACGTTTTCCGAGTGAAAACTTCAAGTGGGGCCACCCCATTTTTATGCTCCGGCTCGGCAATTTCATTCGGATTTTGAGCCATTCGGAAACTTATTTTTCGTACAGAAATTCGAATCGAAGATGTTTGGAGCCTACTTTCGAAATTCCAAATTTTGAAATTTCCCTCTCCTTTTTTCCGCCATAATTATGGAGCCAAGTTTCAAAAAATTTAAAATTTGAAACTCCCCCCACTTTTGACCTGCAACCTTCTATAGAAGGTTAAAGTGACCTGCTAGGCTTCCTATATAAGAGTAGTAGATGTGAACTTCTCATTCACACTTCTCACTCTCAAATTCTCTCTCAAATTTTTAGATAGTTTTAGGAACTTGAAGTGTTCTTGAGTTTTTCAAGTGTTTATTTCTTAAACACTTGAAACTTTCGAAGATTTGAAGATCAAAGGAGGTTTTGCTTGAAGAATTTGAGTTGTTCTTCACCTAGTTCATCCATTTTTTTGCCATTCAATCCAAAAAGTTCAAGATGGCTGGTAGTTCTAAAGATGTGGCTTCAAGGATTGTTGCTAGATCTCTCGGAAGAGGTAAACCTTCTCCTACTCTTGTTTTAGAGCGTAGGGTTTACTCAATTCCTGAATTGCTAGAGGAGTTACGAGATGCTTTCCCAAATAATTCACAATTAGATTCTTATCTTTATCCTTCTTGCATAACCGCATTAGATGCCGGTAAATTAGCTAATAAATACGGTATTAAATCTCCTTTCGAGGTTGTTCTTCTTGAACCGGGTGATAGAACGTGTAACTGGAGTTCAGAAGATTTGTTTGTTTATGAAGATGCCATTAAATCGGGTCTTAGGTTTCCCATACATGACTTTATAATTCGTTTGCTAGCCGAAATTAGAATTAATCCTTGTCAGCTACCCCCCAACTCTTGGAAGGCAATACTTTGTTTCATGGCATTGTGCCTTCAAAAAGGGTACCCCCTTAGTGTCCCTTTGTTTAGGAGTATATTTCTAGTTCGAAATAGTGCGAATACCCAACCAGGTTGGGTTCACATCCAGCACCGTCCTGGTGTTCCTCAAATATTTGATTTCCTTTCCACTCTGGAAAAGAATCTTAACTGGCGGAGGAAATTTGTAGTTGTTCGTTGGAGAGGTGGAGATTGGGGCAAATATTTCAAGTCTCAGTTTTGCAAAGTAAAGGATCCGGGGAAATTCGATAAGATGCTCCTCCCGAGTGAAATTTCTCAACGGGATGAACTTTGTAAAGATAACGGGCATACTCATTACAGAGCTATAATCAAAGAATCTATCCTCCGGGAAATCAGACTTAGTTCAGTCAGTGAAGAGGGTAATTTTCACTTAATGTTTTGGTCTTTATTAGAAATGTATTCATTCTTAGTCCGATTTTTGTGTTGTTCTGTGCTTTTTCAGCTGCAGCGATCATCGATACGGAGCTTGGAGTTGGGGGTCCAGATGAGGTCACCCGGAGGTCAACCCTGAGGTTGAACAAGGAAGATAATCCTCTTGAGCCCCTGGTACCCAGTTTCCTGACTCATAGCCTCAATGCCGACAAGAGGAGGCGAGGGCCCGAGAGTTCGCCCACGGCTGCATTCAAGCCCGGATGGGGCATTTGCGATCATGATTCTATTGGGGGTGATAACAGTTTGGCAGCAGAGTGGTCAAAGCACGGAATTCCAATTGCTGATCAGGTGAACATAGTTCTTCGGAAAAATATGATTGATGAGACCAAAGTACAGGGTGCCCATGCCATATTCATGGTAGGTTTTTCTTTATTCCCGCTTTAATTCTATTTGGGGCATCATCTTGTCATCATTCTGACTTACTTTTCTTTTCTCTTTTAGGCCAATGCTTACTTTCAGTCAATCGTCCATCAGTCCAAGGAACTTCGGGACTCTGAGCAGAAGGTCAAGAAGGAAAACAAACGCCTTATCAAAGAGAAGGGAGTGTTGGAGGAGCGCGTTCTTACTACGGAGAAGAGCCTTTCTGAGCTTAGAGAGGAGAACCAGAAGCTCGTGATGGATCGAGCTAGGGCTATTGACGACTACATGGAATCCGAAGACTTCCTAGCCTTTATTGATGATCACGATGATCAAGTCTATCCCGGGGTTTTTGGCAAGGGGTGGAGTCAGGCCCTTAGCGCTGTTATTGCTCAGCATCCGGGATTGTTTAACCCGGATGTGGACTTCAAATTTCCGTTACCTGTTGCGGGCGCTTCCTCCTCTGGAGTTCAAAATGGGAACCCTATGGACGTTGTCGAGGAGAATGAAGAGACTCAAGATCACAGCATTCAGGTAGATGATCAGGAGGCCGAGGAGTAGGCCGGTCTTAGTTTTATCTTAGCTATTCGCCCCTTGCGGCTTATGTCTACTTATGTTTGTACCGAACTTAACCTTCAGGTTTTTAACTTATCTTAGCCATGTCCTTTATGTTTTATGTTTATCAAACTTAACCCTCCGGGGCTTACTTATGTAGTTTTTCCCCTTTGTCAAATTTGTCTTTCACTTATTACTTGTTTATTGCGCTTTTAGAGTTTTCTTAGTATTTAGCCACATGGCTCACACCATCAGGTGCTTTGATACAACATTTGCTTTTCGTGCTTAGAATAACAAAACAAAAAGAACTACTCATACTGAAGGCAGAAACAACTTTTATTAATAAGTGGACAAAGATGTCAATAAATCGGGATCAACCCTTACATAGATACTCTACTTCCTACTCGGAGCTTAACTACTCCGTATGGTTTCGTCGACCTTATTTCTACTTCCTACTAGATATAAGTCATATCCTATGCAAGATAATCAAACATAATAGACTTTGAGGTTTGATGCATGCCAAGTACGAGGCACTTCATTTCCTTCCAATGTCTCCAGTTTGTACGATCCACGTCCCAGTGTTTCCTTGACCCGATACGGGCCTTCCCAATTTGGGGATAGCTTTCCCTTCTGTCCAACTCCAGATGCTTCAATCTTTCTAAGCACCAGGTCCCCCTAACGGAAGAACCTTTCTTTCACCCTTAGGTTATAGTAGAAGGAAGCTTTCTTCTGATGTTCAGTATTCCTAGCATGGGCTTCGTCCCTCACCTCATCGATTAAGTCGAGGGCCATCCTCATTCCTTCCTCATTTGTGTCTGGTTCAAAGGCTTCAACCCGTGGAGATACATGCATGATTTCCACGGGCACCACAGCTTCAGCCCCGTAGGCTAACATGAATGGGGTTTCACCAGTCGTCACTTTGCAGGTGGTGCGATATGCCCAGAGTATGGGCAACAGCTCATCTACCCAAGTGTTCCTAGAACGTTCCACCCTTTTCTTAAGTCCATCGAGGATGATTCGATTAGCAACTTCAGCTTGCCCATTGGCTTGAGGATGGGCGACTGAGGTGAATCGAAGCTCAATTCCATTTTCATCACAGTAATCTATAAATTCTTTATTGTTGAATTGTAACCCATTGTTCGTAACTAGGATCCGTGGTATCCCGTACCTACATATGACATTCTCCCAGAAGAACTGCATGATTTGCTTGGTTGTGATTTTAGCTAAAGGCTTGGCCTCAATCCACTTTGTGAAGTAGTCGATAGCTACAACTAGAAACTTCCTCTGAGCAGTGGCCATAGGAAAGGGCCCAAGAATGTCCATCCCCCACATAGCAAACGGGATGGGGGAGCTCACGGATGTCAACATCTCTGGTGGTTGTCTAACCACTGGTGCATGCTTCTGGCACCGATCACACCTTTTCACGTACTCTTTGGCATCAGCCATCATCTCAGGCCAATAGAATCCAAGCCTGACTATCTTGTGAGCTAGGGCCCTACCCCCCAAGTGTTGTCCGCAAATCCCCTCATGGACCTCCTCAATGGCTGATTTGGCCTCTTCGGGCCTTAAACACTTTAGATACGGAATCATAAAAGATTTCTTGTAAAGTATCCCTTCAATCAGAGCATACCTCAACGCTCTCACAGATAATTTTCGTGCCTCCATGGCATTAGTCGGAAGCCAACCAGTCTCGAGGTGAGCTCTTATGGGGTTTATCCAACATTCCCTCACCCCAATAGGTGCGACTAACTTTGAATCGATGGTAGGGGTTCTCAGAACCTGGAAGTAGACACTTCCAGAGTAATTCTCTATCTCAGAGGAGGCAAACTTGGATAAGGCATCAGCCTTGGTGTTTTCTTCCCTCGGAATGTGCTCAATGTAGCACTCATCAAATTGAGTCATTACTGCCTTCACAAGCCTTAAGTATTTGGACATGGTTTCATCCTTTGCCTCAAACTCTCCATTGACTTGGGCCACAACTAGCCTTGAATCTCCACAAACTTTAAGATTCTTGACCCTCAGTACTCCTGCCAAACCAATCCCAGCTATCAAAGCTTCATACTCTGCCTCATTATTGGTTGCTGGAAAGTCCAACTTCAAGGCGTATTCAATTGTAAATCCATCAGGACTTTGTAGGACGAGACCTGCACCGCTTGTTTTTGTTTTCGATGCCCCATCAAAATAGAGCATCAAGAATTCCTTCTCTTTGATCGTAGGTTCTTTGTCTTCCTCATTGCCTCCCTGAGGTATCTCCTGCCCCCCAGCTTCTTGGTTGTCAATGGTACATTCAACCACGAAGTCAGCAAGTGCCTGCGCTTTGATGGCCGTCCTTGGCTTGTACTTAATATCGAATTCTCCCAACTCAATTGCCCACTTAATGAGCCTACCACTGGCTCAATGAACCCTGCCTCTAGGAGTTTGTCAACCTCCTGTTTTATGGCCTCTTGCCTCTCAGGTGCGAAATTTCTCTTCTTTTGTTTCACTGTCTTCCGGTTTGGATCCACATTCAGGTTGTGTGTTATCAATTGGGGATCTATCCCTAGCATGTCAGCTGCTGTCCACGCGAAGACGTCACTATTGTCTTGCAAAAAGGAGATCAATTTGCTCTTCAAGGGGTCTTTCAAAGATGCCCCGATGTAAGTGACCTTCTCAGAATCTTCCAACTCCAAAGGTACAGGAAGCAAGTCCTCTACTGGTTTTCCTCTCCGCTCTTCATTCTCCCGAACATCCATATCCTCGATTGGGAGGACCTGCCCCCCGGTTCCATCCGGCCTAAGTGTGGCCACATAACAACTCCTTGCCATCTTTTGATCGCCTTTCTCTTCTCCTACTCCATTTCTGGTTGGGAACTTAACCTATAAATGATAGGTAGAGGCAACCGCCTTGAAAGCATGTAGTCCCGTCCTACCTAGGATAGCATTGTATGTGGATGTAGCTTTGATAACCAAGAAATTTAACATCTGAGTTGCCTCCCGTGGCTCCTGCCCTATAGTCATGGGTAGCTGAATTGTTCCCTCGACTTTCGATTCCACTCCGTTGAACCCGTATATGGGCATATTCGATGGTGTCAACTGAGACTCGGTATATCCCATCTTCAAAAAGGCATCATGGAACAGAATGTCCACTGAGGCTCCATTGTCTATCAAGACTCTCTTCACTTGGGAGTTGCCTATCACACGTGAGATCACCAGCGGGTCATCGTAGGGGAACTTCACCCCTTCAAGGTCCGAGTCATCGAATCCAATCGAGACTTCTGTCTTCGCACGCTTCGGTGCTTCACCAACAATGTGCATTACCTCTCGTGCATATGCTTTTCTGGAATTTCTACTTGTCCCAGCCGCTGTTGGGCCACCGAAGATCATGTTGATCACTGGCCCTCGGGGATGCTGATTGCGGTTACGATCCTCATCTTTCCTATCGTAATCTCGCCTTGGGTTTCCCCGATCCCCTTCTTTGTAGAATTTATTCAATTTTCCCTTGCGGATCAAAAACTCAATCTCATCTTTTAATTGTCTACAATCGTCGGTATCGTGTCCCACATCCTTATGGAACCGACAGTACTGATTCTTGTTTCTTTTCTCAGGATCAGTCCTTAGTGGCTTCGGCCATCTCACATCCCGGTCTTTTTCTATCTCCATGAGGATTTGACTTCTTGGAGTGTTCAGTCTTGTGTAATCCGTAAACCTTTGCCCGGGACTTCCCTTCTTAGGGGCTGAATCAGAATCCCTGCCCGTGCGCGGGTACTTATCTCTAGCATCGTATTCCTGTTCCGACTTCCGCTTTTTAGAGTTGTCACCGTTTCCGGTATTCCCTGTTCCTGACTCTTTTTTCAGACTGTCTTCCGCCTTGATGTACTTGCTCGCCCTTTGTTGGAGTTCAACCATATTTTCAGGGGGATGCTTAGCCAGTGACATTTTAAAATAAACATTCAAAGTTCCATTCTGTAACGCCACCATGGCTACCTTGTTTTCCAGGTTTGTAATTTTCACTACAAGAAATTTGGATTTTACCTACCAATAACTTACCTACTATTAGATATTAGTAAGTAAAAATCACTTTTTACTTACCATTAGCCATATGTGTAAACCATAGGTATAAATATTAAAAGTTCTACGGTAATTATACAAAAGTTCATCAGCTTGGACCCACGTTTCCATATCAGTTTAGAAGTTAACCCTTTATTGTTATCTACGTGTGAGCGACGTGTTAAAAATATTATTTAAATACTATCACTACTAAACTTACCAATATGTTGACTAGTGCCAGATCATCTAAACACCAAAATTGTGGAAAAAAGAAATCAAATTATATACTAACACTTTCTTCCTCCGAGCCCATTTTTGTGAGTTTTTTGCGCATGCAGGCGTGCCGGGCCGGTTCCGCGAGTCACAGTTTTTTTTTTTTTTTCTGTTTGCAATTGTTTTGTTTATATTTTATTATTTCTATACAGTACACCCTATTTAAAAGATTTAAATGTCGATTTTGTTACAACTAAAATATAATTGTTTTTAATTTTTATTGTACTTTTAATTTTTATCTTATTTTCAATTTTTTGTCCAAAACATGAATGATTTTTTTTATAATTTTACTAAATGCTGTAAAAGCTTTATTTTATTGTAAATGACTATAGAAAATTTATTTGTAAATGACTATAGAATTTTTTTTATATTTATATCGAAAAATAAGGTGAGTATATATAACTAATAAATCAATTTATTGAATTAATTAACACATGCGTAATTAGAAAAAATTTAAAAAAAAAATAGACGTGCCGGGCGGTTCAGTGGCGTGCCGGGCCGAGTTACTATACGCATGACAACAATGCGTATCATAGGCGTGCCGGGCGGTCCGTGCCATTCCGTGCCGAGTCCTTTCTCTTTTTTTTTTTTTTTATTTTTTTATTCTTATATGCAATTGTTTTGTTTTTACAACTATTTAATTCTATAACTATTTAAAAGATGTTTTCATTTAACCATTATCAAAAATATTTTTTTAAAATTTACTATTTTTAAAATTTAAAAATTGAATATCATCTAAAATATTTATAAAAATCAATGAACAGATTTACGAAAAATCCAGGACCCTTGTTTATTGTTCAAATATAAACTGATGTCATGTCAGTATGATAAATCCAGGACCCTTGATATTTAACCCAACGAGAGTTTAATTAAACTTAAAAAACATTTTCATTTTCTTCCTTTGGCGCTTGTGTTTGGCGCTTTGTGAAAAATTTAATTCCATGAAAATTTAATAATATAAGTTAATGATAACTCGTGTGCTTAGTTTTCCTTTAATTTGCTAATGCTTCCTTTCTTTCTTTTTTGTTAATACTTTTTCTTTTTGCTTTTTGCTTTTCCTTTTCACAACTTTACAGTTTTAATATACTAAACTCCGCCCGTGATATAAGCATTCAGTGGATTTTCTATTCATCCTAAAAAAAAAAAATTGCAAATATTTATAGGTACAAGTAGACACTGCGACCTTTTGATCGGTTGTTTAACTTCTTTTTTTCCCTTGTCAACTCTTAAACAACAACCAGGTGGATCATGGATCGATCTTGGATAGACATACCAGATAAATTGTCTTCAGAATATGCTAAAGGTATCACCGAATTCATATATGTTGCAAGGAAGTGTATGGACTCCATGGGGATGGTGTTATGTCCTTGTTGTCTATGTTTGAATAAGAAATCACAAAGCATCAACGTGATTAAGGTACACTTGCTTAATAATAGTTTTCTGAGTACTTACAAGAAATGGTATTATCATGGGGAAGAAATTGATCAAATAGAAGATGAAACGTTTCTTAATAATGAGGATGAATATGTAGACGATGAACCTAATGATTTGATTGCGGGTATTAACGATGCGATTGGAAGTAGGTATTTTAACATAGGTCCTAGCAGTGATTTTGATGAATCTCCATTCGATGTGGGCGACAAGTACGATACCTTGTTTAAAGCTCTACATAAGCCTTTATATGAAAATTGTAAAGATTTTTCTGTCTTAAGTACAGTGGTTAAGTTGATGAATATAAAAGTGCTTAATAAATTAACAGATAAGGCATTTGATGATATTCTAAAAATTTTCAAAGAAATATTGCCTGAAGGTAATAATTGTCCAGAAAGTTATCAGCAAACAAGAAAACTTCTTTGTGAAGTGGGCTTAGGGTATGAGCAGATTGACGTTTGTCAGTATGATTGTGTTATATTTTATGGTGAGAATGCAAATGCCTTGGCATGTCCAGTGTGCAAGTCTAGTCGTTATGTTCGAAATAAAATACCACATAAACGACTTAGATGGTTCCCTATTAAGGACCGATTAAAGAGGTTGTTTAGTTCTAAGCATACTTCTAAAGACATGCGATGGCATAAAGAAGTACGTAAAAGTGAAGATGGGATACTACGTCATCCGGCTGATGGAAATGCTTGGAAACATTTTGATAATGTGTACCCTGATTTTGCATTAGATTCCAGGAGTGTGCGAATGGGGTTAGCTTCAGATGGATTTAACCCTTTTTCTAACATGACATCAACCTATAGTTTGTGGCCTGTGATATTAATACCTTATAACATGCCGCCTTGGGCTTCTCCAAACGGGACAAACTACCTCATGTCTTTATTAATTCCGGGGCCAAAATCTCCGGGAAAAGACTATGATGTGTTCTTGAAGCCACTAATTGATGAACTTAAAGATCTTTGGAATGGTATCGATGCATATGATTCATTTGGTAAGTGCAAGTTTAAACTTAGAGCTGTAGTATTATGGACCATTAGTGATTTTCCAGCTTATGCATATTTGTCTGGGTGGAGTACTGCTGGAAAATTAGCATGTCCTGTGTGTTTGGAAGATACAAGATCTAAAAGAATAACTGACAAGCAATGCTTTACAGGTCATCGATGTTATTTGAGTACCAATCATTCTTGGCGAAGGAGCAAAGAATATGATGGATCTAGCGAGTTACGTGGGCCTCCTCGTACTTTTAGCGGTGAAGACATTTTAAGACAGTTGCATGATGTTCTGATTCAAACAAGTGGTAAGGCACCAACTAATATTTCTAGAAAACGAAAGCGTAGGGGAAACGAATTAAATTGGAGTAAAAAGAGTATTCTATTTGACTTGCCATATTGGTCATCCCTCTTGTTGCGTCACAATCTAGATGTGATGCATATAGAGAAAAATGTTTGTGATAACATTATAGGGACACTTTTAGATATTGAAGGTAAATCAAAAGATAATTTGAAAGCTCGTAAAGATTTACAAGATTTAAATATTCGTGAAGAGCTTTGGTTGAAAAAGTCCACCAATGATAAATTTGAAAAACCCCATGCCAGTTATACTTTGACAAAAGAAGAATGCAAAAGTTTTTGTAAATTCATTAGAAGTGTGAGATTACCAGATGGATATGCTTCAAATATAAGTAGATGTGTAACAGATAATGACAAGCTAAGAGGGTTGAAAACTCATGACTGTCATGTTTTACTTCATAAGATATTGCCAGCTGCCATACAATCCTTTCTTACAAAGAATATTCGTGGCACTTTGATTGAGTTATGTCAATTTTTTCAAAAAATTTGTGCCAAAACTGTACGACTTTCTGATATTGAAGAACTGAAGAAAGGAATTGTAATAATTTTGTGCAAATTGGAGAAGATATTTCCCCCAGCATTTTTTACCATAATGGTACACCTTTGCGTGCACTTGCCAGATCAGGTTTTGTTAGGTGGTCCTGTTGCTACGAGATGGATGTTTGGTACAGAACGTCACATGGGTTTGTACAAGCGGTATGTAAGAAATATGGCTCGACCAGATGGCTCAATTGCAGAAACTTTTGTTGTAGATGAAGCTGTAAGCTTTTTGTCCAGATATATTTCAAACATAGAGACGAGATTCAATAAACCTGAGCGTAATTGGGATTTACCTTCTCCAAATTATAGTATGCACATTTTCAAATCTAATGTTCGTCCAATCGGGGCACCATCTATTCAGTTGCTACATAATTGGAAAAATGTGATTCAATGGTATATCTTAAATAATTCTGCAGATGATATCCAGGATTACCTTGAGTAAGTTTTGAATCTTTTATTTAATTGAAAAAATATATGTAGTTATGTCACTTGTTGATGTTTAACATATTTATGATTCTTTCATTTTCTGTAGTGATCACAAAAAAATATTGGAAGAAAGAGGACTTTCCGGTTTAGATGTTATCACTAAGCAAAGAGAGGAATTCCCATCATGGTTCAGAAAGAAGGTAAGAGTTTTTTATCGATTATTTCAAAGTAGCTATAGAATACTTAATAATATATATTTTTCTCTTGTGTTATAGATATCTCAGATGAAAGTAGAAAAATCGGATGTTGTAAATGATGATTTATACTCTTTATCTCAAGGTCCATTGGAACGATATAGTAGTTATCAAAGTTGTGTTGCAAATGGAGTACGATTTCGTTGTAAAAATTATGATGATACTCTTCGGACACAATGTTCTGGAGTTTGCACAGAAGGTGATCATGATGATAACAACATTATTTATTACGGGGTTTTGGTTGAGATCTTGGAGTTGTCATTCCTTTTTGAACGAAAAGTTTTCTTATTTCGTTGCAAGTGGTATAACTCTGATCCAAAAGGTAGATCAGTCTTTGTGGAAAATAATTTGATATCAATAAATACATCAAGCAATTGGTATCCTGATGACCCATTTATATTGGCAAGTCAAGCTCAACAAGTTTTCTATTTATTTGATATGAAGCGAGGTTCTAGTTGGAGGATTGTTCAAAAAGTTAATCATCGGTCCATATATGACATTCCTGAAGTCTGCCATGCATCAGATGACTCAATGAATAATGATGTATTTCAGGAAGAGGAATCATTTCAGCTGCCACCTCTTCAACCAATTGAGGATGTGATTGAAAGCTCTTCTTTAGTTCGACAGGATGTTGCATCATTAACTTTTTCAAGCAAAACTGTTGCGGATTTATTTTCTAATTGTCAAAATCCACCTACTTGTGAGGAGGCTCATCTAAATGAAGATGACTTCAATGAATTTCATGACGATGATGGGAATCTGTTCCTAAATGAAGAACTACTCAACTCAAGTGATGATGACAGTGAAAATGACTCATTTTAGCAACTCATCAGTATTTCACTCCAAACTTGCATTTTTTCTTTTTTTGGATGTTGTTCTGGAATTACATGACAATGTACTAGATGATTTGATTGCACTGCTGTCTCCTTATGATCCCTTATAAATGTAGTCTATATAAATAAAATCATTAACTTTAACCATCTTTTATATTGTTCGATATTAATAAAATAAGCAAACAAATCTAGATCACAATATAAATATTATAAAGAATTGAACAATCAAATTGAAATTATGCATACAAAATCAAATTATTTTATTATAACATTCAAGAATGATAGATCGGAATTTAAAAGATGAAAGCTAGACATCATTCTAAATCTAGAACAGTAAATTGATATATTGACTTTAAATCACCATCTTCTTCTTCTTCTTCATTTTCTTCACCTTCTTCTTCTTAAACAGTCATTAACATCATAATACACCAGACACATGACCAAATCATCGCCTTATAGAACTTGTTCTGAACCCATTGTCGGATTTCGAGACAGTAAATCACACCGTATACAATGATAATTATATAAAAAATTGAAAACCAAAGCCATGGATCCATGTATGTAGAGTGGATAGGAGAATCTGCGGTGGTTTTACAGTTGAGAAAGGAGAAGGAGATGGCGGTGAAGAGAGAGAGAGAGAGAGAGATAGAAGAAAAGGGAGAGAGGGGAGAGACAAAAGGGAGACGAGAGACAGGGGTAAGATAAAATGAAGGGATAAGGATAAAATATGGATTGGATATCTATTTCTTTCATTAGGATATAAAGAATTGAAAAATAATTATTTAAAAATGAAGTTTAAGCATTTTTACATAATTTTTGCCATCAACACTTAAATTATACAAATTATAATAAAAATAATTTTTGAACACAAATGGATTAAAAGAGGACGGTACCTCATATAAATTTTATTAATTAAAATTGTTTTTTACAAATGGTGTGAGAGAACTCCTCTCTAAAAAAACGGAACAAACCGTATTAAACATATTTAAAAAATTACAAAGCAAACAAATCCTAAAATACAAATTTTATACACTATTTAATTTATGATTCTTCTTGACCCGATTCCGATGAAGTATCCATTGTCATCCATGGATCGTCTTCTCCATCTGAGTCATCTTCTTTTTTTCCTTGTTGTCTTTTTGCAGCTTGATCCCAATCCTTTTTGCAAACACAAATTTTTACGACGTCTGGTGCAAGACTTGATCTCTTCTCGTCTAACACTCTTCTACCTGCACTAAAAGCGGACTCGGACGCAAGGGTAGAAGCAGGCACTACAAAAATGTCCTTGGCAATTTTTGCTAAAACTGGAAATTGTAACTCATGATTCTTCCACCATGTTAGTATTTCAAAATCCTCATTTAATTCATAACTATAAGAAAAAAATTTCCTAATCATACCAGAAGAAGAAGGAGGTACCCTATGAGGATCTACGTCTAGAATTCTACCTTTTTGTCTTTTGCCTAATATAGATGAAATGGTAGTATTAAACCTACTACTACTCTTTTCAGGTGAATTAGAAATTTGAATTCTAGGACTATACATTTCTACAAGACGATGCAAATAGCCTAAACAATTAAGTACATATAATTTATAATTATATGAAATTCCTAACATACTATAATAATGATCTAATATGTTTTCTAAACCTTCTTGTCTAACACCCGGATCAAGAAGACATGCAACACCATAAATATAAGGAAATTCTTTCAAATATTCGATCCACTTAACTTTCATATCATGAATAATACTACTAAATTGGGGGTTTTCTTCATATTTACGTAAAGTATTAACAATAAGAACACATTCAATAATAACTTGATGTACATTTGGTTCATAAACATAAGAAAAAACGTTAGTAGCATGTGAAAAACAATCAAGAATATCACGTACCGTAGATGCAATCTCCCACTCCATTTCGGTAATAACTGCTTCTTCGCGTTGGTGATTTGGATCCGCATTATATAATTCAGTGATAATATCCTTATATTTAATTGCATCATTTAATAATTTATGAGTCGAATCCCATCTAGTAGGACAATCGATACCCCATTTTTTCGGCCTTAATCCATTATCTCTACACAATTTCTTGTACGTAGACCTATATGTACCCGGTAAACGTAGATATTTAATTACTTTCCTAATAGGTTCTAATAATGTAGTTAAATGTTTAATTCCCACTTGTGCCATCAAGCTAATAACGTGAGCACAACATCTAATGTGTAAAAATGCTCCATCTAAAACTAAAGGAATATCGGTCCTAATGTCATCCATATATCCATCATTATCTAGAGATATTGTAAATACCTTTTTATACAAATTAAATTCTTTTATTATGTCTAAAATTCTTTGTTTATAACCGGAGTATGACTCGTCCATAATATCAAAAGCAATAATTCGTTTTTGTAACAAATAATCAACATCAATCCAATGAACTGTAACACAAATATAAGGCTCGCCTTGACTTGAACTCCAACAATCACAAGTTAAAGAAACCATACCATCAAATTTTTCAAAATATTCAATTAATTGTGCTCGTTGACTATAATATTGTTTTTGTGTGTGACGTTTAAGTATGTTTCTAGGAATTTTCATAAATGCCGGGTTTAGTGAATTCTTAATCATGTGTTCTAAATTCGGACTCTCGCCGTGGGAGAAAGGTAAATCGTCTAATGTAACATAACTAGAAAAATCTTCGATCATTCTATTTCTATTATAGACAAAAGGCATACCTCCACCGGGAGACGAACTCATGAAACCCTCTATTTGTTGTGAACCTTGTGCCGCTCCACTTTCATGATTTTGCTTCGTTATTCCATGATGTTTAACCAAGTGGCGATCAAGTGTACCCGTACCACTCCCCTTCGCGTGAATGAAAGGAGCTTGTTCTCGACCATTTTGAATACAAAGCAAACAAAATGCCTTAAATTTGTTCGGCTCGTCCGTTGCTTGCCTCGAAAAATAAGTCCAAACGTGTGAATTATGTCGAGAAGAAACACCTACAAAATAAAATATAAATCGATTAAATTCAAAATGCGTAAATTTAAAATGAGTTAATTTAGAATGAGTTAATTTAAAAAATGAAACTTTTAAAAAACAAAATTTTTCAAAAATCGAATAAAACTAGGAAATTAGACATTTAAAAAAAATTAAATTTAATAAATACTACAAAAAATGAAATTAAAATGAGTAAATTACCGGGCATCGACGAGGAGGGTGCTTGACTTGAAGATTGAGATGATATAGTGCCCCTTCCTTCCATTTTTTTTATTTATCGGAAGTTTTAAAGATTGATGGAATATTTTTAGAGACAGAGAATGAAATCGGAGAAATAAATGGAGACAGTAGAGAATTGAGAAGAGGTGTGAATTGAGAATGGACAGTAGAGAAACTATTTATAGATAACAAATGGACCGTTACATACTAGCCGTTAGTTAGAAAAAAAAAAATAAGTAGCCGTTAGTTAAAAAAAAAAAAAAAAAAAGCAAGAGAGCCGTTGGAAGCAACAGAGAAGAGGCGGGCCGGTTCCGCGTGCCGGGGCGAGTTTTTTTAATGACATACGCATGATACATATGCGTATCCAGGCGGGCCGGTTGGCGGGCCGGTTCCGCGAGTTATTTTTTTTTTTATCGTATACGCATGCTATAAATGCGTATGTAGCGGGCCGGTTGGCGTGCCGGTTCAGTGTTCCGGGCCAGAACCTTTTCTCTTTTTCTTTTTTTCTTTTTCTTCTTTTTTTATATTTTTGTATTTTATATTTTTGTATGCAATTCTTTAATTCTACAATTATTTAAAAGATGTTTTCATTTAACCATTATCAAAAATATTTTTTTAAAATATACTGTTTTTTGGGATGAGTTTAATCCAAAAATTCGAATATTATTTAAAATATTTATAAAAATAAATGAATAGATTTTGTTTCACTTTTAAAAAAAAAATCATTTCTGTAAATGGAAAAAATTGCATCAAAAATATTTTAAAAATTACAAAACAAACAATTCTAAAAATACAAATTAAATAAATTGCTTGTTTATTGTTTAATTAATTTTTTGACGAAATTTATTTGTGATATCAGTCGGATAAATCCATAATCCCTGATATTTAACCGAAAGAGTTGGAGTTTTAATTAAACTTAAAAATCTCAATCATCTGTTTGGCGGTTTGTGAAAAATTTTAGTAATAAGTGATGTGGTGCTTTTCTTTTTGCTTTTTTCTTTTTGCTTTTTGCTTTTTGGTTTTTGCTTTTTGCCTTTCTTTTTACGGATTTTGAATGATAGTTTTTTAATGCTCACATTAATTAGTAGCAATTTTTTAAAATTATAATATTATCCACACGGTGGTGAAGTGAAAAATTTAACTAAAAATAGATAAAAAAATTAAAATTTTAAAAATAAAAATGTATAATTTTATTTTTTAATTACTCCGTTTCTCCTAAAAAATTTAAAACGGATCCCGATTTACTATTAGGACCTTTTATTAGTTTAAAGATATTATTCTATTACAATGAAAACTGGGAGGGAATTTTTTTGGTTTGGCGCTTTAGTTATCCCCAACTTTTTTTTTTAAAAGGTGTGAATACTTATTAGTTAAAACCTCCACCACTCTTCATCAAATACTTATTTCACCGGTACTAATCGCCGGTACTAATCGCCGACCTACCTTCATCAAGAAACTTATTAGTAATTGTATGTGTATTTGATTATTATGATAATCATATCCGTAAACGGGAAAGTTCCTGATTCAATATATGTTAATACTTTTTTTTTTCAGGTTTGTGCATCATGGCACCTGGACGGCGAATAACAGAACGCATCACTAGTTCTGGTGCTAAAGTTCCCCAAGTTGTTGAATGCACCACTGCTGTTGAGGGCCAACCATCCACCACACAATTTGTTGTACAAGGTGAAAAGAGTAGACCCAGCACACTTTTTGGTGAACGGACTGAACAAATTCAACCTTCTGTTGTGGAGAGTGAACAACACAATGATAATCATTCTTCTAAAACTCGATCTGGTAATTTGTAGTATAATTTTACATCTCTATTTATAATATTTTGTTGCTTAGTACTGAATATCTTTGTAGATCGAAATGTTACCTACAGACCACGTAAAGCCACTCGTGGCATAGCTACTTCTAAGATCGCCAGGGCAGCTTCAACAGGAAAATTGTCTGTAACTTTTGACGCGGATTGTCGTCAACCAATATGTATTAATGCTGAGAGATTTAATAATGAGATTGGATTTATCGTTCGTAATCATGGTACCTTTTGTTATAAGGATTGGAGACTTGTTCCTGAGGAGGTCAGAGCACAACTACGAATTTATCTTTTGGTAAAATTTCATATTTGATTAATTTTAAATGTTTTTTGAGTTGCCTTTACGATTCGTCCTTTGTATTTTATGCTTAACTGTTTCTTGTTTTAATATTCTTAGGAAAAGTTTGACATAGACTTGCGGGATAAAACAACTATATTGTGTATTGATGATCAAATGAAAAAAACATGGAAAACGTACAAGTACAAGTTACACTCGTACTTTAAACGCATTGGAGGTATAAAAGATGTTGAGATGGCGAAGAAAAAACGATATCCAGACTTGAATGAGGACCAACAAAAAGATTGGGAGTTCTTATGTGATCAATGGTGTTCAAACCAGTTTAAGGTAACCTAGTTTGTATAATCAGTTTTGTTATTTTCTTGATATTTAGGATCTACCTTATCTGTTTAGGAAAGAGCTGCAAAAAATACCATTAATCGGTCCAAAAGACCTTGGGAGTCTAAAAATGGATCAGTGTCAACAATAAGACATCATATTCGACGTGGAATGGAATTAACTTCTTTAACGGGACAAATTGAAACATGGCGTTTAAAGCATTTTGATGAAAATGGATGGACTGGGCCAGACCTTCAAAATTTATATGTGAGTAATAAATATCTCTCTATTTTTCACTCACAATATATTATAGTTACTTTCATTCGAGATACTTTTTTTTGCTAAGCCTCATTCGAGATACTTATTGTCAATATTATGTAACTAGGATAAAATGATGACTATAAGAGAAATTTATTCTCCAGAGGAAATGTCAGATAAAGAAATATTGGAAGCAGTACTAGGTCGTCATTCAGTATACTTGCGAGGATGGGGGCGATCTAGTGGCACAACCAACAATAATAAAGCTCATGGTACTACTACTATGGAGTCTGATCAACCAAGTTATCAAGAATTAGTTCATCGACTTAATGAAGCCAATAATCGTCTTGATGAAGTTGTTAACGTCCTGTGCCAAAACAATCTTATGCCACAACCAAAGATTTCTCCAACAAATGAAGATTTAGATGCAAATTTAGAAAATTTAGATAATTTAGAATGATTTATTTTAAGTTTTTTTTTGTAATTGTTGGAACTTTAAATTCTATGTAATTCATTTGACACACTTTAGTTTCTATGTTATTTTTTATTGAATAGAAAGTATGTAATTTACAAATCTTTTCTTTTTTTTTTCTTTTTTTTTGAAGAGGACGAATTGTATCTTAAATAAAATAAATTTATTTACGGGAAATTATATATGTTCTAAATTTCAACCATTGAAAAATTATCACATTTCAATTATACAGCCTCCATGTGCCACTCTTTGGAGATGCCACATGTCATATTTTTGATGCACCACATGGCACGATTTGTAATGCGCCACATGGCACAACATTAATGTTCCAGGTGGCATGACAATGAGACACCACGTGGCATGTCCATGAGGTGCCACGTATTCAGATGACACAGCCAATATCCATGTAATCAGCCAATATCCATGTAATCAGATGACACAGCACTTTTATTATTGTGGGGTCCACAATATTATTGTGGGGTCCACAAATTTTATTACCTACCAATTTATAGATGTGTGGGTAATAAGTCTTTCTCCACCAACTTTTACCTACCAATCTTGACCAATGATGTATTGGTAGGAAATTCTGTTTACCTACCAATAGCAAAATTTTACCTACAATTACAATTGGTAGGTAAAAACCAAATTTCTTGTAGTGTTTGAGTGTTTCCTTTGCGAATCGCTTGAGATAGTCTTTGAGATTTTCGTTCTTTCCTTGTACCACAGTCATGAGGGATGCGGAATCTTTCTCATGAATTCTTCCTCCTATGAACTGGCTGACGAAAGCATTGCTTAGTTCTTTAAAAGAGGCAATGGAGTTTGGTGGTAGGCGACTGTACCAACGCTGTGCCATGCCCGCTAATGTTTGGGGAAACGTCCTATATTTCAAGGCATCACTGGCAGGTTGTAACAACAGTGCGTTAGAGAACGTTCTTACATGGTTAGCGGGATCTCCCGTTCCATCGTAAGTCTTTATGGTAGGCATCTTGAACTTTCGTGATATATGTACGTTCATCACCTCCTCAGTGAATGGAGGGGTTGGATCATCAGGATCTCCAAGTTGCATTAAGTCTTCAGGGTTGCCTCTGGGGGTTTCGACCCTCGTGTTTCCACCTCTAGGGACTACGGTCCTTCTCTCTCTCCTTGGGGTTCTTTCCAAATCAACAAAAGGAATGTCTCCTCCCGTCATTGGTGGGAGTCGATTCAGATTCTATCTTCGCTGTTCCCTTTCAATGTCCTCCTTTAGTTTTTGGATCTTGGCCTCATGAGCCTTGATTTTTTCAGCAGCCGTTAAGGGAGGTCGATCATGAGTTCTTCGGCGTCCAATAGGTTCCTTACTTGGACGACGTCTCCTCGGGGCTTCATCCATATCTTCTTCCGAGGATGAGTCATCAGAATACGGGCCTGAGTAGTCATAGTATTGCTGGCCTTGATTGGGTCCTAAACCTCTGATGTAAGGTGGATTGTAGGGCTCGTGTATCTGGAGGGCGTGGCCACTTGGTCCGGCCTGATACGGGGGATAATTGGGCAACCCATATATCGGGTTCGTGCTTGCGGGGATCCCTGTAGTAGAGATCTGAGCGGTGGGTGGAGCGGACTGCCCTCCGAGAGGGACGACCACCATCTGAAGGGGATTCGTCCCTTGGGTGGTGGGATTTGTCACTAAGGGTAACGACTCGTGAGGTTGCGCTTCAGTTCCTTGTGGCTGAGTGACAAGCTGTTGAGAATTCGCCCCCGGGGGGACTTGTTCCCCGATCGGGGGTGCGATGGTGTTAGTGATGGTTTCAGAAAGTGTTGGTGTTCTCCGGGTGGTAACCATGGTTGATATCCGTGTCCCACAGACGGCGCCAAATGTTATGGAATAAAAAGTAGGGTGTATTTATTGCGTATTGAATGCTAGGGTTAGGGAGAGCTTCGAGCTTTAATGGCTGATCAAGTGTTTCGTGACTAACTCAGGTCCTCACAAGATGCCTACGTATCTTGCAATATATCAAGAATCAAGCCAAAAACGTAGTTCTAGATTGAAGGATCAGGTCCTTTATATAGGCATTGGATGCCTTGGAGTTAGAGTAGAATTAGGTGTCTTGGTGGGCAAGCCACAGCTTAGGCCCAATTCTAGAGCCTTCTAACAGATAAGAAGATAAGTATTGGAATTATATGCCTTGAAGATCACTCCTGATATAATTTGGTTTCCTTGTTGACTCAAATATGGGGTCTTTTATTTGGCTGATTTTACAGCTACGAATTTATTATCATTATTAAGGTTTTGGGCCTCGTAATTGGGCTTTGACCTTGGACCAACTTAGGTTCATTTAATGCAACATTAAATGTATTTTTAGGGCTTATTTTCAGCCCATATCAGGCACAATATATACTTGTCTAGTATGGAAAAATATTAGAATTTGTATATGTAACAAAAAAAAAATCACCCCCTATATATAACAAAAGCGGATGTAAATGCCACTTATGAATCAAGTATTTGACTAAAAATCTGGAAAATATTTACACTATTTTTCATCAATTTTTAAAAGAAATGTCCGTTATACAGAGAACATAGACATCTAAATTTAAAAATAAAAATGACTCATATATTTCTAAAATGAAAATCCATAAATGTGCTGCATAAAATGATCTTGCCAGCCGGGGGCTCAGTCTTTTAAGATTGAATCTTTCCCTCCGGTCCCAGGGTTAACTCTCTTTATTTGATGCATACGTTGGAAATTTTTCCCAACTAAATATATGTTTGTACGTCTATTATATTTAAGTTTAAATATTGAAATTTTGGTTTTGGATTGATTTTCGATCTTTTCTTTTGCTAAGCTATTTTTGGTCTTATATTCTAGTTAAAATTTATAAAATAATATAATTGATTTAATTAGTTGATTGCCTTGTGTGACCTATATAGCTTAGTTTTATTTAAATTTCATTTCATACATGTTTTGCTTTCCAATCATAATCACCGTATTCTATTTAGGCTCGGGTTTATGAGCAATGTATAAAGTATTTTTGAATATTTTTTTCATGTTTTTGATAATGTTTATATGATTAATTGTATTGTTGCCTTTTTTAATTTTCGTGTGTCAGTTGGAAACGATCCATGGAAATGGAATTGTACTAGCAAAGGTTTCTAGTAGTGCTTGTGTGACAAGAGCGAAACTATATTAGCGTACAACACAAGAAAAAGAAAATATATTAGAAATGTGAAAATGACATATATTTTGATTATAATTAATTTCATATTTATGAGAGAACATGTCCGGAAAAGTGCCCTGAACAAAATAAATTGAACCATAAGAGTTTGTTAGTGTTTAATTCAATTTTGGTTGTGTAAACCGAAAATAAAGATGAATGGTAAAAATGAATGGTGGAAAGATTCTTGTGCAATATGTTACATTGCAAAGAAAATTAATTATATTTAAAAAAAAGGATATTTATAAAGAAAATGTTCTCTACTAGATGTGGAAAGCCTGGTACATATAAATTGAATTTTGGGAACAATATAGTGGTTTTCAAGAATGTAATATTTATCATCGTGATGTGGATAAAGGTATTGTTAAACATTACAATGGTGTTTAATTTAAATTTTTGAGCTATAATTGATGGAGAAAAATGAACCAATTACATAAATTGATATTAAACTGTTATATATGGTTGTGAAAAATAGATCAATATTTTTAAATTGATATATTGTGATATCCAACTATATTGTTTCTAATTGGATGTAAATTTTGGAAGTGATAAGATTGCAAGAGTCTAACATATGGATGTAAGATATGAAATATGAAATCGAGTCATAAAAATAGAATTCAATGTGGGAGTTTGTTTGATATTTCCGAAGGAAAATTTTCAATTTTGTGAAAGGATTTTGAAATGAAAATATAAGATCGATGAATCTATTGACTAATGTAAAGTCTACCTAGCCGAAAGATGGTTTTATATGAAATCGGAAATTGATTATAAAGAACCTCTGGTAGTAAAGTTTGTATAAAAATTTGAGGTATGCCCGGTTGAAAGGAAATTTACGGAAAAATTTAAAAATTTTAAAAATATGGGTGAAACTTCATATGTTGAGAAATCCGGATAATGGGGTTAGAAATGTTAGAATGTTGAGTTTGGATTTAGAAAGTATTCGAACAAAATCTTTAGTCGTTTTATTATGTAGAATTGCAATCAGACACTAGCCTCGTTGGGAATGATGAGGAAGCGATTAATGCGAAAAAAGAAGAGTATAGATATCATATGTGCAAGAAGTCGGAAGTTATAAAGGGATAGAAATGTTAGAATGTTGAGTTTTGATTTAGAAAGTATTAAAAACAAAATCCTTAATCGTTTTAGGATGTAGAATTGCAATCCGACACCAGCCTAGTAGGGATTGATGAGAAAACGACTAATGCGATATCATATGTGCAAGAAGTCGAAAGTTCAATATATTTTATATTGTGAAATCGATTGACTTGCCTTGGCATATTTAGTTAGTTTTGTACATGGTTAGTAATGAATCCTAAATAAGCCTATTGAGAGGCGGTGAAGAGTATCATGAAATACATGAAGGGTATGTTACACCAGAATTTAGTATATCAGGCAAACATAGCTGAAATTATTGGTTATTTAGAACAGATTTTGAAAAGAAAAAAGATGATAAGAATTCAACTTCAGAGCACCTATTAAATTTTGGTAGAACTAAAGTTGGGGAAATAAGAAATTAGAATGTGTTGAAAATGGTAAAAGTAACTATGTGACGTACATTCTCGTTATATGTTTGTGAAAACATCTGTCATATTCTTGTATTGATAGAATATTAGTTCATGACATAGTGAATAGTGTTCTAATGAATAGTGGGAGTACATGTGAACTGGTTTAAGGGATGATCACTATTATTTGGCATATAAAACAAGTTAGAGATGTTGGTTTTGATCGATTCAAAAATATGTAAGTTGTGAAAATTTTATAGGCACTATAACGAATATTGGTGAGTGCATTTTAAGATAGATTTAATGATAGACGCTGCAAAAAGTCAAAATCACTAAAAGTATTTGACAAATATGTCAAGTGGGTCAAGTGAGAGATGTTATATTTGACATATTTTGTCAATTAACATAAAGTAAGTAATATATGAATTAATATATTTAGAAAGTAATTTATGTGGACAAATTATATGTAAGTTACATTTCATATAATAAATGTATGATATTGATATGTGTTAAGTGAGCGGTTACAAATTGGAATGGAGGTATTGAAAGAAAAGCTCATATATAGTGAACTATGTTCATTAGTCTAGGCACTTAGAAAATGTACAAAAAGATCGCCTACTCTTTTAACCAACGAAACTCCAAAAATACTATATAGTTTTCATCATCTCTATAGCTGTATATATAATATGTATTGTATATACAGAAGCGATATACAACACTTATAACTCTGTTCCCGCTGCCTCATTCTAACTAAAGGATTTTGCAGGTTGTCTATGCATATGGAGGTCCGTTATGATCCTCAATCATTCTGAACCTCGTGTGCTTTACTATGTTTCAAGTGAATGGCATTGGTTGAGAGGATTTCTAAGCATTGTTCGCTGAGATTATAATATTTTGAACAAGGTGTTTCATAATGTTTTCAACTCTCATGTAATTCACCATATTTTATCCACGATCCCACATTACCATGGACGAGAAGCAACTGAGACGGTAAATCAATACTGGGAGATTAATATTAATATGATGGAACTTCGATTGACCGTGTACACGAAAATGTGGGAGTGCATTTACGTCTTGAAAGAAAGAATTTTAATGCGCTGGAGTGTGGAGTTCATGGACTTTTACAAATTTTATCTCGACGGTAACGTCTTATATCTGTTACTCCTTCCATTCCACCTATTTTTTCACGTTTGGGTTGTGCACAGAGATTAAGAAAATGTGTAAATTAGAGGAAAAAACTAAAAAATAATGAGTAAAGTGGTGGAATCAATCAGTATTTAATGTATAAAAGTGAGTATAGTAGTAAAAAGTAGTATATGTAATTAATTATTATATTATAAAATTTTATGACTTTAGAAAGTTTTGAAATGTAAAGAATTGAGAGAACGTTCATAAAAAAAAGTGCAAAAAAAATGGTAGGAACAGAAGGAGAAGGAGTTTAGAAGGAGTTTCCGGTAAGAGAACTAGTTGCAAAAACAACCGCCTAGAAAGCATACTCACAGACTCACACTACAATTAGATCCCACTGTACAAATATGATCAAGAACACACCTTATTTTATACAAATCACATATTATAATATAATTGCAATGATTTCATTCCCTGTATATCATAGATTTACTGTAGTTCCCATTTTCCAATCTACCCCATTTTGTTCTTTCATTCCCGAAGTACTGACACTGTTTCGAGATTGAATGAACAAAGTGGAGTAGATCACCCAAAGTACTGACACTGTTTCGGGATTGAATGAACAAAATGGAGTAGATCAGGAAATGGAAACTAAATCCAGGGTATACAGGGAATGGTGTCAAGTTACATTGGCATGCCTTTTATAGTTATAACATCCAAGCAAATTGGTACACATTAATTGTTGACTTGTATTTTTATAGTTATAACATCCAAGCAAATTGGTACACATTAATTGTTGACTTGTATCTATAAAGGCAATACCTCTGCACTTCCGGCCGAGCAGAGCTTTGATATCATGTATAACATTCTAGCCCACAACCGAGTGCATACCGGACCCAACAACCCACCACAGGTCAGTCCAAAAGTGCTAGCAAATTGGTACACATTAGTTGTTGATTTGTATATATAAAGTGTTGGGTTTTTACTTAAGTTGATGGGCTTATTGCTTTAGTTAATCAAAACTAGATAAGAGTTGTACACATTGGTATGATGTGTATAGATAAATAAACACACATTGGTATGATGTGTGAAGATAATAAACACGCTGTGATGATTTGTATACACCAGTGTGAAGATTTGGTCTTAGCTATATCAAGTTATTTTAGGTAAAGTAGTGTAAGTTTTACCTATTAAGATCCTATTTTGTAGCTACCACTGTGGTGAGCATAGCCTATAAATAATTCTTGTATTCGTTTGAGTTTTAATATCAAGGAAGTAGTTCCTCAATTCTCAGTTCTCATATACATTCAAACACTTATATATATATATATATGTTTAGTTAATTCTCTACATAAAGGCCCCAAACACTCTTATTACATTCGATGTGGAATGTTACAATAGTGCTCTAAGGCACTTGAGCCATTTGTGAACGGCTAATCAATATGATGCATGTTTGTCAATGAGGTTGTACAGTTTGAAAGTATATGCTGGTCAAATTTAAGAATACAATTAATCGATCAAGTCACAAATTTGGGAAAAATATTCAATAGTTCGAGCAAGTACAAGATGGAATTTAAACTTCTAATATGCGTGTTTGATGTTGAGCTTGGGAAGTTTATGGATTTCATGTTCACCTTATGAACTGAATTCAAACTTCGCAAAAGTAAAGAGGGACGTGCGGTATAAGGGTCGCCAAAATTAACAGAGGTCAAAATTAATTTTGCCAGAAATGGTCGCTGCACTCAACTAGTTTGCCTAGCGGTCTTTATGCAGATGCATGCTACATGTTTTGGATTCATGGTCTGATATTAGCTTTTATCATTATTTTTGTTAGGCAATTTAGTTCCTGGATTCGGATGGAAGAAGGGAAACAACAGAACCCCAGAGACACATAAGTGCATAAATTTTTAATAATAATAACCCTAATTAATTATTGAAACCCAATTAAGTATTTAATTTTATATATAAGCCATTAACTTGTTCATTGCAATACTTTTAGATAATTAACAAGTTCCTCATAAGCCAAGTTTAGTCTATCTTTTGCAAACGATTCCATTCCCTTTTATCCCACTGCTGCAGTGCGAGCTAGAATGCTCAAACTCATTTATGCTATCCTTCGAAATCTCAGCGGCCTTAACACTGCCAAACTTCGAAGCAGCACAATCTGCCGATAACAGAGTAGATGATTTATATTTCTCTACACCACCCATCACTGGCATTGCTGAGCTAATCTTTGCTTTACTCACATAATTGCTCCTATAAGTTTGTCCTAATACTCCATCCACTGCATCTGTCAGATTGTAGAACTTAAATTCTAGATCCAAATGAGCGAAGCAATCCTCATTTGTATTAATCTCATAGTTGTGCACCTTGGACTCATGTTCCGTTATAGGAACCACAGTTGCTGTAACCCTAAAATTATCAGCAACTT
This sequence comes from Saposhnikovia divaricata, assembly GCA_036435485.1. NCBI lineage: Eukaryota > Viridiplantae > Streptophyta > Magnoliopsida > Apiales > Apiaceae > Saposhnikovia > Saposhnikovia divaricata. The sequence continues at coordinate 172,957,908 of CM071600.1, forward strand.
CGACTTTAACACTATTTGTCTTGCTTGTTCTTGTAATTGTGACAGATGGACTTGCATGGGGTGCATGCCACATTGACGCTGCAACTTTTGGAAGATCTAGAGGTTTGTCATCAACAGTTATGGCGAGGCGATCCACGTTGTCATCCCAGTTGGATGTTTTTTTAGCAGATACAACAACTTTGTGGTTGTCGAATAAGATTCCTAAGGTTTGCACCCAAGTGTAATCTCTTGTTAGTTTAGGATTTCGCTTTCCAATGAAGTGAGCATTGATGTGAACATTGGAATCAGAAACCAGACAGAAATCTTGATCTTTGCGGCCATGGAAGTAAAAGGCAATGCCATCACCTCCTACAAAGCGGGGATCTTGACAAACAGCACCCGGATAATCGCAACCTACATAGTCACAACGCAAGAACACGATAGGTTTAACTGAAATTTGAGCAAATAATGAAGTGGTTCCTGAAATTTCCCTCATATAGCATTTTGGTGGCTGAATTTTCGAATTTGTAATTTGATGGCCAAACTTTGCTTTTTTAAAAAAAAAAAAAAAAAAAAAAGTGGTTAACAGCCACTTTTATAAAAATTAGAGACAAAGACTAGCCGTCATTTTTTGGCGATTAGCCACCTTTTTGGAAGACCCAAGCAATATACGGCTTCTATATTTCGATTCGAAAAATTCGGCCACCAAAATAATATAATAGGTAAAGTTCAGTCACCATTTTCCATTTTACAGTTTACTCTTGAAATTTTATAAACTAGTATTCATCGTGATTACTCATGATCAGGACTGATACGGTAGACTGCTTATAAATTAAAATTCGAAATGGAGATAATTTAGTAAACTTACTGCAAACTGGCCTACAGATGCTACAGTCCATCTTACAGCTAAAAGGGCATGCAGCTGAACAAGGAAGCTTGACGCCAAAGCAGAACCGAAACTCCCTTGAGAGGCACTTTACATACCGTGGTGACCTAGGAGGCGGTGGTCGTCTCGGTGTGGGTGGTCTGGGAGTCGGTGGTGGTGGTCTCGGTGTTGGTGGTCTGGGAGTCGCTGGTGGTCGTCTAGGAGTTGGTGGTGGTGGTCTTGTCGCTGGAGGTAGAAACTCCACTGGAGTAGTAGGTGGTGTCGTTTCTGCCGGATAGGGAGTGTAATCAGCCGTCACCATTAGTGAGAGCCATGTAAATGAAAGGAAATGAACCCACAAATTCAACACTTTCATCATCTTGTTCAATATAAAGTTCTTAACAAATTTTGATATGTGTTTTTAAGATGCTATCTACGGATTTATAGGGTAGTAAATCTGGATCAATCACGCGATGATGCATTAATTTGTCTGTTGATCTCAAAATTAGGCTAATGTCAAGCATCTTTAGAGGTATCCATGCATGCTAAGTTGAGGCCACAATGGTACTGATATCGTGTTTTGATTGGCTTTATATTTTTTATTAGTTTTATCTGTACGTTATAAGTTTCTAACTGACTTTCTCATTTACTAGCTCACACTTTGGGTTGATTCAATGTTTATTGCATTAGGAAGATTATCTTTACATGTGACTGGGTGAGATGGCAGAAGTTACTTTTGAGCTTTAACGAGTTTGGTCGAGCTCAAAAACACCGGGCTTGACCCGAGTTTGTTATCCAGCCCAAAAATGCGTTTGAACATCCAACCCAAAAATGTGTTTGAATTCGAGTTCGATAACGACTTCGAGTCGATTTCAAGGCCATTTATCAAATGGAGTAAAGTTCGAATTGCTTGACTCAAATCACAGCTCTAATATTATCGTATATATCACCTTTTTCCTTTTAGTATCTTGTGAATTAGCACTGAGCTGTTAGCATTGTAAGTAGACCTGGTGTTTCTTGTTTTAACACCTTGACAATATAGAGTAATACAGAGACATGTAACTGGGCTTTGAAAGCATTGCCTCGTTTATTAGATCGACTAACAATATAAAGAGAATATTACAACTGAAAGCTAGAAACTAGGGTGTGTACATATCCACACGACCCTGACTTACTCAACAGAAATGAAACAAAACAAACGAAACTGAATCAAAGTCTATCTCCTACAAGCTAGGCAACTCAACTAGTTCCAACAGAAATAAAGATAAGATAACTACTACTACTAACGACTACTTTATTCAAACACAAATAAACTTAAACTCAAGATTAAACCAACATTATTCCCCCTTAATCTTAGAGTTGCTCGGACAGGTTTTCTATTCCAAGTAACCTTCTCATCTTCACGAACTTGAGAGTGGTCATCGCCTTGGTTAAGATATCTGCCTTCTGACATTCACTAGCAACATGTTTCAGAACTATTTCCCCCCGCTCCACACATTCCCTAATGAAGTGATAGCGAACATGAATGTGTTTACTCCTTCCATGAAAAACTGGGTTTTTTGCTAAGTCGATTGCAGACCTGTTATCAACATACAACACTACTGGACCAACCTGTTCTTCAGTTATCTGATTCAGCACATTTCGAATCCAAATTGCTTGACACGCTGCTGCAGTTGCAGCCATAAACTCTGCCTCGCAGGAAGAAAGAGCAACACAGCGTTGTTTTTGCGATACCCATGTAATGAGACTGTCATTCAAGTAGAAACACATACCACCAGTGCTCCTCCTGTCGTCTAAGCTACCAGCCAAATCACTATCGGCAAAGCCTGTCAACACATTGTTTCCACTATCCTTAGTATAAACCAAACCAAATTGTAATGTACCTTGGACGTATCGAATAATTCTCTTGACAGCATTGTGATGCATGACAGTTGGACGCTCCATAAACCTGCTTGCTATGCCAACTGAGTAGGCGATGTCTGGCCTAGTGTGAACTAAGTATCTCAGTCCACCAATAACACTCTTATACTCTGTATCATTTACTGGTTTGCCACCTTCATCCTTGACAAGTTGTTCCTTCGGATCCATGGGATACTTGCACGGATTACAGCCCTTCATTCCAGCCTTCTCAATGATTTTCTTGGCATACCCACTTTGCTTCAATTGTATGCACCCCTTCTGTTGTCGAACTTCTATTCCCAGATAGTAACTCAGCATTCCCATGTCTGTCATGTCAAAACTCAAGCTCATCTCCCTTTTGAATTTCTCGATCAACTGTACATTGCTTCCAGTCACTAGTAAGTCATCTACGTAGACAGCAACAACCAATCTTTCTTCTCTCTCCTTTCTAGTGTAGACTGCGTGTTCTGAAGGACATTTCTTGAAGCCCAGACTCTCAAGATAAGCATTCAACTTCGAATACCAAGCTCGTGGAGCTTGTCGAAGGCCATACAGTGCCTTTATTAGCTTGTACACCAGTTTCTCCTTGCCCTCCTTTACGAATCCTTCAGGTTGCACCACATAAACGTCCTCACTTATTTCGCCATTTAAAAACGCAGTCTTCACATCAAGGTGATGAACTTCCCACTCACATTTTGCTGCCAATGCTAGCAGTAAGCGTACAGTTTCCAGCCTCGTTACTGGCGCAAAAATCTCATCGAAATCAACTCCTTGTTCTTGCACGTACCCCTTGGCAACCAACCTCGCCTTATACTTTACTATGTTACCTTCAGCATCCTTCTTTAACTTAAAGATCCACTTCAAACCTATCATCTTTTTCCCAGCAGGTAATTCAGTAAGTTTCCAAGTGTTGTTCCTTTCGATTGACTGTATCTCCATTTCCATAGCATTTTTCCAGTTTCGATCCCTCACAGCCTGTGTGTAGTTCATTGGTTCTTCGATGCCCATGAGGTATAACTCCTCATCCAAGTACACTTCCTCAGTATCATTGTATATTTCATCCAGCCGTCTCGTTTTCCTTGGTTCTGTACTGTCATCATAATTATCTGGATTCAGAACATGATTCTCAGACTGTGAGCTTCAACTTGGTGTCTACAATGCTGAGTATCCACCAGTTCCAGTTCGAGTAGTCGAAGATTGACCACTAGTCGAGGAGTAGCCACTTCTTTCTGAGTCGCTTTCACTTAGAACAGACTTGGTGCCAGTGCTTCGAGGGGTCATGCTACTCATATCTGTTGACAAATCTTCACCTCCACTTGCTTGACTCTGATCCTCAGTTTCAATTCCCACATTCAAACCATCCACTGTAAACATGTCGTTCTGTTCTTCATTTTCTCCGTGATCCCAAGGCCAAATTTCATTCTCTTCGAAAATAACATCCCTGCTTACATGCACCCTTTTAGTAAGGGGATCGTACACTCTATAAGCTTTAGTGCCGGGCTCTTTACCCAAATTGACCACTTGTTTGCTACGATCGTCCAATTTTTGTGTGTGTTGACTGGGTATCTTCATATGTCCAACACAACCAAAGATTCTTATGTGTCCTATATGTGGTTTCTTCCCGCTCCAAGCTTCATAGGGTGTCACTCCCGTTAGTGCTCGTGTTGGCAAACGGTTGAGCAAATAGACGGAATGTCTCACAGCTTCTCCCCACATCACTGATGGTAACTTGGCTTCTTTCAAACAACTTCTGGCCATCTCCACCACTGTACGATTTCGACGTTCTACTACCCCGTTTTGCTGCGGGGTATATGGTGCTGTATAATGCCTGTCTATTCCATTTTCTTTGCAATACATCTCGAATTCATTAGAGATGAACTCCCCACCTCTGTTAGTTCTAAAAGTCCTCACTTTCTTGTCTGGTCCCCTTTCCACCAAAGTGCAGAAATTCTTAAAAGAATTCAAAGCTTCATTCTTTGCTTTCAAGAAATAAACCCACATATATCTACTAAAATCATCTACAAGCAACAGAAAATACCTTTTTCCCGAGGCTGTTTCTGGTTGTATTGGGCCGCAAAGGTCACCATGTATCAACTCTAGAGCTTTTGTCGCAGTGTAACTTGATTTTGCTGGAAATTGCTTCCTGACTTGCTTCGACATGAGACAGCCCTTGCAAACCTCATTTGGCACCACAATCCTCGACAAACCATTGACCATCCTGTCTTTATACATAAGGGACAAGGCATGATAGTTCACATGGCCCATGCGTTTGTGCCATAATCTCGACGCTTCATCTTGTTTTGACAGCATACATTTGATTTACAGAATTTATAATAATCTTATAAAGTCTGTTAGGAGATCGTTTTACCTTCATAAGCAGTTTGTCACCATCATCATACACCCATAGTAGCTCCCCCCTTATCACAATTCTGTTGCCTTGTTCCGTCATTTTCCCCAAACTAATGATGTTATTCCTGAGAGTTGGGATATAGTATACGTCCTCCAAGGCACGCGTTTCTCCATTCTTGCACTCAAAAACCACAGTTCCCTTTCCTTCAATGCGAACAGTAGACCCATCTCCAAAGCTCACCGTGCCCCGTACCTTTTCGTCCAACTCCATAAATTTCGATTTGAAACCAATCATATGACTGCTGGCTCCATTGTCCAAATACCATACATTGGACTCATTTTGTACTTTAGACAAGCTGGAAGGACTGATTTGTTTTTCACTCAAGTATGTACCTCCTGAAACCTCATCATCACACTTTGCAAGAAGTAAAGCAGGCTCATCATCGTCGAATTTAGCCATATGCACTTCCTCCTTTGATTCTCTATTGCGTCTTGGTTTTCAACAATCTGCAGCAAAATGGCCATACCCTGAGCAGTTGTAGCATCGTAAAGTACTCTTATCTCGCCCTCCTCGTGTTTTTGAGCCTGAGAACGATCCATCTGAGGTTCGTTTGCTTACTCGTTTTTGCCACTCTTCGCGTGTAAGCAGTAATTTGCTTTCACTGGCTTCACGTTTCTGCCATTCCTCTTCAGTCAGCATCAATTGTCCCTCATTGTTCTCACTCTTCTTGCTTCCATGCAATCTCTCTTCATGGACTTTCAAAGATCCAACCACCTCTTCTACCGTTAATTTTTCCAAATCACCAAATTGTTCCAACGTTGACACAATTTGCAGAAACTTATTTGGTACTGCACGAAGCAATTTTTTAACCACATAAGATTACGTTATAGGTTCACCCAGGGCTCGTATATTTGTCACAAGCCCGTTCAATTTCAGATAGAATTCATCTAGCTGTTCATTCTCCTTCATTACCAGGGATTCAAAATCAGTCCTCAGTGATTGAACCTTGGCTTTCTTTGCACGATCTGCCCCTTGACACATCGTTTTCAAGGCTGTCCACGCCTCCTTGGCTGTACCTTTCTCTGCAATCGAAAGGATCATTTCTTCGGGTAGACCTTGGTACAGCATAGCCAAAGCCACCTTATCTGCCTTTTCTTCAACGGCCACTTTCGGATCCGCCTGCTCTATTGCTGTCCACACACCTTGTGCCTGCAAGTATACCTTCATCTTTAGAGCCCATGTGGTGTAGTTATTCTTGTTTAACATGGGATAGCTCAAGCCTATCGATCCGCTTCCCTTGACCTTGTTGATGTCCATCTCAATGCTTCTCACCTTACACTAATAGTCTCCAAGCTCTGATACCAAAATCTTGTTTTAACACCTTGACAATATAGAGTAATACAGAGACATGTAACTGGGCTTTGAAAGCATTGCCTCGTTTATTAGATCGACTAACAATATAAAGAGAATATTACAACTGAAAGCTAGAAACTAGGGTGTGTACATATCCACAGGACCCTGACTTACTCAACAAAAATGAAACAAAACAAACCAAACTGAATCAAAGTCTATCTCCTACAAGCTAGGCAACTCAACTAGTTCCAACAGAAATAAAGATAAGATAACTACTACTACTAACGACTACTTTATTCAAACACAAATAAACCTAAACTCAAGATTAAACCAACAATGTTATGCCCAAAATTTGGTTCGGATATTTTTAAAATGGATTCGGGTCAGATACGGGTTCAATTTGGGGATTTTCAGGATAAATTATGATTTTGATAAAGATTTGCACAAGGAGGGCGCGCCCTTAGTGATAAAATTATGTTGAAGAATTCTACAAAGGTTGGTTTTCCAAGGATTATTGAAGAATTCCCTCCTGTCGTATCTCAGGAGGGGGATGTCCGTCGCAGAAGGCCTCCAGGGGTTTGCCTGGATATAAGGATCCTTCTTAAACACTAAAGGTGCGCCCTAAGATGGAAAGATGGGGACTTTCTGGTGTGTACTTTGGGATCTCTGTTCCTGTATTCAATGGGCGCGCTCTCATTGGGGAACTTCGGAGTAATCCTGCACTTTGCACCCAAAAGTTCTGGATCACCTGTCCTGCTATCTGGTGGGTGCTTCTCATTCGAGGGACAGGGATGCGTTCTGCACTTGGGGTAAACCATGGCTATACCTGCATCCTTGAAATCAAGAAATAGCTCGTAGCAGATAGGACTAGTCCTCGACGGGGGAAGTTTCCTTATCTGTGAAGTCTTGAGATCTTGGATGAGCCTTGGGCCTTTTGTGGTTAGGCCTCATAGTAGAACATTCCGGAAGCTAGTTCGTCAATCCAAGCCCATTTGGGTTTCTTGCTCTCCAAGAACTACGTGGGCTTGATCCTCTATAAATATAGAGGTACGTAGGCAAATTGAGGGGGATGGAAGCGAAGAGCTCTATGAGCCACCACCAAAAACCCTCTCAATCTCAGCCCCCAATTCATCACAGCCACCACACATCGACGACTTTTTCGGCGAAAAACCACCGTCATAGATCTTGATTCCGGCTACGTACCTCGAATTTTGTTGTTACCAAATTCCTCCGTCAACAAATTGGCGCTAGAAGGAGGGGCTATTCAAGATCTACATCTTAGGAGGAAAAGATGATTATCGTGACGAGGATTTTAACTTAAAAGTCGATTACTACTCGGGAGAATTAAGAATATACGGAATTGGAGAAGATTTGATTAATAAAATCATGGTCAGACACAAGAAATCGAGGGTTATCAATACCAGTGATATACAAGCATCATGTCAGCTATCGATTTATATGGTAAAAGGTTAATTAAAAAAAACAAAGAAGTAAAGCATACGAACATGTTTGGGATGAAGTTAGATATTGATGGGACCCATGCTTACTAGCACGCACAACAATAACATCAAGGCCAAACATTACCTTCTCGATCGATTGGACAAAGTCAAAGATAAGTTCTCTCATTTAATTCTTTTATTTTATTTGTTTTTAATTACATAATAATCATGTCATGCATTAAAAAAATTATGATACAAAATTTCGTACTCTTTACATTTAGAATATTCTTAAAAAAAATACTCCTTTTATAAAAAAGATAGGCATGCTTTTAATATATGAATATAAATATTATATATATTTTAACTCAATAATTCACCTGTATTATTGTATTAGCACAGTTCTTATATTTTGAGCTAAAAAAACTGTTTTGTAAAGACTATATTTTAAATATTTTGAAAATCATATTTTGAAAGATAATGCATATTACATTATTTTTAAAATAACATATTATTATTTTTATTGTTATTATTATTTCATTTTTATTTATGTAAGAAAAATAACACTATTATATTACCTCAGGATTTATTACTTACATTTTGTTGGATTGATATAGGAGAAAAGGGCTTTAGAAAGGAAAGTATGATGATCCATGTTGGTACTTGACGTAGTTGCATCACAAATGTACATGCTTGATACAAGATCCACATAAAGTAGGGCACGTCTTATAAATCAAGAAAGATGAAAAAGAAGAAGCAGCAACCAACTACTTAAAAGGAGATCGAGGCACCAGTATATATTAATGTTAAATGCCAAAGGACGCGTCCACTGAATTTTGCTACTGTTGTGTGTATAGAGTTAAGATAATTGGAGCATCCAAGTCAATGCATTGAAGAAAAGTTTAGGGACACTAATGAAGACTGAAGAGTGATACCGCAGCTGCAAAATCATGAAGATTGTGTAGGATATAAAAAAAATGGCAGGAAGTTAGCAGTGAGTTGGTTCAATATTATAATAAAGGATAGACAAAATAGGTGTGCCTTGTGAAGATAAGACTCAACAAAATATAAAGCAGCAAGGCTCCTCAAACTCAAGTGGGATTCAACAATAAAATTATTCCTGATACTGAATAAATTTGGCACTGGGGAATTAAAAAGAAAACAGAAATTGAAGAAGGCATGGTTATCGTTGTATGGACACGTCCTTGTAATAAATATACAAGACATCATGTTGATGAAGAAAATGGTTAAGGCATGGTTATGCCTTAACTTGCATGGCTGCTACGATGTCAAGAAAGAAAAAAAAATGAGCGGAAAGAGATTCGGGGCAAAATCAGTTCATAAATTAAAAGGGTAATGAATCATAATCAATGAAGAAGTGACAAGTAATAGGTAGAAAGCTCCAATCAAAGTAAGCAGGGTGTGCTCGTGGGATTTACAGAGAGTTACATAAAGAAGAGAAAGAATGGTAAATGAATGGAAAAAAATAAATGGGACCATAAGCAAAGCACATAGAATATTTACAAAGCCAATAAGTTCAAGAATAAAGGACGCGCCTTCAACAACTAACGGGGCCTGTCGAATTAAAAAAAAGTAGTTAGACACGATTTGTGTCTGGAAGGTGATTTCAGGTGATGGTTTCGGGTCAACGACATTGAACAGGATTGACTGAAGGATGATTCTAGGGCTGATTTTCGGGTTGTTGCTACAAAAAGATGGATCCAGTTATGTTCAAAGTGGAGGTTTATGATCAACAGCTTTAAACTAGGTTTTCCAAGGGGAGATTCCAAATATAAGTCAAAGAAGAATGTTGCAGGTAAGAGGCATAATTATCGGGAACTTGTCCTCATCATCAGGACGAGCCCTCATCATCAGGACGCGCCCTCAAGGTAACCCTTAACTTGTTTTGTTGTGATTTATGTTATTTGTTTCTTAAACTTTTGTAGGAAGACGATTGTGAAGGAAAATCCCCAAGAACTCTCAGGGCACGCCCTAAGGGTGGTAGTTGAGGCTCAGATGATTTCCAACTTCTAGGAGAATTCGATGGTTGAACACGTCCACATCTCCAGGACGTCTCCTTCAGAGGTGTTTCCCTCTGGCAGGGCGCGCTCACAGGAAAGGAGGTCACGTCAATAGAAGCCTCAAAGATTTTCTAAAAAGGTGCAACATCTCTTATCAAGGGCGCATTGCCATGATGCGCCACATGGCGCACCCATGGAAGATGATATAGAAGAGAAAGCTACAAATGGTGAGTTTTGCTGATTCAAACAAAGCATGCCTCAGAAGATTATTAAGAAGCGCGCCTTCCCCTGACTGGGCGCGCCTCCAGGTAATATACAACCTCTATATTATTTTGATCTATATATTTATTGCATGTATAAAGCTACAGGGGTTTGCCTGATGCGAAGGCCTACAGGGGTTTGCCTGATGTGAAGGCCTACAGGGGTTTTCCTGGTGAGAAAGCCTATAGGGGTTTGCCTGATGCGAAGGCCTACAGTGGTTTGCCTGGACAGGAGAAAGGAAAAGCACTTGGAATCGAGGCCCCGTGATCCACAGCGCGTGCCCCCTGATTACAGGTCGAGGCCTCTTGGACATGAGCGAGCCCTTCCTCGGGATGATGTTCCACAACGCGCACCCCCTGATAGGCAGGTTGAGGCCCTAAGGTCATGAGTGAGCCCCTCTACACAAGAATGACATTCATCCAGACTAGAAGAGACTTTTTCATCGCCCTCAGCAACTCCAACAGCTCTCTCTTAAAATTACCCTCTTGGGATACCTCTTTAAGAGACGCTTCTTTAAGGAATGATATTCTGATGCTGGGGGTAGTATTGATGCACCTCCCTAGCCCTACATATACATGTATTTCAGGACAATTTGTGTGAACATCGGAATACCCCCACGGCGATGCCTCTTCGTGAGATGCCTTTTATAGGATGCCTCCTTGTGAGATGCCACTTCGTGAGATGCCCTTTATCGGATCCTCTTAGTGAGATGCCTCTTTGAGAGATGTTATTCATAGGATGCCTCATTTTGAGATTCCCCTTCATGGGATGAGATTTGAAGTAGCCCGTGACCGGAGAATGCACTCTTTCTACCAGAAGTTGATTGAAGTAGAGCAATGCCTGAATAGTAGACTACAAGGTAAATTAATTACCTCCTAGTCCAGGGGGTAGTCCATGTACACTTTGTGTACACTTTCCCTAGTCTTAGTTCAGTGAAATTTTCAACTTTTTCGAGAATGCAAGATTATGCCTGTAGGGCGCGTCCTGAAGGGTGAGTTTGAATAGTTCCCGTACAATGGAGGACGCGCCCTCGGGTAAAAGATGCGATGCGGAACTTTTTCTTGTAAGCATGCAAGCCTTCCCTCTTTTGAGGACACGCGCTCCATGACCACATCCTTTTGAAGCTCTAGTGAAATTCTCTTAGATTTGATGGATGCACCCTCCCGAACTCTAAAGTCATCAATCCACTTGATAGTATCTTGATCAAATTTGGATATGTCTCACAATCAAGGTGGAGGTTTTCATGAAGAAAATGGTTATGATTTTGAAGATAGCTTGGGGGTAATCAAGCTCGTCACGAAGCTTATATTCCGGAAGAGATCCCTGATCCTCCACACCACCGTGGAAATCCGGCTACCAGTAGACAGCCGCCCGTTCTTATCATCAACGTGGAGTTAATGGAGCAATTATATCATATGGGAACTGCCATAAATAACTTCAGGGCAAGATTGGATTCAGTGGAGCAAGAGCAAGGAAGTAGGAGAAAATCTCGGAGTATTCCACGAAATCACCGTCGAACAGGGAAAGATTTTCAAGTTGAGGGAAGCTCTCGAAGAAGTGAAGAAGTGCGGGAAAGGAGGTTTCAACTGGTGACTCCTCGAAGGTTAGATTATTCTGATCCCATTATTGAACATTCAAGTGAAGATAATTGTGATCGTAGGATGCCAAATGTTCAGGAAAGGGCGCCCCCTCACCCATATCACTCAGGGCGTGCCCCCAGTAAGACTCAACGTGATGAAGAAAGACTTTGCAAGCTTGAAGGAACGCTTAGTGATGACGATCTAAGGATGGTACTCCTTGAGCATCAGAAGAAAGAGAAGCACTTGGAATCGAGGCCCCGTGATCCACATCGCGCGCCTCCTGATTACAGGTCGAGGCCCCTTGGACATGATCGAGCCCTTCCTCGAGATGGTGATCCACAGCGCATGCCCCCTTATCACAGGTTGAGGCCCCTTGGATATGAACAAGCCCCTCCTCAAGGTGATGTTGGAAGAAGAAGTAGTCGAGACCATGAAGATTGGAGGATGGAGAAGTATCAAGGAGAGAGGCGACTTCTGAACAAAGAGGGCGCGATAGATCTCCTCGTATCACTTATATTCCTTAAAGTACTTGTAGTGAAGTGAGGTCGAGGGAGCGCCCTCCGTCTAAAGGAAAGCATCAAGGAAGTTCTCAGGGAAATCCACGATCTCAGGGGAATCCAAAGATTGAAGAAAATCTAAAAGCTCAAGGTCAAAAGGAACAAACTCAGACTCAAGAGGTAATTCTCACACAACTTTATGCCAGAGTTCCAGGAAATGCTTAGACGACATCTCAACCTCCACCCTTGGGGGGTACCTAAACAACTGTGCAACCAAATGTTCAAAATATTGCAGGTGTAGGCATTTTTAATGTCGTCGACTTGAAGAGGCTTCTTTCTCACTTGGATGGAGGAAGGATATCTGCTACGGCACAAACTCCTTCTCCATTTCAACAGAGGTTAGAGAGGCACAGCTCCCTACAGGATATATATCTATGACCAATTATCTACGTTTTCATGAAAATGTAGACCCTGTGGAATTCTTAGGATGTTTTGACATTGAGATGGATGTTTACCAAGTAACTGACTTGGCTAGATGTCGTCTGCTGGCAACAACTTTCAGTGAGAGTTCTTAACAATGGTTTCGAAAGCCTAGATCTGGGGTGATTACCTATTGGGAGACGATGAGGACTTTGTTCTTAGCCAAGTTCCAAGCAGCAGTGAAGTATGCTCCTCCCGTTATAACTCTGGCCAACATCAAGCTAGAAGAAGGAGAAAGTCTTCATTCTTACTTCAAAGATTCAATGCAGAATCCGCTTTGGTTAGAGGAACAACTGATGAGACACTTAAGAGTTTCTTTATAGTTGGTTTGCAAGTAGAGACGGATTTCTGGAAGCGTCTTCAAGAAAGGGATTCAGCTATGTTGGTTGATGTTTTTGCACAGGCTGGATCTTTTAAGATAGTGAAGCAATCCTTGATAGAAATTCGGAAGACAGAAGCTCAGGGAACACCAAGGGGAAGGTTACAAGTCCTGTATATCGTACCGGAACCGGCGCTAACAGAGTGAATGCAACTAGTGTTGGAAGAGAATGGGGAACTCCAGATACGTATTCTTATGATCGAAGGACAAATAATTACACTCCGTTGGCGGCTTTAATTGAGCATATCTTTAAGGTAAACAAGAATAAGAGACTCTTCAGAAAGCCAGAGACTCTATCTACTTGGCAAAGCAAAGAAAAGAAGAAGTATTACAAGTATCACGAGTCTACAGGGCACAACACTAACGAGTTGAAGAATGAAATTGAAGATCTGATCAATGAAGGATACTTGACCGACTGAAATGTCAGGAAAGTCAAGAAGCACAAGGAAAATCCTGAGAAGAAGGACGGAGGGCGCGCCCTCCGTGATAAGGACACGCTTGAGGAGAAGAAATTTGTCGAGGAAGGGAGTACACATACTATCTTTGGAGGACATCACTTGGGGGGTGATAGCAACAATGCTCTGGAGAGATATGCTAGAGAGGCAAGATATACATCTCACCAATGTGAATAGCATGGAGCTAAGGCCACCTAAATTGTTCAAGGGAGAGTGTTGGATCAGGAGTCAGTTCACAGTGCCCTAGCAGGGCGCCCTCTCGTTGAAAGAAATGAAGGTTTCAGGAGACAAAGGGATGAAGGGCGCGCCCTTATTGAAAGAAGCCCTGAAGGAATCATGAACATCAAGGGAAAAATCCAGGCTCATCATTTTGTTCAAGAATCAGAAGATGAGGAGGCGTTCACCCAGAGGGCGCGCCCTCAAATACTCATCTTTGATGACTTTCAAGAAGGGATTCTAGAACAGCTTGAAGAAGAAAGTCCTGATGATATTATATCGATATGTATTAGAGGATGTGCCCTCCGAGGATGGTGCCACGATTGAAGACCCCTCAAATTTTTGTTTTTGATTTTGTTCCAAGAATGCCTAAATAGGTGGAAAAGACTAGTTCGACAGAAGATACAATCTTAGTTTTGGCGGATGCTAGGGATTCAGATGTTTTTGCTTGGAATCATGATGATATTGGTGGGGCATTGACCCAAAGGTCAAGTGTAATCACTTGAATATAGATCCTAACAAGAAGGGTATTAGGCAGAAGCGACGTCCGATAAGTGGGGAAAGAGCTATTACATTGAAGGAAGAAGGTGATAGATTATTAAACGTTGGCTTGATTAAAAAGTCTTACTACCAAAGTGGTTAGCTAACTCGGTTTTCGTTAAATGGAAAATGGAGGACTTGTATAGATTTCACGGGTTTGAAGAAGGCTTGCCCTAAGGATAGTATTCCTCTTCCTCAGATTGATCAGTTGATAGATACAACAGCAGGATAGAGGATTTTACTACCACATTGGAATGCCCTTTGATTTGATTAACGAGGAGGGAACTTATCAAAGATTGGTGGACATGATGTTCAAAGATTTGATTGGAAAGACCATGGAAGTATATGTGGACGACAGCTGAAGAGATTCGTACGCCTTAATATCAAAAGGTGCGCCCTCTGTAAATATATATGTATATATTTAGCTTTAGTGCGAGCCCTGTGAGAGGTTTACACTTGTGCATACTATCTCTTGTTTCTTACACCGAGTAATCTCATGTAAGCTTAGAGTTATGGTGCATTTGTGTTATTCCTCTGCAAATAAGTTAAAACTAGAGTTGTCCAGGAGATAAAATTTTGGATTGAAGAAATTAAGGACGCGCCCTCCGCATAGAATCTTGAAGATAAAAGGAATGAGGACGCGCCCTGGAGAAGAAAAGCTACAAAAATTTTGGTGTTGTTTAAGATTGAAATTCCATGCTTCATCTTTGATTTTATATGGAATTGGGGGGTAGTTGTTATGTCCAAAATTCGGTTCGGGTATTCTAAAATGGATTCGGGTCATATACAGGTTCAATTTGGGGATTTTCAGGATAAATTAGGATTTTGATAAAGATTTGCACAAGGAGGGCGCGCCCTTAGTGATAAAATTATGTTGAAGAATTCTACAAAGGCTGGTTTTCCAAGGATTATTGAAGAATTCCCTCATGTCATATCTCAGGAGGGGGATGTCCGTCGCAGAAGGCCTCCTGGGGTTTGCCTGGATCTAAGGACCCTTCTTAAACGCTAAGGGTGCGCCTTAAGGTAGAAAGATGGGGACTTTCTGGTGTGTGCTTTGGGAGCTCTGTTCCTATATTCAATGGGCGCGTTCTTATTAGGGAACTTCGGAGTAATTCTGCACTTTGCACCCAAAAGCTCTGGATCACCTGTCCTGCTATATGGTGGGTGCTTCTCATTCGAGGGACAGGGATGCGTTCTACACTTGGGGTAAACCATGGTTATACCTGCATCTTTGAAATTAAGAAATAGCTCGTAGCAGATAGGACTAGTCCTCGACGGGGGAAGTTTCCTTATCTGTGAAGTCTTGAGATCTTGGATGAGCCTTGGGCCTTTTGTGGTTAGGCCTCATAGTAGAACATTCCAGAAGCTAGTTCGTCAATCCAAGCCCATTTGGGTTTCTTGCTCTCCAAGAACTACGTGGGCTTGATCCTCTATAAATATAGAGGTACATAGGCAAATTGAGGGGGATGGAAGCGAAGAGCTCTACGAGCCACTACCAAAAATCCTCTCAATCTCAGCCCCCAATTCATCACAGCCACCACACATCGACGACTTTTTCGGCGAGGAACCACCGTCATAGATCTTGATTCCGGCTACGTACCTCAAATTTTGTTGTTACCAAATTCCTCCGTCAACACCTGGAAAATCGGATAATCGGGTCGGTTTCGGATTGGATCCATTTCGGATCGGATCAATTTTCGGTTTTGATATATTTGGATACAATTCGGATCGGATCGGATCTAATTCGATTCGGGTCTAGAATCGGTTTTACAAAATTTTAATCGGTTTCGGTTCGGGTCTAGTTTTGGATTGGGTCAATTTCAGATTAAAATCGGATAAGTTTCGGATTAAGATCATATAAAATTCGGTTCGGATCTTTTCAGATTGGGTTTTGTCGGATCGAAAAAATTTGATTTCAATTATGTTGTATCAATTTTGAATTATCATTGAAACTAAATAAATGTCATTAGTAAGTTTGCAGAAGTATAGTTATAACGCAAAAATAAATACTCAATTGAGAAATATAAAACTTGATTATTTTTTGAATATTTAATATTTAATATTGTTTTTTAGTCTCTACTTGGACCAGTAATATAAAATAATATGTTTGTTTAATGTATAATATTATAATTTAGCAAAATAATATTTACTATATTATATAGGGTTTGTCTAGTGTGTGCCCAAGGGCACATGCTAAGAATCCGTATTTGATGAGTTGGAAAATTTTGATTGAGGGAAATTTTTGTGCATGCAGGGGGGTCCATCATTATTAATGAAATTTCTACCAACCAAAATTTGACAACTAAGCGAGCACGGATTCTTAGCATGTGTGGGCACACACTAGAAAAACCGTATTATATATTATCCCTTTATTTTTAAAATATGGGTTAGATTTACCTTTATTTTCACTTATCACAAATTTAAAAGTTAATTTGGGTTTTCTAAATTTTTTCATTATGGAATACATACTATACCATATATAATTTAATTATACATACATGCAATATTGCTCGATGTTTCCGGCAAAAATCGAAAAATGTATAATACTATTTTTTTAAAAAATATTATTGATTTACGTATCTTCATTCAACTTTCAAGCATATTCAATTATACGTGGCAATTTTTTAATCTAAATTTTTATTTTGTCTTTTAAAGATTTTTTAAGTGATTAATATTTTTTTTTAAGATTTTTTTTGTTTTCAAAAAAAAAAAGTGATTAAGTTTTTTTTAGGTGATTGAAAATGAATATATTATTATAATTAATAAGTCTCATTTAATCATTTATATTACTAAATGGATTTTATTTCTTAATCATTTAAAAAAAATATTTTCAATTAGTTGATAAATAGACTTGTAGAATAATTTTTTAATTTTTTATTTAATATAAAAATGTTTAAAAATTATTTATTAGGTTTTTATTTTTTTGACAAGAATCTTGACGGGATGGGTTGATACACATATTAGGAATAAGTATTTATTTAAAACAATTATTTAATAATGAGCAATAGTTATTAGTTATTTTTTGTTATTACCTTATTTTATGTAAAAAAATATAGTTAAATACAATTCACGAACATACTAATTACTAAACATGTGTATCCAGGAGATATGAAGGTTCAACATGTGTAGATATACAATATATTTAATACCTATTTTTCAGAATAAATAATATTATTCATTTTTATTTCTAAAATAAAATATTTATTATACATGAATATTTTGATACATATATGATATCTTGAAACGTTTTTTTCCTAAATTATAGAATATTTTGAGTTAGAGAGAGAAATAAAATATAATCTCAATAATATTATTTCATCACATAATTTTCGGTATAGGTGTTTTTAGTTTCCAATTTAGAACGGATATAGTACTTTTGATTCATATTCTGTTCGGACAATATTTTTTTCGAATTTGATCGGTTTCGGATCATCATCGGATCAAGTATTTCGGATTATTATCGGTTAGATATTTGATTCGGGTAATTTCGGATCGGATAAGATCGGTTTTCGGATAATAATCGGATTTGACTATATCGGATCGGATTTCGGTTCAGATCGGATTGTTTCAGATTCGGTTAAATTTCGGTTAATTTAGTTCGGATATAAAATCAAATCTCGGTTCCATGAATTTCGGATCGGTTCTTCGGATCCAGACCCAATTTGCCAAGTCTAATTGTAAGCAACCAAACATTTTCTGAAACTAATAAAACATTAAAATTTACGTACTTTCAATAAAAATAGGTTGATTTTATCTAGCAAAGGAAAAAAAGGTTGATTTGCTGAGTAAACTGCAACTAAGGCTTAATGCATTATATACATCATGTTCTACAGTAGCATACAAATTGCTTTGATCTTGCATTCTTATATATGAATCTGCGGATGTGCATTTGTATGCACGTCTTACATCATCAATTTATGATTCTTCACTAACAGCAGGAGTAGACAGTTTTTGCTGAGCATTAGCGGTGAAACCTGCATACCAGGCAACCCTCATGAGCTGCATACCAAGGACCACCACCCACCAGCAAACCAGCCCTCGGATAGCATGCATCATCCATGCCGGTGATCCAAGCTCAGCACCGAGTTTTAAGCCTCTCATCAGCTGCAACACACGATAAGCTTCATAAACCACTGGGGTGACTAGCCAAACTGGCGACTGCCAATGCCATGTAAGCATCTCTGTCAGTATTTGTACTGTTAATAGCAGAAGGTAAGGACCCAATAGAACTGCGTACGAGATGAACGAAAGTTGAGGCTGGAGGACTCCACTTTGGGAACAGAACAACAAAGACAATGGAATGATATAGCCTGCCACGCTTGCGACAATATTCCAGTACCGGTAAGTCAATGGCGCCTGACTGATACAACCCCGAGTTGGTGTTTCTGGACGCGCACAAGAATCGGCCATTAGTAGAAACAGGGATGCACCAAGATTAAATATGCAGTCAAGCCCAGTCAAGGAAAGGAGGCTGGCTATGTTGGGCCCAAGGAAAATCGAAGATATGGGTAGCCACAAGGTGGGTACTATTCCTGTGGCAAGGAGAAGTAGAGGACCTAAAAGCCATAGGGGCCATCTGAGGTACTGAACCTGCAAGGTTAACTGTTTTGTTTCGACTGCAAGCTCCTCGGTGTTGGGTGATGAAGCTTCCAAGGTTTTGTCGGAATTCAGTTTTTGAAATATATTGGGAGTTTCCTTTAGAAAATCACCTGCAGTGCCATCAGTAAGAGCATATGTGACAGGTGAAGGTTCCCACGGAGAAGATTTTGTGCAGCAAACAGTTCTTTGGAGGAATGTGTATCTTTGGTTTAAGGTTTTGCACAATTTCAGTTTTCCACAACTGGTTTGTGGAAGGGTAATTGTACAAAAGGTAGATGGAATCTGAGTTAGAGATGCCATCATTTCCGTAGGATATGAGTCCTCAAAACTTTATAGTGGCTCCTTAGTTATCTGCTTCAAGATCAGAAGCTAAAAAGTAATAAACTTCAGAACAACAATAGTACAGGATACTTGCTATTTAGATTAAAAGTAAAAGTGTCACAATTGACTGCTGTGGTCATACAGATTTGTTACTTAAGTTTAGCGTGGCAAGCCTTAGGTAAAGTTCAACAAGCTAAGGTTTAATATATAGTTGGCATATCACATATTCATATGTAGCCAAAATTCATAGTTTCTAAAGACCAAAATCACAAGTATTTTCTTTGTTTACATGTGTATAAACAGCTGAAGGTGGTTAAACATCATGAGACAATGTTGAAGCCACCTTGGTTTGAATCAGCATATAAATAATGGGCAGATCGAACTACTTTTGAATTAGTTTTCTTTTTATAGCTCGTTGTTTCATCTTTGTTATGGACAAATCTTCTGGGAGAAAATTCATTAACACAAAACAGCCCCTAAATTTATGAAGACCGATCATTTATTCATTTGAATTGGTTGATTTTCATACAGTTCTTCACACGAGGAGAAAAATGTCACAGAAAATCGAAGAATATCTTATTTGGCATCTCATGAAACAAATCCTGGTCATGGCCACATAACACTTGCATACAAGAGTCACTCATTACGTGTAAACAAGAGAAAAAGTGACCTCTACATTCATCAAGAAAATGCCAGATTTGACGGAGCAAGTCACGAGATGGATGACATTATGCAAATTCTCATGTCAAAGAAGTGATCAGCAGGAGAGGGAGCAGAAACATTGCACATCAATACTCCTAAAG
This sequence comes from Saposhnikovia divaricata, assembly GCA_036435485.1. NCBI lineage: Eukaryota > Viridiplantae > Streptophyta > Magnoliopsida > Apiales > Apiaceae > Saposhnikovia > Saposhnikovia divaricata. The sequence goes on from CM071600.1 coordinate 172,977,942, forward strand.
TCGATGAGGATCTATTATGATACCTTGATATTAAATTCTATGTTCAAAACATTTATTAGCAAACTAATGCAACTACTGCAGATGATAAGGCGTGACTGGTAACATTCCATCTAACAAGGGAAACAAAAGAAAATTTGATTTCTGTTTTCAAGGAAAAGGGGTTGGATATGACTCAGAGGACGAATGCAAGGCTTATCAAATACTTTACAGATCTGTAAAGTTTCTCGCACAGAATCACCTGACTCCAGCCCACTAGGACAATGCAACTGAAACAATTGATAAAATGATAGAGAACAATATGGTGTTGGTATCGACCGACTCCAGCTGGTATTCATATAACTTTATTAAAAAAGATACAGATAGGTAGCTGGGCTAAGCAGTTACAAACAACACGAGTAACTTGGATTCAATGTAGCGATGACCACGAAGATGCTAAATAAAAGAATATGCAAAGTTGTTCCAATTGGTTTAAGGGCAGACTTAACAGGAGTTTTACTCAAACAACTCAATGCATTTTTTAGGAATAATATATCCAAAGTCCTTCCGGCCCTCACTCTCAAATGAAGTTAAGATCAGTGTATCACCTCCAGCCAAGCACAAAGTTCGTAGTAGGTAGACACTATCCTATTCGCGAAAAGTAGATACTGAAATAAGGAAATCTATGGCATAGAAATTATCCTTCTACTCTTAGTACTATTGGTGCACAAACAAAATAGCTATTAGAGCTTTTTTGGTCCCGGTGAAGCTAAGTGAATGCAGCACCAAAGATAGTTCCTATCTTCTGCGTTAGAAGCTATTGATTCTTAGCTTTTACCACTGAGCTTACACACTTTTTTAACCCTTCTTGTAATAACAGAGGTCTTCTGATCCTATATACACAAGCTGATGAAGAGAATTGAATCGAGTGCCAGTAAAGACAGACAACATTATTTCGTATTGTTTTAATTTTAAAGTTCTAACTCTTCAATTTGCTTGAGTACCTGAGTCGTCGGACACTCGGACATGGATGCTCAGGCTTGGACACTTATTTTAAGCGAAAAACTTGTACAAGTTTCAAAATGTTGCCGAGTCCGACACTTGGACATGTATACATGTTTCACTTCTAATACTAGATAACATAGATTGTCTGTAAATATTCTTGTATTCTCATCTATAAATATCTCGTAGCAAAACATTCTATCGAAGCTGCTTGTCATAACTTTGCATTTTCGAGAATCACATGAATGCATTAATTTTATACTGTTTCATAAGCTTAATATCTCAGATAATACATGAAAAAAATCCATCTGTATACTACAAAAATCAAAATCAAGACTTGAATGCATAAATTTATACTGACTCCGTAAGCCAAATATCTCGGATAATGCATAAAAAACAAACCACCTGCCTACTACAAAATCAAAATTTACAGTTGAATCCGAAACTTTACATGATAACAATCATGATTACAATCAATATACACAGTTCAGTAACACATATTCTTAAAAATAAACATCAAACTTTCAAATATAAAAACAACATCTTTATATTAAATTTAAAAATCTGAACTTTAAAATAGAACACAAGCTCAACTATTTACACATACATCCACAGTCACACATATCAATATTAGCATCTGAATAAAAACACACATCACATATATAAAGATACCCATATAAATATTCTTGAAATTGAAGATAAGAAAATGGAAAATTAAAAGCAAACATGTAAGTGTGACTGTGTATAAATAGGTGGGAAGAAGATGGTACCTTTTCCAAACATGAAAATCTTGACACCCCAAATCAACTGCATAACATTTTCACCAGATTTCAGTTGGAGTTGAATAAAATTAATAATAATGATTACTGTAATGAATATCTGTTGTTTTTTTATTAAAAATAAACATACTTTTCAAATGGGTGGTACCGACCCGGCGACCCGTACCCGGCAAACAAGTTTTTAGGATATAAGAGCATTACATTATTTTAGTGTGTTTTTTATATCAAAATAATGTAAAATTACATTATACTTAAATCATCTCTAATATATCTATACCAAGGACCTGTTTGGCAGCACCTTAAAATAAGTTTTTATGGACTTATTTTCAGGTAAAAATTTCATATTTTGATAAAAAAAAATTTATACAAGTATTTAATATATGTTTGAGATTCTATAAGTTGCAAAAAAAAGTTAACTTTTTCAGAAAAATGTTAGGAATCTCTAATTTTGTCTTAAAATAAGTTGACTTATTCCGGAAAATAAGTTCCCCAAATGTTACAATAAAAAGATTTTTTTTGTAATTTATATAATATTTCATGGTTAAAAGCAAAAAGTGAAAAAGTTATTAGAATACATAAAGTATAAATTTGTTTTATCTAAAAAGTATAAGGGTAATGTCGTTATTTTGAAAATTTTTAAAAATATGGTATAACATTAAATTTGGTGTAATTTTCGGTATCATAATAAAACAGTATAATTTTCTTTATAAGCTAGGGAGTTGAATAGCTTATCACCTTTTTAAAATTTGAGCTTCAACTCTCAAACTCATGCTTTAACCGATTGTATTGGAATTCGAACCACTAACCTTCAACTCTCAAACTCATGCCTTAACCGATTGAGCTATAATTGATTTTGAATTTTGTTTAACAATCCTATATGATAAACCACCCCTCTTCTTTTTTTTGTCTCATCCTCTCATTTTTTTTTGAGTAAATGAAATGTTGGTTTATATTATTTCTAAAATATTTGATAGATAAATTATAAAAAAATATTATAATCGATTGAGCATACTCTACAATTCTCTTTTGCCATTTTAAATAATTGATATAGAAAAAAAAATAGATTACTCATAATGCAACCGAATCTAAAAAGAAAAAACATTTATTTACATGCATCTCAATGTATATGTTAGATTATTTAAATAAAAAATAAGAGTTGATTTTAAGAAATATGTAAATTTTAGTTATCAAATCATAACATAATTAATATTTGCATCACATAACTTTTTAGGCATATAAAATTTTAAATATGTGAGTCATATTAGAGGTTTTTGGTCGACCAACTATTTAGACTTTCAATGATTTAAATATTTGAGTCATATAAATATTCAAATATATACGAAAAGTAATTGAAAAAAAGATGAAAATTAAAAAAATATGATCTATGTGATATATAAAAAATATTTTAATTAACAATAAAATTTGATATGGGCTGAAAATAAGCCCTAAAAACAAATTTAATGTTGCATTAAATGAACCTAAGTTGGTCCAAGGTCAAAGCCCAATTATGAGGCTCAAAACCTTAATAATGATAATAAATTCGTAGCTGTAAAATCAGCCAAATAAAAGACCCCGTATTTGAGTCAACAAGGAAACCAAATCATATCAGGAGTGATCTTCAAGGCATATAATTCCAATACTTATCATCTTATCTGTTAGAAGGCTCTAGAATTGGGCCTAAGCTGTGGCTTGCCCACCAAGACACCTAATTCTACTCTAACTCCAAGGCATCCAATGCCTATATAAAGGACCTGATCCTTCAACCTAGAACTACGTTTTTTGGCTTGATTCTTGATATATTGCAAGATACGTAGGCATCTTGTGAGGACCCGAGTTAAGTCACGAAACACTTGATCAGCCATTAAAGCTCGAAGCTCTCCCTAACCCTAGCATTCAATACGCAATAAATACACCCTACTTTTTATTCCATAACATTTGGCGCCGTCTGTGGGAACTTCGGATATCAAGCATGGTTACCACCCGGAGAACACCAACACTTTCTGAAACCATCACTAACACCACCGCACCCCCGATCGGGGAACAAGTGCCCCCAGGGGCGAGTTCTCAACCACTGATCACTCAGCCACAAGGAACTGAAGCGCAAACTCATGGATCGTTGCCTTCGGTGACGAATCCCTCTACTCAAGGGACGAATCCCCTACAGATGGTAGTCTCCCCTCTTGGAGGTCAATCCGTTCCCCCCATCACTCAGATCTCTACTACCGTGATCCCCGCAAGCACGAACCCGATATATGGGTTACCCAACTATCCCCCGTACCAGGCCGGACCAAGCGGTCATGCCCTCCAGATACACGAGCCATACAATCCACCTTACATCAGAGGTTTAGGACCCAATCAAGGCCAGCAATACTATGACTACTCAGGCCCGTATTCTGATGACTCATCCTCGGAAGAAGATAGGGATGAAGCCCCAAGGAGACGTCGTCCAAGTAAGGAACCTATTGGACGCCGAAGAACTCATGATCGACCTCCCTTAACGGCTGCTGAAAAAATCAAGGCTCATGAGGCCAAGATCCAAAAACTAAAGGAGGACATAGAAAGGGAACAGCGAAGACAAAATCAGAATAGACCCCCACCAGCAACAGGAGGAGAAATTCCTTTTGTTGATTTGGAAGGAACCCCAAGGAGACAGAGGAGGACCGAAGTCCCAAGAGATAGAAACACTAGGGTGGAAATCCCCAAAAGCGATCCTAAAGACCTGATGCAGCTTGGAGATCCTGATGATCCAACTCCTCCCTTTACGGAAGAAGTAATGAATGCTCACATATCTCGAAAGTTTAAAATGCCCACCATAAAGACTTATGATGGAACAGGGGATCCCGCCAATCATGTAAGGACGTTCTCTAATGCACTACTACTACAACCTGCTAGCGACGCTTTGAAGTGTAGGGCGTTTCCCCAAACCCTAGCGGGCATGGCACAACGATGGTACAGTCGCCTACCACCAAACTCTATTGCCTCTTTCAAGGAGTTAAGCAATGCTTTTGTCAGTCAGTTCATTGGTGGAAGAATTCATGAGAAAGATTCTGCATCCCTCATGACAGTGATACAAGGAAAGAATGAAAGTCTTAGGGATTACCTCAAACGGTTCACCAAGGAGACACTCAACATTACTAACCTGGAAAACAAAGTGGCCATGGTGGCTTTGCAGAATGGAACTTCAAATGTTTATTTCAAGATGTCATTGGCCAAGCATCCCCCTGAGAACATGACTGAGCTTCAACAAAGGGCGAGTAAGTATATCAAAGCTGAGGATAGTCTAAAGAAAGAGTCAGTAACGGGAAACACCGAGAATGGTGACAATTCTAGGAAGAGAAAGACGGAAGAAGAATATGATGGAGGAGATAAGTACCCGCGCACGGGCAGAGATTCTGATTCAACACCTAAAAAGGGTAGTCCAGGACAAAGATTTACGGATTATGCAAGGTTGAACGCCCCAAGAAGCCAAATCCTGATGGACATAGAGAAGGATAGGGACGTAAGATGGCCGAAGCCACTAAGGACAGATCCTGAGAAGAGAAATAAGAACCAATACTGCCGATTCCACAAAGACGTGGGGCACGATACCGACGATTGTAGGTAACTGAAAGATGAGATTGAGTTCTTTATCCGCAGAGGAAAGTTAAATAAATTCTGCAAAGATGGGGATCGAGGAAACTCGAGATGGGATTACGATAGGAAAAATGAGGATCATAACCGCAATCAGCAGCCCCGAGGGCCAGTGATCAACATGATCTTCGGTGGCCCAACAACGGCTGGGACAAGTAGAAATTCCAGAAAAGCATATGCACGAGAGGTAATTCACATTGTTGGTGAAGCACCGAAGCGTGCGAAGACGGAAGTCTCGATTGGATTCGATGACTCGGACCTTGAAGGGGTGAAGTTTCCCCACGATGACCCGCTGGTGATCTCACCTGTGATAGGCAACTCCCAAGTGAAGAGAGTCTTGATAGACAATGGAGCCTCAGTGGACATTCTGTTCCATGATGCCTTTTTGAAGATGGGATATACCGAGTCTCAGTTGACACCATCGAATATGCCCATATACGGGTTCAACGGAGTGGAATCGAAAGTCGAGGGAACAATTCAGCTACCCATGACTATAGGGCAGGAGCCACGGGAGGCAACTCAGATGTTAAATTTCTTGGTTATCAAAGCTACATCCACATACAATGCTATCCTAGGTAGGACGGGACTACATGCTTTCAAGGCGATTGCCTCTACCTATCATTTAAAGGTTAAGTTCCCAACCAGAAACGGTGTGGGAGAAGAAAAAGGAGATCAAAAAATGGCAAGGAGTTGTTATGTGGCCGCTTTGAGGCCTGATGGAACTGGGGGGGCAGGTCCTCCCGATTGAGGATATGGATATCCGTGAGGATGAAGAACAAAGAGGAAAGCTAGCAGAGGACTTGATTCCCATACCTTTGGAGTTGGGAGATCCTGAGAAGGTTACTTACATCGGAGCATCTCTGAAAGACCCCTTGAGAAGCAAGCTGATTGCCTTCCTACAAGACAATAATGACGTCTTTGCATGGACAGCAGCCGATATGCCAGGGATAGATCCCCAACTGATAACACACAACTTGAATGTGGATCCGGAATGGAAGACGGTGAAACAAAAGAAAAGAAATTTTGCACCTGAGAGGCAAGAGGCCATAAAACAGGAGGTTGACAAACTCCTAGAGCCAGGGTTCATTGAGGAAATCCAGTTCCCGGAATGGTTGGCTAATCCTGTGATGGTCAAGAAGGCTAATGGAAAGTGGAGGATGTGTATAGACTTCACTGATCTGAACGACGCATGCCCAAAGGACTGTTTTCCTTTGCCAAGGATCGATATGTTGATAGATGCCACGGCTGGGCATGACATGCTGAGTTTCATGGATGGCTTCAGTGGCTACAACCAAATTAAGATGCACAAGGACGACATCCCTAAGGTATCCTTCATCACCGACTTTGGTGTGTATTGTTACCTGGTCATGGCCTTTGGACTGAAGAACGCAGGAGCTACCTATCAGAGGTTGGTAAACAAGATTTTTGCCCATCTCATTGGAAAGACTATGGAAGTTTATGTGGATGATATGTTGGTGAAAAGCCTACACAAGGCAGATCACATTGAGCACCTATGTGAGGCATTTGAAGTGCTGAGGCACCATAAGATGATGTTGAACCCAACCAAGTGTGCTTTCGGTGTTGGGTCAGGAAAGTTCTTGGGTCTCATGGTCTCGAAACGGGGAATCGAGGCTAACCCCGACAAAATCAAGGCTATCTTGGACATGGAACCACCACGTTCTATAAGGGACGTACAGAAATTAACCAGGAGGATTGCTGCATTGGGGAGATTCGTCTCCATATCCGGGGGCAAGTGTTTGCCATTCTTTAAAACCCTGAAGAAGGTAAAAAACTTTGAATGGACAGAGGAAAGCCAAGAGGCCTTTGAGCAAGTGAAGAAGTATATGGCTGAGGCCCCATTGCTAGCCAAGCCAAGTATGGGAGAAATCCTCTATCTCTACTTAGCAATTTCTGGTCAAGCTGTGAGTGCGGTGCTGGTAAAGGAGGAAAGCAAGGTTCAGAAACCCGTATACTATGTGAGTAAAGTTTTACACGGAGCAGAGTTGAACTACTCCACTATTGAGAAGTTTGCCTTAGCATTGGTAACCGCTTCTAGGAAACTACGGCCCTATTTTCAGGCACATAAGATTGAGGTCCTTACAGGACAGCCATTGAGGAATATTTTGCACAGCCCTAAAGCCAGTGGTTGGCTCATTAAGTGGGCAATTGAGTTGGGAGAATTCGATATTAAGTACAAGCCAAGAACGGCCATCAAAGCGCAGGCACTTGCTGACTTCGTGGTTGAATGTACCATTGACAACCAAGAAGCCGAGGGGCAGGAGATACCTCAGGAAGGCAATAAGGAAGACAAAGAACCTACGATCAAAGAGAAAGAATTCTGGATGCTCTATTTTGATGGGGCATCAAAAACAAAAACAAGTGGTGCAGGTCTTGTTCTGCAAAGTCCCGATGGATTCGCGATTGAATACGCCCTGAAGTTGGACTTCCCAACAACCAACAATGAGGCAGAGTATGAAGCTTTGATAGCCGGGCTTGGTCTGGCAGGGGCATTAAGGGTTAAGAATCTTAAAGTTTGTGGAGATTCAAGGCTAGTTGTGGCCCAAGTCAATGGAGAGTTTGAGGCAAGGGATGAAACCATGGCCAAGTACTTAAGGCTTGTGAAGGCAGTAATGACTCAATTTGATGAGTGTTACATAGAGCACATTCCGAGGGAGGAGAACATCAAGGCTGATGCCTTATCCAAGTTCGCCTCCTCCGAGATAGAGAATTACTCTGGAAGTGTCTACTTCCAAGTTCTGAGAGCCCCTACTATCGATTCAAAGTTAGTTGCGCCTATTGATGTCAGGGAATGTTGGATAGATCCCATAAAAGCACACCTCGAGACCGGTTGGCTCCCGACTAATGCCATGGAGGCACGAAAATTGTCTGTGAGGGCTTTAAGGTATGCACTAATTGAAGGGATACTATACAAGAAGTCTTTTGTGATTCCATATCTAAAGTGCTTAAGACCCGAGGAGGCCAAATCAACTATTGAGGAGGTCCATGAGGGGATTTGTGGACAGCACTTGGGGGGCAGGGCCCTAGCTCACAAGATAGTTAGACTCGGGTTCTATTGGCCTGAGATGATGGCCGATGCTAAGGATTACGTGAAAAAGTGTGATCGGTGCCAGAAACATGCACCAGTAGTTAGGCAACCGCCAGAGATGTTGACATCCATCAGCTCCCCCATTCCCTTTGCTATGTGGGGGATGGATATACTTGGGCCATTTCCCATGGCCACTGCACAAAGGAAGTTCTTGATAGTTGCTATCGATTACTTTACCAAATGGATTGAAGCCAAACCGTTGGCCAAGATTACGACCAAGCAAGTCGCGCAGTTCCTGTGGGAGAACGTCATGTGTAGGTATGGAATACCACGAATCCTGGTTACGGACAATGGGTTACAATTCAACAACAAAGAATTTAGGGACTACTGTGATGATAATGGAATTGAGCTTCGGTTTACCTCGGTTGCCCACCCTCAAGCCAATGGGCAAGCTGAGGTTGCTAATCGAATCATCCTTGATGGACTTAAGAAAAGGGTAGAACGCTCTAGGAACACCTGGGTGGACGAATTACTACCCATACTCTGGGCGTACCGCACCACCTGTAAGGTGACCACTGGGGCAACCCCATTCATGTTAGCTTACGGAGCTGAGGCTATAGTACCCGTAGAAATCATGCATACATCTCCACGGGTGGAAGCCTTCGAACCTGACACCAATGAAGAAGGAATGAAGCTGGCCCTCGACCTGATAGATGAGGTGAGGGATGAAGCTCATGCTAGGAATGTTGAACATCAGAAGAAAGCCTCCTTCTACTATAACCTAAGGGTGAAAGAAAGGTTCTTCCGTCAGGGGGACCTAGTACTTAGAAAGATTGAAGCATCCGGAGTTGGACAGAAGGGGAAGCTGGCTCCAAATTGGGAAGGCCCATATCGGGTCAAAGGCACACTGGGACGAGGATCATACAAGTTGGAGACTTTGGAAGGAAACGAGGTGCCTCGCACTTGGCATGCATCGAACCTCAAAGTCTATTATGTTTGATTATCCTAAGTAGGATATAGCTTATATCTAATAGGAAAGTAGAAATAAGGTCGACGAAACCATATCAGAGTTTGCAAACTCCGAATAAGAAGTAGAGTATTATGTAAGGGTTGAACCCATTTCAGAATTTATTAATGCAATTTGGTTTTCTTTACTCAAGTTCTATGTCTGTTATGTATCAAAGCATATTTGAATTGCTAGCCAAGAAAGGCCAAGTACAAATGACAAAATAATTAAGTAAAAGAAAAATCGGAAAAATGCATAAATAAAACCCCGGAGGGTTAGTCCCGTACAAATATACATAAGAAATATTTTTCGATTCGAATTTTTCGAAAAGGAAGGAAAACTTAAAAAATCCAAGTAGGGCAAGAGCCCCATTCAGAAAATCTCGCTCGAAAAATAAAGATTCGAAACAATAATTTTCGATTGCTACTTATCGAATGAAGACCAAAAATGGACTAGTCCCACCTATCAATTTTCATTCGAAAATTGGGTTGTTAAAAAAAAAAAAATGAAAGCCGAACAAAAATGGCGACTGGGAACACAAAAAAGGGCTGGGCCCAATAGCAATCTTCCAATCGGAAATTGTTAAAAAAAAAAAAAAAGGAAAAACCGAGCGGAAATGCCGAGCAGGTAAGAAAAATGGGGTGGTCCCCACTTCAAGTTTTCAATCGGCAAAGGTCAAAAAAAAAAAAAATTTGAAAGAGCCGAACGAAATTGCCGACTGGGAAGAGGAAAGAGGGCTGGGCCCCAAAACAATTTTTCATTCGGAAATTTTAAAAAAAAAATTTGAAAGAGCCGAACGAAATTGCCGACTGGGAGAGAAAAAATGGCATGGCCCACTTGAAATTTTCATTCGGAAAGGAATTTTAAGTGGTCAAATTGCTATTTGGCCCTTGAAGTTTTACACTGGTTACAAATTAATTCCTAAATCATTAGAAATTAAGAAAAATACCAGTGGGTACCCGAAAAATTCCAAATTATTAGGAAAAATTAAGTAAAATACCCGTGGGTACCCGAAAAATTCCTAAATTATTAGGAAAAATTAAGAAAAATACCCGTGGGTACCCGAAAAATTCCTAAATTATTAGGAAAAATTAAGAAAAATACCCGTGGGTACCCAAAAAATTCCTAAATTATTAGGAAAAATTAAGAAAATTACCCGTGGGTACCCGAAAAATTCCTAAATTATTAGGAAAAATTAAGAAAAATACCCGTGGGTACCCGAAAAATTCCTAAATTATTAGGAAAAATTAAGAAAAATACCCGTGGGTACCCGAAAAATTCCTAAATTATTAGGAAAAATTAAGAAAAATACCCGTGGGTACCCGAAAAATTCCTAAATTATTAGGAAAAATTAAGAAAAATACCAGTGGGTACCCGAAAAATTCCTAAATTATTAGAAAAAATTAAGAAAAATACCCGTGGGTACCCGAAAAATTCCTAAATTATTAGGAAAAATTAAGAAAAATACCCGTGGGTACCCGAAAAATTCCTAAATTATTAGGAAAAATTAAGAAAAATACCTTCCACGAATACCTGATCAGTTTTCCTAGAAGTTGGGGGGCAAATGATATGGGCTGAAAATAAGCCCTAAAAACAAATTTAATGTTGCATTAAATGAACCTAAGTTGGTCCAAGGTCAAAGCCCAATTATGAGGCCCAAAACCTTAATAATGATAATAAATTCGTAGCTGTAAAATCAGCCAAATAAAAGACCCCGTATTTGAGTCAACAAGGAAACCAAATCATATCAGAAGTGATCTTCAAGGCATATAATTCTAATACTTATCTTCTTATCTGTTAGAAGGCTCTAGAATTGGGCCTAAGCTGTGGCTTGCCCACCAAGACACCTAATTCTACTCTAACTCCAAGGCATCCAATGCCTATATAAAGGACCTGATCCTTCAACCTAGAACTACGTTTTTTGGCTTGATTCTTGATATATTGTAAAATACGTAGGCATCTTGTGAGGACCCGAGTTAAGTCACGAAACACTTGATCAGCCATTAAAGCTCGAAGCTCTCCCTAACCCTAGCATTCAATACGCAATAAATACACCCTACTTTTTATTCCATAACAAAATTAAATCAAAAAAGATATACTAAATATTACAAAATATAATAATTATGTAAAATGATCAATCAAATTATAGTTCGACTATAAAGTATGGTAAATACAAATTTTTATATAATATATTAATCAATATAATATATAATGGTTGAGTTATAACATATACTTAGATCAATATACCATTAAATCAAAAAAAACAATGATTCTAGATATCATATACATGCACGTGTCATTAAGGTTGTCAAATTTTACATCGAATGAAATATTTAGAAAAATTTAAAATTGAGTTAAAATTAATTCAAAATTGTAATATAAAAAATATTTCAATTTACTCAATTTTTTATTTAACTTCTACATTGAGTAATAAACATTAGACTAAAACTAAAAATTTAAGTTTAAAAGTGTATAAATATATATGTTTAGAAAAAATGAATGAGACGTACAAGGATGACTTTTACTCAATATTAAAAGATTTTGTAATATATCTCAAAATATAGTCTTACATATACGATCAATTTTTTACAACAAAATCAATGAGTTTACATACATTTCGATTATACACGGAAAATTTTACTAAGATAATTATTTATATTATACTCAAATGTTCAATTTAATAAAGTTCATTTCATGCAATTGAAAACTAAATTAATAATTTAACAATCATAAGTATTTATGTGATTATTATCGTATGAAAATTTATTCAAAGTTTATGAAATCTAATCCAATTATAAAATATTTGGTTCAAAAAATTAGTATACAATTTGACAAAATAATTATAAAAACATTCGATAAATCATTAATTACATAATTATTTCAATACATACAACTTCAAATGAAAAATTAGTTCAGTGCCCGTGCCTCGCACAGGGATCTACGCTAGTAAGTAGTATAACATGCGGAATATAAAAGAAGAAAGTCAAAGAGTTTGACAAGATCGATTTATTCTGGTTTGCGATGCCCGCAATCCCCTAACGGATTCAATAATCCGGAGGGTGTTGCACTTTACTCAAGCGTGTAGTAATGCGAAATTTATATCTTGTCCAGGCTACCCTACTTGACAATTTAGCTTTGCAAGTTTGAAAATATTTTTGACATATATGTACTATCGCGATTATATATGAAAAATAATTTACAAATCCAAATGCAATATTATAAATATGCCATTTAAAAATGTCGCGACATTTATTTTCTTCAAATATAATGTCCTTTTTTTGTATAAAATCTTTTTCAAAATTATGTGTCTCGCATATATAATATTTTTTCTTTAAAGCATGCAACCCGTATGGGATTGTAAACTATACACAATCAATTCATCAAAATAAATATCTTGTACGATATTTTTCAAATCGCAATAATTTTACAAACATAAAAATATATTACTCGCACGAATTGTTGAATAATAAATATATTTTAAAAAAATATTTAAAAAACATAAATCATATGTATGTGTGGCTGGATAGATTTTTTTTTTTTTGTCAAAAGAAACTTCACGTTAGTAAATTGTATCAAAATATAATGTTCGGGAAAAAAGAGTTTCTTTCATTCCAGAAAGTTTATCATCTAACCGAAGAGCACGCATGTTGCCTCCGGACATTTAGACAATAATACCTTCAAGTCTAAAAAGATGAACCCCACAAAGAAGGGTCTCGTTAAAACCCCACAAGAGCAAAACCAGTGGGAAAAAAATTCAAGGGGAAAAAGAGTGCCCTCAAAATACAAGAAAACATCGTTATACAAAGTGACTACTAAATAAACTAGAACTTCTTTTAGCATTTGTGAGTCTCCATTGCCATTAGTTGTAGCCGCAGACTTGCCTTCTCTTTCATTCTGCACCTTGACTACACCATTTCGTCCTTTGAGAGTTAAAATTAGTCTTTTTGAGACTTTTTTGTTGTTATTAAACTGTTCTCAATATTTGTCCTCAGTTTTTGTCGCTAAATTGTCTTGTACACCGACATCTCTGGACATTTAGAATAAGACTTTAATGTCTTATAAGATAAAATCCTTAAAATCCAGAATAAAGAACAAACGAAATAAAGAAGACATAATTCGATATATAAAAAGATTATATATGTTATAAAAATAATAAAGGAAAGTATATCTAATAATAAATTATTATTAAAAATGTGTGTAAAAATTTCATAAGAAATGGAAATAAAAAGTCTAACCAAAAAAACTTCGATTAGACACTAAATTAAATCATATATAGAAAATATGATTTAAATTAAACAGACAAGCCAACAAAATAGCACTTGTTTGCCTCTACAAGACCAAAAAATATAAGAATAAAATTAATTTAAAGGAAAATTAAGAAACTTATCTTTGCGAAGCTGATTCAAATTTCAATTCGCATCGGTCGAATATAAAAGTCATTTTGTTGCGGGGTCGGTGATTCGCCATCTTCAATTGTTTTTTGTATGCTGCTATGTGGTGCGAGTGCGTGCAACTTCTCTTTCTTGATCTTTTTATTTTATCACCGCGGGTCTCACTAAAATGTGCCGACGAACTTGTTCAAGCTTTCTTCTTTTCTTCTGTGCTGCTCAATTTTCTACCATGCTCATCAACGCAACCCCGTGTTGATTTTCTTTGTCAATTATTTTTTTTCACCACGATGAAATCCTCAAGAGTCATGAGTCATGACCATGTAATGCTATCCTTTTTTGTTGATATAACCATCGTTACGCTTGGTTGCCGCTGTATTGTTTTTTTAACCATTGAAGCCCCGTTGTTTGTGTTAATAAAAATCCAAAACCCTATAACTAAATGTAATTATCATCCTTCACGAATAATAAAATCCCCTCCTTCTTGCGTCAAATGTTGTTGGAGGAATTTCGTAACAACGCGAAATCGAAGGTATGCTGAAATAGTAAAATGAGTTTATGAGTATGCGTCTGTTTTAGGGGATTAGACTTTATGAAAAATAGAGGGGCTGGACTCGGCAGGTATCTCGATTTGTCTCGTGTATCGGATCCCTTTTCCCAAGATGCCTGCGTACCAATTTATATTGGATCAAGTCTACACAGTTCTGTGAAATTGTGTCTATCTCCAAGAGACTTTAGGGATAAACTTCATTAATGTGGACAATTACTGATTTTATCTGATTAAATCTTGGCATTTTGACATCTTCCTGATTTGAAGAATATCATTTGGAGAGATTTTCCGTTATTTATCAATTGAGATTGATTATTTCCTCGTTTCAGAGAGAGGATAAAACTTAGTAATTAAGAAATAATTATTAATCTGAATTAATAATTAATATTATTAGAAATTTGGAAATTATTAGACATGCCAAAAATATGGCATAACAGACTGTAACTCCCCGTTACTTCCTCACAACCATTTAAGACCTTACGAGTTTATCTTGGAGCGTAGCTTCTCCACTACCTCCTCACAACCACGTAAGAAAAACCACTTACAAGTTTCTCTTGAAACGTAACTTCCCGTTATTTCCTCACAACTATGCAAGTAAAAATCTTTGCGTAGACTTCGTATCTACACTCTTTGCCGATCTTGGGTCTTAGATCTTAGGTCTTCGATCTTAGGTCCTCCTCACGGTGCAAAGACACCCAGCTCCCTGTCGGCGTGTCTAAGACTTAGATCTTAGAGCGAGAATCACCTCACTTCACCTCACGTCAAAGTATATAATACAAGCACTACAACCTGAAATCCCTTTTAAATTTTACGTTTAGTAATGAACCAGTATGAACACTAGATCAAGAAAGCATATATAAATATTAATGAGTTAGACTTAGTGAATATAAATAAAAGCCAAGTATATTAATTTATATAAATATTCGGTTTGGGCCGAATATAAATAAAATTAAATATACAATTTACTTGTGTTAAACAACACAAATAAATATGAGATAGAGCGAGTTAACAATATTCCGTTAAACAAGCTACTAACTCAAGGTATACAAGTGTTAAACACTTGTATGAAATATTATATAGCCAAGATTAACGAATAAATGGTCAAATATAATATTTCTAGGCGTATGCCTGAAATATGCTAATACTATAAATTGGCTTTTGCCACGCTATTATGCATTAAGATAGTAGGAACTCGTAAGTGCGAGTATCATTAAGAAACACGCTATTATACGCTACACACTATTGCGGAAAATTGTAAATAACGGCAAGGGATAAGTCACATGAGGGACTTGTCACGCAAGCGGTATGCAAAATGTGCAGGCAATTAAATCGTGAATGCAACACACACTATATATTAGGCTTTCGCCATGCTATTATGCGTTAAACTAAACACAAACGTACAATAATTTAAATGACAAGAAAGTATATAAATATTATATATATATATATATATATATATATATATATATATATATATATATATATATATATATATATATATATATATATATATATATAGGCTGAGAAAAGTCCTTCAACGCCTTAGCTGCTGCTGGTAAATCTGCCATCTCTTTTGCTGCTGCAAGTTCTTCTTCTACCAGTTTAAGAGTTTGCAAACGTGTTCGCATACACGTTCAAGTACTGAAACACCAAGAAACAACAAACTAAGTAAGAAAATCCGAGTCAGTGAACGCTAACAAGCACTAATGACAAGCACATAAACCAAAAACAAAACACCGATGATCCCTGGCAGCGGTGCCAAAAACTTGTTAACACAAAATCACGCAAGTATACGTGGTCACAAGCAATATAATTCAAGTTCGTTCCACAGAGATCTGGTTAAGTTCTTTTCAGTTAATGCACCTATTCAACAATGTATGATTATAACTCACTGCTAAGATAAATAACAAATTGAGGTTTTAATTATCTAAATTAAACTAAGATGCAAATTATCAAACTAAGAATGAACAACTAACGAGAATTAAACTGAAGTACTTATATGAGAATAAACATGGGACTCTAACTTCATTATCTACTTCACTTAGAGTTGACGCCTTTATTCAATATATATGATGGTTTTGATATCTGAACGGATAACACGAAACAAGTAAAAGTTACCTCTCGGTATAATAATACCAAACTACGCATATATCCACAAAAGAGATAGAAGATGAATAGACACCAATTATGTTTAGACCCTATATCTCTATAAGATTTGAAAAAATAAAGGTTTAAGCACAAGTTATCCACATAGATCACATAGGGCAGCATAATATCTCTATTTACACCACAAATCATGATGTTAAAACATCAACCTATCCTATGCTAGCATGACAAGTTCTAAATCTCAAGATCCACTCTCTTTTCGCAAGAGATTAACAATTCAATTTAGATGTTAGCTACGCATCTAAAAGCATTAAGATTAACCATACGAGGATATCAAGAATTCACCACACATAAATCTTTAAAGCAATCAAACTACTAAGCTACATATATAAATCCGTTAGAATCCCATGACAACGATTAGTTCATAATCGAACCGCTCGTCATCATGGGATCTGATGAAACCATGATAAAAACAAAGTCTGAATAATAATGTATCCTAATAGAAGAAAACAAAAGATGAAGTAGATCTAGATCTCCGTTGCTTGTCACGAGCGTTGGTGAATCCTTCTC
Source organism: Saposhnikovia divaricata (assembly GCA_036435485.1). Lineage (NCBI taxonomy): Eukaryota > Viridiplantae > Streptophyta > Magnoliopsida > Apiales > Apiaceae > Saposhnikovia > Saposhnikovia divaricata. The sequence goes on from CM071600.1 coordinate 172,994,995, forward strand.
CAACTTGTCTCCCTTGATTCTCTGATGTGTTGTGTTGTGTCTTTTTTTATGTCCTCCAAGATGTGTGTTTATAGCCCCAAGTTGCCTCTCCATCAAGCAATTACCGTATTAGAGTTGGAATAGAAGATTGGAAATTTCCGTCTTTGAATGAGATAAGAATTACAATTTCCATGCGTAGGACTGATTCTAGAAAGTACCAGCTGCCCAGAGCAATTACCATACGTATTAGAAGTAGGAATTGTGGTAATTTCCTTGTTAAAATTGAATTTTGCAGGTTCTGGGAATTTTTTGGCGGTGTCAAGCGCGGCCGCGCTCCATTTTAGTGTAAATCGGGCGCCCCCGCGCTCCTTCAAATTCTGACCAATCTGCCAAGCGCGCCCGCACTTCATTTTAGTGTATTTTAGGTGTGCCCGCGATCCTTCAAATTCTAACCATTCTGCCAACTTCAAGAAAATTATCCAAGCTTCGCGTGGACTACTTACGGGCCTCAAACGGACTTGTAGAACTCCAGATATGGCCAAAACAGTGGAGACTGCGCAACCTACCTGAAAATCCGAATTTTCCACAATTTTCTCATTTCTCTTGCGTTTTCTCTTCCGATTCTTTTGCAACTTCCCATTCTTCAATTCTTGAGCGTTATGATCTTCATGATAGCCTAGGGAAATACGCCATCCTTCATTCCTTTGCTCAATTTGAACTCCAAGACTAATAAAAACCACCAATCCTTAGCCGATAATTGCAATCCTGCACAACTACACAAAACACATAAAAAATACAACAAACTTGAGTCCAAGTCAATCAATTTAAGCCGATATGAAGCGATCCAAATGGATATAATATCCACTTATCACACCCCCAAACTTAAACAGATGCTTGTCCTCAAGCATAAACAGACATAACTATATACAACTATCGAGTACCACTTCCGTAGGTGATCACGGTTGCATGTGGCATATGCAACAAGCCCTTTAAACCCCTAGGCAGCCCTAGTGGATGAGTAAGGTCTCGTGAGGGCCTATAGCGAATGTACCCACAAAATCCATCTAACTACAAATGCAATGTAATGCATGAATGCAACTAATATGAAAATGCAACGATCCCCTTCAAACTAACCAAAACCAACGAGCAAGCAAATATCTTAGAGAATGCAACTAAATCCGAATAGAGCTCGACTAAGTCCCCGTATACTAACAATACATGATAAAAACGTGCGTGTGTGCGATGCTCATAAGAAATACTCCCAAAACTAGATCAAAATCATACCTATTCTTCGCCAAGACAATCACAGGTTTATAAATAGAATAGACTGTAGGCACTTCATAACCTAGGAACACCTTCATCCTTACCTGAGTTAGCCAGAAATCCATGCTTTATTACTAACAACAACTACGACACATAATATACAAGCATGCTTATTTAACCGTGCAATGGATGAGACCCCAGAAGGCTTATACAATAATACTCATGTAGCGAGCGTTGGGTTAGTGGATCCCAGACTATAAAAAACCTTAGGTCACTAGGCACAAAGTCCCCGCGAACTTAATTGTTCGAGTATTAAAGAGCTCACCCTGGTTAATTTTGCATAAAAACATTTACATGACTTTTTTTTTCTTTTTTTTTTCGCTTTTTTTCTATTTTTTTTCTTTTTTATTCATTTTTCATTTTTTTTATGCAATCTGGAATGAAAATTCTCAATTCCAACCCTAGATTACTCATATAAATATGAGCTGACTACTAGCCATTTGACACCTAACTTTTATTGACAATTATATACAACTAAGCATGAAATCCATAGTTTCCCCCAAACTTAGACTTAAGTGCTCCTACGCTATCAAAGGAATAACGAAAATTCTAAATATAAACAAGTGATTAAATCTCAAAACAACCAAACAAGCATGACCCTAACCTAGCCTAAAAGCAAAAGATGCTGTGTAAATATTTTGTTTCCGTAACATGCAAGTCAATTCCATAAGAACTATAAATCAACCCTCTATTCATCATTACCACACTCAATAAGAAATCTACCTACCAATCAGAATTAGCTCGTTCTAAGGGATCATGAATGTTTGCACTAAATTACGCAAGCGTACGTGGTCACAAGTAATATATGAATAAGTCGAGTTCGTTCCCACAGAGATCTGGTTATGGTTTTAATTCAGTTATTGTACCTATGCAACAATGTATGGTTTATTACTCACTGCTAAGACAAATAACAAATTGGGTTTAATTAACTAAATTAACTATAAAGTAAATTAACAACTAAGAATTAACTAACTAACAACAATTGAAATTGAATTACGTCTGCAAGAGTAACATGGGATCCTAACTTCATTAAATACTTCGCTTAGATCTGACGCCTTTAATCACTATATGCAATGGTTATGATATCTGATCGGATAACACGAAACAAGTACACGCTACCTGTCAGCATACGTATACCAAACTAAACATACATCCACAAAAGAGATAGAAGATGAATAGACACCAATTATGCTTAGACCCTATACGTCTATAGAATTTGAAAACATAACGGTTGAAGAACAAGTTATCCATAAAGATCACACAGGGCAATATAAGTATTTTCATCTCATACTACTAATCATGTTGATAAACAATCATGAACCTTTGCTAGCATGGCAAGTTCTAAATCTCAAGATCCACTTTCACTTCACAAGAGATTAACAGATTAGATGTTAGCTACGCATCTAAATTCAATAAGCACAACCATACGAGGATATCAATTATACACCACACATAGATCTTTAAAACATCAAGATACTAAAGCTCCATAAATAAATCCGTTAGAATCCCATGACAACGATTAGTTCATAATCGAACCTCTCGTCATCATGGGATCTGATGAAACCATGATAAAAACAAAGTATGAAAAGATACAAATAAATCTAAGTAATTGATATGTAATCGTCTACTCAATTACAATGGTAGGATGTGTTTATATAGACTCTAGAAGTCTTGTCCACCAAGCAATTGCCTTTTTAGAGTTGGAATAGAAGATTAGCAATTTCCGTTCTTGAATGAGAATAGAATTGCAAATTCCATGTGTAGATCTGATTCTGGAATGTTCTATCCGCCCAAAGCAATTACCATACTTATTAGAAGTAAGAATTATAGAAATTTCCTTGTCAAAGTTGATTTTTTGCAGTTCGTCACATAATACGTTTCCTAAACTGATTCTGTTTTTAAGGAAAATTCGTAGCTAACTTTTCTTCAATATTTCTAGGCCGTTCCAATTGTAAGTGGACATCTGGACCACTTTAGAATGATAGAGAATCTCGTTAGCTTCGCGTGGACTGTAAGATCGTCCAAAACGGACTTCTAGAACTCAAGATATGGCCAAAACAAAATCAAAAATTCTGCCTGATTTTCTCCAGCACGCCGCAGCGCCAGTAGCGCCATTGGCGCCAGGAGCGCCAGTCCAAACTGCATAAAACAAGGCTGGGGCGCCAATTGGGGCTCCCGGCTTGGTCCCGATCTGCGAAAATTGGTTTTTCTTCGATTTTTAAGCTTTTTCTTCCGTTCCTTTTGCATGAGCTTCCGTCTTTCATCCTTAATGACTTGTATACTTCTTGGTAGTTGACCTTAGCCTCCATTCTTCATTCCATATCATAAATCAACTCCAAATAACGATGGAAACTACACCTTTAATCGACATTTCTTCAACCCTGCACAATTAAGCAAAACACATCAAAACTACCACAAACTTGAGGCCAAAGCAATCAATTTAAGCCGATTTAGAATGCTCTAAATGGATATAAAATCCATTTATCACACCCCCAAACTTAAACCGATGCTTGTCCTCAAGCATAAACAATTACAAACTATCTAACTAACTAGTACCACTTCCGTAGGTGATCACGGTTGCATTTGACATATGCAACAAGCCCTTTAAACCCCTAGGCAGCCCTAGTGGACGAGTAAGGTCTCGTGAGGGCCTATAGCGAATGTACCCACAAAATCCATTTAACCTAATGCAGTGCAATGCATGAATGGAACTAATATGAAAATGCAATTAATATCCTACCATACCTTCAGATCCTCTCATGCCATATCAACTTAAGAATCAAAGTAAATACGCAATGTCTTGGTGTCGAAAGTGCAAGTATTCACATAGTCTACTCAATGAACATGCATAAGTTCTCACAAGTCCATGTCAAGTGTAAGAATAAGTTAGTAACCATGCTAAGCCTACAAGAGCACATCTTTGAGACAAAACTCGGGATCTCATATGCAAAAACAAGCAAACACTCACAATCCACTCATAAAAGAATATTCACTCAAGAACAAGGGTAAGTGTATCACTCAATTCCAACAAAATCATATGCATGCTTGACAATTGGTATCAATCTAACTCTTAACACAACATACATCAATGACGATAATCAAAAGGTCTTTATTTGTGTTGTAACGGGGCTAGGGACAAGGTATGTCAAATAAGCCAAAACAGGTGAAGTGTCAAAAGCTAGTAAGTACCATAATAAACCATACACAACACCCTACTTTCCCCCCACATAATTTTTACTAACACAAACACTTGACTAGTCGATTGAAATAGGATCACAACAAACACAAACATGCTCTCATAATATATTTTTTTTTCTTTTTTTTCTTCTCTTTTTTCTATTTTTTTTTCTTTTTTTCTTTTCGAGAGCTAAATATAACACAAACAATAACAATGATCCCACAATTTTATTACACATGCCAACTATCAAGTAAACAAACCCAATTTTCAATATTTCCCCCAAAAGTAAGATCAACAATAAACCCCTCCTTGCACACCTTATTACTCCCTTAAGCACTCTACTAGCCTTTGACAATGTGGGTTCAAATTAATGTAAGGCCAATACAAGAAAAAGGTCTAGGCAAGTAATGTGGTATGTCGCCGAAAAAATAGGATTAAGCTCAACGGGTTAATTAATTGATCATGTAAATATGGTGTGGTAATATGGGAAAATATGCGGTTATTCCTAAATGCCTTTATCATTTTAATCGTCAAATAATGTCATGCGTTTCAAGAAAGACCTCAAACAACTGTTAGCAATGCAAACAATCCGTGGACACTCAAGCAAACGAATAATTTGCAACAAATATGCAATAAGGCTCAAAAACTCACTTGGTGGAAAAACATACTCAATCCCAAGCAAAAATCTCTCTAACGCACCTACTTGTATTCAAAGCATGCAAACTAAATCATCTTGCACATATTCATGTCCTTCTAATTACTCACAACATTCAATAAATCTACTAGTTTCAAATTACTAGTGTATGTGTGTGCACAAGAACAAAGCATACCACTTCTCAACAAAAGCGTCAACAACACAAAATTCCTATCAATGCATGGGTGCATATGCAAACTATTATGAACTCACATGATATATAAAAATTGAATGTCCTATATGAAACAAACGTAGATATCACGAACATAAATGCATAATTTACTACTAATATGCAAAGCATGAAATCCTACATGAACACAATGACTCAAAATCACAATTATATACACTACTTATCCCTCAAACCACCCCCAAACTTAAAATAATCAATGCCCTCATTGAATGGAAGTAAATACGAGGGAAAGTAGAAAACATACCAGTATACAACAATGCTTGGGTTGCCTCCCAAGAAGCGCTTCTTTAACGTCAATAGCTTGACGTTACTTCCAAGCCTCCATTAAGGATGATAATAGTTTGCCTGGTCATCTCTTCGTGAAACTTCATCGTCATCACGGCGGCACACTTTCTGCCCCTTCTCCTCGCTTGGCCTATTCGTATAACAAATATGTCCTATTCCAATGCCTTCATCTGCTGACCCAAAATCTGTCAATTTGTAGAACAACACACACTCGCGGGCTTCGCTTGAATATAATGGAGGAGGATAAATGTAAGTTGCTGAAGCCTTTGGTTCCTCAAAGAGAACTTCCTCCATTGGCTCTAATGCGCTACCTCCATCTTCACACTTTGAGACAAGTAGAAGACCTGCATCTGTCCCATGGTCATCAGCCTCTTGGTACGCACATACCAATTCTTGAAATTTGTGCAGCTCATCAGTGTCTATCCCAAATAGTGCCCTTTCCAAAGCATCCACCTCACCAGCATGATCAAATTCCTCACATAACTTGTGAACGCTCACCTCACCTTGGAATTTGTCTTCTTCAATTAAGCATGCAATACCTTGCTCCAATTCACCATTATTTTCTGGAATTGCCTCTGGTATGAATTGCTGATTCTCTTGTTCCAAGGCACTCCTAACTTGAGCAACTATTATTTCCAAAGATTTGATAGACGCCTCGTTACTCTTTACACGCATCCTAATCTCCTCTAGAGTCTCTTGTTCCAATGATCTCACAGCTTGAGCAACTAGTGTCTCCAAAGATTTTAAAGACTCCTCGTTACTCTTTACAAGACTTCTAAGCTCCTCCATAGCATCAACCTCATCTGATTGAAAAGTAGGAGTAGGTTGCTGATGTTGAAACTCTTCATTACCAAAAAAATATGACATATTTGGAACATCTTGCTGGTACTGTTGAGGATGGTACTTAAAATATGGTTGTTCCTCATAAGTGACATATGGATCAACTCCTTCGTAGTAACAATATTGTGAGGGATCATGAACGCCAAAACACCGCTCACATTGATAAGGCATGGATGTCCTCGAATATGCCCACCATGGCAACTCCTCGCATGCCATCTTCAAAAACTCAAGTACCTGAAACACAACGAACTAAACAAGATAGTTAAGAAAAAAAAAATCTGAGTGAGTGAACTCTAACGACCACTATTGACAAGCACATAAACCAAAAATAAAACACCGATGATCCCCAGCAGCGGCGCCAAAAACTTGTTTGCAATAAATCACGCAAGCGTACGTGGTCACAAGTAATATATGAATAAGTCGAGTTCGTTCCCACAGAGATCTGGTTATGGTTTTAATTCAGTTATTGTACCTATGCAACAGTGTATGGTTTATTACTCACTGCTAAGACAAATAACAAATTGGGTTTAATTAACTAAATTAACTAGAAAGTAAATTAACAACTAAGAATTAACTAACTAACAACAATTGAAATTGAATTACGTCTGCAAGAGTAACATGGGATCCTAACTTTATTAAATACTTCGCTTAGATCTGACGCCTTTAATCACTATATGCAATGGTTATGATATCTGATCGGATAACACGAAACAAGTACACGCTACCTGTCAGCATACGTATACCAAACTAAACATACATCCACAAAAGAGATAGAAGATGAATAGACACCAATTATGCTTAGACCCTATATGTCTATAGAATTTAAAAACATAACGGTTGAAGAACAAGTTATCCATAAAGATCATACAGGGCAATATAAGTATTTTCATCTCATACTACTAATCATGTTGATAAACAATCATGAACGTTTGCTAGCATGGCAAGTTCTAAATCTCAAGATCCACTTTCAATTCACAAGAGATTAACAGATTAGATGTTAGCTACGCATCTAAATTCAATAAGCACAACCATACGAGGATATCAATTATACACCACACACAGATCTTTAAAGCATCAAGATACTAAAGCTTCATAAATAAATCCGTTAGAATCCCATGACAACGATTAGTTCATAATCGAACCTCTCGTCATCATGGGATCTGATGAAACCATGATAAAAACAAAGTATGAAAAGATACAAATAAATCTAAGTAATTGATATGTAATCGTCTACTCAATTACAATGGTAGGATGTGTTTATATAGGCTCTAGAAGTCTTGTCCACCAAGCAATTGCCTTTTTAGAGTTGGAATAAAAGATTAGCAATTTCCGTTCTTGAATGAGAATAGAATTGCAAATTCCATGTGTAGATCTGATTCTGGAATGTTCTAGCCGCCCAAATCAATTACCATACTTATTAGAAGTAAGAATTATAGCAATTTCCTTGTCAAAGTTGAATTTCTGCAGTTCGTCACATAATACGTTTACTAAACTGATTCTGTTTTTAAGGAAAATTCGTAGCTGACTTTTCTTCAATATTTCTGGGCTGTTCCAGTTGTAAGTGGACATCTGGACCACTTTAGAATGATAGAGAATCTCGTTAGCTTCGCGTGGACTGTAAGATCGTCCAAAACGGACTTCTAGAACTCAAGATATGGCCAAAACAAAATCAGAAATTCTGGCTGATTTTCTCCAGCACGCCGCAGCACCAGTAGCGCCATTGGCGCCAGGAGCGCCAGTCCAAACTGCATAAAACAAGGCTGGGGCGCCAATTGGGGCTCCCGGCTTGGTCCCGATCTGCGAAAATTGATTTTTCTTCGATTTTTAAGCTTTTTCTTCCGTTCCTTTTGCATGAGCTTCCGTCTTTCATCCTTAATGACTTGTATACTTCTTGGTAGTTGACCTTAGCCTCCATTCTTCATTCCATATCATAAATCAACTCCAAATAACGATGAAAACTACACCTTTAATCGACATTTCTTCAACCCTGCACAATTAAGCGAAACACATCAAAACTACCACAAACTTGAGGCCAAATCAATCAATTTAAGCCGATTTAGAATGCTCTAAATGGATATAAAATCCATTTATCAATGAAAAATGCATGTTATGCAAATGCAACTAAAATGAACTCACATGGTATAAAAAAATAAAAAAAAATAGAATATCCTAAATGAAACAAACGTAGATAACACGAACATACATGCATGATCTACCACTAATACGCAAAATATGATATCTATATGAACACAATAACACATAATCTTTGGCGGGTATCTGTTGAAGGGAGAGGCTAACTACCGGTGGGAATCTAAGAGAGATTTCGAGGGAGCAGGAATAGTGACTTGGGAGAGATTTAAGGAATTATTTTTTGAAAAGTATTTTCCTGTCTATATGCAAGGGCAAATGGTGATAAAGTTTTTAGAGCTGAAGCAAGACAATATGACTGTAGCTGAGTACGAGGAAATTTTTTTAGAATTGTCTAGGTTTGTTCCGCATTTTGTAGATACGGAACTGAAAAGAGCTAGGAGGTTTCAATATGGTCGGAAACCGTGGCTTCAGAAGAAAGTGAAACCGTTTGAAGTAACGGAATACAGTAATCTAGTACAGAAGGCTTCTATCATAGAGAAGGATGATTACTTCAATCTGAGGGACAAGAATTCGAAGAAGAGGAAAGCAGAAAGCTGGGGGGGAGGGAATTCAGATGTGGGAACCTTTCAGAACCAAGCTTATAAGAGACCAGGAAGTCAGCAGAGGTTTAACTCGACAGTAAGTGGAAATAATGGGCTGAGCGGCAGACAGGGAAGTGTGACTCAATCTTCTCCATTTCCAGATTGTGAGACTTGTGGGAAAAGGCATGCAGGAATATGTCTAAAAGAAGGAGGAAGGTGTTATAGCTGTGGCCAAGAGGGGCATCAACAGCTAAATTGTCCCAGGAAAAGAGTAGTTTGCTACAAATGTGGAAAGGAGGGTCACATCTCTAGAGACTACAAAACGTCAACAACGGGACCAACGGCATCACGACAAAGTGGCGGCGCTAATAGCATCCAATCAACCGGTAGGAATTTTAACATGACATTGGCCGATGGCATAAAGGCGATGGACGAGATAGCAGGTACACGTTTACTTATTATCGTAAATGCGTATATAAATGATGAGCCGATATGAAAATAGAGGTATGATAAAGAACGGGAGAGGAGTATCAGAAATAGAATAGACGATATAGCATAAGGATTTATATTTGAGATATGAGAGCGTAAAACTGGTAAAAGTGATAAGAAGATATTGGAGAGTAGAGTTCGAGATAAGCGACCTTAGTTATTGCTTACCTTGATTCCGAGGACGGAATCCTTTTAAGGAGAGAAAGACTGTAATAACCCTAGTTTCTGTACTTAAGAAAAATTTCATTGTTGGGATGAATAGTGCTTTGCATGGATGAATAGTGAAATTATGGATGAATAGTGATTTTGTGGATTAAGAAAATTTTCATGTCACCCTATGTACGGGATAGGAAATGGATATTTCGAAGTTATATTAGTGATCTACGATGTAAATAAGTGTATGTAAACGCGATCGGAATTCAGAAAATCCAAACTTTATTTTTATGGAATATTTGACTGGGCAGTGAGGAGCAGTCCAGTGCGATCAAGACAAGTGAGTTATTTAAATCAAGGTTTATATATTTTATGATTTTATTAAAGGTGATTTAAGGATTTAGAATGAAAACCCCTGAGTTTGTATAACGAACGTTCTAGGAATCGCTAGAACTTTACAACGAGATTAAGCGATCAAACAAACGCGTAACGAACATTAAACACAACACAAACACAGCTACATTACATGTGAGATCAGCCATGCAAGATTATAAGAGGATTAAGTGTGAAAGCAAGCAAGAACAAGTGGCTTAGTGAGGTGTTTGATCAAGAACAAGACAACAAGGCACCCTGTCATCACATTTCTACACACCACACATGCTTGACACTTGGATCAAGGGGGATTAAGAGAGTGTTAACATCTGATATATGTCACAAATATCACACAAATCACTTTATTTACCAACTAGTCAAGAGAAAAAGAAAGAAAAGACCAACCAAAGCCGTTTAGCAAAATCTGGACATATTCTGTTCTTCAAGAAGATGGCGTTCAAAACCCTAGCTAGGAAGCTTCAAATTTAGTGATCTATAGCTCAAAAGAAAGCCCTTGATTAGTAAAAGGTATGGTTAAAATCTTAGATTCAAATATTATTCTTAGCTATGTCAAAAGTTCATTCAAAGAGGAGGGTGAATAGTAATGAATAGTAACTTAACTTGTTTTTCTTGTTTTGTTCTTAAGGATTAAGCTTTGTAAGGACCACCTAAGGCTTTTTAAGTGATTGTAAGCACTTTTAGTGTTGCTATAGCATTAAGGAAGGTATAAACCCTAACCTTACATTTTATTTTTATGAGTTTTCTGGTTAGTTTTGAGATGGGTTCATGAATAATTCATGTTAAGGGATTTAGTCGTTGTTTGGCTTTGTAATGATATGTAAACTGTTGAGTGGTGGTTTTGAACCTTACCACTGGCCTTAGAGGTCTTTGATGAATGTTAGTTGATGTTGAGGATGATTGGTTTGCCTTGTATGGCTTGTTTGAGGAGTAACAAAAATGGAAATGCTTGATTTAGATCCGTCGTAATGCCCAAATTTTGTGAGCCACCTTGACAGTAGGAACCCGAGATCATAACTTTGTGTTTAGAGTGACCACTGCATATGGTTGTGTAGATATTGTTGTCTATTTTATTTGGCCGCAAGAATCATGTTAAAAGAATTTACGGTTTAGGAGATATGACCATTTTAGTGAATGTTGTTCGAGGAATGGAATTGCAGAAATGTACTTACTTTGAGGTATGAATGAGACCCTTAATAGTCGATTTATAATATGAAATTTTGAGGATAAATACTAAGTTCAGTTAGAAAGGTTTGTGAGAAGGTTTCGAGTTAAAAACATTATTTTCCGAGTTTATAAAAATGCATAAGCCGAGGTTGCGCAAGTGGAAAAGCCCTTTAAGGAAGCAACACTATTCATTGCAAAACCCCTGCCCTGTTTTGGTAAATTCCGAAAAATTAGTCCTCTGACCAGAGCCAAATCTTGAGTTGGTTACCTTCTAGACATTCTTTAGATCGTGCACGCGGAAACGGTGCATCATTTGAGTTAACGGTTATGGAGTTATGAACGTTTTAGTAAAAGTGGTGCAAATAGTAAAAATCCGCAGTTGACCCAACTTTGAAAATACATTTCACATATTTAGACCCGTGTTTTCGAATTGAAACTTTTATGATAAATACTACAAAAATGAAAGATGATTTTAGAAGTGGTTTCGTATTTAATGATGCTTCCAGTGATTTATTAAAAGTGTTGGAGTGCAAGTTGAGGAATAGTAATTTTCAGGAAAGTCAACTCTAGAGGTACTACTTTGACCATCCGTTTTGGCTAAGTTAAAAGAGGAATTTCGAGTCGACTAAAACACAAAACTTGTTAAGAATTATCAAGGCAACATGTTGGTGTGAAGAATGAGGTTATAAATGGTTAAGTATAACATGGATTTGAGGAACGATTTCGGACTGAACTTATGACTAAGGTGTTTGTCGGTTAACATGGACTTAGTATGAGTCTAGAGGGACCCCTTAGTGCTTTGTTTATGATTGGCTTAAGTGTCTGAGCTTTGAGTTATAAGAGGATCGTATAGGGGATTAATCGCGTGTTTCTTGACTTTGTTTAGATTGTCGGACCCCGCTAAGAGCCCTTACTACATCCGGAGCACCAGGCAACTATATTAAAACCTTACTCTATTTGTTCAGAGTATGTATGTTTCAATGTATGGTATATGTTAATTCAAAATTTTTTAACTACAAGTTGCGAGTATTTTATCTCGTTACTCAAATACCGGATATTAATGCAACTGAATGCATGTATATAAATATTATTGTTGTGAATGTTATCCGGAGTGTATATAAGTATAGTAGTATGTATTAGAATTATTGGTCCATATGATTGGGACAAGTATCGAGGTACATTGTTCATACTCGAAGGGAGATAAAATGTTTTGGAAAACTATCTTGTTATTAAGGGGGGGTGTAACACCCCCTTCCTTAAATGAGAGGAGATATTACATAAAATCCATAACCTGCAACAGAGCTCTAAAATAATCTCTAAATAAATGATTAAGTCTAAATAATGCTGGAAGTCCATAAGTCCTAATCAATGGAATAAGGGTATTTGTCCGTCACACAATCCCAGATCCCCCTAAGCACCTGCCAGAAAAAGAATACGACATGAGCCAATTGCCCAGTACAGATTTAGAGTACATTTTATAAAACAGAAAAATAGTTATGTATATTTGACGGTTTATAATAAAACATTTGTTTCAAAAATAAGCATGGCTGAAGCAACGAGGGGTTATGATATTTCATACCGAGATCAGAACAGAACAGTTACAATACACACATCATAGGGTACCTAATGTGTGCAACAAATCGGATAACGTGTACGGCATATACAACGTCACCGCAAAATCAAATCACAAATCAAATCAAACTCTTGGTGCACCCACGTAACCTAAAACAAATATCAAAATGCTCAAAAACTCGCCACCTGCGCTATCAGAAGGATACGCCGTGACCAATAACACTACCACGGAAGTGTCATGTCACTGGTGCCGCAATGACATGGACGTAGTACCCCTACAGCTGGTTAACTCGGTATACCCTATATCACTAAGGGTTCAACGAAAATATTTTTTTGCAAAACTTTGTAAATCACATAAAACAGATATTCCAAATATTTTAACAAATATTTAAACTTACAATTTTAGAAAGCACAGAAACATATATTTGAATATTTTTCAAAACAAATATTTACATAATTTTTAAAAACCGCAAAACAAATATTTGAATATTTTGAAAGAGGTTTAAAAATACCTTTAGAAGTTGAAACAGTCAGATCGCGATAAAATAAAACAAACGGATTTGAGAGCAAAACGAATCAACTATAAATATTTCTAATTAAGAGTAGCGCTGAATAAAAGGAGAGAAAATCCGTACCTCGAAAATAACGATCTCAAACACTCAAAAATTCAAAAACGATCTGATAATTTTTTCCGCTCCCAATCTAATTAGAAAATATAATTTATAATTAAAATTCATTCTTCTATATATTACAAAGGACCCGCATGCAAAGTCACAGAGCTCATTCTTTATTTATAAAATACATCGAACTAATTTGTACGTGACAATCGAATAAATAAATTAATTTTACAGATAAAATTTCACTAAAACACTCTTGGATCTAAAAACCATATTAATACAAGTACAAAAATTCTGACTTCTAAACCAGACTAGAAAATTAAAGAAATTGCCTAGTTGCTTTACGAATTTAAGAAATCAAATAAATATAATAACAAAATTCATTGTATTCTATACATGTTTATTACAATAGTATTAAAATATATAACTTTAGAATCTTAATATACATAATTATATACTAATAATCAAATACATAGATAATTAATAAACTAATATAAAAATATGTTATACAAAAGATTAACTCTCAACAAAATAATAATTACTATAAAATATCATCACTGTAAACTCAAACAAACACGACCATAAAATTAGTTTCAAGAAGTACGATATATATAAATCAATCACCAAATCAAAATCATGTATATAAAAATTAAATAATATCAATTATGGAAAAAAACTTGATCTAGACTACAGAAGGAACGAAGGACACCACATTCAACTTAAGTATCTATTTTATATTAATAATGGTACAATTCTATAAGACCAGATCATACATGGTGTTGTAAAAAAAACAATACCTCACTGCCTTTATACAATTGCACGACACACAGTGCACAACCTCCTTTTATCGTCTCCTCTCGGGCGGCTCGCAGTAACTTTTCCGAAGGATTTATGTTTTGTGAAAATAAAGTGGGTTCTAATATGTATTTATATAAATAGCCACCAATCACGAACTGCGACTAGAATTCTATGACCTATTTTCTTTTTCCCTTTTTTCTAAATCTTTTCTAATTAGTTGATTAAATATTACGACTATTATTATTATTATTATTATTATTATTATTATTATTATTATTGTTGTTGTTGTTGTTGTTGTTGTTGTTGTTGTTGTTGTTGTTGTTGTTGTTGTTGTTGTTGTTGTTGTTGTTGTTGTTGTTGTTGTTGTTATTATTATTATTATTATCATTATTAAATATCCGAAATTCCTATATATTACATATACATATATACCACTTAAATTCGTTTAAATATTACTTCGGTCCTATTACAAAATAATACGCCACGTTAGGGTGGACTGTATATTATTTTTCATTGCTAAGTGTATACCATTATCAAATCTTAAATTACTTAAACCAAATACATCTGTTTGATATATTTATGGATAATTCCCAGGTCTCGGAGGAGTCACAACGGTCTCACTTAATACCCAATTCCTAGACAGAATTCTCCATAGTCAACATTAAAAAGAGTATCCAATTTTCGTAACGAATTCTATGAAACTTGGTACGTCACGTTAGGGTGATCTATATACCTTTCAATATTCGTAATTTAATTTAAGAATTTTGTTCTAGTAATTTCTACAACCTTTTTAAAATCCTGTAAATAGTATGCCACGTTAGGTGATCATATATACCATCTACATTATTTAAAAAGTTATATTACATACAAAATAATGGAGACCGTGGGATTTAATTCATAATTAATTCCCTCACCGTTAACACAATATCACGCAAGTATACGTGATCACAAGTAATACAATTAAGTTCGTTCCACTGAGATCTGGTTAAGTTCTTTTCAGCTAATGTGCATATTCAACAATGTATGATCTTAATTCACTGCTAAGATAATTAACAAATATGGGTTTTAATTATCTAAATTAAACTAAGATGCAGATTATTAAACTAAGAATGAATTACCTAATGAGAATTATAATCAGATTACTTATATGAGAATAAACATGGAATCCTAACTTCATTATCTTCTTCACTTAGAGTCGATGCTTTTAATCAATGCATGTGATGGTTTTGATATCTGATCGAATAACACGAAACAAGTAAAAGTTACCTCTCGGTATACTAATACCAAACTACGCATGCATCCATAAAAGAGATAGAAGATGGGTAGACACCAATTATGTTAGACCCTATATCTCTATAGAATTTGAAAACATAAAGGTTTAAGCACAAGTTATCCACTTAGATCACATAGGGTAGCATAATATCTCTATTTATACCACAAATCATGATGTTAAAACATCAACCTATCCTATGCTAGCATGGCAAGTTCTAAATCTCAAGATCCACTCTCGTTTAGCAAGAGATTAACGTATTAGATGTTAGCTACGCATCTAAATTCATGAAGCACAACCATACAAGGATATCATGAATTCACCACACATAAATATTTAAAGCATACAAACTACTAAGCTACATAGATAAATCCATTAGGATCCCATGACAACGATTAGTTCATAGTTGAACCATTCGTCACCATGGGATTAGATGAAAACATGATATTAAACAAGATATGAAAGAAAGAAGCAATAATATTAATAAAACAAGAGTTGAGAGAGCAAATCTATAATCCAAAGTATACAAAAGATGAAGTAGATCTAGATCTTTGCTTGTCACCGAGCTTGAATCCTTCTCCACTTTTCTCTCTTGCAGTTCTGCGTTACAATAATAAAAATTTGATACAAATTACATGGTAGGATGTGTTTAAATAGACTCTAGAAGTCTTGCACAGTAATAAATTACCTTCTATTACAATTAGAATTCGATTAAGGTACCAAAAACTGCCCAAAATACAATTAGAATTAGAAAAAGGGCAAAACAGTAATCTTTCAGCCTTGCTTCACAAAGAACACGTGCGCGAATATTAACTACGCGCTCCCTGCACCTGCTATCTATCCCAGGTTGTAGAAAATCTCTCAAGCTTCGCGTGAGCTGTAAGATCGCTGAAAACGGACTTCTAGAACTCCAAATATGGCCAAAACAGTGAAGACTGCGCAACCTTCCCGGAAAATCCGAATTTTAATCAATTAATCCTCCAAAAACGATAGAAGCATCAACCTTAATCGATATTCTTGTAAATCTGCACAACTAAATAAAACACATCAAAACTACAACAAACTTGAGTCCAAGACAATCAATTTAAGCCGAATTGAAGCGATCCAAGTGGATATAAAATCCACTTATCACTCACCCACTTAGAATTTTTTACTAATTGTTAGAGGAACCAATAGGTTTTAAGATTTGTGCAACCCTCTGATTATGTGTTATATGTATGATTCTCAGGATTAGATCATTATGGGCTTTAATCCACTATTCACCATACTTAAGGATAACAAACTTACTGAACTAAACTATATTGAATGGAAACGTAATTTGGACATAGTGTTGACTGCCGAGGAGTACAAATTTTGCATTTATGAACCCAAGCCAGATCGACCTGCTGAAGATACTCCCAAAAGTCTTGTGTTTTGCATTCTGGCAGCAATGTCGTGTGTTTTGCAGCATCAGCATCAGGCTATGGCCGCAGCTTCAGATATGCTCTTTAATCTTAAGGAACTTTTTGGAGAACAGAATATGGCTGCTAGGTAAGTAGCAGTGAAGGCTTTAATGAACACTCAGATGGCTGAAGGAACACCTGTAAGGGATCATGTTCTCAGGATGATGTCTCATCTGAATGAGATGGAGATCCTTGGTGCTGATATTGATGGGGAAACCCAGATCGATATCATCCTTATGAGTCTGCCCAAAAGTTTTGAGCAGTTCCGCTTGAATTACACCATGAACAAAATGATGTATAGTCTTGCGGAACTTCTGACAGAACTTCAGGCAGCTGAATGACTTTTTAAGTAGAATGTTCAAGTGAATGTGGCTGAGAAAGCTTCTTCCTCTAA
Organism: Saposhnikovia divaricata; assembly: GCA_036435485.1. Classification (NCBI taxonomy): domain Eukaryota; kingdom Viridiplantae; phylum Streptophyta; class Magnoliopsida; order Apiales; family Apiaceae; genus Saposhnikovia; species Saposhnikovia divaricata. Next base: position 173,012,448 of record CM071600.1, read on the forward strand.
GCCGAAAGGAAAGAAGAAGAAAAAAGTTCAGACACAGAGAGCTGGAAAGGTTGCTAATGCAGTGGGAGTTCAAGGTGCTGTGAAAAAGCCTAAAGGCAAGTGCTTTTGGTGCAAGCAGTCAGGTCACTGGAAACAAGATTGTCCTCTTCCTAAGAAGATAAACAATACTGGTATGTCTCTTTCTCTAGTTACAGAAACATATATAGCGGCTATATCTACGAGCACTTGGTGCGTAGATACAGGAGCCACTAACCATGTTTGTAACACTATGCAGGGGTTCCAACAAACCAGAATGCTTAGAGATGGCAAGATATATGTGTACATAGGAGATGCTACGAAAGTAGTAATAGTTGCAGTTGGAATAATTACTTTATCTTTTGGAGATGATAGGATTTTGGTTTTGAATAATTCTCTTTATGTACCTTCGTTTAGAAGGAATTGATTTCAGTTTCTAAACTTGCTATGGATGGTTATAATGTTTGTTTGGATCATAATGTTTCTATTATGATGAATAAACGAGTTATATGTTCTGGTACATTGCAAGACAATTTATATATTATTAATCCTATCCAACCAGTGCTGCAATAAAAGGAAAATAATAACATTCTTTCTAGCTCAAATAAAAGAAAGAAACCTTCTGAATTGAACTAAACATATCTTTGGCACTTAAGATTAGGTCATATTAACTTGAGGAGGATTCAAAGACTAGTAGATGGGCCATTAGGCTCGTTGGCAGTGGAGCCATTTCTGGTTTGTGAATCCTGCTTGGAAGGTAAGATGACTAATAGACCTTTTAAAGGAAAGGGGAATAGAGCCAAAGAAGTATTAGAATTGGTTCATACTGATTTATGTGGACCTTTGAGTATCCAAGCAAGAGGAGGTTATGAGTATTTTGTCACTTTCATTGACGATTATTCTAGATATGGATACATTTATTTGTTGCGCCGTAAGTCTAAGTGTTTTGAAAAATTCAAAGAGTACAAAGCAAGTGCGGAGAAGCGACATCTTGGAAAATTTATCAAGTCACTACGATCAGATCGTGGTGGCGAATACTTGCTTGGAGAATTTAGGGAATATTTATCAGAAAATGGGATTACATCCCAGTTGTCTACACCTGGCACACCTCAGCAGAATGGTGTAGCAGAGAGAAGGAATCGGACTCTTTTAGAGAGTGTTAGATCGATGATGAGTTATTCAGATTTACCCAAGTCGTTCTGGGGATATGCTATAGAAACAGCGGCTTACCTTCTGAACTTGGTACCTTCTAAGTCGGTTCCCAAGACTCCAATAGAATTGTGGACTGGTAACAAACCAAGTCTAAGACATATTCGGATTTGGGGTTGTCCAGCACATGTGCTGAACAAAAACGCAACCAAGCTAGAATCTCGTACAGAAGTAAGGCTGTTTGTAGGCTATCCCATGGGAACGAAAGGTTATTCATTTTATAGTCCTAGGGATCGAGATGTCATTGTTAGCACCAATGCTAGATTCTTAGAGGAAGACTATATTATGAATCATAAACCCATGAGTAGTATCGTTTTAGAGGAACTAGTGGGAAGGACAGATAATCCCCAAGTGCCAATAGTACAATTAGAACAACCACAAGAAAATGCACAACTTGACACTAATACTGCACCAGTGCCTCGTCATAGTAGGAGGGTTGTTCAACAACCAGATAGATTCATGCTTTTGGGAGAGTCCTTGGACTTGGTCTCTGGCGAACATGATGAGGATCCCAGGACATACGAAGAGGCAATTCTAGATAAGGATGTAGATCTATGGCAAAAGGCAATGGAATCTAAGTATTACAATCAAGTTTGGGAGCTCATGGAACCACCCAAAGGAGTAAAACCCATTGGATGTATGTGGATCTACAAGAAGAAAAGAGGATCTGACAAAAAGGTAAAAGCCTAGAAAGCACGACTTATTACGAAAGGGTATACTCAGAAAGAAAGGATCGATTATGAGGAAACCTTTTCACCGGTTGTTATGCTTAAGTCGATCCGGATTCTTTTATCTATAGCAGCTCATCTCGATTATGAGATTTGGCAAATGGATGTCAAGATAGCTTTCCTTAATGGAAGTATTAAGGAAACCATCTATATGCAGCAACCAAAAGGATTCATTAAGGAAGGCCATGAGCATCTGGTATGTAAGCTTAAGAGGTCTATTTATGGAATAAAACAAGCTTCTAGGGACTGAAATATTCGTTTTGATCATACAGTCCAGTCATATGGATTTGATCAAAGTCCAAGCGAATCATGCGTGTATAAGAGAAGTGAGGGTAATGCAGTGGTTTTTCTAGTACTATATGTAGATGATATTTTACTCATTGGAAACAATGTTGAGATGTTGTCATCAGTAAAGGCATGGTTGTTCAAATAATTTGACAAGAAGGACTTAGGTGAAGCGGCATACATCCTTGGGATCAAAGTAGTAAGGGATCGCAAGAAAAGGATGTTGGCTTTATCTCAAGAGCCCTACATTGATGATGTATTAGCTCATTTTAACATGCAGAACTCCAAGAAAGGTTTTCTACCTTTTAAGCATGAAGTTGCTCTATCTAAGAAGCAGTGTCCTTCGACACCTAAGGATATAGAAAGCATGAAAGCAGTTCCATATGCCTCAGCATGTGGAAGCTTAATGTATGCTATGTTATGTACGAGGCCTGACATCTGCTTTGCTGTAGGCATGGTTAGTAGATATCAGTTGAACCCGGGTCAGGAACATTGGAGTGTAGTAAAAACTATACTCGAATACCTGAGAAGGACTAAGGAGTATATGTTAATTTACAAGGCCTCAGATCTATTTCCTTTTGGATATACTGATTCACATTTTCAATTAGATAGGGATAAGAGGAAATCAACCTCGGGATATGTTTTTACTTTGGGAGGTGGAGCCGTTATATGGAGGAGTTTAAAGCAGAAATGCATAGCAGAATCCACCATGGAAGCCGAGTACGTGGCGGCCTCTGTGGCTGCAAAGGAGGCTGTGTGGTTCAGGAACTTCCTTTTGGACTTGGATGTGGTACCTAATTTGCCTAGGAGTTTGACAGTGTACTGTGATAACACTGGTGTTGTGGTAATTTCGAAGGAATCGCGATATCACAAAGCAACTAAACATATTGAACGTAAGTATCATCTCATACGAGGAATCGTAAAGAGAGGAGATATAGTTGTGGCTCACATATTATCAGAAGACAACCGGGCAGATCCTTTCACAAAGAGCTTTCCAGCCAAGGTTTTTAACAGGCATGTGGAAGCGATAGGAGTCACTTGGATGAACACATAGTTTTTTATGTAATAGTGGATTAAATAAACACTGATGTACTCATAGAATATTTTGAGTATAAGTGGGAGATTGTTGGTGTATACTGAAAATATCTATTTGAAATATATACATTTATCTATGGCCTATTTTATTGAGAATCATTTAAATGTTTACATGCTGTCTAATATTATATATTACGGACAATCTAGTATCAAATGGGATACAGAAAATTAGATTGTTAAATACAGTTTATATAATATAATAAGGTTCACAGCACAGGTGGTGTTGGACAATCCACTGGAATGGCTGTAGTATTATTTAGATTAGTTTATATTGACTATTAAATAATACTAGTATACTTGGTGTATATTGAACAGGATCAAATTTAGAATTGTTCCCTTATACTGATTAAGAATGTGAACTAAGATTCTATGTTATTATTAATGCTTAGGTTCTTAATCGGTATATAGTAATTGACAAGTGTATATTATTTACATGCTTTAATTTATATATGAAATAATTCTATTGAATTATGTCATTATATTTTGGGTGATGGAATTATATACACGGTGGATATTATTTATAGAAGGAATCCATGTCCTGATAATATTCAGGTTAATAATGTCCCCTTGAAAGCTCAAAAAGATTTAATTATGCGAAACCCTGCAGGAGGATTTATTCCAGCGTAATTAAATAAAGGTTGAGTGGATAATCAAGGATAAAAGATATTAATTAAATGAATTATCAGTAATATATTTAATTAATGGACATGCGATATTTTAAACATGGGGAATTTAATAACAAATAATATTGGAACCGAGTTAATTAATTAAATTACGGTATTAGGAAAGGTAGTGCAAATATTAATTCTTTAGTGGAGTGAATTAATATTTAATTACATTGGGCTAGGCCCAGAATGTCATCGGGAGGCCTAACCTAATTATCCATGATCCCTGCTGTAGCCTATATATATTACTATTCTCTTCTTGCTGAGGTTGGGGTTGGAAAACGATTAGGGTTTTTAGAGGCAGCCATCTTGAAGTTAGAAGAGAGGCAAAACTTGGGAGCACGAAGGCCACACTTCGCTCAAGGGAAATCAAGGAATACAGCAGAAGACGTAGACTTGAATCGCTTGCGGCGTAGCGATTAAGGTTAATTTTCTGTTCGAACTCGTTAATTTATTGTATCATAAATCGCAGGGCCACGATCTGATTGTTCCAATAATTGTAACACCCCCTTCCTTAAATGAGAGGAGATATTACTTAAAATCCATAATCTGCAACAGAATACTAAAATAATCTCTAAATAAATGATTAAGTCTAAATAATGCTGGAAGTCCATAAGTCCTAATCAATGGAATAAGGGTAGCTCTCCATCACACAATCCAAGATCCCCCTAAGCACCTGCCAGAAAAAGAATACAGCATGAGCCAATTGCCCAGTACGGATATGGAGTACTGTTTATAAAACAGAAAAACAGTTATGTATATTTGACAGTTTATAATAAAACATTTGTTTTAAAAATAAGCATGGCTGAAGCAACGAGGGGTTATGATATTTAATACCGAGATCAGAATAGAACAGATACAAATACACACATCATAGGGTACCTAATGTGTGCAACAAATCTGATAACGTGTACGGCATATACAACGTCACCGCCAAATCAAATCACAAATCAAATCAAACTCTGGGTGCACCCACGTATCCTGAACCAAATATCAAAATGCGCAAAAGCTCGCCACCTGAGCTATTAGAAGGATACGCCGTGACCAATCACACTGCCACGGAAGTGTCATGTCACTGGTGCCGCAATGACATGGCTGTAGTATCCCTACAGCTGGTTAACTCGGTATACCCTATATCACTAAGGGTTCAACTAAAATATTTTTTTTGTAAAACTTTGTAAATCACATAAAACGGATATTCCAAATATTTTAACAAATATTTAAACTTACAATTTTAGAAAGCAAAGAAACAGATATTTGAATATTTTTCAAAATAAATATTTACATTATTTTTGAAAATCGCAAAACATTTATTTTAATATTTCGGAAGAGGTTTAAATATACCTTTAGAAGTCAAAACAAAACAAACGGATTTTAGAGAAAAACGAATCAACTATAAATATTTCTAATTAAGAGTAGCACTGTATAAAAGGAGAGAAAATCCGTACCTCTAAAATAACGATCTCAAACACTCAAAAATTCAAAAACGATCTGCTAATTTTTTCCGCTCCCAATCTAATTACAAAATATAATTTATAATTAAAATTCATTCTTCTCTATATTACAAAAGGACCCGCATGCAAATTTACAAATCTCATTCTTTATTTATAAAATACATCTAACTGATTTGTACGTGACAATCGAATAAATAAATTAATTATATAGATAAAATTTCACTAAAACACTCTTGGATCTAAAAACCATATTAATACAAGTACAAGTATTCTGACTTCAGAACCAGACTAGAAAATTAAAGAAATTGCCTAGTTGCTTTACGAATTTAAGAAATCAAATAAATATAATAACAAAATTCATTGTATTCTGTACATGTTTATTACAATAGTATTAAAATATATAACTTTAGAATCTTAATATACATAATTATATACTAATAATCAAATACATAGATAAATAATAAAATAATATAAAAATATGTTATACAAAAGATTAACTCTCAACAAAATAATAATCTATTACTATATATAATAAGAGAACACAAGGGTAAAAATTGCCAATAAAATGGCTATGAAATGTCCATTTTACTCTTTCAAGTTAAAAAATTACAAAAGTGCCGCCATTTTATAATTTATACTAAAAACATGTTCCTTTGTGTATTCAATGAGAATCGAACCTTTAACCCCCGCTCAAGAATCTCATGTCATAACCAAGTGTGCTACATTAATTCTTGAGTTTACTTCAAAAATCTTACTAGATTAATCACATCCTCTTCTTTTCTTCTATTTAACTTTTTTGTTATAACTTTTGAATAAATAAAATATTTGTTTACATTATTTATGTAATTCCGTTTTTTTCCAATTTCCGTAATTTTATATATAACTATATAAAATATTGGTTTTTATTTTTATATAACACCCTTTTTTTAGTTTGTGTATATAATATAACTATACATTCAGTCAATATTATAAATTTTTAATATTTTTTAGTTTTTTACAATTCAATGGATATCAGTTATGTTACAACTGTTATTTTTTAAATTTTCGAATGAAACTATATCTCTTATTAAACTTAATACAAAAACGCAAACAAGAATCACATTCTCGATGAAAATCGAACACAAATCTATAATAATTAGGTTAATTGAATATATCGAACTCGTAGAACTTAAAGATACAACAAATCTATTATATATTAATTCTAGAGAAAATGACCAAAATACCTCAAAATGAGGTACCCATGGCCCAAAATACTGATTTTCGGAAGGACCGGCCCTGACTACCCACAGGACACGCTACTGCGTGTAGCGTGTCTGAAGTACTGTAGCAATCACTGCGCCTCTCTCATCTCTCCTAGCTTTCTCGAATCTATCCAATCTCTCCACCTCTCTCCGGCCACCTCCACCGTATCTGAGCACACCAAACCAATCACCACTACTTCCTCTTCATTTTACCCAATTTATTTTATCAAATATGGCCCCGTAGGGGCACATACGAGGTCATCGGAAAAAATGAGGGAGAAGAGATGTTTCGATTTGGGGGTTTAAATTCCGGCAAACCAAATGATTTAAGATGGGTATAGGATTGTAGATCGTCGAAAGACGATTCGAATGATGTATAACACGTTATGGGAAAGTACCTGTAGGCAGTGAACGGAGCATTTCTGTGATTTTCGCCATCGGAATCGCCAGCTCGTGTTTCTCTGATTTTGGAGAAGACGATAGATATGCAACTGGCAAATGCGTATCTTAAGATGCGCATTTAACAGTTGCGTATCTCAAGCTACTGTTCACCTCCGCCCACCAGCGTGACCAAACAATACGCCTTCTCCACCAACGTGTCTAAGCGACACTACACTCCCAGTAGCGTGTCTGAAGATGCTCCACCACCAGTAGCGTGTCTCGTGGGTATTTAGGGCCGCGCTGACTGGCGGTGGATATTTTGGTTATGTGTATTTAATTTGTGGGTATTCTGGGCCATCACCTTCTTAATTCTATCTATCTATCACTAAGATTATGTTTCAATAAATATTTATATTCTATTTACAAAATCAAACATAATTATAAGTTGTTCATATAATATTAGGTTTACAAAAAATTAAAAATATGAGTTTAATTAGAGATTTTGGTCGACCAACCATTTAGGCTTTGAACGATTTAATATATAATTGATATAAGAAAGATAAAAATTTAAAAATGTAGAAAAACTTTTGAATTTATGTTTAAAAAGAAGAACTTTAAAAATAAATTTATGTTGTTTATAAAAAATAACGTGATAAATTTGTAATGTTAGATGAAAATAAGATATGATTTTTTAGATCATAAATATTATAAAATTATTAGTTATTATTAGTAATAGCCCGTCGTATTATTACTTGACTATAAATTATGATACTACATATTTTATATAATACATTAAAATGATGCATTATGTCATATAATTTAGATTGATAAATGAAACTTTAAATATATAGACACTACTTAACATTTTAAAAATTATCATTTGTAGTCTTGTATATTACCTTTATATAATTTTTTAATTATGAAAAACAATATATTTGTCCATATATGTTATAGTCAATTTATAAATTATTAATCGGTATTGTGAAATTATTAAATTATATTAAGTAATATACATTAATTTTCAAAAAAGCATATAAAATAATTGAATTTTAGTCAAAAATGAGTTTTCATAATTTAACATTTCAATAATATGTAATGATTGAGTTATAATATATATTTAGATAAATGTAAGATGAAATCAAATGGTATGATCCTATCCCGATTCATTACAATTTTTAAAGATACAATTAAGGGTTCGCGACTTCCTCAATCGTGTTAAGCACTCAACAACAGATTAACAGGGCAGAGAAATCACAATATAACTACACAAGCATAGTAACCATTGAATACTACCTAATTCCCAGATTAGGGAATTAGTTACTCATAATAAATGAAACAATTACGTAATATCTAATCTACTTTTGGACATAAGATAAACATAACTAACATAATATACTTCTTCCAAGTTGATTTGATGTAAAATGATATGAACTATAATTTTATTATTTATTTATTTGTCATTTTTTTTAAAATTTTTCTTTACAACCTCATTCTATTTTCTATAGGGATTTTGGTTTTATAGGTTCAAGACTGGTGTGAGAACATTGCATTATAGACTTGCAATAGAGATGACATTGACATATTTTAAGGGAAGCAAAATCTTATAGTTAAATCACGTCATTTTCACTTAACATATTTTAATGAGTATGTTATCGCTTGCGGCTAATTGTGGACGATTATGTTGATATGAAAGCAGTGTCTATCACTATGGAAAGAAAAAAATTATCATCTTAATCTCTCAAATTTATAATTACACGGTCCCTGTTCATAAATCAGACTTGTACATCATACCCAACAATATTATTATTGGCGTCTATATACAGTCCATATTGGCATTCACTATTAACACATATCACTACTCATATTAAAATTTCATAATTACGAGTTTCCAGATCAGAAATTATTAAACCACCCACTACCTTATTCTTTAGAACAAAATTAGAGATATTTATATAGAGGCCCGTGCCTTGCATAAAATACCATCACTGTAATTGATAAGTGAATTAATACTTGAATAGGCGTATTTATTGCAATAAGAATGGTGTGTCTTTACTCAATTTCGTTTGGGAGTAAAATTCGATATGTTAAAGAAAATATGGGGGTTCATTTCTTGTAGAAGTTTTGTTGGTGTATTTATATATATATGATTCTGGTGTATAAAACTTGTTGGGCATTCTTGGGCTCATACTTGCTATTTAAATATTATTAAACAGCGGCAATCAAAGCTGGAACTAGTACGGCGAATTATAATTAAGGGAAGGGGAAAGGCAATTGATTCAGCGTGTTAGCCTTATAGTATATGAGGAGGGTGCAAGCTGGGAAGAAGTTTTTTAATGCTTTATTATCTAGTACTTTGAAGTTGTAATAGTATTTCAGAGATTCTGAGAAGTGAACTTGAGATGTAATAACTTTTGGATGATTAAGTACTTGTTTTAAGACTATAACCTGTGGAGTAAATTATGGAGTTTATTATGAATATTGGAGTAGATTATATTGTGAACAGGTGATCGAATATTCCGCAAAGGCATGTATGAGTATGGTTAAGGATATGACGACCCAGATTCCTGGTAAGGGATTAGGGGGCGTTACATGAGTGGTGAGAGATATGTCATAAAATGTTATTGTAGGAAGTGGGTGGTAGAGAGAACAACATGAATAGCTGCGAATGCGGGTCGAAGATTTGTCAGATGCGTAGAAGGTAGTCATGGCCGCGATTTTTTCTAGTGGGTTGATGGTTGCAGCTGATGTAGGTATCTAGAAATGGAGCTTGAGAAACTGCAGCTAAAGACTAGAAGATGGAAACAAAGTTTCATTTTCTTAGCACTATTTTGTATCATTTATTATGTTTTGTCACTGCCTCATGTTGAAGGGGTGAAGAAAAGGGTGTTTTACTTATGTAAGACTTAATATATTTGGTTTACTTTTAAATGACCAATAAATGTTCAAAACTTCTCTTTTGTTTTTGTTGTTGTCTCTAGGTTAAAGTGATAGCATATCCATAATACAAGTAAAAAGCATAACTTCCATAAAAACTGTCATAATACAATGTTACTTCACTAAACATAGCATGTCATAGTTTAACAAAAATTGAAGCCAAATATCATTATAACTAGCATTTAAGTTCCTCAATTACCAAAAGAGTTGCACTGTCATAGCCATGAAGACCATCCCTAACAACCAAACAGTATGTGGCCAAGACAATAACTACATAAGTACCATTACATAAATCTCTTAGTTTCATATCCAATTCTAGCAAAAATTGACACAGATTTGTACTCTTTCTAACACAGATTAGTCACAATATACTAATATTAATACAAAATTCATACTAAATGATCATATAACACATATTTGTAACTTGTACTGTGAATTTTTTACTAGTTCTAAACATATAATGTTCCAAACATGTACAATACATACCGTTGTCATTTTTATTAATGTTGCAGGTATGAAGCTCCATCAATGGAGATAGTAACAATGAAGAAGACAAAGATGTAAAATGTATATTGAGGAAAACAGAATTGTATATTTACATAACAAGAGTTTGTTACAGAGGTGAAGTAAATATAAAGACTACATTGTGAATACTCAGAGTTATAAACTAGAGTAGCAGTACATGACTTATATAGAGGGCTTAACTAACTAACTAGAGCAGATGAATATGAGCTAGTACATTGACAGCTAAGAAGTGATCTGGCACATTGACAGCTAGGCTACAGCAAGGCAGGTAACAGCAAGGCAGGTATGTATGATATATTGTAACATCCCCCCTCAAGTTGAAGGCGGGAATGCAATGGAAGCCTTCAACTTGAAGCTTAAAAATAGCAGCAACACTCATCAACGGATGCCAGTGACAGCAGCAAATAGAACAGAAAGGACAATGGCAGGAAGCAAGAGATGATGTCAACGGATGTAACTGTCAACGGATAGCAAGTCTGTCAACGGATACTAAATGTCAACGGATAACAGTTGAAAACTTTGGCAGCAACTATGTGGGTAGATGTAGCACAACTTCTTTGTAGCACAAGCCAATACTAGAGGCAAACAAGCTCATAAGGAGCATCAATATTGCCTGCACCAGAGAGCACACATGGGCCAACAAAGTGCAGCAGCAACAATTCAGTACAGGTATGAATACCAGGTAGCAACAACAGCAAATTACTATTATAAGGTAGCAACAAAGGAGTATGACAGCAGTGTAAAGCAACTCCTGATGGAATCCTGATGGAATCCTGACAGCAGTGTTTTAACAGCCAAAATAATTTCAGATTTAGTAATCTGAGTAACATCAACAGCAACTACCAGACAATGAATCATGGCAGAAAGAACATGAATGAACAGAGACTTGTAGGAGCAGCAACACCAGAAATCACACTGGTAGCAAACTGGTAACAAGAATTATAATGTACCACCCCAGCTATTTACTTGCCAACAGCTATAGACTTGCCGAAATCCAGCTATCTACTTGCCGATAATAGCTATAAACTTGCCGTAAGTGGACACAAAAGTAGCAAACTGAAACTCAGTATGGTGAGCACAGCAAGGGTAATGTTACTTCCATTTTTTGGAAAGCAATGTGTAGATAAAATGATTTCCATTTACAGAAAAATCAACACATCATGTGTGATTCTTATGATCACATCATGTGTAATTTGTAAGGTAGAGAAAACTCTTCCATTTCCTGGAAGAAGGCAGATGGAACATCAACAAGTTCACAAGGTGTTCATCAGAATTTAAGGAGGCAGCAAAAATCAAAACTCAAGGCAGGAATGAGTATAGGAATGAATATGTATAGAGAATATATAGCTCGAAGCAGTTTTAAAAGAAAAACAGCATCCATGTCAAATGAGGCACCAATGCACAACTTCTCTAGTTGCAACTATTTCACAGAAGACACTCCAGGAATAAGCAGAAATTCACCAGAACTTGCCGAGACGATGAACAACGGCGAAACAACCGGTGAAACAATGGTGAAATGATGCACATATATTGCAGAAATGGTGAAAGGTTTTTAATGTACAGGTAGGTAGGAGCAATGCACAGGTGATAAAGAGCGTATATATGAACAAGATATATACAGAATGGAAAGAGACAAAATATCAAACACTTGATATGCACAATGAACAGATTGAACACAGAATGAATATTACACTGAAAAACTCGTAAGAGTCACATGAATCAACAAACAAGCACTTAGAACAACAAGTTCGTAAGCAAGATCTCAACAAAATATATCAATGATTTCTCCAAACCAGATCACAGGTTATGAAGATGATACAGAACAGTTGAACTGAGTAATTGAAGATTGAAGATCAGAGTAATCTAACAATCTCGCAACAAATTGATGAACAAAGATCGATAACAAAGACAATCAACAAATCAGTAGATGAGATCAGAACATTGTGCAATATATCATACATACCTGCCTTGCTGTTACCTGCCTTGCTGTAGCCTAGCTGTCAATGTGCCAGATCACTTCTTAGCTGTCAATGTACTAGCTCATATTCATCTGCTCTAGTTAGTTAGTTAAGCCCTCTATATAAGTCATGTACTGCTACTCTAGTTTATAACTCTGAATATTCACAATGTAGTCTTTATATATTTACTTCACCTCTGTAACAAACTCTTGTTATGTAAATATACAATTCTGTTTTCCTCAATATACATTTTACATCTTTGTCTTCTTCATTGTTACTATCTCCATTGATGGAGCTTCATACCTGCAACATTAATAAAAATGACATGGTATCAGAGCCTCCAATCGCTGAGGCTTCTTATTCTGTTGCTTACGATTGTTATCTTCCGCTGCTACACATGCTTGTTAACGAGTTTGTGTTCATCTACCTGTTCCGTCATTATTGATGAGTTTCAAGTTTCGAGTTCTTCATCTGCACTTACAACTGTTATGTACGATCTATTTCGTCATCACAGAATTGGTACTATCTGATCTCATCTACTGATTTGTTGATTGTCTTTGTTATCGATCTTTGTTCATCAATTTGTTGCGAGATTGTTAGATTACTCTGATCTTCAATCTTCAATTACTCAGTTCAACTGTTCTGTATCATCTTCATAACCTGTGATCTGGTTTGGAGAAATCATTGATATATTTTGTTGAGATCTTGCTTACGAACTTGTTGTTCTAAGTGCTTGTTTGTTGATTCATGTGACTCTTACGAGTTTTTCAGTGTAATATTCATTCTGTGTTCAATCTGTTCATTGTGCATATCAAGTGTTTGATATTTTGTCTCTTTCCATTCTGTATATATCTTGTTCATATATACGCTCTTTATCACCTGTGCATTGCTCCTGCCTACCTGTACATTAAAAACCTTTCACCATTTCTGCAATATATGTGCATCATTTCACCATTGTTTCACCGGTTGTTTCGTCGTTGTTCATCGTCTCGGCAAGTTCTGGTGAATTTCTGCTTATTCCTGGAGTGTCTTCTGTGAAATAGTTGCAACTAGAGAAGTTGTGCATTGGTGCCTCATTTGACATGGATGCTGTTTTTCTTTTAAAACTGCTTCGAGCTATATATTCTCTATACATATTCATTCCTATACTCATTCCTGCCTTGAGTTTTGATTTTTGCTGCCTCCTTAAATTCTGATGAACACCTTGTGAACTTGTTGATGTTCTATCTGCCTTCTTCCAGGAAATGGAAGAGTTTTCTCTACCTTACAAATTACACATGATGTGATCATAAGAATCACACATGATGTGTTGATTTTTCTGTAAATGGAAATCATTTTATCTACACATTGCTTTCCAAAAAATGGAAGTAACATTACCCTTGCTGTGCTCACCATACTGAGTTTCAGTTTGCTACTTTTGTGTCCACTTACGGCAAGTTTATAGCTATTATCGGCAAGTAGATAGCTGGATTTCGGCAAGTCTATAGCTGTTGGCAAGTAAATAGCTGGGGTGGTACATTATAATTCTTGTTACCAGTTTGCTACCAGTGTGATTTCTGGTGTTGCTGCTCCTACAAGTCTCTGTTCATTCATGTTCTTTCTGCCATGATTCATTGTCTGGTAGTTGCTGTTGATGTTACTCAGATTACTAAATCTGAAATTATTTTGGCTGTTAAAACACTGCTGTCAGGATTCCATCAGGATTCCTTCAGGAGTTGCTTTACACTGCTGTCATACTCCTTTGTTGCTACCTTATAATAGTAATTTGCTGTTGTTGCTACCTGGTATTCATACCTGTACTGAATTGTTGCTGCTGCACTTTGTTGGCCCATGTGTGCTCTCTGGTGCAGGCAATATTGATGCTCCTTATGAGCTTGTTTGCCTCTAGTATTGGCTTGTGCTACAAAGAAGTTGTGCTACATCTACCCACATAGTTGCTGCCAAAGTTTTCAGCTATTATCCGTTGACATTTAGTATCCGTTGACAGACTTGCTATCCGTTGACAGTTACATCCGTTGACATCATCTCTTGCTTCCTGCCATTGTCCTTTCTGTTCTATTTGCTGCTGTCACTGGCATCCGTTGATGAGTGTTGCTGCTATTTTTAAGCTTCAAGTTGAAGGCTTCCATTGCATTCCCGCCTTCAACTTGAGGGGGGATGTTACAATATATCATACATACCTGCCTTGCTGTAGCCTAGCTGTCAATGTGCCAGATCACTTCTTAGCTGTCAATGTACTAGCTCATATTCATCTGCTCTAGTTAGTTAGTTAAGCCCTCTATATAAGTCATGTACTGCTACTCTAGTTTATAACTCTGAATATTCACAATGTAGTCTTTATATATTTACTTCACCTCTGTAACAAACTCTTGTTATGTAAATATACAATTCTGTTTTCCTCAATATACATTTTACATCTTTGTCTTCTTCATTGTTACTATCTCCATTGATGGAGCTTCATACCTGCAACATTAATAAAAATGACAAGCATCCTATCTAGAGGTAGTTGTCGAAAAATCACCAATTTACTAGTATCTAAGTTGGTTAAATATTCAAGAATATCTGAGATGTGAAGACTGAAATATTTTGTTATCTCTAGCTGTCAATATACCTGTAAAGTTATAATATATATTTGACTACTACAACTGTTTCTTCTGGGTCTGAAAATGGAACCCCTACATCGTCTTTCACTGAGTCTCAATGTCAACAAATTGCTAGTATGATTCAGCAAAGTCTCAAGACTCTCACTCCATGGCAGAGCAACCATGTCTCTACTACTCCATTTGCTGGATCATCTTCTTTTCTCCACGGTACACCTTTCTGTTCTACTATTTCTACTGCTTATACTTTACAAACTATAGATCAATGTAGTGGAGATTGGATTATTGATTCTGGTGCCACAGACCATATCACATTTCAGTTTCAGTTGTTAGTTAATCCTGTTCAATTAAATGGCAGTTTGTATTTACCTGATGGTACAACTACTCCCATTACTCACTATGGTAGTCTGAACCTAACTCAAGATATTACTCTGCACAATGTTCTGTGTGTTCCCACCTTTAAGTGCAATCTTCTCTCTATTCCCAAATTAACCACTCAATCTAACTACTTTGTTAGTTTCTCCTCTTCCCATTGTTTCTTGCAGGACCAACATCAGAAGAGGATGATCGAGATTGGTAGACTTACTTCTGGACTCTACAAATTTCATCATCTTACTCCTGATGCTGCAATCAATTCTGTCAGGCCTGTGTCTCACTCCACCTCCACTCAAATTCACCTTTGGCATGCTCGTCTTGGCCATCCTTCATCTACTGTTCTTAGCAAATTACAGTTTTTACCTCATTGTAATAATGATTGTTTTAGTTCTTGTGATATTTGTCATAGAGCTAAGCAAAAATGAAAACCATTTCCTGTTAGTATTTCTGTCAGTTCTTCTGTATTTGAATTAATACATTGTGATCTTTGGGGACCATATAAAACTCCTACTCATGGCAAATGTACAATGTTTTTAACGATTGTTGATGACTTCTCTAAATGCACATGGATATTCCTACTAGCTGATAAAACTCAAGTATCTTCGTTACGTATTAACTTCTGTGCATATGTTCAAACTCAATTCCATAAAACAGTCCAAATTATTCGTACAGACAATGGGACTGAATTTGTCAACCACACTCTTTCTGCTCATTTACAATCTCTTGGTATTTTACATCACACATCATGTCCGTATACCCCTCAGCAAAATGGGGTTGCTGAGCGGAAACACCAACATCTTTTGAATGTGGCTAGGTCTTTAAAACTACAAGCTCATTTGCCTAACACCTTGTGGGGTGATTGCATTCTCACAGCAGCCCATCTTATAAATTTAACTCCATCAAAACTACTCAACTTTCGTACACCTTATGAGTTACTTTTCAACAAACCACCAGACTATACTCATTTAAAAACGTTTGGGTGCCTGTGTTATGTTAACAAAGTCACAGGACCAGCTGATAAACTTGGTCCAAAAGCTAATGCCTGTGTATTCTTGGGATACCCTTTTGGTACTAAAGGTTACAGAGTTCTAGACTTGACAACTCGAAAATGTTCAATTTCTAGAAATGTTACCTTTCTCGAAGAATATTTTCCTTTTTCTACTCATTCAGATATCACAAATCTACCCGTTTTACCTGCTCTTCCTAGCTCTACAGTTGATGATATTTCTGGTTCCCCCATTGTACCAAATCGTCCAGCTGAAAATTCTTCTGCTATACATTCTTCACCACCATCTACTACTCCTACAACAGTCTCTTCTCCTACTCCTACATTACCTATTATTCCCACAACATCTCTTAGACCAACTCGTCAACGTGTTCTTCCTATGAAATTTCAAGATTTTACTGGCCTGCCTCCTTCTCTGGTTCCCTCCACCACTCACTGTGTCACATATCCTATACAACACCATCTTTCTTATGGGGCTTTTACACCCAAGTATGTAAGCTTTCTGACTGCTACTGATTCTGAGTCTGTCCCATACACATATGGTCAGGCTATAAAGTCAGAAGTATGGTACAAGGCCATGAAAGAAGAAATTCAGGCTTTAGAAGCAAATAACACCTGGAAACTGGTTCCTATGCCCTCTGATACAAATATTGTTGACTGAAAATGGATATACAAGATCAAATATTCTTCTACTGGTCAAGTTGAACGTTATAAGGCTCGCTTGGTCGCCAAAGGTTTCACTCAAACAAAGGGGTTGGATTACTTAGAGACGTTTGCCCCTGTGGCTAAGATGACAACTGTACGTATTTTACTAGCTTTTGCAATAGCCTGTAATTGGTCTTTAAATCAAATGGACGTCACTAACGCTTTTCTGCATGGTGACCTCAATGAAGATGTGTACATGCGTTTACCTCCTGGCCTGTCTCAGCTTACTGGTAACCCATTTCCTACAGACACATCAGTTCAATGGAAGTTACTTAAATCCATATATGGACTTAAACAGTCTCCCCGTATGTGGAATCTTAAATTGGCTAATGCCTTAATTGCCTTTGGTATGCTTCAATGTCCAAGTGACCACAGCTTGTTCACTCTACAAAGAAATGGTCTGTTTGTTGCTGTCTTGATATATGTAGACGATCTCATGCTTACTGGCTCCTCTGCTATCTTGATAACCCAGGTTCAAGAATTTCTCCGTAGCAAATTTAATATTAAAGACCTGGGTCCTATGAAATATTTCTTAGGTCTGGAAATTGCTCGATCAGACAAAGGCATTTATCTTCATCAACGCAAATATTGCTTGGATATCCTTCGTGATACTGGTTTTGAGGCTGCCAAACCATCAATTATTCCCATTGAGCAGAATCACTGCTTACAGAAGTCTCAGTCCTCTCTATTGATGCACAATGATATTAAAACTTACAGACGTTTAGTGGAACGTCTCATTTATCTTACGATTACTCGACCAGATCTGAGTTATGTTGTGCACACTCTTGCTCAATTTATTTGTGTCCCTCGACAGGATCATCTCGATGCAGCCTATCGTGTGGTTCGATACCTCAAACAATCTCCAGGTCAAGGACTTCTATTTCCTGCTTCTAATAATCTGATACCCCAGGCGTTTTGTGATGTAGACTGGGGGGTTGCCTTGAGACTCGCTGTTCTCTTACTGGCTACTGTGTCATGCTTGGGCCAGCCTTGATTTCATGGAAATGCAAGAAACAAGAGACTGTGTCCAAATCCTCAAGTGAATCTGAATATCGTGCATTGGGTGACACCACTTGTGAACTAGTTTGGGTTGCCAACATCCTTAAATCTCTCCATCACCCTGTAACCTCACCCATTGCCCTTCACTGTGATAATAAATCTGCCCTATACATTGCATCTAACCCTGTCTTCCATGAACGTACCAAACACCTTGAAATAGACTGTCACTTCGTGCGACAAAAGCTGCAGCAAGGTTTTCTTGAAACATATCATATCCGCACTACTGAACAACCTGCAGACTTGTTGACAAAAGCATTGTCCTCTGGCCAACTTCGTTATCTTCTCTCCAAGTTGCATATAACTTGAAACAATAATATATATAGAAAACCTTTTAAAGTTATATGACTCAGCGATTGGAGGCTCTGATACCATGTCATTTTTATTAATGTTGCAGGTATGAAGCTCCATCAATGGAGATAGTAACAATGAAGAAGACAAAGATGTAAAATGTATATTGAGGAAAACAGAATTGTATATTTACATAACAAGAGTTTTTTACAGAGGTGAAGTAAATATAAAGACTACATTGTGAATACTCAGAGTTATAAACTAGAGTAGCAGTACATGACTTATATAGAGGGCTTAACTAACTAACTAGAGCAGATGAATATGAGCTAGTACATTGACAGCTAAGAAGTGATCTGGCACATTGACAGCTAGGCTACAGCAAGGCAGGTAACAGCAAGGCAGGTATGTATGATATATTGTAACAACCGTACATACAAGACAAAGACAAAAAATACTTTGCAATCAAACCCCCAATTATATGATCATAAAATACAATATTTAAGAAAGTATGAATGAAAAAACCAGATGCGAAGTTACCTATATATTCTGGGCATTCCAAGGGTTTGTAGGTGTCTTGATCTTCCTTGGGTCTCAACAAACACGCCATTTTGCTTTGTTATCTTCTTAATCGCTCTAATTGTAGTACAGCTAGGATTTATACTCGACAAGGGAAGGGGAAAAATATGGTTTCCTTTTGGAGGAATTTCACTTTACTGAGATATACAATAATTGAATTGTTTTTCCTTTGATTTTCAAAGCATATTTAATTTACCCTTACATCCCTCAGCTATATTTTGATTATGAATTAAAGAACGTCAATGTCCTTAGTGCTAGTTGATAGAATACAAGCAGGTGCTTGCTTGTTTCCTTACTTGGGCTATTTTCGTGCAAAAAAAATAGTTTAGGCCACTTTTTTGCATTTAAGTCTCAAATTAATCATTGTTAAGTTTTTTGTTGCATGGAATTCGATCTTAGTTGAGTATGCTGAGAAACTAATAAACATTAGGGAGGCCCTCAAGTTGTTAAATAATATTTCTAGGTTGGAGTTGTTAGCTTTCTATGTTAATATTTTTAATATGTCTACTACTTGGACATTCTTTCAACAAATGCAAGTGACAGTAACAAAAGCTTGGAAAATTATGAATTCTATTTTATTGAGGAGTGTAATAGCAATGGAATCCTGTTGTTTTTTCTTGGAAATGCTCGAGAAAAATAGTGTCTCATGGAATGCTAGTGAGTCTGCGAATTTAGACTTTGCTATAATGTTATTGCCAGTTGATGTCATAAAGAATGTGGTCATGCGGACTTCAATGATTGATGGTTCAAAACCTAAGAAAGCTTCTAGTGCTTGTTTCACAAAGGATCCTAAGTACTTGGATGGACATTCGTCCAACATGATATTTAATATTGCTTCTTATTCTATGTTTCTATATGGTGAATTCTTTGATTGTAGATCCAAGTACATCACTTGCTGCAAGGATAGATTTTGTGGGCAAGTATGTGACTATCCAATTGTTGAAAGTGTTCTCTTTATGGGTGCTATTTACAGCACTTGTGCAGTAAGCAGACATGGCCAGTGGCCATTATGATGATGATAATGGAAGCGGTTGGCAAGAATTTAGTAGCAGATATGTTAAAGTTATAAGCCACTAGCCAGTGGCTTATAACTAAATTCTGATCTTTCTCTCCTGTTAAAATACAAGCCAAGAGCTCATTCTAGAATTGTGTAGTTAAAAAAATTGCATTGGAGTGAGTGAGTACTTGAGCTAATTACAAACCAAGAGTTCACTTGTGAATTGTGTAGAGTGAACGAGTACTTGAGCTAATTGAACAACTTAACTTGCATTGTCAAGTTGTTGTAATTGAATAGCTTAGCTTGTATAGTCAAGTTGCTATAATTATTTCCAGAAGCTGCACCGAGATTAGGTTACCTCAAAATACTCTCTCAGTGATTGATTTAGGAAACTGTAAGGCTCAAAATTGTTGAGTCATGGAACCTAATGTTTAGAAATCATCGAGTATGGAGCCTTGTTTACTTGAAAATTTGCCTGGAAATTTATGTATCGATTCTTTGTTTAAAGCCAAATGCTGTCAAGGTAGGCTATGAGCCTTGAAGTGCATTTTGAAAATAAGATGTTAATGGTGAAAAGGAATTAAAAGATCGATGGACATTTGCAAGAAAGCCATGATTAGGTAATCCTTTGTTAAATTTTATGATAAGCTTATCTTGCTCTGTCAAGTTGATATCATTTTCTTCTTCAATAAAATTTGGCAGCTAAGCTTATGTTGAGACAAGTTGTACTTCTTCTTTATCTAGAAATTGACAATTTTGCTTGCACCTAGTCAAGTTACTATGATTTCAACTTACTATGATTCCATAATTCTCATCTCTAGATTCTTCTTCTTCTTCAAATTCTAGCTTCCTCATTTCTCATATCATTCCTACCTGGACTTTGCATCTCATTCTCTTCTATTTTCAATCTGATCATCTTCTATATTTAGTAGCCATTACTTTTGCACTAGTGTCGTGATATTTGTCAATTATCTCCAAGCTAGGAGCTTCACGATATTCTCGCTCTTTATCTTAAGGGGGAGTATTAAGGAAGAAAGGTATTATAGACTTTTAATATATTATTGTACTTAGCATTAGTTTTTCTTGCTGTAAAAACAAACAATGTAACCATTTTCACTTTCAACGTTGCTTTAATTTTGTATTTTTGTAATCCAACTATAGTAAAAAGTTCTTTATTTTACAAAAGTTATCATTATCCAAGACAAAATGTGATTTAATACTACCAATGCCTTGAGTTTTAGGTTGCACGAGTGTCCAGATACAGTAGACAGGTGAAAACATTTCAAATTCATATACATAGTCAGTTTGTACATGGAGAAAACATAAAGTTATCCATGGCAGCAAAAATAAGGGGCCTATTTTTTGGACCAGTCATGGAAGGACCTTTCTTTAACAAATAGTCAGACAAGTGACTATTTTCATCTGGAATTAGCTTATTAATATCATCATTTGAAATATGAAAAAAATCTGATGCATTTCGCCCAACCAAGTAAAGATAGTCTCCAAGGTGTACCACTATATAGTTTCAAGGAAGAATATTATGACTAAAAGCAAAAAGAGGCAGCAAAGTTTTATTACACTCGTCGGAGTCTTTTTTGTTTTTCACAATTAAGCATTGCAACATCAATCCGATATAACAGATAACAAAAACTATCATAGCAACATGAAAACATGTAAAGAAAATAGTATCCAGGTTTTGTTAAAGCATTGGCCTTTGCTTTCTTCTTCAACTTTGCCTTTTGTTGTTTCTTTTTACTTCTGGGCACAACCAATAAGATGTTGGTGGATTCTTCTGTGCTTACGATGACTGCATTCCCTTGTAAGTAGCGTTCAGCGTTGTTCATCCTCGAGAATGAGGATTTCTTTAATCCAATTTTTCTTCATTTTGTAATCCTTATCACCCAAATGACAATTGATAGAGTATATTTTTATATGTATTTTAGATGATTTTTATTCACATCTTAATTATATTTTTCATTTAATTGGATCTTTATTAATTAGTTTGTAATATTTTATTGTAGGAAGCATGGAATTCTAAATTGAAAAGGATTGGAGCTAAATTACAATTAAATTCGGATTAATTGGGACGCACACGCATTACACATTGTTCGGGCCATATCTTGACTTCTAGACATCAAATTTCAGCGATTTAACAGCCCACGCGAAGATATCGAAATTTTCCTTCATTCTAGACAGGCCCAGATATCAAATTCCACTTGGAGCATCCCAATATCAGATGGGAAAAGTCAACTACAAATTTTGACTTTAGAAACCAATTCAGTTTTGGAAAGCCATGTGTTATTCTAATAAAGATTAAAAATAAAATACTTTTGGGTATTAGGTTATTATTGTTAGTGAGAGATATTACTTACGTACTTTTCATTGAGGAGCCACCAAGGAGAAGAGAAGAAGATTGCAAGGAGAAGAGTGTATGCTTGGGAATTTCCATAGGGATTTCTTTTCTACATCTCTGCTTTGTATTGTATTCTATCTCATTATGACTTTTATGTATTTTACCATGACAATGGTAGGCTAAACCTTATTGTTGGAGGGCTGTTTTGAAGCCCTAAATTTTATGACAATTATGTTTTGATTTTCGAAGATATGTGCTTGATTGTGCTTATACATGCTTCAATGCTTATAGATAATCTTGAATTGACCTTGGTATGTGGACATCCAATTAGGTTATTTTATTGAATTATCTGTAAAGTCAATTAATCTTTCTATGTGGTCCATGGGATTAATTGTATCAGTGTGTAATTCGTTTTAGCCTTTCTATGTGGTCCATGGGGTTATACGAATAGCAGAGCTTGTTTCAATGTGGTCCATGACAAGTTCTCTATAAGTATCTTTCAAAGCATATTACAAGAATTTTAGAATTATGTCATGAGTTTAGTGGTGGATTAACATGCTTTCCAACGTGCTTCTTTAATTGTTTACAAGAAATTTTTGCTTGCTTCTTACTTAGTTTAATTAATATGTAGTTACAAAACAAAAATCATCTCGAATTTGACAAAATATAAGTCTAAGTGAACCCTTGATCCTTGGCGTTGAACGATACCCTTACTTATTCTAAATTACAAATGACACAAAAAGGGTTTAAACTGAGTCACACCAATTTTTGGCGCCGCTGCCGGGGATTGAATTCGCTTTGCTTTTATTTTGTGTTAGTGTGGTTTAATCGGTTCGTGTTTTCAGGTACATGGTCAACACCCGCACATCTGTAAAACCTCTTGAACCGTTTGAAGATAATCCTGAGAAGCTCTTTCACATGAATAGTGAGAATTTAACTGATCAAGCAAACAAAGAAAGTGAAGGGAAAATTGTTATAGCTAACATGGCAATTGTACCAACACTTCGTGATGATGTTGCTGTCTCGATTGCTAATATTGGCCATTCATGTATGGTTTATCCTGATCCTGCAGCAGGGAAGAGCAACAGCTTTGAGATCAAGCAAAATTTACTCATGAGGCTGCCTGTCTTTCATGATCTTCCAACTGAGGAACCTAATCAACATCTTTCTAGGTTCGTGACTATTGTGGAAAGCATGGGACCAGATTTGGCAGATCCTCAAATTTTGAAGATGAAAGCTTTTCCATTTTCTCTTGATGGAGCAGCTTTGGATTGGCTAGAAGAATTGCCTGTTGGGTATATTACTTCTTGGGAGAAGCTAGCCCAGGAATTCTTGCAGAAATTCTATCCAGCAACTAGAGTCATGAACATGAGAAGCCAAATAGCTGGAATTCGTCAGAATGCAACTGAAACTTATGTTGAGTACTATGCAAGGTTCCAAAAGTTACAAAAGAGATGTCCTCAACACGGCTTTTCTAAGGGAAGCCTGTTACACTTTTTCTACCAAGGTCTTCTTGAAGGTGAAAAGAGACTCTTGGATTCTGCTGCACAAGGTGCTTATGTGGACTTATCTCATGATGCTGCTGAGAAACTTATTGCCAAGGGAGCTGCAAATGAACTTCAATATGGAAGTCGCGGAAGGTCAAGCGTAACTCAGGGAGCTGGATCTGACCAAAGGCTTTCAAATATTGAGCAGAGCATTGAGAAGTTGAATGCATTAATTTTGAGTGGTAAAACACCAAAAGCTCAACTTTGTGGTATTTGCTCAAATCCGGGACATTTCACTGATGCATGTCCTACATTGATGGACCCTTCTTATCAAGACGTTAATGCTGTTGGATTTGCCAATCATGGTGGAAATCAGTTCTTGAACACCTATAATCCAAGATGGAGGGATCACCCCAATCTGAGGTATGGTAATACTAACAATGCTTTGAATGGGTTTCAGTTCCAAAATACTTCTGCACCACCTGGTTTTCAACAACGGGGACAAGGCTCTCAGAACATTAACAGTGATAACAACATTGAGAAATTATTGTCCAAGCTGGTTGATGGGCAAATGGAGATGCAAAAGCAATGCACTACAAACTCTCAAGACATTAAAGAGATGCAGAAGCAACTTGGGGATGTGATTAAGAAAATGAATCAAGAGCATGAACCTGGACGATTGCCTGGAACTACACAACCGAACTTGAAATTTGAACAGGCGAACATTATTACCACAAAAAGTGGTAGGAACGTCATCCCAACGCGGAAGGTATTAGAGAATGAAGTTAATAGGCATGAGATAGAGAGGGACCCAGCAACTGAGAAAACTTCAAACAATAAAAAGGTTAAAGAAAGTGAAGATTCACAAGCTAGTGAGATCATTCATGAGAAAGTGAAGGAAGCTGAGAGTGTGCACAAAAATTTGGAGGAGCTTGTTTCATCGATTCCTGAAAGTAAGTCTCATAACCCTTCAAATTCAGTTATTACTAATAGTCGCTTCGATTATGTTCCTTTTCCAGCTAGGTTGGTTCAAACAAAGAAGAGTGTACTAGAGACAAATATTTTGGAGACCTTTCACAAGGTTCATATAAATTTGCCTCTACTGGAATGCATTCAGAATCTACTCGCATATGCCAAGGTATTGAAGGACTTGTGTACTAAACGAAGAAGGCTGAAAGGAAGGGAGGTTGTTGAGATGAAAGAGAATATCTCTGCAGTTTTGCAAGGGAAGTTGCCAGCTAAGTGCAAAGATCCAGGGAGTTTTACAATTCCTTGCACCATTGGTAACTCTAAATTTGAGAATGCTTTACTTGATTTGGGTGCGTCGATTAATGTTATGCCATCTAGTCTTTATGAGAAATTGTGTACTAAAACTGAACTTAAAATGATGGTGTTACGATTTTATTAGCTGACAGATCTCACATTTACCCGAAGGGTGTTTTTGAGGATGTTCTTGTGCAGGTTGGCAGGTTCCAATATCCAGCTGATTTCTATATATTGGACATGGGAGAAGCACCTAATGCACAGTTGATTCTAGGAAGACCATTTATGTGTACTGCTCAAACGAGAATTGATGTGGCAAGGGGAGAGCTTAGCATGGACTTTGACAATGAAACAATAAAGTTCAACATGTTTGAGATGATGAGATACCCCGTGGATACCGAGACGTGCTATACATTGAGCATAACAGGGAATATTGCACAAAAGTACTTTGAGTTGATGAAGGATGATGAATTGGAGACATTAATTTCTCAAGGCATCGGTGTTGACAAGGAAGGAAATTTTGAAGTCCTTGTAGAGGATTCAGATATGTACACTGATGGTATTATGGAGCAATGTAAGGCATTACATGAAGCAGATTATGTCGATGGAGGTCAAAGCTTGGTACTCCCTAGTTCTACAAAAAAACAATTGCCTTCTATTGTTCAAGCACCATAACTGGAACTCAAACCATTGACTGCTCATCTCAAATATGTGTTTCTAGGGAAGGAAAAGAAGAAAAAGTGGTGAAGGTAGTTGGCAAACACATCAAAGCTATTGGTTGGAGCTTAGCAGACATTAGGGGAATCAGCCCCACACTTTGTGTCCATAGAATCCACTTGGAAGAAGGTGCTAAGCCTGTGAGAGTACCTCAACGTCGACTCAATCCTCATATGATGGAAGTTGTGAAGAAAGAAGTCATCAAGCTATTGGATAATGGAATCATTTATCCTATTTCTGACTCAAAGTGGGTTTCTGCAGTGCACGTTGTTCCTAAAAAATCTGGAGTTACAGTTATAGCGAATGAGGAGAACGAGTTGGTTCCTCAAAGAACAGTGACTGGTCATCGTGTTTGTATTGATTATAGGCCTCTCAACAATGCTACAAGGAAGGATCATTTTCCCTTGCCATTTATTGATCAAATGTTGGAGAGGTTGGCTGGTCGTGAGTACTATTGTTTCTTATATGGATATTCGGGATACAATCAGATTGTTATAGCTCCCGAAGATCAAGAGAAGACAACATTCACATGCCCTTTTGGTACCTTTGCCTTTAGGCGCTTGTCTTTTGGTCAATGTAACGCACCTAGAACTTTTCAAAGGTGCATGATGAGCATATTCTCTGATTACGTGGGAAGAATCATTGAAGTTTTTATGGATGATTTTAGTGTTTTCGGTGATAATTTTGATGGTTGTTTGAAGAACTTGGGATTGATTTTGCAAAGATGTGAAGAAACTAATTTAGTGCTAAATTGGGAAAAATGCCACTTCATGGTGACTCAAGGAATTGTTCTTGGACATGTGATTTCTTCAAAAGGTATTGAGGTGGATAAGGCTAAAATTGACTTGATACGGTACTTGCTCACTCCGTCAAGTGTAAAGGAGATTAGATCTTTTCTTGGACATGCTGGTTTTTATAGAAGATTCATCCAAGATTTCTCTAAAATTGCAAGGCCTCTAACTAATCTTCTTCAGAAAGATGTACCGTTCGAGTTTAATAATGATTGCAGGAAGGCATTTGAGGAGCTGAAATTGAAGCTTACTTCATCACCTATCATACAAGCTCCTGATTGGGACTTACCATTTGAAATAATGTGTGATGCTTCAGATTATGCTGTTGGAGCAGTACTTGGACAAAAGAAGGACAAGAAGGTTCATGCTATCTATTACGCTTCGAGGACCTTGAATGATGCACAACTCAATTGTGCAACCACTGAGAAGGAGCTCCTAGCTGTTGTTTTTGCTTTGGAGAAATTTCGGTCATATTTGCTTGGTACAAAGGTGATTGTATACAGTGATCATGCGGCCTTAAAGTACTTGTTGGCCAAAAAGGAGGCAAAGCCCAGACTAATCCGTTGGATCCTTCTGTTACAAGAATTTGACATTGAAATTAAAGACAAGAAAGGATCTGAGAATGTTGTAGCTGATCATCTAAGTCGCTTGGTGAGGGAGGAGGATGTGCCCATAACCGAGACGTTTCCGGATGAACAACTTCTCCGGATTGAGGTAAGTACTCTAACTAATTTTACTCCATGGTATGCAGATATGGTGAACTATTTACATACTAGAATGTTGCCCAACACATTGACTCATGCTCAAAAAGATAAAATCAAACATGATGCTAAATTTTATGTGTGGGATGATCCTTATCTTTGGAAGCATTGTCCAGATTTAGTGATAAGAAGATGTTTGCCTGATAATGAATTTGAGTCTGTGTTAAAATTTTGTCATAGCTATGCATGTGGGGGACATTTTGGAGCGAAAAGAACAGCACATAAGGTCTTAGAGTGTGGTTTTTATTGGCCAACAATTTTTAAAGATGCTAAAGAATTTTGTAGGATTTGTGATAGATGTCAACGAGTAGGGAACATTAGCTCTAGGAATGAAATGCCCATGAATCCTATGTTTAATGTTGAAATATTTGATGTTTGGGGTATTGATTTTATGGGACCCTTCCCGCATTCTAATGGTTTTGAATACATACTCTTGGCTGTTGATTATGTGTCGAAGTGGGTAGAAGCAAAAGCTACCCGTACTAATGATTCTAAAGTGGTTTCAGAATTCTTGAGGACACACATTTTTGCTAGGTTTGGAATGCCGAGAGTTGTTATCAGTGAAGGAGGATCACATTTTTGCAACAGAACTATTGAGGCACTATTTCGCAAGTACAACATCACACATAAGGTTTCTATAACTTGTCATCCGCAAACCAATGGACAAGTAGAGGTGTCTAATAGAGAAATAAAGCAAATTTTGGAGAAAACTGTGGGAGCTACACGAAAAGATTGGAGTCAACAAATAGATGATGCACTTTGGGCCTATAGGACGGCATACAAGACACCCATTAGCTTATTGCATTATTTATGGGAAGCCTTGTCATTTGCCTGTGGAACTCGAGCATAAGGCGTATTGGGCTATAAAGAAATTCAACATGAGCTTGGATGAGGCTGGTTTGCATCGCAAGTTACAGTTGTCTGAATTGGAGGGGCTACGTAATGAAGCTTATGAGAGTGCTCGAATTTACAAGGACAAAACTAAGGTGTTTCATGACAAGATGATCCAACGAAAGCATTTCGAGGTTGGTCAAAAAGTTCTTTTATATCACTCTAGGTTGCGTCTTTTTCCTGGAAAATTGCGATCAAGGTGGATTGGTCCGTTTGAAATTGTGGAGGTATTTTCACATGGAGATGTGGTGATTAAAAAGGATGATGGAAATACATTTAAGGTGAATGGACATCGTCTTAAACCATATTTGGAGGATCCTTCGAATCACATCAAGGAGAGCGAGGCTCTTAACGATGTGATTATCTCTGATGCTTGAGAAATAGGGAACAATGTCTAGCCAAAGACATTAAAGAAAAGCGCTTCTTGGGAGGCAACCCAAGCTTATTGTAAGTTTTGTATATTTATTATTATTATTATTATTATTATTATTATTATTATTATTATTATTATTAGTATTATTATTATTATTATTATTATTATTATTAGAGGTAAATAATTTTTATTTATTTATTTTTTTACTCCCACAAGATGCCTTGATGAATTTCTTAAAGTGTTTCAGAATTCAAATATTTTGTGAAAAAGTGCAAAATATGGGTTAAGAAAAAAAAAAAGGTTGATAAAAGCCACGGTATTCTGACACAATCCCGTGGTTTACTTTCTCTGAGGTGAATTAGTGCCAAGCGGAAGAAAAAGGGAAAAAGAAAAAAGAAAAAAAAAACTAAGTCAAAGATTTGTTTTAAAACCAGCGTCTTGTTGAGGAAAATTGGCATTTAAATTTTCTGTGAAAGTCAGCATCTCAATACCGTGGTTTTGGTTTTATTAAACTGGCATTTATATTCTATGCTAGTGTGTACAATTTTTCGCACCGCGCGCTTCGCTTCTCTTCATCGAGCACGCGTTCATCTCACCTGTTGGCCCAGTTCATCTCTTGACAATTCCATCTTCCCACACTGCAGGCCCAACTCCTGTCCAAATGCACACGCTGGTGTTATTTTAAAAAGAAGCTGCTCAACTTTAAAAAATAAATGAGGGTGTGAAGTTTTGAACCCCTAACCTGGGGACTATTGGAGCATGGACTTCTAATTGCCATGTTGAACCACTTGTGCTAGCTACTTGCTATGCTAATAAAGTGATTGCACTTCCTATATCTTGAAGTCTCGCCTGAAGTTTGAATTAATTGAAAAATTAATCGGAGACAACAATTCTTACGGTTCGTTTTCAAACGGCACTTCATTCTAGCATATTTGGGGGAGTATTTCTAACCTTTCTTTGTATAATATATATATATATATATATATATTAATTTTTTTTCTTTATTATTAATATTTATTAGGATTATTTTAGTTCTTTATATATGTACATTAGATTATATTTAATTCATTGAGGACAATGAACCATTCAAGTGTGGGGAGGTGTTCTCAATATTATTAAAAATTCAAAAAACAAAAAATTATAAATTTTAAAAATAAAAAATAGATAATTAAATTTTTTTGTATATAATTGCCTTGTCTCAATGCATGTTAGCGAGGATAAGTACACGTTTTGTAGACTAATTTTGCATGATTAATTCTGAGATTGTATCATAGAATAAAAATCATTTGTTGCTTGATAATTCCTTGTGCGTGCTTTCAAAAATTTTAAAACTTGAGATGCTTCTTAGTCAAATTTAGTGAGTCGAGCATGCTTTCGCCTTGTGAGATTTTGAGCCTAATTAATGATTGATACTTTTTATATCAATCAAATTTCTTTGCTGTGTGTTGTTCGTCAATTAGCATTGCTCTAGAACTTGTTTTGATACCTTGTTGAGACTACATGTTGTGTGTGTGCATGAAAATGATAAAGGCATTAGGATTAACCTCACTGACCTAAACACTATCCTTATGAGTTATATCCTTAGTAAGCCCTCTTGAGCTTATATCCGTTTCTTTCAATTTTCACCACTCAATAAATCTTGAGCCTACTTGTTTTTCTTATCTTGATTTACTAGTAGAGCATTGTGATTCAACTTAAGGGTGGGTGAATGTTCAAGTGTGGGGGTTTCTTTGTTAAGGTTTGATATATGGGTGGGAATTGCATAGTGTGGTTACTTGATCTTCGTTCTTCAAAAAAAAAATGAAAAAAGAAAAAAAAGAAAATAAAACAAGAAAAAAATGCTAAGAAGATCAAGTAGATTTTGTGTTCATTGGTTTTTGCAATGTGAAAGTGGGGAAGTACATAATGACGTGCTTATGGGTTTAATGCTTGTGAAAGTTTTATCACTTTTACATGATCTATTATTCATGTTGAGTGCTACAAATAAAAATGAACACTATGCTCTATTAGTTTATCAAGCTTAGCCACTTGTGAGCCTTTTTCTTTGATATCCCACCCCGTACCTAAGCCCCATTACAACCTTTAATGAAGACCTTTTGATTTGTGCATGCACATATACGAAGTAGTGGAGATTTGGTGGATAACCAAGCATATGGTAGCACATGTCTATTTTGATTGAACTTGAGTGAAACACTTACACCTATACACTTGTGTGAATTGAGAGTAATGTGAGATTTTCTATCCATAGCATGCTTACTTATTGAAGGCAACTTTGATGTTTATTTCATGATATTTTTGTTTTTCTAGACAACGTGTGCATACTTGGATTATTTTGTGCAAGTGGTGTACTTTCAGATCTTCTCAGATTGTTGTGTGATTGAGGTTTGAATATGTGGAGTACTATGAATTGTTGCGTGTTTAAGACTTGGTGATTGAAAATATTTGATTTTGTGGGTATATCTTCTACAAACCCTCACGAGACAACACTCGTCCTACTAGGGCTGCCTAGGGGTTTAACGGCTTGTTGCATACGCTCAATGCAATCGTGTCATCTACGAAAGTGATGTTAGTTAGTTAGAGTTAGTTTTATTTCTTTTATTTGCCCGAGGACGTGCAATATGTTAAGTGTGGGGATATTTGATAGAGTATATTTTTATATGTATTTTAGATGATTTTTATTCCCATCTTAATTATATTTTGCATTTAATTGCATCTTTATTAATTAGTTTGTAATATTTTATTGTAGGAAGCATGGAATTCTAAATTGAAAAGGATTGGAGCTAAATTTCAATAAAATTCCGATTAATTGGGACGCACGCGCATTACACATTGTTCGGGCCATATCTTGACTTCTAGACATCAGATTTCAGCGATTTAACAGCCCATGCGAAGATATCGAAATTTTCCTTCATTCTAGACAGGCCCAGATATCAAATTCCACTTAGAGCATCCCAATATCAGATGGGTAAAGTCAACAAAAAATTTTGACTTTAGAAACCAATTCAGTTTTGGAAAGCCATGTATTATTCTAATAAAGATTAAAAATAAAATACTTTTGGGTATTAGGTTATTATTGTTAGTGAGAGATATTACTTACGTACTTTTCATTGAGGAGCCACCAAGGAGAAGAGAAGAAGATTGCAAGGAGAAGAGTGTATGCTTTGGAATTTCCATAGGGATTTCTTTTCTACATCTCTGCTTTGTATTGTATTCTATCTCATTATGACTTTTATGTATTTTACCATGACAATGGTGGGCTAAACCTTATTGTTGGAGGGCTGTTTTGAAGCCCTAAATTTTATGACAATTATGTTTTGATTTTCGGAGATATGTGCTTGATTGTGCTTATACATGCTTCAATACTTATAGATAATCTTGAATTGACCTTGGTATGTGGACATCCAATTAGGTTATTTTATTGAATTATCTGTAAAGTCAATTAATCTTTCTATGTGGTCCATGGGATTAATTGTATCAGTGTGTAATTCGTTTTAGCCTTTCTATGTGGTCCATGGGGTTATACGAATAGCAGAGCTTGTTTCAATGTGGTCCATGGCAAGTTCTCTATAAGTATCTTTCAAAGCATATTACAAGAATTTTAGAATTATGTCATGAGTTTAGTGGTGGATTAACATGCTTTCCAACGTGCTTCTTTAATTGTTTACAAGAAATTTTTGCTTGCTTCTTACTTAGTTTAATTAATACGTAGTTACAAAATAAAAATCATCACGAATTTGACAAAATATAAGTCTAAGTGAACCCTTGATCCTTGGCGTTGAACGATACCCTTACTTATTCTAAATTACAAATGACACAAAAAGGGTTTAAATTGAGTCACACCAACAATACGACAGTATTGTTTGAAATGTAGATGGGCACAACAATAATTTATATATAAGAAGAAATTACAATTTCTTTTCTTTCTCTCACACAAGAGCTTTAGCTCTTTCTTTCTCTCTCTTACGCTTCAGTGTATTTTTCTTTGTGTGTTATTTCAAGTACTAGCTGGGATTGCTATTTATAGTCTTTCAAAAGACATACTACATCATGGCCTACGTTATCTTCCTATATAATTAATATTGCCAGCTACTTACATGCCTCCTTTACTTTGTCAAGTAGCCTACCTTTTATTTAGGATTTAAAGATGACTGCTACATGAATTATCCACGTTCCTTTTATTTTTATGACTTAACTCAGCCACCTAATTATTTTATTATACTAGAGACAATATTCCACGATGTGGGTTTGTATTTCTAACATTCCCCCTCAAACCCGACTCTGCATTCCGATTTTCTTCTTCATTTTGTGAAATACATCCGGCTTCAATGGCTTTGTAAATATATCTGCCAAATTTTCTTCAGTCCAGCAGTGCACCAATTCCACAATTTTGTCGTTCACCTGTTCTCGAATAAAATGATATTTTATTTTGATGTGCTTGCTCCGACTGTGTGACACTGGATTTTTTGCGAGTGATATAGCATATTTATTATCGACATAAATTCTAACCGGATTCTCCTTTGCAAGATTTAACTTGCCCAATATGTAGCCTAGCCACATAGCTTGACATGCGCATGCTGCTGCTGCGATGTATTGTGGAAGACATGTTGAGAGAGCAACTGTCTGTTGCTTCTTTGATGACCATGAAAATATCGCTGAACCGATATGAAAAGCATATCCCGAAGTAATTTTCCCATCATCCAAATCTCCACCATAATCACTGTCTGAGTAGCCAACTAATTTTGAATCTTGAGAATGCGTGTAAAACAGACCATGATTAAGTGTACCTTTTATGTACCTCAAAATTCTTTTAGCTGCCATGAAGTGATCTTGCTTCGGCTTCTCCATGTACCTACTAACCAGTCCAACTGCATACATGATATCAGGACGAGTGAAAGTTAGGTACCTCAGACTTTTGAACAATGTCGGATTTACCGACTCCATTGTTGAATCATATCTGAGCTTTATGTTCGTTTCTGCGAGCGTGCTCACTGGCTTGCAATCTTCCATTGCTTAAAATCTGCTCGGCATATTTTTTCTGAGATATAAAAATCCCGTCTTTGCTTTGGTTGACTTCAACTCCAAGAAAGTATGACATTTGACCAATATCTGTCATCTCAAATTCGCTAGTCATAACCTTCTTAAAATCATCGAACATACCAGGGTTGTTTTCGGTAAAGATCATGTCATCCACGTACAAGCACACGATTATAATATATCCCCCTGAATTTGTTTTGGTGTAGAGTGCATGCTCGTATGGACTCTTCACAAAACCGTTCTTCTGAAAGTATTCATCAAACCTTGTGTTCCATGCTCTCGAGGCTTGTTTCAACCCGTACAGTGCTTTCTTTAGCCGGTAGACTTTATCTTCCTTGCCTTTCTGAACATATCCAGGAGGCTGCTCAATATAGACCTCTTGTTATTTCCTAGTTATGCACCACGAGATTGTAGAAGGGGGGTTGAATACAATTTCAACTAAATTCTTTCGAAATGATAAGGCTTAGATCAAACTGTTATAAAAACAGAAAGAAAACAAGATAAACAAATTATCTATACATACAACACGAGATATAAAAAATCTCAGGTGGGTTGGCTTGAAAGCTTAATCCACCTGATGGTTGTATTTGAAGATAATTCTCTGTGTAAAAATACACAGCTGCGGATTACAAAGTTTTAGTGTTTATAAGAAAACCTAAAGCTATCAGCCTTGTGATCGGTGTTTTCTTCTCTACTAAAACTATGCTGCTCAAACAGCTTATTTAAACTATATGAAGACAAGTAAAAGTTACATGAAATGTGATGATACATTTCTGGTATAACTTGTCACACACACATGCTCGAAGTGGTAACCATTTCAGAAATTATCTTGAAAGTCTTCTTTACTTGATTTGGACAATCCTAGCATGCTTCAAGTCAGTGTATGTTTCTTTCTTCAAAAGTAACTAAGTTCTTGAAATGACTTAACTTCCAAGCCCACGTGATGCTTTATGCACAAGATCTTTTTGCTTTGGATTTCTGTCTCTGAAAGTAACTTTAATCAAAAAGATAATCCTTTTTGAAAGTCAATAAGCTTTTCTGCTTATTGAGCTGTGCTTGAACTTCACAGATATAACTACTGATCCTTATGCATTCATCAAGATATTCTTTGAATCTTTCAGTAGAAATGTAATCATGTTGGAGGTTGCTTCCACTCTTATTGTTGCCCTTGAAGTCGGATAAACAGTGACTGATTGCACCTTTCATTTGGTAGAGTTTGATCCTTCAAATATTTATAATTTTACTCCCTACTCGTAACATCCTCTGTGTAATTGATCACTGTCTATAAGTCACGGGTTGCAAAGTAATTCTGGGTTCAATCTTTATTCAATATGTTCCATTAGAGAACTCTGTAATATTGTGGAAACAGGTTGAGTTCTCGAACAGATAAATCTTGCGTTCTCGAATGATGATCTTTTGAATAGTTCCTTAAAGCGAGTTCTCGAATGACTTCTCGAATACCCTTCTGAGAGGACTTCTCGATTAGTGCATGTTGCAGACTTCTCGAATAGAGTAATCTGAATTCTTCGAATTAGGACTTCTCGAATAGTTCATTTTACAGACTTCTCGAATAGTTCATTTTACAGACTTCTCGAATAGAGCAATCTGAATTGTTTAATTAGGGCTTCTCGAATAAACCCTTTGTGTAGAGTTCTCGAATGACTTCTCGAACTCTTCTTTCCTTGATTTCTCGAACTTACTTGCATGGTATTAACAAACTCTCTTTTGATTACTAATATCTGACTTTAGCATCTCCAGGCTTGTTACTGAAATAAATCCTAACTGTATGCAGAGTTTCATCCTTAAGATATTGCTATAGTTGATCTGCATTTTAGTTAGCTTCCTGATTTGTTCATCAGCTTCGATTCCTTGATTCATTTTCTATCTTGTGGTATTTGTTATCATCATCCATATGCATGCATGTCTCAACAATCTCCCCCTATTTATGACTCCAAGAAGAGAGGAATAAATCCAGAGATTGATGATAACAAAAACCACTCTTCAGATTCTCCTTTCACTAGGACAGAAAATTTTTATCATGCTTCCTTGACACAGTTTCTGAGTTGTACTAACTTCACTTTGAGTACTAAGAGTTGCTCCCCCTATAACTGGCATCCATTTCTGAGAGTTGTGTGAACTTAGCTAACTGAGCTAACTTCGTCTCCCCCTCTAAAAGAAGACTCTGAACTGAAATTAATTTCTCCCCCTTTTTTGTTATCAGCAAAAAGTAAAATGATCAAAGTGATGTAATACCTCAGCAGAATCAGAGATGTTACGTGAAACAAAAACTGTTGTCTCTCATCTCTCTGGTTTTGCATCAGGATCTCATCCTGGCTCACTGCTCTCAACTCACGTTCCCTTACTAAAGGGGTACTCAATCTCTCCTTTTGCTCTCCTGGAAGAAATAGGAGACCACTCTTATCCACAACTCACCTTTTGCCCTGGAGCAACCAGGCCTCTCTTGTTTTTCACTCCCTTCCCTCAGTCCGAAATGAAGATCATGAGATCTCAAGAAGATTGAAGAGAAATAAATGTTAGCATTGCTATTTCAAACAGAGATTAAAGGTTTAGTAAAGTGCTTAAAGAGAAAGCTCAGTGAACTAAAAAATTGAGTGTTGGCTTCTTCATGAATTAAGATGAAGAATCAAGATGGTTCAGAGGTGAAAAAAAAATCCAGTTTCCAAATTAGGTATCCATGAGTTGGGCTGAATCTTCTCATTTATAGAAGATTCAGTTTCCAAATTAGGTATCCATGAGTGTGTGCTCCCCCTGTGTCCATGCAACTTGTAATAACGCCTGGCTAGAAGACAAGTGATATAGGTTGCACAAGTGTGTCCCTTACCCTCACTGATTGTGTTCATGGTTGGGAACTTGTTTCAATAGTTAAAGTCTATTGAGAGACTAAAACTAGAAATGTGGATGTCCGTATTAATCACTATGCCTTTTGGGAAGACATAGGATGGCTAGGCTGGTTTTACACACCCTCACCTTCCTTATTCTTGTAGTTTCTTGATGTTCACCACTTTCCTCACCCTTACTTTCCTCCTGGATACTCCCCTCAAGTTAAGATTTGCAAGGATGATCAACTACAGTTTGTTGAGAAACTATAGAGGGGGTTTTAGAGATGAAAACTATGAAAGTATGGTGTGCTGATTGGGTAGAGAATCTGGGGGACATTCCAGCAATTCTCATTTCAGCAAAATAAGGCAAAGATTTTAGGACAAGAACTGCTGAAAAAAAAATGAACTCGATACCTTAGCTAGGTGAACTGCTGTAAGAGCCTTCTCCATATGAAGAAATAATCTCTTAAGCAAGATGCAGAACACCAATTATCTTGAGTGAACAAATCGGAATTTTGCTTGGAGGTGTACTTAGGAAAAGAAACAAATTGCAGAGAAAGTTATAAATATTCATTGAGGTATCTGCAAAAAATGTTGTGCTTAATCCTAGTGCCATAGTTAGTCAATTTGAAACATGAGTTCAATCAGCAGAAATACTTGTTCATGAGTTTAGAATTAACCAATAAGACCTGTTGTGAAACAGAGTACAAACCAGTTATCTCTAATTAAGTTCTAATTCTAAGTAAGTGACACATGGCATATGACAGAATTATAGAACCTGATTGATGCAATCAGCAGGCATGCTGTGGGTACACCATTATTCCATCATCATCATCCTTTGTTGTCAGTTTGAGTCATGTAAATTACTGCAATTTAGACACAAAACTATGCAACTGTGTAGCTATTAAAGCTCACTGCTAGGGTTAGATGGTAAAGTGAACTTAGAATTAAAACATCAGGAACAATGTCTAAGTTATCATATCTATTCAGTCTGATCCAGATGAGATCTAAATATTCTGATTAGATTAAAGATAACTGAATGAAATGTGTGTCAAATCACAGTTAGATCAAAAAAATCGTGTAAGTTGAATTAATAAGTTAATTTGCAGATATTAGATTATTAAAACAACTTTGGTGATTCAAGCACAGTCCAACGTAATCTTATCTAAACATTCTATGAAAGACGAGACATAATCTACTTAGCAACTCGTTCTAAAGAGACATGCAAATAGATCAAGACCATAGAATCAATAAGACAACGATTGATGGAAACTTCATTTCATTAAAAAAAACATTACAAGAATGGTCATAAAGACCATTGAAAATAAAGAAACACCAAAAACAAACACTTAAACTAAGACCCCCCCACCTACACCAACTAGGCGGCCTTGGCTGGGTCTTCAACGCCATCCTCCCGGTTGCGAGCCCGGAGAACCTCCAACGCTGCACGCATGGCAGCGAGGTTCTTCTCCTCCTCGGCGAGAAGCTCGTCTATCTTCTCCTGGAGGGCCATTACCTTCGCATAGAAGGGAATGGCCTCAAACTCCTCCACAGAAACCTTCAGGATGCTCTTAGTCATCTTTTAGATGAAAGGGTTTGAAAAGGATTTGTTTTTGTTAAGTGTAAGTCAAAATGGTGTCTACCCCTTCCTATTTATAAGCCTAAAAGTCCTAAAGACACGACTTAATATCTAGGAAATAAATGGGTGCAAGGTTAATCAATGGTCACTCCTCTTTAATACACACTTACGCATGCAAAAGAGATACACGATGTCCTATACTAATCCTGACAGTCCATTTAGAAAAGATAAAAAGTGAAAATATTATGTGTGCTATTGTTCTAAAATCATTTAAGTCTGACAGCTTATGTCTAATCAAATCGAGACAAATAATCTTAGAGAGCAGAGTACACAAATCATTTGAAAATTCTGGACACAAGATAAAGCACTTAAGTAATATCAACAATTAATTAAACTATTCGACATCTCAAATATTTGAACATTCGATTTGTCTGAACATATACTTATTCGATATCTCTCAACATATGACTAGTCTATATCTCTAGTTAAAAGACTAGTTCGATATCTCTAGAAAATTAGCTGATCGATATCTCAAGCATAATATCCATTCGACAACTCAAGTTAGTACACATAGTCATTCGATATCTCTAGCAAATTAGGTGTTTGATATCTCCAGAATAATCAAGCAAATAATAAATAAAATCCAGAGAATAAAATTCACTGGCTGCAACAATTTGAACAGATATTAAAGATTATGAAAAATTCAACATACCAAGCTCACTTACCAATCTTGAAAAGGTTGCTTCATCCAGAGCTTTAGTAAATATATCTGCTAATTGTTTCTCACTTGGAACAAAATGAAGTTCCACAGTACCTTCCATCACATGCTCTCTGATGAAATGGTATCTGATGTCTATGTGCTTGGTTCTTGAGTGTTGCACTGGATTATCAGAAATTGTAATTGCACTTGTGTTGTCACAGAAAATTGGAATTTTCTCAACCTTAACTCCATAGTCAAGCAGTTGATTTCTCATCCATAGAATCTGTGCACAGCAACTTCCTGCTGCAATATACTCAGCTTCTGCTGTTGAGGTTAAAACTGAATTCTGCTTCTTACTGAACCAAGAGACCAACTTATTTCCTAAAAATTGACAGGTGCCTGTGGTACTCTTCCTATCTATCTTATATCCTACATAATCTGCATCTGAATAGCCTATTAGATTAAAACTAGAATCTCTAGGGTACCAAATGCCAAGGTTTGGTGTCCCCTTGAGATACCTGAAGATCCTTTTAATAGCTATTAAATGAGATTCCCTAGGATCAGCTTGGAATCTAGCACGTAAACAAGTAGCAAACATAATATCAGGTCTACTAGCAGTTAAATATAAAGAGATCCAACCATGCCTCTATAGCTTGAAATGTCCACCTTCTTTTCCTTAGTATTCAGTTCAAGCTTAGTTGCAGTGGCCATGGGTGTTTTTGCAGAAGAGCAATCTGCTAAGTCAAACATTTTTAGTAGATCAAAAACATATTTTGTCTGACTTATGAAAATTCCCTCATTTACTTGTTTAACTTGTAAACCAAGGAAATAAGTTAATTCACCCATCATACTCATTTCATATTTACTTTGCATAAGTTTGGCAAACCTTTTGCAAAGCTTCTCATCAGTAGACCCAAATATTATATTATCTACATAAATTTGGACAAGTATCATAGAGCCATTGACAGATCTATAAAAGAGAGTCTTATCTATAGTACCTCTGGTGAAGTGATTCTCAATGAGGAACTGTGAAAGAGTGTCATACCAGGCTCTAGGTGCTTGCTTCAGGCCATAGAGTGCTTTGAGCAAGTAATAAACATATTCTGGGAAGTCTGGATCTTCAAAACCAGGAGGTTGACTTACATACACCTCCTCCTCCAGAATACCATTTAGAAATGCACACTTGACATCCATTTGATAGACCTTGAAATTGGCATGGGCTGCATAGGCTAGAAAGATTCTGATTGCTTCTAACCTTGCCACTGGTGCAAAGGTTTCTTCAAAGTCAATTCCTTCTTCTTGACAGTAGCCTTTGGCAACAAGTCTTGCTTTATTCCTTGTCACTATACCATTTTCATCCATCTTGTTCTTGAATACCCACTTAGTATCAATCACTGATTTGTCCTTTGGCTTGGGTACAAGTTTCCATACTTTATTTCTTTCAAACTGGTTTAGTTCCTCTTGCATTGCTAGAACCCAGTCTGGATCTAGAAGAGCATCTTCGATCTTCTTAGGTTCCTCTTTAGAGAGAAAACTACTATACAAACATTCTTCTCGAGTTGCTCTCCTAGTCTGCACTTTTGCATTGGAATCACCAATTATCAGCTCAAAAGGGTGATCCTTAGTCCATTTTCTTTATGGTGGCAGGCTTGACCTTGATGAAGTTACTTCAATCTCTTGATGTTGATCATTTTGATTCGTTGTTAGTGTTGACTGTGAGAAACTCCCCCTGAGTGTATGGACCTCATGTTGAGTGGAGTTCTAACAGAGTTGTCAACAGATGCTTCTCTTTGATTCCCAACAGATGCTTCAACATGATTTTCACCAGATGGAGTGTGTTGCTCTTCTACAGATGGTCCATTCTGCACTCCTCTTGATGGTCCATGTCTGTTCTCTACACCCATTGTTAATCTTTCTTCATCATCATCTTCACTTGCCTCACTACATGTCTCATTCTCGAATGAGAGTGACTCATGAAAACCTTCATCTACAAGAACAGATATTTTCTTGTCGTCAAAGACAGCATGTATGGACTCCATAACAATGTTGAGTCTTAGATTGTAGATTCTGTAACATTTTCCAGCTGAGTACCCAATAAATATAGCTTCATCTGCCTTTGAATCAAATTCCCGAGGTTCTCACCATAATTCTTCAATACAAAACATTTGCATCCAAAGACATGCAGAAAGTTAATTGTTGGCTTCTTGCCTTTGAATAATTGATAAGGAGTCATGCCTTTTGCTTGGTTGATCAAAGATATGTTCTGAGTGTAGCATGCAGTATTAATAGCTTCAGCCCAGAAATATGTTGGCAACTTTGATTCTTCAAGCATAGTTCTTGCAGCTTCAATAAGTGTTCTGTTCTTTCTCTCCACCACACCATTCAGTTGAGGTGTTCTTGATGCAGAGAATTCTTGAGTAATTCCTTCTCCCTCATAGAACTTTCTTAGCACGGAATTCTTGAGCTCAGTTCCATTGTCGCTTCTTATCCTTCTTACTCTGAAGATTGGATTGTTGTTGATTGCCTTGACATGTTTGATAATGATTTCACCTGCCTCATCTTTCGAGTGAAGAAAGAAGGTCCAAGTGAACTTGGAGAAATCATCAACAATCACAAGACAGTATTTCTTTTTGGCTATCGACAATACATTGACTGGTCCAAATAGATCCATGTGCAGAAGCTGTAAAGGTTGATCAATTGTAGACATTGACTTAGATTTGAAAGAGGTCTTACTTTTCTTCCCTATCTGGCAAGCATCACATAGTCCATCCTTGGAGAAATCCAATTTTGGGATGCCTCTGACCAAATCCTTCTTGACCAATTCATTCATGTCTCTAAAGTTCAAGTGTGACAGTCTCTTGTGCCAAAGCCATCCTTCATCCATGCTTGCCTTGCTAAAGAGGCATGTAGTAGAGTTGGCACTTGTTGAGTTGAAGTCAGCAATGTACACATTTCCTTTTCTATTTCCTGTCATCACTACCTTGTTGTCGTTTTTCTTGAAAACAACACAAGCTTCAGAGGTGAACCACACAATTTGATTTTTATCACATAGTTGACTGATACTCAACAAGTTGTGCTTGAGTCCATCAACCAGTGCTACTTCTTCAATGACAACATTTCCTTGTGAAATCAAGCCATATCCTCTAGTATATCCTTTGCTGTTGTCTCCAAATGTAATGCTAGGGCCAGCTCTCTCCTCAAACTTAGTGAATAGGGTAGAATCTCCAATCATGTGCCTAGAACAACCACTATCCAGGTACCAAGGATTCTTTCTGTCTCCCTACACACATCAAAATCAAATCAAGTTGATTTTGGTACCCAAGTTTCCTTGGGTCCTGCCTTGTTAGCCTTTTTCCTGTTTTTCAAGCCCTTACCACCCAAGGGTTCTGATTGAGTTAAATCAATATTAACTCTTGGTGTGGATCTCTGAAAGACAGGTTGTTCCACTAGCTCACATGCATTAAAACTAGATGTGCAATTAGGCATAGTCTGTGCAAACATGTTATTTATCATCCATGGCAACTGAGTAATGTTATAAGCATCATGATATTGATTATGCATGAATGGCATGTTGGCATAATGACTAAATGCATGAGCAGGCTGGAAAGACACATTTGGCATAGCATTCATGGCAGGCACAGGTACTAACTTAGGCATATTAGGCACGGAGTATTGTTAACAGATTTACAGTTGGCAGATAAATGATTAGCACTACCACAGTTCACACATTCCTTTCTGGGAGCATATTTATCAGGTGTGTAGTTACTGTGTTTGTTAATTCCTACCTTGCCATTCCTATTCTTCCTGTTAACCTTAGCCTTAGGTTCAGTCTTCTCTAACCTATCCTTCAATTTCTTGGTGGATAAGTGACCTGTGTTTTCTTGTTCAACTGACTTGGTTTTGCTACATTCTCCCAACACAAAGTTTTTACTGACAGGATCATACTTCTTATGCAATTTAATCAAGGTTGCATTACTAATAGGTTTCAACTCCTTTGGACAATCATCATCCAATGAGTCACTGTCCGATGCAACTTCCCAATCAACTTCCAACTTTGCTTTTGCTAATTTACAAAAAGAATCAGTTCCTTGCTTACTGCCAATTTCTTCAGTTTTAGCCTTTGATCATCTCCACTTAGCAATTAAATCCTGTTCCTTTTTCAAATGTTCTTTTAAACAATCTTCTCTATCTAAAGCCTCAAGTAGTTTATCTTTTACATCTTGGTAATCTCTTCTCATTGTCTCAAAATCAATTAATTGAGTCTCTAACAGAGTATTCCTATTACCTAACCTAGCATTCAGCTCCTTAATCTTGCTATTCTCTTTGTTAAGTGATTTCAGTGTAACATGCATGTTGTATAATTCATTTGACATTTCATTAATAACATTATCACATTCATCTTTGGAAAGCTCAGTTAGATTCGTAGAGTATACCTGATTGCTTGATGAACTAGCTTCCTCATCATTCCCATTTGCCATGAGTGCAAGGTTGACAAATTCTTCCTCTGCGTCGAGCTTCCTTCAGCTGCCCAATCATCATCTCTTGATACGAATGCTCTCTTTTTTTGCTTGAGAAGATCAAAGTACTTCTTCTTGTAGTCAGTAGACTCAAACTGCTTCTTTTCATTCTCAGCTTTAGATTTCCTGCATTCATTGGCAAAGTGACCAGCAATTCCATAGTTGATAGCTTTTCTTGAATTGCCCGGCTCCTGCTGAATTCTTCTTGAACTTCAACTTAGAAAATCTCTTTGACAAAAATGCCAAGTATTCATCTAGATCTTCTGATTCATCTCCACTCAGTGCATCAAGTTCCTCTGTCATCTTGCTTTTGCCTTTGCTAGTTCCAGCTCCACCTTCACAGGTTCTTTGACTCCGTGTGGCTTCCACATTCTTCATCTTCTCTCCATCTTGATTGTTTGGAATATTGGCCACCAAAACTACATTTCCACCTTTCTTCTGGCTCTTCTCAACTTCTTCATCTTGTTGTAACTCGAGCTCATAGGTCTTTAGAATTCCATACAGTCTCTCAAGTGTATAATCTTTGTAGTCTTGAGAGTTTCTCAATGAGACTGTCACTGGCTTCCATTCTTTAGGCAAAGACCTTAGAAATTTTAGGTTGGAGTCTTTGGTTTCATAAACTCTTCCATACAATTTTAACCCATTTAACAGTTTTTGAAACCTGCTAAATATATCAGTT
The DNA here is from genome assembly GCA_036435485.1 of Saposhnikovia divaricata. Classification (NCBI taxonomy): domain Eukaryota; kingdom Viridiplantae; phylum Streptophyta; class Magnoliopsida; order Apiales; family Apiaceae; genus Saposhnikovia; species Saposhnikovia divaricata. The sequence goes on from CM071600.1 coordinate 173,056,529, forward strand.
AAGTTTTCACCTGTATTAAAGTGAAAGTGTTCGTATGGTTGTATGAGGAGTTGTTTCTTATTCTCTCTGACTTGCTCAGTCCCTTCACAGAGTGTTCGAATGGTGTCCCACACTTGTTTAGCAGTGGTGCAGTTGATGACATTATCGAACATGTCTTGACCAATACCATTGAACAAAATATTCATGGTTTTTTTTATCTTTCTGGACTTCCTCTTTGTCCCCGTCTTTGAATTCTGCTGGCAGTTTGGGAATAGGCCTTCCAGCAACTCCAGTTCCAGCTGCTTCTCCAACTGCAGTGTTAGCCTTCATAGGAATATGAGGACCTTTCTCTATGCAATTGACATAACCTTCATCGATGGATAAGAGATGTAAATGCATCTTTACTTTCCAGTGAAAGTAATTATCTTTGTCGAGGATTGGTATTTTCACGCCTGTATCCTTCTTTCCCATGGTGGTGATCTTTAGACTTCTTGTATGCTAGAAGCTTGATTTGATACCAATTGTTATTTCCCAGTTATGCACCACGAGATTGTAGAAGGGGGGGTTGAACACAATCTCAACTAAATTCTTTCGAAATGATGAGGCTTAGATCAAACTGTTATAAAAACAGAAAGAAAACAAGATAAACAAATTATCTATACATACAACACGATATATAAAAAATATCAGGTGGGTTGGCTTGAAAGCTTAATCCACCTGATGGTTGTATTTGAAGATAATTCTCTGTGTAAAAATACACAGCTGCGGATTACAAAGTTTTAGTGTTTACAAGAAAACCTAAAGCTATCGGCCTTGTGATCGGTGTTTTCTTCTCTAATAAAACTATGCTGCTCATACAGCTTATTTAAACTATATGAAGACAAGTAAAAGTTACATGAAATGTGATGATACATTTCTGGTATAACTTGTCACACACACATGCTCGAAGTGGTAACCATTTCAGAAATTATCTTGAAAGTCTTCTTTACTTGATTTGGACAATCCTAGCATGCTTCAAGTCAGTGTATGTTTCTTTCTTCAAAAGTAACTAAGTTCATGAAATGACTTAGCTTCCAAGCCCACGTGATGTTTTATGCACAAGATCTTTTTGCTTTGGATTTCTGTCTCTGAAAGTAACTTTAATCAAAAAGATAATCCTTTTTGAAAGTCAATAAGCTTTTCTGCTTATTGAGCTGTGCTTGAACTTCACAGATATAACTACTGATCCTTATGCATTCATCAAGATATCCTTTGAATCTTTTAGTAGAAATGTAATCATGTTGGAGGTTGCTTCCACTCTTATTGTTGCCCTTGAAGTCGGATAAATAGTGAATGATTGTACCTTTCATTTGGAAGAGTTTGAGCCTTCAAATATTTACAATTTGATTCCCTACTCGTAACATACTCTGTGTAATTGATCATTGTCTATAAGTCACGGGTTGCGAAGTAATTCTTGGTTCAATCTTCATTCGATATGTTCCATTAGAGAACTCTGTAATATTGTGGAAACAGTTTGAGTTCTCGAACAGATAAATCTTGAGTTCTCGAATGATGATCTTTCGAATAGTTCCTTAAAGCGAGTTCTCGAATGACTTCTCGAATACCCTTCTGAGAGGACTTCTCGATTGGTGCATGTTGCAGACTTCTCGAATAGAATAATTTGAATTCTTCGAATTAGGACTTCTCGAATAGTTCATTTTACAGACTTCTCGAATAGTTCATTTTACAGACTTCTCGAATAGAGCAATCTGAATTCTCGAATTAGGGCTTCTCGAATAAACCCTTTGTGTAGAGTTCTCGAATGACTTCTCGAACTCTTCTTTCCTTGATTTCTCGAACTTACTTGCATGGTATTAACAAACTCTCTTTTGATTACTGATATCTGACTTTAGCATCTCCAGGCTTGTTACTGAAATAAATCCTAACTGTATGCAGAGTTTCATCCTTAAGATATTGCTATAGTTGATCTGCATTTTAGTTAGCTTCCTGATTTGTACATCAGCTTCGATTCCTTGATTTATTTTCTATCTTGTGGTATTTGTTATCATCATCGATATGCATGCATGTCTCAACACCTCTTCTTCGAGATACCCATTCAGGAATTCTGACTTCACATCCATCTGAAAAATCTTCCACTAGTTCTGAGTTGCAATAGCTGTAAGAAGTCTGATGGTATCAACTCTTGCAACTGGAGCGAATACCTCATCGTAGTCAATCCTGTATCTCTGCTTATAGCCTTTAGCCACTAGCCTTGCCTTGTGCTTTTCCACTTTGCCTTCTTGATTCGTCTTTGTCTTATAGACCCATTTGACACCAATTTCTTTGTGTCCTTCTGGAAGATCTGTGAGCTCCCAAGTACCATTCTTCTTGATTGCACCAATTTCCTCATCCATGGCTTTGTTCCATTTGCTTTCTTCAGAAGCTTCCTCAAATGTAACTGGATCACATTCAGCTATCAAACAAAATAAAGAATAATCAAAGGTAGTTTGTACCGGACTTGTTGCTTTATAAATATCATCCAGACTCCGCATTTTTCTAGGTGCTCCCCCTGAACTGCTGCTATTGCTGCTTCCTGAACTCGATGGTGTCGAGGTAGGAGTTTGCTGATTTGGGCTTTGGGGAGGAGTTGGATCATCATCTCCGCCATCTTCAATGTTGGAGTCATCACCATCATCATCATCATCATTAAAAAACAAGCCTGCAACTTTTCTTTCTTCCTCGCTCCATCTCCAGTAATCAGATTCATCGAACTCAACATCTCGAGAAATGATTAATTTCTTCGTGAGGGGATTATAGAGTCTGTACGCCTTGCTCCTTTTGTCATATCCGGTAAAGATGCATTTTTCACCTTTATTATCCAGCTTCTTTCTTTTCTGAACGGGGACATGTGCATAAGCAATACACTCAAAAATTCTGAGATGCCCAACGGCACATAACACGGCTTCAGCCCAAAAAGTTCTTGGCATATGCTTTGCTTTCACCATACTCCTTGCCATGTCTAGAATAGTCTGGTTCTTTCATTTGGCAACGCCATTCAGTTGTGGAGTATATGCCGTTGTCAACTGATGATTTATACCATGTGCTCTGCAAAAACTTCTGAACAAGTTTGAAGTATACTCGCCTCCTTTATCTGATCGAAGTACCTTCAAATAATGGCCACTTTGCTTTTCTGCCATAGCTTTGAACTCCTTGAATTTATCAAGAGCCTCCGCCTTTTCTTTAAGGATATATACCCAACTTTTCCTGCTAAAATCATCGATAAAAGTTAGGTAATACATATTTCCACCAAGTGATGGAATATCAAATGGACCAGCAATATCAGTGTGAACAATCTCCAATGGCCTTCTAGCTCACCATGATTTTCCAACTGGAAAGCTTTGTCAGTGTTGTTTCCCTTTGACACACGCTTCACACAAATTTTCTGCTTCGTTGATTTCTGGCAAACCGTCTACCATCTTTATCTTTGACAATAACTTCAGACCAGAAAATCTAAGATGACCAAATCTTAAATGCCATAACCACGAGTCATTTTTAATGACTGACTTCAAACACTTCTGCACCTTCGTCTGCATATCAAGTGTGAATAGACGATTCTTTGACATCTCCACATTTGCAATTAATTCTCGAACTTGATTTCTGATGATAAGAGAATTATCCTGCATCAGGATATTATACCATTTCTCCACAAGTTGGCCAAGACTGATGATATTACTTTTCAAAGCGGGTATATAATAAACATCATTTATATACTTCTTATCACCTTTATTTGTCACAATCGTAACAGTACCTTTCCCTTTGACTGGAATCTTCGATGAGTCACCAAAAGTAACTTCTCCACTAATGGTGTCGTCTATCTCTGTAAATAATTCCTTGTGGCCACACATGTGGTTACTGGCACCAGAATCAATATACCAAATATTCTTCTTGCCTTCTTCATCTCCTTTGTAAGTGAGGAACATAGCAGAACCAACAACTTTGTCTTCTTTTGCTGTAGCAAAATGACTTCTTTCTTCCACTTTTGGAGATTTACACTCATAACTGAAGTGACCATATTTGTTACAATTATAACATTGAAACTGAGACTTATCACCTCGTTATTGGAATCCGCCTCTTCCTCGACCTCTGAAATTTTGACCACGACCAGATGGTTGATAACCTTGAGAATTCTGGCCTCTATTGAAAGATTGTCTTCCACGTCCTTGTCCACCTCGGTAGCTACCTCCATAGCCACCTCTGCCATGTGAAGAACTGCTACTACCAGAACTATCACCGATGGATACTTTACTTTGCAACGCATTTTCCAAATGGCTTGCATCATCATATTGGTTCATTCGTTGCTCATGCGCTTGAAGTGAACCAACTAGCTCATCAATAAAAATCGTGGACAAATCTTTCGACTCCTCGATAGCAGTAACAACATAATCAAATTTTCTTGTTAGCGAGCGGAACAATTTTTCCATGACCCGAACATCATCGAGACTTTTGCCATTTCTTTTCATTTTGTTTGTCACCGATATTCTCTGAAGTCTTCATTTCGATATTTTCAAATTCGCCACGAAGAACTTGGAGCCGTACCTTTTTCACTTTCTCCACACCTTGGAATGATTTTTGTAAAATCTCCCATGCCTCTTTTGCTGTCTTTGCATTTGAAATTTTTTCAAAGGTGGATTCGTCGACACCTTGAAAAATTGTGTATAACGCCTTCTTGTCTTTTTTCCGTAATTCTTTTAACGTCGTCTTTTCGGCATTAGGAAGTGCTGCTTCAGCGGATGCATTTGCGGGTTCACTATACCCACTTCCGAAAATATCCCAGTTGTCGTAGGAACCAAGCAACACCTTCATTTGGATACTGCAATTCCCGTAATTTGTAGCCGTCAACTTTGGAATATTTTGTTGCACCATATTCGCCATTTTTTTTCAAAAAATATCCTTTCACAGTATAAGTGAACAGTCCCGTATGTATGAACAGTGCCGTATGAACAGTACTTCATATAAACAATACTGTATGTATGAACAGTTCCGTATGAACAGTTCCGTCTTCTCCGGCATGAACAGTACTTCGTCTTCTACAGCATGAACAGTGCCACCGAAATAGTAACTTGCCGAAAAATTTGCAGAATTTTTAGAATTTAACAACCAAGCTCTGATACCACTTGTTGGAAACGTAGATGGGCACAACAACAATTTATATATAAGAAGAAATTACAATTTCTTTTCTTTCTCTCACACAAGAGCTTCAACTCTTTCTTTCTCTCTCTTACACTTCAGTGTATTTTCCTTGGTGTGTTATTTCAAGTACTGGCTGGGACTGCTATTTATAGTCTTTCAAAAGACATACTACATCATGGCTTACGTTATCTTCCAATATAATTAATATTGCCAGCTACTTGCATGCCTCCTTTATTTTGTCAAGTCGCCTACCTTTTATTTAGGATTCAAAGATGACTGCTACATGAATTCTCCACGTTCCTTTTATTTCTATGACTTAACTCAGCCACCTTATTATTTTATTATACTAGAGACAATATTCTACGAGGTGGGTTTGTATTTCTAACAAGTATTATCTATTATCACAGATACCCAAGTATCCTTCAAGGTTTCAAATGACACACCATTTCATGAATAATGTCTTTTTCTCCACATATCAGTCCTGGAGCGTAAAAATATTGCAGTCTGACTTACACGACCATTCATTCAGTAAAATCACCTTCATAAAAGTGCATGACCTTGTAGTCATTGGTGGCTTCAACTGATCCAAGGTCATAAAATCACCTTCATAAAAGTGAACGACCTTGTAATGATTAATATAATTTGATTTAGAATTTGAATGTCATCCAAAAGGAATTCACACTTTCGTGTAATTGGATAAAATATAAAAATTGCATCAGCATCAAAATAAGACCAGTAACAAATCAACCCATTAATTGAACCACATAACTGCAACACCCAGTACTCAATGCTAAGTCCTAGGTAAAACTATAGACTGGGTGTCAACCCAAGTCCCACATCGTCTAGATAAAGAAGAATTATCCTAAATATAAGCAGCCAAAATAACTCTAATAATATGAGGCCTTTTGGGATGTGCCCCAAAAAAATCCATGCGGGCTCGGTCCAAAGCGGACAATATCATATTTTTGTAGAGTTAGGGCTTGCTCGCAGCCCAAAAAATGGTATTAGAGTCGATGGTTAAGAAGTTGATCCTCAGACTGCGGGCTGCAAGTTGTGTGGTGTGGGAGACTCTCCTGAACTACGGTTGGAGATCTTGGACGGATTGTGTCAAAAGTCTTCCTGACACTGAGATGGTCGGGCGGCGTATCCCGCAAGAGGAGGAGCCATAGATTGAATAGCGACGTTATAAGGGTCACAAGATTGGTGGTTCTTGGATTGAGGGGAGATTGCGTGGGTGTCAACCCAAGTCCCACATCGTTAAGATAAAAAAGAATTATCCTAAATATAAGCAGCCCAAACAACTTCGGGCGGCGTGTCCTGCAAGATGAGGAGCTATAGATGAATAGCGACGGTATAAGGGTCACAAGATTGGTGATTCCTGGATTGAGGGGAGATTGTGTGGGTGTCAACCCAAGTCCTACATCGTCATGAAAAAAGAAGAATTATCCTAAATGTAAACAACTAAAATAACTCCAATAATATGAGGCCTTTTAGGATGTACCCAAAAATAAATTTGTTCGGGGTCGGTCCAAAATGGGCGATATCATATTATTGTGAAGTTAGGGCTTGCTCGCGGCCCAACAAAAACTTCATTATAGGGTCATTGTGTATATCATGTTGGTCAAATTGTTCTTCTAGTTCTCCTATTATAAAAACAAAATGTTAAAGTATGGTGTAAGATTTTGATAAGATCTTTCTCTAACACCTTAATTCTTTAAACGTTCCGGTTACTTAACATGGTATCAGAACTTAAGCAATTTATTTTTGGACTAGAAGGCAAATCGCGTCATTTTTTGCATACACCTCTGCAATGAACTATTGTCTTGATTGGAATCCAAAAGTTAAACAGGCAAGATATAATCTTTTATTGTCAAAGAAAATCATACCTACACTTAATTTTAACAACTTATTCATGTCTTCTAAGAACGCTATATATAAAGTTCCAAGTTCTTGATTATCCAAAAAAAAAAAATCTCAGATCAGCTTCTTACACGGAATGATAAAACAGATTCTCGCTCTTACAATTTTGATCAAAGCATATGTCATATGAAATATGCATCAATGAAAATTTACCAGTAGGCTCTAAGAATATTTTTTCCATATGAGCAAACCTAATTAAATGAAAATAACATATCTCATTCCAACATTCATTCTATGTAAGGGTGTAATTTAAACCTAGCCAGCTCGACTCGAAAAAGTGGGCTCAACTCGGTTCGAACTAGTTATTGAGCTCGAGTTCGAACGCGTTTTCGGATTCGATAAAAAACTCGAGTCGAGCCAAGGTTTTTCGAGCTTGACTCGAGCTCGACTCGATAAACTCGACTCGGCTCTTACTCAAATTCGATTAATTTTTTTTAAAAATAATAATGTGTTTATTACTCTATGTGTCATCACTCAAATATTTATTAAAATTACTTTTAAAACTTAACTTGATATTTCTTTCATATGTTATGTGCAATACTATATCAATAATTAGTGAAATTTATGAATTAAATTTATTCTAATATGAGAATATCTCATATTCTCATGTTGGATTAAAACTTTGGATTAAAACTATACTATTCACAAATTTTATAATTAAATATGACATACGCATATAATTTATCTGGAATTTAATAATTTTTGAGTTACGATTTATATAGTATTGTATTTTCTTATTACACTAAATTATTAAAATATTTTTTTACATTCTTACACGCAAACGTAGTGATTAGTAAATCGAATCAAAGATTTTTTATATGCACGGCTTTTACAATTAAATTAATATTATATATTGTTATTAAACTATCAAAATATATCTGATATCACGATTAGTCTATTACTTCTTCGATTGATCTTTTGACCGATCCTTAGTTGTCAGCGATCATGTTCGATTTCTGAATTTTACTTCAATATATTTTGTCTTTGTACCAATACAAACTACAACAGTAAGATAGTAACATCATAAACTTGATGTATGCAATATTTCTATTAAATTATAAATAAAATTTGTAAAGCTACTAATGATTCTCGGTGTAAGGTGCCCATTTCCCTATTTTGAAAAATTAAAACACATATGAGCTCACAATCAAAAAATGTTTCACATTTTGTTATTCTTATTATCATCGTTTACTACTTAAGATGCTTATATAACTAAATGCATAATCTGTGATAAAGATAAAATTTATCTTTAAATATATATGAAAAGAAAAAACTAAAAGAGCACTTAATTGATTCGAAAACTTGATTATCGAAATCATAAATGTAAACTTTCAAAAGTTTATTATCATTTGAAATTGGGGAAAAAACATTTAAGTTATACTTTGAAAAGAAAATATTATAAACAAATAGTTTTCTTGGAACTTAAGTCAAAACTCGAAAACTCGACAAGAAACCAATAAACTCGAAAACTTGATAAGAACCCGATAAACTTGAAAACTCGAAAAACTCGAAAACTCGAAAAACTCAAAAACTCGGTAAAAACTCGATAAGCTCGAAAACTCGATAAGCTGGAAAATTCGATAAAAAGTCTGAAACTCGTTTAAAATTCGATAAGCTCGAAAACTTGTTTAAAAACTTGATAAGCTCGATAACAATTCGAACTCGACTCGTATCGTAAAAACTCGATAAGCTCGAGTCGAGTTCGAACACAAATTTCAAACTCGATAACTTTTAGTCTCAACTCGATTCGAAAAAAAACTCAAACTCAAATTAAATAAACAAAAATTCGACTCAATTGGAGTCGAATTACACCTTAATTCTATGCAGTGCCCACTGAAGCCATTTGTTGCAGTGCAAGCTGTGTTTTGAAAACCGGACAGTTCGACCGGTCGGACCGCTAACCGGTGGCAGGTCCGGTTCGGTTCACCCCTAAAACCAGTCCTCCGGTTTTCCTGTTCAGAACCGGCAAGAACCAGCCAAAAACTGGTAAAAACCGGTAAAAATCGGACCGGCCGCCGGTTTTTTTCAGTTTAGTTTTTTTTTTTTTTTGAAATATTGTTCAGTTTAGTTTATTTAAGTATGTTGGGCTTTAAATTTAAGATTTTACTACGGAATACTAAACCCATAGTATTCTTAGGCTATGATCCATCATTCGTGCTAACAAATTCATGTCTATAACTGCTCATTTTTCTCCTTGTAATATATATAATTATTTATATAATTATATATATAATTTTATATATATATATATATATAATTATATATTACATAATTATGACGTCACACTGGTTGAACCACTGGTCGAGCCGGTTGAACCAATCGAACCAGTAACCAGTAGGGCTTCCGATTCGATGCCCGATCCAGTTATGAGAACACAGAGTGCAAGTTGCAAACAATATAAGAAACAACTAAGATTAAAGATTAGATGGTCATAGTACAATTAATTTATTGTATATAAATCATCGGTAACCGAAGACGTTGACCATTTAAAGTTGTACACTGAATATTAGTCAAAGTATAATAAGATTGTATGTTAGACCATGCAATATAAAAGCCATTCCGATCTATATATATTATAATGTTTGGAGATCGGAAATGCATTAGAAGAGTTCAAGGTATTTTTTTTTAATTTTGATTTTTTTAAATTTTTTTTATTCTTTTTTTTGTATTAAATAATTATTAATGACATTTTAATTAATTATTAATTATACCTATTGAACATATATTAAATTTACTCTATTTAATTTATTTGAAAATTAGCAAACTTTATTTGAACATTATAGTTATTATTTCAAAATTAAATATTAATTATATATATATATATATATATAAGTTTATTTTTAGATAAAATGACGACAAACAATTGTTTATATTGCGATCTTTTTTATTCCCAATTGAAGATCATTATATCTTCTTTTCGGATAATTATAGGGTAGACGACCTTAACTTCTAAAATAATTTTTATTATCAATTATTGTGAAAGTCGTAATAAATTATAGAAGTACAAGATCTTTACTTAATATCTGGAATTGTATATAAACAATACTGATAGATTTTTAATTTTGCACATGAATAAATTATACATGAGTTGCTATCAAATCGATTAAATTTAACAAACCCGGAAGATAAAACCGATAAAAAAGCTATAAACTCATTGTTTCATTATGTTGTGTCGAAACAAATTTTTATTCTAATTAAACAAATTATTACACTATTATTAAATATGTATATTATGAGAGGGGTGTCGATTTTAAAAAATATTATTAAGCTTAACTTCTCAAGCAATCTTTATTATCAGTTATTTTGGAGTCGTAATAAGTTATGAAACTACACAGATCTTTACTTAATATATGAAATTTGTATACAGATAATACAGATAGATTTTTACTTTTGCACATGAATAAATTGCACATGGGTTATGACCAAACTAATTAAATTAAACAAACCCAACCATTTTATCGGAAAATTAAATCGATAAAAAATTTATACACATGTGGTTTCATTATATTGTGTCAAAATAAATTAATATTCAAATTAAATAAATTCTTACACTATTATTGAACATGCATACTATGAGAGGGGTGTCGGCTTAAAAAAACGTTATTTAGTTATATTCAATATTTGTAATTTTTGCTCGTAAGATTACGTTCATATTTTAATTTTTATTTTTATATGTTTTTGATATTTTTAAGATTATTAGTATATAATGAGAGCTATTTTTTCAATTAATAATTCATGTAAATTGCTTTTAAATTTTTTTTAGAAATTTCATAAGAGACCAATCAATTTTTAAGAATAATAGAAATTAATTTATCTATTTTTAGTACTTTAAAATAAAAAAAATTTAAATCGCGTGAAGCGCAAATAAATTGAGTAGTGTAGATAAAAGAGTAGTGCTAGAGGTACCAAATTGGGTACCAAAATTTGTTACCAAATGACATCGCACTAATAACTTGGCATTTTGAGATGTTTTAATTGGATGAACCTCGCGAATTTATTATAATTATAACCAATCAAAACAATGCCACGTCATTTGGTAACAATTTTTGATACCCAATTTTGTACCTCGTAGATAAAATCACATTCACAAGAACTATTTACAAGTCAGGAACATGCACAAAGATGATTCAAATGTTAGGATCTCCACTTAGTACTTCAATTTCTCCCCTCCCAAAATTTCTTACCACTATTACTATAAGAAAGGCGGTTAAATTGGAGCGGACAAATACGACCAATTTTGGCTATACTCATCTTTAGAAAGAGTATTGCATGGTCTAAGAGTCATCTACACGAAGAGCTAAATCAAAACGATGGACATATCAGGTTCTACTCTGCAGGGGCGCAGTTTTTTTAAGATTATGTTATCGGAAATTTGTCTGAAAGATAAGATCGTAAGTATTCCATTAACTTTCCATTACATGTATTTCAAAACCTCTCTATATGCATGGAACGCCATTGACCATTATCATTTTTTTCCAGATGATTCCTGAAAAATTTGTAACAAAATATGGAAAGCAGATCCATGTCCGTGTTCACTTAAAGGCTCCTGGGCATGCAGTTTGGGATGTTGATCTGGTACGAGATGGTGATAAGGTTTGGCTACAAAATGGATGGCGTGAATTTGCAAGATTCTACTCTCTATGTTTTGGGCATTTCTTAGTATTCAAATACCAAGGAAATTCCCATTTTGATGTATTTATATATGATAAAAGGTGTGTTGAAATAGACTATTTACTAGTGAGCGAAGTACCACATATGGATGAACAAGGCAGTCTTGATTTACGAGAATTTACCCAAGTGAGAAACAGAGCAATGATCGACAATGATGAACTTAAGGCGTTTAAGAAGACAAGAGTAAATTCTGCATGCACAGAAGCCTGTCATATTGGCGAGTGCCAGATGCGAAAGTTGCAGCACCAAAAAATTACAGATGTCAAATCTGGCAAAGTTCTCAATGAAATATTGGATGACAACATTCAACCTAAGAAAGAGAAGGTTATTTTTCACAATACACAACTGCAAGGTAAGTTAGGATTTTGTTTTTTTGCCCGTATGACTAATGAATTGTTTCAATTTCTGCTCTGTAGAAATTGTGACTGTATTGATAAACAAGAATCTAAACTAAATTGTATTGATATTGAAGACTACATTGAATTGAGTAGCTTGATTGATATTACATGAGTAAGAACTAATATATAGAGATTACAAAGCACAAAAAGTCTATGGTTGTTCAACAACCATACTCACCAACCATACTCACCAACCATAGTGACATCATTTGCTTAGGTGAGTATGATGTGCTTAGGTGAGTATGATGTATATGTTTTAACACCCCCCTCAAACTGAAGATGGTTGAAGGAACATCTTGAGTTTGGAAACGAAAGCGCGAAATCTGGCAGGAGAATGAGCTTCGTAGAGGAGACACAATGTAGCAGAATCATGCCATCTTGAACTTGTTGACCGATGAATGTAGAAATTGTGAGGGTAGCTCTGCTTGTGTGTATATAATAACGTAGAAGAGTTATAAATATTGTATAAGCAATGTGAGCTTGGTGATGATGGTGACCTTGTGCCATTGCTTGTGTGTGCATATGTGTAACGTAGCAGAGTTAAAATATCGTATAAGCAATATGAGGTTACAAGGGAAGCTGAAGAACAATGTAAAGAGAGAACAAACTACTCTTGTATTGCTATGGAAATATTCAACATGTTGACGGATGAAATAACAATCAATCTCTATTTATGTGTGTTGTTTGAAAACATAAGAAAATATATGTGTATATAATTGTGATATTTATATATATGTGTGCTTATGTAGTGATACGTTGAAATCAGAAAGCAAATATATATAAATGTGAAAATTATATGTATATATATGTGCTATGAAAATATGAGCCAATATATATGTATACGACTGACATATGCATATATATGAGTGCTATGTTGTGATACGTTGGAATCACGAGCGAATATATATATGAATATGACAATAATATGTATATATATGTGTATTGTGTGTGATATAGAGATTGAATGTCGATTAGAACCTTTCGCGACTACGTTCTGTCCCAAGAGACTGTCCTGTCTGAGGATCCACTAGTGACTGTGAATGCAGTGGAAGGTGAACTGGTTTTAGATAAAACCTGTCTGAGTAAGGATTCAAGCTCACTAATTGATGCAATTTCTGGAGTAGAATCTGAGATTGCATTAGTGGACCGCCAAATACGTATTTCGTTGAAAAAGCTATGCATAGCTTAAGATCAAGGAAAATGATGTTTTCATCCAAAATGCAACCTCCCTTCGTTCTTGTAAAGAAAGCGCTCAAAATTAACTTTGAAATTTTCAGGAACTACAATAAAATAGTCCAGGGACTGATGTGTCAGTTGACAGAAGCTGGAATGTCAACTTGCAAGATATGATAAAGTTTAGGTACCAAGGTGTAAGTGGACAAGAATAACTTATACTGTGGAATGGAGCGGAGCGGGCTGTCTTTGTGTGGCCCAAATAAAAGAAATAAACAGCGAAGACCTTCCAACTGATCTAAGATAGCTTCTCGCCTTCTCCCATAAACAACCCATCATCTATGTTAGACATGCTATACTTCACGAGCCTTTCTATTGGGTCGGTCAAATCTTCATCCAAAGACAGCTCGTCTATACCAAGTTCAGAGTTATTATCTCTCCCCAGCCTGATGTTCCGATCTCAGATGTCTCAAAAGCAGTGTCACTACCGTAATCAGATGTGAGAGAAGACACACGACGATCTGAAAGATGCAGCGAAGAAGCCCTCCGAGACACAGGCACGACGGAAGAATGACTTGGATGGAGGGTGGACAGGTGAAAGGTTGGAGTAGTCTTATTTGTGGCCACCAACTGTTTGAGCAATTGTCTCAAAGACAAGTGCAGTTGGGTGACTGAAAATGATGGATTCGGCAAGCTAAAATGGGTGAGTTACTGAATTAACTCGTTACTCAGCTGGGTTTACCGGGAGTTTGGTAGTTTTGGGTGCAGCGGAAAGAGGAGTGAAGCAACAAGATAAGCTGGTGGTTTTGACAGAGGCTTGCAAAAACTGCCGGAGCTTAATCTTGAGGTTTGAGGTATGTTTTGTAGAACTAATTTTGATGACAGCGAAAATAGCGAAGATCAGGAGCTTAAAGCTTTGATACCATGTAGAAATTGTGAGTGTATTGATAAACAAGAATCTAAACTAAATTGTTTTGATATTGAAGACTACATTGAATTGAGTAGCTTGGTTGATATTACATGAGTAAGAACTAATATATAGAGATTACAAAGTACAAAAAGTCTATGGTTGTTCAACAACCATACTCACCAACCATAGTGACATCATTGCTTAGGTGAGTATGATATGCTTAGGTGAGTATGATGTATATGTTTTAACATGCTCTAATGTCCCTATTATACATATAGCAGGAGGATTTTATTTGGGTGGTTCAACTAGTGATGGAGGGAAAGCTAAAGCACTTGCCTTGGCTAAAGTTTCAAAATCTAAGAACCCCTCCTTCATTATTACCGTGCTTCCATCATATTTAAGTCCAGGAAGCCAAGTGGTACAGATATGTCCTTAAATTTCTACTACTAAATGTTAGTTTCTAAGTCTTACAAAGTATCAATCACTTGAGTATTTTTAAAAGTATTAATGTGTGTGCGCGAGCTTTTTTTGCAGGATATCAAGAGGGAGTTTGCACGGAGGTATATGAGCAAACAAAATTTTAGAGTATGCCTTCAAGTTGAAGAAAGAACTTGGCATGTATGGTGTATCGTTTATCAGAACAGGTACAGATTTGGTAAAGGTTGGAAACAATTTGCAGGTGGCAATTCACTTTCTCTAGGAGATGTTTGTGTTTTTGAGCTAGTTAATCAAGCTCAAATGTTGCTAAAAGTTTTTATATATAGAGCAGCAAAATGTTAGAGATATTGGCTGCCAGTTTCTTAAATTGATTTTGTTCCCGTATCGTCTAGAATGGTGTTCAATTGATAGATTGAAGTCAACTTACTTTTCACCGCACAAACAGAAAATACGCCATCTTCGAAGTTTGCGCACCATCTTAGGCTGTGTTCACTTGAATTGAATAGAATGAGAAAGAATGGAAAGAAATTTGTATTCGTATTTGAAGGAGATAGCAAAAAGTGTTTAAATTTTCATTTTTTTCAACGCAATTTAAATTAAAGTTCTAACCCCCACATGTTTTGGAAGGAATGCTCCATTCTCCATCATCACCATTTTCCTTGCAATTTTCATCATAAGAAACTTCTTCTCCCTCCTATTTGTACACTACTTCCCCGAACATCCCCCTTTCTTCCTAAATTTTGTTTACAATTTTCATTACATTTCTATCCCATTCCATTCTACCCATGTCAACACAACCTTAGGGTAAAACAAATAGTTAGAGCAAGTCCAACAATGTCTTAGTTAGTTTCCTATAAATATTATAAAATAAGGAATTCTAGTGTTTTAGGGACATTGTTTTGTATACCAACTCTAATAATAATAAAAACAACAACAACAACAACAACAACAACAACAACAATAATAGAAACAATAACAATAACAATAACAATAACAATAACAATAACAATAATAATAATAATAATAATAATAATAATAATAATAATAATAATAATAATAATAATAATAATAATAATAATAATAAATTTGAAAGTAACTAGGGAGTAAGATTAAGACAATTATTGATGAAATGGAGGAAAATGATTATTTTATTGATGAAAATTAAGTTAGGAATGACTAGTGCTTCCTAAAAAGTAGGAAACGACTAATGATTTCTAGTATTTTAGGGAACCACTAAAAC
This sequence comes from Saposhnikovia divaricata, assembly GCA_036435485.1. Classification (NCBI taxonomy): domain Eukaryota; kingdom Viridiplantae; phylum Streptophyta; class Magnoliopsida; order Apiales; family Apiaceae; genus Saposhnikovia; species Saposhnikovia divaricata. The sequence goes on from CM071600.1 coordinate 173,072,427, forward strand.
ATTATTGGAGCACTATTTTGCGTCAAATTCTTAAAATTTTAAATTAAAAACTCATATAGGAAAACTGTTAGTCTTGATACAAATACTTAATACATATCGCTAAGATAGATTATTCAATAGCTAGTAATTTAACTGAGTTGAGTCGGCTAATCAAGTCCATGTTAAGCCTAATTTACTGACAAGTTAAAAAAAAAAAATCTAAATAGGGTAGATGAGCTAATTTACCAAATTAGCAATGTATACCAACTTAGAGAATTCACATACTGACAAGTTAAAAAAAAAATCTAAATAGGGTAGATGAGCTAATTTACCAAATCAGCAATGTATACCAACTTAGAGAATTCACATCCCATCCTCCATCTCCAACCCCAACCCCAACCCCAACCCCAACCCCAACCCCATCCTTATAATTTGAGGATTTGTCCAACTTTTCTTCTAAAACACTCCTCCATCCCATTCCCCATTTTGGGGTTTGATTTAGGGACCAAAGTTTGAGTCCCCATATTTAGGGACCAAAATTGATGCCTCATCCCCATCCTCATACGCTCTCTCTCCTCATATAATAATATTAAATTGTATTTATAATAGTGGGTGAGTTTTGGTAGTTAAAATTGTAAGTGAAAGAGAGAGAAAGAAGTAATATAAAAAAGAATATAGGGATAGGGGAATGGAAAATGGGGAATGGGATGTAGAAACTTTTTGATAATTTTGGGGATTTACTATTTTTATTTGGGGATTTACTATTTTTAGTAAGTTTTTGGGATTGGGGATGGGGAATGGGATGTGAATGCTCTTAGAAGCCGTTTGGCTGCAGCTCCTTTAAGGGGTTTTGGGCTTTAAGGAGAAAAAGAGGTGTTTGGCTACACCGGCTTTAAGTCGGCTTTAAGTTAAAAAACTGCTTTAAGCCATAAGTTCCATTTAGGTACTTTTAACTTATGGCTTATGATTTATGGAATTTTTTTTTTCTTTTTTCACAATTCTTGTAAAGTTTAAATATTATGAATTTAAATTTTTTTTTAAGTCAAATTTCACTTTAAGTCAAAATTATTAAACCCCATTTAACTTTAAGTAAAATTATCCAAACACATTCATTCAACAACTTTACTTTCTCCTTTAAGTTAAAAACACCTCCATTAAGACAAAAGTAACTTATTTTAAGTAAGGCCAAACATCCTCTTAATTTCACTTGTGTCGTCAACTGAGAATAATTTTTAATAATAGTTAGAGAGCTGGGGCGGAATGGGGGTGCGGATCCGGACGCCAAACACAACTGAAGCAGAAAAAAAAAAGGACAAAAATAAATATAAATAACATCAAATTAGAGAAAATATAATAGAAAAAATTGATTCAAATTTGTAAGTAGGACGAGGGTAAGTGAATGAAATAATGCTACTGTGCTTGGGTTTGAACTGCACAGTTTCTTAAAACATGATAAATGTAGGATTGATTGGAATAACACGCTGTACAAACAAACAAGAGTCTGCAAACTTCCCTCGACACGGTACGTAATGCAAAAGTTCATTCATCCATGTCACAAACTCACAATGTGACAAATTAGGCACCAAAACCCAAACCCAGTCTATTCAAAATAAATTAATTAATTTGTAATGGAATTATTTTCAGAAGAAAATCACTGCAAGGGAATCAAACTTTTTACTGCACATATGCCATAGAAAACTGAAAATTTTAACCATGCCATAGTGAATGTTGGTCAAATTAGATTAAATATGTTAGAACATATACCATTAAAGCTGCATAACATGCATTCCAATGGCATTGTGGTTAGAATTACAAGAATTATTTACAGATGATTTAAATGGTAGAATCTCCATTCTCCACTTCTATATATATCTCACCTCCCAAACATTTCAAACTCCAACAATTTCGTAATCCACCCTAAGATTAATTAGCATAAGGTTTTTTTTTTTTTTTTTTTGTAGTACATACTATGCAGTTCCTGAGAGAGAGCATTCATCTTCCGAATTTTCTACTGCATGGTCTTAGATTTTATCTACTTGAATAGCTAAATCTAGTTATGGATATATCTGATTCTCCAGCAAAGGGACGCAGTTTTTGTAAGATCATATTATCTAAAATTTCTGTGCGTGATAAGATCGTAAGTATTTCAAAAATCTCCAACAATTGTAATTCAAAATCACTTTATGCATATGCATGACACCATTTACTATTTTCAATTTTGTTCCCAGATGATTCCCGAAAAATTTGTAAGAAAATACGGAAAGCACTTCAATGTTCGTGTTCACTTGAAGGCTCCCGGGCATGCAGTTTGGGATGTTGATTTGGTACGAGATGGCGATAAGGTCTGGTTACAGAATGGATGGCCTGAATTTGCAAGATTCTACTCCCTATGTTTTGGACATTTCTTAGTTTTCACCTACCAAGAAAATTTCCATTTTAATGTATTTATATATGATAAAAGGGGTACCGAGATAGACTATCCACTAGTTAGCACAGGACCAAATATGAATGAACAAGGCAATCTTAATCAACGGGAACTTACCAAAGTGGGAAGAAGAGTAACAATCGACATTGTTGAACTTAAGGCATGTAAGAAGACAAGAGCGAATTCTGCATGCACAGAAGTCTGTCATATTGGCGATTGTCTGATGCGGAAGTTGCAGCACCAAAAAACTGCAGACAATACATCTGACAAAGCTGTGGTAGGAATATTGGATAACAATATTCAATCTAGTAGTGAGATGATAAAGCCTAAGAAACGGAATTTTCACAATACGCACCGTCAAGTAAGTTTGGATTTTTAATTATTTTTTTTTCCCTAGCAGCATTATAGTTGATTTTTATTTCTGCTCTCATGTACCTATTACATATATAGCAGGAGGATTAGATTTGGGTGGTTCAACTAATGATGAAGGAAAAGCTAAAGCACTTGCCTTGGCTAAAGTTTCCAAATCTAAGAACCCCTCCTTCATTCTTACGGTGTTTACATCATATTTAAATCGAAGAAGCCATGTGGTACATGATTTCTTTATGTCATCCTCAATGTTACCGGACATTAATCCTGCAAAGTGCCATTTGCTGAAGTATCACTTAACAGTACTAATGTGTGGGAGCACACGCGTTTTTGCAGGATATTAGGAGGCGTTTTGCAAAGAGGTATATGAGGAGCAAGCAAAATTTCATAGTTCTCCTTCAAGTTAAGGGGAAAACTTGGCCTGTTATGTGTCTCGCTTCTCTGGACAGATGTAGATTTGGTGGAGGCTGGTTGCAATTCGCAGAAGCCAATTCAATTTCTATAGGTGATATTTGTGTCTTTGAGCTAGTTAATTGCACTCAAATGTTACTCAAAGTTTCCATATATAGAGCAGGAAAATGCTAGATAGTGGATCCCGCCACTATCCTTAATCGAGTTTTCTCGAATTCGTTTGAATTTGTTCCACTCGTTTTGTTACGTATGGGTATTCCCTTCCTCTGGAAGTTTTAATACCTTGACAATTATTTCCTTCAATCAAATTCCTAGAAGTTGGAAATTATGTTTTTGGTTGTATATAGGAGTTTATAAATCATGGGAAGTGTAAGTTACCAAGGGGAGGATGGATAAATAACTTCCTACATTTTATAAGAATTTCATTTACCCAATAACTTCTACTTCATGAATGTTAACCAAACAAGTTTATAATTCCTTACTTCCTAGGAAGGTCAAGTTCCCATCAACCAAACTTCTTCTGAGTTTTAAATCTTATGAACGATGGCGTTCACCTGATAAATTGAAGTCAGCTAACTAATCTAAGTAGGAAATGATAACTCTGAATCTTGATCGGGTCCTTCCTCACCAACTCCTGCCTCGGAAGGGGTGTAGCTGTGGTAAGGAGCCTGCAAAACAACACCGGAGGGGGGGTTTGACCCCGAGGTGCCTCCGGCGTGAGAATAAGAGTTGGCTTTGGAAGATTATAATCAAGTAGAGTATCACAAAAGTAATAAATGTGTGTGGGTGTGTAATAGTGGCTAACCCCTAAACCCTCTTTACTAGGGGTATTTATAGCCCTAGGCCTAGGGTTTAGGGGTAGGTTACCTTCACCCCCGACCGTTGGATCTGGGGGACAAGCCGCTGAATATCCGGGATGTAGGACACGTGGCCTAGTCTGGGGTGACCGTTGGCTGGAGTGTGGCCATGTTGTTGCAGACATAGCTTGGCACATGCCTCCCCTTGTCCTTTAGTGTTGGTCAGCGCCATATGTAGGAATGTCAGCTGAGGTGGGGTGCCACGTATGTTGAGTGTCACTAATCTGGGGTCCCCTAGTCTGGGGTGGGGACCATGCCACGTGGTAGTGGCCCCGGGCCCGGGGTCCACTACTCTGGGCTGGGCCGCTCTTATTCTCATGAGATGATTTGCTTATTGTTTTTGGGCTCCTTGTTGGGCCTTGGCTGTTTATGGCTTATCATTTGCCCCCACTCCCTAATGCGGATTTTCCGGATGGGGGAGTAGTAAGGAGTGTTTTTGCCTTGGAGAGTGGACCTTCTGGATTCTCTGGGGTGCTAGACATATGTCCTCGGGGCTGGAAGCTTTGTGGTTCTGTGGGTCCGCGTCTTCTTTGGGGGGGGCTTTTGCCTTGGTTGCCCCCAGTTCCGGGGTGTGCACTGAAGTACGTACGCCCGGGGCTAGTGGTTGGTATTTGAAGGCATTGTTGCTTTGACTGTCCTTGGTTGCCCCCAGGCCCGGGGTTGGGACTGAAGTGTACATCCCGGGGCTTTGGCTTTGTATATGTGCGAAAATGCACGTATATGAATGAATATATATAATATTGTACGTATGCATTTTTGGATCTCGTTTTTTGTTTCTTTTCTCTCTTTTCTCTTCTTCTTCTTTCTTTTTTTTTTTTTTGAAAAATAACAGCTGTCACCCACTATCTCCGGATTTTGGAGATAGTGGGCCGATCTTTTGGGCCGCCACGTGTTCATGGCATTTAGAATTCAGGGTTTGCCTATAAATAGTGGCAACCTCCCCCCACTTCGTCTTTTACGAGCTTTTGATTTGCTGCCGTTATTCTGCTTCTCTGAAGATTTGTACTCCGGGCTAAAGGCGCAATCTTGTTCCAAGTGATCTTTGCAACCTTCTCTCCGGACTAACTGTAAGTTTCCTTGCTCCGGTCTTTTAATTCTTGCTTTTATTTCCTTACGTCGTCTTGCATCTTGGGTAGATAAATTGACTTAGGTTTTCATTTTTTGTTGGGTAGCCCGGGGTTGTAGCCTTGTATGGTTAAGAGACGTGTTACCGCTAACCGTGTATTGATACCCCTCTCCGAACCCAGCACTTCTCCCAGTAGTGTCAGCTCTTCGGGTAGTAACTTAGACTTAATAGACCTAGATTGGGGCATAATGGGTAAGAAGAAGAGCCGCCTCTCCGTGTTGACGAACATAGCGACCAAGGATATGGGTTCGGGGTATAGCCTTAGTGAGCCGGACGGTAGCTGGGGTCACACCAAATACTACTTTGTGAGAAGGGATCCGGGGATCCCTCAGGCCTATTTTTTCAGGGATCTTAGCGTGGAGTTTTCACAAAATTCGGACGTTGCGCACATGACCAAGTATGATAGGGCCTTTCTCGATTCTAAGTTCGGGCATAGGCCGGGTTCTGGGATGGATGTAGGCCCGTTTCGGGCGGAATATTTGGAGGCTCCGGTTGATTGGGATCCAATATTCCGGGCTACCTTCCACTTGGATGCCGATGTGGAGTGGAGATGGCCGGAGCCCGGGGAGAAGATATACCACAGACCCGAGGGTGGTTGGGTCGGAGTTTGGTTGGAGCACCTGAGGTCGGGGTATGGGCCTAGGTGTCACCAATTTGTAAAATCACTCTGCCTGTTTGAGTATGGGATTCCCATCACCCAGTTGACTCCGAACGCGGTGAAGTGGATTACTTAGTTCCTGGGGTGTTGTGAGGCTGTCCAGGTACTGCCTACTTTCAAGCTTTTCCACCATCTCTTCAAGTTGGTGCATTCCAACAATGTGCCCCTGTTCGAGTTTAGGTTCCGGGATAAGGCATGTGGGTACCCTTCTTCGGCGTCCAAGCCCCTTGGCATGCTGCCTTCCTTGAAGGGCTGGAATGGTGAGTTCGTATTCCTCCGGGGTGTGGATATGCGGTTCATGCCTACCTTCAAGGAGAAGCCCCTGGCTATGCACTTCGAAGTGTACGATCTCCAGGACGCGGCAGTGGACCGGGTCTACAGCTTCTGCCGGGGGCTTGGGAGGCAGGTGACTAGGGAGGACCTCATGAGTCACCAGTACCTTAACGGGATAGGATGTAAGTCCGAGTTATATTTTACTTGCTTTAATCTTCGTGTGATTATTTGCTGCTTTCTCCGGGCTAATGTAACTCTCTTTTCAGGTCTTCCCGGTTATAATCCGGATTTCGAAAGATTTACGAAAATGAACAAGACTAATGAAGCTCTTCACGCTGCTTTGCTGGGTTTGGGCCATGTCCGGGACAACACCAAAGTCCCCAGAGAGGGCAGTGGCGCTAAGTCTCAGGAGGGAGGTGGTGAGACTAGGGCTCTGGGGGTGGACTCTCTTGAGGCGGAGATAGATGGGGGATCCTTGGTTCCGAGGAAGAGGCCTCGCTCGGCGGTCTAGCAGGAGAAGTTCGGGACCATGCAATCCAACTGCGAGGTCGAGCATGAGCACCCTCCGGGCACTTCCTCCGAGCCAGCTGAACTCTTTGGGCCCCACATCCCGGCTCCCCTCACTCCGGAGGAGAGGAACTTCATTGGCTTCCTTGCCGATCTTCCTAGCAAGAAGGAGTGGGAGGCGATGAGCAAAGATTCTCCTATCTCCCTCTTCGAGGACATGATGGGGGTTTATGGCCAGGTAAGCCTTTCGCCGGGCTTTCTTTTGGTTGTTTTACCCTTTTCCCTTTTGTCTTAGTTATTGTTTACTGAGTGTTAACTTCGTTTTTTCAGCTGGGGGTTCGTATGGCCGGGGCTTGCGCCGCTGCTCGCCGGGAGATGGAAACCGTCAAGGATGCCCAGGACGTGCTACGTTCTGCTACCGAGGCCCGGGAGGAGCATGACCGGGCATTGGCCACTGCGAAGAAGGAGCTCGAGGACCTTAAGGAGTCAACTAAGGCCCGGGTAACTAGATTCAAAGATGCGGCCCGGACTATTGCTGATGAGTGGGACTCGGTCTGGAACAAGTATAGGGATGCTAAGGAGGAAATCAAAAAACTTCGGGAGGAGCTAAAGGGAAAGAAGCCCGAGGAACAGGTGATCTCCGAGTTTCGGGATTCGGACGTCTATGCCACTGAACTTGCAACTGCCGCCGAGGCGAAGATTTGTCGGTGCTGGTTAGTTGCGGAGAAGTTGTGTAAGACTACTCCGGAGTCTGCAGATTGGGAGAGCTTCGTTGCCGCCTATATGGATGCCGAAGCTAAGCTGGCCAAGGGCGAGGGTGAGCCAACTCCCTATGCCGCTCCCCGCTCCTCCCCTCCTCCGGAAGCTTAAATGTTATCCTTGGCTGTGTCCAAAATCCGGGCTGTGCCCATGTAACTTTTATTTTGTACTCCTCGAACCTTATTGTGTAGTTTCGAATTCTGCTGTTGTGTAACTTTCAAGTGTTAGGTGTTTCGGGCTGTCGGTCAGCCCGGCCTGTCTGCTGTTTTTTTTTTTATATCTATTTTGCTTCGCAAGTTTTGCCTTGTTCTTTTGTTGTTGGTTGTTTGGCTTGTATTGCCCCCCACTCCTTAATTCGGGTATCCCGGATTGGGGAGTGGTAGTTTTTCCAAGTATGAATTTTGATGCCTTTGGCTTCCCGAGCCGAAGCATTGCTAAGGTCCCGGGCTTTGGCCTACTTGGAAAGGATGAAAACTTTTCCAAGTAGGAATTTGGATGCCTATGGCTTCCCGGGCCGAAGCGTTGCTAAGGTCCCGGGCTTTGGCCTACTTGGAAAGGATGAAAACTTTTCCAAGTAGGAATTTGGATGCCTATGGCTTCCCGGGCCGAAGCATTGCTAAGGTCCCGGGCTTTGGCCTACTTGGGAAGGATGAAAACTTTTCCAAGTAGGAATTTGGATAATAATTGTAAGATCGAAATGGCAAGTAGGAAATAGAGCTCTTTTTCATTGATAATAGAACGGTTACATGATTTCCAAGTACAATTGCCAAAAAACGCCCGTATATGAGCTGAAACTATTTTCCTTTACTGGTAGTACTTTCTTAGTCTGAGGCCGTGCCAGGTGTTGGGGACTTCAGTGTTGTCCATGTGACTGAGCTTGTAGGTTCCGGGGCGGAGTACCTCTTTAACTCTGTAGGGACCTTCCCACTTAGGCATAAGCTTTCCTGTATTAGTGGGGTCTGAAGCCTCGGTATCCCGGAGTACTAGGTCCCCGATTTGGAAGTTTTTGACCCTTGACTTCTTTCCGAAGTATTCTCTTGTTTTTTCTGTATACTTCTCCATTCTCTGTACTGCTTTATCCCGGACCTCATCAACTAGCTCTAGATTAACTCGTAGCCCTTCTTCATTTGCAATTTCATCAAAGTTGATTACCCTGTGGGAAGGAGAACCCACTTCAATTGGCAACATTGCTTCGGTTCCATACGCTAGCTTGAACGGAGTTTCCCCTGTCCCGGACCGTGGGCTAGTTCTGTATGCCCATAACACATGTGGCAGCTCTTCGGGCCATTTGTTCTTGCTTTCCTTCAGCCTCTTCTCAATTCCTCTTAGTAGGATTCTGTTTGTCACTTCCACTTGCCCGTTGCCCTGGGGGTAGGCTACTGAAGATTTCTTGTGCTTGATTCCCCTTTCCTTTAAATAGTTTTCAAAATCTGAGCCGATGAATTGGGGACCATTATCTGAGACCAGGACCCTGGGTAGGCCGAACCGCATTAATATGTTGTCCATGAACTTGATGCAGTCTTGTTGATTTATGGTCCTCATTGCCTTTGCTTCGGCCCACTTAGTCATGTAGTCAATGGCTACAAGGAGGTACCTCAGATCGCCCTTGGCCCGGGGGAAGGGCCCTACTATGTCGATGCCCCGTACAGAAAGGGGATAGGGGATAAGACTGAAGATGGCAAAACCGGGCTTTGTCTTGGTACATTGCTGAACAGTTGGCAGTTTCTACACTTCTTGATGAATTCTACTGCATCTGAGTGGATTGTTGACCAGTAGTAACCTTGCCTTATGATTTTGTATGCAAGGGACTTTGCGGACATATGATCCCCACAAATCCCTTCATGTACCTCTTGTAAACAGTAGTTGGCTTCCTCCGGACCTACACACTTCAGTGTTGGAGATGAGAAGGTTCGGCGATAGAGTTGGTTTTCTTCTATGAAGTATTTCGAAGCCTTGTTTTTCAATCTTCTGGCTTCGTTCTTATCTTCGGGCAACTCTCCTTTCTCTAAGTAGAGGATGAAAGGGGTCATCCAGCTCGGGCTTTCCTCTATCTCGGTTACCTCTTTTTGATCAATGGCCGGGGTTCCCAATTCTTCAAAGTAGACCGAGCTGTCTAGTTCGGCTGAGTTCTGAACCAGCTTGGATAATTCGTCAGCTTCGGAGTTTTCTTCCCTGTTGATTTGGCTGATTTGATACTCCGGAATGGTGGCTAGGTAACTTTTGACAAGGGCTTGGTATTGGGCCAGTTTTTTATCTTTGGCTAGGTATTCCCCTTTGGTTTGCCGCACCACGATTTGGGAGTCACTATAGATGTTCAGGCTGTTGATTCTCAAAGTTCGTGCTAACCTTAGCCCGGCTAGAAGAGCTTCATATTCGGCTTGGTTGTTTGTTGCTGGGAATTTGAATGTTATGGCTTGTTTGATTTGGAAGTCTTCCGGGCTTTTCATGATTATTCCTGCCCCGGACCTGTCAGCTGTTGAGGATCCATCCACGTGGAGAGTCCATGACCCCGGGGTTTGGTCCGGAGTTACCATATGTTCGGCTACTGTGGTAGCTTGCTGTGGTTCCGGGAAGGAGCATTCAACTATGAAATCTGCCAGAGCCTGTGCCTTGATGGCTGTCCGGGGCACAAACGTCAAGTGAAATTGGCTTAACTCAATCGCCCAATTTATTAATCTTCCGGATGCATCTGGCTTATGGATTATTCGCCTTAACGACTGGTCTGTTATCACCTTGATCTCTCTGCCTTGGAAATAGTGCCTGAGTTTCCTTGAGGCCGTGACCAAGGCAAAGGCAAACTTCTCCAGATTGGGGTATCTGGTTTCGGCATCTTTCAGGACTTGGCTGATGTAGTACACCGGCCGTTGGTTTCCCTCGATTTCCCGGACTAGGGCCGCGGCCACAGCCAGGGGCCCGGCGGAGAGGTATAGATGTAGGGGTTCCCCGGGCTCCGGCTTTGTTAAAAGAGGTTGTGATGAGAGATATTGCTTGATAGTTTCAAGAGCTTGCTGGCACTCAGGGCTCCAGGTGATTTCTTTCTTGTTGCTTGCCCCCTGAGCAAATTGAAGAAGGGTAAGCACTTTTCTGCCAACTTGGGTATGAATCTTCTTAGGGCTGCCAATGATCCGGCTAGCTTCTGAATGTCTTTCAGAGTCCGGGGTGATTGCATATCCAAGATGCCTTTTATCTTCTCCGGATTAGCCTCTATCCCTCTCTGGCTGATCATGAAGCCTAGAAATTTTCCTGCTGCTACTCCAAAGGTGCACTTCTTCGGATTTAACTTCATCTCATTTTTTCTAAGGTTTTCAAAACATTCCCGCAAGTCAGGGACATGTCCCTTGACGGTTTCAGACTTGGCAATGATATCATCGACAAAGGACTCCAGATTCCGGCCAATTTGGTCCTTGAAGACTTCCACCATGGCTCTTTGGTATGTAGCCCCGGCATTCCGGAGTCCGAAGGGCATGAACTTATAAGCATAGACAGCTCTATGAGTGATAAATGCGGTTTTGGCTATATCTGCCGGGTTCATCTTGATTTGGTTGTATCCGGAGAAGGCGTCCATAAAGCTAAGCATCACATGTCCGGATGTGGCATCGATGAGCTGGTCTATACTTGGTAGTGGATATGGATCTTTGGGGCAGGCTTCATTTAGGTCCGTGTAATCAACACACATCCTCCATTTCCCACTAGGTTTTTTAACTAGAACTACATTGGCTAGCCACTCCGGGTACTTGACCTCGCAGATGATGTCTGCCTTGAGTAGTTTGTCCACTTCCTCATCTATAGCTTTTTGCCTCTCCGGGGCGAAGTTCCTTCTTTTCTGTTTCACAGGTTTTCTCCTGGGATCAACATCCAGGCTATGCATGGCAAGGGATTCCCGGAGCCCGGGCATATCAGATGGGCTCCAAGCAAAAACATCAGCATATTCCCGGAGTAGTTGGATTAATTCTTGTCTGAAGGCGGTTTCTAGACCGGCTCCGATCTTGATTTTTCTTTCTGAGTTTCCCGGTATGAGTTTGATTGTTTCGGTTTCCACCGCAGGTTCTACCTTGGCTTGGTCTTGCAGTAGGGATGTTTTTTGCACTCGGGCCTGGGAATTGGAGGTCATGTATTCCCGGGTCTCAGCCATACCTGATCCCTGGGTCAGGGCTCCGGAGATTTCAATGTTTTGTACCTCTTTCTCGGGGCTCTTGTAAGTTGAAACTCTGTGCTTTTTTCTGCTTAGATTCTTGTGGTAGGAGGAAGCTTTCCTCTTATTCTCCGGGTCGGTCTCTGCCATGACTAAGGCTTGGTCATAGCATCGGCTGGCTGTTTCTGTGTCGCCCTTTACCTCTCCGACCCCGGAGGGTGTGGGAAATTTGAACTTGAGATGTGGGGTTGAAGTTACGGCTCGGAGCTTGGTCAGGGCTGGACGCCCCAGGATCACATTGTAGGAGGAAGGACTATTGATCACATAGAATTTGACCATATGAGCTATCTGTTTCGGGGCGGTGCCGAATTGGACAGGCAAGTAAAGGGTTCCTTGAATTGGGACCAAGTTGTGGCCGAAGCCGTATAGTGGGTCTTCCCGGCACTCATTCATTCTGATGCTTCCGAGTTGCATCCTGTCCATGGTATGTTTGAATAGTATGTTGACGGAGGAGCCGTTGTCAACAAGAATTCTCTTTACCTCATTTTCGGCGATGTCTAGGGTCACGACTAGGGCTTCATTGTGGTTAGGATCTACTCCCTCGAAATCGGCATTACTGAAAGATATGACTTGCTCTGGGGCCGAGCTTATCATCATTATCTCGTCTCCGGAGTCCGGGCTCGCCGGAGGGTAATTGGATCCTCCCAATACAACGTGCACCACATTCTTGGTCTTCTGGGCCCCGGGTCCCTCTCCCCTTTCCGTGGTTCTTCGAGCTAGATATTGGCCCATATTACCTTTCTTGACTTGGTCTTCGATGAAGAACTTAAGGGAGACACAGCTTTCCGTCTCGTGGCCATGGGTTGCATGGTAATCGCAGTGTTTGTCCCCGGGCCTATTCTCCGGGGCTGATACCAAGGGTTTGGGGGGATAAAAGAAGGGTTTGTTCCGGACTTCTTTTAGTATTTCGGCGCGTGGCCGGTTCAAAGGTGTCCATTCTGGTTCCGGCCTTGGTTCGGCTTTCCCCGGTCTCGGGGGTCTGGCTTCGGATTTGGCCCTGGAGGAGTGGCCTTTGTCTGGGACCGTCAGTTGATGACTTGGCATATAGTTGTACTGTTTGTTGGGCTTAAACTTCTTGTCCGAGTTGTGATCATTTCTAGAACGATCATCTTTACTTCTTCCCGAGGAGCTGCCCTGGCGGGTCATCCTCATTGATTGCAGGATATCGGTTTCTTTGATGAACTTGGCGGCCATAGAATAGGCTGCAGCCAGGCTTTGGGGTTCTTTGTTCACCAATTCAATAACATAGCGTTCGCTACGCTCCAGGTCTAGGTTCTTCCGGAATATGCTCAAGGCTTCTCTTTCGTCCAGGTTCGTGACTTGGTTTATGGCTTCTTGGAACCGTTTCATAAATGCCGCAAGTGTTTCGTTGTCATGTTGCCTGATTGTTTCAAGGTGGCACATGTGATACTCCGGGGGTTTGTTGGCTCGGAACCTCGGGAGAAAGGCTTCCCTGAACTCCTTCCAGCTGTGTATGCTCCGGGAAGGGACCCGACTGAACCATCTCTGAGCCGCTCCCTTTAGTGTGGAAGCAAAGAACCTGCACTTGGTTAGGTCATTGTAGAAGTATATCTGGGCTATTTGCTCAAAGTAGTTGAGGTGTTCTGGGTCCTCCAACCCATTAAAGGAGTCAAAGTTGTAGTGCTTGAGGTTCTTTTGCCGGGGCATGGCTTCAAGGGAGTGGCTGAAAGGGGTGAGTGTATCTTGGATCTCAAATCCGGAGTCACTGTTGACTTTCCTTTGTAGCTCATGGATCATTTGTACGAGGTTGTTTGGATGTTCTTCATCATCTGAGATAATCTCCGGGCTTACCTCTCTCCGGGTTCTTTTGGATTTGGATTTTCTCATCCTTTCTTCCTCCTCTTGGAGCCTCTTCTGGATTCTGAGCTCCAACTTAGCCTGTTCCTCCTGCCTTATTCTTTCCCGGAGCAATTCTAGTCTCTTGATTTTATCGGCTTCGTCATTTTTGTCTCTACTCCGAACCTCCTGGTCCTTTCTGTTTCCCTTGCCCCGGTTTCCAAGGCGGTCAAAGACCGAGGCCCGGGAATGATGGGAGTGGGCTGATTCCCCGGAATTTTCCGCTTGCTCAGGTTCAGGTTCCGGGAGGGGACGGTTCCTATAGTTTCGGACTGCCTGGGCTAGCTCTTCAGGTGTCAGGTTTTCCATTTGTGCGGAGTCCAGGGGCACATCTGTATACTTGTAACGGTTCACCTCAACGGTTACCCGAGCGTCGTTTGGCCCGATTCCGAGCCTCTCCTGGATTGGGATCTGGACAGGTGGGACTTGCTCCGGGATAGTTATTAGGGGTTCGTCTACCTTAGTTAATCCTATGATTCATATCGATTCATATTAGATTTCTTTTTAGTGTAATTTTTTATCATTACTTTATGAATATAAAGTGATTTAATAATAATGAAATTTTGTATTTTCGTTATTTTAAGAAAAAAATCTTAGTTAATAACTAAATTTGTATAAACAAATCTTAGTTAATAACTAAATTCGCTTTTTATGAGCAATAGGTCATATCATTTGCCCAATTGTAACTTCTTTATTTTAATATTTAATTTGGAAAGACCCAAATAATATATAAAATTCGAAAAATATCTTGAAGTTAGTATTAAGTTAGTACATCTCTTGATTTTTTTTATTGACCCCTTTTGTTTTGAAATTGAAAGGGGGTAGGATCCGGTAAATCGGAAACAATCAATTAAGAATAAAAAACTTTTTTATGGAACAGACATATCAATATTCGTGGATAATACCCTTCCTTCCACTTCCAGTTCTTATGTTAATATGATAACTCTGAATCTTGATCGAGTCCTTCCTCACCAACTCCTGCCTCGGAAGGGGTGTAGCTGTGGTGGGGAGCCTGCAAAACAACACCGGAGGGGGGGTTTGGCCCCGAGGTGCCTCCGGCGTGAGAATAAGAGTTGGCTTTGGAAGATTATAATCAAGTAGAGTATCACAAAAGTAATAAATGTGTGTGGGTGTGTAATAGTGGCTAACCCCTAAACCCTCTTTACTAGGGGTATTTATAGCCCTAGGCCTAGGGTTTAGGGGTAGGTTACCTTCACCCCCGACCGTTGGATCTGGGGGACAAGCCGCTGAATATCCGGGATGTAGGACACGTGGCCTAGTCTGGGGTGACCGTTGGCTGGAGTGTGGCCATGTTGTTGCAGACATAGCTTGGCACATGCCTCCCTTGTCCTTTAGTGTTGGTCAGCGCCATATGTAGGAATGTCAGCTGAGGTGGGGTGCCACGTATGTTGAGTGTCACTAATCTGGGGTCCCCTAGTCTGGGGTGGGGACCATGCCACGTGGTAGTGGCCCCGGGCCCGGGGTCCACTACTCTGGGCTGGGCCGCTCTTATTCTCATGAGATGATTTGCTTATTGTTTTTGGGCTCCTTGTTGGGCCTTGGCTGTTTATGGCTTATCAGGAAAAGCTAAGTAATCCAAATAGGAAAATATTTCAACGCAGTTTTAAATCTTATGAAGCGTGGTGTTCACCTGATAGATTGAAGTCAGCTAACTAATCTAAATAGGAAACTATTTCAACCCACCAACAAAGTTTATCTTTCAAGCTTGTGCACCACTATAAGGTGAAACTCCGATATAAGTTGTACACTAGCAATAGGAAAAGCATTTATAACAAGCACTATTCAATAACTGCAAATGTTAAAATTTCAAGTATAAATCTCCTTTAAAAAAAAAAGGCAACTGTAGAAGTTAAATTAAAAAAAAAAAAAAAAAAAGTGATCACCTCCACAACCAGAACCAGCCTACAATACATTCTACAAAAGCAATGACTTAATACAGGAAAGCTAAGAGATTAATAAATTTAGGGAGGTGATATGTGCACATCTATACTATTATATTAAAGCCGAAACATTGAAAGTTTTGGTTTTCGATTTGGTTATCCTATTTATTTTGGTTTTCGGTTTGGTTAATTTAATTTTTAATTAATCTTAAATATAAAATAAATCA
This sequence comes from Saposhnikovia divaricata, assembly GCA_036435485.1. NCBI lineage: Eukaryota > Viridiplantae > Streptophyta > Magnoliopsida > Apiales > Apiaceae > Saposhnikovia > Saposhnikovia divaricata. The sequence goes on from CM071600.1 coordinate 173,087,968, forward strand.
ATTTTAATCCGTTATTGGCTATAGTCCTAAAGACACAATAGTATTTTATATTTACACCATTACTAATACAGCTAAACTTAAAATCCCCATTGCCTTCACAAACACTGCGCACATAACTCTATTCTTCTAAACCTAATTTACACCATCTTTATCAATTCAATACACAAGTTTCTTCGGCTTCTCTCTTCTTTTGCAACACCATATATATCATTAAAGTGTAAGTATAAATAATTAAATTACAAAAACAACTCAAAAAGCTAATTACTCATGTTAACGTAATTATATTCCGATTAAAATTCCTTCATCCACATTGAACTTCTACTTGGACTCTTTTTTCTGCTCCAACAACTCAATTACCCATTTTTTCTAAAGATTTTACTTCTAATTAAAACACTTTACCATTTAATTTAAAACTAATATTACTATAATTAATATATATCCAAAATATCGCACCATATCTTTCCGTAATTATTTTTAGCAGTAATTTTTGTAATTAAAACATGTTAATTTTTAATTTAAAATTAATCTTGCCATCACTAATATACACCCCAAAATATCTCACCATATATTCAAATAATTATTTTTTAGTAATAAATAAGAATCGTTAGATCTAATAATAAGATATATTATATGATTAAATTAATTTACTAAAAATTCAAAGTTCGAACCAGTCAACGACATTTTTAATTTAGAATTTTACAAAATAAATTTTAAACCATGCATATCATTATATAAATTTATATTAAATTAAAATTAAAAAATTATTAAAAATAAGGTTTATATAAAAACATAATTATAATGTTAAATAAATTTTATAAGCTATCAAAAGAAGCTCGTGCTTCACACGGGTTATGAGCTAGTTCTATTACTTATAGGTGCATACCCAATATTGATGATCAGACCAAAATATCCTTAAACTCTTTGTTTGTTCAACCAATTATTTTGTTACTCAACTATATAGTGTTATTAAAACAAAGTGCAAGCATAAGGTGAAATAAAAACAAACAAGTTGTGTTTTAAAGTTTTGTAAAATGATATATGAAAATTTCAGTAAATGTATATTTGAATAATTTTATTGTTATTATAAAATTAAATTTAAGATTGTACATGCAGTTTAGATCGACTCTAAAAAATAACTTCTATGTACTAAAATTATAAAAACTTAATTTATGATAACTTTTAACCTTTGATTTAATTTTTTTAATACCTTTTTTAACATATTACACAATATTTTTAAATTAAAGTAAGAAAAATACTAGTTCAAGCCTAAATAAATATAAAAGTAATCTTTTCACGAATATTTTGAATATCTATTCGACAACTTTGAATCATATTTTTTTTTGAATATTTTACATATTTAGTTAAAAATGAAAATAAGATGATCACCTAAAACTAACACAATTATTTTTAATTAATTAAATTTTTTATATAAAACAAATTAAAGAAATAGTTGCGTGGAGGGCATTTTAGTCTAGTAGTCAACACTGGGTGTGCACACATAAATGAAAGGTGTGCACATATCAGCTCCCTAAATTTATACACTGTACATACGAAAAAATGTCACCTAAACGATAAAAGAAGTCAACTATCCTCCAGTAATGTATTAATAGTAGAGAAAAATGGGCTTGAGGTTGTCCTCAGGAATTTCTCCTGAGGTTATAACACAAAAAACCTATAAATTTAGTGGCCCTGCAGGGGCATTTTTGTAAATATCAATTTTTTCTCAATAAATTTACCTAAACACCCATAATTTTGTATTGAAAAGCTCTTAACCTCAGGGATAACCCCGAGGTCATCCTTAGGCACATGAATCCCTTAATAGTATTACATATTCAAAAATGTTATAAAGTTAAAAAGATTATCTTACATGTAAAGTAAGCAAAATACAAGCAGGGTCAAAAGGAACAAAGTGTCAAACATGGCAGTGATCAGTCCATTGGTTTATTTGATGAGGGATCTGTCGGTGCACCAAGAAACACTTCCTAGCTGGTGTAGTTGGAACACTTTTTGTTAGTAAAAACTTATGTGGATCCTTTCATTCAAACTCTCATCTTTCTTACCACTGGTGCAGTACTCTTTCCTTCTCATTTTAACCACTAATGAATTAACAGTGGTACGGGAGGTGGAGAGATGGTGGCAGTCTCCGGAAACTCTCTCTAATGATACTTAAGTGTGATTGGCCACACTGCATAATGGAAGCCATGCCAAGGACTTGACCACAGGTTCATATTTTTGTGCACCTCCCTTTTGGGTGCCCCCAAGCCCAAAGTGTCCCCACCCGCCCCCCCCCCCCCCCCCCCCCCCCCGCGTCAAAAAAACTGGGGACGCTCTACAAACGAAAGAGCATTTTCGTAATTTAGCACCCCTACAAAAGCAAAATAAATATTAGCGTTTAAAGTGGGGCTGTGCAAAATACACAAATTTCAGAATTCATATTCGCTGCAATTACAGATGGACAGATAATAGGAACCAAGGAACGATGAGAGGAGGAGGAAAGAGTAGTATATTAGGACCTAGCGAAAAATTTGTGATGCGGAGTTTACAAGGCCGGTATAAGAACTTATTCATTTGTGCACGGGCACCTAGGTACTATGTACATTGTTCAGTTATTTAATAATCTAAAATGTAAGGATATGAATCACTCAAACATAATTAATTAGTTCTCCTAGGACATGATGACTTGCATGAATTAGTTAAATAAGTATGTTGCTGGAAAATTACGTAGTTATTGAAACAATAATTTATAACATCTAATCAAACACAAATTATAGAAAAGAAATATTTTGGCATGATCTTGATAACGGTATGATTGGATCATTATATTTTCTGCTGTGGTCTATACAAACTTTTTGCCCTAGTGCTATTGGTATATAAACTACACCTGCAATCACAATAATGTTCACACCCATTGTTTCTAACTAGGCCTCGCAGTTGTGTGTCGTTTTTTGTCTACCAAATCAAAACCAAACATGACACTAAATAAATTCGTGTCGTAAACCATGCTTAGTCGTGCTTGTTTTCGTGTCATATACATAATATAAAAATAAATATAATCATTTCATAAAAATTATTTATTTTATTAATATTATATTGCTTTATAGGTTTTACAACACTTCTACAATATATTAAATTTACTTTTAAAGTTTTAATATTATTAAATTTTTAAATAAAAAGATTTAAATATCATAGAGATATAAATATGAATAATACATATTTGTTATATATATATATATATATATATATATATATATATATATATATATATATATATATATATATTTCTTGATTTTAAGTACTCTCTTGTCTTGTTGCCTGAAATGAAAACTCAAACACGACACAAAATTCCTCGTGTAGGTTTGTCTTTTGAGTAAAGTCATGTACAATATTGTAAGGTCTAGTTTCAACATTAATAAATTTAAGGGTCTTTTTGGCAACTCTTCCAAGGGAGTACAAGGTTAAAAATGGAGAAGAAAGATACTGTACTTGATAATTGAAATGACCAACAGCAAACCACAAAAGGGTTAAGAATCTCTACTAGTAATTAATTCTTGTGAAGAGTAAAGAAGAGCAATCTTTACCTACAAAGCTTTGAACAGGAGGGTTACATGAGAAGGATCGACGAAAAATCTCATCTCAGCGCTTCGCATGTGATGGTTACCTTCCATGTAAAACAGCCTGTCTTCACCATCTATACAACACTGCGTTAAATTTTTTAGTTCACAAATTAAAAAGAAAAGAAATAAGCAGTGAATGCCTGGGTACCGAAGATGATACTGCCTTCTGCTTCACAAATTTTGCGTCTTCATTTATCTTATCCACCTTAGCTTCAATTTGATGGCCAAAGGACAAATATAGTTAGAGAATCCAGAAATTTAAATTCAAATCCATAGAAAATCTGCACAATACTAGAAGATCTATATGCAATTGGAAACAAATTATCAGGTTAAAGATACATCATACTTCTCTAAGGTTGTGTTTGGTTAGGGAGAATGGAATGGAATGGAATGGAATGAATAGAAATTAAAGGAACACATTAAACATAAAGGTCAGATTTAAAAAAAAAATGAGTGGGTGCAAATTTTGTATGATAGGATTTGGGAAGAAAATAGGTTGGAGGGAGAATGGATCATTCCTTTTCAAGTTGGTGTGTTTAAACTTTAGCTTAGGTGGTTAGGAATGGAATGATGTAAGGAATGAAATTTTTAAACATTTAACTATATTCTTATTCAAATTCCATTCCATTCCCTCCAATTTGATTCACCCCAACCAAACACAACATAAGGTTGTAGGGGGGAGGAGGAAAGGAATGGACAAAATGACAAATTTGAGCCAAGTACTATTTAATATAGGGCGGTTTTGCCAGCGAACTGAACTGGAAACATAAAGGATAGCTGTGTAACCTAGAAAGAATGCAACAGAACACATGGATACAGCAATGTAAATACTGATGGTAGGGTGTGGAGCAACGTAAATACACTCTGGATGAATCCTGCCAAATTCGTCGAAAAATTGGGGAACACACCATTTGATGTAACCCCAATCCAGCACTCATGCAACTTCCACTATACCAATACTAAAAAAGTAGACTACATGTTAGAATATAGGAACAAGAGAGAACTAGATTGATATTTGGATTGATTGGGGTTATCTTACAAGGAGAGGCAATTGCCTCTTATATAGAACTAAACTTCAACAACCCCCAACAACCATCTACTATTACAACAACCCCCAACAACTCCCTGTTAGGCTTGCTAAGCAGACCTTAACTCCACATTAGTATGATATTGTCCGCTTTGGATCAGGCCGCACGGATTTGTCTTTAGGCACATCCCAAAAGACCTCATACTAATGGAGTTAACCGGCTTGCTTATAAACTAGCAATCTGTCCCTCCCACAAACGATGTGGGACAACTCCTAACAATCTCCCCCTTCACACATCGGGCCCGACACCTGTCGAATCTGCCTCCTTTTGTGTGATCTGGCTCCCCCTTGACCCATACTGGAAGTCCTTGGCCATCTGGCTCTCCCTGGGCCCATTCTGGAAGGCCCACCGCTTCTCCTTAAGCCCATCCTGGGATAGCCCATCTGCCTCTTCCTTGATCCATTCCGGGGCCTCATTCGAGATTGTTATGGATCGTTATAACCATAGCTTTGATACCACTTGTTGGGCTTGCTAAGCGAGCCTTAACTCCACATTAGTATGATATTGTCCGCTTTGGGCTGAGCCCGCACGGATTTGTTTTTGGATAACTCCCAAAAGGCCTCATACTAATGGAGTTAACTGGCTGCTTATTAACTAGCAATCTGCCCTTCCCACAACGGATGTGGGACAACTCCTAACAATCTCCCCATTCACACATCGGGCTCGACACCCGCCGAAACTGGCACCATTCTGTGTGATCTGCTCCCCTTGACCCATACTGGAAGTTCCTGGCCATCTGGCTCCCCTTAGGTTCATACTGGAAAGCCCACCTGCTCCCCCTTAAGCCCAACCTGGGATAGCCTATCTGCCTTTTCCTTGGATCCATTCTGGAGCCCATTGAGTTTGTTGACAACTCCCAACAATCTCCCCCTTCACACATCGGGCTCGACACCTGTCGAATTTTCCTCCTTTCTATGTGATCTGCTCCCTTGACCCATACTGGAATTTCCTGGCTATCTGGCTCCCCCTAGGCCCATACTGGAAAGCCCACCTGGTCCCCTTTAAGCCCAACCTGGGATAGCCCATCTGTCTTTTCCTTGGATCGTTATAACCATAGCTCTGATACCACTTGTTGGGCTTGCTAAGCAGACCTTAACTCCACATTAGTATGATATTGTCCGCTTTGGATCAGGCCGCACGGATTTGTCTTTGGGCACATCCCAAAAGGCCTCATACTAATGGAGTTAACCGGCTTGCTTATAAACTAGCAATCTGTCCCTCCCACAAACGATGTAGGACAACTCCTAACACTCCCAACAACTCTTTGACACGTCCCCTCATTCGAAATCCCATCTTGGGATAAAAAACCTATCTTAGGATTGAAGAGTGGAACACTTAGAAGCCCTTGAGCATAAATTAAGCTTCCAACTAAACCCATCTCTAGGATTGAAATTGAGAATTTTGGGAATACCAGGACTCGACTTCGCGACCACGTAGTACATTTTAGGCAATGTCAAAAAACACTGGAAGTGCTGCACATGCATCTTTTATTCTTTGAACAGAAACAACTAGAACGATAGATTTGGTAGACTGCATCCCTTAAGATCATCCACAAAATCGTATTTCCTCCTCTGCAACTTAGGAGAACAAATGCAAGATATAGCAGTGAACTGTGTTGTATGAAATACAACTACTTCTACTGCTTTGATTTTGTGGCAGTGAACTGTGTGTATATATCTGTATATACTACTACTTCTGCTCCTTTGATTTGACTTGATGAATGAACTCGTCTTGACAAGGAACATCACCTGAACTTAGCCCCCTAAACTATTTAATTTACAGCAACATAATAAAATGGTGGGATACCGTAATATCTTCCAACCGATTGTTTGCAGCACAATTAAATCTCTAATCCGGGCAAACTCTCAAACTAAAAATGATACACTTGTACCAAAGATCTCAACAGAATTTTCCCTTAAGAAAGTAACTGTTAAAACAAGATCACTAGGTAGTCCTTTTGTATCCTGATTTTCTTGTAAAACCATGAACCATTTGGAGAAAACAGCTTTTGAGTTCTCGTTCTCATCATCTTCCTCTTGATTCTGTTCATACTTATCATCTCCTGCATTATCTTTATCATCGGCCTCGTCGTCATCTTCATCATCTGAGATACTAATATCAACTGATGAAAAATAGACCAAGAGATCTGCAGGAGGTGCTCTTTTGTTTGTTTCTCTTCCTTTCATCATTCTTGTGCTTTGTCTTGTTAGTATTTCCCTCACTCTCACGGATCACTCTTCTTTGTTTTGATATGGTGTTAGGTTCGAAGAATCCTAACTGGGCAGCTTGTGTTCCCTTGAGAAACAGCAAAGTTTCAACCGAAAAAGGCTCAACTGGTCAGCTTGTGTTTCCCTTGAGAAACAACAAAGCTTCAACCGAAAAAGGCTCCTCTCCTCTACTCCCGCTTTGATACCATGTTAGAATATAGGAACAAGAGAGAACTAGATTGATATTTGGATTGATTGGGGCTATCTTACAAGGAGAGGCAATTGCCTCTGATATAGAACTAAACTTCAACAACCCCCAACAACCATCTACTATTACAACCACCCCCAACAACTCCCAACAACTCTTTGACACTACATAACATATGTTACTCTATAACAGCAACCAACAATATAGTAACTAAAATACACACAAAATGAAAAGAACCAACCAACCTAACCACATATACCACCTTAAACAACCTTTTTCAATGAAACGATAAATTCCGACAAAAAGGAGTGCCTTCGGTAAGCAAATTAGATCAAACAAATGGCCACTCAACATACACAAGGAAAATTAAACATTTCAAATTCATCGGCCCCAATCAAAAAACATCTTTACCTCCAAGTAAATATCAAATAGAGAATTGCGAAAAGATGCAAGAAAAATCATTTGAAAACTTTTCTAAAACCTTTCAAGAAACTGCAAACAAAAGATGAGGGATCATCTTGGCTTCTAAATATTATTTAGGTAGTCATTGCTTAAGCATCTCCCGATTTAAAATCGACCAAATTAACATATTATCTGTTCAAAAAATTGTGTGCGAAATTCCGCCAGTGCGGAGGAGCAAATCCTAACTGCTATCTTGGTGAGTGCTAAGTAGTGAGGTGGCGGATGTGCTTCAAAAAGAAGAGTGAGAGTGTAGAGATTAATTTTTAAATAAAATTTGTTAAAAATTAGAATTTTGCAAAGTTGTCCTATATTGCCATCATAAAATTTCCCAAAAAGGTATAGATAATGTCAATATAAGTTAAGCACCAATAAGATATAACAGATTTCAACGGTACCTCAGGAGAATATAGGCCTATGAGACATTCAGAATCGTTATGGATGGAATAATTTTGTGAAGTAGATTGCATGGACAGTTAGTAGTAGTATCAACATCAGTGGGAAGGGATGTTAGCTCGTCATCTAGAATCACATAAGCATCTGCAAACGCCTGCAACATATTTGACATCAGAATTGGAGAAAATCACCTTGATAATTTTTCATGAATTACGAAGTTTAGCAACAAAAGACTAGTCCTGACAGGGAACACTACACCTCTTACGTAATCACTTGAATGGCCATTAAACCGGCAAATTCATATTAAGCAGGAACGCCAATATTCTAAATACAAAAAGAAGGATAACTGGAAAAACATATAAGACGAACCCTTATACAAAAACTAAAATTGCTAGCATTGCAAATCTTTATTAGTGGGATTTATGGCAAAAAAAAAAAAAAGCAAAAAAGTGACTAAAGCAATATCCACCAGTCAAATGAAAAGCTTCAAAATTTTCAAAACTTTCTCAATAACCAAACTTAGTCCCGTCACATGGTATACTATTACTTGGTTACTTCCATCTTTTTGTTTTCAGGGGATGAGGGGAGAAGATGGATGGGGCAGGATAGAAATGGAAAATAGAAATGCCAGAGCCACACTCAAGTTCCAATTATCCAGTGTCCATGCATGCAATTCACACAACCAATATTCTGTAAATAAAACATGGGTTACTATCTAAGAAGCATGGGTGCAGGGTGCAAGGTGCGGGGTACATGGATACAGCAATTCGGCAAATTCAAATATATGGGGACTAGGTGCGGGAGGATACGGCAATGAAAAAAAATTAAGAATATATTACATATGTAATTAATTAACAAAACCAAGAGTAACAATCGTATTAAAGAAAATAGCCAAACATATATCTATACTAAACCAGAATAAGCGAAACATAGTATAGTTTGTAGTTTGGTTAACACCTTTATTCTTTGTTAACACGATACTTTTTGGGTAACCTTTAATATTAACTAGTTTTAAATAAGAAAATAATAAACAAATACATAATATATAATAATAAACTATTACTAAATATAAATAATAAGAAATAAACTATAATAAGGAAAATGGGGTATAATTTGTAATTTGGTTCACATCTTATTTTGGTTTCTCTTTCAACCACAACCGTTAGATCATTCAATTTAAATTGATCATAAACATTAGATATAATACTAAAAGTTATTCTATATAGAAGGCGTTTTGAATCCCATCAACAACGTATTAAAATTAACATTTGATATAAACATATTAAAATTATGAATGATTATATTTGTTCTAAAAATACAAATAAAGTTAAAAATACATCAACCACATATTATTATATTATAAAAATTTGATTATGAAATTTAAAATTAAAAAAATAATAAAAATATTCAAAAGTAGCCCATGTTTTGCACAGGCTACAAGCTAGTAATATTAAAAAAAAATAAAAACAGCAGCTAATTGAAATAAAATTATAAAATAAACAGTAGTGATAGTCGGTAGCGTACTGGTGTGAGTCAATCAGTCAAACCACAACCAAAAATCGGTGGTGCGAATACTTTTTCTACCCCTCCCGCACCTTATTCCTGCCCCCCCTCCCCACGCACCCCGCTGCACTTTAGCTGAAATAAGTATATACACCATGTGGATCACTCCGACAACCCCCCACCCCCACCCCGCAATGTGCGCGTATCCTTTTTGTGTGCCAAATATTAAAATGTTCCAAAAATTAGTTGAGAATTCTAATCATTGTAATTTGTATAATTAGGGCTTTGAAGATTCTAGATAACTCAGATCCAGATGGCTTACTGATAGACTCTTGAGCGTCAGAAAGACTCTTGAGCATCAGAATTTAAATCCCTAGTTAGAAATATTGGTGATAGTTGATAAAAACTTCTTATGAGTCCTATGAAAATGTTAAATTAAAAATAATTCTACTGAGTTAAACACTTTCATAACTCTGTTTTACTAAAGTTATAAGCCCTGGAACAGACGTCCTGCATCGCATTAGAAACTCAAACCACGCCGATCCTATAGTAGTATCTTTCTCTCATAAAATAGACACAATAAATTTTTTAGATGGGCCCAAAACAATTCTATACTAAATTCACCTTTACAGAAGTAAGAGATACTTTGAACAAAACATATTTCTGACCTTAATACATTGATGTATCCGGAAGCAGTTCCTTCCCACATTGTTTGCAGGGAAAAGAGGATCATCGATATATATTGGATCGATGCTACAATGCAACAAATAGATCATCATCAAACAGAGTTCCTTTTAGAAATCAAAAACCAAACAACGAAGTAAATTCGAAAAACAAAATTTGGCCTCACCTATATCCTTTTTCCCTATTTATGTACAGCCCACTTCCTCGTACTGAAATCCGCATTTGGCGTGGATCAAAGACATTCCTGCATTAAAAGATAATCCTCATTCAACTATACAGGTTGCCTGACTTTCATATGAATAAATGAAATACAACCAATCTGCTGAAAAACTTCCATCTTACCCATAGAAATAGAAAAAATCCATTAGAAGGCCTCCAAAATTCTTCAAAAGAGAGAAAATGTTAATTGTAAGTCACCTTCAAACTCTTCATTACAAGATATAATAGTTTTGACATTCCTAAATACCTACACACTGTCAAGAAATTTTTTATACAGTATTTTCATTAGAAATTGCATGTGTGAATTGGATATGTAAAATCAGAGATTTAATAACTGGACTGGGTAGTTCAACCAGTCTCACAGGTGACAGATATAATCCAGTTTGAGGAAACTTTTCAAAATATACATGCTAGCACACACAAGCAGTTACATGCTTAATGGTGTGTAAACTAACAATGTATAACCAAAGTTGTTCACAACTAGACTGCCCGGTTCAACTGGTTGGACCATTGACAAATCTCATCTGGTTTGAGGAAATCCAGCTTTTCAAAAAATTAGTGATGGTAGCAGATCGCTCCTTAAAGAAGGAAAGTGTCAGCCAGCTATTTCAAAAGTGTTGTCATATGCTTAGTTTTCCCACCCCTATATAAATATCTAACTTACAAAATAACATCCGAATTCAATCAACAACGGCATTACTTATTAATAAATGGTCTTCAGATCCTTCATACTTCATTAAGATAATAGTACATAACTGGGCAAATATTCTTGGTTCTCTGGATTGTAAACATATTGTTGAGACATCATGCGGTATTAACACTGTGGCATAGCGGCACATTCCTAATAGATGGTTTTCAGATCCTTCATTTATGTTTCATCAAGAAACTAGTACTTGATTACTGGGTAAAAATTCTTGGTTCCCTGGATTGTAATCAATTGTTGGGACATCTTGTGGTATTCACGCTGTAGGATGGCGGCGCAACATACAGATTAACAAATACATTTTAGAAAATTAATTTATCGAGTCATTAGTTAAATTAACAAAATATTAGACTTTGGTCACAGAAATATTTCCTTAACAAGGAATAAAATGAACTGAGTCTATACGTTTATTAAATCAAGATATATTTACAGACATATGTAGTTAATTTTATTGACTTGAATTATTCCCTCCGTCCCTTTTTAGTTGGCACATTTGCAAAAAAAAATCTTCCCTAAATAGTTGTCACATTCCTTTTCCCAGTACATGTTTTTACCAATTTTTCCATATATACCCATTTATTTCTAATACCAATGTTTGACTTTATATTTAATATACACATTCATAACTCATCATGTAATGTTAAGATTAAGGGCAAACATGTAAACAAATTACATAATTAAATTTTTCTTAATATGTGTGTTTTTTGCAAATGTGTCAACTAAAAAGGGACGGAGGGAGTAAAAAACATATTAAATGTTTACATAAGTAATATACTTCACAACATACAAACAGTGATTGGATAAGATCACATGCACTTTATTCAAAATGTCTTCTTAAAACAACAATCGTCATGAAACACATATTATATTACGAATGCACTAAATAATAAAAAGATAAAAAATTAAGACATCAGTTTCCAGAACAAACAAGTATTATCAGTAAGCAAAACAAAAGTACAACTAGTGTCATACTATGCAAAAACTTATTTGAGTCAGATGCATATATGTAATTATGTAAATAATGAAAATATTTATTTGCATCACACACAAGTTGATTTTTTCAGATGCTTATCTTAATCTTTAACAAATCAGTAATTTAACCTATATACTCAAGTCAGGACCCTCAAAAAATTAATATATATAATCCAGGCTATTTATTTATCCAGGTTAAATTGGACATCACCTGACTAATAATGAGATTAACCTACAAGTTTCACAAATTTCTTCTACAAAAAATTAGCGTTGTCAAAATTACGAAATTTCCTAGAGTTGTTTTGAAAGTGCACGTCTCCTAATGTGTGGTTTGACTAAAGGGCAATTTACTTATTTCACCATAACAAACTGTGAACGGATTTTTAACTGATTTGGTATTTTATTTAGCTTTTAGTGAGAATATATAAACCACTAACTGCCACGCTTCTCCCTTGACACAAGATGTTTTGGAGATCCTGGTAGATTCTAACTCACTCGTATTAAATATTAATCTGCTGAGGAAAGACTTTTCTAGAAGATAGTGCACCAAAGTGCGTAATGAAATTCTAGAATTTACAGGAGATACTTAAATAATAACTTTCACATTTCCAAAAATGTAGTCAAAATATCTGGGAAAAAGATACTCTCAAAAATCCCACCCCCAACAGTTGTTTTTAATCCACTCGAGATGAACACAAAAGAAGAAAATGTGGTCCACGAGATAACACAAGAATTCAGTTACAGTATAGAATTAGAGCAAATAGACCAATAGTAATCACTAAAGTTTGCGGAAAAAAAACAAATATAGCCTTACCCTTAGCCTTAGGGTCTATAGAAAACAAATTCCCTCTGTACGGGTGTTGGTTACATGGTAGAGCTATTAGCCTATTACCAACAGATTTTACAAGTGATATTTTGAGGAAGAACTGATAGGTCAGATTCTTTTACACTAAAAGCCAATTGGTTGACCGCTGACGTAATTGTTCTACTAAATTTGGTGCACTGGATTACGTAAACTGAGATCAGTTAAAAAGATATTGCAAGCTTGGACTACAAAGTTGGGTTTTGTATGAACCCCGGACAGAGAAGGATGTAGAGGATATATTTAGAGGCAAATGATGACCTCGTCTATCCTCTATGTTGCTTCCTTTTCTTTTAATTTAGTTCATCTTCTTTTTGAAAGTACAGTTAAGTATGTCATGTACTACCTTTGTAGAACATTTCTGTCTCTACTATTGAATGACTCTTAAATTTGCTCCAGAAGATGTAACCTTTTGCATTCAATAATGGTTTGTATTTTACTTTCCCAATGTGTCTGGATACAGTGCTCAAAGCATCTCTTGACCACCATTAGGTGGTACGATGATAACAACCCAAATAGAAACTGTGGCTCAAAGCATCACTTGACAATTATTAGCTGGTTCTAGCCAATAGCCATAGATTACACTGCATTAAATAAATATACCAACAACACTGAATTTGATACTTCTCATTAATTTGATGCATCATGTAAAAACTCTTACTTGGTTAATAGATCGGCCCTGATGATGCTCGTGCTGAAGAAATCGTGTGATCATCAGTATCTGTAAATTGAGAAAAATATTCAGCATGACAAAGGGGAGAAGAAACTTGGAAATAAAGTTGAAACTGAAAACAGAACACCAATAACTCAAAAAGTGGGTAATGCATTATACAAGGAGATTTTAAGCTCTGATTAAATATGTTGCTTGGGCTGATTAAATTTTTTTTATTATATCTTAAAGTTGGGGTTGATTCTATTATCGACCATGTACAGCAGTTTTGGTGAATTTACAATTCTATTCTACATAACTCACAAAACAAGTTTTTTTGACAAACCCGCATTAAAGAAATTGGCTGAAAATGACTTAATTTAAGATTGTATCCATGCATAGGTTGCATATATTTAAAGACTATGAATTTTGAACCATATAAACCTCATAATGGCGAGAAGGATGAACAAAATTCAAACTAAGGATTTGGTTAATTTGGCAAATGAAATGGTCGATTAGCGCAATTGTGACCTTTTGGGTTTCATTTTACAATTTTTTTTTTTGAAAAACAAACTTGGGGATCAATTCATCCAACCTTTCAGACTCTTATATCAGGTTGCAGAACAGATTCAACCCTCAAGATTATTAACTACTTTGAAAAAAATGATGCTGCTCTGATTATTTTAACTACAGAAATGCTAACTCATTATTAATGTGTATATTTATGGACACATAGACATATTAGACATAAGGCAGACTTATCCAAACTTGAAAAAGGCATCTTAATATCTGATGTAGGACTGAGTGGAGAAAAAGGGTTAAACAAGGGGATAAGTACCTATCTCTGCAGAGAATCGGTGGAATCACAAATAAATCCTCGGATTTACCCAATAAAATCAATTCATAATAATCATCTCTATTGAATAGTGAAGATTACAACTGTTTAAATAGATCTCTTAAAACTTGGTGAACAAGTAACTTGGAGACTAAGTAATATCAAAGATAAAAGAAACATGTCCTTTTAATAAAACCCTATTATCTACTACCATATATATAATTATCATATACATATATTCTAGAATATTCCTAACTAGATCAAATTATTATAATTACAAACATATTTTGTTAAGATAATTCAACATTCAAAGTTCAACATTCAAAGATCAACATTCAACAATGACAACTACTACAATTCAACACAATGACATATGCAGTGATGTTTTATTATAGACTTTGTATCATCCTACTTCTTATAAGTAGTCATGTATTCTCTTAATTAAATACAACTGATATATATAAAACATATTCTGCCCAGTACACTCTCCATCTATTTCTTATACAATACAACACACACAAATTGACATGGTATCAGAGCAGGCTTTAACATAAGAAAAGGGAGTTCATCAGAAATCAGGGTCCTAGTTTCCAAGAAAACAGAGATCTGTGGCCACAAAGCTTCTGTTTGCACTCCTGAACCACTACACCAGCACATCTGGTGGTGTTCTGCTAAGAAATCAGGAAAACAAAACGCAACACAACGGAAATACAAAGCCACCAGAGTACAGACCACTGAAAGACGATCTACCAGCAAGATTCTGGCCGGCAAAAGCTCTCTGACGCACGCTCACGCGCCACCAGATGCGCTATAGTCCGGCGTCACGCGCTGCACGCGCCGGCACTTGGCAACAACCTGTTTCTCCTTCCTTATGTAACGATCTGTTATATCACCACTACTACGGTATTATTTTGTTGCTGTTGCCGTTTATATACAATATATATATCTGTTGCGTTTATTTGAGGGAGAGAACTGGAGAAAAACAAACCAATTTCTGTGAAAAACAAACCTGCTGTATGTGTACAAATATATATATACAGTAACTTTGTTTTCTTTTGTTTCCTTCTAACATCATTTAAAAATGACTGATGTTGCTGATTCATCGATTACGAGCGAGACTACTACTAATAGTAGTAGTAAAACAGGGTTTCATAGTACGCCATATGTGAGTCCTAAATTCGACGGAAAAAATTTTCTCGAATGGTCGAAATCTTGTACAATGGCAATAAAATCTCATAAATTGATGAAATATATCAACGGGAAGGCCAAGCAACCGAAGGAGAATGATGCAAGTTTTGATGATTGGGATTCTGAAAATGCCATGGTTTGCTCATGGCTGTTCAATTCTATGGAGGTGCATATTCAAAAAAGCTATATCTTTATTGATACGGCTGAAGATGTGTGGAATTCTCTCACCCGGACTTATTCCTTCTCTGGGAATGTAGCCAAGCGGTACGAGGTAAACCGGAAGATATGGGCATTAGCTCAAGGAGGCCTATTATTCAGAGCTTACATCACTATGGTGTGAATTGGATCATTACACTATTTGAGTGTAAACATGCTGAAGACCAGGAAAAATATCAAAAATTGATGACTGAAGAAAGGGTGATGAAATTTCTTGATGGACTGTCTGATGAGTATGATTCCATCAAGAATCAACTTATTGGGTAGGTTCCCTTTCCAACTGTGGAGGATGCATATGGTCGTGTTCGGTTGGAGGAAAGTCGAAAGCAAAGTATGGCTCCAGCAACCCCATCTGATCGATCTGCACTCTTAAGCGGAAATGTGCAACAGCTTGAGCCAGAAAAACCGGAACAATTTCCAGTGGCTTTAATAGGTGATAGGCCTATTCCTCAGTGTGACTACTGCAACAAGTTATACCACACCCGTGAAACTTGTTTCATTTTGCATCCTCACCTCAAAATTCGAGGAGGACGCAGTCGAGGTGGCTACCGAGATGTCTCATCCGGCAGAAGTACGGTCAGAGGTACAGCAAGAAGCACTTCTCTTAGTGCTCATTATGCAGAGTCAGCATATGAGTCTTCTCCTCTAACGGGAACAATGACGAGCTTAATAACTTCCACCAGTTAATGTCTCAACTAAATACCACTCCATCAACACTCACGGCCAATTCTGCCCATGCAGGTATGTCTTGTCATTTAATCTCCGATAAATGTCCTACATCATGGATCATTGATTCTGGAACATCGGCACATATGACAGCAAATTCTAGTTTTCTAGAGTCATATCATGGTGAAACAGGCAATATTCGTGTTGCTAATGGAGTTCTTGCACATGTTCATGTTCGGTTGGAGGAAAGTCGAAAGCAAAGTATGGCTCCAGCAACCCCATCTGATCGATCTGCACTCTTAAGCGGAAATGTGCAACAGCTTGAGCCAGAAAAACCGGAACAATTTCCAGTGGCTTTAATAGGTGATATGCGTATTCCTCAGTGTGACTACTGCAACAAGTTATACCACACCCGTGAAACTTGTTTCATTTTGCATCCTCACCTCAAAATTCGAGGACGAGGAGGACGCAGTCGAGGTGGCTACCGAGATGTCTCATCCGGCAGAAGTACGGTCAGAGGTACAGGAAGAGGCACTTCTCTTAGTGCTCATCATGCAGAGTCAGCATATGAGTCTTCTCCTCTAACGGGGACAATGACGAGCTTAATACCTTCCACCAGTTAATGTCTCAACTAAATACCACTCCATCAACACTCACGGCCAATTCTGCCCATGCAGGTATGTCTTGTCATTTAATCTCCGATAAATGTCCTACATCATGGATCATTAATTCTGGAGCATCGGCACATATGACAGCAAATTCTAGTTTTCTAGAGTCATATCATGGTGAAACAAACAGGCAATATTCGTGTTGCTAATGGAGTTCTTGCACCTGTTCCTGGACAGGGCACTTCTCTTTGCCTCTCATCATTACCATTATCAGATATTTTGCATGTTCCTTCCTTATCTGCAAATTTATTATCTGTTTCTCGTGTTACTGAAAATCCTAATTGTTCAGTAACATTTTTCCCTTCTCACTTTGTATTTCAGGATCTGCCGACAGGCAAGGTCCTTGGCAGTGGTAAAGTGGTAGATGGACTCTATGTTATGGAAGAAAATTATCTCTCTCCTTCGACAAGTTATCAGGTGTCATCCAAACCTAATCATGTCTTAGAGTCTTTGTATCAATGGCATAGACGGTTAGGGCATCCATCCTTTGGTGTTTTAACACATCTCTTTCCTAATTTAGCAAAACAATGTAATAGGGAAGAATTTTTCTGTGAACCATGTGAACTAGCCAAACACAAAAGGTCATCTAATCTATTTAGAAATAAAAGAAGTCCTACTCTTTTTTCTACTATTCATACTTATGTTTGGGGACCTTTTAAACATCCTACACATGATGGATATAGGTGGTTGTCTTTGTTGATTGTCATTACCGACTTACTTGGGTATATCTCCTTAAACACAAAAGTGAAGTATTCGAGTGTTTTAAATCTTTCCACCACATAATACAGACACAATTTAGTGCCTCCGTTAAAATTCTTCGGAGCGATAATGGTACCGAGTATAGTGGGCCATTTACATCTTATTTGGACACATGTGGTATTATTCATCAAACTACATGTGTTAAAACCTCTCAACAAAATGGAGTTGCCGAAAGGAAAATTGGTCATTTACAACAGGTAGCACGGTCCCTAATGTTAACAATGCATGTCCCTAAATATCTTTGGGGCGAGGCAGTCATGACTGCTGTATATCTCATCAACCGGCTTCCTTCAAGTGTTCTACAGTTCAGAACACCATTGTCTTTTGTTCCTGCACCTTCCTCTCATCCATTGCCTCTTCAGTTATTTGGGAGTGTATGTTTCGTTCATAATCATTCTCCCTCACGAGACAAACTTGATTCTCGTGCTATCCGCTGTGTTTTCATTGGTTATTCACCAACTCAAAAGGGATACAAGTGTTATCATCCTCCACGTGGTATCACTTGTTGGAAACGTATACGGGCTTTTACTCACCAAATATAAATATAAGCAGTGTATGATTGAAGCACACAGTATATTTTTATATATAACAGCTGGGTATTTTATTTCAACATAAACACAAAGCTACAGCTTTTTACACACAGGTTACAACTAGAGCTTCTGCTCTTTTTCCTTCCACTCGGTAGTATATAACTCACCTTTCTGTTGTACATTTACAAATGAAACAAAGCATCCTATTTATAAGTTACAGATTTACCATGTTACATCATGGCATACCTCATTACATAATAAATATAGCCAGCTACATGTATGCAACTCCTATTTGTGATACCTTTACTTTATGTCAACCGGCCTACCTTTTATTTAGGCTTCAAACTTGACTCTAGCTACTAAGGTTTTGTTTCTTCTTTGTTTCACATCTTAGACTACCTTATTTTATGGACATGATTACAAGACCTGCAGCCTGTTTTTATTGACCATGAGAAAATGCTATATTTTCTTCTTTTCTCATGCACAGCCACCTTTTATTTCTTCCATGCACAGCCGAAGCAATTGGTGTCAAATGGGTCTATAAGACCAAGACAAATCAAGAAGGCAAAGTGGAAAAGCACAAGGCAAGGTTGGTGGCTAAAGGCTACAAGCACAGATACGGGATTGGCTATGATGAGGTATTTGCTCCAGTTGTAAGACTTGATACCATAAGACTTCTTACAGCACTTGCAGCTCAGAATCAGTGGAAGATTTATCAGATGGATGTGAAGTCAACATTCCTGAATGGTTATCTCGAAGAAGTCTATATTGAGCAGCCTCCCGGATATGTTCAGAAAGGCAAGGAAGATAAAGTCTACCGGCTAAAGAAAGCACTGTACGGGTTGAAACAAGCCCCGAGATCATGGAACACAAGGGTTGATGAATACTTTCAGAGGAATGGTTTTGTGAAGAGTCCGTACGAACATGCACTCTACACAAAACCAAATCAAGGGGGAGATATTATGATCATTTGCTTGTACATGGACGACATGATCTTTAACGGAAACAACCCTGGTATGTTTGATGATTTTAAGAAAGTCATGACTAACGAATTTGAGATGACAGATATTGGTCAAATGTCTTACTTTCTTGCAGTCGAAGTGAAGCAAAGCAAAGATGGAATTTTTATGTCACAGAAAAAATATGCGAAGCAAATTCTAAGCAAGTTCAAAATGGAAGAATGCAAGCCGGTGAGCACGCCAACAGAAGGAAGCATGAAGCTGAGAATTGATTCAACGAGAGTCGGTAAATCCGACATTGTTCAAAAGTTTGGTCGGAAGTCTGAGCTACCTAACTTTCACTCGTCCCGATATCATGTATGCAGTTGGACTGGTTAGTAGGTATATGGAGAAGCCGAAGCAAGATCACTTAATGGCAACTAAAAGAATTTTGAGGTACATAAAAGGTACACTTGATCATGGTTTGTTTTACACGCGTTCTCAAAATTCAAAATTAGTTGGCTACTCGGACATTGATTATGGTGGTGATTTGGATGACGGGAAAAGCACTTCGGGATATGCTTTTCATATCGGTTCGGCGATATTTTCATGGTCATCAAAGAAGCAATAGACAGTGGCTCTTTCAACATGTGAGGCGGAGTATATGGTAGTAGCAGCGTGCGCATGTCAAGCTATGTGGCTAGGATACATATTGGGCGAGTTAAATCTTGCAAAGGAGGAACTGGTTACAATTTACGTCGATAATAAATCTGTTATTTCTCTCGCGAAAAATCCAGTGTCACACAGTCGGAGCAAGCACATCAACATAAAATATCATTTTATTCGAGAATAGGTGAACGACAAAATTGTGGAACTGGTGCACTGCAAAACCGAAGACAACTTCGCAAATATTTTCACGAAGTCATTGAAGCCGGACTTATTTCACAAAATGAAGATGAAGCTCGGAATGCAAATTCGAGTTTGAGGGGGAGTGTTAGAATTTGTCAAACTCTCCAGATGCATAACGAATAAAACAAAAGAAATGGCAGCTGTGCATGGAAGAAATAAAAGGAGGTTGTGCATGAGAAAAGAAGAAAATATAGCATTTTCTCATGGTCAATAATAACAGGCTGCAGGTCTTGTAATCATGTCCATAAAATAAGATAGGCTAAAATGTGAAACAAAGAAGAAACAAAACCTTAGCAGCTAGAGTCAAGTTTGAAGCCTAAATAAAAGGTAGGCCGGTTGACATAAAGTAAAGGTAGCACAAATAGGAGTTGCATGCATGTAGCTGGCTATATTTATTATGTAATGAAGTATGCCATGATGTAACATGGTAAATCTGTAGCCTATAAATAGGATGCTTTGTTGTCATTTGTAAATGTACAACAGAAAGGTGAGTTATATACTACCGAGTGGAAGGAAAAAGAGCAGAAGCTCTAGTTGTAACCTGTGTAAAAAGCTGTAGCTTTGTGTTTATGTTGAAATATAATACCCAGCTGTTATATATAAAAATATACTGTGTGCTTCAATCACACTGCTTATATTTATATTTGGTGAGTATGCCCGCAAGGGTTGGCTCAGTTGGTTAAAGAGAGGAATACCATCCTCTTAGTCACAGGTTCGAATCCCACGGGAGGAGAATGTGTGATGTTGCCATCCTGGGCCAGAGCCTGTCGCACTTGTGCGATTTACCTGGTTCACGTGGTTTGCAGGCTATTGCATGAGCCCGTGGGTTTACCCAGTGCGCACCAAAAAAGGGTAGTGGCTGCGGGTTCCCACAGAAAAAAAAAATATTTGGTGAGTAAAAGCCCATACACGTTTCCAACAAGTGGTATCAAGAGCTAAGGTTTCGTTCGTGGAAAATGATGAATATGATGCAACCAAATATTCTGAAATTGACGTCCACAAATTACGGGAACTGGAGTATCCAAATGAAGGTGTTACTCGGTTCATATGATAATTGGGATATCGTTGAAAGCTGATATAGCGAGCCCGAAGATGCTACCGCTGAAGCAGCACTTCCTAATGCCGAGAAGACGGCGTTAAAAGAATTCCGGAAAAAAGACAGAAAGGCGTTATACATAATTTTTCAAGGTGTCGACGAATCCACCTTCGAAAAAATTTCCAATGCAAAGACAGCAAAAGAGGCGTGGGAGATTTTGCAAAAATCATTCCAAGGTGTCGAGAAAGTTAAAAAGGTGCGGCTCCAAGTTCTTCGTGGCGATTTCGAAAATATCAAAATGAAGACTTCAGAAAATATCGGTGAATATGTTACGCGTTTGAAAACGGTGACAAATGAAATGAAAAGAAATGGTGAAAGTCTAGATGATGTTCGGGTGATGGAAAAATTGCTCCGTTCGTTGACAAGAAAATTTGATTATGTTACATCTATCGAGGAGTCTAAAGACTTGTCCACAATTTCAATTGACGAACCAGTTGGTTCACTTCAAGCGCACGAGCAGCGAATGAATCAATATGATGATGCAAGCCATTTGGAGAAGGAGATGATGAAGGCAAGATAAATACATGGTATCTTGATTCGGGAGCCAGCAACCACATGTGTGGCCACAAGGATTTATTTATAGAGATAGACGAGACTGTCAGTGGAGAAGTTACTTTTGGTGACTCGTCAAAGATTACAGTCAAAGGGAAAGATACTGTTACGATTGTGACAGAGAGGTGATAAAAAGTATATAAATGATGTTTATTATATACCTGCTTTGAAAAGTAATATCATCATTCTTGGCCAACTTGTGGAGAAAGGATACAATATTCATATGCTGGATAATTCTCTTACTATCAGAAATCAAGTTCGAGAATTGATTGCCAATGTAGAGATGTCAAAGAATTGTCTGTTCACACTTGATATGCAGACAAATGTGCAGAAGTGCTTAAAGTCAATCATTAAAAATGACTCATGGTTATTGCTGATTTAAGCAGGAAAAGTTCGGTATATATCCTCAAAAAAAAAAAGCGGAGGCTCTTGATAAATTCAAGGAGTTCAAAGCTTTGGCAGAAAAACAAAGTGGTCATTATTTGAAAGTACTCAGATCAGACAGAGGAGGAGAGTATACTTCAAATCTGTTCAAAAGCTTCTGCCGAGCACATGGAATTAATCATCAGTTGACAACCGCATATACTCCACAACAAAATGGCGTTGCAGAAAGAAAAAACCAGACTATTCCTGACATGGCAAGGAGCATGGTGAAAGCAAAGCACATGCCAAGGACTTTCTGGGCTGAAGCCGTTCTATGTGGAGTTTATTTGTTGAATCCCTGTCCAACTAAAAGTGTCAGAAACAAAACTCCAAATGAATCATGGAGTGGTAGCAAACCATCAGTTGGACATCTCAGAATTTTTAGGTGCATTGCATATGCACATGTTCCCGATCAGAAAAGGAAGAAGCTGGATGATAAAAGAGAAAAATGCATCTTTACCAGATATGACAAAAGGAGCAAGGCGTACAGACTCTATAATCCCCTCACGAAGAAATTAATCATTTCTCGAGATGTTGAGTTTGATAAATCTGATTATTGGAGATGGAGCGAGGAAGAAAGAAAAGTTGCGGGTTTATTTTTCAATGATGATGACGATGGTGGTGATGACTCCAACATAGAAGATGGTGGAGATGATGATCCAACTCCTCCCCAAAGTCCAAATCAGCAAACTCAAGATGGTGGAGATGATGATCCAACTCCTCCCCAAAGTCCAAATCAGCAAACTCCTACCTCGACACTATCGAGTTCAGGAAATAGCAGTAGCAGCAGTTCAGGGGGAACACCAAGAGAAATTGTAAGTTAGAAAGAAAACCGAGCCGAAGCTCTTTGTTGAGAGAATAAACGGCAGCAGCCTTTGTGTGTGTTCTTTTATTATTCAGAAAAATAGAAGTGTAGTGTTGTTGTCTTTGTGCTTTAATATTATCAAAGTTTTGGTGTAAAAGCCCATTCACGTTTCCAACAAGTGATACCACTTGTTGGAAACGTGTATGGGCTTTTACTCACAAAATATAAATATAAGCAGTGTATGATTGAAGCACACAGTATATTTTTATATGTAATAGCTGGGTATTTTATTTCAACATAAACACAAAGCTACAGCTTTTTACACACAGGTTACAACTAGAGCTTCTGCTCTTTTTCCTTCCACTCGGTAGTATATAACTCACCTTTCTGTTTACATTTACAAATGAAACAAAGCATCCTATTTATAGGCTACGATTTACCATGTTACATCATGGCATACCTCATTACATAATAAATATAGCCAGCTACATGCATGCAACTCCTATTTGTGCTACCTTTACTTTATGTCAACCGGCCTACCTTTTATTTAGGCTTCAAACTTGACTCTAGCTGCTAAGGTTTTGTTTCTTCTTTGTTTCACATCTTAGCCTACCTTATTTTATGGACATGATTACAAGACCTGCAGCCTGTTATTATTGACCATGAGAAAATGCTATATTTTCTTCTTTTCTCATGCACAGCCACCTTTTATTTCTTCCATGCACAGCTGCCATTTCTTTTGTTTTATTCATTATGCATCTGGAGAGTTTGACAAATTCTAACACTCCCCCTCAAACTCGACTTTGTATTCCGAGCTTCATCTTCATTTTGTGAAATAAGTCCGGCTTCAATGGCTTGTGAAAATATCTACTAAGTTGTCTTCGGTTTTGCAGTGCACCAGTTCCACAATTTTATCGTTCACCTGTTCTCGAATAAAATGATATTTTACGTTGATGTGCTTGCTCCGACTGTGCGACACTGGATTTTTCGCGAGAGAAATAGCAGATTTATTATCGACGTAAATTGTAACCGGTTCCTCCTTTGCAAGATTTAACTCGCCCAATATGTAGCCTAGCCACATAGCTTGACATGCGCACGCTGCTGCTGCTATTGCTATATACTCCGCCTCACATGTTGATAGAGCCACTGTCTGTTGCTTCTTTGATGACCATGAAAATATCGCCGAATCGATATGAAAAGCATATCTCGAAGTGCTTTTCCCGTCATCCAAATCACCACCATAATCACTGTCAAAGTAGCCAACTAATTTTGAATTTTGAGAATGCGTGTAAAACAAACCATGATCAAGTGTACCTTTTATGTACCTCAAAATTCTTTTAGTTGCCATGAAGTGATCTTGCTTCGGCTTCTCCATATACCTACTAACCAGTCCAACTGCATACATGATATCTGGACGAGTGAAAGTTAGGTACCTCAGACTTCCGACCAAACTTTTGAACAATGTTGGATTTACCGACTCTCTCGTTGAATCAATTCTCAGCTTCATGCTTCCTTCTGCTGGTGTGCTCACCGGCTTGCAATCTTCCATTCTGAACTTGCTTAAAATCTGCTGGGCATATTTTTTCTGAGACATAAAAATCCCGTCTTTGCTTTGGTTGACTTCAACTCCAAGAAAGTATGACATTTGACCAATATCTGTCATCTCAAATCCGTTAGTCATAACTTTCTTAAAATCTTTGAACATACCAGGGTTGTTGCCAGTGAAAAATCATGTCATCCACGTACAAGCACACTATCATGATATCTCCCCCTGAATTTGTCTTTGTGTAGAGTGCATGCTCGTATGGACTTTTTACAAAACCATTCTTCTGAAAGTATTCATCAACCCTTGTATTCCATGCCCGTGGAGCTTGCTTCAAACTATACAAGGCTTTCTTCAGTCTGTAGACTTTATTTTCCTGGCTTTTCTGAATATATCCAGGTGGTTGTTCGATGTAGACTTCTACTTCAAGATAACCATTCAGGAAGGCTGACTTCACATCCATCTGATAAATCTTCCATTGATTCTGAACTGCAAGTGTTGTAAGAAGTCTTATGGTATCAACTCTAGCAACTGGAGCGAATACCTCATCATAGTCAATGCCATGTCTCTGTTTGTAGCCTTTAGCCACCAACCTCGCCTTGTGCTTTTCCACTTTGCCTTCTTGATTCGTCTTTGTCTTATAGACCCATTTGACACCAATTGCTTTGTGTCCTTCTGGAAGGCTTGTAAGCTCCCAAGTATCATTCTTCTTAATTGCACCAATTTCTTCATCCATGGCCTTATTCCATTTGCTTTCTTCAGAAGCTTTCTCAAATGTAACTGGATCACATTCAGCCATTAAGCAAAATAATGAATAATCAAAGGTTGTTTGTACCAGACTTGTTGCTTCATAAATACTATCCAGACTCCGCATTTTTCTTGGTGCTCCCCCTGAACTGCTGCTACTGCTGCTTCCTGAACTCGATGGTGTCGAGGTAGGAGTTTGCTGATTTGGACTTTGGGGAGGAGTAGGATCATCATCTCCACCATCTTCTATGTTGGAGTCATCACCACCATCATCATCATCATTGAAAAATAAACCCGCAACTTTTCTTTCTTCCTCGCTCCATCTCCAGTAATCAGATTCATCAAACTCAACATCTCGAGAAATGATTAA
Source organism: Saposhnikovia divaricata (assembly GCA_036435485.1). Lineage (NCBI taxonomy): Eukaryota > Viridiplantae > Streptophyta > Magnoliopsida > Apiales > Apiaceae > Saposhnikovia > Saposhnikovia divaricata. Next base: position 173,113,777 of record CM071600.1, read on the forward strand.
TTTCTTCGTGAGGGGATTATAGAGTCTGTACGCTTTGCTCCTTTTGTCATATCCGGTAAAGATGCATTTTTCTCCTTTATCATCCAGCTTCTTCCTTTTCTGATCGGGAATATGTGCATATGCAATGCACCCAAAAATTCTGAGATGTCCAACTGATGGTTTGCTACCACTCCATGCTTCATTTGGAGTTTTGTTTCTGACACTTTTAGTTGGACAGCGATTCAACAAATAAACTGCAGTATACACTTGAGGGAGGCATGTTGGGATGTAGACCTGCAGATTCTCCTATAGAAGCGAATCATAAGCTGTGCGGAGATGAGGGAGACATTGTTGATAGAACTCAATATCAAAGGTTAGTCGGAAGGTTAATCTACCTCTCACACACAAGACTGGATATAACATATGCAGTGGGAGTTGTAAGCAGATACATGCATGATCCTCGTCAACCTAATTTGGATGTAGTTTATATGATATTAAGGTATCTTAAAGTTGCTCCTGGAAAAGGAGTGATGTTTACTAATAACAAACATCTCGGGGTTGAGAGCTATACAGATGCAGATTGGGCTGGATGTCTAGATGATAGGCGTTCTACATCAGGATATTGTACATTTGTTGGAGGTAACATAGTTACTTGGCGAAGCAAGAAGCAACCGGTGGTTGCATTGTCTAGTGCTGAAGCAGAGTACAGAGCTATGGCTCGAGGTGTACGTGAATTACTATGGATTAGATTGCTTCTAACAGAATTAGGACTTGCATCAGCCACACCAATGAAGTTGTATTGTGATAACAAATCAGCTACAGCCATTGCACATGATCCAGTTCAACACGATCGGACCAAGCATATCGAGATTGATCGGCATTTTATCAAAGTGAAGATCAATAATGATATCATCAGTATCCAGTTTGTCAAATCAGAAGATCAATTAGCTGACGTGTTAACTAAGGGATTACGAAGAAAAATGCTACATCTACTTATTGGCAAGTTGGGCATGAGTAACATATATGCATCAACTTGAGGGGGAGTGTTTAGATAATTTAACATTCAAAGATCAACATTCAACAATGACAACTACAATTCAACACAATGACATATGCAGTGATGTTTTATTATCGACTTTGTATCATCCTACTTCTTATAAGTAGTCATGTACTCTCTTAATTAAATACAACTGATATATATAAAACATATTCTACCCAGAACACTCTCCATCTATTTCTTATACAATACAACACACACATTTACATATACACACACAAATTGACATATTTATATCTAAATAATAATATAAGACAACAACTTAGTTAATTGTTTTATGTTGCGCATCATTCTCAAAAGTCGGCCGCGAGTTTTATAATAAAGAAGAATCCATAATCCTCGAACGGGACTCCATATGAGTTGGACATGAATTTGTGGGAGCCATTGGTGAATATTATTATGTTTGACTTCATAAAACTATTTTGGAATTACAAAATCGATATGCTCAACCAAATCCACTTTAACTTGAATTTTTATTTTCCACAAAAAAACTCATCATGCTCCATTTGTTGCTCACATTCAACATACTCATCATGCTCCATTTGTGGCTCATCATGCTCCATATGTGGCTCGGATTCGAGATTCTTTACGACTTCCATAGGCTTTGAATTTAACTTCGGAATTGTGCTTTTTCGTAAAGCCTAGAAAACAATAGAATCACAAGTTTGCTGAATTCTTTCCAAGCTAGCACTCATGTCCTTTGATAACTTCAACATCTGCTTTAGTAAAAATGTTTTATGCTCATATTTTAGATGTGCAATCAAATCATCATAATATTGCCACTTCACATATAATCTTGCATAATCAGAGTTGTATGGATCCAATAATGAAAGTGAAATAGATAAGACTCGACGATGTGTATCGGCACAAGATATCTCAAAACCGATTTCTTCAGGGGTTTTCATCATTGTTCATCGCAAGAAAATCGGAAGATATGGGAGATTTGATGAATTTTAGATTTGTATATATCTAATACAGATATATATGACAAGAATTAGGGGTTTTAGGTGAATAAGTGGTTGCTGGGGCTGGCCGGGGACTGTTGGTGGCTGCTATACAATTGCTGGAGGCGGCTGATGGCTGGCTGGTGGCTGGAATATGGTGTTTGGGTGGAGGAACGGTGACTCTAATAACACTTGATGTAGGACTGGGTGTCGAAAAGGGTTAAACAAGGGGATAAGTACCTATCTCCGCAGAGAATCGGTGGAGTCACAAATAAATCCTCGGATTTATCCAATAAAATCAATTCATAATAATCATCTCTATTGAATAAATGAATATTACGATTGTTTGAATAGATCTCCTAAGACTTGGTGAACAAATAACTTGGAGACTAAGTAATATCAAAAATAAAATAGACAAATCCTTTTAATAAAACTCCTATTATCTACTACCATATATCTAATTATCGTACATTTATATTCTAGAATATTCCTAATAGATAAAAAAATTATAATTACAAACATATTTATATCTAAATAATAATATAAGACAATTAACAACTAATTTAATTGTTTTATGCTCCGCATCAATACCGTACAATGTCATAGGCCCTTTACAATAATCTTTTCAAGTTGTTTGTTTAGTTATTGCTAACTGTCTTGTAGAAGTCTGTATTAATGGAATACAATGCATGAAGATCAATTGAATTAAATCATTTTGAGGTAGTACTGGCTCAAGTTGGCCAAGCCAATTGGTCTTCGATTCCCTATCTGCAATGATCTTATCCCTAATCAACGAATTGCAGATCAACAAAAGGGTGTCTACAAATACAAGAAAGGAACAAGATTTAAACAAGAATATTGAATCAGACAAAGAACTTCTATTTGTCAGTTTTTGAGATTGTGTGCATGCGCATACAAAGTCCGAGTGCAAGAATACCAATAGGTCAACGCTTCCTAATTACGTCAAAAAAATTTCATAATCAACATTTGATTCTCCGTTGTGGTAATCATAGTGCAGTTCAACTAAAGGCCGATACATCTCTCACGTAGAGAGATAGATCAACACAGCTTTGTTAAAGCAGAACTAATTTATTTACTTAAAATAATGCCTTTGTACCTTTTATTTGTTCGGTATCAATTTTATATTATTTTTCGCAAATTTAGAGTAAGAAACATCTAGCGTGTGATTTTCAAATAAGACTAAGTGTATCTTTATGGCTTTGTTTTTAATCTTCTTTCCAATTATTCAGGAATAGGTTTTTTTTTAATATTATCAATTAATTAAGTATTTCTGATTCTTCTTTGTCATCTCATTTCTGAGCAACTGAAAAGTATTATTGTTCAAACTTCCTATACATTTCCTCATTCTGAGCAAGCTCCTGTTATCTGTAAAAAACCAATCATTAAAGAACTTACCAGGCAATATGAACTGAGGCCACCAGAATAGGACTGATCAAGGCTGCGATCTGACAAGAACTGCTTTAGCACCATTGAAAGTGGTGTAGCAGCAGGAAATTGCTCAGTCAGCTCTTTCACCTGTATATAGAGTTTCTTACACGAATTCAATTAAAAGATACCAAAAAGTTATTACTAGCTTACAACCCGTGCACCGCACGGGTCTCCATTAGTATTTTAGAATTTTTTATTTATATCTTAATAATTAAATATAATACTACAAAAATTCTAATGTAAATAATAATTATAATTTAGGTCAAATTTTAATGTAAATAACATATTGTAATTATAGTAAGGAAGTAACTATTAAAAAAATAATTATAATTATTTATAATCTTATTACAGTGTGTTTAACTTTGAATTCAAAAACAAAGAGAAGAAAATAAAATATAACGACCTAGAAAATTTCGAATTATTTATTTGATATAAATTATGAATTATATTATGTGAATATTGTTGTAAAGGTGGAATGTATGTGAGATGGTGTTTATGTGATTATATGATGATTTGGGTAAGCTGTGAAGGTTTGTGTAATTTTATTTGTATATTTGAGGATTTAAATATATTTAAATCATGTATTTTAATCCTCTGTCAATTTTATAAAATTATCGGAGGAATTGAAAATCAAGAAATCTTTTGAAATATTTTCTTTATATATTTATTGAGTTTTTAAAATTGTTGGGCGGATTAATTTGGGTGTTGCGATATTTTAAAATGATTTTAAGAGTTATATTGTATTTAAAGGATCAAAACTTGTAAAATCCATATTTAATTCATTTTTGATCCGAAAAATATTTTAAAAATATGTTTGTGTTCGTAATTTTATATTCCCTATTTTAGAAATGAAAAGTTTAATTTCCACCAATTTTGCATCTTATTACGATTTTTAGAATGATTTAAATTAGTTTATTTGAATTTTAGTTTTGTGAAAGTACTAAATTTTCCCCTGTTTTTTTTAATCAAAAAAAAAAAACCCATCTTCATTCTAGATATCTCCAGTACTCTTTGTTTCTCTTTTCTTCGAGAAATCTCTCGACAATCTCCCTAGCTGTCAAAATCCCTCTCTAAACAATCCCATTCAATCTCTCTCCCTCATCTCTCCCTCACGAATTTTCTCTCCCCTCTCTTCTCCATGTAAACGCGTGTGTATATATGATTCGCGAATATATGTATCTGTAGCATTGGGTGTGAAGAAGATGAACCGCATGTGTGTGTGAGACTATGGGTGTGTGTGGGTGTGACCGAATTTTGGTATCGGAAATTGGGGGCTTCCGTTATGTGTTCAATTGTGCTGCCGTATGTGGCTATCTGTTGTGTTCGTGTGTTTTGGGGTAAGAGGTTATGTGCTTAAGCTGGGCATTGTTGTGTGTTTCTCTCCCCTGTCTGTTATCATCTCTGTTCGGTGTGTGCGTAATCGAGGTCGTATGTCTGTATTGTGGTAAGTGTGAGTCGAAAATTGAGGTTGTTGCTGTGCACGTTGTGTTGTATCCAAACTGGTGGGTTCAAATGGTTATTGGTTTGACCCTGTGATGGTTCAGATATTGGGTTCAAATTTTCTAGTTTTTGAGTTGTTGCAATTCTATGCTGATTCTTTGATGATAAAATTTGATTGTTGAATACTGTTTGTGGTAATGTAAAATTTATAATTATGGCGTAAATTTTGGTTGAATAATTCGGTTATAATGTAAGTGAATTTATTAACTTGAGTTGTGAATTTTGTTGGGAAATTTTGAAATTGATATGCTGGTTTCAAGTCCATAAATTTTCAGCATGATCCGGGACTTGATGTTCATGTTTAGTATTGTTAAATTCGGTTGTTAATGAGGTTAAATGGTAATGGTTGGTACAAAAATTTTGGTTACAAGGTTATGATTTGGATTATGTATTGAGTTAATTATAATTAAGTATTATGATAATTCGTTTATGTTGTGGTTGGTCTTTGGATTGATTGTAATCGTGATTGTTATTGATTTTGTGTAGGCTGTGTATGATTGGTAGGCTTACCCTTGCAAAGGGGATGCCGTCAAAATTTTTCAAAAAAAAAAAAAGAAAAATTTAAATTTCCTACAAATTTTATTTTACATTCTGGAGAATATTATATAGTATTTGAGTTGTATGCAATGTATGAATTATTAGTAGAATTCTTGGGTTATTAAGCTATAAAGGTTATAAAGCGTACTAAGTGTAATTGGTTGTATAAGGATTATTAATTAGAAATTGGTGGAGTACTAAGTTGTATGTGATTTTAATCGAGTTGTTAATTGATCTCGGACTGTTTAGTAGTAAATTGAATTGCATGTTGTATTTAGAGTGATAAGTATAGTTGTTAAATTGTCATTACTATTAAGGATATTGAATTGATTTTAAGGATTTAGGAAGTTATAAAATGGTATTGAATAAATTGTAAAGCAAAGGATGTCTTTATTTCTGATTGAGTGGATTATATTTCGACAGGTTAGACGATATTATAAAGGAGGTGCTGTCCAATTTCTGTTAGAATTATTTTGTAAATTATATAGTAATTTTGTAATAGTTATTTATAAACCGATATGATGCATGTATTATTAGATATAAAAGTAAGTAAATATTATGTGCTAATTGTTATGTGATTTATGTGATTATATATTACTATTTTAATAATATGATCAGTGTGCTTTATGTGTTAAGTTGTAAAGCGTAATAGGACACGATTTGGTAGAACAGAATTAGACGGTTATGGTTATATGCGTACTGAAGTAGTACCTTATCTGTATATAGGTACGAGTAGGAGGTCGACTAAGAGCCAGCGTACTGGTAAAGGGAATATTGAGGAGTGAAATAATTATTGGAGTAGACGAGTATCTGCATATCGAAGCCGATGAGTTTACGAAGTAAGACTAATATGAAATTGAGTCGAGGATCTATGGTAGGATCAGGAACTCCGTAAATCGAGGCAAGTGTTTTCTCTTCACTTATCTTTCAAGTGATGCAATTCATTCCTTTTGTGGTGCAATGTCGTTTGGTCAAATGTGTTTAGAAAATGATATTCTTCTCACTCAGCATGGAAATGTTTATTTTCCCTACCCCTAATTCGAATACCAAGTTTTTAAAAGAACCTTAAATATAATCTTTCCTGCTTAAATACTTTACTCAAGCTATGACATTGGATTCCTCAACTGAATACTATTTCTTTTATTTTCTTCCAAAATGTTTAAAAGACGTTCTAAATAGAGAGAATCCAAGTTTAAAATTTCCACGAATACCTGTTAATAAAATTCTTGATTTTTCACATAATTTCTCCAGTGGACCCCTTTATGAAAATGTTTCCTTCAAACTGATTTACGACTAACTATCCTGAAATTATTTTACAAATAATCGTTTAAACTACTTTAATCGTTTATGTCAGTTAAGCTTTGCAATGTGTTGAAAATTTACTTAAAAGCATAGTGCTTGCCTAGGTCCTCGCTCTAGCGTAGAATTTCATATGTTGATAATCTGATTGCAATTTATATCTCTTATCGTTGCCCTAGTCGATTTACTCTTTAATCAAGTTAGTGACAATGTTCCTCAATACTCATATCCATCTTGTCGATACCTATTCGAATTGTCATTCTTTATATTCCCCACCCTAGTTGGTATCGAACTTGTCGATATCTTTTTAAAAAAAATTTGATTGTTCGTTTGCTCCCTGTAGTTTATCGAACTTGTCGATACTAAGTAAAGTTGTTTCTTATTAACTCTTAACCTTGAGTTATTATTCTGGACGTGAGTTTCCAGTTGTTTGGAGATCATAGGTTGTCGATTGTCCCGACACCTAGTGTGGATGATTTAGAATTGGAAATGTTTTTAAATGTGGCCTTTGGGGCGTAAAACCCTTCGGGGTGGGACCTTATTATGGTCGGAAGTTAAGGCCAATGTGTGCCATGGATCCAATTAAGGACATTGCTGTGCGCGTTTGTCCTAGGACATTGCTGTGTGCGTTTGTCCGGGGTTAGTGCTGACTGATCAGCAGCCTAACCTTGATGTTTTTTTTTTTTTTTTAAAAAAAAATCCAATTCTAATCTATATTCTGCGATTGTGATGTTAGTTCTTGACTCCTTGGAAGTCCGTTTCAGTAATATTTTGATATCAGAACTTTTATCAATTCTAGTTTCTGTTGCACATTATAAATGGTGAATTGTTGGCTTTTGTGGTAATCTAAAAATTGATCTCACTGATTCTTGCAAATAATGAGATGAAACTCCTTTTGTTTATCAGAGTTGTCAACATTTATTTTAAAATTGCTATCACTATTGCACTTGCTGAGCATTGTTGGCTCACTCTTGTTTCTGTTTATTTCTCCAGTTGTTAGAGATGATCAGAGGAACTAGTGATCAGTTGGTATTGCTCTATAGGCAGCGAGAGGAGACGTTCGGGTTACAGATTCTTATTGGTTAGTGGTTGGGAACTAGTCAAGGTTGTATATCTAGTTAGACGGTGACCTTATTTATTCACAGAAATTGTATATTATTTTTATTCGGATTCGGGTTGTAATAGTTAATTAGTAGTTGTTTCATACTGTGACCTGTGAGCGGTCTTGGTTAGTTAGAATTTATATTTCTTTATGATTTTGTCAATATTATGTGGTGAGCAGATTTGGATACAGTTGGATCAGTTTTGTTGATTTGGACGGGTGGTTAGTCATATTTATGAATACATCATGCCAAAATTTTTTGAAATTTCCCTGTAAAAATATTTATTTACTTATAAAAAGCCTGTATATTAATATAGTAAAGTGAGGGTGTTACATAAAATGTGGTTGATAAGATTTGAACCCTATATATCTTTTTTTGTATCTTTTCAAATAATAACATAAATATTTAATTTTAGAGTAAATTGCAGTTTGGTGGCCTGAACTAAAATTTTTTTGCACTTTGATGGCCGATGTATCCAATTCGCAAATATGGTACCAAAACAATTAATTTTAAAGCGACTTGGGGGTTCCGCTTAAATCGAACTAACAGAACTAACGCCATCTAAAAAAGTAGGGGCAATCTCGTCTTTTAACAATAATTTAGTATTTCCCTCCAATAATACATATATTATTGTCACCCACCAACTGTTTGATGAAGTGCTAAAGATTGAATCTTGTCCCTTTTGTTTGCTGCAAGATAGCTTCGAAATAAGAATATTTTCTCGCGGACCACTTGCATCAAGCTTTGTTCCGGTAGAGTGGGTGAGAGTCTGATGGGCAGTAAGAATGGGCAGCCACTGCATTGAGGAGAAAGGGTGGATTTGCAGCGGTAGTGAGGATGGAGATGGCGCGACTACGTTGGACAGAGGAGAAGCAGGGTGGAGGCGGTGGACGGAGTAGAAGATGGAGGCGGAAGTTGAGCGCGGTGGAGGGCTGTGGGTGAGAATTGAAGAGGAATTGAAGAGGTGGATTGTTATAGTGCTTGTGACCCAGATCACCAGGCGGAATCAAACTTGCTCGGACAAAATCAAGCAAGTGTTTTCTATCCAAGTTCTTATGCCGTTCAAGGAATTCATCTGGCCTTTGCAATGCATTGTTGAAGAAATTTAGAGTTAATTCAGCAAGAGAAGGGCCTGATTCTTCGCTAGGCAATGCTGATAGATTAAACAAGCATCGAAGTATGAAAAAGGGGATTTGATTCTCCAGTCGAAGATCTCGCAAGAAAAAAGAATACACCCAAGACATTGAAGTAAGTGGATCATCAGGCTCGAATTGGACTAAATTTCCAAGCTTCTTTAATAGCTCAATTATAAAACAACCATCAAGAACCATCATTTCTATAAACTCATCAGTATCAAATTTGACAACCTCAGAGTAACACTCCCGGGCTTTTGATTTGAGAGGTTGAATTGCCTTTAAATAATCCTTCAGGATCAATCCTTTACTCTGTGTCCGATACAACGTGCCTAAAAATCTCCATTCGTGTTCTTCGATCATCTTTAGATGAGGTTCGCCATGGTGATACGGGCCAATGGCACATTCTACACCTGCTTCTGATCAATTATGGACTTGAATGTTTATATATTAAGTTGTAGATTAGGTGACAACTCATACTCCATCGTCGGTAGGAGTCAAAATCGTTGTCTTAATTGCCTAATAACCCAATTATTCTAGGCTCAAAACTTAAAATAAATCAATACCTGCAGTTATCAAATTCGAAAACAAGATAAAGATTATGAATATACTTAAATTATAGCTTATTAGTTTTGAACGTGTGGATGTGGTATTGTGGTGCTTAAATTTGTAGAGTATATTATAGGGAGTGTTTGGGGAGTGTTTGCAGGTGAGAGAGAGAGAGAGGTTGGGATGAAGGGAGGAGGCGGGGTGGATGGAGTTGAAGTGGAAGTACAAGGGTAGTGAACAGCGGCTGCGGAGGTGAGATGGATGGGTGGCAGTGATTGTAGAAGGAGATGGGGTGGGGCTGTTGTGTGGTTGGCTGGGAGGAAGGGGTGAACGGATTAAAAGGGGAGGAAGGTGTTGGTGGTGAATGCGGGAGGCTGCAAGCGATGGTGACGGTTGAAGTTAGTGGGTTGCGGTGGTGAAGGAATAGAACAGAGGTGGGTTGGTAGTGGTTTGCAGGTGGCGAAAATGGAGGGGTGGAGAAGAAGACGGGAAGAATGAGAGGGGTGATGAATAAATAATATATGTATAGATATATATACACAGCCTTTGGAATAGTAAACAAACCAAATTACCCTTCATTTAATTGACGGAGTTAAATGATTTGAGACGGAGCCCCCAAGTCGCTTTAAAATTAATTGTTCTGCTACCATATTTGCGAATTGGATACATCGGCCATCAAAGTGCAAAAAAAATTTAGTTCAGGCCACCAAACTGCAATTTACTCTTAATTTTAATATAATACTACTGAAATTCTAATGTAAATAATAAATTATAATATAGGTCAAATTTTAATGTAAAAAACATATTGTAATTATAGTAAGGAACTAGATATTAAAAAATAATTATAATTATTTATAATCTTATTTTGAGTGTGTTTAACTTTTAATTAAAAATCAAATATGGTTGATAAGATTTAAACCTCATATCTTTATTTGTATCTTTACAAATAATAATATAAATATATAATTTTAATATGTTGTTGAAGGGATTCGAACCCGAGACCTTTGATACTTTTCTAAATATGTTAAAATATTGAATATATTTTAGTATTAGATCCAACAATTTTCATCTATTTGTTTTGGAAGATCTAATGGTTGCGATTATGGATAAGCGAAAAACAAGGGCTAACTAAACTACAAATTACACCCATGTTTGATTATTATAGTTTAGCAGAGATGTCACAAATTGTAATCTGCATACCGCCATATGAGAACTCATAGAAGATTATATTTTGAAGTATTAGAGCTTCTCCAATGGAGGGTGCCAATGCCATGTGGCATTACTTGGCATGGCACCTTTGTTAGCACTCTACTAGAGTTGTGGAATATCATTGGGGTGCCAAGTGAAGTGGCATGGGGTGCCAAAAGTTGGCACCCCATAAAGTATGGTACCAACTTTATTTGCGATCCCAATGATGAATAAAATTTTATTTTATTTTATATATATATATATATATATATATATTTATATATATATATTTATATATATATATAGGGTCACGCTCTATGGAGAACCACTCACATCGGAGAACCTGAGAACTCTAATAAGTTCAGTAGCAGAACTTTAGAATTCATGTGTTTGACTTCAAAATTCAGATACATAACTTTTAAGTTCAGCAGCAGAATGTTTGTTGAAAATAATAAGTTCAGTCGTAGAATTTTGTATAAAAAGCAAGTTCCGTTGTAGAACTTTTAATTTCATGTGCATAACTTTGAAGTTCAGTAGCAAAAAAATTATATTTTTAGTACGAAACAAAATAGATTTTGCAGTAGAACTCAATGGTAATAAGTAAGTTCAATTGTAGAATTTTGTAGAAGAAACAAGTTCATTTGTAGAAATTTTAATTTCATGTGCATAACTTTAAATTCATACTTTTAAGTTCCGCAGCAAAATGTTTTTTTTGAAAAAGTAAGTTCATTTGTAGAACTTTGTAGAAAAAGCAAGTTCAGTTGTAGAACTTTTAATTTCATGTGCATAATTTTGAAATTCAGTAGCAAAATACTATATTTTTAGTACGAAATAAAATAGATTTGCAGTAGAACTCAATGGTAAGTAAGTTCGGTTGTAGAATTTTGTAGAAGAAGCAAGTTCAGTTGTAAAAATTTTATTTCATGTGCATAACTTTGAAATTCAATAGCAGAACACTATATTTTTATTACAAAATAAAATAAGTTCTGCAGTAGGATCCAATGGTTCTCCGGTTCTCTTTTAGATAGTGGTTCTCATTTGAAATAAATATAGTGGTTCTCTTTTAGATAGTGGTTCTCAGACCCTATATATATATATATTATCCATTTTTTATGAATGTGACATCTAGGGGTGCCAACTATTGGAATACATTTTAAAAGAAGGGTGCCAAAAATGATGTGGAAGAAAAAAAAATAAAAAAAATATAATTTTTGATTATGTGGCAAAGTTGGCACCCTTTGAAGGGTGCCAACCATTGGAGATGCTCTTATGAGCAAAACATAATAGCATAGCAATAATAATAACAATAAAGGCAAACACTCGATGTGTACCAGTTCTGTAGTTTGGAGTCCTGTATGTGATGGAGACTTAAAACTAATATCAAGGCGAACTGATTTGGTCTGCCCTTTAGCAGTATTAATGTTAGAACGCTCTGGCAGAACAGAGCTTTCTGAAATATCCGTATCTGCTACAGAAATCTTTTCTTGTTCATTAGACACTTGAACTGGCTTTTCTTTTGGAATTGGTAGATGAGTCACTATGAGATCACAGGGAACTTCCACCACAACCATGATTATGGGTATCTAGAGACAAAATATTAGCAAGATGAGAATTATAAACTAAATTATAGAAAAAAAAAAGAGAGAGAAACAAGAGTGAGATTCAGTACAGCAGTATTTTCCACAATCTTGAGAGAATCACTTTTAACCCACTCCTGATTAGCAAGATATCGAGCTGCATGCTGCAGTAAATTTGGAATGTGTCAATTAAAAGATTGTAAAACACAACGCCAAAATATAATGGCATCATCAGCTAGACAGAAATTCAGATGTAGGATTGAGCTTACAATCAAACAGAAACCCCGCAAGCGAAAGAACAAGAGCAATAATGACACAACATTATAGCTTAATCAGGCAATGTAAACTTTCATAGACCAGCATGATCGACTGGAAACTGTGTTACGTGGCCTCATTGTGACTGGGTATAAATCCCCAATTTGTATATATATAGAGGTTCTAGCAAGACCTATGGCATATCTAGAGAAAAGTAAAGCCATAGGCCCACATGTCTCATAGGATCGAAAAACATAAGTCAACACTCTTACCAGTGTTGTGAAAATCGCGATTAATCGTGCGATTAATCACGCTTCGCGATTAGGCGAAGGTTCTGCGAGTTGCGTATGAGCGATTTAGTGCGATTATGAAATTGGCTAAAAATCGCGGTTGACTCGCGCTTACTCGCAAAAAATCGCAAAAAATCGCAAAAAAGCGCAAAAACTCGCACTATACTTAAAAAGATTGAAATACCCTTAAGTTAAAAAACCCTACTTATATGTTTATTAGTAGGGTTTTGCACAAATTTTGCACAGCCGCTCAAAGAGGTATGTCATAACTCTTTATAAGTAGGCTTTTGCTTGGAAAAAACCTTGATGATAACGATGTGGATCCCAATTATGTGCATGAAGGAGAAGATCTTAGTTGGGACAATGTTTGCATTGCTTCTGGAGTTGAAGAACCATTATATCGTACTAGGCGCTTGACAAGAAACACGAACTCCTCAAAATCAAGTGAAAGAGCTTCTTCTTCTTCAACTCTTCAAGACGAAGATGATGATGAGGAAGAAAGAGAATTCGAGGGATCCGAGATTGAGCTAAATGATTTGGAAGCATTTGAATTGCTAAATGTCATAGATTGATATTTCCACTAAGCTTGAGACTTTTTACTATGTTTATTTCCGCTAAGTTGGAGACTTATTATTATGTTTTAATATGTTTTAACTTTTACTTAACATACCATTTTACGGTTAAAAATGATAACTAACATTTTTAGAAGTAATTTTGTATAAAAATAGATAATTACGTAAATAATTTTATTTTTGGCAAAAAATCGTGCGAGTAATCGCGCTTCGCGAGTCGCGCTTCAAAATTGGAACTTGCGCTTTTTTTTATTTTGCGCATTTCACAACACTGACTCTAACTGATTGTATCGACCTTATTTACATAAAAGGAAATTTGAAAATTCAACAGGCATGTTACGCTAGACGTAGATATTTAGCCCAAGGTAGGGATGCCCTTTGGCTTAGGAAAAATTAACCCTTGCAGTCAATGTATTGGCATTTATTATATAACATTTACACCTAACATATACATAGGGGTTGAAATCCATAAGCTACGCTTAGTTATACACAACGTAGCAAAAACTCTAACATCGAAAATGTCACACACAGGAAGCAAAAAAAACATAACAAATAGGAGTATCAATTATAATGTCTACTGGCATCTGACACCTGCATACCTGGAGACAAGTTTCTTTGATCCCATTGCGTCCCTCTAAGATTCCAGCTTCTTTTATGGGTTCCTGTACAAAGATTGTAAATCAGGGAGCTCTTCGTTTCACTTTTTGCATGTCTCCACTTAATTTAGCAAGCAATATATTAGAAAGTAAACTAGCCTGTGTATAAACTGTGATTCTCTTACCAAGTTTCTCACAGGAGGCAGACAAACTACAAGATCGACATCACTTGTTGGAAGAGACAAGCCAGTTGCATTTGAACCAAAGATATTAGTCCTGGACCGTGGCCATAAGACTTGGAGGGATCGCGTAACACGCTTGACAGCCCAATTGATGTAAGGTTTATTAACCAAAGTCTCTGCAATAACCTTAAATATCCAACATTGAATTATCAATGCTCTAGAAACAACAATAGATTTTTATATTACAATTTGAAATTTTGAAGTCATAAACATTTCATTTGTATTGGCTCAGATCTTGGCAAAGCATTAAAATATCATTCTAGCTCCATACCTGCTTGTGGAAGGAATCAATTTCATCATGCAGTAGATTTTGCATCAAAGAAAGAGAAGAATTCCTTGAAGAAGAATTCAATGATTCAGGGGGTTGCAAGGGAATCGCAACATCTGGCTGTTATAACACATGATAAACAACTTCCTTCAAATAATTTAAATACCAGAACTAACAACAGAAATTGTTTGAAGAAAAATGTCTTAGTATTGTAAACCATATAACTCCCCAAAAAAAAAAAAAGCGAAAGGCAAAAGGCAAAAGGTAAAAGAATCTTATGTACACTTTTATAAGACAGGTATCACCTTGAAACATGATAACCATCAATTATAAAGTTATAGCAGAAAATGTTAGTAAATAAAGCTCCGCTAAGTAAGCAAACTGATGTGACTGAAATTCACAGAATTGGAATGCTTACATGTTCCTGGTCTCGAGCTAACTGGGAGATTGCAATTAGGCGGTCCTGCAACAAAGTCCCCGGTAGAGGTTGGTTCAACTGACGTGAGGAGAGACTATTGTTTCGCCAAGAAGGCCAAACTACTTCACTTCCATCCATGCGCATACAAGATTCCTCAAAACTGATTCCATCATTGAACCAACCTCGCACTCCCCAGTTCCTCGGGCTAGAGCTACCAGATCGTACAGTAGGGAAACCCCTGTGTTTTCTAGACTCGCTAACAGAAGAAGGTGGAGGAAGATGAGGAGCATGGGAAACACAAAGTACCACAGGTGAAGGTGGCCTTTTGATTCGAGGTTGATCCCTTCTATTTGGAACACATGAGCTTTTATGATCTTGACCGCGTTTGAACTCTGACCTTGATCTTTCTCGTGAGATACTTGGAATGATAATTGGTCGAAGAATTGGGTAAGGAAGGGAATCTCCTGTCATTGCTTCAGTGTCGCTAGGTAAATTGGACAACGAAGCAGAAGCAATCTCCTCTGCTGCTACATCTGACATTGTTGATGAGGAGTGCCGTACTTTCCCTGTTACATCACCTCCCGGTATCACATAACCAAGAGCCTGGTGTGCTGGCCCCATAGGATCGAAAGGAGAGCAAAAGGAAGCAGTAGAAGGTGAAGTCAAACCATTTGTACTAAAGGATGAAGAGAAAGCAACCATGTCATCAACGGTTGTGTTCATATCTGCTTCCCGCCAAGCCCATGAGCTATCATCAGAACTAAGAGAAGGAGGACGTGAGAAACTGGTCCCTGTACGATCAGAAGGATTCCAATACATAACACCACCACCAAAGTACTGACTGTAGTCCATCCCAGTTACTGCATGTACCTCAATATCTTCTTCAGATATCCAACGATTATCATGCTCATCTGCTGGCTCTTGTGAATTTGTTTTATCAGAAACATCCACGACATCTCCAGAGTATAGCCTCTCATCATCAAAATTAGTTGCACTACGCTGCAAGCTTTGGGCGGTAAAGCTCTGCTGAAAAGATGGTTGTCGCCTTGGTATAAACCCAGTATCGTAACTATATGTCATTGAAGGAATTAATCCACTAAAATTTCGTACCATGGGAGGCCAATCTAAGCTCATTGACATTGGGCGAGAGAGAATGCCACTGCACCCATTTTCAATTGGTGATTTTCTCACCTGATGCACAGTTTGGACCAACGGTTGGTGGAAATGATTTTTCCAGTTATGACCAACATCTAGATGCAATCTATCTGTAGTAGCTGGAAGATGCGTATTAACAGATGGAAAATGAAAAGGAGCTACACTGGGCCACTCATATGGAGGGCAGCCAGCAGAAGCTACGGTTTCATGACTAGACGTGCTAGAATCATCTTGCTCCCGAGTCTTGGTGATCTCTATTGCAGCATTTGTTAATCCTTCTTTAGGAAAAGTTGATACCGTAACTGCTTCAGTTACATGTTCACCATTTCTAGCATTAACATCTTCACTTCTCAGAATAATACCACAATCAGATGTTGGCATCACAGGAGGCATAATAGTATCAGACGAATGTTGGATACTTTCTACCACTGGAAAGAGATCTTCTTTCCTGTTTTCTGAAGGTTGGTTATCTTCCGTACTACTTTGGCAGCTAGCACCACAAGAAACGGAATGATTTTCAATTTGAATGCTTTGCACGGCATTGTCCTCTCCAGTAAAATCACTTTTACCAGTGCTTGGATTTGGCGTTCTATTCTTCTCCTTAACTAAATCATCGCCAGGAATGTCTTCCGAAATAAAAGATACAGCATAAGGCTTCTTTGATTTCCTTCGAGAATTTTCAACTTTAGCATCATTACTTGACCTAGAGTTTTTATGTTTATTGCTCCTTTTCTTATTCTTCTGGCCAGAGTTCTGGACATTTCCACTAACAATTTCTTCAGCATGTGCCTGATCATAGTCAATCAGTTAGAAACCAATGATAACACAACAAAGACGTGATTGATATTATGAATAACACAACCATGTCAACTGCTGACAAAGAAGTCTCCCTATTAGGATCCTTCTCTTGAACTGTACTAGCCAAACTGTTGATCTGACACGTGTCTATGTTGTCAATATAGGTTAATTCAGATGCCTCAACCTGGAATATTCTTTAAACAATTAGAACTAGATGTTTATCTACACTGAAAACATCTATAAAGAGTCTGTGAGGACAAAACGATACCTTAGACAATTTATCCATATTGGGATCATCAATGGAAGATCTCCCAGAAGACACCTTTTTTGTATTTCGAGTTTTTCCTTTCTTCCTACGACTAGTAGCACTGGGTTTTTCTTTGGATTTCTTAGTAGAACACTTCCCGTTTACCCCTTCAAGTAATTCTAGTTTTGTATAATCTAGTGAAACAACCAAGAGCAACCCTCGCAGTTTCCTAAATACAAAATTAGAGGTGGAATTAACAGAACCTAATGAGCTAAAGAATAATTCCTCATAAGCATGTTCACTACTATGATCGCACGATAATAACATGGCAGAGATATCTTGAAGTATACACAAACATCTGCACATATATTCTGCAGAAGTGACCATTCCAGAAACAGATGTGGAGTTCAGAGTTGAGTTGAAATCTGCAAGCGATCCTTGAGGCGCACAAATTGTGTTTTGATGTGATAATGCTTTGTCATAATGTAAGGGAATTTTAGCCTTTGTCTTAGACCACCGCACGTCATCCTCCAAGGGAATCTTGGTAGTCTTCAAAATTTCAGCAGTCTGAAATTCATTTTAATCAAAGGCTAGAGAATCAGATCATCACATACATTATTTTCTTCAGAATGAGAAACTGAATATCATCTCATAATGATTAAAAATAATTCTACGGAAAAATAAGAATGAAAGCCCTGCAAGAAGATAGGCATGTCATTCAGATTGAAATAAACATCACAAAAAGATATAGACAGGCAAGTACGAAGAGAACATGTATGAGTATGATTAAGCTGTATCATCATTTGCTTCACTTATGAAAAGTCATGGACATAAAAGTAGCCAACAATTGACTGATACATTCATTTATTTGGAAAATCACACCAAAGCAGCATTACAAAGAAACCAACAAATAAATTTAAAAAAAATAAAGTGGAATCACACCATAAGATGTTTTCATGCAAGTCAAATTTTTGAAGGGTAAGATATTTTAATTTAGGAAAGGAAAAGGGGTGGACTAAGTCTTTGTGGACAGCTGCATTCCTAAAGTTAAGGTATTCTTTTGGTTGGTGGTGGTGGTTTCTCGATTAGATTAAGGTCTAGAAAGTTTTGCAGCCACGGAAGCCATGTCAACTGTCAGATTTTCTCCTGGTTAGCTTTTCTCCTAATTGGTATATTCGTTGTAAGGATCCAAAAAAGTCGGCCAATCATTTAATCATCTTCTTAGGGGTTTGTGGTCTAGTGTGTGGCAGATAATGGTTTCAATGGCATGTGCCTTCTTCATGTTCTTTACTGTTCCTTAGCTGCTTTGAGAGAGAGACAAGCTGGTGTCATCAAAAGAGTACATTTTTAGCAACATTTTAGGCTATTTGAGCTCATGAATAACAATAGCATTTTTAGAGACTTTGTTCACTTTCAGTGTGGGAAAGGATTAATGATGCAGGACAGATTTAGGAAGAGATGGATATATGATATAAAAATGATAATAGACAGAAGTAGAACTAAGGTGGATGAATCGCAAAATATCCACTACCCAAGAATTCCCAAGCTCAAGGAAGAATTTAAAATGGACTGCAAGCCCCAACAAAGAAAGTCAATTTAATAATATCTCAATAATCAAGTCTAAGCAATTAGCAATATGTGGGGGACTACATCACTTGTATAGAAATAGAAAAGCCTCACAGACTAAGGCCTCTTAACATTTGGGGCTTATTATAAATAACCTACGCCATACTTAATAAACTACTAGCCCCGCATAAAACATTTAAATAAATACCATTATTTTTACACTACAAACATATAAAATAATTAATAACACAAGTAAAAATTCTTCATTTCCGTTCAGCATCATTGTCCTCTTGTTAGAGAAAACTCAACCACGAGTTCTGTGGAAAGAAAGAACGATGAACTGGAATGAAGAAAAACTATTTTCATTTGAAGAATGGCTGAAATGCTAATAACTTTGAAAACTGACTAGCAACTGAAGGCGGCTCAAATAAATTTTATGGAATGAAAAAGACATAAATTCCATATTATCAACCACTTTCATATCTCAAACAAGCAAAACTATCTTCGCATGAGATACTCCAATAACATTAATTACATCGGAAACATCCCCATTATCATGTTCCGTGCAACTCAAAGAATCTGGTAAGACCACATAATCCTTGTTCAACTAATTTCCCATATTTGTGTCTGGAACATGCTCGATTTCCATTGCAATTTCATCCCCTAAGACTATTTTTGCATTCTCCTATTATCTAAGAAGTTAAAGATGAGAGGTAATAATCTCAAAAATAAATAAATAAATAAACCTCTCCAAGTAACTTTGTATTTCGTTTTCAACCTTTCAATATCATGACATGATTTATCTAAGTCTATAAGTAACTTGTTTCGACAACAGCAAACATAAATCTGGTAGTGCAGCTAATTACATTCACCCTGAAGGAAATAAATATAAATTTCTGATTTTGCTAATTATATACTTTTAATTTATTTAGCCAAAGGTCTATAACTTTGTCGGTTAACAAACATTTTCTTCAGAACAGATTAGTTTTAGTTTCTGTATTACATTTCAATCAGATTAAATGTAAAAAGCGAGAGGCAACGTGCACGTATTTATATATTTTACTTAGCAAAAAAAAAGGTATTTAAATATTTGAATATAGACATTCAGTCAATTAATATTAATATTTCCAAATCAATTGAATTTTAGTAACTACTAACAATACAATACCTGGAGAGAAGAGAATACTTTAATACATAAGAGAATCACATATTTATGTAGTTGTTTATAGTTATAGGCAGTTCTGAGAGACAATTAGAGATACAGGCTTCATGCGGTTCACTTACTGAAGAAGAGTGATATTAAGTGTATAAAGTAGTCCTAAGAGAGCAAACAAAAGTTGATTACAGAGGGCAAGGATGAGTTACAAAAGCTTCATGTTCTCATACCCTTTTCCACGATAATCACTCTTTGATATGCATTCCTTTTTGTGTCACTAAGGAATTACTTATTTATTACAACAGTGTCGTAAGACTCTTGCAAGTCGAGATTGAATTTCATTAAGGTAGTTATTCAAATATAAATTCAATACATACTGGCCACATTATACAAACATACAAGGATTTCTCATAGCAAAGAAGTAAAAGCTCAAGAGGCTCTTCTAATGTAAACATATAATTCCCACGTCCAGTTTGATCTCTCATAGTTGTCAGCCTTGATTACTAACCCCAATTATGTTAACGAAACAGATTTTTTTTCTCGTACTTTGACAAATAAACCATTCATCTACACACTAACTATTTGGACAACACTCGAGCATTCATGTCATTAAAACAAACTTTGCCTAATTCATTCCACCAAGTACTTCTTTCATTTAGTGACAATATAACTACATACAACCCAATACATTCCAAAATCAACAAAAATTCAAGTACCATCGATTTTGCCGCTTTTCCGATAAATGCCCGAAAAATCTTCTCCTTCATTCCAGCATCTAACTTCCCCCACCAATCCACACACCCTTTCTTCCTCCAAAACACATTCGCAGCCACACCCGCCAAACTCACCTTCTCCTTCAATTTCACCCCCCTCTTCTTCCCACTACTACAATTCATCCATGAAAGCCTCAACGCAACCTCCAACCTATTAATCACAAATGCCTCAATCCCATAATACCCTTTCCCTTTCAACCACTCAAATTCCACCCAATCCTCCCCTACCTTATTCTCCTCCCCTCTCAAAAACGCCCCATTCGTGACCACATCCATCACCTCAACAAACTTGTCCACATTCACAACTAACTTCTCACTCACCGTAACCGAATCCAAACTCTCCACTAAACAATCCCCCCAACCTCCAACAAACTTCTCAACTACCTTCCCACTCCCCCTAACCGCCTCCAAACATTTCCCTCCACCTCCAATAACCTTCTCAACTAACTTTCCACTCCCTCTAACCGTCTCCGAACATTTCCCTCCAACAAACTTCTCAACTAACTTCCCCGCCTCGGAACATTTCTCAACAACCGCCCCCTCCCTGGAATTAAACACTCTAACCGCATCCCTGACAAGCTTCCCAGCCTCACACGCCTCTCCAACTCTCCTAACCACTCCCCTCGACTTGCGAAAACAAACACTAGGAATATCAGGCCGCTCATTCGACATCAAATCACTCAAAACAATAAACAACCCGTGGCCGTGATCGCGTAATTTGGCATCCATTTCAATCAAAACCTGAACAAACTTAAAATCTACAATGGTCAGACACGATTGACGTTGGTGGATTGAGAGAGATTTGAACCATTGCAAAATTGAATTTCTAGGGTTAGGGTTTGTATGAATTGGGGATGATGATGCAGTGTGGTACAATGAAATGTGTGATGTGAGTGTGTCCATTAGTTGTTGCTTTGAATTCATTGTTCAATTTTTTCATCAATTTGGGTTTCAAAATTTGGGGATTTTTCAAGAAAGAGGGGAGACTGAGAAATGGGATCATGTAATAATAGTTTATGGGTGTGTTTGAAGGCTTATTTTTCCGGAAAAAATTGACTTATTTTAAAAGATAATTTAAAGAATTTTTAGCTTTATTTTTAAAAAAAAAAAAATTTTTTGTAATTTATGAAAGTTAAACATATATTAAATAATGGGATTGATATGCATCTCAGTAGAACCCTGAGTTTAAAAATTTTTAATACAAAAATAAGGACATTTAGGTAAATTAATAAGAAAAGTTTGATATTTACAAAAACGTTCTTGCGCAAGTCGCAACCCACTTATTTTATAGCCTTTTTGTATTATAACAGCAAGAGAAATCCCTCAAAACAATCTCAGATCCAATTTTTTCTTAAATATTTATATAAAAAATTATTAAAATATAAAACTTTTATAAAAAAATAAATCCAATTTATTTTAAGGTTTAAGGTGAGCCAAAAAACACTTATACATTTATTACAGCTTTCGTGTTTGAGATAATCATACCCGCATTTTTCATTTGACTTGTCTGTCTTAATTTTATACTACCTGTACGGCTGTACCTAACTTTATATTTTAGAATTCATCTATTCTATATATAATATGCCAACATAAGAAAAAAATCGTGAGATTTTTTAATGCATATGAAAAGACAAGTTTACCCTTTTCATAAAGCTTTGTTTTAGGCCATCCGCGCACGGTCCGTATTTTATTTTGATATTCAGCGTGGAAAGGGGTTAGGGGCCAGGGTTTCTGCTCCTCCTTGGCGGTGAATCATTCACAACGAGGTCATACAAAAATTAAGTAAATCAAGGTAAATCATACACCCATTACCAAAAATACGTTATGTAATGTATAGATAGAAGTACTTATGCTTGTGTTCTATTCATTTTGAACGTGGTCCATATTTTATTTTGTATCCGGCATGAAAAGGGCTAGGGTTGTTGCTCCTCCTCTGCGGTAGATCGCTCTTCCGGTTCAATCGACGTTTTGTGGGACTGTGAGGAAGGAGTTTTGTTTGAGATGTATTTTTGGCATTTGTATGGCTGACCAACTCAATACCCAGCATGTTCCAGGTAATCGAGTCGTCTACACGGTTATGGATATGGTTCTGCGTTGTTGTCCATGTATGTTTATTGTCATTTGATCAAATAGGTATATGGTAATTTATGTTTGATCATTTCATACAATTAGGCAATTAGTGTCTTTCAAACATTTCATACAATGGCAATTAGTGTCTTTCAAAAGTTATTTACGTTTCATTTAATAGTCTCTTGAAAAGCTCTATTACACATGAAATTTCACTTGGTTTAAAGAGGATAGGTTAATTACTTTGATATTCCTCTCTAGATTGTCATCTCTCTTTGAATTGTGTATCATGGCATCATTTCGTAATTGCTAGAAAATGCAGCATATTGGTTAGTTAGATAACTTGTACTACTAGAGAATTATTAAGGAAAAAGTAAATGACATACTTGAAAGTAAATGCCTCTTAAGTACGACAGAGACCAACTGGTTTGACTTATAAATCTTGTAACATTAAACACATTAAGAAGAACAAATACACTCAATTTTCTTTATACTCACGGACAAAGAATTAGTTAGCCCAGGCTGTCAAAAATTGGTGATGCACACAGATCACAAATTCAACCTCATTAGTGGCCAGCTTTCTGCATATAAATAAATGCTATGCCATTAGCAATTGAGAATTCTTTGAAGGACAATTATAAACTTGAAATTCAAACAGCTTAAAGTTGATGTCATCGTGCAGCTTTAAGCGGCTAGAGTTTTCACCTTAATATACTATTATGATTTATACATCGATATTGTAGGTTTTGATTAATAGATTCTAGACCAAAGAAATTTGAGATATTCCCCCCTAAACGCAGAGACACTTCTTGTCAGGCTATTCTTACTCTGTGAGGTCACTACTAAAAAACATTGGAAACCTTATTGATTTAAAACTTTAGAACTTAAAATTTTATTAAAATAGTGATGATTGTTAATATACTGGGGTAAGAAATATGTTGCATATTTCCTAATTGAAAAAAAGAGTAATTAATGGAGGTACTAATTTGTTGAACATGGAATACCAAAGCTATATTATATGTTCAAGCTCTTGCACTATATATGGCAAGTCATGTTGTACTTGAAATATAAATTTTCTTTAGTGTTCAGCATTTTGTTTTTGGTTATATGACCGATTGGAATTTTTTTGTGCAAGTAGTCCTTTAGGAATTGTTTCTCGATGAGAAATATAATTAAGGTTACTAGCTAAAGTGGTAGTCATATTAGCCCATTGTTCTCAGTAAAATTTCTTAGCTCATAGTAACTACTTATGACATACACACCCGTTCTTGATGTTTCATTAAAATTGTGCCACAACTAAGTCAATTGTATTCTTCATATACTATTTAAAAGTTATAAGTGCTACCCAGCTGTTGAAAGTATAAGTGTAGCATTCAACATTGGTAAATTATAACTGAATTAGGAGAGGTTATGTAGTCGTAATGTCTATGTATTTAAGTATAAGTGAAATGTGTACTTTATAATTTAAAATCGTGACATGTATTGTATGTAATCTTTTTTTTTTTTGTCACATATTGTATGTAATCTAGATACTCAAGATCTTGTCATCTTGATATTGCAGAAATACCGGCTGAGGAAGCAATCATGCTAGGAGTTAGCGGAGAATTTTAAGATGGTGTTGCTTCTATTTTTTTTGAAAATTAAGGTAAGCTGCCATGATTGGTCGATTGGATAGTTGATATAGATCACAATGCCCATACAACAACCAAATGCCATATCTGTTTTAAGGGTGTAGCACACATTAATGTAATGTTGAAAATCCCTTTTGCATTTCGTGAATTGGACTTTGCTGAAAGAGGAATATAGTAGTGTATTATAAGCAAATGAAACACTGTTAAATAAGAGCATAATGTATGTTGTAACAAGCAACACAACCAAAATTTTTTAACAACTATTACCAATGTAAAGGTCGGATTGCAGCTTCATGTATCACAGAGAGCCACAACACATATTCATATACATCAGCATCGTCAACAATAATGGCACGGAATATGAACAAGTGTGACTCATATATCCCATATTTTTGAAGTTGCACCAGGATTATGCTTTTAAAACAACTTAATTACACTTGTGTAATAGTGGCTAGCATGTTACTGAGGCTCGAGTTCAAATGGAAGTTCAGAGACGGATGCATGGCCAACTGGAGGTTAGTTCTTTTGCTTGTCAGTTTTAAAAATGGGCACTTCCGGTTTCATGCATAAAACACCTTGCCCTCTTACCTTTCTCATTTGTAATGATGCTCAATTTATAGTTATTAAGTAAACATTTTTAATGATTGACAATACACAACTAATAAGAGAAAAGACTTGACTCTAACGTGATTGTTCTAATCAGGGAAACTTTAACCTTTTTGTGTGCAAACTTACATTTTGGCAATCACAGCATAGTTTATCATGATTGTAGGACAAGTTTATGGACATCATCACTTTAGTAAGGTATGGGTTCCACGTATTTTTCTCAGTCTTCTAGATACAACAATGCAATGAATCCGCAAAAGCTTGTGGACAAGGATGAACATGTTATTAATGTAGCACATAAGATGCAGTTTTTGGTCCATCTTTAAGGCTAAAATACTATGAAAAATGTCCCCACTATTCCATGATTGCTTGCATTGTGTTACTGAAGTTTTGATTAGCTTAGTTTTAAACTTTTAATTGGTGCTGAAATGGGTCATGTCATATATATTATTATATTTATGTTTACATGGGGTCTTGAATTAAAGGTTATTTTTTTTCATAATAGTGCTGATCCTATGTCATTTTTTATATACTTTTGTTCCTGTGGAATATTGTGTGATTTTAAGTAGGTGGTTATACATCGAATCCCACAACATCTGTAAATTGGGAGCTTGTGTTTATGTCTGTGTGCCAAAAGGTCATGATTTTAAAGCCCTCCTGCATATTGACTGGTACAAGTTTGCTACTATAAAAGAACTACTATTAGAGAACAATAAGTACTTTTACTTCTATTTTTATTGGTTAAAGGCTTCCTTTATGCTTTGTCATATTGCTCATATGCTTTGAAATAAGTTTACTTACGAGTTTGTCTACTTTTCTTGAATCTATTTGCCAGCTAGGTTTCAAATAACAGTCTACTAACCGGCTACAATTTCGGTGCATCATTTTATAGCACAAGCACAACTACTATCAAGAAGGTAAACAGCCGAGCATGTGGAAACCAATAGACATCCAAAGTAATCCCTGCGCAAATTGAGCAGGTAAAGATCATTTGGTAACTATGCTGAAGCATGATTTTTGCTCAAATAATTAATTACTTCTTCGCATCTGAAACAAGGAGATAATGTTTCCTAATTAGTTAAGTGCTCGCAAAGATCTACGCAAGCTCCTTACAGCAACTTAGGCAACAATTGTGTCACGCCAGTTTTTCATGTAAGAGAACAAAAGGCATACATGCCTAAGTCAATGCCCCTGCTCTCACCTTTTTTTTGTTTTCCAGAAAAACTTACATTCTATTTATGGCATCGGTAGCTCGGGTAAATCTAATAACGTGGAGGTGTTCCAGTTTTTTTACCAATTCTCTAATGGAGATTCCATGAAGTATATGACAAAAATAAGCTCACGATAAGGTCTTAGATTCAGAAATAAATATGTATGTTCATAATCATGCAAGGTAAATTATTTGCGATTCATGGTGGAATAGAGAAGAAATATTGACAGTTTTTGGGTATAAACTTGTTCTCTGATTTTCAGTTGTGTGACTAGCTTAGTGGATCTTTCACTCTTTAATTGGGGAAAGCCCCTGTCTCTTATGTCATTGATTTTGCAATAGCAAATATGTAGTTAGCAAAAAAGGAAAAAAAATTGGTAGAGCTGAATGACAAAAGATGTAAAGCAAAACAATATACCTTTTTCGCAATGTAATATGCTCCATATCAGAAGGTTAAGTGCATATGTATAAGCCTTAGTTGTCAATTGTCAGTAGCTCTAAACAGTTAACATTTAGTGCCTAAACTTTCACTGACTAGGTGCTTCCGGTGGCATTTTATTCGGTCTGTACATTTCAATTCATTGATAAGGAACTCAGATGTTTCTTTTCCCAACAAAACATGACAATCAGAAAACTCGAATCCTAACAACTTTGCATTTCTTTGCTAGAAATTGGCACATGCCTTTTACGGGCTATGCATCTTCGATATTATTTACCTTAGCACAATTTGTTCTAATTTTATGCATCTTCGGCCTTAGCCTAGCATATATGTGATGAATGAAAATATATCTATTATATATTACTTATAGCCCAACAAGGTCCGATAAATCGTGAGACATTATATCATCAATAAATCGTGAGACATTTTATTACACATTAAAAGACATTTTTGCCCCTTTCTAAACTGCGCATGAACCGTTGCTGCCCTCCTACGCAAGCAGCCCATACGCGAGCTTGAGAGAGCAAAAGTAGAGGATCAATCTGCGTACCAGAGCTTGATTTCGTGGTCTGGGAAATAGATAGAGGATCGAAAGATTGGGGCGCGAAATACTTGTCGTTTAGGTATGGATGAACGATGGAATTATGCACGCCTTCCATGTAATTGCGTGGTCTCATCTTCTTCTTCTTCTTCTTGTCTGCTTTAGTTTCCAGAATTCGCTAGAATTTGATTGAATAAAAATCTATTGGCTTGGTGAAATAAGCAATGATTATGTAAGAATTGTTGGTTTGGGGTTTTGTATCTAGGGACAATCTAAAAAGATTGCTTCTTTTAGGTCAATTTATTACTTGAGCTGTTAATCTGATTCATTCTCAACTTGGTTAATTGCAATTGTTGTGTGTATATCTTTAGTTTCAAGTATGTGATTAGTGATTGCACATGTAGAATATGGTTTGTTTGACATCATAATTACATTAGTTGAGTATAATTTGGTTTTTTAATTTAATGAATTGAAGGGTATGTGAGTAGTTTTGGTAAAATGATTACATTAGGCATGAGCGATTGGTAATCGTGTTTGCAGTACTTGATGTTATAAAGGTAGGTTTTTTTGTGTTTCTTTGAAGATGACACCTATCTTGATGTCTTATATGTTATTTTTACCTAAACTTCCATATCATCAACTACATAATTGATGTAAGCATGCCCTGATCATATCTTTGTAATATTGGCATATATCAGTCATCACTCAGCGTTACAACTCTTCCGCTGCTTCAAACCTTTTCCCCATTCTCTGATGCCAATATCTCATAAAGTGTCGATTCTAATTTAGGATATCTATATCTTCTTCTTTTCATAGTTCGTACATACAGTAACAAATCACTTTATATATCTATAAGCATACATCATGTTTCATCGGTATTCACTGTTTACGATATGTTGAGTTATTGAGTGCTTAATTTTGTCTTGCTATAATTGTTTGATTGATAATTTTATTTTTGTTTTGTCTCAATTTAAGACATATAGATTTGCTATCAACGGATTGCAACTGAAGGGTACATATGTAGAAGTGTTTTGCTGACTGAAACCTATTTCCGGGTATATGTTATGTTTTTCTGACTCCATTTACTTCTCTGCTACAAGACATATGTCCAAAGTTGTATTTGAATTGTTGTTTTCCTTGTTTTAAAGTTTTATGTTATGTATTTACTTGTCTTTTTGGCTACTGTCAGAAGAGTTTAAAGCCCGGGCACCCTAAAACCCCTTCCACTTCACTGGTAATCCTCTATGCCTCTGCTTTGCCTCAGTCTCAGATTTAAGTTCATGGTTATAGTAGGCTGTATCATGTATGCCTGTACGTGTTTGTTACAATCTCTAATTTAAAGAAAAAATTTCTAATTTATAATTCCCTAATATTTAAATTTCAACATTTTCACCTTTCTGGTGCTGAACTTAGCTGGCAAGAAAAAAAGCATATGCAAACTGTACAATATACCTTAATGGTTGAAGTATCTACTGAAAACATGCTACTTATATGCAGTGGCGGACGCAGAAATAATTGTTGGGGGGGCCAAAAAGTAATGAATAATCGAAATATTTATATACATATAATTTTACATCTTAAATTTCTAAGTCCTAAGGAGTCGACCTCTGGTTTGCTGGCTAGAAAACATAGCAACTAACCAGCTGAGCTAAAGTCACAATACATGTTAAATACATACTACCCGAGTAATATCCCGATTTTAGGGGGGCCATGGACCCCTCTGGACCCCTCTGGACCCCCTGGATCCGCCTCTGCTTATATGAGCCTATCCAAGTGTTTACATGCTTTACTCAGAAAAGTTTTTGCACATGTTCGATATTATTGTGGATCACAGATTTTTCTTAATCTTCCAGCCTATACCATTTCCAGGCTATGTTACTCGGACTCTTCATTTTACCTTGGAGTACCGGTGTCGGACACTCGACACTCGGACATGGACACTCGGACTTGGACACTTATTTTAAACCAAAAACATTTAAATTTTTCAAAATGTTGTCGAGTCTGATACTTGGACACGTACCCATGTCGGACACTTATAGCCGAGTCCGAGTAACATAGTTTCCAGGACTCACCACCCTTGTGTTTTTGAACTAACATCTGAGTTTGTAGTTGTCCCCAAGTATGATATCAGAAAAAGCTTGCAGAATTTCATTCGTACCACACCTATTTTAAGCTACTATTTATAGATAGTTTAATTTTTTTTATCTCTTAATTTTTTCTTATTATTTAGGCATTATTCTTGTGAGTAATAATATGAACTTTTCCCTGGTATATATTCAAAACAGTAAATAACCAAGCTCTATCTCCGAACATCGTCATCAAGTCTCTCATATCTTGAAGTGGTTGGTTAGATTATCGGGCAAATTTCCTTAATTTATGTTGAGTGCCTTTTTTAGTGAAGTTTCAAATATTATGTTTGTTAAATTTCCCTAATTTATGTTGAGTGCCTTTTTTAGTGAAGTTTCAAATATCATGTTTGTTAATTTTCCCACTCGTGTTGAGTGCGTTTCTATTTTTTTTACTTGTTTTTTTGCTTATTTGGTACCATGGTTTTCAGAATAAATAGACTGGTGAAAGAAGGAAAGATGTTATCATTTTCTATACAAAAAAATGTTTTTAAAATTCGACATACTGAATTTGATTGGAGCTTTGCTATCAGGTCATCTCGGTGTTTGAAAACCATCAGATAAACACTACCCAATTTGGGTTGCTTCTGCCTTCTTATTTGGGTATGCGTATTATTTGGATTGCTTTTGCCTTCTTATTTGATTGGCACTTTCAGGTGCTACTCTAAATTTGAAATTCGCATGAATGACTGTTAGCATCTTACTAGGAGCTTTTAAATTCAGGTGCTACTCTTAATTTGAAATTTAGGTGCTACTCTAAAATTGAAATTCACATGGATTGGATTGTTTCTGCCTTCTAAATTTGAAATTCAGAATGCTAGAAAGCCCAAAAGTCGCATGAATGACTGTTAGCATCTTACTGTAACCTCTTAGTTATGAATTTCATTATTTAGGTGCCACAATTTTCCTAGAGTCAAGGAAGACAATAGGAAGACAATATTATATATATAACTAGGTAATCTTTATGTTAAATTAAGATAGTACTAGACATTTCTTGTGTTTCTAAATTTTCTCAGCATCATTCTAAAATACAGTAGTCACTTAGATTATGTTTGCTGTTGTAGAGACGCTACAAGACTTGAACCAGTAAAGGCATTGTCCGAGGTTGCAGCTGTGTGAATGATAAGGTGGAATTAATGATTGAAGCCTCTTGGATTCACCGGCTCCTCTCTTCCACTTCTAAACCTTCTTCTCCTGTTTTGACTACTCTTTTTTAGAACCTAACCTGCCACCTGAAAGAATACACACTGGGCGGCAATATTGAGTATCTATAACTTTAAGATGTTATTCACCCAGCTTCCCCTCATCTACTTGAATTCTATTGCTCAGAACTAAAAGAAGTGAATATTGCATGTCCCCGGAACATAATATTGCATGGATTTATCGTCTAAATAGGTGCAGAACATCAACAGGTCAATAAGCCAAGATAGCACTTTATAAAGCTACTTTAGTTTCGAGGTCATAAACCAGCTTCTAAAACCTTTTCTCGAAGAGATCGAGGTTTTAATTAGTCTAAACAGCTGACCTGAACAACAATATAAATGGTGAACCAGTTTGTGCATTTACACCTGAATCTATTGTGATCCAAATTGCAGATAATTCAGCCGTAAGTTTAGGTTAGCAGATAATAATATCTTGAGAAAATTTCGTAACCAGTATGGAGACAGGATTGAAATCTGTAGCCTCTATCCAGCTTGACAACCATGTAGGATGCACTCAGCAACCACGTAACATTGTGCGATCCTATTGTTGTCTCCCTATTCATGTCTTTGTTTATTCTCTTGAAACCCCTATGCTTCTGTAACTCCCTTCATACCACTTTTCTTGATCTATCTATTATATATAAAAACAAGCAGCAACCCCTTTACAAAATTAATACTATGTTGGATATAATATTTGTCAATTCCATTGAAAATCGATCATACAATTGTTATCCATGGCCTCTTTCCGGCGGTGATGTTAGATTTATGTAAGTTTCACTGGTTTGATATTTAAAACCGATTTTGTATGCATATATATTTAAGAATAGTTCTCACTTCCATTTGATCATTGTCTTACACTTGTTTTTTTCGTATTCTCTAAGCCCTATTAGACTATTTTTGTTGTCATTAGTTAGATATTTGTGTTTGCATCTATTTCCCAGATTTATATGAATCGTGTGACTGCGATCAAGGTATTTCTCCCCAAATGATTACAATATTCCTCATGTTTAGTCTGTTCCTTGAAATAACATTTTTTTTTAGTTCTTTGCTCAAGAATCACAGTGATAATCCAATAACAAGGTTTGCTCAGTTGCCTCGTCCATGGAGGTTTTTCCTGAAACACAACGATAGGCCCTCACCTGGATTATCTGTACCCGCAGCCTTTATTAAAGGACCAGCCACCCAAGAAAAGAGGCCTCCCTAGAGTATTCCTCACTAAAGATGTTAAAAGGCGAAGATTGGCGAAGAAGAAGAGTGATGATTCTCGAAGGATTTTAAACCTTCAATTGCACTGGTAATCTTTACTGCTTTGCCTAAATCTCAGTTTTAATTTAATGTTTACAAGAAGTTGCATTTGCGTATATATGTTTGCTACTACCTGTAGCTTTAATAAAAACCCTTCATGCCAGTGATTTGTCGAAATTCCAATAGAAAATTTAGAAAATCATATACTCAAACCTTAAATCGCAACTAACCTAAAATTATGGGAAAAAACATCACTTTAAGCCCTTGACAGTTGTTCAGTGTTAGCAAAGAAAGGACATAATAAACATTCATCAATTGCAAAAAGGCGTATATAGTATATCAGTTTTTTTTGTATCTATAAAATTAGATTAACCAAGTACCAATTCTTAGAACACATATCTTCTCTTCTTATTATAGTTTTTACGTTGCTTGCATTTTTAAAAATTGTTACCTACTGCATGTGCCTTTATCTACCGTCTGCGATTCTGCAAGTATGTTTTACCATCCTTGGATTTTTATATTTATGAAAAATTTGATGTATCCCGTCCTTATAATATTTCAGGATTCCTCCGGTCGATGCATACGCTCAGGACTCAGGATTATGCACACGCGGTCAACATATATGGAAATTTAAGTTTTCCAATTTGGCTTTGATGTTTGTGGCTGCTTACAGCTATGGAACAAGGTCTATATAGAAGCATTATGCGCATAAATGCCTGCTACATATTATGAATGGTATCATGTTTATATAATCTCTTACTATAAGATATATTTTTCAAGTTGGTTCAAAATCAAATTTGATTACTATAACTTAAATTTTTTCAGGAAAATGAACAATATTAAATTTTTATATTTTTAAGATTTCAGTGGGGATAGTTGTGCCAAGCTACTGACACATTGGCTACGCCGCTGGCAAGTACTTTTTTATTTTTTTCTATCTTTGACCAGAAATATTGAAAAAAACATGGGTTGTGTCCTGTTGTGGAATAAAAACTAGTTTACGATTTGTAATTAATGCTAGGGTGGTTGAGCTTCGAGCTTTAATGGCTGTTCTTGCGTTCGAGACTGATCGGTCCTCACAAGATGCCTACGTATCTCTGTATTACTAGAGAATCAAGCCAACGTAGTTCTAGGTGATGGTGCCCTCGAGGCTATGGCGGCGAGAGCTCACCTAGGACGCGGTGGCTTGTATGTCCTTATTCGAGGATTAAGCCAAAACGTGGTGGGTAACGTATGGAGCTGTGTCCAAAACGTAAGTGACGTATTGAGCTCTGCCCAAAAACGTGGTTCTGAGATGAGGGGTTAGACCCTTTATATAGGCTGAGAAACCTTTAGAATTATGGTAGGAGTCAGAGACTTGGTAGAAAAGTCTTTGAGGAAAGTTCTAGATCTATTCCTTGTAGGAATCAGTTTCCATATTGAATTGGATGCCTTGGTGGATAAGTCTGGTGGAAATAATATCTTTATCCAACTCTTATTGCTGAGCTGTTTATTTCCCCCAATATTAATTACGAAATTAATATTATAATTGAGGTTTTGGGCCCAGCTGGTGGGCCCCACGTTTGGGCCATCCTTGGCCTAATTAATGCCACATTAAATGTGTCTTTAGGGCTTATTTTCAGCCCATATCATTTGCCCCCCAACTTCTAGGAAAATTGATCAGGTTTTCCTTGAAGTTCTACTTGTCTAATTCTAGACTCGGGTCAGGGTTTATCTTTGATATCGTTTTGACGTAAAGCGTGGAGCGACCGACGCGTTTATAATGACGCTAGATTGTGCCATTAGCATTGAACGGTGCTAAACGACACTAAACGACACTAAACGGTGCTAAACAGCCTTAAACGATGTTTAAACGATGTTAAACGATGCTAAACGGCGATAAACAGTGCTAAACGGCACTAAACGACACTAAACGGTGCTAAACAGCCTTAAACGACGTTTAAACGATGTTAAACGACGCTAAACGGCGATAAACGGCGCTAAACGACACTAAACGACACTAAACGGTGCTAAACAGCCTTAAACGACGTTTAAACGATGTTAAACGATGCTAAACGGCGATAAACAGTGCTAAACGGCACTAAACGACACTAAACGGTGCTAAACAGCCTTAAACGACGTTTAAACGATGTTAAACGACGCTAAACGGCGATAAACAGCGCTAAACGACACTAAACGACACTAAACGGTGCTAAACAGCCTTAAACGACGTTTAAACGATGTTAAACGACGCTAAACGGCGATAAACGGCGCTAAACGGCACTAAACGACACTAAACGGTGCTAAACAGCCTTAAATGACGTTTAAACGATGTTAAACGACGCTAAACGGCGCTAAACGACACTAAACGGTGCTAGACAGCCTTAAACGACGTTTAAACGATGTTAAACGACGCTAAACGGCGATAAACGACACTAAACGGTGCTAGACAGCCTTAAACGATGTTTAAACGATGTTAAACGACGCTAAACGGCGATAAACGGCGCTAAACGACACTAAACAACACTAAACGGTGCTAAACAGCCTTAAACGACGTTTAAACGATGTTAAACGACGCTAAACCGCGATAAACGGCGCTAAACGACACTAAACGACACTAAACGGTGCTAAACAGCCTTAAACGACGTTTAAACGATGTTAAACGACGCTAAACGGCGATAAACGGCGCTAAACGGCACTAAACGACACTAAACGGTGCTAAACAGCCTTAAACGACGTTTAAACGATGTTAAACGACGCTAAACGGCGATAAACGACACTAAACGGTGCTAGACAGCCTTAAACGACGTTTAAACGATGTTAAACGACGCTAAACGGCGATAAACGACACTAAACGGTGCTAGACAGCCTTAAACGACGTTTAAACGATGTTAAACGACGCTAAACGGCGATAAACGGTGCTAAACGGCACTAAACGACACTAAACGGTGCTAAACAGCCTTAAACGACGTTTAAACGATGTTAAACGACGCTAAACGGCGATAAACGACACTAAACGGTGCTAGACAGCCTTAAACGACGTTTAAACGATGTTAAACGACGCTAAACGGCGATAAACGACACTAAACGGTGCTAGACAGCCTTAAACGACGTTTAAACGATGTTAAACGACGCTAAACGGCGATAAACGACACAAAACGGTGCTCCTGAAATCATACGAAAAAATCAAGATTCAGGTTCAGAAGCTGCCCGAGAATTGCTAAAAAACCAAGATTCAGGACCACAAGCTAACCCGCGATCGGCCGGATCGAGGGCTAGCTTGTGGTCGGCTAGCTCCTGGTCGGCCGAAGGGCCTCCAACCAAGGTGGTCGGCTGACACCTGGTCGGCTGGAGGGCCTTGACCCCAGGTGGTCGGCCGGCACCTGGTCGGCTGCGGGCTGGTCGGCCGGGGCTCCTGAATGTGCCTTGGTCGGCTAGCTCGTGGTCGGCCGGGGCATCCCAAAACGTCGTGGTCGGCTGCGAGGTGGTCGGCCATGGCTCCTTCAGGTGTCGTGGTCGACCATTTTGAAGGATTCAGAAGCTGAATCTCGATCCTAGGGATTCAGAAGCTGAATCTCGATCCTAGGTTGGTTTTTTGGTCACCCGTGACTTTCAAGGATTCAGAAGCTGAATCTCGATCCTAGGTTGGTTTTTTGGTCACCCGTGACTTTCAAGGATTCAGAAGCTGAATCTCGATCCTAGGGATTCAGAAGCTGAATCTCGATCCTAGGTTGATTTTTGGTCATCCATGACTTTCAAGGATTCAGAAGCTGAATCTCGATCCTAGGGATTCAGAAGCTGAATCTCGATCCTAGGTTGATTTTTGGTCATCCGTGACTTTCTAGGGATTCAGAAGCTGAATCTCGATCCTAGGGATTCAGAAGCTGAATCTCGATCCTAGGTTGATTTTTGGTCATCCGTGACTTTCAAGGATTCAGAAGCTGAATCTCGATTCTAGGGATTCAGAAGCTGAATCTCGATCCTAGGTTGGTTTTTTGGTCACCCGTGACTTTCAAGGATTCAGAAGCTGAATCTCGATCCTAGGGATTCAGAAGCTGAATCTCAATCCTAGGTTGGTTTTTTGGTCACCCGTGACTTTTAAGGATTCAGAAGCTGAATCTCGATCCTAGGGATTCAGAAGCTGAATCTCGATCTCTAACGGCCTGATTCCTTCGTGGTCGGCCGGGAGGTGGTCGGCCAAACGGCCCGAATACTTCGTGGTCGGCCGGGAGGTGGTCGGCCAAACGGCCCGAACCCTTCGTGGTCGGCCGGGAGGTGGTTGGCCTAGGATCCAGAAGCTGGATCTCGATCTCAGGGATCCAGAAGCTGGATCTCGATCCTAGGTTGATTTTTGGTCATCCGTGACTTTCAAGGATTCAGAAGCTGAATCTCGATTCTAGGGATTCAGAAGCTGAATCTCGATCCTAGGTTGGTTTTTTGGTCACCCGTGACTTTCAAGGATTCAGAAGCTGAATCTCGATCCTAGGGATTCAGAAGCTGAATCTCGATCCTAGGTTGGTTTTTTGGTCACCCGTGACTTTCAAGGATTCAGAAGCTGAATCTCGATCCTAGGGATTCAGAAGCTGAATCTCGATCCTAGTATGGTATTTTGGTCACCCGTGACTTTCGACGATCCAGAATCTGAATCTCGATCCTAGGGATTCAGAAGCTGAATCTCGATCCTAGTTTGGTTTTTTGGTCACCCGTGACTTTCGACGATCCAGAAGCTGAATCTCGATCCTAGGGATTCAGAAGCTGAATCTCGATCCTAGTTTGGTTTTTTGGTCACCCGTGACTTTCGAGGATCCAGAAGCTGAATCTCGATCCTAGGGATTCAGAAGCTGGATCTCGATCTCTAATTTAGTATTTTGGCCACCCGTGACTTTCAAGGATCCAGAAGCTGGATGTCGATCCTAGGGATCCAGAAGCTGGATCTTGATCTTAGGTCGTCAGTTTGGTCATTCGTGACTTCTAACGATATTACTCCTTAATTCATGATTATCCTTTCGAAGGTCGTCCGTTTCGTGACTTCAGCAAATATATCAGCTGTTTCTTCTCCGGCTTGTATGAATTATAACAATTCTTTCTGTATAACGCGGATAATTTTTGTTCTTTTTTCATCTATAAACGATGGATGGCCTCGTTCCCATCCAAGGTCTCCAACTTGTAGGATCTTCGTCCTAGCGTCTTCTTGACTCGATACGGCCCTTCCCAATTAGGGGCTAGCTTTCCCTTCTGACCAACTCCAGAAGCTTCTATCTTCCTTAGAACCAGTTCGCCTTGCCGAAAGAACCTCTCCTTAACCCTTCGGTTGTAGTGGAAGGATGCTCTCTTCTGATGCTCTGCATTCCGGGCATTTGCTTCATCCCTAACATCATCAATTAGGTCTAGCGCAAGCCTCATGCCTTTTTCATTAGTCTCTTACTTATATGCCTCAACTCGAGGTGATGCATGCATGATCTCTAGGGGCACAACTGCCTCGGCTCTATAAGCCAACAAAAAACGGGGTCGCTCCAGTTGTCACTTTGCAAGTGGTTCGATATGCCCAAAGTATAGGCAGTAACTCATCCACCCAAGTGTTTCTTGAGCGTTCGACCATTTTCTCTAGTCCATCAAGGATTATCCGATTGGCCATCTCTGCCTGTCCATTAGGTCGCGAGTGTGCTACTGAAGTAAAACGAAGATCAATAGTATTTTCCTCACAGTACTTTTTGAATTCTTCATTGTTGAATTGCGTCCCATTATCCGTCACAAGGATTCGCGGGATTCCATATCTACATATCACGTTCTCCCAAAAGAACTGGGCAACTTGCTTGGTGGTTATCTTGACTAGAAGTTTAGCCTCAATCCACTTAGTAAAGTAATCAATGGCCACTATCAGAAACTTCCTTTGTGCTGAAGCTACGGGGAAGGGACCAAGTATATCCATTCCCCACATCGCGAATGGAATAGGGGAGTTAACCGATGTTAACATCTCAGGCGGCTGCCTTACAATCGGAGCGTGCTTTTGGCACCTCTCACACCTCTTAACATAATCTTTTGCATCGGCCAACATCTCTGGCTAATAGAATCCTAGACGAGTGATCTTGTGAGCTAGGGCTCTGCCCCCCAAGTGTTGTCCACAGATCTCTCCATGAACTTCTTCCAAAGCTTCCCTTGCCTCTTGGGGCCTCAAACATTTCAAGTACGGGATAACGAAAGACCTTTTGTAAAGAACGCCCTCGATCAAGGCATATCTCAATGCTCTCACTGACAGCTTTCGTGCCTCCGAGGCATTGTCGGGGAGCCATCCGGTTTCTAGGTGAGCTTTGATAGGATCTATCCAACAGCTTCCCACATCAATTGGTGCCACTAATTTCGAGTTGATAGTCGGGGCCTTCAAGACCTGGAAGTAAACACTCCCTGCATAGTTTTCTATTTCGGAAGAAGCGAACTTAGATAGGGCATCGGCCTTAACGTTCTCTTCTCTCGGAATGTGTTCTACATAACACTCATCAAACTGAGTCATGACAGCTTTCACAACTCGCAGATACTTTGCCATAGTTTCATCCTTGGCCTCAAATTCACCATTTACTTGAGAGACTACTAATCTTGAATCTCCACAAACTTTGAGATTCTTGACTCTCATGATTCTGGCCAAGCCTAAACCAGCTATCAAGGCCTCATACTCAGCTTCATTGTTGGTTGTCTGGAAATCCAACTTTAAAGCATATTCAACTGTGAACCCATCGGGGCTTTGCAACACTAAGCCTGCGCCACTAGATTTTGTTTTTGATGCTCCATCAAAATAGAGCACCCAATATTCCTTCTGATCAGGTTCAAGTTCTCCATCTTTATCTTGCTTCTCAGGGGTTGTTATTATCTCCTGCCCCCCGACTTCTTGGTTGCTAATGGTGCATTCAACCACGAAGTCAGCCAATGCCTGAGCCTTAATGGCTGTTCGAGGCTTATACGTGATGTCAAATTCTCCAAGTTCGATCGCCCACTTGATTAGCCTTCCTCTAGCCTTCGGGCTATGCAATATGTTTCTCAGCTGTTGGTCCGTCAGGACTTCAATCTTATGTGCCTGGAAGTACGGCCGTAGTTTCCTTGAAGCTGTTATCAATGCCAAAGCAAATTTCTCGATGGATGAGTAATTTAACTCGGCTCCGTAGAGCACCTTGCTTACATAGTAGATAGGCCTCTGAACCTTGTTCTTTTCCTTAATGAGGACGGCACTCAATGCTTGTTCAGACACTGTTAGATACAGATAAAGAGTCTCTCCGAGACTTGGCGTGGCCAACAACGGGGCTTCAACCATGTACTTCTTCAGTTGTTCAAAGGCCTCTTGGCTCTCAGGGGTCCACTCAAAATTTTTCACCTTCTTCAATGCTTGAAAGAAAGGCAAGCATTTTTCACCAGACTTGGAGATGAATCTTCCTAAAGCCGCTACCCGGCCTGTCAACTTCTGCACATCTCTTATAGAGCGTGGTGGCTCCATGTCTAAGATCGCCTTTATCTTGTCAGGGTTGGCCTCTATGCCTCTCTTTGAAACCATCAGACCCAAAAATTTGCCTGATCCAACGCCAAAGGCACACTTGGCTGGATTCAACATCATTTTGTGGTGCCTCAGCACTTCAAATGCCTCTCTGAGGTGCTTAATGTGGTCTGCCTTGAACAGGCTCTTGACTAGCATGTCATCAACATAGACCTCCATGGTTTTTCCAATTAGATGGGCGAATATCTTATTCACCAGTCGTTGGTAAGTAGCTCCTGCATTTTTTAGACCGAAAGCCATAACAAGATAGCAGAAAACACCGAAGTCAGTTATGAAAGATACCTTAGGGACGTCATCCTTGTGCATCTTAATCTAATTGTAGCCGCTGAAACCATCCATTAAGCTCAGCATCTCATGTCCAGCTGTGGCATCTATTAACATGTCTATCCGTTGGCCTTCTTGACCATCACAGGGTTAGCCAACCATTCTGGAAACTGAATCTCTTCAATAAACCCAGCTTCTAAGAGCTTTTCCACTTCTTGCTTTATGGCCTCTTGCCTTTCAGGTGCAAAGTTCCTCTTCTTCTGCTGTATTATCTTTCGATTAGGATCGACATTCAATCTGTGAGTTATGAGTTGGGGATCAATCCTTGGCATATCAGCTGCTGTCGAGGCAAACACATCGCTATTTTCTTGCAAGAATGCTATCAATTTGCCCTTCAGGGGTTCCTTCAGAGAGGCTCCTATATAAGTCACCTTCTCAGGGTCGCCTAGCTCCAGAGGAATAGGTATTAAGTCCTCCGCTGGCTTTCCTCTATGTTCATCATCACCACGGACATCCATGTCTTCGATCGGAAGTACCTGCCCCCCGACTCTATTAGGCCTTAACGAGGCTACATAACAGCTTTGTGCCATCTTTTGATCACCTTTACGTTCTCTAACGCCATTCCTGGTTGGGAACTTGATCTTAATATGATACGTTGAGGCAACAGCCTTGAATGCATGAAGTTCAGTCCTTCCGAGAATAGCGTTGTACATTGAAACCACCTTGATTACCAAGAAGTTCAACATTTGAATGGCCTCCTTGGGCTCCTGTCCAATAGTTATAGGCAACTGAATCGTCCCTTCAACTTTGGATTCTACTCCATTAAATCCATATATAGGCATGTTATTGGGGGTCAATTGAAAATCATTGTACCCCTTCTTCACAAATGTATCATGAAACAGAATGTCAACGGAAGCTCCATTGTTCATCAAGACTCGCTTCACTTCCGAGTTCTCAATCACAGGGGTTATGACCAACGGGTCGTCATGGGGAAACTTCACCCCTTCGAGGTCTGAGTCATCGAAACCAATAGCTATCTCAGTCCTGGCACGCTACGGGGCTTCTCCCACGATGTGCATCACTTCCCTGGCATACGCCTTCCGAGAGTTTCGGGTTGTACAGGCCGCTGTCAGGCCTCCCAAAATCATGTTAATAACCGGCCCTCGGGGCTGTGGGTTACGATCACGATCACGATCGTTATCTCTTCTATCATCGTCTCTTCTATCATAATCCCTTTTTTGAGTTCCACGATCATCACCCTTAGTGAACTTGTTCAGCTTTCCTTTTCGGATCAAGAATTCAATCTCATCCTTCAACTGCCTACAATCATCTGTATCATGCCACACATCGCGGTGGAATCTGCAGTTCTGATCGTTGTTTCTCTTTGCGGGATCACCCCTAAGTGGCTTCGGCCATCGAAAATCTTTGTCTTTCTCGATATGTAACAAGATCTGACTCCTAGGAGCATTCAGCCTCGCATAGTCATTGAATCTTGGTCCCAAATTTTTCTTAGGGGGTGAATCAGAATCCTTGCTAGTCCGGGGATACTTGTCCCTAGCATCATACTCTTGTTCTTGCTTCCGTTTCTTTGAATCGTTAGAACCCTTGCCATTGCCTCCTGTGGTTTCCTTCTTCATGCTGTCCTCGGCCTTGATATATTTATCGGCCCTCCGTTGGAGCTCGGCCATATTTTCAGGAGGGTGTTTTGCCAAAGACCTTTTAAAGAAGAGATCAGTGGTTCCGTGTTCCAGGGCTACCATGGCCACCTTATTTTCCAGATCAGTGATATTCAGCGTCTCCTTGGTGAACCGCTTGAGGTAATCTCTCAGATTCTCGTTCTTCCCCTGCACCACATACATAAGGGATGCAGAACTTTTTTCATGAACTCTCCCACTAATGAACTGGATGACAAAGGCGGCGCTCAGCTCTTTGAACGAGCCGATTAAGTTTGCAGGTAAGCGGCTATACCACCTTTGAGCCATGCCAGACAAGGTTTGAGGGAACGCCCTACACTTTAAGGCATCGCTTGCAGGCTGCAACAGCAGTGCGTTTGAGAATGTCCTAACATGGTTTGCGGGATCGCCCGTTCCATTATAGGCCTTAATTGTCGGCATCTTGAACTTCCTTGAGATGCGAGCATTCATTACCTCCTCCGTGAACGGAGGTGTAGGATCATCAGGATCCCCAAGGGGCATCAGATCCTTAGGGTTACTTTTGGGGGTCTCCACCCTTGTTGATTTTTCAATCGGGGCATCGGCCCTTTGTTGCCTCCTTGAGGGCCTCTCCAGATTTATAATGGGAATTCTCCCTGTAACTGGAGGAGGTTGAATCAGACTTCGCCTTGCTTGCTCTCTAGCAATATCATCCTTCAGCCTTTGGATCTCTGCCTCATGAGCCTTAATCCTTTCCTCGGCCGTTTGTGGAGGTTCATCATGGATTCTTTGGGACCTCCTTCGAGGTTCTTTACTAGCACGTCGCCTCCTCGGGGCTTCATCACGATCATCATTGTCATCCTCAGACGTTGAATCATCAAAATAGGGACCAGAGTAATCATCGTACTCCCGATCTCGGATCTGTAAGGCATGACCGCTCGGTCCAGGTTCCCTATGTTGAGGGGGATAATTAGGCAGCCCATACATCGGGTTTGTGTTCAAAGGGAGATCCGTGG
Organism: Saposhnikovia divaricata; assembly: GCA_036435485.1. Lineage (NCBI taxonomy): Eukaryota > Viridiplantae > Streptophyta > Magnoliopsida > Apiales > Apiaceae > Saposhnikovia > Saposhnikovia divaricata. The sequence goes on from CM071600.1 coordinate 173,155,943, forward strand.
TGTGGATCTATACCCCCGGAGGTAGCGTACGACCAGCACTATCAAGAGGAGAAACCACCATCTGAAGAGGGTTAGTTTCTTGGTTTTGAGGAATAGCCACAGTTCCCTCAACATGGGGAATCGTCCCTGAGGGTTGAGAGGTTAGAGGTTGAATGACCGTCCCTGTTGGTGGGGGTAATTGTCCTCCCTCAGCGGTGATGAGCGGATCAGAGACAGCAGGTGGAGCAGAGCTAAGGGGTATGGCCTCAGTTGATGTTGTTCTTCGTGTTTGAACCATGGTTGATGTCTTCGTCCCACAGACGGCGCCAAATGTTGTGGAATAAAAACTAGTTTACGATTTGTAATTAATGCTAGGGTGGTTGAGCTTCGAGCTTTAATGGCTGTTCTTGCGTTCGAGACTGATCGGTCCTCACAAGATGCCTACGTATCTCTGTATTACTAGAGAATCAAGCCAACGTAGTTCTAGGTGATGGTGCCCTCGAGGCTATGGCGGCGAGAGCTCACCTAGGATGCGGTGGCTTGTATGTCCTTATTCGAGGATTAAGCCAAAACGTGGTGGGTAACGTATGGAGCTGTGTCCAAAACGTAAGTGACGTATTGAGCTCTGCCCAAAAACGTGGTTCTGAGATGAGGGGTTAGACCCTTTATATAGGCTGAGAAACCTTTAGAATTATGGTAGGAGTCAGAGACTTGGTAGAAAAGTCTTTGAGGAAAGTTCTAGATCTATTCCTTGTAGGAATCAGTTTCCATATTGAATTGGATGCCTTGGTGGATAAGTCTGGTGGAAATAATATCTTTATCCAACTCTTATTGCTGAGCTGTTTATTTCCCCCAATATTAATTACGAAATTAATATTATAATTGAGGTTTTGGGCCCATCTGGTGGGCCCCACGTTTGGGCCATCCTTGGCCTAATTAATGCCACATTAAATGTGTCTTTAGGGCTTATTTTCAGCCCATATCATGTCCCTTTCAAATTTTGGTTCCGCCCTTGGTATTTGTGTTGTGATGTTATTCTTTTTTATCATTACCTCATTTGATCATTTTTTGGTCCATCTTTTAACTTGCAGGAGTTTTGAGATCAATCTCATTCTCAGATTTACCACCAACTCACTACACAGTCAAAATCAAATCATTTTCATTGCTAACTAAGAATAACATAGACAAATATTATTGAGGTGAATTTGAAGATGGAGGATACAAATGGTAAAATTACTGTACTCTACCTTTAACTGCAATTGTTCCCCTCATGTTAAGTTATTATGTGCTTTTTTGTGTCATAACATGTTGATTTTTCTGCCCCCGCAGGAAGTTGGTGGTTTGCCCTAATGGCAAGAATGTCAAGGAATATTTATCTGTGTACTTGGCCATGGCTGAAACAACTTCACTTCGTCCTGCTTGGGAAGTGTTTGCAACTTTCAGGCTTTTTTCTGCTTGATCAGAACAAGGATAATTATTTGACAGTTGAAGGTAATATTTGTTAGCTGATGAATTATTGTCAAAAAATTTATCTTGATCTGCCTAGCAGTTTTTAGAGAACTGAACTGAATTAGGGGCACAAAATTCATTTGGAGTTATCTGCATACACATATGATTATTAATCAGGCCTCTTGACCAGCTTCTTCAGGAAAGGGATGACGATTTCACGGAATGAAGCTAGAATGGGGATTTGATCAATTTATATCCATAACAAAGAATTTAGCGATGCAGTTAACGGATATCTTGTAGAAGACTCGCGTGTGTTTGGAGCCGAGGTTTTCATTTGTAAAGAAACAGGTAGGGGAAAAGCAAAGTGTTTGAGCATGATTAAAGAAGCCATAACTTACAAACACGCTTAGAAAGTTGAAGACTTGTGGAACCTAGATCAATTATCGCATGAGTCCAAGGCATTCAATGGAGGAGATTACAAATGGTACAAGCATGATTTATTCTGAGCATTTCATATTTTAGTCTATTAATACATGTTATATAAATGAAAAGTGTAATATTAGAGCTGTAAGTGATCTTAACATTTGAAAGGAGAAAATATAAAATAACTTGCAACCATCTCGTGTGAATAATCTATGCATGAAGATACTGATGTATCCTAACGGAAAAGGAAATGGTACAGGGAGCCATTTATCATCTGTAGCTTTGGCTGAACCTGCATCATCATTATTTTATATGCATTTTTTTAAGATTTTAATCTGAGTTTTAAAACTAGCCCGTGCCTTGCACGGGTTTTTATGCTAGTTATTGATTAATATATCAACTCAACAAGTATTGTTTGTTTTTATTTTTTATACATCAAGTTAATGCCAAAGTTTTATTGCACACCACTTACTACTTTTTAAAAATATGTAATGCAAATAATATATTTTTAATGTTTAATATATTATTGTAAATTGCAATAAAATTAATCTTGAACATTATTTAGGTTATTAATATTGTTAGTGGACATGGAATTTAAAAAAAATTAATAAAGGAAAAAAAATTGAGAAAGTGGGGTAAATTAGTGGCGTCCATTATTATTAGTTTAAAAAATGAATTATTTTTTTAAATATTAAAATATGAATAAGAAATTCCAAAATATAATGTTAGATAATTATTTTTAAATATACAATTATATTAGATAATTATTTTCTTTTGATCCCAAAACTTAGGTATGGGTACTTCACCCGCATCGCAAGATTCTGATCCGATTTTTGCTCCATTTGAATTGGATTTAGAGAAAATTTATCGGGCTCTGGTGGGGATCGGCAAATACTATAGAACAAATTCGAGAATCAGAGTGGAGTCGAGGATTGGGATATTTCCGCCCTTATCTCCCATTCATTTTTCCCGATTCACATAATTAAGAAAAATAATATATTTTTGTATGTATATTAACTATATTGATATGAACAAATATAACTTATATGTATTATTATTATAGTTTAAATCTTATAATTTCTTTAACTAATTCAAAAGTTTCATATGAATAATATAATTTAGTAACAATAATTTCAATTTTATCATTATCTTGTATTATAAATAGACGTTGCTTCGAATTGTTATTTAAATACGATATTAAATTAAAAATGTATATTATATATAGAGTATTTATCATTTTTACGAGATTTTCGTAGTTTATTTGTAATTATACAATCAGTTTAATATCCTTACAATAATACGGTCTTCACGTATTCTACTTGTCATCCATTCTTTTAAACTATTCAGTATTCTTCATCTCATATGTATCGTCTTCTCTCTTACATTCATTTCAATCCTATTATTAATTTCCACATCCACACTACCACCACCTTCTTCTCCGACAGCTCCACCACCACCTCCACCTCCGACACCGATCTACCAATTCGTATTTTAATCAATAGATTTCAGCGAGCTTCGAATTTTCCGATCTATTATCTTCTCAGTTGTCTTCTCCGATTTGTTGAAAATCGGGACCGTAGGCAAGGGAGAGAGAGTTTCGAAGGATTTTGGCGAACTTTGAAATAATTCCAGTCCGAATTCTCCGATCTATTATCTTCTCAGTCGTCTTCTCCGATCTGTTGGAGATCGGGGCCGCAGGCTAGGGAGAGGGAGAGAGAGTTTCGAAGGATTCCGACGAGTTTAGAAGGAATTCCGATGAGTTTCGAAGGGTTGCTGTTAGTTGTTTTTGGTTGCATCTCGTATTTTTGTAATTTTTTTAAAAAAGATTGTATTTTTTGTAATAAAGACCGTATTTTTGCAAAATATTTTTAAAATAATAGTATTTTTGCAAAAAGTTTAAAACAATTAGATGTTTTTCAAAAAAGCCCTATTATATATCATGATTAACCAAATTAATTTTTTTAATAAAATATATTATAGAATACAAAATTTTATAAAAAAAATTAAATCCACGATGTAGAATTCTTTAGTGCATAAAAGTACATAAATGAGTTTCTTTAGTATTTTAGTTTTTCATTAGCAAACATATAGAATGCTCTCATATAACAAGAAGTTGAGAATATATTTTATATTCACAGTTTGTTGCAAACTTTGATCTAAAATTAATTAATTGGGATAAATATATATATAAAAAACATGGTTTGTCGTATTGATATATAGTAGTTTGTTCAATTTTTACAAAAATTGATATTTGGGTTTTTTCATAAATACCCTTGCCTAGAATTTTTTTTGCAGAAATATTTTTTTTTTAAAAAATAATTTGCAAAAATATCATCTTATTTGCAAAAATACGATCTTATTTGTAATGGCTGCGCAGCAGGTTGCATTCAGTTGCATATGAGGTTGTTGAAAACTGCAAGTTAAATTTTCATTTTTTTTGCCAACTTGTAGTTGTATATAAGGGCTCCGTAGCAGCAAAAAATGGAAATTTAACTTTCAGTTCTCAGTTCCATTCAGTTGCATAGGTTGCATATGCAACTGAAAATTGGAAGTTAAATTTTCATTTTTTGCTGCGCAGCCCTTATATACAACTAGAAGTTGGCAAAAAATGGAAATTCAACTTTCAGTTTTTAGTTGCATTAAACTGTAAGTTGAATTTTCATTGTTTGCTACTGCGCAGCCCTTATATACAACTGGAAGTTGGCAAAAAAAATGGAAATTCAACTTCCAGTTTTCAGTTGCATATGCAACCTAGGTATTTTTGCAAATAAATTGGTATTTTTGCAAATATTTTGAGAAGATGGTAAAATAGCAAAAAAAAAACTTTAAAAAATAGTATTTTTGGTTAATATCCTGTATATTTTGTGATCCCGAGAGAAAAACGAATAAAAATAGTAGGAGACAAGAGAGTGAGTGTTGCAATAGTCTTTTGTAAGAGTTGTTTGATGATATCTTACGAAAACTTGTAGATATGAAGTTCGTGTGTTTATTATTAATAAGAAAAAGTTCGTGTATTTTTTATTAATAAGAAATCATTTCAATTTTTAACATCTTTACAAAATCTACCTCCATCAGAAGACCCTTTTTTTTTCTTTTTTTTTTGCAAAATGAAAAAAATTTCATTTAAGAGAAAGATACACAATCCGGAAGGGACATACAAAAAGAGACATTCTTTCATCTATACAAGCTAATCATCTAACCGAAAGGTATGCTTAACCAATCCATGGGTCGTAACCTAAATTACGACTACCATGAGAAAGAGATTCCTCTGGAAGTTTAGACAATATCACCCCTATATCCGAAAAGAAGACTCCATACATAGGTAGGCCTCGTTAAAAACCCCACAAGAGCAAAACCCAATGGGAAAAAACTCGAGTGGGAAAAAAAGAGTGCCCCACCCTCCAACAATAAATCGATAATCACACAACTGAAAAACTGCTAAATTCTCCATGCTCCTCCCATAACCATATCTCATCATTCTGCCTCCATCCATCATCTTTTTTACTTTCCATTCCATGAACCTACTAACACGAAAGCCACCAACTGGGACACCAATATCATCTAAGGCTTTTTCTGAGGTATCTGCAAATGAAAGATATACGCCCTTCTGAATTCTGGCCGATCATTAAGGTGAAAGATGACACAAGTCCTGAAGGAGAAATCTACTAAGATATAACATCTGAAATCACACAACAAAACATACCAGAAGCTAATTAGAAAAAGAAATAACAAAAGAAAATAAAATTACAAATATTGAAACATTTTATAACTCGAATAAAAATAAACTAAAATAAAATTGATAAACCTTCTAACCAAAGGGGATCCCTTTGGTTAGATATAAAAATACTAAAGTAACATTAAAATATATAAAAATTATATAAAACTCATATATTAATAAAATACTGTATCTAAATATATATAACTATAATTATTGAATACGAAACTATAAAAATATAAGGCAGTGCAATGTTGTTTTTCTGTTATTAACTAAAATAGAATTTACAAATAGTCTCTATTACAAAAAGACTGAACAATAAACATCAATAATGATCTGACTCGACAAATAGATGACAACAAAAACCCAAAATCGGTCCAAAAAGCCATCCTATAAGGCACACCCATAGAGGTACAACAACCATATAAAATGGTACACTAATACAAGCTATGACTTTACAATAAAACCAAATCACAAATAAATATTCCACTGATTACTCCAAATGTGAATCAAAAATCCCACTGATTACTCCAATTCTCAATCAATAAAACAAGATTCAATTAACATTAAATAAAAATAACTGATTTCAATTACTCCAAATCTCAATCAAATAACATTAAATAAAAATAACTAATTCCAATTTCCTCATTAATGCTATTAACACTAATTAACCAAAATTTTAGCTAAACATCCCAAACAAAGATTAAGCTAACAATTAAAACAAAACTAGCATGAAAGCCCGTGCAAAGCACGGGCAGCATGTTAATTTTTATATTCACGCATTTCATATATTTTTATTAACTTATTATTGTGATTACTGATGGTAAATGAGTATTTTAGATGTTATCGTATAAAAAAATATTTATTATGCGTATATCTCATTTATTATTTTTCACAGAAATTGTGGATGTCATTGTATTCTTTTACACGAACTACATTTTAATTTTAATTATTATTATTATTATTATTATTATTATTATTATTATTATTATTATTATTATTATTAAACATATATTGAAAGAATGACAGGATTGACCTTTTTTGAAATTTTGTCACCGAAATAACCTTTTCTGAGAAGTTGAGCAAAAATGATCGGTGAGTTACGTATATGGGGTTAGGGTATTTGGGATATGCATTTTGAAAATGCGTATCTAGTACAAATGCTTTTTTTTAAAACTTTCCATAATGTGGGCCCAGCATGGAGACAAAAAAAAAAGAATATGCATTTTGATAATGCGTATCCGGTATTACTCCATTTCTAATTGTGTGTTCTATCTTTTATTTTCAAACAGATACCTTGGGGTTCAACGGTTCCGGTTGGGGTTTATAAATATTTAATTTTTTAATTAAATTTTTTAAATTTTATCTATATTCCATTAGGGTTCAACAATTAATATTTGGAGTTCAACGTTCCCATATTGGGTTTTAGAAATATTCAGAATGAAGAATAAATCGTATACGTACTTAGGGTTGCGTATCCCATGATACAAATTTAGCAAATGCGCATTTTTTCAGAACAGGTTACTTTCGTTACTTTGGCTATTAAAATAGATCATTTTTGTCCTTTATCCGCATATATTTATAGGAAGTCATCACTATCGTGGTTACACGGTGATAGAATGCTAAATATGTATTATAATTTGTAAATATTACATTATCAAAATTAATAATGCACTTCTTATCAACTAACTTTATGCACCGTTGATCTAGATGCCATTGGTCATATTTTACATTTCCAATTACGATTACAACCTCACGACATAAACTTTTAGTCTATTAAAAAACTATTGACGAATCATTTAAACTTTTCCTAATTAAAAGTAGATGTAGTCCAAACTTTTGCTTGTAAATAAAATTCGAAATGTAACTTTTTTGTGTTTAATTGAGCTCAAGCTTTAAAACTATATATAGTTTAATTTTAAACTTTTTAGTTAAGCCACTTCCATGATAATTTAGTATAATCGTTTTGTAATGTAAAGAGTATTTTTTTCACATGTTAACTGGGTTGAATTCATAAAATACATGAACGATTTTAAAATTGATTACACAGTAAACTAATCTTTAACAATTTAATGATTAAATTGGACATTTATTTTATCTAATATTAATCATGTAATTAATTTAATATAATTGTACTTAATATAAAATAACACATTAATGTCAAATCTATAGAATATAATTCTGATTCAGTGTTTGTGAATTTAATTTCAATTTAATTTAGAGGTCGTAAATATATTTTCTATATTCATGATAATAAATGAATTCCAAATTTATATTCGTGTCCTGTTTTCGTGTTTCATCTACATGAATACCAAATTTGATACTAAATGAATTGATGTCATCTCATGTACCATATATTTTCGTGTCATATGTGTAATATAATGAAAATATTGTAATAATATAATTTCATGAAATTTTATCATGTACCAAAAGTCTAAATTTAACATAATTAATTTTGTCATCTCGTGAATAAGTAATTTAGTCTCGTATTTACGTGTCATTACGCATAATACAAAGAAAATCCTATTATTTAATCAATGATCAGTATAAAATCCAAATTTTATATGATATTTTTTATTTTATTTTTTCTATTATATGATTAATTTGATTTATAATATTATATCCAAAACCAACTATGGATTATATGATTTTGTCCAACAACGGAGCATATCTATACTATTATATTAAAGCCGAAACATTGAAAGTTTTGGTTTTCGGTTTGGTTATCCTATTTATTTTGGTTTTCGGTTTGTTTAATTTAATTTTTAATTAATTTTAAATATAAAATAAATCAATTTTAATCTGTTATTGGCTATAGTCCTAAAGACACAATAGTATTTTATATTTACACCATTACTAATACAGCTAAACTTAAAACCTCCGTTGCCTTCACAAACACTGCGCACAGAACTCTATTCTTGTAAACCTAATTTATACCATCTTCATCAATTCAATACACAAGTTTCTTCGGCTTTTCTCTTCTTTTGCAACACCATATATATCATTAAAGTGTAAGTATAAATAATTAAATTACAAAAACAACTCAAAAAGGTAATTACTCATGTTAACGTAATTATATTCCGATTAAAATTCCTTCATCCACATTGAACTTCTACTTGGACTCTTTTTTCTGCTCTAACAACTCAATTACCCATTTTTTCTAAAGATTTTACTTCTAATTAAAACACTTTACCATTTAATTTAAAACTAATATTACTATAATTAATATATATCCAAAATATCACACCATATCTTTCCGTAATTATTTTTAGTAGTAATTTTTGTAATTAAAACATATTACTTTTTAATTTAAAATTAATCTTGCCATCACTAATATACACCCCAAAATATCTCACCATATATTCAAATCATTATTTTTTAGTAACAAATAAGAATCGTTAGATCTAATAATAAGATATATTATATGATTAAATTAATTTACTAAAAATTCAAAGTTCGAACCCGTCAACGACATTTTTAATTTAGAATTTTACAAAATAAATTTTAAACCATGCATATCATTTTATAAATTTATATTAAATTAAAATTAAAAAATTATTAAAAATAAGGATTATATAAAAAAATAATTATAATGTTAAATAAATTTTATAACCTATCAAAAGAAGCCCGTGCTTCGCACGGGTTATAAGCTAGTGTCTAAATTATATGTAAGTTATTCCTAATTATAATATCATACATACACACACATATTCATATTTTTGAAAGTATATAATTATTTTAATCATTTTTATTTAAATATTTTTAATGTAAATTTTAAATAAAATATATAATAAGAGTTCTTTGGCATGTAGACATGTATTAGATGAGTTTCAAATTTGCATTAATTGAGTTTCTAGCCTAATGGTTGTAATGTGACCATAATGTATATTAGCATCAAAAGGTCATGGGTTCAATCCGTGACAACAAAAAATATAGGGGTGTTTTAGTAAATTACTAAATTGCATGAAATGGCATGTTAAGTTATAATAGATATAAACCAACTATGGATTATATGATTTTGTCCAACAACGGAGCATATGTCTAAATTATATTGTATGTAAGTTATTCCTAATTATAATATCACACACACACACACACACATATTCATATTTTTGAAAGTATATAATTATTTTAATCATTTTATTTTAAATATTTTTAATGTAAATTTTAAATGAAATATAGAATAAGAGTTCTTTGGCATGTAGACATGTATTAGATGAGTTTCAAATTTGTATTAATTGAGCTTCTAGCCTAATGGTTGTAATGTGACCATAATGTATTTTAGCAACAAAAGGTCATGGGTTCAATCCATGACAACAAATTTTTTTAGTATATTTTTATGATAATATAGGGGTGTTTTAGTAAATTACTAAATTGAATGAAAAGGCATGTTAAGCTATAATAGATATAAAGGATGCCTAATTAATATTAACATAATAAATCACAGTAAGTTTAAAATTAATATCAAATTCATCCATCCCAAATCATGGAGCAAAATCAACGTTACAGACTAATCACATAAATGCTATCAATTAATCGCATAAATGCTACAACTAATCACAAACAATAAAATCAATTTAAACTACCTTTACTTTACATATAAAACATAAAAAACTATAGGAAAACTTAGACATGACCAATTTGTAACTTTAACGAACCAAAATTAAACCAATAAAACAGTCCCCCAATCAACTCGGAAATTACGTATGATTTAATCAAACAAAGACACGAAGAACAGATCTCTCAACCGGTGACTCACTGATTCAGAACCAAGTTCACCAATTCAGAGTTCGCCAGAAAGATATAAATTGTATATTAATCAAGACAAACTTTATAACTATTCAAGTCAAGCCAAGACTTAAATCATTTAAAGCAGAGACATAGTAATATATCAATTAACAATTCAAAAACTTAGGACCATATAATCACAGTTACACAGACAATTCAAAATGACAAGAAATTATACTAAGTGTATCTGAACGACAAGCAATTATACTAATTGTATCTGAACGACAACCATAACCAAACATCATTTCATTCACTAAATCACTGAGCATCATAGATTCGAATAAACAAACAATGAGATAGTAGGATGCATAGAGTCCCAACGAGTGCACCTTGGCTATGGTGGTTATACACATAGCAAGTCCATACCAGAATACTCAAAACAAACCAAGTAAACAATGACACACAATTACCAAACTGAGAATCGCTTGATCGAGTCATCGAACTCACCGAGTCAAAACAAATTTCACCGATTTACCTCTCGACTTCCATGAAATCTTCGCAAGACTTCATAAGAGACCTGAAACACTAACCAAATTTGTCAAAACCACATATAGATACATGAATAAAAGAATAATTTAAAATTAGGGGTTTTGAAACTAGAAATAGACTAAGGGGGTTTAGTGATCTGATGTTTAAGACATCACAATAAGCATGAATCAGACAAGAGTTTATCAAAACTTCATCAAATTGATAGAGACTTGAGGGATTCGAGTTCTAGGGCTTTGAATATGACCAAATTCGGAATGGAAATTGAAAACCGATTATCATAACAGATGTAAAAAGAAGAGAGGATCACGAAAATGAGATCTACTTTAGTGAACACAACATCTGTATTCTCTTGATACGTAGATGCCATGTGCCATCAGAAGACCCTTTGAAATTTATACAATGTTAAAAAATTAAAATTCCCTAATATTTGGTTCCGTTAATAAAATACGAGTACTCATACGAATTTCTAAGTGTCTGTTTTTAACATTTGAGTTAAAGTTTAATTTAGAAATAACAAGATTTAACATGACCCAAAAACATGATATGAGCTCTACTTGAATAAATAGAAACTAGTGTCATAATTTTTTGAATTCTGGGTCGGGTTCTATTTAACCGAATTTTTAGTGCATGTATTTTTTTATACTTACTAATCCTTGTATGTATTTTTTATGCTTGATAGCTTATTTTTGCTTATTTTATTATCTTGTGTGAAGGGAAACTAATTCATATGGTTACTTTTTTAATAAATATTTTTTTATTTCTTATATGTGCATATTTTTTTAAATGGAAAGAGAGCAAAAATCAAATGTAACAGCTCGTCAGCTCCAAACAATTGTACTTGGTGCAGTTTTAATAACACATGTAAGATTATCTTGAGATGTTTTCCTTAGGTCTGAAAAAAAATGCAGCGATCTAAGTGTAAAAAGTGTGCTATTACTAATTGCAAGAACTGAATTTTTTTACTGTGGAAAAAAATGTTATATACAAATATAAAATTGATGTATAAAGGTATGTATTAACATTAGATTTTTAATTGTTACATATACTACGACTGAATAAAGTTTATACAACGAATTTTTTCGCTGTATACACTGTACGTGTAGATTTTTCCCAAAATGCAGTTTTCACCCTTATGTTATATAGTCTAATAAAACTATTAGTAATCCACTGTAATATTATATGTAGCAGTTGGCATTGTTATATCCCAGTTATATACCACGAGATTGTAGAAGGGGGGTTGAATACAATCTCATCAATTCTCAACTAAATTCTTTTCGAATTAATGAGGTCTTAGACAGTTTGTAAAGAACAGAAAGTAAACAAGATAACTAAAACACATACAACACAAGATATAAAAATTTCAGGTAGGTTTTTTCGGTCCACCTGATGGTTGTATTTGAAGAAAATACTCTGTGTAGAAATACACAGCTGCGGTTACAATGTCTTAGTGTTTACAAGAAAACCTAATGCAATATGCGTTATGCTCTGTGTTTTCTTCTCAACTAAAACTATGTTGCTCATACAGCTTATTTAAACTATATGAAGACAAGTAAAACACGTAAAGTGTAAAGGTACATTTTTTGTATAACTTGTCACACACACATGCTCGAAACTGGAAATGTCTTGTAGGTTTCTTTTCTTGATTTGCACAATTTCAACATGCTTCAAGTCCGTGTATGTTTCTTTCTTCATAAGTTACTAAGTTCTTGAGTTGACTTAGCTTCCAAGCCCACGTGATACTTTATATAACACCCTAAAAAATTTTGTATTTATAAATATTTATTTAATATTAAATGTGATTATATTATATGAATATTTTTGAGAAGGCCAATTATATGTGGTATCGTGTTTACATGTTTATATGATGATTTATATGTGAAATGTGAGTCCGTGTAATTTTATTTGTATTTTTTATGATTAAAATCTATTTAAATCGTGCATTATTGATGTTCTGGGAATTCTATAAAATCATCGAAGTTATTAAAAATCATGAAATCTTTTGTAATATTATTTTTGTATAATTATTTCATTTTTAAAATTATTGGGTGAATTATTTTGGATGTTTATGTATTTTAAAATAATTTTTACAGTTATGTTGCATTTTAAGGATCAAAACTTGCAAAATTCATATTTAATTCATTTTTGAACCTAAAAATATTTTAAAAATATGGGGTTGTTTGTAATTTCATAAAATTTATTTTAGAATTTTTAAATTTAATTTTTCACTTATTTTCTATTTAATCTCGATTTTAGAAATGATTTATATTGTTAAAATTGTAGATTTTCAGCTCTATGACATTATACAATACCCCTGCTTTCATTTATAAAAACTCAGCTCATCTCCCCCATTTTCCACAGGGTTCGACTGCTTTCTTTCAATCTCTCTTAATAGCTATCTCTCTCCCTCGATTTCTCTATCTCTTGATCCCTCTCTATTTCTCTCACAATCCTCTCTCAATCTTTAATCTCTCTAAATCTCCTCTCCTACGAACTGTATAAGCAGCATGTGTGTGTACATATGTGTGTGTGTACTTCACTGTGTGTGTGCCCGGACTAATTGGTTGAAATGGGAGTGTTATTGAGCTGGTTAACGTGAGTTATGCTGTGAGTAAAACTTTGTACGGTGTATGCGTGTGTATGTTTGAGGTGTATGTATGCAGCCGAGAGTGTGTGTGTGGGTGGGTGAGATTTCTCTCGGTTCTCTCCTATCTCTGTTCAGGTAAGCCGTGTATCTAGTGTTAGCGATGATTCTGGCTGCTAATTAACTTCCTCCCTCTCCTCCCCTACAATCCACGAGTTTATTGTGCGTGTGTGGCCGAATGGTTATGTTCTGTTGTGTCGTTCAACTTTGTTGTCGTGGTGTGTGTGTGTGTGTGTATACATACCGTGTGTGTGTGTGTATAGGCTGGGCAATGTGATTGTGGTATGGTCTAATTATGGTGTTGATTTGGGAGACTCAACTTTTGTGCTTATTGTTGTTACGACTCACTATTCTATTTAATTCATTCCGTGATTTTAATTGGATACAATCTGAAGTTCTGTATGATTAGTTCTGAGAAATAAATTGTAAATTGTTCGAATAATTATTTTATGAGTTTTGAGACATTTTTAAATTAGTGTATTTAATTTTTGAATTCTGTATTTGGATTTGTATATTTGGGTTATATGAAGACTTGTTCGGTGAGTGGAGTAATTTGTAATTCGATATTTTTTGTTATTGGTTTACGTATGATGAATACAAATTTAGTAGTATGACTCAGTGGTTGTGAATGTGATTAGTTGGAATATGTGGCGTGAAGATCATATGTGGATTACTCGGATAATTAGAATTATGTTATTAGCTTGTATTTGATAAGTGATCGTAAATTATAAGTTTGACTTAAATTACAGTGGATAAAAAGGTTGTTTCATTGTTGATTGGGTCGGTTGTATTCCGAAAGGTTAGGTCATATTATAAAGGAGGTGCTGTCCAATTTTCTTTAAGATTATTTTCTAATTCTTATAGTAGTGTTAGACAACTATTTGTGAACCAATGTGCTATGTGGATTATAAGGTACAAGTAAGTTGATAATACGTGTTAAGTGCCTATGTGGTGTATATGGTTGTACTGTACTATTTTAAGTATAATATCAGTACGTGATATATGTGTTAAGTTTTATAGCGTTATAGGATGCGTTTGGGTAGAACCGAGTTAGACGGTTAAGGTTATAAGCGTACTGAAGTAGTATTTTACTTTTCTATAGGTACGAATAGGAGGCCCGACTAAAAGGCAGTGTACTTGTAGATGGAATCTAGAGGAAGGAGATAATTATCGAAGTTGACGAGTGTGCTCGTGTAAAAGCTGACAAGTAATAGAGGAAAGATAGATGTTTGATCGAATAGGGGACAATGTATAAAGAAGTAGAGACTGAAGTAGAGCGAATAAAGAATCGATGTGATGGAAATGGAAACTGCATGTATTGAGGCAAGTGTTTCCCTCACTTCTTGTCCTAGTGAATTATGGTTTAAAGATGTTGTTTATTATAGCATCCCAAATTTTTGCAGATACTTATCAAAGTCATTTTTTTTCTCTATTGTTATAGCATCCCAAAGTCACCCCTAATTGTTGTGTCGACTTCGTCGATAATTCTTGTTATTATTGTTTCTTCTTCTATACCATAATCATTGTGTCGATTTCGTCGACCCATGTTTTATCGTTGTGTTTTCAACTATATGTCTTACTTTTATTTCAAGTGACTTCCTTCTTCAATTTATACACAAATGTTTATTTTCAAACTATTTTATACTTGCTTAATTCTCTTTATCTATCATTCAAGCTTTAACTATTTAAAAATTATTTTACACATAGTATTTTCCGTTAGTAATATGCAATGAGCTCTAGGCAGCAGGTTAGCTTACACGGTAAAACAAGAAGAAAGAACGAACAGATGCAGTACAGTGGTAGCTGATGGCAACATTAAAGTCTGGTAACAAAGGAAGAAGGATGTTTGTTACATGATTATAGCAGAGTATAGACAAGACAGCTAAGTTGTGAAGATAGAATTAGTATATCAAAGCACGGAATGGTGGATGCAAAAAGAAAGCTAATGCCGAAAATCAGAATTTTAAAGCTGTTCTTGAGTCAACTTCGCAGAATAAATTGCTTTGATCTAGAAGGTTGTAGATGAAGCATGATATACCGTTGGAAAGTTATCGGAGTCTAGTTTCCAACAAAATTCACGGCTCGTAAAAATACTTCTTCTATAGAAAGTTATCCCACTTTTAGTAAGAAGTGGTCAAGCTGTCCAGGATGGTGCATTTCTGAGTAAAATATTTGCATTATGATGTTAAAGCATAAAACCAAGGATGAAGCATGATAGCAGCTGTTTGAAGTCTGATGACAAAAAGGATGCAATGATTTTTAAAAAAGAAGAAGATGCAAGCAGCTTCCAAAAGAGAAGAGAAGTTACCACGGAGCACAGGTGGAGGCATGAAAAGAAGCCCAGAACACCTGCACATTAATTGGAATGGACAACACATGCACTAAAAAGCAAATTCATCCTCGAGCGGCTTTGCAGAAACATAGAGCTAAGCCTCCTATCTTATCTTAGTCTTTAATTTTAAAAATATACATATTATGCCATGCATGCATTAAAGTATTTACTTGAATATAGAAAATTCATGTTAGAAATCCACACTAGACCATATTTAATGAATAGTGTAAAATGACTAGCATGCATCCTAGAGAGATAGAAGCTAGAAATAGAAGTGATGAATTAAGTCTAGCAGTAGATTATCGGAGCAACATAGTAAGAGAATTTATTTGACTAGCATGCCAACATTAAAATGGAAAATAAGAAAGTCATTAAAAAGAAATTAGATTTAATATTCTACATATATGACCTAAAACAAATATTTTCATGAGACATACATGTTGATGAGTGGATTTTGTAACAACTTTTGAGAGGTTTACGGGTAGTTGTATAGGCTAACGATCAACTGTTCTGTGAAAGGTTTGGGTTGTGATTGTGGGGGTTGAGCTATGCTCAAGGGTGTCTCCAATAATCTCAAGTGCCTTTCAAGAGAATTAGAGAACTGAATGCGTCTTTTTTCCGAGGTGCCTACGTACCCTTGTTTATATAGGGATCAAGCTCACGTAGTTCTAATGGGACTCTGTATCTTGCTGGAATGGTTATATTCAATTACCTAGTTCGTGTAGGACTCAGGTTCCTTTAGAGCCTTCCACGAACTAGTTGGCTAAGTAGAGTAGAACTCGAGTTCGTACCCTACTATGATTCTCTCATTGGTCAGAGACATTCTAGGATCATCTGCGTCCTAGAATTATACTCAAATACCAATTCGTTTATCTGTTCTAGATGGCTTCTAGAACCTTCTGTTGGCTACTCGTAGGAACCTGGTGCTCAGGAACCTATATCTCAGGAGCCTGTTTCTCAGGAACCTCCTTATTTCGGGACATATCACTTAGGGACCTCCCTTTGGGCATCAGTACCTGCACAAATAACAAACTGGTTAGACTGGATAGCTCTTCACATGCTCTCGTCATCTCTATGGCTGTTGCTATGCTAACTCGAACTCTTCCGCTGGGAGGAACCTGGTCTTCTAATGTTCAGCTCAGCTTCCTGACCATTGGGAACCTCCTTATACTCGTACTTCCTTAGTCATTTCTTCTATCTGATCTTCATAACTCACACTGGATCTATCCTCTAGCTCGTATGGATTGAACCCTAGGGCCTAATGGGCCTAAATTCAGCCCATGATGATTTTGGGCACAACAAGTACCCCCCGGTTCCTTGAAATCATGTAATGTGAAAGGAACCTATTTTACTTTCTGATCATGGGTTCTACACTAAATCATTTCCATAACAATACCTCGCTTTAACATTTTATATCCAAGCCTACATGAGCTAACTCAGCGTAGGAAACAGGACATAAAATATTTTCAGCTTAATATAATCTTGAGTAAGCTTCCTTCATACCAAGGAACCTGTTATCTTGCTATTTTCTTCTTCAGACTGCAGCTCTCGAAATCAACTCTATGTTCGCGTTTAGCTTCCCAGGGAATCTGACTTGTTTCTTATCATTACGTCTCCAAGCTGCAGTTAATGTGTGAGTTCCCAAGGTTTACACGTCTCTCACGCGTGTACCTCTTCATTCTACCGTTCCAATAATTCTCTGCCACGTGTTTATAGCTGCTCCCCATTCACTTCAACTATTTAATAACATAAATTAACCCGGATTCATTTTTTACCTTTACCAAATTCCTGAAAAACCCTTGGAGAGAGAACAAGAGGAGTCCGACAGTTGCCTGCTCAATCCGTCTTCTCCGTCGTCGCTCAACTCAAATCAAGGTATGATTCCGACTCATTTCTTCCTGTTTTCTCATGTTCTTGCCTCGCTTTTTCAATTATCTATTTCTTTAGGCTTTGCATGTCGTCGTTTTCTTTACTTCTGATCCCAATATGTATGCGTCTATATCTATTCTTCACATTCCATGCTTCACACACAATTGTTCACTTACACTTTGTCTGTTTGATTATCATTCCATGGTTTCGTGACCCTGGCTTCTCCGAGACTCGCTATTGTCTGTTCACATTATGCACACACATGTGTTTAACTCATACTATAGTCGATATGCGTTGTTAATGGTGTGTAGTTTCTGTGTAATTCATCAACTACCCTATGTCTCATAGCCACGACTATCCAAACGCTTTGGGACCACAATTTTCTTTTTTTACAAAACTCAAAACCTGACTTTTCTCCGTCTGTCTTTTGCAGATGTCCTCTGATTCTACACACTCTGACCATTTATCCTCAATTCAACCTTCTATTATGCCAATAGGGGAAAGAACTAGGTCTAGGGTTGTTATTCCAAACGTAAATAAACCCGAAAATATTCTTATTAAACCTCTGATTCCCCCATCTGCGAACCCTCCAATTCCTTCATTTGTGGATTTGGGGGATGACTGGCCCTCTGACGAAGAAGAGGTGTCAAAACCCGACCACGACCTGCTTCCTGATCCTGACTTTGAAAACGAAGTGACTGTCGAAAGAGAAATGTATAAACAAAAGATTACCCCCTTCTGTGAGAATACTGACTCTATTATGACCTCTAGGAAACTTGAAAAGTTGTTTGAGGAGTGCCATCGCCCCATTTGTAACGTTGTAATCCCAGAACCTGGTGAGAGAGCTCACAGGTTTGATAAAGTCCCAAACCAGGGTATCCCTCATGCTGTCGTTTCTGCTGCTTTCTTGAAAGTAGGCGTCTCTATACCACTCCATCCTTTTCTGCGAGAGGTCCTGGATTTCTATGGGCTGGCACCAATGCAACTTACCCCTAACTCTTACCGATTAGCTATTAGCACATTCATACTATACTCCAGTAAATTTACAACTCCCTTGACAGCCCCTGAGTTAGGCTATTTCTTCAGGCTAAAAGATACCGGGAAGAACTCAGGTTGTTTCTATTTATCGGCATGGCCTTGTTATCAAGGTCAGTGCATAAAAAATGTCAAACAAAACTTTGAACAATGGCCAGAACAGTTTCTATACTGTTATGATTGTCCTTATGTGAGATATGAGTTTAATCGTCAACCCAACATCCCCAAGCAAACCCTCCTCTCTGGAGTCTATTTAGAACGGGCACAAGAGATTCTGAAGTTATCAGCCTCTACCAGAGATTGCCTAATCTTGATGACCCTTGATAACCTGTCCACTTTAGGTTTTATTCCTTCAACCCCTGGTATGAGCTTCCCTTGTGCTACATTCTTCTTTTTTTAATTATACACTTACACCTGCTTACTTCGTATGTGAATCTCTAACCTTATCTTGTATTTTTCTTTTGCAGATATGGTTCCCAAAGTCCCATCATTTATCAAAAGGTCCAAGAACGTGGACGAGATCTTCAAAACTGAAACAAAGGAGGTTCCGCTGAATGTAACTCCTATTAATCAGGTTCCTGGCACCCCTGCTTCCCAAACTACTCACTCTGGTTCTTCAAAGAGGAAATTTTCCCAGTCAACTCTCGACCTCTCAATGGCTCCCCAAACTCGCTCGTCAAAGAAAAGCAAAGCAGTGAAAATCGATCCTAATCAATCCTCAAACCTGTTCAAGGACTTGATTGACACCCATGTTCCTTCAGAGACAATTGCTGCCTAGAGTAAAATGAGTTCTACTAAAGCCATGCACACCATGAGGTTCGCTACTGCTCAATCTGCTTTCTTTGCCCTTAGATACTGCGACGAGTTTGCTCTGAAGACCCAATACGACCTCCAACTACAAGGAGAAATTAGTAAACTCAAAACGGAGCTAGCTACCAGTGAGGAGAGGGCAAACATTGCCACTACGGCTGTTAGGAGGGCAAAGACTGTGGAGACCTCTTTAAAGAATGAGAAAGTTGAACTTCAAGGTCAAGTCAAAGCCCTGAAAGATGAGAAATTGTCAATGCTGGAAAAGACCAATGAACTGGAAGCTCAGGTGGACGCCTTGAATGTTGCTGCTGAAGTTGTCAAGTTGTCAATGCTCGTCAAGGAGAAGGCTAGATACGACGAGGGCTATGATGAAGGCATTAATGATTATATACGCTCCACATGGGAGAAGATGCCTAATCTAGACTGGTCCCTCCTGGGCGAAGATGTGGTGGGTATAATCAAAGACTTTGAGAAGAAAGCTGCAGTACAAGACTCTGTACCTCCCGTGGAAACGGTTGAGAGGTCTCTAGGTTCTAACCCTGAGACTGCAGAGGTTCCTACTCCTGAAGCTACTCCACCTGTTCTCTCAGCACCAGACGTCACCAAGGTTCCTGATGAAGTTCCTCCTTCTTGAAACTTTTTATCCGTTTGATTTATTCAATAACTTTTGATAACTTTGATGAGGTCGCGAGCCCCTCGTAGTGCTTCGCAAGTTGTAATTCTAAATTTGGTTTTCATGGACTTCGTGCCAATAACTTTGAATTTGGTTCCTTTTGGGTCGTTGCACCCATAACATTTTATGTTTCCAATGATAATAGTCTACCTTTGCTATATCTCTGTTCACAAGTCATATGTTTATACCTGTATGCTTCCATAGTGATGTCTTACCTTTATTCCCTTAGCAATTACTTAGTGTCTGTACTTGTGCATTCAAGCTTACGTGGGCTAGCCCTTCGTAAGAAACAGAATACACTCGTACTTTCACTTTATAATTTTCTGAAATAAAAGGCAATCGAATCTTAACAATAACACAACAACTTACTTGTAAGCTTAAAACGACTTTTCTTTAAGCTTCACTTAACATTTTCAAAGTGGCATTCTGAACTAAAACCCTTTCTGATAATCTTTAATCCTTTATTGCTAAATAGTTTGACCAGGTTCCTCGTTCATTAATCCTGCAAAACAAACGTAAAACAGAAACTAGTTAAGGTTAACAAAACTTCCCTCGTTCAATTCGGGTCAACTGGTGGAAAGGTTCCCTGCTTGGGTCCCAGTCCTAAACTCTAGGTCCCAACATACCTCGAGGTATGTTGGTTCTTTTTATTTCTTTGCCTCGAGGCGATTCTAGGAACCTGTGTGCCGTTCTGGGAGTCCATACAGTTTCCTCTTCTTCAAGTGTCAGGCTAGACATTTCATGAAGGTAAATGCTAAGGGTTTTATCCCTTCTTCCCATGTGCCAAAGGCGGTTCCACATGAGGGAGAGCTTATTAGGCTTCTCTTTAAGAACAAGTGTGCCGGTCTAGGCTCCACACAGGTTCCCACTTCCTCTCGTGCCAGTGGCGGCTCCATGGAGGGTTGAAACGTGCAGTCTCAGGTTCCTGTATGCCAGTCTCGGATCCATACAGGTTCCTTTAGGTGCCTTGTGTCAGGACTTTAGGTGCCTTTTGTCAGGACTTCAGGTCATGTGCTCAAGGAACTTGAGACTTTCAAGTCATGCTCAGGAAGCTACCTGAGGCTTTTGGCTAAAATACTTTGCTCAGTCAGCTGAGGCTTTTCGATTAAGTGTGCTCAGGAAGCTGCCTAAGGCTTTTCTCAATGCATGCTTGGGAAGCTACCCAAGGCTTAATTCATGCTCAGGAAGCTACCTGAGGCTTTTCTCAATGCATGCTCGGGAAGCTACCCAAGGCTTAATTCATGCTCAGGAAGCTACCTGAGGCTTTTCTCAATGCATGCTCGGGAAGCTACCCAAGGCTTAATTCATGCTCAGGAAGCTACCTGAGGCTTTTCTCAATGCATGCTCGGGAAGCTACCCAAGGCTTAATTCATGCTCAGGAAGCTACCTGAGGCTTTTCTCAATGCGTGCTCGGGAAGCTACCCAAGGCTTTGGTTTATGTCAATCATTCTCAATCTGCATACTCTGTCAAATCACATTCATACTTTGCACATACTATCAATGCCACAGGAACCTGTTAGTCAAGGTAACCTGCAAATACTATCAATGCTACAGGAACCTGTTAGTCAAGGTAACCTGCACATACAATACAAGTACTAAAACAAGCACTTAAATTTTTTCAAATTGGCATATGAAATATCAAATCATATCATGCACAATACTGTCTAAGTAGGAATACTGCCCCCCAGTTCTTTTGGGTAATTATTGTTACGTAAAAGAACTATTAAGGAGCTATAACTGCTAAAAATGCATTCAAAATATTCAATCGTAGAGCTATCAATCGCTCAATACTTAAAAAAAACTGTCTTGCAAGTAGGGAGGTTCACATCAAGTACCCCCGAGTACATGCATAATCAAATACTGAAATCAAAATGCTGGTCAGCTATAACTAATAAGCTGCCTTTATTCTTGGGCTGAAAGAGCCTTACTTTTCCTAAGAAAAACACAATAAAAGAGTTACTGATAATACTTCTTGAGATGTTCTGCATTCCAAGCTCTCGGAATGAGATTCCTATCCATATCCATCAGGTGGTAGGTTCCTTCCCAAATGGCTGACTTTACCTGGTAAGGCCCCTCCCAATTTGCTCCAAAAGCTCCATGTGCCAGAACCTTGGTGTTTGGCATGACTTTCCTCAAAACCAGGTCTCCAACTTTAAAAGGTCTTGCTTTCACCTTTTTGTTGTAATACCTTCGAACTCTCTGTTGATATGCTGCTAACTTCACTTGCGAATCTGCTCTCAACTCTTCGACCATGTCCAAATACAGTCTATGATTGACCTCATTGTTCTCGGGATCAAAATGCTTTCTCCTCAGGGAACCTGGTCCAACTTCCACAGGTACCATAGCTTCACAACCATAAGCGAGAGTAAAAGGAGACTCACTAGTTGTAGTTTTAGGAGTGGTGTTATACGACCACAGGACTCCAGGGAGCTCCTCTGGCCAGCTTCCTTTCTTATCTTCAAGCCTTGCCTTCAAAGTATGCTTGATAATCTTGTTCACAGCTTCAGTCTGTCCATTACTCTGTGGATAATACATTGTTGAGAATGCTTTCTGAATTCCAAACTGCTCACACAATCCTCTAAGCTCCCTGCTGTCAAACTGCTTCCCGTTGTCAGAAATCAGCTTCTGCGGAATACCAAACCTGCATACAATGGCTCGAAACACGAACTCAGTCAATTTTACTGCTGTAATTTTAGCAAGTGGTTCTGCTTCTACCCACTTTGTGAAGTAATCAACTGCGACCACTGCATATTTCACTCCTCCTTTTCCCTTCTGGAGCTCTCCAATGAGGTCTATCCCCCAAACGATAAATGGCCAAGGGATGACAATCTGTTTAATAGGTGCTACAGGACGGCTATCAAAATTTGCAAACCTCTGGCAATTGCCACATGCCTGTGCAAACTTAGAAGCGTTTGCCTTGATGGTTGGCCAATAATATCCTTGTCGAAGGACCTTCATGGCTAAAGAATTACCCCCGAGTGATTTCCACATACTCCTTCATGAATCTCCTCGAGGATATACTTGCATTGCTCTCCAGCTACACACTTAAGCAAAGGTTGATTGAATCCTCGTCTATGCAGAACTCCATCATAGATTACATACTTGGCTGCATGATACCTCAGTTTCCTGGCTTCATCTTGACTGGTAGGTAGCTCCCCTTTATCCAGGTAACGATATATTGGGGTCATCCAGGAATCTTCAACTGGAAATTCGATGTCTATCACTTCTTCTTTGAAAACGCTAGGTTGCTCCTGAATCTGAAGTGGAATTACTCCTAATAATGTGGACTCTCTCTGAGATCCTAGCTTGGCTAATGCATCTGCATTGGTATTCTTTCCTCGTGGTATCTGATCTAACTTCACCTCTTTGAACTTTGCGATCAATTCCTGGGAGTACCTCAAATACAAGTCTGTTCGTGGACCTCTTGCCTGAAAGCCACCACGAATCTGCCAAACTACTAACATCGAATCACTGAACACTCTGATATTCTCAACTTTCATCTCCAAAGCTAGCTTTAGGCCTGCAATCAATGCCTCATACTCTGCATCATTGTTTGTGTCTCTGAAAGCAAAATGAATCGAGCTATGGAGTTTGTGTCCTTCCGGACTAACTAGCTCTATGCCTGCACCTGCTCCACTACTGTTAGCAGCTCCATCTACATACAATGTCCACCAGGGTGCACAGTTATCATTCTCTATCTGTTCTTCCACCATCTCTTTTGGTTCCTCTTGACCAGTAACCTCCACATGGGGTGGAAACTCAAATAGGAAATCTGCTAGAGCTTGAGCCTTGATTGCTGTCTTTGGCTTGTATTCTATGTCGAACTGTCCCAACTCCACAGCCCACTTTAACATTCTTCCTGAAGTTTCTGGCCTATGCATCACTTGCCTAAGTGGATATGAGGTTCTCACCTCGATCTTGTGAGCTTGGAAGTAAGGTCGTAGCTTCTTGGAAGCTAGAATCAATGCGTAAACCAGCTTCTCCATTCCTGTATACCTCATTTCTGCATCAAGTAACCTTTTACTGACATAGTAGACTGGGCTCTACAGTCCATTCTCTTCTCGAACTAAAACTGCACTAATGGAATACTCTGATACAGCCAAGTAAAGTATCAATGTTTCTCTATCCACAGGTTTGGCTAAAAGTGGGGGGCTCCCCAAATGCTCCTTTAACTTTCCAAATGCTATCTCACATTCCTCCGTCCACTCGAACTTGCTTCCTTTCTTTATGGCTTTAAAGAACTCCTGACACTTATCAGTGGAATTCGAGATGAATCTGTTCAAGGCTGCGACTCTCCCTATAAGGGACTGAACCTCTCTCACAGTCCTTGGTGACCTCATATCAATCAATGCTTTAATCTTGGCTGGGTTGGCTTCTATACCTCTGTGATTTACCATAAAACCCAGAAACTTTCCTGATTCTACCCCAAACACACATTTATGGGGATTAAGCTTCATTCTGTACTTTCGCAAGATTCCAAACATTTCTTCTAAGTGTTTTACATGGTCAACAGCTTCCTTGGATTTGACTAGCATGTCATCCACATATACCTCCATAGTATGACCGATTTGGTCTTTAAACATCATGTTCACCAGTCGTTGGTATGTGGCTCCAGCGTTAATCAATCCGAATGGCATGCATACATAGCAATAAAGACCTCTATCCGTAATAAATGAAGTATGCTCTTGGTCAGGTTCATACATAGGGATTTGATTGTAACCTGAATATGCATCCATGAAGCTGAGGAGGGCATGTCCAGCAGTTGCATCCACTAACTGATCAATTCGTGGCAGCGGGAAGCTGTCCTTTGGGCATGCTTTGTTGAGATCTGTGAAGTCCACACAGGTTCTCCACTTCCCATTAGGTTTCTTCACCAAGATAGGGTTTGCCAACCATATTGGGTAGAAAGATTCTTTAACCAACCCTGCATCCAATAACCTGTCAACCTCTTCTTTCAATGCTTGAGCTCTCTCTCCACTAACTGGTCTTCACTTCTGTCTCACTCCTTTCTTTTCTGGATCAATATTCAACTTGTGACACATGACTCTTGGATCTATCCCTTCCATATCTGCGTGACACCATGTAAACACATCCAGGTTCTTACCCAAAAAGGTAATAAGAGATTCCTTTAAGGCTGGGTCGAGTCGAGCTCCAATCTTCAACACTTTCGTACCATCCTTGTCATTTATCTTCACATCTAAAGTCTCACCAGCTGGTCCAGCCTTGACCGTGGTTTCTGGCATTCGAGGATCTAAGTCTACATCCATTTCTGTGGGTGAATCCTTTTGAGGTTCCCGGATTGCAGATGGTTCTTGAACTCCGTGCATTACATTTCTTCTATTTGATGCTGGCTGACTGTCTTCACTGCTTCCATTATGTTTCAGTTTTCTAGATTTTTCTTCATCCAACTCTTCTGCCATACACACATCACCATCCTTGTCCATAGGGGGTGCACTTTCTAACAGCATGTAAGGGGTATCTGGTCCCTGAAAAACTGGAATCTCAGCATGAGGTTCCTCTTCTATAATCTCTTCAATTCTTATAGCTCTACAAGATGCTGGTACAAAACCTTCCAAGGGTGGACTACGCAGATCGAGTGTTATTTTATCTGGGTTCTTTCCTGCAAAATCATCAGGAACCTCGTCCATTGGCTCAGGTAACTTAGCAGCCTTAGCAGCATGTTGCAAAGCTTTGGTGTAGCACTCTCTAGACTCATACTGGCATCCTCGAACTATACCAATTCCATTTGGTGTTGGGAACTTCATAGTCAGGTGGTAAATGGAGGTTATCACCCTCATTTCTTTCAGGATGGGTCTTCCCAGAATAGCATTATAGTTCATATTGTCCTCTATAACAATGAATTCTGCTAGCTGTGTAATGCAACATGGTTTGTCACCTAGAGTTACTGGTAAACGAATCTTACCCTTGATAGGAACCTGGTTGTTAGTGAAGCCATACAAGGTATCCTTCGTTGGGGTTAAGTCTTTATCCAGAAAATGCATCTTTTTGAAAGCTGAGTAAGACAACAGGTTTACAGAGCTTCCATTATCCACTAGCACTCGATGAACCTCATAAGACCCGATACCCGCTTCGACCACTAAGGCATCCGTGTGGGGATGGTGTACCCAAAAAGCATCTCCTTCAGTGAAGGTAATATCTGCATCCTCTCCTTCAAACAGCTTGGGAGAACTCTGTGACAGATTGTAAATACTGGTCAAAGGACGTTCTTTAGCTTCACGAGTGTACCTCTCCATGGCACTCCTGCTACCTCCTCCAATGTGGGGACCTCCTATAATTGTACGTATGCACCCAACCTTAGGTGGTCCTTCCATCACAACAGGTTCTTGTGTCTGTATCTTCTGAGTCTTCTCATCTCAACAGATGGGTCTTTGTCTTTCTTCTTTTTCTGTGAGGAACCTCCAGTGTTAACCTTCTTCTTTCCCTTGGACTCTGTGCGAGCTTGGGAAGGTCCCTTTTTGCTAGGAGTTTTATCCTTCTCAGGATTCTCTGGTTCTTTATCACCATTATCCTGTCTTGGTTCTTCATCATCTTCTGGAACTTCCTCTTCATCCTCGGGTTCTTCTTCCTCGAAATTCAGTTGTTTTGGAGTCACCTTCGACTTCTTGCCTTTCTTTGCCTTCTTTTTTGCTTGAAGCCTGCCCCAAAGTCGACAATCGTTCTCCAACGGTCTTTAAGATTTCCATCATATCTTCTTTGGTAACCTTCTTTGCTTTTCGAGGAGATTTGTTTTCATCGTGAATTTGTTCCTCAGAACGGGTTGCTTCGCTATCAGAGTCACCTGCCATCTTTTCCACTCTTAAGATGTTAACTGCCCCCTCCTTCTAGCGCCAATGTTGATGAGTGGATTTTGTAACAACTTTTGAGAGGTTTACGGGTAGTTGTATAGGCTAACGATCAACTGTTCTGTGAAAGGTTTGGGTTGTGATTGTGGGGGTTGAGCTGTGCTCGAGGGTGTCTCTAATAATCTCAAGTGCCTTTAGAGAGAATTAGAGAACTGAATGCTTCTTTTTTCCGAGGTGCCTACGTACCCTTGTTTATATAGGGATCAAGCTCACGTAGTTCTAATGGGACTCTGTATCTTGCTGGAATGGCTGTATTCAATTACCTAGTTCGTGTAGGACTTAGGTTCCTTTAGAGCCTTCCACGAACTAGTTGGCTAAGTAGAGTAGAACTCGAGTTCGTACCCTACTATGATTCTCTCATTGGTTAGAGACATTCTACGATCATCTGCGCCCTAGAATTATACTCAAATACCAATTCGTTTATCTGTTCTAGATGGCTTCTAGAACCTTATGTTGGCTACTCGTAGGAACCTGGTGCTCAGGAACCTATATCTCAGGAACCTCCTTATTTCGGGACATATCACTTAGGGACCTCCCTTTGGGCATCAGTACCTGCACAAATAACAAACTGGTTAGACTGGATAGCTCTTCACATGCTCTCGTCATCTCTATGGTTGTTGGTATACTAACTCGAACTCTTCCGCTGGGAGGAACCTGGTCTTCTAATGTTCAGCTCAGCTTCCTGACCATTGGGAACCTCCTTATACTCGTACTTCCTTAGTCATTTCTTCTATCTGATCTTCATAACTCACACTGGATCTATCCTCTAGCTCGTATGGATTGAACCCTAGGGCCTAATGGGCCTAAATTCAGCCCATGATGATTTTGGGCACAACAATACATAATAAAATGCATGTGCATATTATGTGTCCTAGTTATCATATTCATTAATGTGCATTAATGATGTCATGAATATATATTGTTGCATTGTATATATGCTTGCAAAATTGAGATATCGTGCAGGCTTGCTCGCTAAGCATTACAAAACTAAAGTGAGGAGCTTGATTCAATTCAATGAGCTGCTGGAAATACTTTGCAAATAATCTCTCTCAACATCTCTTGTTTCTTACAATGAGTTAGCTCGCGTAAGCTTAGAGGTGTTGTATTGGGATATTTGTATTTGATATAGAGATTCACTCTCAGAGTGTGTCGTAAGAGGTTGAAGAAGATCGAGAGAAAGATGTCAATGTAGATGATTCGGAATAAAAAAATTAATAAGCATAAAAAGGTCTACCAGTAAGAGGTTCCCGAAACCAGAGGTCTCCCCCTGTACACAAGAATTCTGCTGATGAGTAGATACTTGAGTAAGAAGACTAGAAAAATGAGGTCTCGAGAATAATATCCCTTACTCATGAGGTCATATGACAAAGAAGAAATTAGAGAAAAAGTTGAATCTATAAGCAAGAATGACACAAAGAGCTTATAGTATCGATCAAAGCATTAAAGAAGATTCAGGATGGTTTGAAGAAGAGATTAGGTCACTAATAACCTTAGAAAAAGAACCTCTTTCAGTGACCTGACAAACATAGTTGATGTTGATTTATGAAAGCTTCAGAAACAGTTGAGGATTTTGATGAAGAGTAGATTCAAGAATCTGATTTTGACGAGAGTAACTTTGATAAGTTGAACAGTTCAGGTCCCCCAACAGATAGAAGGGAACCTCTTGAAAATGAAAAGAAGTAAAGATCAAGTTGAAGAAAGCACGCATTACTCAACTTCATAGATGAATATTCAGCAACTTGTTAGAGAGTAGTTAACATGATGATTAGAAGTGATATTAGCAAGACCAGAGAAGTTGATATTTGTTATGACGAGATAAATTGAGCACTTTACCTCAAGGTTAATGAAGAATTGTGGAGCTTCCAGAATCTAGTTCTCCACCAAAGACAAGCTTCCTTGAAGAACTGGGGGGTAGTATAATTACTATTGCACATGGTAGTTTAAAAATTGAGGATTTCAAAATTTTAAGAATTCTGGTCTAGGAACCTCACGATCAGGTTCAGGAACCTCATGATCAGGTTCGGGAACCTCATGGTTATGATGCAGTTTGGAAACCTCATAGCTTAGATTTGGTTCAGGAACCTTGCAGATTGATTTGGTCAAGTATCTAGAGAGCAGCATGCTTGCATCATGAACATATCAATGAGTTTTCAAATCTAAAAATATAAAGCTTAACGGAGGCTTCCACTTTACATCAGATCAGTCTAGAGAAAGATCCAGGTGGTACCTCTCCATTTACGTGTACGTATTCTTAGAAACCTCCCAGGTATGCACAACAAACTCTTACTATACATAAAGCATGCATAAACATCTATGCTGTTGAGGTCTTATATGCGATAAAGCTATGATTATGTTTCTAGATGATAGAATGCACATGTACCTAATAAATTGTAGGTTCCTTAATGCTTACTTGCACCTCACAAGTTCCTTGATATTTACCTGCATCTTGCAGGTTCCTTGTTATTTACCTGCACTTCGTAGACTCCTTGATATTTACCTGTAGATCACAGATTCCCTGATATTTACCTGCATCTCGCAGGTTCCTTGATATTTACTTGTGCCTCGCAGGTTCCTTAATGTTTACCAGAAGATCGCAGGTTTCTTGATATATACCTGAAGCTTCCAGGTTTAGTCATATTTACCTGTAGCTAACAGGTGCTGTGTCACTCACCTGGAACTTCTGGTAATAGCTTCCAGGTTTAGTTTTATTTACTTGCATATAGTAAATTCATTGTTATTTTCTTGCAACTAACATCTTGCAAGTTCATCTACATATACCTAAAACTTTTATGTGATAGCTTCCAAGATCACTTATATAGACTAGATGCCAACTGTTGACTGCTTTTGATTAACAGCTTCCTGTTTGAAGTTCCTAGCCAGACAGTACCTGAATAGAAGAAAGTGTACTTACAACAAGAATTCTTAGATATTCACCTTATGCCCTTACGGATTCACTTGGTGCCTCTAGCATTTGAGATGATTCACCTTGCACCATATGAATTCGCTTAGTGCCCTCTTCAGGATTCACTTAGAGCCCAGCTAGATTCGCTTTGTGCCTTCATTAAAGCAAAGCATAGATAGATCCTCATATTTATAAGGTTGTTCCTGATAGAAACAGGTGCCTTGCTACTAAGAGATTTCTTCAAGAAGCTTGTATCTTACAGATTTCAAGTTCCCTGATGATTAACCATTGCTAACAGGTTTTTTATTACATATCTGTAGTTAATAGATTTTATGTTGTTCACCTGTAATTTGCAGATTCATTTGTATTTGCTCGAAGCTCACATGAACAGCTTCCAAGTTGACCTGTAGGTAACAGGTTCATATGAAGAGATTTCGGTGTACATACCACGAGAGCTTTCTACCCATAAAGGATCACATAATATCCAATTGGATTCACATAAGTCTTCGCCAGACTAGTATTCTGATTAGACAACACGACATTTCTTTCAGCAAGCATTGATTATAGTAGAAGAAGATCTATTTTGCTTATGATGAGGTTAGTTTTATTTATTCTTAGAATGACGATGATGATTATAGCTTCCTAATAGTTCTTTTACGTAACAGTAATTACCCAAAAGAACTGGGGGGTAGTGTGACGCCCCCAGATCCGGGGTCGGAGATCTAGGCGCTCACGGTCCATTTTCCATTAATAACATACCTGTTCTTGCACATAATATATATAACAGCCATCGACCCCGAAATAAAACTCACACCGCACACACACACACATAGGTTAGAGTCTCAGAAATGTCATACACTTGATTGAGCAAAAGTAAAAGCTTCAGAGTTATTACAGACCGAATTAAATAGCATTTATGCTACCAACAACACTTCGATATGAAGCGGTGTTAGCGGCTTGAATGTTTGTTACGGTACACTGCTTTGCACAGGTCATACTTATAAATAAAACGTACTAACAAAAGTTGCCAACCAATCCAGCTAATGGGGCCTACCGGTGGAATCTCAACTGCTGCCTCGGGCCTAGTCACCTGCTTTCGGGCAGTCTGTCTGGGTCTTGCCATTTCTCTTAACTGTTGTGTTTGTAAATTTGAAAACAAGCAAGAGTGAGCAACTATAGCTCAGCAAGAAATATATGTATAAGGTAAGCAATATAACATTACATGTGTATAGCAGTTATTAAACTCGTTTATATCAATCGGTTATAAAATCATTTGTCATCGTTGATAAATTTCAAAGGTGCACCAATACGTGCCCTTGCTTTCAAAGTAAACTTGCAGTTCTAGATACTGCATGAAGTCAACATCTTTCTCATCAAAATAGGACACTATCGGCAACTTGGCACTTAGGCCTAAGAAGCAGTGTCAGAGCATTTTTCCAAAGTGGAGGAATGGGACTTAAAGAAAACATAAAACCTGACAGGGATTGACGATGATCAGTCGCCACATCCAAGTCCAATAATCCGCGGGTCTTCTCTACCGGTAGAAGGATAGAAACTACATCCGTAACTATCCCCGGGTGAAAACTACATCCGTAATCACCCTCGATGAAAACTACATCCGTAATCATCTTTCGGCAACACCTGGGCCGGAATAATAATTGATGGACCGCCTGGCTCACGGCCGCTTACACATCCCGGGAATCGTTCGTCAACGATTCCCACACCTGCCAGAGTCCCCGTTTCTTTTCTTTTAAAAATGTTATTTTGAATGAAAACTGAGTAGTTGAGGTCCGACATCAGTCGACCGATAATTCTTGAAATCGTACAAGAAGCAAAACCTGACCGGGGGTTTTGAAAGTGTTTTGAGTTCGAAAGAGTTCGAGTTTGAAAGTGCTAAAGGTATCTTGGATTAGCTTTGCCTTTAAAATAATGAACAATAATTAATAAATGATATTTTAAGATTTAATATTAATAATTAATAAAATAATTATTTAATTAAATAAGCTTTTAATCCAAGATAGGTATTTTTGAGTATTTATGATGATATAAAAATAAATACTTAAGTATACGATACTTCCCGAATGACCCTTCGGGTTTTCACAATTTAATCACGATATAATAATACACCGCTCCCCGGTCAATGGTATATTTGGACCGCTACGACCTCTATTGCTAGAGTCGTTGTCCGACGAAAACATTTCATTCTAAGTTCAAGGGGTACAAACATATATGTGCATATATCTCAATTTTCATCATAACCTCAATAAGCATAAGCATATAATACGATTGAAAACTACAAACACAACAGTGAAAGTCCTTATATATGTAAGTTTTGAAAAGTAAACTTGCCTTGGTGAGGTTGGGGTGGTCGAGCTTGCGGAGTGGAATGATGATCTATACATAATCAATAGTCGTTCGTTAGTACCTTAACAATACCCTTTTAATTACAAGGTTTTAGGGGACACTTAAAAATACATATTTTAATCCAATTCTTTTTGGGTAGCCTTCAACACTGCAATTACTAGCTCTCTTAATTTTTCCATGATCCTACATAAATTTTTAGGGGTTTAAAGAGGGCTCACAAGTGGACCATTTAGTGCAGTTCGGATTCCAGAACCACTCTTCACTTTTCAGGCCATAACTCAAAATCCACACATCACCTAGTCATGAACCTTATATTTCTGGAAACTACATTCAAATACCTTTCCAACCATATGCATTAGGACCTCAGGGGACAAGATTTAGGGGTTCAAAACCCTCCTACAAGACAGTACATGTTCCCAGAAAATTTACACAGCTTGCTATCATGCTTAACCATTCAAGAATCCTATGTATACATCACAACCATCATCTAAACCACCAAGATCATACTCTATAGCACACATGGAGTTATATACACTAACTACAAGCTTAAAAATCACATCAACAACATTTAAACTCAAGATCTTCATCATCCATAACTCTTATAATCAAGATTCATACTAAAGTCCATGGATCTAACATTATACACCATAAATAATTCATGGCTAAGAGGGGTTAGAGTTTTATACCTTCTTGAGTATCTAGGAACCTTGGGTAAGCTTTACAAGCCTCAAGAACACCTTGGATGAGTCCCTACAATCCTTATAATTCAAGATCTAAAAGAAAACTAAGCATGGTTACTATTCATCCCAAACTTCAACAATTAATATCTAAAAATCTAGTGGATGAAAGGGGTTGAAATTCATAGCATACCTTCTTTATAGAGTGTAGAGGACCTAGGAATTTTGCCTTGAATTGTAAGTGATGGGAAGTTGAAGAAAATTTTTTCTTCTTCTTCCTTGACTAGCTTGGCCGAGAGCTTTATGAACAAGGGGAGAGAAAGAGTTGTTTTGCTTTGTGTTGGTTGGGTAATGACTTGTATTATTGCAATATGTATTGTTATGTATATGTATTGTATCACATGTTGACACCCTAGGTAGTAGACTAGACACACCATACCTCTTTGTCTCCTAGAATAATGAACTAACTAGTTACTATTCCTCTAGTTGCTTTTGCATTTCTTGTTTGCTTTTCTAACAATCTAGTTACATGAATCTTGCATGTAATATCTTTCCTTGTATTATTATTCCTCCACCAATACTTGTCACTTAATCTTTAATTCATATCGTATCTTAATTAACTCCTCGTAATAATATTTTGTCGCGTAGGGATTTCCCTTGTAATTCCTTAAGTACTTAATTGTGTAAATTCCTCGAATATCCATAACTCCTTGTCATAATCCCTTAAAAATCTTTTAATATTCTAATAACTCTCAAATCCCAAGTTTTATAAATCTTAATAGCAATAAGACTCTTGCCTTCAGCAATCTTCCCTTTTTCTTACATAGGGAATGCAACAACATAATTTCTCAGATAATCAATTCCATTAAACAACATGGGTGACTCAAAAGGTTCCAAATTCATAATGTCATAAGATATTTAAAAAAAAATATTACAAAAATTAGGGTTCTTGCAGCCTCCCCTCCTTAAAAGGATTCCGTCCCGGAATCAGGTTGAAAACAGTTGGGGGTACTTTTCACGCATCGTGCTCTCTAGTTCCCATGTTGATTCTTCGACATTCTGGTTCCTCCACAAAACTCTCACTAGTTTGACAACCTTGTTCCTCAGTACTTGTTCTTTTCTATCCATGATTTCCACTGGTTTCTCCACATAAGTCAAATCTGGCTGTAGGTCTATCTGATCATATTCTATCACGTGCCGAAAGTTCGTGTGGTAGGGTCGTAGCATGGATACATGAAACATATTATGCACTTGCTGCAAGCTCGGGGGCAAGGCTAGTTCATAGGCTAACTTTCCAACACGCCTCAAGATCTCAAAAGGTCCTATAAACCTCGGACTTAGCTTCCCTTTCTTTCAAAATCTCATCAATCCCTTCCATGGCGATACTTTTAGCATCACGAACTCTCCTACCTCATATTCTTTGTCCTTGCGGTTCTGGTCTGCATATTTTTTCTGTCTATCCTGGGCTGCTACCAGCCGTCCTCGTATAAGTTCAATAGTTTCTCTCGTCTGTTGGACCAGTTCGGGCCCTAAAATCTTCCGCTCTCCAACCTCTTCCCAACACAAGGGAGATCGACATCTTCGTCCGTATAAAGCTTCATATGGGGGCATTCCTATACTCGCATGGTAAATGTTGTTGTAGGAGAATTCGATCAACGGCAAGTGGTCATCCCAACTTCCCTTAAAATCTATGGCACATACTCTCAACATGTCCTCTATGGTCTGGATGGTTCTCTCGCTCTGTCCGTCTGATTGGGGGTGGTATGCAGTACTCATGTTTAACTTGGTCCCCACACAATCCTGAAAACTCCTCCAAAACCTGGAGTTGAATCTTGGGTCTCTATCTGATACAATGCTCACAGGAACCCCATGCCTAACCACGATCTCCTTTAAGTAAATATCCACCAGCC
Organism: Saposhnikovia divaricata; assembly: GCA_036435485.1. Taxonomy (NCBI): domain Eukaryota; kingdom Viridiplantae; phylum Streptophyta; class Magnoliopsida; order Apiales; family Apiaceae; genus Saposhnikovia; species Saposhnikovia divaricata. The sequence goes on from CM071600.1 coordinate 173,190,862, forward strand.
TGTCGACAGTGTATCTCTCGTTAATTGGAAGAAAATGTGCTGACTTGGTCAACCTATCGATAATTACCCAAATGGCATCATGATTAGTCTTGGTCCATGGTAGTCCGACCACAAAGTCCATCGCAATATGCTCCCACTTCCACTCGGGTATCTCTAAGGGTTGCAACAATCCACTGGGCCTCTAGTGTTCGGCCTTCACTCTTTGACATGTCAAGCATTTACTTACCCACTCTGCGACGTCCTTCTTCATATTTAGCCACCAATAGTATTCTCTCAGATCTCTATACATCTTAGTGTCTCCAGGGTGAATTGAGTACCTTGAACTATGAGCCTCTTGCAAAATCTCGTCTTTTAATTCCTGAACGTTCGGGATCCATATCCTAGATGCGTACCTCATAACTCCATTCCCGTCCTTTTCACACTTAATTTCCTCGCCAGTCAAAATTTTCTCCATCGAATTCTTTTCCCCTTCTATCTTCTTTTCCTGGCATAACTTAATCTTTTCCAATAGCGGTGGTTGGACTCTTATTTCCCTTAGACTCTCTTGCCCAGTTCCTGGTAATCTCACTTCAATCTCCAGTTTCTCAAAATCCTTGATTAACTCGTCCGCTGACGTCATCATCTTGAGTTTCTCCTTTCGGCTAAGTGCATCGGCCACCACGTTGGCCTTCCCTGGGTGATAATGAATCTCACAATCATAATCCTTGATTAGCTCTAGCCATCTCCTCTGCCTCATGTTTAACTCTTTCTGAGTGAATATGTACTTTAAGCTCTTGTGATCCGTGTAGATTTCACACTTTTTTCCGTAAAGATAATGCCTCCAGATCTTCAAAGCGAAAACTATCGCCGCTAATTCCAAATCATGGGTGGGGTATCTTATCTCGTACTCCTTAAGTTGTCTGGACGCATAAGCAATCACTTTACCGTGCTGCATAAGCACACACCCTAAACCTTTATGGGATGCGTCACTATAAATCACAAAATCTCCCTTGTCATCGGGTAGGGCTAGTACTGGTGCTGTCACCAACCTCTTTTTCAACTCTTGAAAGCTCTCTTCGCATTTTTCAGTCCACACAAACTTCTCGGTCTTGCGAGTTAGTCGGGTCAAAGGGGCTGCTATCTTGGCAAAGTCTTGGACAAATCTCCTATAGTAGCCAGCCAATCCTATAAAACTTCTCACCTCTGTCGGAGTGGTTGGTCTCTCCCAATTTGATACAGCCTCTATTTTGGCTGGGTCCACTAGGATGCCTTGATCGCTAATCACATGCCCTAAAAACTGAACTTCCTTCAACCAAAATTCACACTTCAAGAACTTAGCGTACAACTTTTCTTCTCTCAATGCTCCCAACACAATCCTCAAGTGCTCTGCATGCTCCTCCTTCGTCTTGGAATAAATCAAGATGTCATCGATGAAGACTATAACACACTTGTCTAAGTACTTCTTGAAGACTCGATTCATTAAGTCCATGAAAGCTGCGGGGGCATTCGTTAACCCAAATGACATTACTAGGAACTCATAGTGTCTGTACCGGGTGCGAAAGGCCGTCTTTGGTATATCTTCTGGTTTAATTCTTAACTGGTGGTACCCGGTCCTCAAATCAATTTTAGAAAAATAAACTGCGTCCTTTAGTTGATCAAACAGGTCATCTATCCTGGGCAAGGGATATTTATTCTTTATAGTCACCTTATTCAACTCTCTGTAGTCTATGCATAACCTCATACTACCATCCTTCTTTTTCACGAATAACACCGGGGCTCCCCACGGGGACACACTAGGTCTTATCATCCCTTTATCCAACAACTCCTGTAACTGAGTGGCCAGCTCTTTCATCTCCACTGGGGCTAGCCTATATGGGGCTTTCGAAATTGGGGCTGTGCCAGGAACTAAGTCTATAGCGAACTCGATGTCTCTATCAGGTGGTAGTCCTGGAAGATCATCCGAAAATACGTTTGCGAACTCATTAACGACAGGGATTTCCTGTAGGTTTGGTGCCTCCTTCTTGGTATCCTTCACATAGGCTAAGTAGGCTTCACATCCTTTACGTAACAGGTTCTTAGTTTGAATCACAGTCAGGAACTTTTGGTGTTGCCGTTTTCCGCTAAACACTACTTCCTCGTCCCCTGGTAGTCTCAAACTTACTTTCTTCTTTACACAATCAATCTGGGCTCCGTGGGTTGTCAACCAATCCATACCTACTATTACGTCGAACTCTCCTAGTTTAAAAGGTATTAAATCTACCCGAAAGTGTCGCCCTTCTATTTCTAGGTCACAACCTGGATATACTTGGCTAACAGGGATAATTTCATGATTAGCTATCTCTACTTGCAGTCTGTCTTTCAATGGTTCAGCCTTAAGGCCTAACTGACATACAAAATCTAGGGATATGAAAGACTTGGTAGCTCCCGAATCAAATAAAACATTTGCCTTAACTGAGTTGAGTAGTAGGGTACCTGCAATCACATCCGTGTTCCTCACGGCATATTGCACCGTCATGTTAAAAGTTCTTGCAGTAGGGGCCTTGTTAGAAGCAGTTCCACTCACTCTTGACGCAGCTGGCCCAGAGGATAAACATTCCCTCATTCGGTGCCCTGGTTTCCCATACTTGAAGCAATTGCCTCCGGCATTGGTGTTGTTACTAGTTCCTCGACAGACGTTAGCATAATGTCCTGTCAGCCCACACTTGAAGCACTTCACATCCTGTAGGTTACACACGCCCGCATGTTTCCTTCCACACTTATTGCAATCCGGGGGTAGGGCTCGGGATGGGGTAGAGTAAGACGATCCCTGTGGTCGACCGCCCTGGCCCACACTCCAACTTTCAGCTCTCTTGGTTCCAAAGTTCCCGCTGGGTTGGGATATCGCCCCTCGCTTAAATTTGCTCGGAAAGCTCCCACCCGCAGAGTTTCCCTTTCGACTATCAAATTTCCTCTTCTTTCCTTCCCTCTCCTTCTGCATCTATTCACTCCCAACCTCAACAATTGATGCTTTCTGTACCAGGGTGGCATAGTCTGTCAGCTCAAGAACCGCCACACGATTCTGAATCCATTTCTTTAGCCCCAGTTGAAACCTTCGGGCCCTCTTTGCCTCAGAGTTCACATATTCCGGCACAAACCTTGACAACTCAGTAAATTTGGTGTCATACTCGGCCACCGTCATGTTACCTTGCTTTAGTTCCAAGAACTTCAGCTCCATTTATGTCTCCATGAACCTAGGGAAGTACTTTTCCAAGAACAGCTCGCTAAACCTCTCCCAGGTCACCACACCTCTTCCCTCCAAATTCTTCTTAGCTTCCCACCAATAGTTTGCCTCACCCTTCAGGAGGTATGTGGCGAAAATAGTTTTCTGCCCCTCAGCGACTCCTAGTATCTCGAAAGATTTTTCCATTTCCTTCAACCAGGCTCTTGCCTCAACCGGGTCTGCGGTTCCCTTGAATTCCAGGGGTTTTAGGGATTTGAAATTCCGGAAGGCATTTGCATTCGCATTGCCGGGTGTTGCTGAACCGGGGGACGGTCCAAGTTCTGCCTAAGTAGTTCCATGAATTGTTCCATAGGGCCTCCCCTTGGATGTTCTACCTCTCGGGTGTCATCACCCGCTTCTTCTTCGTCATACTCAGAGTTATCAAACAAGTTATAATCGTTGCCCTCATCCTCACTCAGGTTCACGTTCTCCCCTTCATGGTTCTGGTGGCCTCCGGTCCCATGGTGGCTACCCTGGCCTTCAGAACTGACCGGATGAGCTCGAGTGTTCATTCTTCTGGGTGGCATGATTCTGATAATGAAACAAGAAATGGGTTAGGGTTTTCCAATTACCTGACAGCGTTTACACGAGTCAGGAACGTATCGCTCCTCCTCATAATGGTGGAAGTTGCAAAAGTTTTAATAACCTGATGCTGGTGATAAAACGTCAAAACATTTTTGGGGAAAAATCGCTATGGGGTGCGAAAACATTTGAAGGAGTTTTCAAGATTTAAAAACTTCGAATTTTTTTTTTTTGAAAAATTTATTTTAAAATTTGTAGGAACATTTTTGAAATTTGTAGAGAACAATTTGAAATCGCATGTCGTAAATTTGAAACAGCATGGTTGTATTTGTGGCTTGTGGAAATTGTATATTCACAGTTGTATATCAAAACAGTAAAGCATGGCATCAGAAAGTAAGGCAGTTGAGACAATATCAAGGAAACTGAACTAGATAAATACGATACAGAGTCATCACATAGTTTGGATGTTAAAGCCTAACACATGGTTCCAATATCAAGGTCTAACAAAAGTGGAACAATAACAAGTACATCATCTGAATAGTTAGGGCTACACAAAAATAGGGCTACATCCGTACATACTATCCGAAGTCATATCTACATATCTGTAGGTCAGTCTACTCATCCACTGGTCAGATAGGATACCCTTGCACAAGTCAACTATCCCGCAAAATCGACACACTAATGTCATCTGAACCTAGAGGACTGAGCTATCCGTAACACATCATGGTGCCGCCCCGCGATGGAGCAAGGCCCTCACTCGGGAAAATGCACGACGCACTACACGCCTAGCATCCCTGGCCTGGACCACTTCGCCCCCGCGGACTCCCAAACCGATAATCCTCGCGCGACTCCTCCTCTCAATCCTATGGAGTTGAGCTCTAGTCCTCCTAGCAACAGCAGTCCTCATCTCAGCCTGAATCCTCAGTCGCGCCTCGCGCTCCTCCACTAGTGCTCGCCTCGCCTCAGTAAGTCTGGCCTCGGCAGAAAGTAGGTCTCGGGTCAAGAACTGCACAACATAGGCGTGCTCAGCGCCCGACACCGGGGGTAGGTCCATCGGTGGGGGTGGTATGGCAGGGACAGGAGCAAGAGCAGGAGCAGGAGCAGGGGTAGGGTCAAGCTCCTCCTCGCCAGAAGTATCATCCTCGGAGTCATCATCCGATGAAACAGGGCTCGATGACTGCGGAGAGGGTGGGGGTGACACAACACGGCCCTCACCAGATCGCACACTCTCCTCGTCAGTAGCTACAGGAGAGGGGGTAACAGGCTCAGGCTCAGGCTCAAAGGGCTCCTCATCGGGATCCTCATCATCAGTATCTCCTATCAGCGTAATCCAGGGGCCAAGCTCAGGGTCAGCACCCATGTCCTCCTCAGGATCCTCGGTATCTCGCATCAGTGCCTCATCATGCTCTCTCTCATAGGCCTCAGGATCTAGTATCTCCGCCATCTACACAAGGGAAATAAGGTGGGTCACTAACCATAAAGAAAGGTTTAAGGAGTAGTTCCCTCACGGGCCTTAAAGTCAGGGCTATATCCGATAACCCGACTGCAAACTCGATGAGAGTTCTAGGTATTATTAGGGTTATTATTATTATTATTATTATTATTATTATTATTATTATTATTATTAGGGTTGCTTTCTTAAATTACTATCATTTCTGAGAACTGTAACCTCGCTCTGATACCATTTCTGTGACGCCCCCAGATCCGGGGTCGGAGATCTAGGCGCTCACGGTCCATTTTCCATTAATAACATACCTGTTCTTGCACATAATATATATAACAGCCATCGACCCCACAATAAAACTCACACCGCACACACACACACACAGAGGTTAGAGTCTCAGAAACGTCATACACTTGATTGAGCAAAAGTAAAAGCTTCAGAGTTATTACAAACCGAATTAAATAGCATTTATGCTAACAACAACACTTCGATATGAAGCGGTGTTAGCGGCTTGAATGTTTGTTACGGTACACTGCTTTGCACAGGTCATACTTATAAATAAAACGTACTAACAAAAGTTGCCAACCAATCCGGCTAATGGGGCCTACCGGTGGAATCTCAACTGCTGGCTCGGGTCTAGTCACCTGCTTTCGGGCAGTCTGTCTGGGTCTTGCCATTTCTCTTAACTGTTGTGTTTGTAAATTTGAAAACAAGCAAGAGTGAGCAACTATAGCTCAGCAAGAAATATATGTATAAGGTAAGCAATATACATTACATGTGTTTAGCAGTTATTAAACTCATTTATATCAATCGGTTATAAAATCATTTGTCATCGTTGATAAATTTCAAAGGTGCACCAATACGTGCCCTTGCTTTCAAAGTAAACTTGCAGTTCTAGATACTGCATGAAGTCAACATCTTTCTCATCAAAATAGGACACTATCGGCAACTTGGCACTTAGGCCTAAGAAGCAGTGTCAGAGCATTTTTCCAAAGTGGAGGAATGGGACTTAAAGAAAACATAAAACCTGACAGGGATTGACGATGATCAGTCGCCACATCCAAGTCCAATAATCCGCGGGTCTTCTCTACCGGTAGAAGGATAGAAACTACATCCGTAACTATCCCCGGGTGAAAACTACATCCGTAATCACCCTCGATGAAAACTACATCCGTAATCATCTTTCGGCAACACCTGGGCCGGAATAATAATTGATGGACCGCCTGGCTCACGGCCGCTTACACATCCCGGGAATCGTTCGTCAACGATTCCCACACCTGCCAGAGTCCCCGTTTCTTTTTCTTTTAAAAATGTTATTTTGAATGAAAACTGAGTAGTTGAGGTCCGACATCAGTCGACCGATAATTCTTGAAATCGTATAAGAAGCAAAACCTGACCGGGGGTTTTCGAAAGTGTTTTGAGTTCGAAAGAGTTCGAGTTTGAAAGTGCTAAAGGTATCTTGGATTAGCTTTGCCTTTAAAATAATGAACAATAATTAATAAATGATATTTTAAGATTTAATATTAATAATTAATAAAATAATTATTTAATTAAATAAGCTTTTAATCCAAGATAAGTATTTTTGAGTATTTATGATGATATAAAAATAAATACTTAAGTATACGATACTTCCCGAATGACCCTTCGGGTTTTCGCAATTTAATCACAATATAATAATACACCGCTCCCCGGTCAATGGTATATTTGGACCGCTACGACCTCTATTGCTAGAGTCGTTGTCCGACGAAAACATTTCATTCTAAGTTCAAAGGGTACAAACATATATGTGCATATATCTCAATTTTCATCATAACCTCAATAAGCATAAGATATAATACGATTGAAAACTACAAACACAACAGTGAAAGTCCTTATATATGTAAGTTTTGAAAAGTAAACTTGCCTTGGTGAGGTTGGGGTGGTCGAGCTTGCGGAGTGGAATGATGATCTATACATAATCAATAGTCGTTCGTTAGTACCTTAACAATACGCTTTTAATTACAAGGTTTTAGGGGACACAAAATTAACTTAGTGACTTCGTCCTATGACTCTCTAGCCCCACTATAGGTTCATGTCATCACTCGATTATGTTCGTCACTTATTCGACTTAATTTGGTTATCATATTCGAAGCGTATTAGTTCCCCCTTAAAATCATACTCCACTTACGACTTTTTCACTTTCGCGAATTTTACTCAAACATTTTTATAAAATTGAAAAATAAATATTTTAATCCAATTCTTTTTGGGTAGCCTTCAACACTGCAATTACTAGCTCTCCTAATTTTTCCATGATCCTACATAAATTTTTAGGGGTTTAAAGAGGGCTCACAAGTGGACCATTTAGTGCAGTTCGGATTCCAGAACCACTCTTCACTTCTCAAGCCATAACTGAAAATCCACACATCACCTAGTCATGAACCTTATATTTCTGGAAACTAAATTCAAATACCTTTCCAACCATATGCATTAGGACCTCAGGGGACAAGATTTAGGGGTTCAAAACCCTCATACAAGACAGTACATGTTCCCAGAAAATTTACACAGCTTGCTATCATGCTTAACCATTCAAGAATCCTATGTATACATCACAACCATCATCTAAACCACCAAGATCATACTCTATAGCACACATGGAGTTATATACACTAACTACAAGCTTAAAAATCACATCAACAACATTTAAACTCAAGATCTTCATCATCCATAACTCTTATAACCAAGATTCATACTAAAGTCCATGGATCTAACATTATACACCATAAATAATTCATGGCTAAGAGGGGTTAGAGTTTTATACCTTCTTGAGTATCTAGGAACCTTGGGTAAGTTTTACAAGCCTCAAGAACACCTTGGATGAGTCCCTACAATCCTTATAATTCAAGATCTAAAAGAAAACTAAGCATGGTTACTATTCATCCCAAACTTCAACAATTAATATCTAAAAATCTAGTGGATGAAAGGGGTTGAAATTCATAGCATACCTTCTTTATAGAGTGTAGAGGACCTAGGAATTTTGCCTTGAATTGTAAGTGATGGGAAGTTGAAGAAAATTTTTTCTTCTTCTTCCTTGACTAGCTTGGCCGAGAGCTTTATGAACAAGGGGAGAGAGAGAGTTGTTTTGCTTTGTGTTGGTTGGGTAATGACTTGTATTATTGTAATATGTATTGTTATGTATATGTATTGTATCACATGTTGACACCCTAGGTAGTAGACTAGACACACCATACCTCTTTGTCTCCTAGAATAATGCACTAACTAGTTACTATTACTCTAGTTGCTTTTGCATTTCTTGTTTGTTTTTCTAACAATCTAGTTACATGAAGCTTGCATGTAATATCTTTCCTTGTATTATTATTCCTCCACCAATGCTTGTCACTTAATCTTTAATTCATATCGTATCTTAATTAACTCCTCGTAATAATATTTTGTCGCGTAGGGATTTCCCTTGTAATTCCTTAAGTACTTAATTGTGTAAATTCCTCGAATATCCATAACTCCTTGTCATAATCCCTTAAAAATCTTTTTAAATTCTAATAACTCTCAAATCCCAAGTTTTACAAATCTTACTAGCAATAAGACTCTTGCCTTCAGCAATCTTCCCTTTTTCTTACATAGGGAATGTAACAACATAATTTCTCAGAAAATCAATTCCATTAAACAACATGGGTGACTCAAAAGGTTCCAAATTCACAATGTCATAAGATATTTAAAAAAAAATATTACAAAAATTTGGGTTCTTACAGGTAGTATACGTACTTATGCATGATTGATTAGTTATCTCATATAGTGATATGCCTGATTGATTAGCTATTCCACATGCCAATTTGAAACTTTTTAAGTGTTTGTTTTACTACTTGTTTTGTGAAAACAGGAACCTATGGGTAAGGTAACCTGTAGCTTTTATTGATATTACTCACGAGTTATGAGTATAGTGTGACAGAATGTAGATAGAATGTGCAGATTACGATGAATGATTATGCAGATTACGATGGTTGATTATGCAGATTACGATGATTGATTGATGATTAGATAGTGTTAACAAGACGAAGAAGTTCACGAATACCTCTAAGTTACGACATGAAGTTAATTTCAGGAACCTCGTACCTTAGCTTTTGTTTCTCCTTCATGTGGAGCCTCGATTGGCACATGGAGAAGAAGGAATGTAACAGCCCCAAATCCAGGATCGGGGATCCGGTCGTCACGGTCTCAATTTCTATCGACAACATCAACATAAATTAACTTACACTACTAAAAAAACAGGATTAGACATCGCACTTAAGACATCAGTTCCAAATGCCATCGATGTTAAAAGCCTTTCTTACATCGGTAATTTTTAAACCGATGTCTTATATAAAACAGACATCAGTTTTCTTTAAAAGCGATTTCTAAAACTCTGTAAAAAAAATTCTAACAACGACTCAGACATAAGTTTTCATTTAAAGCGATGTCTAAAAAATTCTAACAACGGCTCAGATTTAAAGCAATGTCTAAAGCTCTTTTTAAAAAATTCTTTTTCCCCGCCTTAGAATATTTTCTAAAATACTTTCCCCCCATTAACAAATTTTCCCCCCCTTAACATCTTTTTCCCCTCCCGCCCAGCTACACCCCTGCCACCTGTCCACTAAAATATTAAAAGATTAAAACAAAATTTATAACAATTACATTAAAACAAAACATTATGTCTCAGATCCCCAAATCAAAACCAACTGAGCTTTGGTCACCAAAATAAATTGAGCTCTCGCCCTTTCTTCCCCCTTCTCAAACGTAACCCTAACTTTCAATTAAGCTCCGATTAAACTTCGTTTATCCGATTACTACTTTTAATTAACTTTCTTTTCTTCATTTGTTTTTTTCAATTGATTTTCTTCTTTTTTTCAACATATTCGGAGCTTGAAGGTTGGAGCAATCGAAGCATGAGACCCATAGGAAAATATGAAACATGTTATATATACATAGTCCAGTAGTATAAATGAAGCGCCACCGCGTCTCAGAAATTACTCGTTAGACTCTTCAAAGCTCCTCCTTGTCGCCTTTTTCTCCAGTCTCCATTTTCCGGCGGCTCCCAACTCAAACCCTAAATAACTCCCTTCTCAAATCTCTCGTTACGGTGTGTAAATTACATTTAAATTTAAATTAAATATTCTCATTTCTAGCTATTATTGTTCTGTTTTTTTCTTATTGATATGCTTGCCTTAAATCTAATTATTGCTTTTGTTTGTCTTTATCTCAAATTTATCTATCTTTATTTTATATTGGTTCTCGATCTGTTTCAGTTTGTAATACATTTTATGTGTATGCTGTGTTTGTATGATTTTACTGGTTGATTTGATGATTAATTTGTGGGCTACATTTTGTTATTCGTTAGTGGCTGCTTGGTTGTAGTCTCTCGGTAATTAGCTCAATTTTCTTGAATAGCTCAATTTTCTGAAACATTTTCTTGCGGGTGGGTTTGTCAAGCATTTCATTAATTGATTTTATTCATTGTTTGCCTTGACCTCCTTGTTGGTTGTTCTGCTGAGATATGAAACTCCTAGGTTTTGATGATAACAAACAGTAAGCTATTTGGCGCTTACAGATATAAAACAACATGCCATTGTGTTAGTTCTAAGTTGGTTTTGCAGGTTAAAACAGCATGCCATTTGTGTGTGCTCTAACTTGTTTCTGCAGGACAAAACAGCTTACTGATTTCATAATTAGTATACCTCAAACAGCAAGCCAATTGTTACAAACAGCGTGCCAATTGTACAATCAGCAAGCTGAGTGTGTCTGATGGAATTAAAAATCCATTCGGGAAAATCAAAGGGCATCAAGAGGAAATGATATATAGATTATATGTAAAGGTCCTCAGAATATATGATGAACATTCCCACCTCTCAAGCTTTTGGAGACAAGTCAATATTCCTTTTGGTTAAATAAGGTTACTTTACCTTATTTTAATACACCACCTTACCTCCACTCAAATACATCACATGGGACTCATCATAACATTATTCCCTGCACTCTCTTATCTCCATACACGCTCCAGATTTCAGCTTTGCATATTATCAAAGTATATCTTCTTGCTCAAAAGCATTGCTTCTTCTCTAACGGATTAAATTCATACCGTTGGAATTTTTATCAAACAAATTCAAACCCTTCTTGTTCACCTATATAAGAACTGAGTATTATCAGTTCTTGGTATTGAATACAACGTGCATAAAACAAGAAATACTCAAACAACTTCAGAGCTTACATTGTTAAACCCTTCAAAACCTTCAAACCTCTTCATACACGCATATTCATTATTTTGAGGATTTATAGGTTAAGTTGTATTCTTTCAAAACATTTGTATTGTTCAAATTGTATTGTTTTGTTGCTGTACAAGATTGGCTTCAGCTTTTAGGGTGAGTCGAACTAGACTAGAGAAGTATACTTGGGAAGTAGTACTTAGAGGGTTGGTTCAGCACAGGTAAACAGCAAGCCATTTGTAAGCAGCAAGGGTTAAGGGAGATATATTGTTGTATCTTGTAATTGGATTATAGTTGATCAATAATATATTCTCTTACCAAGTTTGGTAAAGGACCAGGACGTAGACCATAGGGGATTAGGGGTCGAACCTGGCTAAAAGATTGTGTGTCTCTTTTACTTACTGTTTATATTCTTTCTGCATTGCATTTTAGATACAAACAGCGTGCTGTTTGTGAACTGTGTTATTACAAACAGCAAGCTGTTTTCAGTTATTTTCAAAACAGTTCATAAATTCACATTAATAACCATAAACACCTATTCACCCCCCCTCTAGGTGTTGTTTTTCAATTGGTATCAGAGCAAGGTATACTAACAATTCTGTAACAGGAAAGTATCGATCATGGCAGAACATTATCTTGAAGCAAAAGCCGATTATAGGGCTCCTCTCCTCACTGGATCAGAAAATTACAATTGGTGGAAATGTAGAATGAAAACATTCTTATCCAAGAGGCCACTGGTGTTAAGAGTTGTACAGAAAGGAGATTATCAATTCTTGGATGAAAAGAATCAACCGAAAGATGTTGATGATCTCACTATGGATGAAATTATCAAATGTGGTTTTAATGGAGAAGCTAGTAACTCCATAATGAATGCTCTAGATCAAGCTGAGTATGACAAAGTCTCCTCCCTAAAAACAGCAAAAGAAATGTGGGATGCTTTGGAAACCTATCATGAAGGATCAAAAACCTTGAGGAAGGTGAAGCTTAGCAAACTAATGAATGATTTTGGAAACTTCAAGCTCAAGGATGATGAAACTATCAAAGAAGGTCAAGCAAGGTTCCAAGTTACTATAAATTCATTAAAGAGACTTGGAAAAGACATTCCACAAGATGAAATTAACATGAAAGTGTTAAGTGCGGTACCATTTATTTATGAAGCCAAGGTCACGGCTTTGGAATCATCCTCAACAATCGACACCATGGATCACCTAGCTGTGTTTGCAGAGCTAGAACAATTTGAAAGCAAGATAAGCAAAGGCCAGGCTGAAGATGTTCGGGTTCCCCTAGCCAAAATGAGGAATTTGTCTCTTCACTCTACAAACAGCAAGCCAGAGTCTGCAAACAGCAAGCTGTTTGAATCTGACGAAGAAATGGCACTCATCTCACAAAAGATCAAGAGGCTGATTGAAAAGAAAAATAGAATGAAAAGGGAAAGAGGTGAATTCTCCAAAAGGAAAGCCAAGGAACAAACTTGTTTCGAATGTGGCAAGCCAGGCCATTTTAAGAAGGACTGTTTTAAGCTAAAGTCTAAACAGCAAGCTGCTTTCAAGGACAAGAGAAAAGCAAAGGCTCTACTGACTTGGAGTGATGATGATTCAGACTCCAGTGATGACCCAAGTGAAGACATGGTGAATTTGGCCCTTGTAGGTCTAAATGATGAAGAAAGTTCACTAGGATCCATAAAAGAAGATTGTGTGGATAGTGATTATTCGAATTCAGAAGATGATGCAAGTGAGGTAAATTCAATCTATTCTGATTTAAATTCATCTCATAATATGCTAGAAGAACTAACCGTGCAGGTACCAAATCATGTATCCATAATTGAGTTTATGGAACTAAAACATAAGAATAGCAAGCTGGAAAAGAACAACAATCAGTTAAAGAAAATGATTGCTGATTTAATGGCTGAGAAGAATCCAGAAACAAATCACAATGATCTTATTACTGATTTAAAGGAGAAATTAGTTCAATTTGAAGGAGTCAACAAAGTGATTCTACAAAGAAATGAGGCTCTTATGAAAGAACTTAGAAGATTGAAGTTAAGGATTGAAGAAAGAAATGAATGCATACAATCATTCAAGAACAAAGAGTCAAGCCAAGCCGAATCCTCAAAATCTGTGGAAAGGAGAAAACAGCAAGCTGAACTTATCAATCAGCAAGCTGATTTGATCTCTCTTCTGGAAAAAGAGGTCAAGGATCTCCAGATAGGGATGGAAACTTTTGTGCAAGGAGAAGACACCTTAAAGACAATGATGAAGAAGGAAAAAGTCCCTGTAGTCAGAGAAGGAGTTGGCATGGACATACACAAGAAGCTTGGAGTCCTCAAATATGATGGTAAAAATGGCATACCTTATGATTATGCCATGCCTTGGAAAACATGCAACAAATGTGGTGGAAAAGGCCATCTAGAAATTCATTGTGTGGTTCAAATCAATGATAAAGGGAAAACAGCTTACCAGAATGGACCAGTCAGGCGACAAACAGCATACCAGAATGCTCCTGACAGAAGACAAACAGCACGCCAACAGTCACCAAAAGTGATCCAAAAATGGATCAAGAAAGCTGAATTAAATGTGTTATATATTCTTGCTACTAACCAGTTTGGACCCAAACCTATATGGGTACCAAAACATTAAGTTTGTGTTTGTTTGTTTTGTAGATATGTCTTGCCGCCAAAATAAAGTCGAAACAATGGATCTTGGATAGCGGTTGCACTAGACATATGTGTGGAGACAAATCTCAGTTTATAAGTCTCAAAATGAAGAAGGGTGGAAGAGTTACAATTGGTAATAGTAAGACTCTTCGAATCCTTGGTATTGACTCTATTTGTAATAGTAATATTTCGATTGATAAAGTTCAATATGTCAAAGGTCTCTCATATAATTTACTTAGTGTCACTCAATTATTTGATGATGGACATTTTGTTCAGTTTGGCATAGATAAAACTATTATTACTATTGGTGCTAACAAAATCCCACTAGTTGCTAGAAGGGAAGGAAATATATATGTATTAGACTTCGAAATGCAGGAAACAGCATGCTGCTTGGCTGCAATCGACAATGATCCATATATATGGCATAGGAGGTTGGGACATGCACACATGGATTTGATTAATAAACTATCAAGCAAGAACCTGGTCAGAGGACTACCAAAACTGAAATATTCTAAGGTTGAAGTATGTTCAGCTTGCCAATTGGGTAAACAAATTCGAAGTACTCACAAAGCTAAGAAAATGGTATCTACTTCTAAACCCTTAGAGCTTCTGCACTTAGATTTATTTGGTCCAGAATCTTATAAAAGTATTGGAGGTAAACAATATGGTTTTGTAATTGTAGATGATTATTCTAGATTTACTTGGGTATTGTTTCTTAGTACTAAAAATTGTGCTTTTGATGAATTTGAGAAACTGATTAAACTACTTGAGAACAAGCATGATACAAGACTTGTAGGTATAAGAAGTGATAGAGGAGGTGAATTTGTCAATGACAAATTTATCACATATTGTGAACAAAAGGGAATCTCTCATGAATTTTCTGCTCCAAGGACTCCACAACAAAATGGAGTGGTGGAAAGAAAGAATAGGTCACTTCAAGAAACAGCAAGGACTCTACTGCAAGAAAGCAAGCTACCTAGAAGCTTTTGGGCCGAAGCTGTGAATACAGCATGCTATTTGTTGAATCGAATCATAATCAGGCCAATATTGGACAAAACTCCTTATCAATTGTTGAGAAACAAGAAGCCAAATATCAGTTACTTCAAGATTTTTGGTTCAAAGTGTTTTGTCCTCAAAACAATTGGTAAAGATGGTAAATTTGATGCTAAATCCTATGAATCCATATTTCTTGGTTATTCTTTAACAAGTAGAGCTTATAGAATTTATAATATTAATAAGCATATTGTTGAAGAGTCTATTGATGTTACTTTTCAAGAACCTAACAATGATCTACCAAGAGTTGAGGAAGGATTTGCAGGTGAAGAAGAAAATGTGCAACCTCAAGTCACTGACAATCAGCAAGCTGGAAGTTCAAATCAGCAAGCTGGAAGTGCAAATCAGCAAGCTGGAAGTGTAAATCAGCAAAATGGCAGTTCAAATCAGCAAGCTGAAGATGAAAGTGATACTGAAAGTCAGCAAGCCAAAGAGGATGTAGACACTGACAATCAGCAAGCTGAAAGTTCAAAACAGCAAGCTGAAGTGGAAGATTCAATTTCAAAAATAGCAAAAATGACTTTGGAAGGTCCTAGAGGATCTAGGGCTACTGCAAAATTGCCTCTATATGATGGAGAAGAACAGTCACCACCATCAAAGATGAGAAAGACAACTCATGAAGAAATAGCTCAACATTCTTTACCAATGGCAAAAAGAACGGTCAAGAATCATCCACCTGAGTTAGTCATTGGTGACATTACTGATGGAATTACTACAAGAAGAGGGAAGGCAAATTATTGTGCTCATGCAGCCTTCCTAGCTCAAGAAGAACCTAAAAATATAGATGATGCATTAAGAGATGATAATTGGATCATGGCCATGCAAGAAGAATTAAATCAATTTGAAAGATGTGATGTTTGGGAACTTGTCAAGCCATCAGAGGATGCTTCACTTATAGGAACTAAATGGGTGTTCAAAAACAAAGTTGATGAATTTGGCACCATTACTCGAAATAAAGCAAGACTTGTAGCTCAAGGCTACAACCAACAAGAAGGCATTGACTTTGATCAAACCTATGCTCCTGTTGCTCGTTTGGAATCAATAAGGATGCTCCTGGCCTATGCATGTTTCAAGAAGATCAAGCTATATCAAATGGATGTGAAGAGTGCATTCCTAAATGGTGTGCTAGAAGAGGAAGTCTATGTTAAACAACCTCCCGGATTCGAGAATGAACAATATCCAAACTATGCATTCAAGCTAAAGAAGGCTCTTTATGGTTTAAAGCAAGCCCCTAGAGCTTGGTACAAAAGGCTTAGTAAGTATCTAATCCAAAATGGATTCACTCGAGGTAAAATTGATCCCACATTATTTATTATGCAAAATGGTAAAGATATTTTGATTGTACAAATATATGTGGATGATATTATTTTTGGTGCTACTAATGAATCTATGTGTAAGTGGCTTTCCAAGTGTATGCATAGTGAGTTCGAAATGAGCATGATGGGCGAACTCAATTACTTCTTGGGTCTACAAATCAAGCAATCTAAAGATGGAATTTTTGTGCACCAATCCAAATATACAAAAAGTCTATTGAAGAGATTTGGTTTTGAAGATGTAAAACCAAAATCAACTCCCATGGTGCAAAACAGCAAGCTGATTGTAGATGAAAATGGTAAGGCTGTTGATATTAAAAGATATCGAGGTATGATTGGAAGTCTACTGTATTTAACTGCCTCTAGACCTGACATAATGTATAGTGTATGTGTTTGTGCAAGATTTCAATCAGACCCCAAAGAGTCTCACTTAAATGCCATTAAAAGAATATTTTGATATTTAAGTGGTACCATTTCTCTTGGTCTGTTTTATCCTATCACAAATACTTTTGATCTTGTTGGGTATAGTGATGCAGATTATGCAGGTTGCTTAGTTGATAGAAAAAGTACTAGTGGTGTTTGTACATTCCTTGGACAAAGCCTAGTTTCTTGGCAATGCAAGAAACAAACATCGGTTGCTTTATCCACTGCAGAAGGGGAGTATCTAGCAGCTGGGAGCTGTTGTTCTCAACTCCTATGAATGATTCAAACTCTAAGGGACTTTGATATCAAGTGTAAAAAGGTTCCAATCAACTGTGACAACACTAGCACCATTAGCATTTCTAAGAATCCGGTGAATCACTCAAGAACGAAGCATATTTATGTTCGACACCATTTCTTGAGAGACAATGTTGCTAAGGGCAAGATAGAGTTGGTCTTTGTTCCAACTGAATATCAACTAGCTGATATTTCCACAAAGCCCCTTGCTGAAGAAAGATTCTCAGTCATTCGAATGCAACTTGGTATGTGCTCTATGTAAACAGCGTGCTGATTGATAGTTACTGAACAGGTCAGCTTACCATTTGTCCTAACTCTAGTTACAAACAGCATGCTGTTTGTCACCTCTGGTTTTCTACTTGTAAAAATAGCCATGATTATATTCTGATTATTGCTATAACATGCTAAATGATTATGTGTTAAGAAAATTGCTAAAGTTTAGATGAATGCTGATTTAAACTCATAATTTAAATAATCATGGTTTAAAATTAAAATTTGAGAAATTTGCCTGTTTTAACAATATTCATGTGCTTATCAATTGTTTATTTAATTAGAATTTAGTTTTATTAATTAAACCTAAATTCTTCCCTAAAATCAGTCAAAACTAGAGAGACACGGTTTAGCCGGTTCATTCCAAAACTCAAACACACCCTCTCTTTCTCTAAGCGGCGATTAGGGTTTTTAAGCGGCGATTAAGCGGCAATTAGGGTTTATCAGCTCATCTCCTACCATGGTTCGAAAGACTAGGGCTCGTAGGGAACTTTCTCCATCTGTTTTAAAGAAAGAGGAAAATATTATGCTAGAAAGTGGTGATGAAATCACTCCAACTCCAGAATCGAAGAAGCTCAAAATGACCATGTCGCCAGTGTTTGTTTCTCCTGCTTGTGAAGACCGGTACAAGGATTTGGATTTGGAAAATCGGGGTATCATCAACGGCCAACCTCTATCAAGTAAGATTACTCCTCTCTTCGATGAGTGTGGTGTAATGAAACTATTTCAAGATATTGGTCTAGAGTCGTTCGTTTCTGATATGCCTAATTACTATTATCCTGACTTAGTAAGGGAATACTATGCTAATTTGCAAACTGATAAGTTTGGGAATGCTATATCCACGGTTAGAGGTACGAAGATTCAATTGAATCCTCCAATCCTAAGTTCGCTTCTTAAAATTGAAATGGATAGTGTTACTGATGTTTATACTGCTCAGGGGTATGTGTCCCTTCCTGATTTTAGTGTTGATGATCAGTTACAAGTTTTAATGGGTAATGTCAAGCCCTTAGACACAAACCCTCCTCCTACCACCATAGTAACTCCTTTAGCTCACCTGGTGTTTAAGATAGCTAGGTCACATATTTGTCCTCGAGTGGGAATAAGAAATGCAAAAGCAACTAGAGTAATAGTAACTAGTTATTATTATTCCTCCACCAATGCTTGTCACTTAATCTTTAATTCATATCGTATCTTAATTAACTCCTCGTAATAATATTTTGTCGCGTAGGGATTTCCCTTGTAATTCCTTAAGTACTTAATTGTGTAAATTCCTCGAATATCCATAACTCCTTGTCATAATCCCTTAAAAATCTTTTAAAATTCTAATAACTCTCAAATCCCAAGTTTTATAAATCTTACTAGCAATAAGACTCTTGCCTTCAGCAATCTTCCCTTTTTCTTACATAGGGAATGTAACAACATAATTTCTCAGATAATCAATTCCATTAAACAACATGGGTGACTCAAAAGGTTCCAAATTCACAATGTCATAAGATATTTAAAAAAAATATTACAAAAATTTGGGTTCTTACAGGTAGTATACGTACTTATGCATGATTGATTAGTTATCTCATATAGTGATATGCCTGATTGATTAGCTATTCCACATGCCAATTTGAAACTTTTTTAAGTGTTTGTTTTACTACTTGTTTTGTGACCTGTAGCTTTTATTGATATTACTCACGAGTTATGAGTATAGTTTGACAGAATGTAGATAGAATGTGCAGATTACGATGAATGATTATGCAGATTACGATGGTTGATTATGCAGATTACGATGATTGATTGATGATTAGATAGTGTTAACAAGACGAAGAAGTTCACGAATACCTCTAAGTTACGACATGAAGTTAATTTCAGGAACCTCGTACCTTAGCTTTTGTTTCTCCTTCATGTGGAGCCTCGATTGGCACATGGAGAAGAAGGAATGTAACAGCCCCAAATCCAGGATCGGGGATCCGGTCGTCACGGTCTCAATTTCTATCGACAACATCAACATAAATTAACTTACACTACTAAAAAAACAGGATTAGACATCGCACTTAAGACATCAGTTCCAAATGCCACCGATGTTAAAAGCCTTTCTTACATCGGTAATTTTTAAACCGATGTCTTATATAAAACAGACATCAGTTTTCTTTAAAAGCGATTTCTAAAACTCTGTAAAAAAAATTCTAACAACGACTCAGACATCAGTTTTCATTTAAAGCGATGTCTAAAAAATTCTAACAACGGCTCAGATTTAAAGCAATGTCTAAAGCTCTTTTTAAAAAATTCTTTTTCCCCGCCTTAGAATATTTTCTAAAATACTTTCCCCCCATTAACAAATTTTTCCCCCCTTAACATCTTTTTCCCCTCCCGCCCAGCTACACCCCTGCCACCTGTCCACTAAAATATTAAAAGATTAAAACAAAATTTATAACAATTACATTAAAACAAAACATTAGGTCTCAGATCCCCAAATCAAAACCAACTGAGCTTTGGTCACCAAAATAAATTGAGCTCTCGCCCTTTCTTCCCCCTTCTCAAACGTAACCCTAACTTTCAATTAAGCTCCGATTAAACTTCGTTTATCCGATTACTACTTTTAATTAACTTTCTTTTCTTCATTTGTTTTTTTCAATTGATTTTCTTCTTTTTTTCAACATATTCGGAGCTTGAAGGTTGGAGCTATCGAAGCATGAGACCCATAGGAAAATATGAAACATGTTATATATACATAGTCCAGTAGTATAAATGAAGCGCCGCCGTGTCTCAGAAATTACTCGTTAGACTCTTCAAAGCTCCTCCTTGTCGCCTTTTTCTCCAGTCTCCATTTTCCGGCGACTCCCAACTCAAACCCTAAATAACTCCCTTCTCAAATCTCTCATTACGGTGTGTAAATTACATTTAAATTTAAATTAAATATTCTCATTTCTAGCTATTATTGTTCTATTTTTTTCTTATTGATATGCTTGCCTTAAATCTAATTATTGCTTTTGTTTGTCTTTATCTCAAATTTATCTATCTTTATTTTATATTGGTTCTCGATCTGTTTCAGTTTGTAATACATTTGATGTGTATGCTGTGTTTGTATGATTTTACTGGTTGATTTGATGATTAATTTGTGGGCTACATTTTGTTATTCGTTAGTGGCTGCTTGGTTGTAGTCTCTCGGTAATTAGCTCAATTTTCTTGAATAGCTCAATTTTCTGAAACATTTTCTTGCGGGTGGGTTTGTCAAGCATTTTATTAATTGATTTTATTCATTGTTTGCCTTGACCTCCTTGTTGGTTGTTCTGCTGAGATATGAAACTCCTAGGTTTTGATGATAACAAATAGTAAGCTATTTGGCGCTTACAGATATAAAACAACATGCCATTGTGTTAGTTCTAACTTGGTTTTGCAGGTTAAAACAGCATGCCATTTGTGTGTGCTCTAACTTGTTTCTGCAGGACAAAACAGCTTACTGATTTCATAATCAGTATACCTCAAACAGCAAGCCAATTGTTACAAACAGCATGCCAATTGTACAATCAGCAAGCTGAGTGTGTCTGATGGAATTAAAGATCCATTCGGGAAAATCAAAGGGCATCAAGAGGAAATGATATATAGATTATATGTAAAGGTCCTCATAATATATGATGAACATTCCCACCTCTCAAGCTTTTGGAGACAAGTCAATATTCCTTTTGGTTAAATAAGGTTACTTTACCTTATTTTAATACACCACCTTACCTCCACTCAAATACATCACATGGGACTCATCATAACATTATTCCCTGCACTCTCTTATCTCCATACACGCTCCAGATTTCAGCTTTGCATATTATCAAAGTATATCTTCTTGCTCAAAAGCATTGCTTCTTCTCTAACGGATTAAATTCATACCGTTGGAATTTTTATCAAACAAATTCAAACCCTTCTTGTTCACCTATATAAGAACTGAGTATTATTAGTTCTTGGTACTGAATACAACGTGCATAAAACAAGAAATACTCAAACAACTTCAGAGCTTACATTGCTAAACCCTTCAAAACCTTCAAACCTCTTCATACACGCATATTCATTATTTTGAGGATTTATAGGTTAAGTTGTATTCTTTCCAAACATTTGTATTGTTCAAATTGTATTGTTTTGTTGCTGTACAAGATTGGCTTCAGGTTTTAGGGTGAGTCGAACTAGACTAGAGAAGTATACTTGGGAAGTAGTACTTAGAGGGTTGGTTCAGCACAGGTAAACAGCAAGCCATTTGTAAGCAGCAAGGGTTAAGGGAGATATATTGTTGTATCTTGTAATTGGATTATAGTTGATCAATAATATATTCTCTTACCAAGTTTGGTAAAGGACCAGGACGTAGACCATAGGGGATTAGGGGTCGAACCTGGCTAAAAGATTGTGTGTCTCTTTTACTTACTATTTATATTCTTTCTGCATTGCATTTTAGATACAAACAGCGTGCTGTTTGTGAACTGTGTTATTACAAACAGCAAGCTGTTTTCAGTTATTTTCAAAACAGTTCATAAATTCACATTAATAACCATAAACACCTATTCACCCCCCCTTTAGGTGTTGTTTTTCAAGATACAATGATTTAATGTTCTTACAAAAAATTACTTTCATGAAAACAGGACAACGAAGTTCTTCATGATATTTTTGGCTTCTCACCTAAAAGAAAAGTCTTTTCTGGTACTGAGAAGCTTTATCTGGCATGAAGAAGGTATGTTAATATCATATCACTTCTACCTCTTTCACGAACATATATATTCATTGTGTTAAGTTCTGTAGATAGTATAATTTTGTACATGTACATGTGCTTGCTTGACACAACTTGCTTACCGATTATAGTTTAATACCTTATCTTAATGTGGACACTAGTGCATTTGTCTTACATTTGTTTTGATGCATGTTACATACGGGGGATGAAGTTGTGGGATTTTCAAGTTTATTCTTCGATTGGAAAACAATCAGAATTAGATTGCTATTGCTTATTTATGCATATTTGACTTGGACTGTGAATCCAAGAGATAGCGATAATTATACATGTGAATTCCAGAGATAGTGGTAACCATATTGCTAATTAAGTGGTAAAATGATACTCTTTTTGGAAGGCTGAAAAAATCAGCGTTTAAAACAGAAGTCATCAAAAGAGAAACTTATGACCAACATTATGCACTAGGTTTGCTTTGGATTGTGCTGCAGTTTATTGCAATTCCGATTTGCTTATTGGATGTCAATTTTTTTTGAAGGGAACGCCCTAAGGATTGCAGGAAGGCTGTAGCATCTTTGATGTTTGCAGCTGCAAGATTTGCTGATTTGTCAGAGTTGCATGAACTTAGAAGCCTATTTACAGAGAGATATGGGAAGTCAGTTGAATCTGGCATCGAGTGGAATTCAAAGGCTCTATAGCAGAAGTTATACAAGCCACCAGCAGTTGAGGAGGTAATTTTTCTGCACATCTATTTTCTTTATAACTAAAACTCCTAAGCTTAGCATCGCGACCTTGGCATGGTAAAAATTGCAACAATATTAGGCTAAAGCTGCAGGCAATTTTTCTTTTGTACCTTAGAAAGCATTCCCTTTTATTTTATTCTTAAATCGGGAGTTTGAAAATATTTAATATATTATGGTGGCAATTTCCATCAGAGGCTTTCTGTGGTAGTGCCAGGTTTGTAATCACAAATTAATATGCATCTTGTCATGCTTCCTTACGGAATGTTTTGTGATCTGTTTTAGGCGTTGATATAACTTTTTATTTAAGATAATAATAGGGTTGGACATGAATATGGTGTGACCTCTGTGTTTAATGATCTTTTTTAAGCTAAACTAATGCAGCCATGTAACTTTTTTACAGAATATGTCTAAGAACACCAGTGCTGCTGACATAAATAAGCAAAACAATCAAAGGGCAACTTTTGGAGTAAGGGAGCAGGACATTTGTTCCGACAAAAAAGATGAAGTTACATACGGGGGATGAAGTTGTTAAAGAATTGTGGAGAGCACGACAGGAGTACCTAGAAGCTTCTGTAGGAGTTAAAAGCAAGAAGAAGATTATGGTGCCAAAGCTTCTTCATGAGGGATTTTGCAGATGACATCGAATCTCTTCTAGTAGGATAATAAGTATTATTGCCGAGTAATACTTGACAAAACACTGACCAAAGTGGAGAAAACAATCAGTGTTGGTACCTCAGTTTTAGGTTTGGAATGTTTGGTAATTGGTTATTGAGGATGGTAACCTTGAATTGTAGCTATGAGCTATTTTGTGAATTCATCTTGAACAGTGAATTTGGTAATGATCAATATTAGTTATCATTTGGTACATATTTGTTGAGTTTTTTGGTATAAATGTCTATATAGTTACTATTTTCGTAAACAGGGACAATTCAAATCAAGATCACATATAACTTATAAACCGATGTGAAAAGTATCATTCGTAAAAAATTAACTAGTGAAACCAATGTCTTTAAAGTATCTTACATCAGATATTCTAAAAATGTGATGTCTAAGAGTATCTTTAACATCGGTTCTAAAATTGAATTGATGATAATTAACCTCTTGGACATCGATAATGTTTTAGTTATCGATGTTAATGTCTATTTCTAGCTTGTGTGTTATATGCTTAAGTGGCTTTAACCTTGATAATATAACAATATTGAAGTTGCCAATATTACAAAATATTATAACCTAGTAAAAGATTCAGGGCAAAGACATCAGAAATACACTGAAAAGCGATGTGTAAATATGTATTAGACATCGGTGAAAAACCGATGTCTAAACTTCAGACTTTTAACATCACACGCGAAGACATCGGTTTGTTTTCAGAATAGACATCGGTTTTTACCCGATGTCTATTGACATATTTCTAGTAGTGTTACAACCTTGTGACCCAAAACAACAACATAAAACACACCAGTTATAGTCCCAGAGATGAAATCAGAGTAACCAACAAATATTATTAATCACAAGTTTTGAGTTCTTACAACCCAAAGGAATTACAATTTAATTGTTACATACTCTTTGCCATCCATTTACATAGGTCATACATATAATAAGTCTGATGAATCAAAAGTTGACAGTCTAGCCTACTGGTTGCTCCTACCTCAGCAATGCCGACCATGACATCTATGGGCAACACTATGACTGCTGTCCCTTCTTGCACCGAGTGTGACTTGTGATGGCTATCAGATCTAGCTGTTGTTGTGATATAATATATAAAGCAAGGGTGAGCAATAGCCCACCAAAATAATATGTAACTTGAAGAATAATATATAACAGAACAGCAAAAATATATATAACAATTTCAAGAAAAATCTTTGAACCCATATGCCATGCATTAACGAACATAGAGCCAGTATAATATAAAGGATGAAGTTACAAGGTAACTCGAATTATATCTTTCGTAATAATATCTGCTATGCAAAGATAAGCGCCAGAAATCATCACTTTTTCTTAAAAAGGAAATTGCACGAAAAATATGCAATTCCAGTTTTGAACAATTTTCAGTCCTGCCAACGCTGATAATGTTGCAGAAAATAAATAGATTGTGGATAGTGAACCAATACTGGAGTATGTCGTGCCAGATGACACCTCCTTACGATGATCAGTCACAGGTTGTGCATCTCAAGATTTGTTTTACTACCGGTAGAAGGAAGAAGATATGGACACCACCATACGCCGAATCTCCCTAGCCAACGGTTGGGCATAGTTGGGACCGGCGCCACTCGGACCCTATTTCAAGGATGGACTGTCCCACAGCCTCTTACACCAATTTTAATGATGGACTGTCCCACAGCCTCTTACACAAATACTCCTAGTTCGAATAATTCCATGATTCTGAAATGTAAAGCTCGTCCCCCTTTCCCCAAGTATAATACTTGTTGATAGGACTCCACGAAGTAGTCGTTTCTAGTTGGAAAGGAAAATTCACTGATATTTCCCAAGCTACTGCTTGTTAATAGATACCAACTTGTTCCAACACTCTTACCCCTCGAATGATGAGTGGGTACACAAGATTAAATAGATACATAGCAACCAAGTTGCGAGCGAAAAGAATCGTTTTAGAAGGTTTTATGACCGGGAAGTCAACAAGACAAATAACATTTCTCAAGCAAGGTTCCCTTACTATTTGAATGATAGATTCGAATGAAGAATGAAATTTTGAGAACCTTTCTTGATATAATAATAATAATAAGGCTTAGAATAGTTTACATAATATCTGAAGATCGAAGATAATATTTGAATGAAGTAATATATTTTAAATCTTAGTTAGCAAGAATTCAATGGATACTCAAAGAATATTTATTAAGTCATAATTATTGAAAGAATATTGCTCGGAATGATCCTTGAATAAACATTCATAATAATATTCATTGAACGAATAATGAATATTCAAAGAATAATAATGCTTGTGGGAGAAATAATTATCAAAGGGATATTTAGAGATAATATTTATTGAATAAACAGAAGTCCAAAAGAATGTTCGAGATGGTATTTATTAGATAAATAATGATTAATTGAATATTGGAAATTAATAATAAATAATTCGAATGAAGGTTCGAAATAATATTCGGTAAATAAATCAACTCTAGATGAATATTAAAGATAATATTCATCACATAAATAAAGGTCGAATGAATATTCGAAATAATATTCACTAAGTAAATAATCTCGAATGAATATTCAAAATAATGTTCCTTAAATAAATAAAGCTCCAATGAATATTCAAAGTAATATTCATTAAATAAATAAACTCAATTGAATATTCCAAATAATATTCAATAAATAAGTAATGGAAAATATCTACTTAAATATTTTCCTCCGAAAATAACCATGATATATAAAGAAATACCGACTCCCGGTCTACATTAGAAAAATGAGATTCGTATGCCCTTCGCTAAGGGTCTTAGTAATATCCGGCTTATAATCGATATATTATTTATCTATCTTATAAGCCAACATTAAATCAGGAACAAGTATAACAATATAACTTGAAAGTAGACATGCATGCTATGGCATATGTATAACAGAAAGCATATATATATATATATATATATATATATATATATATATATATATATATATATATATATATATATATATATATATATATATATATTCACAACAACAGCCTTTAAAAAGGATTTGAAACTTGCCTGGTAATCCTGTAGGGGTCGTGTGCCTCGGGTCAATCAGTGATCTATAAAGAGTCACAATATCTGAGGTTAAATACTTAATACTTTTAAAGTCTAAATACAAACTTAACTTAAGTCGAAACACGTTTTCGAGTTTTCTCGCTATGCACCTTCTAGTGTAACTTTTATTAACTTTGTTAGGATCCGACATCCGCTCATTATTACAGATCGTCATTACTCTTACCCTTGGTATATACTTAAGTCATATAAGTTCTAGGGTTGATCGTTTACGAACCAAGATTTTATCTCGAGTTTTATCGTCCGTTTTCTAAGTGGTTTTCCAAAGTTAAACCAAGTATTCGTTTTAGGGGTTCGTTCGCACTTAACCTCGATTCGAAGATTTTTATAAAATCGGAAAACGATCTGTTTGACATGTGGTTTTCTCTCACACCTTTCTGATGACCCCTAGTATTTAATTACCAAGATTCGCCACTGACTTAACTTCGTTAAGGGGTTTCAATTTCAATTACGAACTCGCATTTACGGTTTCGAACTACTTTTAGTAAATCGGCCATAATTCCTAAACCGTAAGTCCGTTTATTTTGATTCTTTCACCAAAATGATCTATGACTCGGGATTTACAAGGGTATGTCATGTACTTATCAAGACCAGTGAATTAATGCTACTGTGATGCACAAATTCTAAGGGTTATTGAAATTTCGGCATTACGACGGCTATAAACCGAACGTTTCCAAATTTATTTTCAACACAATCAAGCCACACCGGGCATTCATACATCTTATACACATGTTATACATCTGAAAAAGTCCAGGAATATTACTCTTCACCATCATAATCATCTTATGGTTAAACCAACTACAAGATCATGCTCATGATAACACTAATATCATAACTATGCTAAACTCCACCAAAAACATACATAATCTTAAAATAAGATCTTAGGTTCTTAAGGATTATACCTTCCTTGGAGAGTGTAGAGACCTTACTAAGCCTTGATTAATCCTTGTCCAACCTTAACCAAGATTAATCTAACAAGAAACATCAAGAATACGTTTAGAGATTTTCGGAGTTTCTATAACCTAGCTGGAAGATCATGAAAAAAGAGGGCCTTACCGAACTTTTCTGTACGAGGCTTCTAAAGGAGAGTTGTAGAGCATCTAACCAGCTTTCCAACAAGCTAAAGAACTCCAAATTTCATTGAGTAATGAAGCAGATATGGCCGTTTGAAAGTCATCACAGAAACTGTCAAACAATCTGGACAGTTTGGTTTCTTCTCTTGGGGAGGAGATTTGACTAGGCTACACTCATTAGAATGCCATGAAATTTTGGGCGAATATAGACCATGGAGTGGAGAGGCTGTGGTCAAAATTTGGTGATTTTATCAAGGATAGAAATGGAGATATGAATTTTCTTCTTTGAGGTGTTCTTGCTGGCAGTTTGAGAGAATGGGAGAAAATGGAGTTTGCTTGGTTGTTTTGCTTGGTACTCATCCAAATGAATTATTTACTAGTATGTTTAGATAATATCTAAGTGATAAAGTAGCTTTAATAAAGCTAATAGGTCATGGATGATGAAATCAAGGGCATGTGTTGATATTTTGTGGGATGGTGTGTGTTGTAAGCTAAGTTGCTTGGTTAGTTTCTAAGTATGCTAGCTAGCTTGTGACTAGCTTGGTTACTTGCCTTTATCCACTTGCATATGCATGTATTTTTATCCCCTGCTTGTTTCTTTTTCCGGTTATTGCTTAATTCACTAATCGTTCGGAGGAATATCTCAAGGATTCCTAGTTAGGGTTTTACCGGAAACCTCCTTAATATTTATATAACTATTCTTAATCCTCCTCTATAATCTTTGATTCCATCTTTCTCAAATCTTTTTAAATAAATCCTTGAATCATTCCGTATCTGGGGAAATCTCGGAGAAAATAAAAGTGCTGTTTTTCCGAATCCGAAAACTTTTACATACACTCTTTTTCCCCCTTGATCATTAATACGAACTCAGAATTTCGTTCCGGGTACTTCTATATAGCGCCGTCTAATAATATTCCTAATTCCACTAAAAACACTATTTATCCCTTTTTCTTTACTTATTCTCTTAGGATTATACAAATGTCCTTGTTCTCTTTCGAGCGTTCCTTAACCCTTTTTAGGAATCACTGGACTAATAACGGACATCGATTTGGATGACACAAGAATAACCTTTTCCTTTGGAATTACCAAATCTTAATTTCCTAGGAGATAGATAATTCTTATCTAAGTTGGCAACCTATTACATTCTTTGTGGAATATAAACATTGGAACCCATATCCATTAAATATTCATTCATCGGAACCACTGTCACACTTATATTCCATTACATAATAAAAGTTTTAATTCCTACCAAAAATCAGGGTTCTTACAGTCTCCCCTCCTTAAAAGGATTCCGTCCCGGAATCAGGTAGGAAGCAAAGAGTCGTTTGTCTGTCGTTTCACTTTTCAGCTTCTCGGTCAATTCTTAATCATTCAAATCCTTTTTTTTACAGCACATCTCACCAGTGCTACAATACTCCCTTTATCCTTTTATTCAACTTTGCTGCTTTTCGTACAACACACTATCCGGGTTATGCTCTTACTCAGTCATATACTATTATCCTTATTGGTATCTGCAGTGACTTTGGTATCACTATCGCGCTGCGAATTTGGAGATAACCTCACTCGCACTATACATTTCCTGATCACTTTAATCTTCGCAATCTCGATCCATTCAGAGAAGTGGAAAGATTTATTGAGAGATCATTATGATCAATGAACATTTGTTATATTGCATAGTTAGTACAGAATGGGGCCAGCCTTTAGTACTTGACAAGCAATTAAACAAGTTAGGGTATTCCACTTAGACTTCTATCACACAGACAGATAGTCACGTAACAGTACCTCCCATCCTTAAAGGGTTGTTCTTCTCAATTCAAAAAGAAGATGAATAAGAGAGTAGAAAAGAAAAGAATTTCAAAGGTTTATAGAAAGTTCTCATGATTGCAAAACATCATACTTAGAATTTACCTCTGAACTATAGAGGTTCATTTAGAGAAGAAAAATAATCGTGTTCGTATCAAATACTACTTTATCGTAATCTCACGTGTCAACATGTCCTCACTGCTCCGTCCATCATTCTATGGACCTATACTCTTGTTCAATCTTAGCAACACTTGCTTTTGGAAATCCTTCAACTCTCAGGTTAAATCTTAGATTTCTCGCTTGACATCATTGTTACTGATATTCCACGCCATGCTACTAGCTCTTTCATATTCATAATACTAACACTATCAGAAGGTCATCCCGAGGGTTTGCTAGAAAGCCCATTCGGCAATCCATTCATAACATTCCTTGCTTCACATTCCATAGTTGCTTTCCCAGTCTTTTCTTTATCAACCACATCCTTCTTATTATCTGATTCTTATTCACTTCTGTTATTTACCTCCACCGTCATCTTTTTATCGAGACATCTTTTGCACTTGGTACCTCCTTATTGGTATCCCGTCACATCTACTCTATAATCATTACATTATTCCAATTTAAACCTTTCGAAATGAATTTGGCCGATTCCTTTAACTTAGATCCAATATAATCTACTTCTGCCAAACTTGTTTCTCATCACTTGTTCTTTTCTATCCGTGATTTTCCACAGGTTGTTCTTCGTAAGTCAGACCAGGTCGTATATCTACCTGCTCGTACCCTTATCATCTGTCGAGCATATGCGTTTTACTGGTGTAGCCTTGCCACATGAAACACGTTACGACCATGCAATAAGTTTTGGGGGTAAAGCTGGCTCGAATGCCACCTCCCGAACACCTTTAAATTCTCAGATGACCCAATAAATCTCGGGCTCAACTGCCCTTCTCTCCAAGTCTCATTAATTCTTTCTACGAGAATACCTTTAGCATCATGAATCTCGAACCTCGCATTCTTTATCTTTTTTGCGCAGAAATACACTAACACGAACTTGCTTGTCATTCATCAACATGCCATTTAGCTTATCAATAGCAGCACTATCTTTATCTTTGCGTTGTCATCTACTTTCTTAGAAGAATCACCACTGTATTATTGTAGTCCATTATTGAATCACCATTGTTTGCTGTTTACGTAGTGCTTTAATGGTTAACCCGACGGGTTTCATAATTGTCATATCCAAAATTCTCTAAGAAGACGAACTAATCACTATTTCTTATTCATAAGGTATACTTCCTGAACTTGATGTAGATATTAATGAAGCAGATAAAATTGCAGAAGAGCTTCGATCACCGCAGCTATGCCAGGTTGATGAAATTGTTAATCAGATATCTTCAGTAGAAGACTGGAAACTTAGCGGTTTACTTAACCATTTCGTATCATGGTCCCGGTTTACCTCAAAATAGGACCTCCTAAGGTGTGTAATTTGCTTAAGACGATATCGGGAATCGAATCTTTACTTAAACTATTCTTATGGTTGCTTCTTGCACAATCTTCAGAGGGAATGTAAATCCTCCACCACAATATGTCCTTCGAGTCCTTCTTAATATCATTCTGTTTCTTTGGTAGGAGCATCTATAATTACTCCTCTATACTTAAAGTGTCAGCCACCTCATTGGCCTTTCCTGATAATAATAACTTCTCACAATCAATGTTTTCTGAATCTATTCCAACTCTAACTTTTCTACCTCATTCCCCTCACTATTGGGTGAATGTATTCTCCCTTAAGCTCTGATGAAGGAGAAAGTATCTATCAATCTTTTACATAAATCATTGTTTCCACCTTTCCGTGTGAACTTTATCACGGTTACTCCCAATCATACCTAGGATATTTCTTTTCTTAATCCTTTTTTTTCCTGTAAGGTTTCTTAGGTCATCGTCGTCGTTCCTTCTGTATTTTCTAGGTACAGGGTATATCAAAATATCCTTAATTGATTCTATAACAATTCTGTCTATGTACTTTCCGAAACTCCTTACAGTAACTCCTTAAAGATTATTGTTGCCTTATTCAATCCAACTCATATCATCTGGATTCATAATGTCTTTATTAGGGGTAATGCCACCCTTTGTGCATCCCCAGGGTTCATCTTAATTTATGGATATTCTATCCTCAATTCTATTTTAAAAAATACTTACATCCTTTAGTTAATAATCACTTCATAATTCATTAATAAGGGTCTCTTTTCAATCATTCACATCTTGATAATCTATAGGTAGCTTCATGCTAACCTTTTCTTTCAAACGGATGTCAGTCTACATGGCTTTCAAAAGACAACATATATTTGGTAATGGCAGCAAGGATGTTCTGGAAGATATTGGTCGTGTTCAACGTGAATCTCTTAGTACTTATCACTCTTCTTAAAGATACTAAGTTTCAGATAACCTTTATGCATCATACGGCACAATCTTTGACAATCTCCATAAGCCTTTTATTGATCACTTTCCTCAGTCCTACTATGTTCATTGTATTTATAAAATCCCAACATTATGCACCTCAATTCACTATAGTTGGGTTTCTAGCTCCTAAGCTGGTCAATCATATACACCTGAATTACTTCACTTTGTATCGAAAGTTCTCGCGGTTGGCGCTCGGTTAGAAGCACCCCGCTTTGTCCTTACATTGTTGGTCTAGTCACTTTATAATTCTTCACCACATGGCCCCAAATGGCCGCGCTACAGTATGTGAGTTTAGGGTTAGCTAATAGCATTACTTTTCTAACAATTGCCTGGCATAGTGCCTCCTTAGTCCATAGCGAAGATAATTTATCTAGGGTCGGTTACGCTTATCAATATGCTTTTTTCCGCGTACTCTTAAACTTTTTTTTTTGTTTTAGTTCACTGTTTTCCCTTACACAACAAATCTTGGGTGCCAGAGTGGCATAGTCACTCCTCGTTCATCCTTCTTCCTTGATATCGTTTCTGATCTTTTCAAAATTTTACTCCATAAGTCTCAATCGACTTCTCGGTACCGTTTCCGTGCACCTTTCCTTTATTTTTATCTTTTCAACTTCTATTAACAATCCCACGTGCTACATAAGCTTAACACTTTTTGCATAATAACTGTAAGAACCTAGATTTTTGGAGGAATTAAAACTTTTATTATGTAATGGAGTATCAGTGTAATGGTGGTTATAATGAATGATTATGGAATGGATTTGGATTCAATTGCTTATATGCCATGAACCATGCAACTGACTGACAACTTAGATAAGAATAATCTATCTCCCAGGGAAGTAAGATATGGTAATTCCAAGGAGGAAGAATATTCTCATGTCATCCAAATCAATATCTATTATTAGTTCAGTGGTTCCGAGAAAGAGTTAAGGAACGCTCGAGAGGGGACAAGGACATTTTTACAATATATAAGGAATAAAAGAAAATAAATGATGAATAGTGTTTTTGGTGGAAACTAGAATATTATTAGACGATACTATATAGAAGTACCCGGAACGGATTTCTGAGTTCGTATTGATGATCCATGGACAGAATAAGTGTATGTAAATGATATTGAAATTTGAAGAATAGCACTTTTATTTTACCCGAAAATTTCCTAGATACAAAAGGATCAAGGGATATAATATGGATTTAAGGAATTGTGTCACATTAAAGCAATGGAATGCTACTTATAAGTCGTAACGTATTGATTTTATTAACGAGTTACAAAGAGAATCAAATTGGTGGAAAAAGGAGGAATTAAGTGACTTAAGTGCAAGTCAACAAATAAAAGGATGGTTTAGTTGTAATTGTACAAAAAGGGGGATGCATAATGTGGTGATGACACTTGGACAAATGACAATTATACAACACACAAGCAAGATGATGCATCCAATATTTAGATTAATATCAATAATACATGTATTAAGAGATAATAATACAAACTAAAGAAAAGAAAAACAAACACCAATATCTATTTGTCACTCTCGGCCAAGGAAGAAGGAAAAGGGGGGAAGGACTTGCCACCATTTTCTTGCTACAATCTAGAGCTTAAAACAAAGCTTGAGATTAGGAGAAGGTATATTCAAAACCTTAGCATCATTCTTTAAGGTTAGCTTGTTCAAAAGTTTGTTGAAAGTGATGATGAATAGTAACTTACCAATTTTCTTTTCTTTTGATTGTTGTTCTATGACTTCTAAAGGATATTATAAGCAAGGTTCAAGGATTGTAAGAGTATATTAGCCTTATAAAGCTTGAAATAAAGGTATAATACTTGAAACCCTTGATGGATTATGAGAATTGTTTGAGTTTTAGTGCTATTATGTATGTTTAAAGCATGAAAACTATGATTGGGTATTGATAATTGTTAAAGTAGTTTATATGAATGGAAAGGCAGTGCTTGGCCTTAGTTCAAAGGCAAATAACATGTATGTGTGATTTGGAGTGGAAACCATGGTTATTTGAAAGATTTGATTTTGGAAATATCCGATTTACAGCCGTCGTAATGCCGAAATTTCATTAACCTTTAAAATAGACCATACCCGAGACAAATAACCTCTGACCTTAACAAGAACCTGACCTATCCTTGTAGTTCTCGAGTCATAGATCGTTTTGACCATAAGGAAGGTGTGAGAGAAAACCTCATGTCAATTGGATCGTTTTTCAATTTTATAAAAATGTTCGAATCTAAGTTAAGTGCGAACGGATCCTTTAAGAGCGTACTTAGTAATAACATTGGGAAATCACTTAGAAAACGGTCAATAACTCGCGAGGTGTAATCTTTTATAGTAAATGATCGACACTAGAACTTATATGACTTAAGTACCCCAACCATAAGTACCATGCAATGCCTTGATATTGAGCCAGTGTTGATTATAATGATGATAATAAAGAGTTATGTTAGGGGGATGTCCAATGAGTTAACTTGAAAATGAGTTTAATCTAAGTAAAGTATATACTTAGCTTTTCAAAAATGTTAAGTGATTAACCTTGAATAATTTTGGGATTGTTTATAGATCACCGGACTGATCGGAGACACGTTACCCCTACGACCCTTCCAGGCAAGAGTTCTTTTATTTTTACTTTATTAAATTATAAAATTCCAGGAAAATGGTTTAGTTGAAAATGTATATATATATATATATATACATGATTTCATATTATTGTATTGCAACAGACATGTTTCTGATTTCTAAAATTATTCATGATTACAAATAATGCAAGGTACTTTACGGATAAAAAGGGTAATTTGGTAAATGGAATTATGAAAAGGAAATTTTCGGAATAAATGGAAATAGTACTTCGATAATGGGGATTCTATCTTTGGGCTGAGTTCAATGCAGTCCAGCTTGCAATATTTTATTCCGGCCCATGTGTTACCGAGGGGGGATTGTGGAGAACTTTCTTCCAGGGATGATTACCGGAGAGGGTCATTCCTTCTACTAGTAGTAAACAAGAACATGTACATATAGGGCGACTGATCATCGTCTTGTCGTATCTGGCAATGATGAAGATCCCCTAAACTCTTAAATAATTGCTGAAAATTTCATTGCATTAGTATGTTGGAAAAGAATGAAATGGTATGAAATAATGAATGGAATCAAGGAATTAGAAGAGAAACTGATATTATATCTTTATAATGAATAACAAGTAAGTTTATGTTGGTGTATTGCTGCGCAAACAAAATATAGATATTTCTGAAAATGTTTTCCCTACTTTACTTTGTAACTTCATCGTTTATTTTTTTTGTTGAAACAACTTTGTTAAATGAACAACCAACACTTCCAAAGCTTTTATAAATTGTTTTACTTCAAACAGGATTTAAAACTTTATCTTGCTGAGCTATTTTAGCTCACTCTTTCCTATGTTTATATCACAGCTATAGCAGATGTCGCCGATACGTCGCACCACACCCCGGAAGCGGGTAAGGGCGGGGATATATGATAGGGATCTGTCGCCTATTCCTGAGGTATCCTATATATATATTTATCCAGGGTATGAGTAGACGTGTGTAAGTTAATCTAAAGTCTATTGTAATATATTTTGGTTGTTGATATGCTTCCTGCAGAAGTATTTTCAAGAATGCTACTTAAATATTCTGGGTTTGTAATAATAACTTTACTTTAGCTATTTTTAATGATGGATGCTGTTCTCTGAGCATATGACTGGTGTGTGTTGTTATAAGTGTGGGGTCAATAGTGTGTGTATATTATGTCATTAAATTAATTAAGTATCAAGAGTATAGTATGTTTAAATGGAAATTGGACCGTGATGACCTTGATCCCTGACCCCGGATCTAGGGGTGTCACAGAAATGGTATCAGAGCTCAGAGTCATACTGCTCAGGAACAAGAGTGTTAATAAGGTAAAGATATATGAATATATATATATATATATATGATAAAATGCGTGAACTCATATCGAGTTCAAGGTCGGTCTATCGGATATAGTACTGACCCTAAGTAGGGATTTCGATTTTATATATTATTACTAATAAGAGTTATGTTTTATTATAGGAGGAGGAGTGGACTGGTGAAGCGAGTCATGATGGGTGGCGAGGGATTATAGAGGAGGAGGTTGTACAGTTAGAGGAGCGCGGTATTGAGATTCCCTCACATGTTGTAGCAGGTTTGAGGAGGAGTGTCCGGGTCGGACATAGACAACAGTATTTGGAGGCTATGGCAGTAGTGCCATATGTGAGGGGACAGAGACCAGCAGTCGGGTCGGGTGAGGCAGGTCTCTCTAGGGTGAGGCCAGAGATTCCGGAGGAGGACGTTCCACCAGCTAGACGTCCTAGGATTGAGACTGAGGTAAAGGAGCAACCGGTGTTTAGAGATATTCAGATGATTCCTGTTCCACCTGCTCCAGTGCCATCACCGGCACCGAGTCCAGACCCATTGGACGACCCTGAGGAGGAGGTAGACCCTTTGGAGGATTCAGATCCTTCGGAGGATTCGGAGGCAGATACAGTCCCCTTTGATGATCCACCCCCACCTGTAGCTCCACCTTTACCTGTAGAGGCAACCCTACCAGAGGCCCACCCACTAGCAGGAGATGCTATTCATGTTACTCTATTGCTAGATTATCAGCTTTTGGAGGGACAGTTGTCAGAGTCCCGCCGTATGGTGGATATGTTATTGCAAAGGTTGGCTGGACCTACGAGCAGGGCAGCCCAGATTCCAGAGGGGATATATGTAGGGCTGATCAGCGTAGAGATGCGGTCACTTATTCGCATTAGGGAGTTGACGGCAGGGAGAGGGGCACCAGAGTGGAGAGATGAGGTAGACCAGGTTATTACGTCTGCTATGGTTCAGCTGAGGGATATTATCAGAGCAGGATTGCCATGATCTGTAGTTCATAGTTCTCAGTCACTGATCAGACTATAGTCACCTTAGTGGTGTCATTCTGGAGGATTAGTCTAGTATGTTTACTGTATTAATCCTAGTTTGATTAGAGGACTGTTGGTAGTACTTTTGTTGTACCAGAATCAGCATGTATCAGTATCTTTTGATGCTTAAACTGTGTACATTATGAAGCATATATGGTAATGAAAATGTTATGCGCAGGTTGTGATGTATTTATCTTAACCAGTGCAGTTTACTTATATTCTGTTTAAGTCATCTTATACCTTGTTGTTAATTAAAATGGCGGTATATAAATTTGTTAATTAGTGATATATTATGGAATATGGGAATAATGAATATTGTGCCCCAATTTGGGTAATTAATGGAGAATATTGTTATTTACAGTATCATGCCGCCTAGAAGAAATACAAGATCAAATCCAAATGCTGCGGACCAAGGTAGCCATACCGTAGAGAATATTAGACAAAATGAAAGGGCTATTGATGAATCAGATTATGAAGAAGAAGAATATGAATTTGCTGATCAAGAAGGGGACCAGGGAGGAGATCCCTTAAATCAATTTATGGACTTATTGAGGCAGAATTTAGCTATGCATCAGAATCCTCAACCACCACCAGTTCCACCAAATCCTGTAGCCAATTCATTCCGTGCTTTTAAGTCATTGAAACCCCCTGAATTTGAAGGAACTATCGATCCAGTTGCAGCCAGGGCATGGTTGAAAGAAATAGAGAAAGCTTTTGAAATACTGAATGTAGATGAAGGACAGAAAACGATCTTTGCTGCCTATCTCCTAAAAGGAGAAGCTAATTATTGGTGGGAGGCAAAAAGGAACTTAGAAGGAGTAGGAGTAATAACTTGGGAGAGATTTACCAGGATGTTTCTAGATAAGTATTCACCTAAATATCTGGAAAACCAAATGGAGACAAAATTCCTGGAGCTAAAGCAGAATAATCTATCAGTGGCTGAATATGAATCTAAGTTTACGGAACTGTCTAGGTTTGTACCGGAGTTCATAAATTCCGAAGAGAAGTGAGCAAGAAGATTTCAGTTAGGGTTGAAACCATGGATACAGACTCGAGTGGCAGCCTTCGAATTAACTGATTATGCCACGATAGTTCAGAAGGCATCGATAATAGAGGCAGGAAGTGAACAAATGCAAAGAGACCGAGAGAATAGGAAAAGGAAAGTTGAAAGTCAGAAAGGAAGTTCAAGTGGAAGGAATTTTCCTAGCAAATTCAGTAAAGGACAGGGGTCTCAAATCGCAAGGAATCCAAGATTTAGTAGAAGTCAAGGTGAGACAGTCAATCAGGGAAGTAAACCATCGACAACATCCCAGCCTAATCAATCAAGGCCACCTCTACCTGATTGCAATATTTGTGGTAAGAAGCACACAGGCATCAGTAGACTGCCAGGAATAACTTGTTACAAGTGTGGACAGAAAGGGCACTATTCTGACAAATGTCAAGAAACTAACACCAATGCCAAAAAAGACCTCAAATGTTTTCAATGTGGAAAATTAGGACACATGGCTAGAGATTGCCGTTCTGGTGGTTCATCTGCAACAAGGCAAAGTGGTAGTGCTTCGAATAGACCTCCTATTGCCAGAACATTTAATATGACATTGAGGGACGCGGTGAGGCATCCAGATGTGATTGCAGGTACGCTCCAACTCAACTCTTTAAGTGCAAATGTTCTATTCGACTCGGGGGCGACCAAATCTTTTATATCCCAAGACTTTGCTAGTAAACTGAAACTTAAGGCAGAATTATTACAAGAACCCTTACGGGTAGAGATAGCTAATCAGGAAGTCATTCCAGTTAAACAAGTATATCCAAACTGTGACCTAGAATTCGAAGGATGTCAACTTCAAGTAGATTTGATTCCTCTGAAATTAGGAGAGTTTGATGTTATCTTAGGAATGGATTGGTTATCAAAGAATGAAGCTAATATTGACTACAAGGGAAAGAAAGTAAGGATAAGGTTACCTGAAGGTAAAGAGTTGGTGTTCAAAGGGCAAAGACAAAGTAAACAATTTCTGACTAGCATACAAGCTAAAAGATTGACACGCCAAGGATGTGAGTCGTACTTAGCTTATGTGATAGATGCCACTAAGAAAGCACTTGACCTAAGTAGGATTCCTATAGTTATTGAGTTTGCGGATGTATTCCCAGAAGATCTTCCTGGATTGCCACTTGATAGGGAGATAGAGTTTGCTATAGACTTGGTGCCAGGAGCAGCACCAGTTTCAAAAGCCCCGTATAGGCTAGCCCCGATTGAGCTAAAGGAATTAGTCTCCCAATTGCAAGAACTTCTTGATAAGGGCTTTATTCGACCTAGTGTATCTCCGTGGGGAGCACCTATTTTATTTGTTAAGAAGAAGGACGGGAGTATGAGGCTGTGCATAGATTATAGAGAGCTGAACAAGTTGACGATCAAGAATAAATATCCATTACCGAGGATAGATGATTTGTTCGACCAATTGATGGGTGCCGAGTACTTTTAGAAAATAGACTTAAGATCCGGATATCACCAACTAAAGATTAAACCTGAGGATATTCCCAAGACGGCATTCCGCACACGTTATGGGCATTATGAGTTCTTGGTAATGTCTTTCGGCTTAACTAATGCACTAGCAGCTTTCATGGACTTAATGAATAGGATCTTCAAGAAATATCTGGATAAGTTTGTTATAGTCTTCATTGATGATATATTGGTTTATTCAAGGACTCAGAAAGAACATGAGGAGCATTTGAGGATAGTCTTAGAAACCTTGAGGCAAGAGCGGCTGTACGCTAAATTTTTGAAGTGTGAATTCTGGTTGCGAGAAGTCCAGTTTCTAGGACACGTGATAAGTAAGGAAGGAGTATTAGTTGATCCCGCAAAGGTAGAAGCAATTTCAAATTGGGAAAGACCAAAGACTCCAACGGAAGTAAGAAGTTTTGTGGGATTGGCTGGATATTATAGGAGGTTTGTTCAGGATTTTGCCAAGATAGCGGCACCATTAACCCGACTCACTCGTAAAACTGAGAAGTTTGTGTGGACAGATAAGTGTGAGGAGAGTTTCCAGGAGCTAAAGAAAAGATTAATGACAACACCAGTACTAACCTTACCAGATGAAAAAGGGAACTTTGTAATTTTCAGTGATGCATCCCATAAGGGCTTAGGTTGTGTACTTATGCAACACGGCAAGGTGGTTGCATATGCGTCAAGACAATTGAAGGAGTATGAGTTAAAGTACCCTACCCATGTGCTACATAAGCTTAACACTTTTGGCATAATAAATGTAAGAACCTAGATTTTTGGAAGAATTAAAACTTTTATTATGTAATGGAGTATCAGTGTAACGGTGGTTATAATGAATGATTATGGAATGGATTTGGATTCAATTGCTTATATGCCATGAACCATGCAACTGACTGACAACTTAGATAAGAATATTCTATCTCCCAGGGAAGTAAGATATGGTAATTCCAAGGAGGAAGAATATTCTCATGTCATCCAAATCAATATTTATTATTAGTTCAGTGGTTCCGAGAAATAGTTAAGGAACGCTCGAGAGGGGACAAGGACATTTTTACAATATATAAGGACTAAAAGAAAATAAGTGATGAATAGTGTTTTTGGTGGAAACTAGAATATTATTAGACGATACTATATAGAAGTACCCGGAACGGATTTCTGAGTTCGTATTGATGATCCATGGACAGAATAAGTGTATGTAAATGATATTGAAATTTGAAGAATAGCACTTTTATTTTACCCAAAAATTTTCTAGATACAAAAGGATCAAGGGATATAATATGGAGTTAAGGAATTGTGTCACATTAAAGCAATGGAATGCTACTTATAAGTCGTAACGTATTGATTTTATTAACGAGTTACAAAGAGAATCAAATTGGTGGAAAAAGGAGGAATTAAGTGACTTAAGTGCAAGTCAACAAATAAAAGGATGGTTTAGTTGTAATTGTACAAAAAGGGGGATACATAATGTGGTGATGACACTTGGACAAATGACAATTAGACAATATACAAGCAAGATGATGCATCCAATATTTATATTAATATCAATAATACATGTATTAAGAGATAATAATACAAACTAAAGAAAAGAAAAACAAACACCAATATCTCTTTGTCACTCTCGGCCAAGGAAGAAGAAAAAGGGGGGAAGGACTTTCCACCATTTTCTTGCTACAATCTAGAGCTTAAAACAAAGCTTGAGATTAGGAGAAGGTATATTCAAAACCTTAGCATCATTCTTTAAGGTTAGCTTGTTCAAAAGTTTGTTGAAAGTGATGATGAATAGTAACTTACCAATTTTCTTTTCTTTTGATTGTTGTTCTATGACTTCTAAAGGATATTATAAGCAAGGTTCAAGGATTGTAAGAGTATATTAGCCTTATAAAGCTTGAAACAAAGGTATAATACTTGAAACCCTTGATGGATTATGAGAATTGTTTGAGTTTTAATGCTATTATGTATGTTTAAAGCATGAAAACTATGATTAGGTATTGATAATTGTTAAAGTAGTTTATATGAACAGAAAGGCAGTGCTTGGCCTTAGTTCAAAGGCAAATAACATGTATGTGTGATTTGGCGTGGAAACCTTGGTTATTGGAAAGATTTGATTTTGGAAATATCCGATTTACAGCCGTTGTAATGCCGAAATTTCATTAACCTTTAAAACAGAGCATACCTGAGAAATAACCTCTGACATTAACAAGAACCTGACCTATCCTTGTAGTTCTCGAGTCATAGATCGTTTTGGCGAAAGAATCGAAACAAACGGACTTACGGTTTAGGAGTTATGACCGAATTACTAAAAGTGGTTCAAAACCGTAAGTACGAATTCCTAACCGGAATTGAACCCCCTTAATATGAATAATTTGGTTACGAATCATGGTAATTAAATACTAGATACCATAAGGAAGGTGTGATAGAAAACCTCATGTCAATTGGATCGTTTTCCAATTTTATAAAAATGTTCGAATCTAAGTTAAGTGCGAACGGATCCTTTAAGAGCGTACTTAGTAATAACATTGGGTAATCACTTAGAAAATGGTCAATAACTCGCGAGGTGTAATCTTTTATAGTAAACAATCCACACTAGAACTTATATGACTTAAGTACCCCAAGCATAAGTGCCATGCAATGCCTTGATATTGAGCTAGTGTTGATTATAATGATGATAATAAAGAGTTATGTTAGGGGGATGTCCAATGAGTTAACTTGAAAATGAGTTTAACCTAAGTAAAGTATATACTTAGCTTTTCAAAAATGTTAAGTGATTAACCTTGAATAATTTTGGGATTGTTTATAGATCACCGGACTGATCGGAGACACGTTACCCCTACGACCCTTCCAGGCAAGAGTTCTTTTATTTTTACTTTATTAAATTATAAAATTCCAGGAAAATGGTTTAGTTGAAAATGTATATATATATATATACATGATTTCATATTATTGTATTGCAACAGACATGTTTCTGATTTCTAAAATTATTCATGATTACAAATAATGCAAGGTACTTTATGGATAAAAAGGGTAATTTGGTAAATGGAATTATGAAAAGGAAATTTTCGGAATAAATGGAATAAGAACTTCGATAATGGGGATTCTATCTTTGGGCCGAGTTCAATGCAGTCCAGCTTGCAATATTTTATTCCGGCCCATGTGTTGCCGAGGGGGGATTGTGGAGAACTTTCCTCCAGGGATGATTACCGGAGAGGGTCATTCCTTCTACTAGTAGTAAACAGGAACAGGTACGTATAGGGCGACTAATCATCGTCCTATCGTATCTGGCAATGACGAAGATCCCCTAAACTCTTAAATAATTACTGAAAATTTCATTGCATTAGTATGTTGGAAAAGAATGAAATGGTATGAAACAATGAATGGAATCAAGGAATTAGAAGAGAAACTGAAATTATATCTTTATAATGAATAACAAGTAAGTTTATGTTGGTGTATTGCTGCGCAAACAAAATATAGATATTTCTGAAAATGTTTTCCCTACTTTACTTTGTAACTTCATCGTTTATTTTTTTTGTTGAAACAACTTTGTTAAATGAACAACCAACACTTCCAAAGCTTTTATAAATTGTTTTACTTCAAACAGGATTTAAAACTTTATCTTGCTGAGCTATTTTAGCTCACTCTTGCCTATGTTTATATCACAGCTATAGCAGATGCCGCCGATACGTCGCACCACACCCCGGAAGCGGGTAAGGGCGGGGATATATGATAGGGATCTGTCGCCTATTCCTGAGGTAGCCTATATATATCCAGGGTATGAGTAGACGTGTGTAAGTTAATCTAAAGTCTGTTGTAATATATTTTGGTTGTTGATATGCTTCCTGCAGAAGTATTTTCAATAATGCTACTTAAATATTCTGGGTTTGTAATAATAACTTTACTTTAGCAGTTTTTAATGATGGATGCTGTTCTCTGAGCATATGACTGGTGTGTGTCATTATAAGTGTGGGGTCAATAGTGTGTGTATATTATGTCATTAAATTAATTAAGTATCAAGAGCATAGTATGTTTAAATGGAAATTGGACCGTGATGACCTGGATCCCTGACCCTGGATCTAGGGGTGTCACAATAACCTTTCCATTTAAGTCAATCCCGGAACTCCTCAATTCGTTTTGGTCCTTAAGTACATTTCCCCTTTACCGTCCAATCTCAACTTCATCATTTTATTTCTACAATCAATCGCAGTAATCAGGGTTTGTCCACCAACCCATATAGCGGATACCTTACCCAATCCATGGGGTTAGCCCCAGTCTCCACTCTCTTTAGTGACTTTCTCTGATAATCAGAAAGACAAGGTTTGCCAAAGTTTGTTGAATTTCTTTCCAGAATCAGGAAAATCTTGGTTAATGTATCCACCCACTAGTAACAATTAAGAAGATCAATTTCGAAACCTAAAGATCAGTTCTATGAACATCCAAGCAGGTAGAATCGTAAGAATTATAATAATGGAATGTTTGACATAAGGTTGGAAGTTTAACCACTGAAAGGGAACCAAATATACACATCCCATACAAGGGAAAAATCAAAAGTTTCAACTGAAACATGCCACATCTTCCTGATGTATATACGTCCTAATAGTTGATACTACCAAATGTTAGTCTACCTAACCACCAGTCTCAGAAGGACCACTACCGTCGGAGTTAGTCGTTCCACAAAAAATTGGCACTACCAGGGCCATCCGATCCTGGTGAACCGTGCTGTCCGAATACATCCGCAATTACTCTACCATGCTGCATAAGCACA
The DNA here is from genome assembly GCA_036435485.1 of Saposhnikovia divaricata. Taxonomy (NCBI): domain Eukaryota; kingdom Viridiplantae; phylum Streptophyta; class Magnoliopsida; order Apiales; family Apiaceae; genus Saposhnikovia; species Saposhnikovia divaricata. The sequence continues at coordinate 173,234,990 of CM071600.1, forward strand.
CCACTTAAACCTATATGAGGTGCGTCATAATATATCACAAAGTCTTCCTTCTTCCATTAGGCAATGCCAACGCTGGGTCACCTCCAATTTCTTCTTTAGCTCCAGGAAGATTTTCTCACATTTTCTCGTTCATTCAAACTTCTTTAGTCCTTTGTTGGTGTGGTTGGCCTTTCTCCATTGAAACTGCCTTTAACTCGGCGGGGTCAACCAACACTACTTACTATTGATCGCATGTCCTAATAACTGAACTTCACTTTTCCAGGATTCATACTTCGAGAACTTGGTAGACAATCGCTCTTTTAGGTTTTACCTTTAAAACATTTTTCATTACCTCTTAACCACTGATCATATTACTTGATCCATTTATGATTCAGCGTCAGAGTAAACTTAATGTAACTACTATAATCCATTCAAGGAAAAGAAAGAATTTAATATTCCTCAAAATCACACGCATCTAATGTTTCTGGTTCATCACTTCACTGAGTTTGAATAACCCTATACTTAATCCTTGACAGTAGTCTTATTACGAGTTTATCATAGACCCACTGGTCTTTTCCACTTGTAGGTTCTGAGATCATCGTCTCGCTTACTACTTCTATCACATTGTCCAATCATGCCATCACTTCCCAATTTGACTTAATCAATTATAACCTATGAAATCTGCCTTTTCCTGGCGAATTACCATTGACAATATTCACAATAATCCATTTATCAAATGATATGACACTTGCTGCCTCTATCTCAACTGCTCCCGGAGACTCTGCTCCTCGTTCTATGTCGATGTCTTTGATAATCATGCCTCATTGTAACTCTTTTCTCATTAATCTGAAAGTTTCTAAGGATTATTATCTATCCCCATATAAGATCTCAAGTAATTCTTCCAGTCCGTCTTACTTGCTGGTACTACATCCGGTAGTTCGGCTATAAATCCAATATCGCATCTTTAGTTCTCTTAATGATATCTCAGTTCTTTATGATCACTTCTCCGAGCACTATACCTTAACTCTTACAGTCTCTCTGGCTGCAACCCTCATTTCCCCAAGGGTAAACTCTTTATCCTTAACAGGATTTGCCTTCTTAGCTGGAACCTCCTTCGGGTCCTCAGTAGGGTACTCTATCGAGTCTTCAAGCCGATCGTCAACATATAATAAAGCATCCTCGTGCTGCTGCTTGTAAGCCTCAAGGTTCGTCGCCTTACTCGTCGATACGATATCGAGCTAAGTTACTATCATGATATTTAAGAGTTCCCATAAGGGTTTTATATGTCAGTAATACATTAAGTAGTCCGACTATGAACTTGGCAAGAGTTCTTATTATCTTAGTGAATTTATTGTTATAACGTCGCCTCATCTCTGGGATATATAAATCTCGCTCTGATACCATTTCTGTAACAGCCCCAGATCCAGGGTCGGGGATCCGGTCGTCACGGTCTTAATTTCTATCCACAACATCAACATAAATTAACTTACAACCTTGTGACCCAAAACAACAACATAAAACACACCAGTTATAGTCCCAGAGATGAAATCAGAGTAACCAACAAATATTATTAATCACAAGTTTTGAGTTCTCACAACACAAAGGAATTACGATTTAATTGTTACATACTCTTTGCCATCGATTTACGTAGGTCATACATATAATAAGTCTGATGAATCAAAAGTTAACAGTCTAGCCTACAGGTTGCTCCTACCTCAGCAATGCCGACCATGACATCAGTGGGCAACCCTATGACTACTGTCCCTGCTTGCACCGAGTGTGACTTGTGCTGGCCATCAGATCTAGCTGTTGTTGTGATATAATATATAAAGCAAGGGTGAGCAATAGCCCACCAAAATAATATGTAACTTGAACAATAATATATAACAGAACAGCAAAGATATATATAACAATTTCAAGAAAAATATTTGAACCCATATGCCATGCATTAACGAACATAGAGCCAGTATAATATAAAGGATGAAGTAACAAGGTAACTCGAATTATATCTTTCGTAAGAATATCTGCTATGCAAAGATAAGTGCCAGAAATCATCACTTTTTCTTAAAAAGGAAATTGCAGGAAAAATATGCAATTCCAGTTTTGAACAATTTTTAGTCCTGCCAACGCTGATAACACTGATTCTGGATAGTGAACCAATACTGGAGTATGTCGCGCCAGATGACACCGCCTTACGATGATCAGTGCAGGTTGTGCATCTCAAGATTTGTTTTACTACCGGTAGAAGGAAGAAGATTTCTCAAGCAAGGTTCCCTTATTATTTGAAAGATATATTCGAATGAAGAATGAAATTTTGAGAACCTTTCTTGATATAATAATAATAATAATAATAACAATAATAACAATAATAATAATAATAATAATAATAATAATAATAATAATAATAATAATAATAATAATAATAATAATAATAATAATAATAATAATAATAAGGCTTAGAATAGTTTACATAATATCTGAAGATCGAAGATAATATTTGAATGAAGTAATCTATACTATTATATAAATTCCGAAACATTAAAAGTTTTGTTAGTCGGTCGGTCGGTCGGTCAGTCGGTCGGTCGATCGGTACTGTTGATTTTAAAGCTTAGTTAGCAAGAATTCAATGGATACTCAAAGAATATTTATTAAGTCATAATTATTGAAAGAATATTGCTCAGAATGATCCTTGAATAAACATTCATAATAATATTCACTGAACGAATAATGAATATTCAAAGAATAATAATGCTTGTGGGAGAAATAATTATCAAAGGGATATTTAGAGATAATATTTATTGAATAAACAGAAGTCCAAAAGAATGTTCGAGATGGTATTTATTAGATAAATAATGATTAATTGAATATTCGAAATTAATAATAAATAATTCGAATGAAGGTTCGAAATAATATTCTGTAAATAAATCAACTCTAGATGAATATTAAAGATAATATTCATCACATAAATAAAGGTCGAATGAATATTCGAAATAATATTCACTAAGTAAATAATCTCGAATGAATATTCAAAATAATGTTCCTTAAATAAATAAAGCTCCAATGAATATTCAAAGTAATATTCATTAAATAAATAAACTCAATTGAATATTCCAAATAATATTCAATAAATAAGTAATGGAAAATATCTACTTAAATATTTTCCTTCGAAAATAACCATGATATATCAAGAAATACCGACTCCCGGTTTACATTCGAAAAATGAGATTCGTATGCCCTTCGCTAAGGGTCTTAGTAATATCCGGCTTATAATCGATATATTATTTATCTATCTTATAAGCCAACATTAAATCAGGAACAAGTATAACAATATAACTTGAAAGTAGGCATGCATGCTATGGCATATGTATAACAGAAAGCATATATATATATATTCACAATAACAGCCTTTAAAAAGGATTTGAAACTTGCCTGGTAATCCTGTAGGGGTCGTGTGCCTCGGGTCAATCCGGTGATCTATAAAGAGTCACAATATCCAAGGTTAAACACTTAATAATTTTAAAGGCTAAGTACAAACTTAACTTAAGTCGAAACACGTTTTCGAGTTTTCTCGCTATGCACCTTCTAGTGTAACTTTTATTAACTTTGTTAGGATCCGACATCCGCTCGTTATTACGGCTCGTCATTACTCTTACCCTTGGTATATACTTAAGTCATATAAGTTCTAGGGTCGATCGTTTACGAACCAAGATTTTATCTCGAGTTTTATCGTCCATTTTCTAAGTGGTTTTCCAAAGTTAAACCAAGTATTCGTTTTAAGGGTTCGTTCGCACTTAACCTCGATTCGAACATTTTTCTAAAATTGTAAAAAAACGATCCATTTGACATGTGGTTTCCTCTCACACCTTTCTTATGACCCATAGTATTTAATTACCAAGATTCGCCACTGACTTAACTTCGTTAAGGGGTTTCAATTTCAATTACGAACTCGCATTTACGGTTTCGAACTACTTTTAGTAAATCGGCCATAATTCCTAAACCGTAAGTCCGTTTGTTTTGATTCTTTTGCCAAAACGATCTATGACTCGGGATCTACAAGGGTATGTCATGTACTTATCAAGACCAGTGATTTAATGCTACTGTGATGCACGAATTCTAAGGGTTATCGAAATTTCGGCATTACGACGGCTATAAACCAAACGTTTCCAAATTTATTTTCAACACAACCAAGCCACACCGGGCATCCATACATCTTATACACATGTTATACATCTCAACAAGTCCAGGAATATTACTCTTCACCATCATAATCATCATATGGTTAAACCAACTACAAGATCATGCTAATGATAACACTAATATCATAACTATGCTAAACTCTACCAAAAACATACATAATCTTAAAATAAGATCTAGGGTTCTTAAGGATTATACCTTCCTTGTAGAGACCTTACTAAGCCTTCATTAATCCTTGTACAACCTTAACCAAGCTTAATCTAACAAGAAACATCAAGAATATGTTTAGAGATTTTCGGAGTTTCTATAACCCAGCTGAAAGATCATGAAAAACGAGGGCCTTACCGAACTTTTCTGAATGAGGCTTCTAAAGGAGAGTTGTATAGCATCTAACCAGCTTTCCAACAAGCTAAAGAACACCAAATTTCATTGAGTGATAAAGGAGTTATGGCCGTTTGAAAATCATCACAGAAACTGTCAAACAATCTGGAGAGTTTGGTTTCTTCTCTTGGGGAGGAGATTTGACTAGGCTACGCTCATTAGAATGCCATGAAATTTTGAGCGAATATTGACCATGGAGTGGAGAGTCTGTGGTCAAAATTTGGTGATTTTATCATGGATAGAAATGGAGATATGAATTTTCTTCTTTGAGGTGTTCTTGCTGGCAGTTTGAGAGAATGAGAGAAAATGGAGTTTGCTTGGTTGTTTTGCTAGGTTCTCATCCAAATGAATTATTTACTAGTATGTTTAGATAATATCTAAGTTATAAAGTAGCTTTAATAAAGCTAATAGGTCATGGATGATGAAATCAAGGGCATGTGTTGATATTTTGTGGGATGGTGTGTGTTGTAAGCTAAGTTGCTTGGTTAGTTTCTAAGTATGCTAGTTAGCTTGTGACTAGCTTGGTTACATGCCTTTATCCACTTGCATATGCATGTATCTTGATCCCCTGCTTGTTTCTTTGTCCGGTTATTGCTTAGTTTACTAATCGTTCGGAGGAATATCTTAAGGATTCCTAGTTAGGGTTTTACCGGAAACCTCCTTAATATTTATATAACTATTCTTAATCCTCCTCTATAATATTTGATTCCATCTTTCCCAAATCTTTTTAAATAAATCCTTGAATCATTCTGTATCTGGGGAAATCTCGGAGAAAATAAAAGTGTTGTTTTTCCCCCTGGATCATTAACTCAGAATTTCGTTCTGGGTACTTTTATATAGCGTCGTCTAATAATATTCCTAATTCCACTAAAAACATTATTCACCCCTTTTTCTTTACTTATTCTTTTAGGGTTATACAAATGTCCTTGTTCTCTTTCGAGCGTTCCTTAACCCTTTTTCGGAACCACTGGACTAGTAACAGACATCGATTTGGATGACACAAGAATAACCTTTTCCTTTGGATTTAATAAATCTTAATTTCCTAGGAGATAGATAATTCTTATCTAAGTTGGAAACCTATTATATTCTTTGTGGAATATAAACATTGGAACCCATATCCATTAAATATTCATTCATCGGAACCACTGTCACACTTATATTCCATTACATAATAAAAGTTTTAATTCCTACCAAAAATCAGGGTTCTTACAGTCTCCCCTCCTTAAAAGGATTCCGTCCCAGAATCAGGTAGGAAGCAAAGAGTCGTTTGTCTATCGTTTCACTTTTCAGCTTCTCGGTCAATTCTTAATCATTCAAATCCTTTTTTTTACAGCACATCTCACCAGTGCTACAATACTCCCTTTATCCTTTTATTCAACTTTGCTTCTTTTCGTACAACACACTATCCGGGTTATGCTCTTACTCAGTCATATTCTATTATCCTTATTGGTATCTGCAGTGACTTTGGTATCACTATCGCGCTGCGAATTTGGAGATAACCTCACTCGCACTATGCATGTCCTGATCGCTTTAATCTTCACAATCTCGGTCCATTCAGAGAAGTGGAAAGATTTATTGAGAGATCATTATGATCAATGAACATTTGTTATATTGCATAGTTAGTACAGAAGGGGGCCATCCTTTATTACTTGACAAGCAATTAAACAAGTTAGGGTATTCCACACAGACTTCTATCACACAGACAGATAGTCACGTAGCAGTACCTCCCATCCTTAAAGGGTTGTCCTTCTCAGTTCAAAAAGAAGATGAATAAGAGAGAAAAAAGAAAAGAATTTCAAAGGATTATAGAAAGTTTTCATGATTGCAAAACATCATACTTAGAATTTACCTCTGAACTATAGAGGTTCATTTAGAGAAGAAAAATAATCGTGTTCGTATCAAATACTACTTTATCGTAATCTCACGTGTCAACATGTCCTCACTGCTCCGTCCATCATTCTATGGACCTATACTCTTGTTCAATCTTAGCAACACTCGCTTTTGGAAATCCTTCAACTCTCAGGTTAAATCTTAGATTTCTCGCTTGACATCATTGTTACTGATATTCCATACCATGCTACTAGCTCTTTCATATTCATAATACTAACACTATCAGAAGGTCATCCCGAGGGTTTGCTAGAAAGCCCATTCGTCAATCCATTCATAACATTCCTTGCTTCACATTCCATAGTTGCTTTCCCAGTCTTTTCTTTATCAATCACATCCTTCTTATTATCTGATTCTTATTCACTTCTGTTATTTACCTCCACTTGTTCTTTTTTATCCGTGATTTTTCACAGGTTGTTCTTCGTAAGTCAGACCAGGTCGTATATCTACCTGCTCGTACCCTTATCATCTGTCGAGCATCTGCATTTTACTGGTGTAGCCTTGCCACATGAAACACGTTACGACCATGCTATAAGTTTTGGGGGTAAAGCTTGCTCGAATGCCACCTCCCGAACACCTTTAAATTCTCAGATGACCCAATAAATCTCGGGATCAACTGCCCTTCTCTCCAAGTCTGATTAATTCTTTCTACGAGAATACCTTTAGCATCATGAATCTCCAACCTCGCATTCTTTATCTTGTTTGCGCAGAAATACACTAGCATAAACTTGCTTGTAAGTATGCTAGTTAGCTTGTGACTAGCTTGATTACTTGCCTTTATCCACTTGCACATGCATGTATCTTGATCCCCTGCTTGTTTCTTTGTCCGGTTATTGCTTAATTCACTAATCGTTCGGAGGAATATCTCAAGGATTCCTAGTTAGGGTTTACCGGAAACCTCCTTAATATTTATATAACTATTCTTAATCCTCCTCTATAATCTTTGATTCCATCTTTCTCAAATCTTTTTAAATAAATCCTTGAATCATTCCATATCTGGGGAAATCTCGAAGAAAATAAAAGTGCTATTTTTCCGAATCCGATAACTTTTACATACACTCTTTTCCCCCTGGATCATTAATACGAACACAGAATTTCGTTCCGGGTACTTCTATATAGCGTCGTCTAATAATATTCCTAATTCCACTAAAAACATTATTCATCCCTTTTTCTTTACTTATTCTCTTAGGGTTATACAAATGTTCTTGTTCCATTTCGAGCGTTCCTTAACCCTTTTTCGGAACCACTGGACTAATAACAGATATCGATTTGGATGACACAAGAATAACCTTTTCCTTTGGAATTACCAAATCTTAATTTCCTAGGAGATAGATAATTCTTATCTAAGTTGGCAACCTATTACATTCTTTGTGGAATATAAACATTGGAACCCATATCCATTAAATATCCATTCATCGGAACCACTGTCACACTTATATTCCATTACATAATAAAAAGTTTTAATTCCTACCAAAAATCAGGGTTCTTACAAGGAACCTCATTCCTCAGCTTTTATTTCTCCTTCATGTGGAGCCTCGACTGGCACATGAAGAAGAAGGAACCTTGTTCCTTAGATTTTGTCTTTCCTTCATGTTGAGCCTCGAATGGCACATGAAGAAGAAGAAAGCTTGTTCCTTAGACTTTTTGATCTACTTGTATGTGGAACCTAGATCGGCACAGAAAGAAGAAGGAATCTTTTTCCTTAGAGTTGATTTAATTTTAAAGCCTCAGGCAGCTTCCTGAGAAAGATGATTTTTTAAAACCTCAGGCAGCTTCCTGAGCAAGATGATTTTTAAGCCTCAGGTTGCTTCCTGAGCAAGATGATTTTAAGCCTCAGACAGCTTCCTGAGCAAGATGATTTTTAAAGCCTCAGGCAGCTTCCTGAGCAAGATGATTTTAAGCCTTAGGCAGCTTCCTGAGCAAGATGATTTAAAGCCTCAGGCAGCTTCCTGAGCAAGATGATTTTTAAGCCTCAGGCAGCTTCCTGAGCAAGTTGATTTGATTTAAAGCCTCAGATTCCTTGAGCACTTGATTAATAAGCCCTGTTGACAGGCACCTAAAGCCCTGATAAAAGGCATCTTAAAGGAACCTGTATGGAGCCCAGACAGGCATACAGGAACCTGAGACTATATGTCTCACTCCTCCGTGGAGCCTCCACTGGCACGAGAGGAAGTGGGAACTTGTGTGAAGCCTAGACCGGCACACTTGTTCTTAAAGAGAAGCCTAATAAGCTCTCCCTCATGTAGAGCCTCCACTGGCACATGGGAAGAAGGGACTCAATTCCTTAGACTCCTTCATAAGATGTCCAACATGACACATGAAGAAGAAGGAAATGGTATGGAGCCTAGACAGGCGTATCACTCCTTAAGGGGGCTATAAGCTTCCCCTTTATACAGAGCCAATACAGTGCATAAAGAAGAGGAATCTGTGTGGATTCGCCTCTAGGCAAGAGGGACCAACATGGAACCCAGATTGGCATGTTGGAACCTAGATTTATTATGATTGGAAACCCAGATGGTGACCTTTCCTAGAGTCGGCCTGTACTTAACAGGATTAGTTCTACTAACCTTAACTGGTTTCTATTTCTATGTTTCTTGTTTTCATTTTGCAGGATTAACATGGTCATTTGGATAACCTGTTAAAGAAAGGGAGGAACCTGGGAAGTCCTAAGTTTGTTGAAAGATAACGATGAAGATGTCTAAGTAATAAGGAGGTATAAGATAAAGCTTGTTGCTGAGGTTTGAAAGTTTCGAGTAGAGTAAGCAGCGGAGGTTCATGGGAAGCTACCTGGTGGGATCATAAGGTTCCAGGACATTTCATTGTGCAGAGTAAACAAGATTCCTAGGAAGCTATCTAGATGATTCAAGAGGTTCCAGGGCTGTTTCATCCTACGAATAATGGAGGTTCTTGGGGGTTATAATCGAGCTACCATGGTATTCAATCAAAGCAGTTGATGAGAGATCAGTTCATACAAATCAGTTTGGAAGAGGAAAGAAGTATTTCTTGAACAATCAGAGAGAATTTATGACGAGTTTCGCAGTCTAGTGATGATGATCTACTAGAAGACAGCTTCAGGTCAGTTTTCAGGTCAGTTTTCAGCAGGATCCTTTGATTTTTTATTTGAGGATTTAATTTGGAATATACATACAGAAGTGTAGTGTATCTTGTTTTTTACGCCAAGTTAGCTCATGTAAGCTTTGATGCACGATGTGAAAGTTATGTATTTTTCCCAAAAGGAGTAAATAAAGGTTGAACCTCCTGATTGGAAGCTGTTGAGGTGCCACTCGCTTTTCAAGACTTCTAGATATATAGAAGACGTGTGAAGATATTGAAGACAAAGATCACGCAGGAAGATACGAGAGTAAGAAGAAGTATGATAACATCCTGGAAACCTCAGAAGTGTCCGTGGAAAGATTTTGCAAAGTTATTAGAAGAATGTACAAAGATTGACTAGTAGTTGAAGAATGAAGACTTGACAGAAGAATGATTTTCGAAGAAAAAGAAGAGAACTGGTTCCTCGTCAAGAAGGGAGTTGATCAAGATTATGTTTACTAAAACATTATGTGTCCTGTTTCTTACACCGAGTTAGCTCATGTAAGCTTGGATACATGTTGTTAACTAATACATTTTAAGAGAAGTGATTTAGCATTGGACCCCATATCAGATAGTTGAATAGGTTCCTCTCGCATTGCATGACTTCAAGGAACCGGGTAGTAGTTGTTGTGCCCAAAATCTCCATGGGCTAGATTTAGGCCCATTAAGCTATATAGTCCAATCCATACGAGCCAGACGATAGATCCAGTATAAGATATGAGGACCATACATGAAGAAATGAGCAATCGTTGAAAAGACAATCAAGAAGCTATAAGTATCATGAAGTTCCTGATGAACCGGAAGCTGAGCAGATTACGAATGAACCAGGTTCCTCCCTGCAGAAGAGTTCAAGATAGCCTAGCAGCAGTAATGAAGACAGCAAGGAGCATATGGGAACCATAAAAAGGCTCCCCAAACTAATATATTTGTTCTTTGTGCAGGTACAGTTTTTTGTAGAGAGGTTCCTGAGAAACAGGTTCCCAGACAGAGGTTCCTGAGAAACAGGTTCCGAGATATAGGTTCTTGAGAAATAGGTTCCTGAGCACCAGGTTCCTGAGATATAGGTTCCCGAGCACCAGGTTCCGAGACATAGGTTCCTGAGACATAGGTTCCTGAGCACCAGGTTCCTAAACGTAGCCAGCCAGATAGAGGCAGATTTATTATTGAAGAGTACTCCTAGGACGCAGCTGATTCTAGATTACCTTTAATAGACAGACATATTATAGTGGAGTACGAACTCGAGTTCTACTCTACTTAGATAACCTATTCGTGCTTGGCCCTAAAGGAAACTAAGTCCAACTCGAACTCGATTTAGTCATACAACTGGTCAATCAGAATTAGCATAGACTTAGAACTACGTGAGCTTGATCCCTATATATACAAGGGTACGTAGGTACCTTGGGAGAACGGCCACAGATCTCGCTAATGGAACCTGCGATGACTCTCGTAACCTCTCAAGCTCAGCTCACCCCCACCATAAAATCACACCCAAATCACCGAAAACAGCCACTTACATGAAATATTCTTGTAAATTCCAGTGGACCTCCGAAAATCACATTGATTACGAAAATCCTCCATCAACAGCAGGTTATCACCAATTAAGGTTACATCCTGATCATGTTTTTAAAACAACTTTTAAAACACACACAGGTCATTATGAATTTCTTATTATGACTTTTGGTCTTACTAATGCACCTGCTTCCTTTCAAAGTTGGATGAATACTGTGTTTAGACCTTTGCTTAGGAAGTGTGTTTTAGTATTCTTTGATGATATTTTGGTATATAGTAAGAATCTGGATGATCATTGGTTACATTTGAATAAAGTTTTTTAGGTAATGCATCAAAATGATATGCACATCAAACCTAGCAAGTGCTTCTTTGCTATTGACAAGATTGAGTACTTATGGCACTTTATATCAGCAAATGGAGTGGAAACTGATCCTCAAAAATTATCTGCAATTAGTAGCTGGCAAGTGCCTAGTACAGTAAGGAATTAAGAGGGTTTTTAGGGCTGGGAGGATATTATAGAAAATTTGTTAGGGATATGCTTTGATCAGTAAACCTCTAACTGATTTGATGAAGACAGGGGCTTTTACTTGGAATTCTGTCGCTCAAGAGGCTTTTAAGAAACTTAAAATAGCTCTTACTACTGCTCCTCTATTGGCTGTGCCTAATTTTGATGAACCTTTTGAGGTTGAAACTGATGCTTCAAAATATGGAATTGGTGCTGTTTTGATGCAAAGGGTCATCCCTTAGCATTTATTAGCAGACCTTTAGGCCCTAAATGGCAGAAATTGTCTGTTTATGAGAAGGAATTACTTGCAATTTTGTTTTCTGTGCATAAATGGGAACAGTACTTGTCCAGTGGCCATTTTATAATCAAGAATGACCAGAAAAGCCTTAAATGGTTGTTACAACAGAAGGTATCTACTCCTTTTCAACAGTTTTGGTTGTCAAAGTTACTTGGTTTTGACTATGAAATACAATATAAGAGTGGAAAAGAGAATATAGCAGTAGATGCTTTATATAGAGCAAAGGGACCTATGATCATATGTTTGGCCATTTTTGTAGTCTCTTCTAATTTGCTAGACTTAGTCAAGCAGAGTTATGAAGGTGATATTTTTTATGAAGAATTAATTGCCAAACTCCAAGCTGGACAACTTGTACATTCTTATTCTTATCATGAGGGTTTGTTAAAAAAGAAGAATAAGATAGTCATTTGGAACAAGAATGATCTGAAGAACAAGATCATAGTGTAAACTAAATGGCTGGCCAAGATCTAAAGTCAGTGATAGAGATAGTGTTTTTCTGAGTACCTTTTGGCAAGGTCTATTTTCTATTCATGGGACTGAATTTTTGTTGTCATCGACATACCATCCTGCTACTGATGGCCAGACTGAGGTGGTGAATAGGTGTTTGGAGGATTACTTAAGATGCATGTGTATTAATCATGAGAAAGAATTGAGTTCTTGGTTACCTTTATCTGAGTGGTGGTATAACACACATTTTCACACTGCCACTCAAACTACTCCTTATGAGATTGTCTATGGTCAACCACCTCCTTTGTATCTTCCTTATTTATCAGGAGAAGTGGCTAATGCTGAGGTTGATAGGAGTTTACAGAGAAGGGAAGAAGCCTTGGCTGATATTAAAACTCAACTTACCAGGGCTCAGTGTAGAATGAAGGTTCAAGCTGACAAACATAGATCTGATAGAAGTTTCAGGTTTCTGATTGGGTGTGGTTAAAATTGCAGCCATATAAACAGCAATCTTTACAAGTTTGGAATAATCAGAAGCTTGCTCCTAAATTCTATGGTTCTTTTCAGATTATTGCAGTTGTGGGAAAGGTAGCTTACAAATTGAGGTTACCAAGTTCTGCAAACATTCATGATGTGTTTCATGTTTCACAGTTGAAAACATTCCATGGTTCTGTTCCTTTGACTGTTACTCTACCTACTTCAATGAAAAATACTATGACTTTGAAAACTCCTCAAACTATCCTTGCTGGAAGAGTTCAGAAGGTTCATAATGCTGTTCAAGTTCAGTTCTTGGTTCAGTGGGCAGGATTTCCAGAATCAGAGGCTACTTGGGAATCAGCTTTGGATTTTACTCAACAATTTCCTGAATTTTACATTCATTCTTTGATTCTACAGCCTTGAGGACAAGTCTTATTGGAAGGAGGGAGATATGTTTTAGGGAACTAATTCAAGTCAAATAGGGAATTAGTTGATAAATAAAATAAATAATAGTCAAATAGGCTTTGGCGGGAAAATCAGTTATTGTTATAGTTGTATAAAAATTGAACGATTGTATGATCTTTCACTCATGAAATAAAATAACAGAATTTCTCATCTCTCTCTCTCTCTTTCTCTCTCTCTCTCTCTCTCTCTCTCTCTCTCTCTCTCTCTCTCTCTCTTTCTCAATTTCTCTTCTGTATCTTTTATTCTCATATCTTCTTTAGCATCTCATTTAGTTCTTGAATTGTGAATCTTGATAAAGGTTTGATTAACCTTTAACATTCATGATGATCAATAAATTATAGTTGGAGTGTTATCTGGTCATCTTTGTTTTGCAGTCTCCTGCTTTTCTTGTGTCAGTTTGTAGTACATAAAGATTCATTAAAAATATCTATATTGGCTCTGTGATTTTATTTCTTTGGTATAGGTGTTACATTTGAAAGGTATCACCTATATCAGACACTTTCTGGATGTGACTTGCACCTAGGGATGGGCATTCATCCCGGCCCGCTCGATCCCGATCCGATCCCCGCACCGAACGGGGCGGGGATTCGGGGATTTTTTCGGGTACGGGCCGGGGAGCGGGGACAATTTTCAAAAAAAATCGGGGAGCGGGCCGGGGCCGGGTTTTTATATTTGGATGGGTGCAAGTTGCACCCATCCAAATATCACAAAACATGACAGTATCCCAAACAAAGACACATGAAAAACTACAATGTTAACCTTCATTCCAACTTTGTTGATATTTGATTTAGTTTACTTGTGTCCAAATGTAGCTTTCTTCTTGTATAGAGAAGAGCCACTATAAGTTGTCTTTTTCCAAGGCATGAGGGAGATCTCTGACTCTGAGTATGTATCTAGATTGTAAGGAGCCCCTGGGAGATAGTTATACACAACAAGTGGAGTTCTGACTATATGAATTCCATCATACCAGAAAATAGCACCTGACATGATTGGCTGTTGGGAGATCTGTGGTCCAGTGACCATTACGGTGAATGATTTTGTCTCCCCCACTTCAGCAAATGACAGGACAGAAGGTTCGACAGTGACATTGATGCTACTGGGTGAATAAATGCTACCACCAGGTGCAACGACAGCAGCCATATAGGTTGAGTTTGCCGCCCCTACATTAGTCACTGTCCTAGTGAATACACCCTGAATCGAATCGCCATCTAGCACATATAGGGAAAACGATGGGTAATTGAGATCCCATCCTCTTCCTGGTGCTGTGCTATTACAAACACTAGTATCTCCGCTGAGAAGTTGCAAAGTGGTTGTGTTGTAGCCTTGCTTGCATAGGAAGTTAATATAATCTGCCTCGGATGCATCAAAAACAAGTCCTGGTTCCACTGCCGCAACTGGGTTAATCTGACCAGATCCATATGCGAATTCTTGGTCTTCCAGCTTCCTTGGGTCCATAACAGTAGCTGATTGTATAATACATTAATTTGTGCTAAAAAATTATTCAGGGTGGGTAATGGTTAATTCACATGTAGGGACTAACTTTGTTTGTAAGTCTTACCTGTTGTCATAAGGGCAGATTTAATAGCAGCAGGAGACCAGTCTGGATGGACAGCCTTGACATGAGCTGCAGCACCAGCAGCATGCGGGCAAGACATGGATGTGCCAGAAATTATATTATAATTGACACTCCTGGTATCAGCATAGTAGATTGAGGGAGGTGCCACCGGAGACCATGCAGCAAGAATGTCCACACCAGGAGCAGTGAGATCAGGCTGGTCGTAGAGTAAGATAAACAGTTAAAAAAGACAATGACAAGTTTACAAATCACTAAATTACAAGACGAAATCACATTACCTTCAGAATGTCTGGGCTAATTGGGCTGGGTCCTCTAGAAGAGAAAGAAACAACAATAGGAGCCATGACATCATCTGGAGTCTCTGCGACCAAAATTGTTGCAATTGGGGCCCTGAAATGGTTGGTTTATATTAGTCAAAATGTAAATCCACCAGTTTTGTAACGAATTATCTTTGGTGAATATAGAAAATATGTACTCAGTTGTTCTGATGTAATCTAGAACTTTGATGCCATCTTCTGTGCTGATTACAGTTGCTGGTAATGGGTAATTGAAGGCGAAATCACTGTAAGATGAATCAGCCATGATAGTTCCCACACCATTGGCTAACAGAATGCCAGAACCATCCCCGATGGTTTCACAAAATACCATACTTCCTTCAACGATCTCTGAATTCATGGCACCCTCAAAGCAGCGACTTGAGATTAATGTATTTGAACCAACTGTATAGTTTACGGCATCTCCTCCCCAAATTAGTGGGTATGTGGTCCCATTGAGATCAAAACTGTTGATGGAGAGTCCCTGCATTTGTTGGAATGAATTATATGAGAAAATTTTGCTTAAAATCAGTTTGATATTACTAAAGTTGATGCGTTCAACGTACCTGGAAAACTTGTCCATTGCCAAGCACTGCCTTTGCTACAAATTTTCTATCAATGGTGCTGGCAGCAACAGTCAGAGTCCAGGGTGCAAAGTTAGCGACTGAAACTGGAAAAGGACCCGAATTTCCTGCTGAGTTTGAGGTCAGAATTCCATTTTTCATGGCGTGGAAAGATCCAATGGCAATTGGGTCCTCAAAGTAATCAGTTGGGAAGTCTGATCCTAGTGAAACCGATATAATATCAACACCATCTGCTATGGCATCATCAAATGCTTTAAGGATATCTGCTGAAGAGCATCCAAAAGACCAGCAAACTTTATACATAGCGATTCTTGCACCAGGTGCTCCTCCTCTTGCAGTCCCTTCAGCTAAGCCAAGGTAACTCGCTCCTTCCACCTCACCTCCTGCAGCTGTTGAAGAAGTATGTGTTCCGTGTCCTTCTGCATCTCTTGGGGATCTGAAGTCTGTAACATCATAGAAATTCTCGCTGTTATAGTAGCGAGCTCCTATGATCTTGCTGCAATGTCACATATTGTCAAAGTTTAATTCAGTTTCATGCAAGAACCCTTGATAAGAACTAGTTTTAATCCCTTGTTAGTCGGAAAATATTAACACGTGATCCTTACTTGCTACAATTAAAATTGGGACCCTGACATGTTCCTTTCCATTTAGAAGGTGGCGAACCTAGATTGGTGTCGCTGAAGCTTTCAGACTCTGGCCAGATTCCTGTTAGTGCAGAAAAACATTTATACTTGTAACTTCCACTGTAAAACAGATGTACTATTTTACTGGTGGACGGTCACAAATTTACCAGTGTCTAAAAGCCCAATAATGACATCTCCTTCAAGAGGACCGCCAACTTTATCCTTACTTAATCCAACAAAGTCCCAGGACCTCGTAGTATGAAGCTTTAGAGTACGACTCGGGAAGACTGAAAGGACTCCTTTCATTCCTAAATCCCATCACATTCTTTATTAGTACAGTTCAAATTTATGAACCTTCTCATATACACATAAATATTTGCATAAAATTACACCTGAAAGCCTTGTGGCTTCTTCATCTGTTAGCTTGGCTGCAAATCCATTAAAGCTCCTCCCATAACTGAAAACAAGTGTTTTCTTTGCAACTGAGGCACTGCAATAATACAGCATAAAGTGTTAAGAGTACTCAAGTAATAGAATAGAAATGAAAGTGTGAGTGAGTGTGTGTGTGTGTGTGTGCATTGTACCTTCCCTGTGCACTTAAAAGCATAGCATGCTGCGTGGATGCAATGGATACATCTTCCTGAGGAAGATCTCCCATGTACACAATATGAACCTACAGAAACCCATAATTGCATTAGGCTGGTTTGTACTCTTTGCATTAACGATAAAGTGTGGTTACTATATCGAAGTATCAAATATCATTACCTTCCTTTCTTCCCCTTGAGCATTTAACACTAAAGTTGCAAGGAACAGAAAAGATAGAAACAGTAACTTAACCATTGTTATATTGAACACTGTTATATAAGTAAAGTGAGACATGACTCAGACTTAGAGATCGGAACTATATATAGTGCTGGCTAGCTTTGATAATAGTGATGTCTATATCGTTTCTTGGAACTTCGCAGGAACAACGCATGTTGCTACAAAATAGTTTTTCCTCGGTGATCATCGCCTTGATGTTTTTTATGTTATGCCAATGGATTTTTTCTGGATGGATTTTCTTCATTTCTTAATACGGATTGTAATATATCTTTGTTTTTACTTAAAGCTAATCATTGGGATTGGGATTATCTATCTATCATGAATTCACAATCTTAGCTAAAAAAGTCATATGGTTCGGACAAAACATCAATATGTATTAAACAATAACAATTTACAACTTTATTTAAAATATAGGGTGACAACAATGTAAGCAGAGCAAAGCAAGGCACCATCAATTACTAAAAGATTACCAGCATAAAGTAATAGTACCCAAATGCATAAAACTTTTGATAACTACATTATTTTAATTTTTTTAATCCAAATGAGCCATAACTAACGTTACAAATTACAAAACGGGAGAGGGCTCCTACTTTTTGAAACCAAACATATGACCGATCTCTACTTTCGTTACTAGGTTAGGACATCATCGATTCATGAATACTTCAGGTTGGTACATGCTGTTAAGTCATAAATGTGCACCGTAGTTTAACTGCTAAGTTGCTAGATTCAAACATGGAAAACAATCAATTTCGTTATATATACACGAACTTTGTGCCGAACGAAATTATAAGATTAAATGTATGATATTCATTTTGGATCAATATCTGTGGTCTGACTTGTACTGAAGAGCAGCATTGATAGATCTAAACATGAATTCAAAATGAAAATCCGTGATTTACAACGTATAGAAAGGTATGGTAGTAATCCTGAAGGCAAAAGCTCTGGTATTCATTTATATTTTTTTGTGATCAAGGTGCTTGTTTTAAACTTGAATGTATTTCTTGGAAAGAAAGGAAAACTATGTATCACTTGTGATTCATTCGTGTAATGGTATGAGTTATTCATAGTGTTTCTCTGGACATTTTTAATGAAGTGATCGAACATAGTTCTTTTACCCCGCTTCTCTGTTTGTTGAGAGTTTTTTTTAATGGTTCCGGGTAGGGGTGTTCACGGATCGGGTTGGACGGGTTGGGAGGATTTGATGACCCAACCCAATTTAATCGGTTTAAAAAATTTTCAACCCAACCCATAAAAATAGAATTTGTAAACCAACCCATTTAATGTATTTCGGTTTGGATCGGTTTGATCGGGTTAGTAAATATATAAATAAATTTTTTATCAAAAAAAATAAAACTAAAAATGAGAGTTCAAAACAAATCGGAAATAATTCAACAAAATATTACAATCATTCATGCAATACAAATAGCATAGGTCTTAAATATCCGAAATTCTGAATTTTAACACATAAAGAGAAATTGATTAAACAATAGACATAGTCTTTAAATTTGAACTGAACCATAACATAGATGAATCAATCATACAAATTAGTGTATTTGTAATACGTGATACTTTGATAGGGTAAATTGTAATGGACCGGACTCCGGAGTCAGACTATAGTGGACTACTGGACTGGACTGGACTAATACTAATACTAATGTCTAATGGATTGGGCTTATATATTTTAATTATCTTATTTTTAATCGGATCGGGTTGGATTGGTTCGAATTTTTAAAACCGAAACCCATATCCAACCCATTAAAATCGGGTTGACGTTTTTTCAATCCGAGTATACATCGGGTTGTAAAAAATCGGTTTGGATCGGCCGAAAAGTGCCCGGTTTGGATCGGATTGATAGGGTTCACTAGTAGAAAACTGGCCTTTTACGTCGGTAAAATAGGTCTTTTACGTCGGTTAAATGGCGACGTATGGGCTGGCGACGTATAAGGTCAGAGTCTTATACGTCGGTTAAAAAGGCGACGTATATTGTACCCTTTTACGTCGGTTCTTCTAAACAACCGACGTATATTGTACCATTTTACGTCGGTTCTTCTAAACAACCGACGTATATTGTTATCATTTTACGTCGGTTCTTCTAAACAACCGACGTATATTGTTATCCTTTTACGTCGGTTCTTCAAAACAACCGACGTATAAGGTCCAAAAAATTAAAAAAAAATTAATTTGTTTATTGTTATCCTTTTACGTCGGTTTTTCAAAACAACCGACGTATAAGGTCCAAAAAATTAAAAAAAAAATAATTTGTTTATTTTAATTTTTGACCTGAATTTACAAATCAGAAATGTTTCTAGCTACATGGAGGGGAGTAGCTAAAGAATGTATTTAAAATAGAAAACTGATCGGTATATTATCTAAAAAAAATATTTACAAATCAGAATTAAATCATTCAATGAGTTTGGATAGATTACACACTCTACATACCATTCTTGTTCTTCGACTTAAAAAGAACAGTCGAGAAGAGAACGATGAATATTTGGATAGATCCTGAGACTATGAGATGTCAGCTTTAATTAATTTAGGACCTCTACTGGTTACTAAATGGTTAGGTAGGCCCCTCAATATCAACTTCAATGACCACTTTGTTCAGGCTCTGTATGACCAGTTTCTTGACCTTTGTTGCGGGTAGGCTGGTCATCCCTACCAGGCCACTGATCTTCTTTCCCAGTAACTTCCCCAATTTTTTCCTGCAGTAACAAAAATGTTGAACAGCAACTTACTGAGGCGAGAAAATCATGAACACGTGACCACTTTGTTATAAACTCTGAACTAACTACAGCAAATGTTGAACAGAAAATATAAACAGTTCCGCCATTTTCTGGGATTTGTATCAACTGAAGATTTTAGTAGCTACTGAAAACTACAGATGACTTCACTGGATACTTTAATAAAATTATACTAGTAAAAGTTCAACAGGTGGTTAAACAAATAGCCATTAAGGAAGCAATCTACAATCAAGCCATCGGCAGCAGCGGCATAGAAAAATGTAAAAATAATGACCAGAACCTGCAATGCAGCTTGAAAAATTAGCCTCTCATCATGTTCAACTACTCTATCTTCACCAACTGCAGAGTGAAAAACTGTATCTGCCGAATTAGCATGCTGTGATGTTGAAGTAGACTTTGCATGTGATGGAGGCTGAATCCTATACCCGCTACTATCGAACATTATAAGTTCATCATCACTTCCCCTGCCAGTTTGGCTTTTCATATGGTTCATGCCATATGCTGATTTCTGTTGTGCAGAAAACGTTTTTCTATAAGATTCACGCAGCTGACTGCTACCCACATTGTCCACCAAAGGTACTTGAGGCTGAACGGATGTCGGAGGTGCCCTCTTAGAGCCTTGTAGAGATGTATACTGATTATAATCTACACCAAAAAGATGCATAATATTTTAGATAAATAAACAGATATATTGCCATTGTCCAAACTTTATGTGCTGAAGTTGCAGGATTATTATCGGTGGTTATTTTCAGGTTTGAAACTTCTAAACTGCTAGTAGATCCTGGAGACTCATGAAGCTGACCCTGTATTTTGATCCTGGATTATTATCTTTGTTATAACAAAGATAACAGTGATCATCTTTGTGTAAACTTTAAGTTCATAAGCTTTAAGTCCGGCCACAAATCAAAACCTAGGTCAAAATTAGTACATATATTCTGTACCAACTTACACACATATTTCTCCAGGACACTAGTAACTTCACGCAACTAGCTTTATATACAAATATATAAAGTAAGAAAACTAATCAGCAATAGCCAGTAATATGACATGGGGACTGAAACTACACACACAAAAAGAAGGTTCTGTGTAAATCGAAAACACTAAAAGTGGTGATTACAATATAAGAAGAAGAACCATACACACCCTTAAAGTGGATTTCCGGAGAGGAGAAGAACGCATATAAGCCTTTAAGAGTTTAAATATTGATATGTCCAGTGGCACTTTGATGTCATTATTGTTCCTAATCCATGGATGACCTGCAAGGTACATTTTGTATCGTTCATGAACATATGGGAAAGGGGAACAGAATGGTATCACACACAAACAAACTAACTCTATTGCCGAGATATATACTCTTTCGGAATGACTCTAAACCCTTTCCAAGAATAACGATTCTTGGCCTTTTTTGTAAGAAGCTGCAAACCAGTAACAAAATCAGAAAATTCCCCTAAAATTAATAAAATA
The DNA here is from genome assembly GCA_036435485.1 of Saposhnikovia divaricata. Classification (NCBI taxonomy): domain Eukaryota; kingdom Viridiplantae; phylum Streptophyta; class Magnoliopsida; order Apiales; family Apiaceae; genus Saposhnikovia; species Saposhnikovia divaricata. The sequence continues at coordinate 173,256,349 of CM071600.1, forward strand.
AAGGATATAAAAGGCCAGGAACAATAGATCTTACACCGATGCTTTCAAGAACATTTACGATATCATAGATCCTTCGCCTTTCCACACCTAAAATATCCCCAATTACATATAAAATCAACACAATTCATAACAATTCACATACACACAAGAATTCAAGAAAAGAAGGCAATTCAACAGGTACAACCTACCCAATTAAAATAAAAATTGAGACTTGATTTTGAATAATAATTATAATTATAAAATAGAGAAATCGAGAAAGAGGGGGAGGAGAAAAGCAGACCTAGACGGGCAGCAGCATCATCGAGTCCAATAGTATCGATACCTTCTCGGTCATACAAGCTCAAGAAACTGTAATTAAGAATATAGCAATAAAGGGAAAAAAAATTAATAAAACTTTGTAACTGAAATTCACATGTAAATGAAAACATTGAGATGTAGTGTAAATAGAGAAAGGGGAGTTTACTTGGAGCATAAGAGGCCAAGAGATTTCTGTTTGCAGAGAGAGAGAGATTTGGGTCGATCGAGAGAGATTTTGGTAGATCGAGAGATAAAATTAAAACAAAAAAGATAGTTAAAATATATGTTTAAGAGATTTAATTCAATCCAACGGCTCATATCTTGTTAATTCAATCCAGCGGTTCAAAGTAATCTGAAAGAAGCACAATCCTTGTGCTTCAATGTTACCCAATAATAATGTGACACGTGGCAACTTCTAATTTCTTTAAAGGTTTTATACGTCGGTTATATTAAGAGCGACGTATAAAGTAGTATTATATACGTCGTCTTTCCTCAACCGACGTATAAAGTAGTATTATATACGTCGTTTTTTTTCAACCGACGTATAAAGTAGCATTTTATACGTCGCCTTTCCTCAACCGACGTATAAAGTAGCATTATATACGTCGCATTTTTCTCAACCGACGTATAAAATAGCATTATATACGTCGCCTTTTTCTCAACCGACGTATAAAGTAGCATTTTATACGTCGCCTTTTCCTCAACCGACGTATAATATGACTTTATACGTCGGCGTTTTGTTCAACCGACGTAAAAAATTTTAAAAATTGACCTTATACGTCGCCTTTATGCGGAACCGACGTATATAACTACTTTATACGTCGCCTTTGGCCAGAACCGACGTATAAGAGGCGACGTATAAGGTCAGTTTTGTACTAGTGGTTGGCCAAACCGTGAACACCCCTAGTTCTCGGTCACCGGCAAACATTTGCCAAGGACCTTTTACACAACAAATGGTTCCTGCACCGTTGGATGGTTAATCCAACGGTTGAGGTTTAAAATAAATCCGCCTCGTACCGCAGAAACTTTCCGTACCCCTCCCCTTGTTTTCATACCAAAAATCTACTGTACACGCACCATCGCAGAAAGTTTCTACGGTCACTATTAAAAATATGTCAATACACATCAGGTAAAAACCGATGTCTATTCTGAACATGAACCGATGTCTTCACGTGTGATGTTAAAAGTCTGAACTTTAGACATCAGTTTTTAACCGATGTCTTAGCACATATTTACACATTGCTATTTAGTATATTTTTTATGTTTTTGCCCTAAATCTATTACGTGTTTATATTAATTTTGTAATATTGACAACTTCAATATTATTATATTATCAAGGTTAGAGCCACTTAAGCATGTAACACACAAGCTAGAAATAGACAATGACATCGACAACTAAAATTGAAACGATGTCTAACAGGTTAATTATCATTAGTTCTAAAATGGAACTGATGTTAAAGATACACTAAGACATCACTTTATTAAAATATCCGATGTAAAATATTTGAAAGACATCGGTTTTACTATTTAATTTTTTAAGAACGATACTTTTTACATCGGTTTATTCTCTGTATCGTTGTTGACGTTTGTTTTAACATCGGTTTTCAAATTTGACCAATGTTGTATACCCTTATTAACATCGGTTTTATCTACTGAAGTTGATGAGCTGGTACATTTAACATCAGAATTATGTAAAATATTGATGTCTTTGTTGCTTGAAAAATATTTCTAACATCGGTTTTAAACAAATAGCAATGTTGTATGCCATTATTAACATCGGTTTTTTGAATTACACTGATGTCTTTCTTACTATAAACATCAGTTTAATCTAATTTTCACATCGGTTTTAAGTAAACTATAGATTGATTAAACATCAATTTTAAGTTACTTGTGATGTTTATTTGAATTGTCCCTGCTTTCAGCCTATGCTTTATAAATTGCTTCGGCAGCTACTCTACAAACATTTATACCAAAAATCTCAACAAAAATGTACCACATAATAACTAATATTGATCATTACCAAATTCAATGTTCATGATGAATTCACAAAATAGCTCTTAGTTGCAATTCAAGGTTACCATCCTCAATAACCAATTACCAAACATTCCAAACCTAAAACTGAGGTACCAGCACTAAATTCTTTCTCCACTTTGTTGAGTGTTTTGACAAGTAATACTCAGCAATAATATAAAGTCAATCCTTCATCTCGGTCCGAGCACTATACAGTGTAGCTTTGTCATCCACATAAACCTGAATCCAGTGCCCTTTGATTTGTTGCCGGCATAAAGCTTTACCTTGACGACTAATGGCAGGACTAGTAACCAAAATCTCTGGGTTCGATAAGAGGATTTACCATCTGGAAGGTGGCTCGAAAAGCATGCAACTCAAAATTTTGAAGCCCAGCATCTTTTCCTAAACCTCCCTATCTTTCAGCACTCTGTTTAGATAAAAAAAAAAATACAATTAAATGTACGCTATAAACACGAAAGTACTACTGAGCTTTACAATAATTGAGTACCTTGATTTTCTTTCTGCTGCAATGATACTCTAACCAAAAGTGTGCCTGGTATTTGCTAAAAGACCTGTAAAACCATGATACTAATTATTATTGCTAGCACTATCAAAAATTCTCTCTCTGGTAACGGTCATATACAATATTGTCTGCAATCTAGTGGCCGGCGGATCGTCGGAAATATTATTCAAGCATCCCATCCCTTAAAGTTTACATAACTGCATCTCCTAATTCTTACTTTATCTTCTTGTTTTTAGATTTGTATAAACTACCCCAGCTTTTCTTTCTTCATACGTGTTTTCTTGATTTTCGTTCTTCGTCTCCCCACAAAAACGCCCGCTGCAAATTACCTCTCCTCCTTCTCAATTTCATCGAACCCACCCCTCTTCTTTTTCTTTAAATTCCAGCAAACTTCTCCCCTCTCTCCCCTATTTTCTTTCTCTTCGCACATACACACAACCTCTCTCTCTACTCCTCTCTTTTAACTACAATTGCTAACCCAGCTTCTCCTTCTTTTCAATCTCTACAAAACGCCATTTACTATTCTTATTATTCTTATTATTATTTCTATTTTTATTTTTATTTGGGCAGCCTTGTATAATTGTTTTCTTGTGATATTTAGAAATTACCTGCGAGACCTTTTTGTTCCAGTTAATTTCCTTTTTCCTGCTATTTCGTACAATAATTTTTTTGTGTATTTTTGCTCGTTTGTTTTGAAGATGTCGCGGAGTTTGCGTGTTGGCAGTTTCAATTTAGGTACCTTAATGGGCAAATTTTTGGAGCTAGTGGATGTGCTGAAGAAGCGAAGAGTGGATGTGGCGTGTATTCAAGAGACTAGGTGGAAGGGCGCTCAGTCCAGAGAAGCGAACATGTACAAATTGTGGTACTCAGGTCTTGTCAACTCGAGAAATGGAGTGGGTATTCTTTTGGCGAAAGATCTAAAAGACAATGTCGTGGAAGTGAAGAGGTGCAACGACAGGATCATGTCCGTCAGAGTTGTGGTTGGGGAAAAAGTGGTGAAGGTGGTATGTGCGTATGCCCCTCAAGTCGGTTTGGGCGATTCTGAGAAGGAAGCTTTCTGGGTCTGTTTAGATGAGTTGGTCGGAAGTATTCCTGACGACCAATTTTTAGTGTTGGGTGGCGATTTCAATGGTCACATTGGTGAGAGGGCAGATGGCTATCGCAGCGCGCATGGGGGTTTCGGCTTTGGGGTCAGGAATGTCGGTGGGTCCGCGTTGTTGGAGTTTGCTACTGCCCAGGAGTTGGTTATTATGAATTCTGTTTTTCAGAAGAGGGCTGAACACCTCATCACCTTTAGTAGTGGGGGGCACAACACTCAAATCGATTACCTACTTACGCGCAGTCGTGATGTTAGGGCATGCGTGGATTGCAAGGTGTTCCGGAGTGAGGCGTGTGCATCCCAGCACCGTCTGTTGGCCATGAATCTATCCATGGGGGATCGAGTTGTTCGCAGAACGAGAGAATCAAGACCAAGAATCCTTTGGAAAGATTTGAAGGGCGAGAAGGCAGCCGAATTCAGGGAGTCTCTGTGCAATGAAGGTTGTTTTGCGCGTGGTGGAGATGCTAACGTTAGGTGGACCAACATGGCGAAGGCTATTCGGTGTGTGGGCGAGAAGGTGGTGGGGGTGTCCTCAGGAAGGTTCAGTGGCCTTAAGGAGTCGTGGTGGTGGAACGAAGAGGTTCAAAAGAAAGTAAAGGCTAAACTTGCGCTCTTTAAAGAGGTTTTGTCGATTTGTGCAGGAGCGGAGAGGATTTTGAAGATGGAAGCGTACAAGGTGGCAAGACGAGAGGCAAAAAAGGCTGTGGCGAAAGCCAAAGGTGAAGCTTATGAGGGGCTGTACAAGCGCCTAGATACCAAGGAAGGAGCGAATGATATCTTTAAACTAGCTAAATCTAGGGAGAGAGGGCGGCGCGACCTGGGTTCTGTAAAGTTTGTTAAGGATGAGGCAGGCCAAGTGTTAGTGAATGAAGATGCTATTAAGGAGATGTGGAGTTCGTATTTTCATAATCTTTTCAATGAGGCTAGGAGGAGTGATGCCGGAGTGGAGCAAGATGTCTCTCTTTCGTCTGTGCTTTCGTTCGGTTCCTGTGAGCGTATCAGCAAGGATGAAGTGAAGGGTGCCCTTCAAAAGATGGCTAGAGGGAAGGCGGTTGGTCCGGATCAGATCCCAATCGAGGTGTGGCTTTGTCTTGGTGAGGTTGGCATCCAATGGCTATCAAATCTTTTCAATGCTCTCCTCTTGGGTGCTAAGATGCCAGCTGAATGGAGACGTAGTATTGTGGTCCCTTTTTTCAAGAACAAAGGCGATGCCCAGAGTTGTAGTAACTATCGGGGTATTAAATTACTCAGTCATACTACGAAACTTTGGGAGAGAGTGGTTGAATGTCGGATTAGAAGAGAAGTTGAAATCTCAGAGAACCAATTTGGTTTTATGCCTGGGAGATCGACTATAACAACCCGAATATTTTTGAATAAATTATTATTATTTATTATTATTATTTTGCATTGACGATAGATTTGACGAGCGAAGAAATATTCGAATATTATTTTATTATATTTGGAATGTGATTTATTTAAATTTATGGATGTGTTTAAAATTTTTGTGGATTTAATTAATGTGATTTAAATTGCTACGTGATTATGTGAATTTATGTTTATGTGCTTTCGTGATGATTTGTGTATTTTTATTTGTATTTTGAGGATTTAAATATATTTAAATCATGCATTATTGATTTTCTAGAAATTTTATAAAATCATCGGAGGGTTTATAAATCATGAAATCTTATGAAATATTTCCTTTATATATTTAGTGAGTTTTAAAAATATAAGGTCATTTATTTTCGGACCTTAAATACTTTAAAATGATTTTTGCCAGATACATGGTATTTTAAAGAATTAAATTCTATTCTTATTTCGCTTTAACATTTTTATAAAATAATCGGAGTGAGTAAAAATCATGAAACATTCTATGTTATTATCTTTTTATATTTATGGACTTTTTAAAAATATGAGTTCAATTTATTTTGAGAATTAAGTATTTTAAAATGATTTTTACAAGGCTTTTTGTTTTAAAAGTACAAATCTTGTAAAATTCATATTTAATTATTTATGGGTCCCAAAAATATTTTAAAAATACCTGGAGAAAGGTAATTTTGTGTTTTAAATATGTATGCGAGAATTTTTATTTTTAAACCCATTGCATATTTTTATTTAGATTTTTGTATTTGTGTAGTAGCATTTTTATTTAAGTGAAGTAAATAGAATGGGGAGTACTAATATTGGGCCAAGCCCAATATAACTTACACACACAACAGATAGAGATAGCGGGGAGAGAGAAGAGAATTAGGGGAGGAAGAAAAATTAGGGATTTGAGTAGAAAATTGGGGGTTTTGATTATTCAAGCAATTGGGTGATACATTTACATATATATAAGTGTGAGATATGCGTGTATATGTGTGTGTTATGCGTGTATAGATGTGTGTGTGGTGTAGCAGCGAGCAGTAGAGGTCGGTGGGTCGCGGTGGCGCCTGGGATGGCAGGTCATGGCGGCGAGATGTCAGGGAAGTAGAAGGGACGAGCTGTGGAGAAGAAGAGGAGAACGGGGTCAGGTGGTGAAGGCTGCCGTGCAGAGAGAGAGAGAGAGAGAGAGAGAGAGAGAGAGAGAGAGAGAGAGAGAGAGAGAGAGAGAGAGAGACTGATTTTTCGGGCGAACATATCCTTTATTATTATTTTAATTTTCGTAATTAAATGTTCGTTTAGTTTAATTATGCGAGTAATTATTTCCTTTAATTATTTTAGAATATTAATTGTGAATGATATTTAAAGTTTATATGTTAATTTAGAAATTTTATGGATGTTAATTGTGTTTTAAGATTAAAATGCAAATTTACGCAGGATTGTTATATATTTTGATTTAAATTTAGTAACTTGATAATTGTTAGAGTTATAATTTCAGAAATAGAAATTTGGGGATTTTGGCGAATATCGGGGTTTAAATGATTTTTGTAGTTGTTAAAGTTTGATTGGGTTATATGTATTGAATTGGAAAATTGTTGGAATGTTGAGATTGGATTAATATTGTATTGCTTGGGATTATTTGTTGAGGGGCTGTGACCCCGGGATAGTCCTATTCACGAATATTACATGCCAAATTTTTCTAAAAAAACAATTTCCTATATCTAAAATCTATTTAACTTATCTGAATTGTTATTAATTGAGTAATTAGATTATTGGTTTGCGTAATGATTTTAGCTATTTACATAGTATGTAAAAATGAGTTTAAAATTATAAATTGATTTATAGTTTTAAAAGATAGTTATTAATCGATTAATTATTTTAGTTATAGTCGGGAATTTGTTCATAGTAGAGTTATTATCTCAGGAATTTATAAATTTTAGCTATAACTTTGAGAAATGCGATAATTGATAGAATTGTGATTTTCGTAGTTTGACTCGTGGGATTTTGACGAATATTTGTAATTAATTAATTTCTAGAGTCGTAAATGGTTATAGGGTTTGTATACCCGTTTTATAATTATATGTTAATTTCTTACGTGTTTTAATCGAGTCAATGAGCTTAGTTGATTAAGGGATAATCGAGTTTGCTTATGTGATTAATATTAAAATGCCATCAGTATATGTATAATTTCTTATGTGTTTATCTGCGAGGAGTTGAAATGAGATCACGAGTCTTAAATGTCAATATTTAAGTACTTGTGTAATTCTCTTCAACTAGTTCCTCGGGCTTACGAATATCAATGATTAATTGTCACGAGTATAATTAATATGCTTTAGTGACGCGATCACTGATGTAGCGTAAGTAATAGTTAATGCTGGGAGTTGTTTCCTAGGGCTTACGAATAGCAATGATTTGTCGTCACGTGTATCATTAAAATGCGTGAATGATATGGTCATTGTTATAGCGTAAGTAGTAGTTAATGCTAAATGTAAATGATTATGTGTATATGTGTTTATTGCATGTCGAGGCAAAATTTCTTATGTGGTAGTATAGCTGCAAGTCAGGGCAGCATTATTTATTCTTTTATATTGTTTGGAATGTTGGTTTGTTGAATTGGGAAAACAGGTGGTTAGTCCATATTACGAACGGGTCATGCCCGATTTTCGGTAGAATTATAGTCGTTTAATTGTTTAAATATATATATATATATATATATATATATATGGATGGTATTTCAAGGATTTAAATGTTGTTTACGCTTAACTACCAAACACGCGTGGACTCAATCGTGGAGAATCAAATTCATGGCAACTGCAAGTGCATCGAACAAAGAAGGATCAATCAATGATCGAATATCGTGGGACGGACGAAGGAAGGATATTCCTTGTCGCCGAGCGTACTTAATAGCTAGGACCTAAGGCAAGTTATTTAACCATACTCTTTTGTTCAGAGTATGTATGTTTTTAAAATATCTATGTTGGTTGTTGGTATATAATATTTAGATTTTTCTTAAAAATAAAATCCTGTTTATTATACATGTTTCCCCAAGATGTTTATTCTATGTTAAAGTTTTAATATCAATTTTTTTTACATATTGAAGTTTTGTAATTCCTTATATCAAATGCTTTCCTGATCCATTAAATATTTTATTGTCGCTCATTAAAATGATTTGATTTATTAAAGATGAATATTTCTTAAAAATTCCTTATACTGGACTGATCTGTTATCAGTGAGTATAAAGGACTTAAAAATTGAAATGTTTTATTTGTTAATAAATTGATTATAGAGTGGATAAGCATAAGAGGCTAGGGGTGATTCCCCTAGTCCAGCACCTTTTATTAAGCGTAAGAGGCTAGGGTGGTCCTAGTCCAGCACCTTTATTTAGCGTAAGAGGCTAGGGTGGTCCTAGTCCAGCATTAAAGACCAATGTGTTGCCTCAATGGGAACCCAATTTCAAAAGAATGGGGACTTTACGTGGCTGATCACCCGTATTGTCCGTAATCAAGAAATAATAAAAATCAACTTAAATGATTTAATTTCTTTATAATAAGGTTTTGTGAAAAGTATTTTTTCAAGATGGTAGAGTTTTATAGAAAGGAATATTGTGGATATTAGAGTTAGTTATTTTCTATATGATAAGATTTGAAAACTCAATAAAATAATGAGATTAAGGGTGGATAGGAGTTTTCCCAGTTATTCCCTCCGCAAGTAACATTGTACGTGAAAGTGGAGTAAGAATGATTGGGGGATTTCTTGATATTCTTTTTCTCAAAGTTTTATCTGAGGCAGAGATGGTTTTGTAGTAAATAGAAAAGTGTTATGTTAGGATATAAAAGGGTATGAGTAAAGTATATATATATAATGTTATTTTACAAGAGTAGTGGAATATTTTCGCTCGCTGTGAATCAAACATCAAATATTTTTGTTGACTGATTTTAAACTAATTCGAGATTTATATTGTCACTGAAGCATTTGTTGCACAGTGACAGTAGAATCGAGAATGAATCAAGATCTTCTTACTGTTCTCTTTTCACCATTGTCAGGCCGGTTTGGCAGCTAAGCATACGAGTGCTTAGCCGACAATAGTGAAATTGTGAATAGTTGAGAATTTCTTGCAATTGTTTTGGATTTCTAAAAATATTGTTTCCTAGTAGCTGATGCATCTGTTGCTCAGTGAATGAGGGTTTTTATCAAAAGTTAGTGAAAGCTTCTAAAGTGTAATTCCATAAATTATCACTTTATCAAGGAATTTTCGTAATAAGTATTTTATAAATGATATCATCCATACATTGGATTTGAAAACTTCAAAATTATTTTAATTAAGTGGTATACTCTATTATACTTGCTGAGCGCCTTTTTCGCTCATTCTTGCTTTTGTTTTAAATTTTATTTTTCAGAGATATAATAGTGAAGCAGTTGAATTAGTTAGCTCGAAGCAGGGCATCTCCATGGACGCAGTGTTGGCGCAGAGAAATATTGGAATAGTCTATTAGACGTATAGTTAGAATGGTATGATTGTATATTATTTGTTGTAATAATTGTTGTATTAGTTATTGAGGCTGTTGTATACCTTATATCGGGGTGATACAAATGGCATAGGTTATATAAAAAGATTGTTGTAATTAGAGTTTTGAATTGTAATAAAAGATTGTTGTATGAGTTTTGACTTTTGATGGAGTTTGAGATGCGATTCTTGGAGAAGATATTCGTAGGAGAAACTCAGGAGAGTCGTCAGGTTCCTTGTTGAGTACTGAGAGTAGAGGCAGAAAGTCCGATAGGGGGCAGAATCAGGGGCGTAGCAGATCGAAGTCACAGAAGAGAGGACATTCCAAAGATCGCAAGGAGATTGTTTGTTGGAATTGTCAGAAGAAAGGTCACTTCAGAAATCAGTGTACGGCTCCCGCAGCTCCTAAAGGAAAGGAGAAAGAGGATAATTCAGCTAATGTAGTTGAAGAGGTGGTGATTGACGATGCTTTGATTTGTTGTGTTGAATGTTCGGTTGAATCATGGGTTATGGATTCTGGTGCATCTTTCCATGCTACCCCTTGCAAGGATTTGATGTTAAATTTCAGACTTGTAAATTTTGGTAAAGTCCGTCTTGCTGATGATGAGACTCTGGATATTACGGGCATGGGAGATATTAATCTCAAGACCTCTTTGGGGACTAGCTGGATGTTGAAAGATGTAAGGTACATTCCTGGACTGAAAAAGATGTTGATATCTGTGGGTCAGTTAGATAAGGAAGGGTATCGAGTTACTTTCGGAGACAGACAGTGGAAGGTTATAAAGGGGAATCTAGTCATTGCTCGTGGAGAGAAAAAGGGGACGTTGTACATAGTTGAAAAATCTAGCTATGAAGCAAATACAGTTGTTGATGAGATTAGGTCTTCAACTTTGTGGCACCAAAGACTTGGTCATATGAGTGAAAAGGGTATGAAGCTGTTAATTTCGAAGGGGAAGATTTCAGAGCTGAAGAATGTGGAAGTTGGGTTCTGTGAGCCATGTGTTCTTGGAAAGCAGAAACGAGTTACTTTTACAAAATCAAGGAGGACACCCAAGGCTGAGAGGCTAGAGCTAGTTCATACAGATGTATATGGTCCAACAACAGTTGCGTCATTGGGAGGATTTCGCTACTATGTCACTTTTATTGACGATTCCACTAGAAAGGTATGGGTTTATTTTTTGAAGAATAAATCAGATGTGTTTGCTACTTTCAAGAAGTGGAAGATCGAAGTTGAAAATCAGACTAGTTTGAAGATTAGGAGTTTGATGTCAGATAATGGTGGTGAGTACATTAGTGATGAGTTTAAAAGCTATTGCGCAGAATATGGGATTAGAATGATCAAAACAATTCCAGAGACACCGCAACAGAATGGTGTTGCAGAGCGCATGAATAGAACCTTGAATGAGAGGGCCAAGAGTATGAGATTGCATGCAGGGTTGCCAAAGACTTTTTGGGCAGATGCAGTTAGCACAGCAGCGTATCTCATAAACAGAGGACCTTCAGTTCCTTTGGGGTTCAAGATTCCTGAAGAAGAGTGGCAGAAAAAGGAGGTAAATCTTTCACACTTGCGAGTTTTTGGTTGTGTTTCTTATGTGCGTGTTAAAGATTCTGACAGGGACAAGCTTGATCCAAAAGCAAAGAAGTGTATCTTCATTGGTTATGGCTCAGATGATATGGGTTGCCGTTTCTGGGATGAACTAACGAAGAAGGTCGTTAGAAGTAGAGATGTTACTTTTAACGAAAGTGCAATGTCCAAGGATAAGCTTGCAGTCGATTCTGAGTTTGCAAAGAAACAACATGAGAAAGAGAAAGCTGTGCTTGAAGGTATTACAGAAGAAGATCTTGCAGGAAATAGTGGGAGTTTGGGGAATGGTAATGACACGGTTCCAGTTACTCCACAGGCTGAGGTAAGAAGATCTAGCAGAATTGTGAGGCCACCACAAAGATTTTCTCCTTCAGCATATTATATGTTATTGACTGTGGATGGAGAGCCTCAGTTTTATTCAGAGGCAGTTCAGGTGGATGATTCAGTTAAGTGGAAATCAGCCAGGGAAGAAGAGATGAGTTCTCTTGAGAAGAATGACACTTGGTCTTTAACAGAGTTACCAGCAGGAAAGAAGGCTTTACAGAATAAGTGGGTGTTTCGCTTCAAAGAAGAACCTGATGGCAGCAAAAGATATATGGCGAGGTTGGTAGTCAAAGGTTATCAACAGAAAAAGGGTATTGACTACACTGATATATTTTCTCCGATTGTTAAGATGACTACTGATAAGTTGATTTATATCCACTTGGATCGCTTCAATTCGGCTTAAATTGATTCACTTGGCCTCAAGTTTGTTGTAGATTTGATGTGTTTTGCTTAGTTGTGCAGATTTACAAGAATGTCGATTATGGGTGATGCTTCTATCGTTTTTGGAGGATTAATTGATTAAAATTCGGATTTTCCGGGAAGGTTGCGTAGTTTACACTGTTTTGGCCATATCTGGAGTTCTAGAAGTCCGTTTTCAGCGATCTTACAGCTCACGCGAAGCTTGGGAGATTTTCTATAACCTGGGATAGAAAGCAGGTGCAGGGAGCATGTAGTTAAAATTCGCGCACGTATTCTTTGTGAAGCAAGGCTGAAAAATTATTGTTTTGCCCTTTTTCTAATTCTAATTGTATTTTGGGAAGTTTTTAGTACCTTAATCGAATTCTAATTGTAATAGAAGGTAATTTCTTGCTGGGCAAGAAATCTAGAGCCTATTTAAACATGTCTTAGCATTGTAATTAGGATAGTTTTTATTATTGTATCATAGCTTAGATCTGCAAGGGAGAAAAGGAGAGAATGATTCAACGCTCGTGACAAGCAACGGATCTAGATCTACTTCATCTTTTGTGTTATTCTGGATTCTAGATTTGTTTTCTCAACTCTTAGTTTTAATAATATTATTGCTTCTTTCTTTCATATCTTATTTTATATCATGGTTTCATCATATCCCATGATGACGAGTGGTTCGATTATGAACTAAACGTTGTCATGGGATTCTAACGGATTTATTTATGGAACTTAGTATCTTGATGCTTTAAAGATCTGTGTGTGGTGTATATCTGATATCCTCGTATGGTTATGCTTAATAGATAGATGCGTGGCGAACATTTAAATTGTTAATCTCTTGTGAAGTGAAAGTGGATCTAAAGATTTAGAACTTGCCATGCTAGCATAGGTTCATAATTGTTTATCATTACGATTCATGGTGTGAGATGAAAATACTTATACTACCCTATGTGATCTTAATGGATAACCTGTTCTTCAACCGTTATGTTTTCAAATTCTATAGACATATAGGGTCTAAGCATAATTAGTGTCTATTCATCTTCTATCTCTTTTGTGGATGTATGTTTAGTTTGGTATGCGTATGCTGACAGGTAGCGTATACTTATTTCGTGTTATCCGATCAGATATCAAAAGCATTGCATATAGAGATTAAAGGCGTCAGATCTAAGGGAAGTATTTAATGAAGTTAGGATCCCATGTTTATTCTCTCATAAGTAATTCGATTCAATTCTCATTAGTTAATTTAATTGTTAGTTTAATATTTTGCTTTTAGTTTAATTTAGATAATTAAAAACCCCAATTTATTATTTGTCTTAGCAGTGAATTAAAACCATACATTGTTGCATAGGCACATTTACTGAATTGAACCATAAACATGATCTCTGTGGAACGAACTTGATTTTATCTATATTACTTGTGACCACGTATACTTGCGTGATATTGTGTTAACAACTACTGTCAGAATTGTGCTAAGTATTGTGGCTGCAGAGGAGTTACATCTAGAGCAACTGGATGTTAAGACCGCGTTCTTACATGGTGATCTTGAGGAAGACATCTACATGGTACAGCTAGAAGGATTTCAGGTAGCTGGGAAAGAAAACCTTGTTTACAAGCTTATAAAAAGCTTGTATGGTTTGAAATAAGCGCCAAGACAATGGTACTTGATGTTTGATAGCTTTATGATGAAGAATGGGTACACTAGGAGTGCTATGGATCATTGTTGTTATTTTAAACAATTTGATTCATCTTATATCATATTGTTGTTGTATGTTGATGACATGTTGATAGCAGGATAAAACATGAGAGAAATCAGCAGGTTAAAGAGACAGATGTCTGAGGAGTTTGAGATGAAGGATATGGGTGTGGCAAAACAGATACTTGGTATGAGCATCATAAGGGATAGATCTGAAGGTACTTTGAAATTATCTCAAGAGAAGTATATTGAGGAATTGTTGCAGAAATTCAGTGTCCAGGATGCGAAGACCAGAAGTACACCGTTGGCGACTCACTTTAATCTCACGAAGAAGCAGCCACCTAAAACGGATGAAGGCAAGAAATATATGTCTAAAGTTTCGTATGCATCTGCAGTTGGTAGTTTGATGTATGCTATGGTGTGTACAAGGCCAGATATTGCTCATGCAGTAGGAGTTGTTAGCAGGTTCATGTCTAATCCAGGAAGAGAGCATTGGGAAGCAGTCAAGTGGTTGTTACGCTACTTGAAAGGCACATCCAAGGTTGCATTATGTTTCAGCAAGAAAGATGTTATCTTGGAAGGGTTCTCTGATGCAATTTTGGGTGGATGTTTGGACACAAGAAAAAGTACTACGGGATATATTTCACGTTGGGTGGCACAACAGTTAGTTGGATGTCTCGACTTAAAAAGAGTGTTGCTCTTTCAACCACAGAAGCAAAATATATGGTTATCTCTGAAGCTAGCAAGGAGATGATTTGGTTGAAGAATTTTCTTGAGGAGTTGGGTGAGAAACAGGCGGACAGTGCTTTGTATAGCGATAGTCAGAGTGCTATTCATCTTGCGAAGAATCCTGTGTTTCATGCTAGGACGAAGCATATTCAGATGAAATATCACTTTACAAGAGAGTTGATTAGCAATGGTACTTTGTCCTTGAAGAAAATCCTTGGTTCAAAGAATCCTGCAGATATGTTGACTAAGGTGGTTACTAATGAAAAGTTGAAGCTTTGCATAGCTTCAACTGGCCTTCAGATGTTATTGATGAGAAGGCGCTGCACTAGTTAGAGTTATTGATCGAGGGATTATTTGTTACTAGATTTACAAGAGTGAAGTAAAGATATGGTCAGACTCCAAGTGGTAGATTGTTGGGTTTGTGGAGTCTATGAGGTTTCAGAATTGGATTCTGACTTGAGTTAGGAATTCCTGAATTGGACTCTAATTAGAGTTATGATTAGAGTTAGGAATTTTAGAATTAGACTCTGATTTATTTTGACCCAGTTTCTTCTCTTATAAATACTCTTGTAATTGTAACATAACACAACACAACACAATTGTGAGAGATCAATACAAAATTAGTGCGGCTTGTGGAGTAGGAATTTCCGAACCACGTAAATCTTTGTCTTTTGTGATTGTCGTTATTTTCTTATTCTTGTTTATTCGCTTTGGGTTTTGCTTTCGGTGTTGTATACTGAATAAGTGGTATCAGAGCTATAACGGTCCATAACGATCTCAATGGGTCCCAGGTTGGGCTCAAGGAAGAGGCAGATGGGCTATCCCGGGATGGGCTTAAAGAGGAGCAGGTGGGCCTTCCAGTGTGGGCCTAGGGGGAGGCCGATAGCCAGGAACTTCCAGTATGGGCCTAGGGGAAGCCAGATAGCCAGATGAATTTCCAGTATGGATCAAGGAAGAAGAGGCAGATGGGCTATCCCAGGATGAACTTAAGGGGGAGCAGGTGGGCCTTCCAGAATAGGCCTAAGGGGAGTCAGATAGCCAAGAGCATTCAGTATGGGTCGAGGGGGAGCCCGGATCACACAGAAGGAGGCAGATTCGACAGGTGTCGGGCCCAATGTGTGAAGGGGGAGATTGTTAGTAGTTGTCCCACATCGGTTGTGGGAGTGGCAGATTGCTAGTTAATAAGCAACCAGTTAACTCTATTAGTATGAGGCCTTTTGAAAGTGACCCAAAAACAAATCCATGCGGGCTTGGCCACAGCCCATAGCGGACAATATCATACTAATGTGGAGTTATGGCGTGCTTGGCAAGCCCAACATCGAATCCTAATAATGTTATCTTGTAAACAAACACAAACCATACTAATGAACAGAGAAATTGATCCTAGTAAAATATCCTAGTAAAACTCAGTTAGTTAGCAGATGAACTGAATTGGAGCAAGAAGTAAATGTGAAAAAAGAAGTTAATGAACTTACGGAAGAGAGCCTGCGCAGGCCTTGGTCAGGGTTAAAGACAAAACCAGGAAGAGAATATTGAGAAGCCATTAAACACAACTTCACCATTTCTTCTTATTGAACAGATAAGAAAATAATTAGAAAAAACAAACAAAATCCTAGTTAAGTAATGGGATCTTGTGAGGAAAATTTGTGACAAAAATTGCAGTTTAATAACAACAAAATGTCTTGGTATATTACCCCTCAGTCTCAACATCAAATTTTTTTTAACAATAAATCCCGGGGAAGATATTGGGTGGTAGATAAATGTAGTAGTGTATTTCAAGAAAATTAAAAGCAAATAAAGAACAAAGAACCATATAATCGCAACCTTAGCAAATAAAGGACAAAGAAAATACTTGACAAGTAAAGAACAAAGCTCCAAACTCGCAATCCACAGTTCCAAACTCCAATCTTCAATCTGTTGAAGAAACAAAGAAAATGAAGTAACAAAGAAATAAAGAAAAGAAATGAAGAAAAGAAAAGTAATTGAAAGTAGTAATCGGACAAACGAGGTTTAATCGAAACTTAATTGAAAGCTAGGGTTACGTTTTAGAAAGCGGGACAATTGTTAGGGGGGAAAGTTGTAAGAAAATTTACTAAGGCAGGAAAAGAAAGATAGGGGAGGTCCCTGTTTGAAATTTTTAAAAAGAGTTTAGACATCGCTTTTAAAGAAAATTGATGTCTAATTTATAAAAGACATCGGTTTTAAAATTGTCAATATAATAAAGGCTTTTAACATCAGTAAAATTTGTAACCGATGTCTTAAGTGCGTTGTCTAATCCTATTTTTTTTAGTAAGAGCCCGGATCCTCTATCTCCTTCTCCATGTCCCCTTCTGTATCCCCTGTATTAAAAAGTGCCCATGGCGGGCCCATTTTAGGAAAAAATATTTTTATTTCCATTTTTCTTAAAATGGGCCCCGCCAGGGACACCCTTTTTGTACAGGGAACACAGAAGGGGGCACGAAGAAGGGGACAGAGGATCCTCACTCTTTTAGTAATGAGTACATTGCGGACCATTTGTCACAATAAATATTTATCAGTGACTGGACCCCTTTTTTATAAACATTTTCTGGACAACACCGAAGATGCAGGTTAGTGTCTTTGAAACAATATTTTCTGTACTTATGAAAATGCACAAATTAAAATCCTATCAAAACTCAAGATCGGATATTTACTTTGACATTTATGCTAAAAAAGTTTTTGCTAATCTGTGCAGTTCATATATTCTCTAAAGAAAAATATTAGAGATACAAAGTTTGGTACAAAAAATTTTATAAAATGATATGTATCTTATTCTAATTGGTTATCACTCAATTACATATAATGGACCCCTACATTTACATTAATATCAATCAATAAAAATTTCTCTTATTACCCCCATCATCCCTGCCACATTATTTGGTACCTATTTCTGGTACAAAATTTTGTACCGTGACGTTATACATGGCCACGGTTCGTGAACCGCCGGTTCCGGTTCGTGAACCGTCGGTTCCGGTTCGTAAAAATCTTGAACCGGAACCTTAACATGATATAAACCTTCGGTTCCGGTTCAAACGGTTCCGGTTCACGGTTCGATCCGGTTTTGACCCGGTTCAAGACCGGTTCCGGTTCCGGTTTGAACCTTATAAATAAAAAAATTATTTATATTAAAAATATTGTTAAATTCATTTGTACTTTTTTAATTAAAAAACTAGTAAATATATTACAATAAATTTTATATGTTTTACAAGAATACAACAAACAATATAATTTATTACAATAATTTTTATAATCTATACTAACTCGATCCATCTGATTCAGAGGTAGTAGGAATTGTAGTAGGATCTCCACAATATTCATCAGATGAGGATGATGAAGCGATGTTGGATTGTTTTCTTAATTCTGCTTTTTTCCAATCATTCACACAAACTTGTGTTTCTAAAGATTCGGGAGCCAATCTTGATCTTCTTGGATCCAAAATATTTCCCCCTATGCTGAATGTTTGTTCCACCGCAACGGTTGAGGCTGGAACCGCTAAAACTTGACTCGCAATTTTAGTAAGTGTAGGGAAAGTCCTCTTATGCCTTTTCCACCAAGCTAATATGTTAAAATCCAAATATGTATCAAACTCAAAAATTGTTGTTAGATAAATGTCGAGCTCCGAATGTGAGCTCGAATGCCTTTGTTTTTTAGAACGATCCATTAAAAATTTTGTTCCCGGACGTAATGAAAATGATGATGGTGTAGGAGGAAGAGGAGAGTCAACATTATCAATTACATGAAAATGACTGCATAAATCATGTAAATGTCTTTTAACTCTAATCATTATATTATTTGTATCAATTTCAAGATCATCTTGTAATCCTAAATATTCATAATAATTTTCTAACATTTCTTTTAAACCATCATATTTAAATCTAGGATCAAATACAGAAGCTACAAGATAAATATCAGGAATTATTTTATAATAAGTTAGCCATTTTTTTTTCATTTGTGCAACTCCTTCATGAATTTCATATATTTTTTCACCCTCGTTTAATGCAAATGCAATATTTAAAGCTTCAACAATAAATAAACTAGAGGTTGGTTTGTAAACATAACTAAAAGTGTAAGTAGCATCATTAAAATTTTTAAAAATCTCCATAACTTTAGCACATAAATCCCAAGTTTGTGATAAAAGATTAGAATTTGGTATATTTTCGGTGGCAAAAGAGCATAATAGAGGTTGATATTCTAAAGATTGACAAAGTAAAACATAAGTAGAGTTCCAACGATGACCAACATCTTTGGTAAAACGTTTCGGGTGCACATTATTATTTTCACAATATTTTAACCATGTTCTAGTAACATTAGGGTGTACCCAAATATATTTAATAACATCTCTTATTGGTTTGATTAAATGTTGTATAATACGTAATCCATCTTGAACAAATAAATTTAAAACATGGCATGCACATCTAGCATGAAAAAATCTTCCACCAAAATTAGGTTGGCAAATTCTAGTTAATTCGGGAATGGAGGCATTATTAGAGGCAGCATTATCGAAAGAACATGAAAAAATTCTATTAATCAGTCTATATTCCTCTAAAATAGCATGAATTATTTTACATATATTACTTGCTGTATGCGAATCATCAAATACTCGATAAGCTAAAACTCTTTGATTTAATTCAAAATTTTCATCAATATAATGACAAGTAAGACCCATATATGAATGTATTTGATTATGATCACTCCAAATATCACTACAAATAGACACATGTGCGTCATTATTACTAAAATATTCAATCAAATTATTTTTTCTTTTTTTATAAGATTTAATCAGATTTCTCTTAAGTGATGTTCTAGGTATTCTCTTAAATGCGGGTTGTACATCTCTACTAATCCAATCATTAATACCAACATTTTCACCAAAACTAAAAGATAACGAGTCTACCGAAATAGCTTCGGCTAAACCATAAGAACTACTAGCATGATCATAACGAAATAATGTAGGAGGATTAGGAGAAGAAGTTGCAAACCCGGATAATTGTGTTTGTCCCATTGCCATTCCTACCTTCTCAGGATGTTTGGTTTGTAAATGTCGATTTAAAGTGCCATAACCTCCTCCCACTTGCCACGAGTATTTTGTTCCACAATAATTACAAACGGCGTCTAATTTATTATCCGACTTCAACGGACCCTTCTTAAAATGTTTTGTAAAAATATCGGATGAAAGTTGTCTTCTCGAACTCGATCCACTTCCATCGGCTTGCATATTACTTTCTTGCGATCCAATATTAGCCATTTAATATATAAAATAAATTATAGTATGTAAAATAATTATATATATTTATAAAATATATATAATAAAACAAGAGAGTTGTGAATAGAATAAATAGAGAATGAGAGAATGAGAGAGTTTGAGTTGTAAATTATGAGTTAAGAATTTTAATATGTAAGGTATTTATAGGAAAAAGAAAAGAGCCGTTAGATATTGTTAACGTTAGATATTAACGTTATATATATTAACGTTAGATATTGTTTTTGAGACGTTAGATATATTAACGTTAGGAACACAATGATCTAGGCATCTAGCACTAGCATGCATGGTTCAAAGTACTGTGTTTAGATTAAAAAAAGGCAGAAAGCAAAAGCAGTACTGTGTTTGTCCCCAAGGGGGGGCACTTTAGTGGGCACACGCATGTAAACAAATTGGTCCCCATGTTGTCTTTAAACTTTTAAATGACCTTTTCATATAAATAAACATGTAAATAAGTTGTTATCTAAAAAGCTATAGTTTTTTAAATTCCGTCTGTTATTCAAAGATGTGATGATAACTATCTGCGTCTCCACTAGCATAAATCACGCGAATAAAACAAGGCCTTGTTCGTGGAGGTGGCCAGGTGGGATTATATAAGACCAACTACTACGCGGTTTGAACCGGCGGTTCGAACCGGCGGTTAACCGGCGGTTCACCGGTTTTCTATTAATACGAACCGTAACCTGAACCTTAAAAATAAAAAAACCGACGGTTTAGGTCCGGTTTCGGTTCGGGCCGGTTTTGACCGGTTTTGACCCGGTCCGGTCCGGTCCGGTTTTCCGGTTCCGGTCCGGTTTGGCCATGTATACGTGACGTACGTTACTCTTCTTTAAATGGAATTGATAGTATCTTGAAATGCTTCACTGAATTAAGAACTAGTGCAATGCGGTATTCTTCCTTGGTAAAACTCATTTATTTGATGAACAAAATGATAATATTAATTGAAGAATTTCAACTAACTAATTTGTAAAATAAAAAACATCCATACAGAAAAAGACAAATGAAACTATTATTATTACACATTTTCCTTTTGATAATTCATAAGAATTTCATTAATATGTAAATATCAGTGCATAGCATCCAACTCCAAAAACCAGCGAAGGACCCATAACTCAAACTGAATTTCTATTTTTCTCAGCATACATCAAAAAACGTCTAGACATTTTATCATTTAATACACAATAATTTACACAATACCCGATCTTCTAAATCACATATCCATATAATAAAAATCAAATAACAATTTAACTAATACGCATAACATACATGTACGATATTGCATATTATTTTAATACATAACAACTTACACTATGCGTGATAACACTTAAATCTTCGATATATATAATGATGATATAAATGGAAGAAGTTCAACATGAACAAATTACTTGTGAATTAACAAAATTCCCCAAAACTAAATAAGAAACCACGAGCCCCCGTTTCAAATCCGTTCTTGCACCATTCAGTTGGCACCTTTAGGGACTCTAATCCTTTTTCCCATCAACTTAATCTCCTGGTACTCCTCACTCACTTCACTGCAGCATGTGCTCGTCATGTTCGAATCCGTGGCATGTGGGCCCCTCATCTCAAGACCACCGGTGTGCTCCAACGACACTGGCCACCCTTGTTGTTGTTGTTCTCCGCTCTGATTCACCATCAAATACCTATAGCCAGCAAATATCGAATTGGCTCCAACAGGAGCTAGCAAGCCCGAAACTTTTGGAAACGCCATCAGAATAAACATTCTCACCATTCTCCATGGTGTCGGAGATTCTGAGGGCCCCCACAGAAGAACCAGTAGTGGCAATGGCCGGGACAGTTCCAGAACCAGTTGCCCTGATAATAGAATCTTCGGCCTGTTTCATGATCCACTCGATTGTCTGACCATCAGTCTGAAAACCAAGCTCTTTCGTTAGCTGAAAGATGCGAGCCGCACATATAAGCGGCATCCGTACCCTCCTGCTTCGGCCCAACACCTTGATATGTCTTTCCTTGGTCGGTGCCCGTGCGGTCACGGGCACTGAGGAGGAAGAAGCGCTAGACCTGCTATTCATTTCGGAATCACTGTCAGTGTTTTTAAGTAGCGACATGTTTTGGTACACACAACTCTGCAGTATATAGACACTGTGTGTGCTGCATATAACTCAGGCGACATTTATAGTGGTGCAGTGACAAATCTGGTGCGTTTTGCTCATGAATCCAACGGTGGAGATTTTATTAAAAGATACAAAATCTGGTTGATCCCATTTGGATATTATATTTTCTTAAAACAAGTTGGGGCCCATTAGTATATTTTATTCTCTTGCAATAAAATAAAATAGATATCAATTCTTTTGTTTAAAAAATGTAATCTAATCGAATGTTCTACTATACAAACGTAAAAAGTTTTTTTTTTTTGAAATAAAACGTACTTGCTTCCATTAATACTCATCCATCAAAAGGTTATACATAATAAAAAATACAATATTTATATTTATTTATATTTATATTTTATTTATATTTATATTTTATTTATATTTATATTTTGTTTTCATAATAAAAAGTTTTTAATTCACATGGACCAACTGTAAATACAATATTTATATTTCTTTTTCTTTTTGTTTTTATTATCATTTGGTCACTATACAAAATTCTTTAATACGTTGGATCATTTATAAAATCAATAATTTTTAATGAAAATTATGATTTTTAATAATTTTTAACAAAAATTATAATTATAACACTTGAAAATATATTATGTACCATTTCAAAAATTTGATATACTATTAATAACTTTATAAAAAATCATCTTAAATTTTAATAGAAGTTGTTAAAATTAAGTAAAATTCTTGAAAGTTATTAAAATTATAATATTATACCATCTCCTTAAATATTTTTTTCCTAAACTGTTAAAAATTCAGCAAATTTAACGAATATACATTGATATAGTTTGATTATATATTAAACAAATATGATGGATCCCGAATAATAAATCCCGAGTTACCTTTTTTAGCATAAACATTAAAATGTGCGAGACTAAAATTATTTATTTATTTTATTTTTTTTGTAGGGGATCTAAGAATTTAAGATTATATGTACTTAAAAGTAGAAAAATGACAGAGTTGGAACTGGAAAATCTCAAAGTTATAGTATTTGTATTAAATATTAAAATTAAAAATTATACAATACCTTTTAAAATTATTTCTCTGTAGTGAGACATTATGTTTTGATAAATTTTAGTTACCTTTGGATATTCTTTTTTCTTTTTTTTTGAATAAAGGCAATATCCATTACTAAGAAACGTAGACTCCAACAACACACCTGAAGGAGCCGTGATTACGTTTTGACAATCTATCGAATAAGGTAATTTAGCTACTAAGTGAGCTACCTTATTCGCTTGTCTTTTAACAAAAGAGACCGAATAACCTGAATTAGCATCTAAAATAAGTTTACAGGCTTTCAACACATGACCAACTTCCAGGAGATTGTCATGATGATTTTGCAGAACTTTGACAGCCAGAAATGAATCGGACTCAACAACTGCCCTATTTTACCTTTGGATATTCTTAGTACAATATGAGTACTAAGCCGTGAGTTTCTCAGTGACCTTATAATATTTTTTTCAAAATTTCAAATACAAATTATTTAAAAATATAAAAAAATATAAAAAATATTATATAAATTAATGAAACCAATATAATACGAGTTAAATACATAGTACTATTTATTATTAGTTTATAAGGCTATAAGCTATGCTAAAAACACATACATAAATGATAAAATAAATTAATTCATATCTGTTTATATCAATTTTGTGTTACAATTTCTTATTTATAGAAAATAACTAGATAACATACTTCATCTTACAATTGCGGAACATTATTGTCACAATTAATTTAACATTTAAAATTTATTATATTATAATATATATTTAAAATTTTTAATATAATCTCTATACATACTTGGTTATAGTAATACAATCATAATCTCAACCTTTTTATGAAATTCCTCACCATTAAACGTTTCCTCTCTCTCTGTGTCAATTCCAAAAAGCCGCCGACTCCCACTAGCTAGCCTCTTTCAATCCTCCTCCTTTCTCCTTCTCTAACCAAGGCTTCACCCACCTTCATAATTCTCTTTCATTCCCTCCATAAATCGGAATTTTTTCCTGAAAATTTCGAAAAACCCATTCGAGTTCTTTTCAGATCTGTTTTGATTTAGAACTCGAAATATCAAATAAACACATTTCTTAGACTCAAAATCTCCTGCTTAGCATCATATCAAAATTTGGTGTCAATCGAGATCTCTGACTTTTCAAATTGTATCGTCTTTCATTCTCTCCATAAATCGGAATTTTTTCCTAAAAATTTCGAAAAACCATTCGAGTTCTTTTCAGATCTGTTTTGATTTAGAACTCGAAATATCAAATAAACACATTTCTTAGACTCAAAATCTCCTGCTTAGCATCATATCAAAATTTGGTGTCAATCGAGATCTCTGACTTTTCAAATTGTATCGTCTTGGGCGAAGTAACGCTTAAGGCGTATGTCTCTCCTTTTGGAGTGGTCCGTATGTTTTAATATGTTTTGTTTCGTTTTGTTGTGTTATTTTCGTCCTTCGAGAATGTTTCAATTGATGTCTCGAGAGATCTGGAAAGGCCGCAGGCAGTGATGATTATTGCAAGAGCTCACCTTTCACAACCGAAGAGTGTTCATCCTGGGGGAGTTTTTACTTACGGCATGTCTATAGCTGGTTCCCGGCAAGTAGATAGCTGGGGTGCACCATTTGAACAAAGGACTACCAATGGTTCTTACGTGTTAAGGTCAATTATAATATTACTGTATTCAGCGATGTTGGTGCAATTTGGATTTATTGGGTTGTCTTTGATTTCATTTTTCGTTAACAGAATTTTCTGTTCTGTATATTTAAACGGTCAGGAAACAAATAAGCTAAGTATTTTAGTTTGCCTTTGTTTTTCAACCTCGTCGTACCGTCAGTTGGGGGTTTGTCCCGACCGTGTGTTTGTTCAAATTTGTAATAATCGCGAATTTTCGAATAAATTTTTTCTACTCGATATTTAAATTTTATTTAAGAGCGATGCACTGGTATATTTTTAATTAGCGCGTTTTGTAAATTTTTAAAATTTTATATATCCGTATCATATTTAATTATCTATATTTGTCTAGTATTTATTAAAATTAGGAAATTTAGAGAAATAGAATTTTAATTTTGGGTCGAATTTATTTTAGAGAACGAAATTAAAGTTTCGTTTAATTAGCCAGCACGGGAGAAATGAGATCTTTTCACCAAACATTGCACTAATATAAACATAATCATTATTTATTTTATTTTATTTTTCAGCATTTATTTTGTCCCCCACAAATTATTCCTTTTTAATTTAATAAATAAAAGGTATTAGGTATCATCATTATTAGGATAGGGGTGTATATTTTTATAAAACCAGGAGCACAAATCGAGCTATACAGAAAACTCACACAAAACCCGGCTATTTATTTCTTTCCCTGCAAGACCCATCTTCTGTCTCTGTTAACACATAACTCGACCATATTACATACACAAAACAGAGCAATAACAGAGCAAACACAGGTAGTTTATTTTCTTTAATTTCTGTTTTTTACGATTTCATTTTGGTGCTTGTATGTCAGCTTCGTGCTTTGTTATTCCGATTGGTGTTAATCGGAGTTTGGTAGTATTGTCGGAGAAGTGAGAGAGAGGGACAGCGGTGAGTAGTAGAAGAAAGGGAGAGGGACTGTGGTGTTGTTGAAGAAGAAAGAAGTGAGGAGAAGGGGTTGTGAGGTGTTGTTAAAGGGGGGGTCGATTGGGGTGCTAGGCGAGGTAACCACCACCGATTGGTGGTGGTGGAGGTGACGTCGTGATAGAGAGAGGGATGGACGGGGGAGAGAATAGAGGGGGCAGAGAGAGACGCAGAGGAGGGAGAGATGGAGAGATGGATAGTGAGAGAGAGCGGCGAGAGATGTGCGGGAGAGAAAGGGAAGGGGAGTACAGGGAGATAAGGGATGAGAGAGATTGAGAGAGAGATAGAGGGAGAGAGAGAGAGAGGGAGAGAGAGGGAGAAGGACGGGCCGGAGAGAGATAGTGCAGGGGAGGCACGGCGGTGGGTGGGCCCCACATGCCGCTGTTGCCGTTAATAATAATAATATAATAATACAATTTCAAAAAAATTGGTGGTCGAGTGTTTTAAATCGGGATATATGTATATATAAATCGAAGGGGGTTCAATTGATTAATTTGGAATATTTTTAAAGTGAGAATATTATTTAAAATGGATGGTAATAAATAATTTATTGATTAATTAATTAAATAGCAATATTTTGTGATTATTTGGCGTATTTAGAGATTTAATGATTCACTAATAAAAGAGAGAATAATTATAAATAAATAGAGTTAAATACGATTTTATTTTATAAAATTGATAATTAGCATTTCCGGATCGGACCAGAAAATTATTGGCTAAAATCGGATTATTATTAAATTAATTACGATATTAAAAATGGATTGTTGAATTATTTTATTTGAGAATAAATGGAGGTTAATATTATTAAATAAAGTAGGATTTACGGATATTAAAAATAGTATATTTTCTAGATTTGATTCCTGAGTTCGAATAAAGAATTATTTATCCAGAGGTTATTTTCCGTTAATTATTTTAGAGATTTTCAAGAAATATTTTAATATTTATTAGCAGTTTAGAAATACGTTATTTTGACGAATCGCTCATATTTTTCTGGTTGCCATTTTTAGAGAATAATTTCCGAGCTGTAGATCAAAGCCAAGTTCCCGGATAGAGTATAAATTTTATCTATATTCATTGCACTTCGAGATCAAGGCAAGTACCTTCTGACCCTCTCTCCTTCTGAAATATTTCGAGAAATGTTTGGATATTATTCTGTTAAAATTATGTTTTGAATTGCCAGTTCATTATAAAATATCCTGTTTATCATAATATTGATTTAGAAAATTTTAGAGATTTTCCCAAAATTTCGATAAATTCATTGAACGTAATTTGATTGAAATCCAGGGTATCTTAATTGTTTCGAGATGACCCTTAAATATTATTCAGTTATAACTACGCTCATATATCGAGGTAGTTAGATTTTATTGACTTTAATCAGATCTATTGTTCAGATCCGATAAATGTTGTTTCAATATTCAAATTTGTTTCATTGTTCGAATCAAAATAGTTGCATTCAGAATAGTGAATAGAAGAATAGTATATCATCAGAATTTCCTCTAAAATACGTACTCTAGTGAAATTGGAAGTTTTCCTTCTGAATCGAGTCGTTCTTATTATTTCAAGATGACTTCACATGAAATATTCTAATCAACGAACCTTACTTGTTCAAGGTTGTTACTTATTGTCTTGAATTGACATATTGTTCGTGTCAACGAAATAAATTAGTTCTTTTGAAAATATTGTGACGGCCTTTTGTTCAGGTCGGTCTCGTACAAAGTGTAGACTGGCGGTCGGCCAGAATCGAATAGGTATCCAAATCAATAAATTTTTTATCCGAAGGAGTAATCATATAATCCACTGGTCAACATGGGAGATGGCCCATGGGTTTTTCTTTCAGATCAACACGAGGAATAAACTCGTGGTATCGAAAGAGAAATATTAACATTTTAACATAATAGTTGCCAGGTTGATTTTTCAACCACCTTTTTGCTAGCAAAACGATATAGTGGTACCTGCGACATAGTAGTGATCGTGCTATGGGGTCTCACGGGTGTGCGGTACTTGAGACACAGCGGTTGATCTCGCTGTGGGGTATCGTAAAGGCGGAAGACCGGTATCTCAAGTTTTAAATTCCAATTTCTTTATTTAGAGTTAAGTTGTTTGAGTTTATCCGTATGTATTTCTATGGCATTTTGCCTGCATACGAGTATCTTTCATAAATAGAGTTGTTTTCTTTCCACCTTCCTATTAGTGAGAGAGCGAGTCAGTGGACTTGCTGAGCACCTAGTTGCTCATTCTTGTTGTTGATATTGTTTTTCAGTGAAGACGGAAAAAGGCGAAACCTCTCGTTTCAAGGGAAAGGAGAAAATGCACCAGAGCACTGAGCTGGACTAGTGTGCTTATCTTAGAGGCGATGACGCTATCGAAGACTATTAGCATATCTTTCGACGTGTGTATTGATATCGTGTGTACTAGTTATATGTTGTAATAATTCTAAGGCTTGTCGATGCTTGGACTTGTGGGATGGAACCACTGTTGTATGATAAAACCTTCATGTTTATTATGCATTGTATTGTATTTTTGGATAAGACAGGTATTGACGATAAGTGTCGACCTAATTCTACAAGTAGTGGATTTGGGGGCGTCACAGCTTGGTATCAGAGCATTAGTTATATTTTTAGGAATCGTACGAGCCTATAATTATAACGCGACATGAGATTTTAGAGGTATAATACGATGTTGAGAATTTAGCACTAAGTGCTTTACACCCTTATATATCTATACGCGTATATAGTCGATTAGAACCTGTTGGTGACCGAAACTCTTTGCTTTTGTAGATGTCTTCTTCAGGATCTACTGGTTTCTTTCCTATTCGAGACAGATCTCCTACACCATACCCACTTGTACCTCTAGATCCTTGCTCAGAGTCGGATAGTGATCCATCCGAGGAGTATATGTCGATCGATAGTGATTCGGTGGATTCTTTTGTTCAGATACTCACACCTTCTCCTCCACATGTGATAGATCTAGATACACCTCCACTTGAGGTTAGAGCAGACTTCACCTTTGTTTAATCCCGTGATGTTCAGAGCTGAGAATCCAAAGCCCGAGATTACTGAGCCGGTTGATGAGAGCCAGCTTTCACCCGTCCGTACGGAGGTGGTGCCTAGCTCAGCGGATCCAGTTTCCAGGGTTGCTACACCTACTAGGGCTACAGCTATCCCAGATTTGGTTACTGTTCCTATTCCGATTTATACTTTGACTCCGACGGTCCCTTCTATACCGGACTTCATATTTCCACTTACCAGCGACACTCCTATTGGTGATACTGCTCCATTGGTGATACCGGTCGATGGTGCACCGGCGTGTGACACTGCTCCTCCTGCACCTTTTATCCATATCCCTTCTCCAGTAGTGATTCCATCTACTCCACCTTTTCCAGTACAGTCAGTTGGTGGGCCTGTGCCGTCGATAGTGGATCGAGCGCCAGTACCTTGGGCTGTTCATGATCATCTTTTCCAGCAGTTTCATTGGGTATGGCTTCGCTATGAGGAGGTTTTTGTTACTAGGGATGCTATATTGCGACTACTGTCGGTTGACCCGGCTGCAGTTCATGGAGGAGGCAGCTTACTTGTGAGGGATGTTCCTATGGAGATTGTACATCAGATCTCTATCTCTGTTCTGACCGGGCTGCAGACTGATCTCACAGCCTTACCATCCTCTAGTACAGGAGCTGTTAACCGTACTGTTGTTACTGATTTGATTACCAGAGCCATCGAGGAGTTCCAGAGACGCGTGGTTGAGATGTTTGGTCGCTGAGACCATTGCTGATGACATAGCCTGGATTTGCCTATCCCTATCTTTTGGCTAGTATAGCTAGTGGTGAACCACTTTCTAATCAAGTTAGATTTTTCTGTATTAGGGTGTTTATGTATTTTAGCAATTATTTAGTATGGCTCATGTATTAGCTGGATAGCTTATAATCAGTGAATGTACCTTATGGTACCATTATGGATTATATGTTAATATCAGTATCTTTGCACCTTCATCTGTTTCAGATTTTATGATTATTGTTGCGCTTTATTAGTAGCACTTCTGTTTATAAAAAAAGAGAAAAAAGAAAAAAAATGTGTTTTCTATAACGACTAAAACATTTCCTTAAACCACGATATTTGAGATTTAGAACTTTGCAACCGTTAATGGTTTTACCTAAATGGGAAAAATATTTTATTGTGACACATGAGATATATCTTCAGCATTTTCAGAATTCGACATATGACTTTAAGGGTTTACGTTACCAGCATCAATATTCTGCTATATATGTATACTTTTACCCTGTTTGACCAAGCGCTGTGTTTTCAATCTTAATAGAAAAAGATGCCACCTAAAAGAGGTAGACCCTGCAAGAACCAAGGAGTACCCCCAGCAGCGGACTACCCTGATGTTGATCCCAATCCTCAACCAGAACCCGAACCTGAGCCAGTACCTGCAGTACAACCAAATCTGAATCCTAATGACCCTATGGGTTTACTCGTGGAATTCCTAAGATAATTTACACAAAATCCTCCACCTAGACAAGAAATACCTCAAGTCAGAAATGATCAACCCCCAGCACCACCAGTTAAAAATAGTGTTGCATTTAAATCTTTCAAATCATTAAATCCCCCTGAGTTTAAGGGTACCACTGATCCTGTTGAGGCAAGAATATGGTTACGAGAGATAGAAAAGACCTTTGAGATTGTAGGAGTAGAAGAAGAGAAAAAGACAATTTTTGCAGCCTACATGTTAAAAGGTGAAGCGAATTATTGGTGGGAATCAAAGAGAGCAATGGAAGGGAACGTAGTCATACCCTGGACTAGGTTCACGCAGCTATTTTTAGAGAAATATTTTCCTAAATACTTGGAAAATCAGATGGAGGTCAAATTTCTGGAACTTAAGCAAGGCAATATGACTATAGCTGAATATGAAGCCAAATTTTCTGAACTCTCTAGGTTTGTGCCTTACCATGTGGATACTGACGAAAAGAGAGCTAAACATTTTCAACTAGGGCTGAAGCCGTGGATCCAGAATCGAGTTGCGGTCCTAGAAATCACTAACTATGCTACTGTGGTTCAGAAAGCATCTATTGTTGAAAGTGGAACTGAGTTGTACTCAAAGGACAAGGATACGAAGAAAAGGAAGTTTCAGAATCGTGGAACTAATTTTGAGAGGAAGCCGGACGATCGGAGTGGAAAGAGACCATTTGTGAAACGGGAAGACAGAAGCAATGATATAAAGAGAATTGAGAATCAAGACACTAGGGGAAACAATCAGAAATTCAGATCCCCTTAGGCAGCCAATCTGATTCAAGGAAGGCCACCAATACCAGAATGCAAAACGTGTGGAAAGAAACACCCAGGACCCTGTAACCTTACCAACATTGTTTGTTACAATTGTTGACAAAAAGGGCATTATTCTTCTAACTGCAAGGAGAAGGCCATTACTTGTTTCAATTGCAGGAAGAAAGGACATATTGCGCGAGATTGCAAGTCACCACCAAACGAGACGACTGCACCTAGACTCATGGCACCTCCTAGCAACAAGCCAATTGCACGTACTTTCAACATGACGGTGAAGGATGCTATTGCTGACAGTGATGTAATTGCAGGTACGCTTTTAGTAAATTCTGTAGATGCATGTGTTCTGTTTGATTCGGGAGCAACAAAATCTTTCATATCGAAGAATTTTAGGAATAAATTGGATATTCAGTCTGTACCATTAGGGGAGACATTGATTGTAGAAGTAGCAAATCAGGAAAAAGTTCCTGTAGATCAGATATGTCAAGATTGTGGAATCGAAATACAAGGACAACGCTTCGAAGCAGATCTTCTTTCTTTTAATCTAGGGGAGTTTGATATAATTCTTGGAATGGATTGGTTAGCACGTTATGATGCTCAAATCAATTGTCGGCGTAAGTGGGTTAGTTTAAAGGGACCCAACGGCAAAAGAATACAATTTCGCGGAAGAAAACCTACCCGTAATTTTCTGACTATGGTTTAAGCGAAGAAACTACTAAGGAGTGGGTGTCAAGCCTACTTAGCTCATGTGGTTGACAACGAGAAGCAAGCCCCTGCCATTGACAAAATTCCTGTAGTGAATCAATTCGAGGATGTTTTTCCTGAAGAATTACCTGGATTGCCGCACGATAGAGAAATAGAATTCAATATCGATCTTGCCCCGGGAACTGTACCAATTTCCAAAGCACCATACAGAATGGCTCCAGTTGAGATGAAGGAGTTGGCTACACAACTACAAGAACTATTAGACAAGGGCGTAATTAGACCAACCGTATCCCCTTCGGGAGCTCCAGTGTTATTTGTAAAGAAGAAAGATGGATCTATGAGGTTGTGCATAGATTATCGAGAGTTAAACAAGATGACGATCAAGAATAAATATCCTTTGCCACGAATTGACAATTTGTTTGATCAACTGAAGGGAGCAACTCATTTTTCCAAGATTGATCTGAGATCAGGTTATCACCAGTTGAAGATTAAACCTGAAGATGTACCAAAGACTACCTTTAGAACTCGCTATGGGCATTACGAATTTCTAGTGATGCCATTTTGATTGACGAATGCTCCAACCGCTTTTATGGATTTGATGAATCGCGTATTCAAAAAGTATTTGGACAAGTTCGTGGTCGTGTTTATTGATGATATCTTGATTTACTCTAAAAGCCAAGAAGAACACGTAAAGTATCTTCGTTTAGTATTGGAAATGTTACACAAGGAAAGGTTATACGCTAAATTCTCTAAGTGCGAGTTTTGGCTAAGTGCAATTCCTAGGACACATTGGGAGCAGTGAAGGAATTTCTGTTGACCCAGCAAAAGTGGAGGCAGTTGCAAATTGGGAAAGGCCGAAGACTCCAACAGAGGTTAGAAGTTTTCTGGGACTAGCCGGATATTATCGGAGATTTGTAAATGATTTTTCTAAGATAGCTACACCCTTGACTAAGCTCACCAGAAAGAATGAGAAGTTTGAATGGACTCCCAAGTGTGAAGAAAGTTTTAAAGAACTTAAGAGACGATTAACATCTGCCTCGGTTTTGACATTACCAGACGATACGGGAAATTTCGTAATTTATAGTGACGCTTCCCATAAGGGTTTAGGATGCGTATTGATGCAGCATGGAAAAGTAATTGCTTATGCTTCCCGACAGTAAAAGATTATGAGGTAAGATACCCAACTCACGACCTCGAGTTAGCTGCGATTGTTTTTGCACTAAAGATTTGGAGACACTATTTGTACGGAGAAAAGTGTGAGATTTTCACGGATCATAAGGGTCTAAAATATATCTATACCCAGAAAGAATTGAATATGAGGCAGAGACGATGTTTAGAATTGATCAAGGACTATGACTGTTCGATTAATTATCATCTAAGGAAGGCTAATGTGGTGGCAGACGCATTAAGTAGAAAAGAAAGACTTAATATGGTAGTATCGTTAAAGGAATTGATAAAAGAAATTGAGAGATTTAATTTGGAGATTAAGATTCCTGTTCAAGCCAATGAGAGTGTATATGAAATCTCCTTACAACCAAAGTTGATCGAAAATATTCGCCGATGTCAAGAGAAAATGATGGAAGAAGAGAGGGATCAGTTAACCGGAGAAGAATTTCAGAGTCCAAAGGATGCTAAAGGAATTAAAAGATTTGCCTCTAGAGTTTGGATACCAAATGTTGCAGAACTAAAGGAAGAGATTTTGAGCGAACCACATAGCTCGAAGTACTCTATTCATCCCGGAAGCACGAAGATGTATCAAGATATCAAGCAAAACTATTGGTGGCCTAACATGAAAAGAGAAATTGCAGACTGGGTAAGTAAATGTTTAACCTGTCAGAAAGTGAAGGCAGAACATCAACGACCAAGTGGACTTTTACAACCATTAGAGATACCTGAGTGGAAATGGGAGCATATTACCATGGATTTTGTCGTAGGATTGCCCCGAACTAGGGCCAGCCATGATGCAATTTGGGTTATTGTTGTCCGACTCACTAAATCTGCGCATTTTCTATCAATTAGTGATAAGTACTCGGTGGAAAGATTGGTGAACATGTACCTGAAGGAAATTGTGGTTCGTCATGGAGTGCCTGTTTCAATTGTATCTGATAGAGATGCCCGTTTTACTTCTCAATTTTGGAAAAGTTTTCAGGAATGTCTTGGCACGAAGTTAAATTTGAGCACTGCATATCATCCCCAGACCGACGGACAAAGTGAAAGGACAATTCAAACAGTTGAGGATATGTTAAGAGCCTGTGCACTGGATTTCAAAGGAAGTTGGGATGATCATCTGCCCCTAGTTGAATTTGCTTACAATAATAGCTACCACTCCAGCATAGGTATGGCACCATATGAGGCATTGTACGGAAGAAAGTGTAGATCACCTCTATACTGGGATGAGGTAGGAGAAAGAAAGATACTATGACCAGAATTACTTCAACAAACTAAACAAGCAACCGAAGTTATTCGAAAAAGGTTAGTTGCAGCTCAAGATCGACAGAGGAAGTATGCAAATCAAAAGAGAAAAGACAAAGCATTTGAAGTGGGAGATAAAGTGATGTTGAAAGTTTCACCTTGGAAAGGAGTAATGAGATTCGGAAAGAAAGGCAAGTTGAGCCTCAGATATATAGGACCTTTTGAGATTCTCAAGAAGATAGGACCGTTGGCTTATCAGTTGGCCCTACCTCCAGACCTTCAGCATATCCACGATGTGTTTCATGTTTCTGCGTTAAGAGAATACCATTCTGATTTCAGACATGTTATAACCTACGAACCAGTGGAAATACGTCCTGATTTGACCTACGAAGAACAACCAGTAGAGATCCTAGATCACAAAGTACAAGAGTTAAGAACTAAGAAAGTAAATTTAGTGAAAGTACTTTGGAGAAACCACTAGGTTGAGGAAGCCACGTGGGAGTTAGAAAGCGAAATGCGAAACAAATATCCTGAATTGTTTAGTGCATAATTTTGATTCCGAGGACGGAATCCTATAAGGGGGGAAGACTGTAATAATCGCGAATTTTCGAATAAATTTTTTCTACTCAATATTTAAATTTTATTTAAGAGCGATGCACTGGTATATTTTTAATTAGCGCATTTTGTAAATTTTTAAAATTTTATATATTCGTATCATATTTAATTATCTATATTTGTCTAGTATTTATTAAAATTAGGAAATTTAGAGAAATAGAATTTTAATTTTGGGTCAAATTTATTTTAGAGAACGAAATTAAAGTTTCGTTTAATTAGCCAGCACGGGAGAAACGAGATCTTTTCACCAAACATTGCACTAATATAAACATAATCATTATTTATTTTATTTTATTTTTCAGCATTTACTTTGTCCCCCACAAATTATTCCTTTTTAATTTAATAAATAAAAGGTATTAGGTATCATCATTATTAGGATAGGGGTGTATATTTTTATAAAACCAGGAGCACAAACCGAGCTATACAGAAAACTCACACAAAACCCGGCTATTTATATAAACGAGTAGTTAACAGTTCCCTATTATTTCTTTCCCTGCAAGACCCATCTTCTGTCTCTTTTAACACATAACTCAACCATATTACATACACAAAACAGAGTAATAACAGAGCAAACACAGGTAGTTTATTTTCTTTAATTTCTGTTTTTTACGATTTCATTTTGGTGCTTGTATGTCAGCTTCGTGCTTTGTTATTTCGATTGGTGTTAATCGGAGTTTGGTAGTATTGTCGGAGAAGTGAGAGAGAGGGACAGCGGTGAGTAGTAGAAGAAAGGGAGAGGGACTGTGGTGCTGTTGAAGAAGAAAGAAGTGAGGAGAAGGGGTTATGAGGTGTTGTTAAAGGGGGGGTCGATTGGGGTGCTAGGCGAGGTAACCACCACCGATTGGTGGTGGTGGAGGTGACGTCGTGATAGAGAGAGGGATGGACGGGGGAGAGAATAGATGGGCAGAGAGAGACGCAGAGGAGGGAGAGATGGAGAGATGGATAGTGAGAGAGAGCGGAGAGAGATGTGCGGGAGAGAAAGGGAAGGGGAGTACAGGGAGATAAGGGATGAGAGAGATTGAGAGAGAGATAGAGGGAGGGAGAGAGAGAGAGAGAGAGAGAGAGAGAGAGAGGGAGAGAGAGAGAGAGAGAGGGAAGAGAGGGAGAAGGACGGGCCGGAGAGAGATAGTGCAGGGGAGGCACGGCGGTGGTGGTGGCAGGTGGACCCCACACGCCGCTGTTGCCGTTAATAATAATAATATAATAATACAGTTCCAATAAAATTGGTGGTCGAGTGTTTTAAATCGGGATATATGTATATATAAATCGAAGGGGGTTCAATTGATTAATTTGGAATATTTTTAAAGTGAGAATATTATTTAAAATGGTTGGTAATAAATAATTTATTGATTAATTAATTAAATAGTAATATTTTGTGATTATTTGGCGTATTTAGAGATTTAATGATTCACTAATAAAAGAGAGAATAATTATAAATAAATAGAGTTAAATACGATTTTATTTTATAAAATTGATAATTAGCATTTCCGGATTGGACCAGATTATTTAGAGGCTAAAATCGGATTATTATTAAATTAATTACGAGATTAAAAATGGATTGTTGAATTATTTTATTTGAGAATAAATGGAGGTTAATATTATTAAATAAAGTAGGATTTACAGATATTAAAAATAGTATATTTTCTAGATTTGATTCCTGAGTTCGAATAAAGAATTATTTATCCAGAGGTTATTTTCCGTTAATTATTATAGAGATTTTCGAGAAATATTTTAATATTTATTAGCAGTTTAAAAATACGTTATTTTGACGAATCGCTCATATTTTTCTGGTTGCCATTTTTAGAGAATAATTTCCGAGCTGTAGATCAAAGCCAAGTTCCCGGGTAGAGTATAAATTTTATCTGTATTCATTGCACTTCGAGATCAAGGCAAGTACCTTCTAACCCTCACTCCTTCTGAAATATTTCGAGAAATGTTTGGATATTATTCTGTTAAAATTATGTTTTGAATTGCCAGTTCATTATAAAATATCCTGTTTATCATAATATTGATTTAGAAAATTTTAGAGATTTTCCCAAAATTTCGATAAATTCATTGAACGTAATTTGATTGAAATCCAGGGTATCTTAATTGTTTCGAGATGACCCTTAAATATTATTCAGTTAAAACTACGCTCATATATCGAGGTAGTTAGATTTTATTGACTTTAATCAGATCTATTGTTCAGATCCGATAAATGTTGTTTCAATATTCAAATTTGATTCATTGTTCGAATCAAAATAGTTGCATTCAGAATAGTGAATAAAAGAATAGTATATCATCAGAATTTCCTCTAAAATACGTACTCTAGCTAAATTGGAAGTTTTCCTTCTGAATCGAGTCGTTCTTATTATTTCAAGACGACTTCACATGAAATATTCTAATCAACGAACTTTACTTGTTCAAGGTTGTTACTTATTGTCTTGAATTGACATATTGTTCGTGTCAACGAAATAAATTAGTTCTTTTGAAAATATTGTGACGGCCTTTTGTTCAGGTCGGTCTCGTACAAAGTGTAGACTGGCGGTCGGCCAAAATCGAATAGGTATCCAAATCAATAAATTTTTTATCCGAAGGAATAATCATATAATCCACTGGTCAACATGGGAGATGGCCCATGGGTTTTTCTTTCAGATCAACACGAGGAATAAACTCGTGGTATCGAAAGAGAAATATGAACATTTTAACATAATAGTTGCCAGGTTGATTTTTCAACCACCTTTTTGCTAGCAAAACGATATAGTGGTACCTGCGACATATTAGTGATCGTGCTATGGGGTATCACGGGTGTGCGGTACTTGAGACACAGCGGTTGATCTCGCTGTGGGGTATCGTAAAGGCGGAAGACCGGTATCTCAAGTTTTAAATTCCAATTTCTTTATTCAGAGTTAAGTTTTTGAGTTTATCCGTAAGTATTTCCATGGCATTTTGCCTGCATACGAGTATCTTTCGTAAATAGAGTTGTTTTCTTTCCACCTTCCTTGTTAGTGAGAGAGCGAGTCAGTGGACTTGCTGAGCACCTAGTTGCTTATTCTTGTTGTTGATATTGTTTTTCAGTGAAGACAGAAAAAGGCGAAACCTCTCGTTTCAAGGGAAAGGAGAAAATGCACCAGAGCACTGAGCTGGACTAATGTGCTTATCTCAGAGGCGACGACGTTATCGAAGACTATTAGCATATCTTTCGACGTGTGTATTGATATCGTGTGTACTAGTTATATATTGTAATAATTCTGAGACTTGTCGATGCTTGGACTTGTGGGATGGAACCACTGTTGTACGATAAAACCTTCATGTTTATTATGCATTGTATTGTATTTTTTGGATAAGACAGGTATTGACGATAAGTGGCGACCTAAGTCTACAAGTAATGGATTTGGGGGCGTCACAAAATTAATGAAAACTTTTATTTTTTCTGGTAAAAAAAAAACTCTTTTATTAGGATGCAAAGAAAGGAAAATGGCTTGCAATTTTTTCTGTTCCAATGACTTGTACACTGATACTTCTTCGAAAAATTGTCAACATATTAAGAGTGCGTTTGCCTTAATTTAAAAAATATTATTCATAATTTAAAGTATAATTAATTTGCTTTAAGTTAAAAATGATAATTTTAATTTTAATTAGATGTATCTCTTTGATTAATTTTACTTAAAGTGATTTTTCTTGAAAAAAAATTGACTAAGATAATAGAAATATATATTTTTTAAACATAAAATAAAAGTAAAATATACAAATATTTTTAAAGAATAAAACACGAATTAAAATATGATTCAAATATATAGAAATTTAGTTTAGAAAAAACATAAGTTAAATAAAATATCATTATAATATATTGTTAGATAATATCCATTATAATCACATTATAATATATTGTTAGATAATATCCATTATAATATATTGTTATTTTTTACTCTAATATATTGTTAGATAATATCCATTATATTAATTATAATATCGTTTTATAGCCCCATTGTGTATTTTATGTAATTCTTTAATCGATAAATGATAAGAGTCCCAAACTCATTTAAAATCCAATAATATTTAATTAATAATACTTCATCAATATTACACACATACAAATTGTGTATATGATTTAAAATACGAATATGTGGCCTAATGGTATGGAGATGCACAATTTAACTCGGTGATCCAAGTTCAATTAGCATCGAAAATAATACTTCAATATATAAATAGGAACTTAGAGGTAAAGTAGTAATTTCAAATCATGAATAAAGTACTTTAGTTATTGACTTGTTAGTCTTATATTTAGTATTTTTCATAAATTTCATATTTTTTCTTTATATAAAACTAAATATTGCCCCGCTTGATATCATGTGTATTATAGAAAACACGTATAGATTAGTGTTTAGGTTGTTTAAGGGAATAATAATGTAATTTATTATTATTATTATTATGTTGATTATTATTGTTATTACAACTTTATAATATAATCAAAGCATATATTATGTATCAATAATTGATATTTTGATATAATATATTATATTCCAAATCAATAATTGTAAAAGTAAAACCATGACAAAAACTTATTAGTATATCGCACTAATTAAAATAACAGAAATTTTTTAACTCAAACGTTACACAAGAATAAAACACAATAATAATAATAATAATAATAATTATTACATATTATTATTATTAATTATTATTATTATTATGTATATTGTGTTTGATTTAAAACACAATAGTGGTGTAGTGGTAAAAAGATACGTGAAATAACTTAGAGATACACGTTCAATTCCCACCAATCCCAATTTTTTCAAAAAATTGAGAATAGAGAAATAAATTAATAATTTTAATACATTAAAAATTCTCATGAATTTTATCTTGGTGTATTATATATATATATATATATATATATATATATATATATATATATATATATATATATATATATGCTAGCATAAATGTCCGTGCGAGTCACGGGCATTGAACTAATTTCTCATTTGAAATTAAATATATTGAAATAATTTTGTAATTAAAAATATGATAATTAAAAAATATTAAAATTTATCAAATGTTTTATAGCTATTTTATAATATTGTATACCAATTTTTTTAACCAAATATTTTATAATTTTTCTTAGATTTTATAAAATTTGGATAAAAATTGAGACGATAATAATCATATGAATACTTATGATTGTTAAATTATTAATTTATTTTTAATTGTGTGAAATGAATTTATCAAATTGAACATTTGAGTATAATATAAATATTTATCTTAGCAAAATTGTCTATTTGTAATAGAGGCGTATGTAAACTCAATAATTTTGTTGTAAAAAATTAATCGTAAATGTAAGACTATATTTTGAGACATATTACAAAATCTCTTATTGAGTAAAAGTCATCATTATGCTTGTCATTTTTTCTAAACATATACATTTATACATTTTTAAACTTAAATATTTAGTTTTGGTCTAATGTTTATTACATAATACAAAAGTTCAATAAAAAATTTGGTAAATTGAAAACATTTTTTGTATTATAATTTTGAATTATTAACAAATAAATTGATCGTATGATATATTACAAAATCTCTTAATATTGAGTAAAAGTCATCCTTATGCTTGTATCAATCATTTTTTCTAAACATATACATTTTTAAACTTAAATATTTAATTTTAATCTAATGTTTATTACACAATACCGAAGTTCAATAAAAAATTGTGTAAATTAAAATATTTTTTATATTTTAATTTTCAATTATTTTCTAACTCAATTATAATTTTTTCCAAATATTCAACCTTAATGACCCGTGCATGTTCATGAATTCTAAAATCAATTTGTTTTTAATTTTATGGTATATTGATCTAAGTATATGTTATAATTCAACCATTATAAATTATATTGATCAATATATTATATAAAAATTCTTATGTACCATACATTATAGCAGAGTTATAATTTAACTGATCATTTTAAATAATTATTGTAATTTTATAATATTTGATTTAATTTGCATGTTAATTTTATTATTTTTTATATATCAGATAGATCATATTTTAAATTTTTTTAACATAATTTTAATTATTTTTCGTATATATTTAAATATTTATATGACTCACATATTTAAATCGTTGAAAGTCTAAATAATTGATCGACCAAAACTCACTAATATTACTCAAATATTTAAAATTTTACATACCAAAAAAGTTATGTGATGCAATTATTAATTATGTTATAATTTGATAACTAAAATTTACATGTTTCTTATAATCAACTCTTATTTTTTATTTAAATAATTTAACATCTACATAGAGACGCATGTAAATAATTTTTTTTTGGACTCGGTTGCATTATGAATAATATAAATTTTTTCCTATATCATTTATTTAAAATGGCAAAAGAAAATTGTAGAGTATGCTTAATCTATTAAAAATATTTTTTATAATTTTAGTTGCCCAATATTCTAGAAATAATATTGACTAACATTTCATTTACTAAAAAAAAGGTGTTAGGTCCAAATGTGTTGTAGAGGGGGGGTGAATACAACTTTTCGAATATGAGAAGCAATAAATACAATGCAATAAATGAACACACAGATTCAAGGAATATATGTCTTATATATAACTTGAAAGGGTTGCTACAACATTCATTACAAAGTATAACAGAAGTTCAGAGAGAAGTGAATGATACTAAGCTCTGTGAATGCACTCTCTCTCTTTCTCTTGTGTTTTTCTCAAGAATTGCTCACTAACTAAAACATTACACAAGTACTTCTATTTATACTACATGTAATCTATGTCCTGTAGTCTTCAAAGACTAAGATGTACGTGGCCCAATGATGTCCACATAAATCTTGCCTTATCTTGAAAGCTTGGAAATCTGCCAATCAGAAGATGCCATGTGTCATGTTAAAGCTGCACTCTAAGTAGAACTTCTACTTGAGAATTTCTACTTAGCCATCTCGAAGTTCTAAGTAGAACTTCTACTTAGAAACTTCTACTTGGCCATCTAGAATATTTAGTACTTAGAAAATATTCTGGTCTTCAACTTGAAACTTCAATGCACATCTTGAACTTGTGATATCTTCATGTCTTCTTTATTCTTCACCAAGCTCTTGAATATGGATCTTTATTACTGACATAAACTTGCTATCAATGTCCTGACACTTGATGCAACGGTCTGGTTCATAAGTGACTAGTCTTGATAAGGTTTTTGCTTCTTGAATTAATTACCATATCCAATTAGAAATGTGGCTTTCCAATATTTGCTTTCCTTCTTGTTCACTTGAAATCAATTGGTCTTATTGATACTGATAGTTATGATCTTGATTCTTGGCTTTTCAAATCACTGAGGCATGAACAACTTTGACTTGAACTTCTCTCAATGATTTCTTCTTGGATTGATCATAGTTAACATGTTGAATTGTATCAATTACCTTGTCTTCATTTAGTGTTGATTTCTTGTGACTTCTTGTTCTTGATTGTCTTCTGGTTAAGTATCTTTTCCTTTAGTTTGAGTTACATTAGTTATAGTGTTACAAGTTTACACACTCTGCCTTTCAATCTCCCCCAATTTGATTGTCTAACAATGACATTCAAATTAATGAAGGACAACTCAACTAAACAATGAGACGAGAAAAGATAATTAACATTACAGTCTTGAATAATTTACAATTGAAATTTACATGAAAACAATACAAAGAACTTAAACTAGAAACAGAATTCGAACTTCGAATTAAAGATCATTTGAGTGATTCCTATCACCTGGATTATTTCATACCTTTTAGTCAAACTTGTATCACCTAATTGGATTCACTCTTAGGTGAATTTTCCTCAAGTGAGTTAAAGCAACCGAAAGACATGAAGTTTATCCAACTTCAAGTTCACACCACTCTGACCTTTAACCCTAATTCCGTTTCCTCTTTCTAGCTTCAGCAGCTTGGTCTCTCTCTTCTTTCTGCCTTTTGCGCTTCTCCTTCTGCTGCTTTTCTTTCTTGTATACTGGATCTTTAAGCTGCTTCCACCTAGCATTCAACAGACTCACAGCTTCCATTTCTAGAGGGTTCTTGGGCTCTGGATAAGGATGTTTGAAAAGCCTTCTGAGTTTGTCCACCTCTTGAGTAGTCCTGATCTTTGGAATATCCTCAAAGTTCTTCATGATGAGCTGAGGTTTCCAGTGAGATTTATCAGATTTAAACTGACAATAGATCATCTTGGGGTAGCCCTTGACACGGTCAGTATTGTGGACACTGGCCGCATCTCGCTCCATTCGCTTCTTTTCCACCACTACTTCAGACAGGTAACTCATGAGTCTCTGCTTTTCTTCAACAAACTTATCTTCCACTTCGCCCCATTTGAATACATATAATACTCTCTCCAGAAATGCAGCATCTTGAGTCCGTAGCAGCCATTGTCTACTCATATGCAAGATTGTTTGATTCTGGTCTGCATCTATGAATACTAAGGCATCAGCTGTATCTTCAACATAAGCATGTATCCAGTATACACTATCACTTCCTGGAACACCAATAGCCTCCCTTATTTCTCCTTGTTCTAGTGCTCCAGAAGGAAGAGTCAGAGCTTCATCTACATTCTTCATGGCTTGAAGAATATTCCATTTCTTCTCTATCAGCTCCGGCTCAATCTTCACGTCATCAAGAGGGTTTGGAGCAATGACATCACACTTCCACACCTCATTGCTCTTCTTGAATATTGCTCTTTCAATGATCTTCACGGATTTATCTTTAAACTCAGAAGCGAATCCCTTGCTCATCATTTGTCTACAGACAGCTTTGAGAGATTCTACTGAAAGCTCCATTAGATCATTTTCCTCCATGCTAACCCTCTTCATCTTTCCGTCAACTACCATCCGGACAAAATTTGGATAAGCTGAGAATTCTGGACCCTTGTCCTCTGCTAGCTGCATTAACTGATCCCTGTACAGAATGCTTAGCTCCTCAGATTGAGAGTATTGAATTTTAGTCGCTAGCAAGAACAACTCTGACGCAGATCTTCTCATTATGAATTGGTCATCCACATATAAGAAAGATGTTGGGACTCCTTCTACCAAAGACAAGATAACCTGCCACTCCTTAAGATTTGCATTGTATCCAACCCTGACTTTAGAAATTAATCTCTTCAAAGCATTTATATAGTCCCCAGTCATTGGATTCTGCAAATTCAAGTTGTAGAACAGATCATCTGCATCCTTGTTATGAACTCCTTTCGCACAGGGTCCCATCATTATCTTCCTTGTTCATCCCACTTCTGCCCTATCCTTCGTTTGTCCAGATCAACTTGAGGATCAGCTAGCATTGCAAGCTCATACTCATACTGCTTCCCTTGTAGCTCCCCTTTCTTTTCTAGGAATGCAGCATGTTCTTGCATCATCTTCATTTTATGGAACTGAGCTTGTTCCAAGGCTAACTGTTGAGCTTTATCAACAGGAAATTCTTCAGGCATTCCGGAAGACATCCCAGCACCTCCACCTTGTTCCTTCAAAGATCTTTTTATAGCGTGTGCCAACGGTACGTCTTCCATGTCAGAATCTGAGTCAAGTACCTCCTGTACTGTTTCCTGATGACTCAGGTCAATAAATGGTTCATCAACCATTACTGCCTTACCCTTCCTCATCCTCAGAGCCTCTTCATCAACAGACGGCTCAACTTCTGGTTCCTTGACAAGATCAGCGGGTTCTTCAATTTCTTCGATGTGAACTGCCTGCTGTCTCGTCTCCTTTCCACTCTCCCCCTTAGGTGAGTTATCCTAAGCTCCACCTTGGTCTTCAGATCCACCAGCTGCATAGGAACCTCCAAAACCAGAACCAGAGGCTCCCGCTCCACTAGCACCACCTGCACCAGCATCGGGGGGAGGTTGTTGTGACTCGAAGCACTCCGGGGGCACAAAACTCCTGACTGCGAACATCATTCTACTGATTTCCACAGCCATTGTATGCATTGTAGACTCCAATGCCCCCATCCTCTCATTGAGAGTGCTTCCCAAGACACCACCAGCATGGCCCAAGTCATTGACCTTATTTGTCAAATCATCAAAAGCTGTAGCTTGACTTGCCATTCTTGCTGCGTAGTCGTCTAGAGCCCTTTGATTGTTTCCAATATTCATCCCAAACTGCCCCATCGTCTGCCCGAACTGCTTCATCTGATTTTCCATAGAAGTCATACGCGTATCAAGATTTTCAGTGTTAAGGGACGGTGTTTGGTTTAGGTGACCTCGCTCTAATACTCGTTCTGTTGGTATTTGACGCTCGGTTTCGGGCCTTGAAAATGAAGGTCCCTCTCTCCCTAACCTCTCACACACACTCCCTGTCTCA
Organism: Saposhnikovia divaricata; assembly: GCA_036435485.1. Taxonomy (NCBI): domain Eukaryota; kingdom Viridiplantae; phylum Streptophyta; class Magnoliopsida; order Apiales; family Apiaceae; genus Saposhnikovia; species Saposhnikovia divaricata. Next base: position 173,301,207 of record CM071600.1, read on the forward strand.
CGCTCGTGTATGTCTTCAATGATTGATCCAAATAATGAAGCAGTACCTGCAGAAAATTGATAAGAAATGTTGTTGACAGTTATGGGATCAAATTCTGTTTGTTCCTGAGTTGGAATCTCAGGCTGAGAGGCTGCAAAGTGTCCTTGTACGACATCAGAACCGATCCTCTTTGCAGCATCAGTACGTACCGGTGAAGGTACGGCTGAAGTTCTTAAGACTTCATGTCCTCTTGAAGCAACAGTATCTTCAAGAGGTACATCATCCTCACCAAAATCAAAATCCCTATGTGCAGATTGTTCAAGGGGTGAACCACTCGCGTGAGGTGGAGTGGTTGCGTGTGACACGCTAGGGTTTGACTGAGGTTGTGAAGTAGCAGCGTGGAAAAGTTTGGCTTTCTTTCGAATGAGTTGCTGCTCTTCGGTTTCACTCTCCTCATCATCTTGTATATATACACGTGCTGGTTTTCTGACTTCCGTTAACAGGGGTGATAGAGAATAGGAATGTGTATCAGACTCAGAGTCAGAAATATGGGTCTCACCCTGGGATAGATCCTGCGGGTTAGCAGTCTCTTGGGTCGCGGAATCAGAAACATAGGAGGAGGAATGAATAGTATGCAGGGAGAGATTACCTGATTGATTACCTTGTGCATCATCGCTTTCCTCATCAGGAATCTCATCAAATGCCTCAGCATGAACAGATGGATTTTGAGCATGTGATGAAACTTGTGATGATGCCTCCAAATTAGTAACTCCTGCATCATATCTAAGCCACATTTGAAGATTTTCAGGAGTAGACATTGGTTTACCTTGATGTTTATCCTGATTAACAATGGTTGAAAGTGACTTAGTGCCCATCCCTAGCGATGCAGATGTTGGGCTTCTGGCAAATCCCTGTCTAACAGCAAGAGCATCCTTCGGTATTAAGTCATTGATCAGCATTTGAAGAAACCGAGGAAACCAGCAGACAACATCAGTGGTAGAGAGGTCTCTGCTTTCAGGAGATCCCATTGAGCCCACTATATCAGAGAGAACTATGCGTCCATAGTTTATATCCAGTTCTCTTGCTAGGGCAACTGCAAAGGTTTGCATTGGAATTGGAATTTGATGAAAGTCTTTTTCGCGTGCCCGAAAACATCGTGTGATGGCCTCGAAAAAGTAATTCCATTCCACATGGAAGAATTGTTTTTGGATATTTCCCGTGATTGGGCCTTTTGGAGGATAACATCCAATTTCTTCAAAGAATCTGAGGCGTTCTGCAGCAGTAGGTTCTGGATCATAGGCATCTTTAATTGGAAATCCCAGAACCCTGTTGACAATTTCTTCGGTCACCTCATATTCCTGACCCGCTAAGGTAAACCTGAAACCAAAGGGGGTTGATTTGCTCCCAAAAGTAACCGCACTAGTCCATAACTGCTGTAAAGCATCATGTACTAGTGTAGGTTTAGCAGTAAAAGCATGGCTAGCTTTGGAGTACAAATTGAGAAATCGTATCCAAAACTTAAACCGCGGGAGTTGATCACCAATTTCCGTAGAAATATTATAAAAATTGTTTTTAGCAAGTGAAAATTGGTGAGCCATTTTGATTAAATGTTTTTCTTTAAAAGATGTGATTTTTTTTTTAATTTTGAAAAACAAATAATTTACGAATTAAATGATGTATCCCTTTTAATTTATCAAAAAGAACAAAAGTCCCTTAGAGAAAATTAAACTACGGGATGAACAATCAAAAGCCAATTACTAAATCTGAATATTCAAAGAAGATGAATATTCGTGTGTACCTGTGAAATCGTGTGTGTTTATGAATGGTGAATATGAAATTGCGTTTTATGAACAGTACACAAACAATATATGTTCGTGTGTATGTATATGCGCGTGTATATGGATGAACACAAAACACACCAACACAAAGATTAAGGATAACACAGTCAAGATTAGTCCAAAAATTGGCAGTAATTCGTGATTAGTATGAGTTTAATCACAAAACACAGATTAATGGTATGAAGTTATGAAATCGCCTTGTTTTGTGAAGAGGCTGCTGTGAAAATTAGAATTAGGTAAAGTGAATGATGCATCGGGTTAAAGATGTATATATAGATGATTGTAAAATGACAAAAATGTCCCTGTTAAAAAATGTGAAAAGTACTAAGTCCATACAGGGGACATCTAAGTCGAACTCTATCTCGAACATTTCTATCTCGAACATCTCTATCTCGAACATCAAGTCGAACTTCGAGATAAAGTTCGAGATAGAGGTTAACTCGAACAATTATGCACAAATAAGCACTTTAACCAATTTTACAGCAGAAACTATAGGGAAATCCTATCTTGAAGATTATTGATTTGTAGTAAACTTGGAAAATTCCCCTCTTAAGAAAAACAAGGAAATTCAAGATACTTTTCGAGTTAGAAGTCTATCTCGAACATCAAGTCGAAATTCGAGTTGAGTTTCGAGATAGACTAAGAACTCTATCTCGAACATCAAGTCGAAATTCGAGTTGAGTTTCGAGATAGACTAACTCGAAGTTAATCTCAAATTCTTTCCAAAATACCCCCTTGAAGCAAAAAGTACAGGGTAATTCAAGATATGTTTCGAGTTAGGAGTGTAACTCGAAAAATTCCCTTTAGCTTAACTGAGAACTCTATCTCGAACACCAAGTCGAAATTCGAGTTGAGTTTCGAGATAGACTAACTCGAAGTTAATTCTCAGTTCTTTTCAAAATATTCCCTTAATGGAAACCTCATCTCAACCTTTGAGATAAAATTCGAGATAGACTTTATCTCGAATATTTTGAAGATAGAACTAGGCACACTGGTAACTCGAACTCGAACTCTAAGTCGAATTTCGAGATGAATTTCGAGATAGCCAACTCGAAATTCTTCCCAGACTTAGAATTTTTCAAAAACTTCACTCTGACAGCTTAAGTCGAAATTCAAGTCGAATTTCTAGATGAGTTTCGAGATAGAACCTAACTCGAAATTTTGAAGTTTTTCAATTCTAAGGCCTCTAAATACATGAAAATCAAAGGTAAATTCATCTAAAAATCATACAATATTTAGAATATTATGAATTTAACTCCCCCTATGATCATGCAATCTAACAAGCATAAATTCACAGATTTGTGCTATAAAAGACACTTAAAACACAATGAATTCATGCAAAATCACACTATATGCAACCTATAACAATCATTAATTAAGCATATTAAAGTCTAAGCACATAATGATTGATTAGCTTGCACATACAAACATAAACATGGATTTTACAGATAGAAGGCTTTACTAACTTGTGTTAAGCATTCCCAATTCACCAACCAACCTATTGAATGTTACTTCATCAAGAGGTTTGGTGAATATATCTGCAATTTGTTGCATTGTGGGCACAAAATGTAGCTCCACAGTCCCCTCCTCGACATGTTCTTTTATGAAATGATACCTGATGTCAATATGCTTGGTTCTTGAGTGATCTACAGGATTGTTGGTTATGGCAATGGCACTTGTGTTGTCACACATGATTGTAATTTTCTTGTGCTTCATGCCATAATCCTTCAATTGGTTCCTCATCCACAGTATTTGAGCTACACAGCTTCCAGCAGCAATGTACTCAGCTTCAGCAGTAGAAGTAGATACTGTATGTTGTTTTTTACTTTGCCAGGACACCAATCTTCTGCCAAGAAATTGGCAAGCACCAGATGTGCTTTTCCTATCAATCCTGCAACCTGCATAGTCTGAATCCGAATAGCCAATTAAATTAAAACCTGTATCTCTTGGGTACCAAATCCCTAGATTTGGTGTGCCCTTGAGATACCTAAAAATTCTTTTGACGGCTACGAGATGTGATTCTCTAGGATCCGCTTGGAACCTTGCACATAAACAAGTTGCGAACATTATATCGGGTCTACTTGCAGTTAAATAGAGGAGTGATCCAATCATACCTCGATAGCTTGTGATGTCAACTGATTTACCTGATTTGTCTTCATCAAGCTTCGTGGCTGTTGCCATGGGAGTCTTAGCTGCTGATGCATCTTCTAGATTATACTTCTTGAGTAAATCTCTGACGTACTTAGATTGACAGATAAAGATACCATCTTTTCTCTGACTGATCTGTAATCCAAGGAAGAAGGACAGCTCTCCCATCATGCTCATCTCATATTTTTCCTGCATTAGCTTGGCAAATTTCTCGCACAAGCGCTCATTTGATGACCCAAAAATAATATCGTCCACATATACTTGAACAAGTGTTAAGTCATTTCTCACAACTTTATAGAACAATGTTTTATCAATTACTCCCCTAACAAAACCATTTTCAATTAAGAATAAGGATAGGGTTTCATACCATCGCCTTGGGGATTGCCTGAGGCCATAGACAGATTTGAAGAGTAGATACACAAAATCTACATGTTCTGGATCAATGAAGCCGGGCGGCTGTTCCAGATACACTTCATCTTCTAACTCTCCGTTCAGGAAGGCACTTTTCACATCCATCTGGAAAACCTTGAAGTTCTTATGTGCTGCAAATGCCAAGAACATCCTGACTGCCTCAAGTCTTGCAACTGGTGCATAGGTTTCATCATAATCAATTCCTTCTCGCTGAGAATAACCTTTTGCAACCAAACGAGCCTTGTTTCGTGTTACAAGTCCGTTTTCATCCAGTTTATTTCTGAATACCCACCTAGCTCCAATTACGGATATGTTCTTTGGTCGGGGTACCAGTTTCCAAACTTTCTGCCTTTCAAACTGATTGAGTTCCTCTTGCATTGCAATCACCCAATCAGCATCGCCAAGAGCTTCTTCTATTTCTTTAGGTTCAAGCTTGGATAAGAACCCAGAATATAAGGAGATATTAGCCATGTCAGCTCTTGCAGTTCTTCTAGTAGTCACACCAGCATCTGGATCACCAATAATTAACTCAAACGGATGGTCTCTATTCCATACCCGTTCACCTGGAAATTGTCTTGATGATTCAGCTTGACTTTCTGAGTTGGGGTGCTGACTACTTTGATTATTTTCACTAACTCCCCCTGAGTTAGTGCCAGCTCCTTCAGAACTAGAGTCAACTCGACTCGAGCCTTGAACAGTAGTCCTTGAGCTGCTATTTACTCCCCCTGAGTTGTTGCCGGTTCGTACTGAAGAAGTCTCTCCTGATCTTGTAGAATTAGCTTGTTCACTAGACTCAGGTTCTTCATGTACACTTGGAATATTTAATGGAACAACCAACTCAGGTTCATCTTCAAGATCTTCTAAGTCCAGATTCTGAAATTTTAGGGACTCAGGTTCACTAGAATCTCTTGAAATTGATGAGAGTTTGGTATCGTCGAATCTGACGTTGTAACTTTCAGTCACTTTTCGATCATTCACCAAGAACACTCTATAAGCTGCCACCACGTCTGTAGAGTAACCAACAAAGATTCCTTCACGAGCTTTTGCTGCAAACTTGCCTAGATTTTCATCATCTATAAGCACATAGCATTTTGCTCCGAAGACATGAAAGTATTTGATTGTTGGTCTTCTGTTGTTCATTAGCTCACATGGTGTCTTTTCTTTATCTTTTATGATCAAGGTTCTATTTTGAGTGTAACAAGCGGTACTCACTGCTTCTGCCCAGAAATACAAAGGAAGTTTTGAATCATACAACAAAGTTCTTGCTGCTTCAACCAAAGTTCTATTCTTCCTTTCAACTACTCCATTTTGCTGTGGAGTTCTCGGGGCTGAATACTGACGACGTATTCCCTTAGATACACAGAAGTCATTCAGCACTGCATTTTTGAATTCAGTGCCATTGTCTGATCTAATCGTCTTCACAGTAAGTGTTGAAACATTCTCAATTTGAGTGATATGATCAATGATTAAGAAAGGTACTTCGTCTTTCGTCATTGCGAACAATACCCATGTATACTTGGAGAAGTCATCCACGATTACCAAAGCATATCTTTTCCTGGACAAAGATAGGACATTCACTGGGCCAAACAAATCCATATGAAGAAGTTGTAGAGGCTCAGTAATACTAGAAATTTCTTTGCTTTTATGCGATGCTCGCTTCGACTTTCCCATTTCACAAGCTTCACGGAGTCCTTTCGGAGCGAACTCCATTTGAGGTAGATCTCTCACCAGTTCTCGCCTCGCGAGAGCATTCATCGTTTTGAAGTTTAAGTGAGATAACTTTTTGTGCCATAACCAGCTTTCATCATCCGAGGCTTTGCTGTAGAAACAGGTGACCTCATCCTGATTTGCTGAATCCATATCTGCAACAAAAAGATCTGCCTTTCGAACTCCTCTCAAAGCTAGTGAGCCTTCCTTGATGTGAGTGATTGATACACCTTTCTTGTTGAAGACAATTTCGTAACCTTTGTCACAGAATTGACTTATACTCAACAGATTGTGCTTTAGTCCCTCAACATAGGAAATATCTTCAATGATGACATTGCCAGTCTTCAGTTTGCCATATCCCTTAGTCACACCTATGCTGTCATCTCCAAAGGTAACATAAGGGCCAGCCTTCATAACCAACTCTGTAAGCAGGGACTTGTTTCCAGTCATATGCCTCGATGCTCCACTGTCTAGCACCCATATAACTTTATTTCTATTCTGCTTAATGCCCTGCAATGACAGATTGGTTAGACATTCTTCGGAACCCAACTTTGATTGGGCCCGGCTTTTCGATAAGATCGAGAATCAATAGATTTAACAACAAGAGATGCACTTTTCTTCACATTACTAGAGCTTTCGACTATCTCCTTTCCTTTCTCAGACTTGAAAGATTTGTCAGTCTTAGGAGAAGGTTTGTCACTCCTAACTTTAGGAGGACTGACAGTCTTGGCTCTCCCATACTTTTTCTTGATCTTTGAACTAGCAACAGTATTTGAGCATGACTGGCTAGATGCATTCATTAAATGCACAAAAGTTTGCATGATGTTAAAAGTGCATGGCATACAATTAGGTTGACCACACTGTGCATGATTCTGATGCAGATTATTCATTGTATGTGTGGTAGGCATGGCATGTGCAGCAGGAACATTCATGTTAGCTTTGCATACATAAGAAAGATGTTCAGTAGATTTACAATGATAACATGCTTTCTTTATTCGTTCAGCCTTAACCTCTTTTATGCCTTTCTCTCTCTTTCCTTGTTGTTTAACAGCCTTAGCTCCTAATCCCAGTCTAGATTCATCTCTAGGGAAATTGATTTTCACTTGTTTAATAGGAGTTATAGGTTGTTCTTTCTGGCGATCTTCCATCTCAATCTCATATCTAGCTATCAATTCAGTCTCTTCTTCTTCTATTCTAGGAACAGGATGTTTGTAGATAGGTTTGACAGCCGATTTAAGAATTCTAGGTGTTTCCTTTTTAAGGTCACTGGAACTAAGGTCAATAGGTCTCTTTCCTTCTTTCTTAGGAAGGTCAGAATAATCAAGTCCTACACCTACTCCAGTTATCCTCTTAAATGTGTCATTATCTACATACACTTTACTAGCAGCTAGTTTGTAAGCTTCGCATTTTGTTTCTAACTCAGCTAGATTGTTCCTAAGACATGCTTCTACTTCTTCCTTAAGGACGAGCTTGTGTTCTAGAGATTTAATAAAGTCTCTTAGGGAAGTATCTACAGTGCAAGCAGCCTCTAGCTCTTCCACTTTTGCCTCAAGCATTCTGCATTTGGCAACAAGTGTTTTCTGTTCCTTTTGAGAAGAGTCTAGGCTTTTGCACAACATATAGATCTCTTCACTAAGAGCCCCGTTCTGTTCCTTATAATCATCAATAGACATTTCTACTTTAAGAGTCAGAACTGGTACCTCTGGTTCCTCTGATGTCTCAGCCATGAGGGCAAAGTTTGCTACATGAGTAACATCTTCCTCATCTGAATCATCCCAAGCTCTTCCTTCTGTCACCAATAAAGCTCGTTTTCCATGTCTTTCCTTCAACAGTGCTTCATAGTTGCTTTTGAGGGCTTCAAATGTCTCTTTTGGATAAGTCTGTTTAGGCTTTTTGCAGTCCGAGGCAAAGTGTCCAGCTTCACCACAATTATAGCATTTGAACTTCATTTTGAAATCCAAAGGAGATTTGTAGCTGGTATTCTTGCCTTTTCCTTTGTAGCCTGACGAACTACCACCACCCCTAGCAGCCCGATAATAAGATGAAGATTTTCTCTGTGGTCGGTTGCTCTTTCTAAATCTCATGTTGCTGAACTTCCTTGCCATGTATGCCACGACACTATCGTCCATGTTGTCTAGCTCTTCTTGGGTGTAGTAGTCATCATCACTGTCAGATGCGCACTCGTCATCATTATCAACTTGATGTGGTGCAAGTGATGATTTAGGCTTTGCTGCAACCATTGCCTTCTTAGACTCTTCCTCATTAGCAACTAATCCTGATGCACTTTCTTTTCCCTTTGAATCATTGTCCCATGCTTGATCTTGAAGTGTTTCCAGCTCATAGGTCTTTAATATTCCATAATATTCTTCCAGAGAAGTTGTATGCAAATCTCTGGTTTCTCTTATTGCGTAGACCCTATGTTCAATGCTTTTTGGCTGGTTCCTCAGATATCTCGTATTAGTCTCAACCATGGGGAGAGTTACACCTCTCAGATTCAAATCCAATACCAACTGACTGAATCGTAGGTAGACATCTGTTATGCCTTCTCCTTTTCGTATTCTAAAGGTGTCATACTCCATCTTGAGTATGAGTGTCTTGTTGCTTCTGACCTCTGCAGATCCTTCCATGACAACTTCTATCTTGTCCCAAATCTTCTTCGGTGTAGTCAGACCTTTGACTATGTTGAACATTTCATGATCAAGAGATTCCATCAAGGTTTGTCGTATGGCAGTATCATAAGCTATTTGTTCCTTGTCAGCATCCGAAAACTCCGAGACCTTTTTAGGCTCAGACCGAGGTGGTATAACCACTCCTTCTTCCGTATGTGCAGGAATAACCACCATTGGGACAAATTTACCCTTGTCAAGGACTTCCAAATATTCAGGGTTAACAGTCTCTAGATATAGTCTCATTCTGAAAACCCATTCTTCATAGTGATCTTTGTTGAACATTGGGATCTTGAATGCATTTTTAGGAGCCATCTCAATTCTGGTCACTAAAAGTTTCTAAGTATCCAAGACTAGGCTATGTAGAATATTTATGTAGAACTTTTGCCTAAGTCGAAATTTCTCTAAGTAGAAATTTTGCTCAAGTCGAAATCACCAAGTAGAAATTGTCCAAGTCGAAATTCTATGTAGAAATTCTCAAGTAGAAATTCTATGTAGAAATTCTCAAGTAGAAATTCTATGTAGAACTTTTGTCCTTAGAATAATTTTTCTGCAGATTACTTTAATATTGAATAAACAATATTATCTCTTTAACACCTTTTGACTTTGAATGCTTTACTCACCTAACCCACCTAACCCACATGCTAGGTACTGAGTATGTCTGTATACTTTCGGCCGAATAAAGCAAATCAAAAAGTCCAAAACCACCTTTTTTATTCTTTTACTTTTGAAAAGGAGATCAAAAAGTTGTTGGGTTGTATTCTTTGACAAGAACAGATGATGAACACTCAAGAACACCAAATATGAACGAACCCAGATAAATTCACAAAAATTAGTTAAAATACACCCAAGCTAAATAATCACACCTGGAGTATTTAAATAATTTTTCAGATGAGTTTTCACTATCAACGAATTAAAACACACTTTTCGAGAAAATGAAAAGTAGATCTAGAAAATGAAAACTCACGATTCTTCTACTCAACACAAGGATCTATGTTTTGTATGTTAAACATAAAGCTTTGATACCAATTGTTAGGTCCAAATGTGTTGTAGAGGGGGGGTGAATACAACTTTTCGAATATGAGAAGCAATAAATACAATGCAATAAATGAACACACAGATTCAAGGAATATATGTCTTATATATAACTTGAAAGGGTTGCTACAACATTCATTACAAAGTATAACAGAAGTTCAGAGAGAAGTGAATGATACTAAGCTCTGTGAATGCACTCTCTCTCTTTCTCTTGTGTTTTTCTCAAGAATTGCTCACTAACTAAAACATTACACAAGTACTTCTATTTATACTACATGTAATCTATGTCCTGTAGTCTTCAAAGACTAAGATGTACGTGGCCCAATGATGTCCACATAAATCTTGCCTTATCTTGAAAGCTTGGAAATCTGCCAATCAGAAGATGCCATGTGTCATGTTGAAGCTGCACTCTAAGTAGAACTTCTACTTGAGAATTTCTACTTAGCCATCTCGAAGTTCTAAGTAGAACTTCTACTTAGAAACTTCTACTTGGCCATCTAGAATATTTAGTACTTAGAAAATATTCTAGTCTTCAACTTGAAACTTCAATGCACATCTTGAACTTGTGATATCTTCATGTCTTCTTTATTCTTCACCAAGCTCTTGAATATGGATCTTTATTACTGACATAAACTTGCTATCAATGTCCTGACACTTGATGCAACGGTCTGGTTCATAAGTGACTAGTCTTGATAGGGTTTTTGCTTCTTGAATAAATTACCATATCCAATTAGAAATGTGGCTTTCCAATATTTGCTTTCCTTCTTGTTCACTTGAAATCAATTGGTCTTATTGATACTGATAGTTATGATCTTGATTCTTGGCTTTTCAAATCACTGAGGCATGAACAACTTTGACTTGAACTTCTCTCAATGATTTCTTCTTGGATTGATCATAGTTAACATGTTGAATTGTATCAATTACCTTGTCTTCATTTAGTGTTGATTTCTTGTGACTTCTTGTTCTTGATTGTCTTCTGGTTAAGTATCTTTTCCTTTAGTTTGAGTTACATTAGTTATAGTGTTACAAGTTTACACACTCTGCCTTTCAAAAGGTGAGGATGAGACAAAAAGAGAAAAAAAGGTGGTTTACCATATAGGATTTTTAAACAAAATTCAAAATCAACCATAGCACAATTGGTTAAGCCATGAGTTTTAGAGTTGAAATTTAGTGGTTCGAATCCTTGTACAAACATTATTCCCCTAATTTTTACATAATTATCAAAGAATGGCATTTTTGTGATTTTTAAAAAAATTTAACATCTATATAGAGATGCACGTAAATAATTTTTTTTTTTGGACTCGGTTGCATTATGAATAATATATTTTTTTTTTCTATATCAATTATTTAAAATGGCAAAAGAAAATTGTAGAGTATATTTAATCTATTAAAATATTTTTTTTAATTTTAGTTGTCCAATATTCTAGAAATAATATTAACCAACATTTCATTTTCTAAAAAAACGGAGAGGATGAGACAAAAAGAGAAGAAAGGTAGTTTATCATATAGGATTTTTAAACAAAATTCAAAATCAACCATAGCACAATTGGTTAAGGCATGAGTTTGATAGGTGAAAGTTAGTAGTTGAAATCCTTGTACAAACATAATTTCCCTATTTTTTACATAATTATCAAACAATGACATTTTTTGATTTTTTAAAAAATATGGGTAAAACCGTAACTTCACATCCATTAAAATGGTAATTTTTACCATTGTGTTGAAATTTAATATATAGTAATATATATATAGGAGAGAGATCAATGGAGAACCCTTACTATTGAGAGAATGGAGAAACCACCCATCTAACCATTCATTTCATTCTGATCTGATGCTTTTAAATAATCAGTCTTTAATATTAAATATTTAATAAAATTTCCTTTTTTTGTGATAAGTAGGGGTGAGTATACGGTCCGGTTAACCGAAAACCGAACCGAATAACCGAAATAATTTCGGTTCGGTTAACCAAAATTAATATTTCGGTTCGGTTTTCGGTTCGCTTCAGTTTTTAAACGCGGTTAGCCGAATAACCGAAATAAATAACCGAATTTTTTTATATAATAATAAAATATTATTTATTAATATATTACTATATACGTAATCTAATCTTTACCTCTTTGAGATTTGAGTTAGAACTTAGAATTCGGAATCTGAATCTTTGACCGTTTAATTTCTTGGTTTAATTAGGTTTAAGTGTTTAACTTTTTAATCAGAAGTTAATATTACTTTTTGTTTTGTCACAGCACGCATTACTTGTGGTTTCTAATGCAGCATGAGATATGATGATTGTTTTCTTCTTGCAGTGGATGCCGTATGCCGTAATGCAGTGGATACTGGGTTCACTCCTGTTCCCACAACTTCAACTTTTTCATAGAAAAAAAGATCTTGCACTTGAATGGGAGAGACATGAGCAACCCCTGAATTTTAAATGTTTGTAATTTCACTTGAAATGTACTTTCTTTGACTACTTTCAAACTTCAATTTGTAATTTTAATTTTAATTTAACTTGGATGTTGGATATGTAATTTTAATTTGTAAGACACTTATTCATTTTTTTTGCACTATTTTAAAATTTCGGTTTTCGGTAATAACCGAAATAAAAATTTCGGTTCGGTTAAAAAATGAATTTAATTCGGTTCGGTTTTCGGTTTTGATTTTTCTGAAATTTCGGTTTCGATTAACCGAATTAAAATTCGGTTCGGTTCGGTTTAAACCGAATACTCACCCCTCATAACGGTAGTCTCGATAATAGATATATTACAATAAAAATATCCATTAATCAATTGATTTATGAGTCAAATCACAATAACCTTGATTGGATTACCATTTTTAAAAGATTATTAGCATTAATCATTCAATATAATCATGTATGGAAATAAAATACATCAATGTATAGTCTAATATCATACGGAGGTTCATCAATGGAGAATTTTAGCAAATTCAATCATATTTTACTACGAAGATGATAGCACATCAATCAAAAGATTAGGGTTCATTCTCAAGTGACAGCTGCTCTTCTTGATTAAAACACAACACCAATCTTACAGAACACCTACCAGAATCTGTTCAGAACATTTACAACACAGATAAATAGTTGTACAATCGTGCAATGAATACACCATCTCCTTGCAAAAATATACACACCAATATAAATAAACACAAGTTTGTCCACGAAAAAGCAAACATAATCTTGGAAACACATAAGGGAATTTACAGATCACAAGTTTGTTTTTCTTATTCTTCATACTTTTGTTCACTTATTAAAAAATAATAAAATACTAATAACGTGTTCTTCTAAGTGTTGTTCTATTAAAAACCAAAAAAACAATTCAAATTTAATTAAAATAATAATAAGTTTTCTTTCTGAAAAAATTTAATTTCAAACATTCTTCCAAATTTTATTTTAAGTATTCCACGAAATAAAGGAACGTGTTTTTCGATGATTGATGATTTAGAATTCTTATTAAAAAATTATTAAAATACTAATAACGTGTTCTTCTAAGTGTTCTATTAAAAATAAAAAAAAACATTTCAAATTTAATTAAAATATAAATAAGTATTCTTTTTAATGTTCCAATAAAATAAATATAAATAACATAATAAATGAAGAATAACATAATTTTTCAATAAGTGTTCTTTAAAAAGGTAATAAACTAATAAGACAATTAAAGTGTTTCCAAATAAATAAAATTATTTTTTCTAGAATTTTATACTCTAATAAAAAATTAATAACGTGTTCTTTAATTAAAAAATTGTAACATTCTTTTAAGTATTTTTTTAAGTGTTCCATGAAATAAAGGAACGTGTTTTTTAATGATTTTGATGATTTCAAATTCTTTTTAAAAAATAATTAAAATATGTTCTTCTAAGTGTTCTATTAAAAATTAAAATACAATTCAAATTTAATTAAATTATTAATAAGTGTTATTTTAATTGTTTTCTCTAAAATTATTTATTTTAAATACTTTTCCAAATATTCTTTTAAGTGTCCTTTTAAATGTTCCATGAAATAAAGGAACGTGTTTTTTTGATGATTTCATTTTCTTATTAAAAAATAATACTAATCACGTGTTCTTCTAAGTGTTCTATCTGAAATAATTTAAATTTTAAATATTTTTCCAAATTTTCTTTTAAGTGTTCCAGGAAATAAAGGAAATTATTTTTTGATGATTTCGGATTCTTATAAAAAATAATTAAAATACTAATAATGTGTTCTTTTGAGTGTTCTATTTAAAATTAAATAAATACTTCAAATTTACTTAAAATATTAGTATGTGTTCTTTTAAGTGTTATGAGTATTTATAGAACACTTAGCCGAACACTTATGAGAATCTTACTAATTTTATATAATCTAATTAATATTTTATTATTATATGATAAAATAAATTACATCGAATCTTATATAAAATAATTCATCGAATTTTTATGAAAACACTTATAAGATCTTATTAAGTATTTCCATAAATAAAGTAAAATTATTTAAGATTTAATTAAGCTTTCTTTACTAAAATTATATATAACACATAGTAGAACACCTATTAGATTTAAATTAAAGATAGTGGACACCTAGTAAAACACTTATGAGATTCTTACTAATTTTATATAATCTTATTAATACTTTATTATTATATGATAAAATAGATAAGATCTTATTCATTGTTTCCGACAACAAAAAATTATTTAAGATTTAATTAAGTGTTCTTTAGTAACATTATATAAAACACCTAGTAGAACAGTTAAAGATAGAGAACACCTCCTAGTAGAACACATAATATAATTAACACCTAATATAATTAGCAGAATACTTAATAGAATTTTAATTTTATTATTATAAAAAATTATTATATTAAATCTCGTTAAAAAACTAATTAAAGAATAAATTTTATTCTAAAAGTACTAGTGACATATTTAATATAATTTTGATTGAATATATAGAACACCTACTAGCATATATCCTATACATTGAATCTTTTTCTAATCAATGAAATATTTGTTTAATTTAAGCTAAAGATACCTAATCGAACACCTAATGTAATTAGTAGAATACTTAATAGAATTGTAAAATTATTTTATTAAAATTAAATATATTAATCCTACCACAAAATAATTAAAGAATTAATTATATTCTAAAAGTATCCATGAAACATTTTATATATTTTTTAATTGAATATGTAGAACACCAAGTAGAACACCTACAAGAATATATCTATAAATTGAATCTTTTTCTAATCAATAAAGTATTTAATGAAATAATTAATGTAATTTTAGCTAAAGATCGAGAACACCTAGTAGAACACCTAATAGAATTCTAATTTTATTATTTAACAAATTTAATTATATTAAATCTTGTTAAAAATAATTACAGAATTATCTACTAAAATATTTAATATAATAAATAATATTATATTATTTAAATTGAAACGTATTTTATAAAAATTAATCAAACATTTGATAGAATCTTTGTAAAAACACTTTATAAATTCAAAATAGTAAAAAAGATCTCATTGGATATTAGAATATATCTTGAATTAAATGTCATTATACAATTTCCATTATTGAATATTGACTTAAATGAATTACATGATTTGAATAAGATAATTACTTTATTTGTATTTGTACTTATCATTATAATCAAATTCTATATTATAGTAATGAATGGTGTAGATTTAGTTCTCTAAGTTTTCCATCAAGCAAGTTTTCCTAGATCCTTACTCATATATATATATATATATATATATATATATATATATATATATATATATATATATATATATATATATATATATATATATAAGACCCTTCTTATTGTGAGAACTGCATACTGGGCCATAAATTAGGCCCAATATTGATAGGTATACATAAATATAACATGCGTCACTACCATTGCACTCTACATCACTACACCACTATCCAACACCGCACTGTACATCACTGTCCCTTCTTCCACCATGACACCATCCATCATCACCATCACTATCCCTTCTTCCTATAATCATGTCGTCTGTTTATTTCTATGAATCAAGCTTTTAATGATTTTTCCAGTTTCCATTTGATCAAGATTAAATCTTCAAATTGGTTTTCATCACTAATTTCAAAATTAAACCTACGCGTTATCATCTTCACAAACTTCCATCGTTACTTTTTCCATTGCCGGATCATGGAGAAATCAGGTTTGTAAGTTTGTAAGCTATATTACTAACATATATCACAATCAGAAGGGTTGAATTTGAATTTTATATCACCAATTAATTAATTTTTATCGCATATCAGAGATTCCTCCGGCGATCTCATCTCCAAGTTGTACTTAATTTATTTTATATATGTTGTCCCACAATTGATTCTTGATTTTGATTTTGTTATCCTTTATTGTATTGTGATGTAGATTTCCAAATTCTTACTGCAAATTGTCGTGGTGCCGCTATTTTTCTCTTACTCCTTTGTTTGTCCTTTTTCTCTCAATCGTATATATTTATGACATGTTTGATATGTACTCTCTTCTTCTTTTCTTATAAAAAATTGACGTCCGACTATATTTTTGCGCTCTAATTGTTTGATTATACTCTTGAGAGGATTTTTTTTTTGTTTTTGGTTGTTTCATCCAAACATGTGGACTTTGCTGATATTTTGGATTTGGACAGTCTTGGCTTCAATGTTAAGGTAATGCTAATTTACAATCTCTTTAATCGCTATATTTTGTTATATTGACTGTATTTGCATACAGTTGTGTCCCAATATACAATCTCTTTATATAATTGATGACACATATAATATTTCTTACACATACTACTGAAAAGGTTGAAATTCATTTGTGATGTTTCACAGGTTCAAATAGATCTCCTTTATGCTATACTAAAAATTGATTTTTTATTCTTTTAGGATCAATATGCTCAATGGATATTTTCAAAGATGCAATATATGTACTAGAAAAATTAAAGAACTATTTGATTGATTCAGATATCTTTTGTTTTATTAAATCTGATGTAATATTTTCACCCGTTGTTAATCTGTTATGTTTTGATATGTCCATGGGAGTATATTGGCTATGATTAGCTAAAATTTTTATTCATTATATGTTTTGATAATTTGTCAAAATTAGTTGAAATGATTCTGCCCAACTACCAGTTAGCCTATAATGCTGACTTTATTAACATGTAATGCTATGATTCTTTTTTCTCCTCAGCAAATGTTGCAGAAAATCTTAATTTGCCAAGTAGCAGACATCAGCGGCAAAGGAACCACTTACAGGTAAAACCCTAAAACCATTTTCTTTCACTGGACATGCCAATGCCTTCCGAAGTTAATAGTGCAAATTTGTTTCAGTCTTTATTTCTTTTTTCTTTATGAAAGTGGATTTTGATGAAGTTGACTAAGCAACCGTTATTTATGGACAGTTCAGGTGTGTGTTTTTTCGATCCTCCATGATTTATTTATTTTCTTATTTGTGTGCATCTTTGAACGGGGCGTAAGTGTACCCATGAGTCCTAATTGTAAAGTATGTATTCTTAGTTGTGTTCTATTGTGAAACAGGTAGAAAACGGTTATCTTAGAGTCCAATCTCTCCTATTCGAACGGGTAAGCAATGCATATTTTGTTCTCTTTTTTTGTGTGATCAAATCGAATATAGTATATTATTGTAGGCCACGGAGACCAGCAACATCCTCTATCTCTATCTCTGTATGTAGAATAGCCTCTTCCACTTTCCAATTTTTTATTACGATTATATAACAATAATATTTTTTTTATTCTACCCATACATATTTTTAAAGGCAATAAAATTAGATCCTATTTATTTACTTTTATTTTGCAGACAACGTGTTTGATGAAAATCCAAGAAAGGTTCGTTTTACTATGTACCTATAATTATTTAGGCATGTTAAATTATATGTTTCTAATAGAGTTTGATAGTGTTTTATTGTCTTTAAACATGCAATAAAATATATGTTTTATGCTTGAGGCAAGAAAAATGGCACAATTTCTAAACTTGCTTGATCTTTTGCATCTTCTTGGTCCAGAGTACATAATTGTTATTACTTGATTGTTCTTAAAGTGTTAATTTTTTGAGATTAAAATAATACGATTTATTTGTGGGAAGTGTTTTTTTAAATTAGTAGGTCTAATTGTAGTTTTATGATGACAAATATGGGAGAGATTTTTGTTTGTTTATACAAACTACTCATGCTATGGGGATTCCAGGTCTTGCTGTTTACTGGAACATTGACAAGGATGCACTTCATGTGAAATTGGCCGATGAATTAGTCTGCGTTGGTGAAGCAATTAGCAATTAGCATGTCACTGATCAGGTATCTGTTTGAGGTTGTGTGTAATTTTGTTTGTACTAAATTGTGTTTATTATTCAAGTCTATAGAACTGCGTTATAATTGCAAATGTATATGTATTAGTATTGAGAGGAAGGAAGCTAGAATTACTGCTTAGAGACCTTGCAGAAGGCAAAAGCTGAGCAATACAGATATTAGAGGTACTTTCTTGTGTTTCTATTATATTGGTTATATTCTTTTATTTATGCATCTCTTTCTCGAGGATCAGTAGCCGTCTGATATGCATATATATTTGTTCCAGTCGTTTTTCTTTGATTGATCATATATCCAAGTTCTTGAATGACATGTTCTTCGTATTGGCTATTGCTACTATGATGGCTCCTCACTGTAAGATAAAATATATGGAATTTTCTTCTTTGTAGTATGAAGATAAGACTACAAAAGTGTTTTGGGTTTAATTGTGTTGATGAGTATCAAAAGATAATTACTGCATTGGTGTGCACTCGAAGCTGTCTGTGACGCCCCCAGATCCGGGGTCGGAGATCTAGGCGCTCACGGTCCATTTTCCATTAATAACATACCTGTTCTTGCACATAATATAAATAAAACAGCCATCGACCCCACAATAACTCACACCGCACACACACACACAGGTTAGAGCCTCAGAAACGTCACAACATTGATTAAGCAGTAATAAAAGTATCAGAGTTATTACAGACCGAATTAAATAGTATTTATGCTACCAGCAACACTTCGATATGAAGCGAAGTTGGCGGCTTGAAAGTTTGTTACGATACACTGCCTTGCACAGGTCATACTGATAAATAAAACGAACTAACAAAAGCTGCCAACCAATCCGGCTAATGGGGCCTACCGGTGGAACCTCAACTGCTGGCTCGGGTCTAGTCACCTGCTTTCGAGCAGTCTGTCTGGGTCTTGCCATTTCGCTTAGCTGTTGTGTTTGTAAATTTGAAAACAAGCAAGAGTGAGCAACTATAGCTCAGCAAGAAATATATGTATAAGGTAAGCAATATAGCATTTCATATGATTGGCAGTTATTAAACTTGTTTGTATCAATCAGGTATAAAATCACTTGTCATTGTTGATAAATTCCGAAGGTGCAACAATATGTGCCCTTGTTTTCAAAATAAACTTGCAGTTCTAGATACTGCATTGAGTCAACATCTTTCTCATCAAAATAGAACACTATCAGCAACTTGGCACAAAAGCCTAAGAAGCAGTGTCAAAGCATTTTTCCAAAATGGAGGAATGGGACTTAAAGAAAACATAAAACCTGACAAGGATTGACGATGATCAGTCGCCACATCCAAGTCCAATAATCCGCGGGTCTTCTCTACCGGTAGAAGGATAGAAACTACATCCGTAACTATCCCCGGGTGAAAACTACATCCGTAATCACCCTCGATGAAAACTACATCCGTAATCATCCTTCGGCAACAACTGGGCCGGAATAATAATTGGTGGACCGCCTGGCTCGCGGCCGCTTACACATCCCGGGAATCGTTCGTCAACGGTTCCCACACCTGCCAGAGTCCCTTTTTCTTTTTCTTTTAAAACTTGATTTTGATTGAAAACAGAGTAATTGGGGTCCGACATCAGTCGACCGATGATTCTTGAAATCATACAAGAAGCAGAACCTGACCGGGGGTTTTCGAAAATGTTTTGAGTTCGAAAGAGTTCGAGTTTGAAAGTATTAAATGTATCTTGGATTGACTTCGTCTTTGAAATAATGAACGATAATTGATAAATAATATTTTAAGATTTAATATTAATAATTAATAAAATAATTATTCGATAAAATAACTTTTAATCCAAGATAGGGTTTCGAGTATTTACGAAGATATAACAATAATTACTTGAGTATATGATACTCCCCGAATGACCCTTCGGGTTTTCGCAATCTAGATACGATATAATAATATACCGCTCCCCGGTCAATAGTATATACGGACCGCTACGACCTCTATTGCTAGAGTCGTTGTCCGAAGAAAACATTTCAATCTAAGTTCAAGGGGTACAAGCATATATGTACTTATACAATCTCAATTGCATCAATACTTCGATAAACATAGCATTTGATACGGTTGAAAACTACAAACACAACAGTGAAAATCCTTGTACATGTATAAGTTTTGAAAAGTAAACTTGCCTTGGTTTGGTTGGGGTGGTCGAGCGTGCGGAGTCGAACGATCTATACATAAGCAATAACCGCTCGTTAGTACCTTAACAATATCTCTTTAATTACGGGGTTTTAGGGGGTACGAAATTAACTTAATGACTTCGTCTTATGACATTCTAGCCCCACTATAGGTTCATGTCATCACTCGATTACGCTCGTCACTTATTCGACTTAATTTAGTTACCACATTCGAATCATAACCATTACCCCTAGAATTTTGCTCCACTAACGACTTTTTCCCTTGCGCGAAATTTACTCTAGAATTTTTATAAAATTCAAAAATTCATATTTTAATCCAATTCTTTTTGGGTGGTCTTCACCACTGCATTTCCTAGTTTCTCAAATTTTTCCATGATCCCACATATATTTTTAGGGGTTTAAACAAGGTTCACAAGGGGGTCACTTAGTGCAGTTCGGAATCCAGAAACGCAATTTACTTCTCCGTCCATAACTTAAAATCTATACATCACCTAGTTATGAACCTTACATTTCCAGAAACTACATTCAATTATCTTTCCAAAAATATATGGTAGGACCTCAGGGGACAAGATTTGAGGGTTCAAAACCATGTTACAAGGCAGGTCAATGTTCCTGGAAAACTCAGCAAACATGTATTCACTTAGATCAACCAATTTTCTCAATTCCACAACACAACCAACACTTAATTCACTTAGTTCATGCTTTATAACATTCATGGTGATACATATATTATCCACAATCATAAAAATCACAATCACAACATCAAAACTCAAGATCCATGTCATCCATTACTTATACCACCAAGATTATCAATATGACACATGGATCTACCACCAAACACTATAAACACTACATGACCAAAAGGGTTTGTGATTTTTATACCTTCTTGAGCACCTAGGAGCCTTGGATAAGCCTTAAAAAACTCAATAACACCTTGAATGGTCTCCTACAACCCTTACAATCCAAGATCTAAAAGAAAAACCAACCATGGTTACTATTCACAATATCTATTATAATTAATATCTTGAAATTGGATGGATGAAATGGCTTGAAACTCTTAACATACCTTGCTTAGATGATGGTGAGGGCCTAGGAATTATATCTTGATTTATGAGTGATGGGAAATGGGGGAGGAAGAATTTTCTTCTTCCTTTGTTGTTCTTGGCCGAGAGCTCCTTGGAAGGGGGGGGGGGAGTGTTTTTGATTTTTTTTGTGTTTGTTTGTTTGGTGAATAATTGTGTTAAAAGGTGTTGGGTGATACATAATGTGTATGTATAGGCAAGGTACTAGCATAGGTATGGTCACATGTACTACTTGTCTCCTCTTTTTGAAAAGCAAGGTAACTAGTTACTATTCCCCTTCCATTTGGTTAACTAGTTTGCT
Source organism: Saposhnikovia divaricata (assembly GCA_036435485.1). Lineage (NCBI taxonomy): Eukaryota > Viridiplantae > Streptophyta > Magnoliopsida > Apiales > Apiaceae > Saposhnikovia > Saposhnikovia divaricata. Next base: position 173,322,826 of record CM071600.1, read on the forward strand.
TATATCTAACCACTTGGTTGCATAAGACTTGCATGCAATAGTACTCCTTGTATCATTGTTTTTCCACCAATGCTTGTCATTTAATCTTTAATTCGTATCGTATCTTAATTAATCTCTCGTAATAATATTTTGTCGCGTAGAGATTTCCCCTATAATTCCTTAAGTACTTAATTGTGTAAATTCCTCGAATGACCATAATTCCTCGTCATAATCCTTAATAAATCTTTTAATACTCTAACCAATCTCAAATCCCAAGTTTATAAATCCTACTAACAATAAGACTCTTGCCTTCACAATCTTCCTTTTATCTTACATAGTGAATGCAACAACACAGTTTCTCAGACAATCAATTCTATTAATCAACAGGGATGACTAGAAAGGTTCCATATTGACAATGTCACAAGATATTAAATAAAGGAAAATATTACCAAAAATTAGGGTTCTTACAGCCTCCCCTCCTTAAAGGGATTCCGTCCCGGAATCAGGTTGAAAACAGTTGGGGGTGCTTTTCACGCATCGCGCTCTCTAGTTCCCATGTTGATTCTTCGACATTCTGATTCCTCCACAAGACTCTCACTAGTTTGACAACCTTGTTCCTCAGCACCTGTACTTTTCTATCCATGATTTCTACGGGTTGCTCCACATATGTTAAGTCTGGTTGCAGATCCACTTGATCATGTTCTATCACATGTCGGAAGTCTGTATGGTAGGGTCGTAGCATGGACACATGGAACACATTATGTACTTGCTGCAAGCTCGGGGGTAAAGCCAATTCATAGGCCAACTTTCCAACTCGTTTCAAGATCTCAAAAGGTCCAATAAATCTTGGGCTTAGTTTCCCTTTCTTACCAAATCTCATTAATCCTTTCCACGGTGATACCTTCAACATCACAAACTCTCCTACCTCATATTCCTTGTCCTTACGGTTCTGGTCCGCATACTTCTTCTGTCTGTCTTGGGCCGCTACCAGCCGTCCTCTTATAAGTTCGATAGTTTCTCTTGTCTGTTGGACCAGTTCAGGTCCTAAAATCTTCCGCTCTCCAACTTCTTCCCAACACAAGGGAGACCGACATCTTCGTCCGTACAAAGCTTCATATGGGGGCATGCCTATACTCGCATGGTAACTGTTGTTGTAGGAAAATTCGATCAACGGCAAGTGGTCATCCCAACTTCCCTTAAAATCAATGGCACATACCCTCAACATGTCCTCGATGGTCTGGATGGTTCTCTCACTCTGTCCGTCTGTTTGGGGATGGTATGCAGTACTCATGTTTAACTTGGTCCCCACACAATCCTGAAAACTTCTCCAGAACCTGGAGTTGAATCTTGGGTCTCTATCTGATACAATGCTCACAGGAACCCCATGCCTAACCACAATCTCCTTTAAGTAAATATCCGCCAGCTTGTCGACAGTGTATCTCTCGTTGATTGGAAGAAAATGTGCCGACTTGGTCAATCTATCGATAATTACCCAAATGGCGTCATGATTAGTCTTGGTCCTTGGTAATCCGACCACAAAGTCCATCGCAATCTGCTCCCACTTCCACTCGGGTATCTCTAAGGGTTGCAACAATCCACTGGGCCTCTGGTGTTCAGCCTTCACTCTTTGACATGTCAAACATTTACTTACCCACTCTGCCACGTCCTTCTTCATATTAGGCCACCAATAGTATTCTCTCAAATCTCTATACATCTTAGTGCCTCCAGGGTGAATTGAGTACCTCGAACTATGAGCCTCTTGCAAAATCTCGTCTTTTAATTCTTGAACGTTCGGGATCCATATCCTAGATGCGTACCTCATAATTCCATTCCCGTCCTTCTCACACTTAATTTCCTCGCCAGTCAAAATTTTCTCCATCGAATTCTTTTCTTCTTCTATCTTCTTTTCCTGGCATAACTTAATCTTTTCCAATAGCGGTGGTTGGACTCTTATTTCCATTAGGCTCTCTTGTCCAATTCCTGGTAACCTCACCTCAATCTCCAGTTTCTCGAGGTCCTTGATCAGCTCGTCTACTGATGTTATCCTCTTGAGTTTCTCCTTTCGGCTAAGTGCATCGGCCACTACGTTGGCCTTCCCTGGGTGATAATGAATCTCACAATCATAATCTTTAATTAGCTCTAGCCATCTCCTCTGCCTCATGTTTAACTCTTTCTGACTAAATATGTACTTTAAGCTCTTGTGATCCGTGTAGATTTCACACTTTTCTCCGTAAAGATAATGTCTCCAGATCTTCAAAGCGAAAACTATCGCTGCTAATTCCAAATCATGGGTGGGGTATCTTATCTCATATTCCTTAAGTTGTCTGGACGCGTACGCAATCACTTTACCGTGTTGCATAAGCACAAACCCTAAACCTTTGTGGGATGCGTCGCTATAAATCACAAAATCTCCCTTATCATCAGGTAGGGCTAATACTGGTGCTGTCAACAACCTCTTTTTCAATTCTTGGAAGCTCTCTTCGCATTTTTCAGCCCACACAAACTTCTCGGTCTTGCGAGTTAGTCGGGTCAAAGGGGCTGCTATCTTAGCAAAGTCTTGGACAAATCTCCTATAGTAGCCAGCCAACCCTATAAAACTTCTCACCTCTGTCGGAGTGGTTGGTCTCTCCCAATTTGATACAGCCTCTATTTTGGCTGGGTCCACTAGAATGCCTTGTTCGCTAATCACATGCCCTAAAAACTGAACTTCCTTCAACAAAAATTCACACTTCGAGAACTTAGCGTACAACTTTTCTTCTCTCAATGCTCCCAATACAATCCTCAAGTGCTCTGCATGTTCCTCCTTCGTCTTGGAATAAATCAAGATGTCATCGATGAAGACTATAACACACTTGTCCAAGTATTTCTTGAAGACTCGATTCATTAAGTCCATGAAAGCTGCAGGGGAATTCGTTAACCCAAATGACATCACTAGGAACTCATAGTGTCCGTACCAGGTGCGAAAGGCCGTCTTTGGTATATCTTCCGGTTTAATCTTTAACTGGTGATACCCGGTCCTCAAATCAATTTTGGAAAAATAAACTGCGTCTTTCAATTGATCAAACAGGTCATCTATCCTGGGCAAGGGATACTTATTCTTTATAGTCACTTTGTTCAACTCTCTGTAGTCTATACATAACCTCATACTACCATCCTTCTTTTTCACGAACAACACCAGGGCTCCCCACGGTGACACATTAGGTCTTATCATCCCTTTATCCAACAACTCTTGTAACTGAGTGGCTAGCTCTTTCATCTCCACTGGGGCTAGCCGATATGGGGCTTTTGAAATTGGGGCCGTGCCCGGAACTAAGTCTATAGCGAACTCGATGTCTCTATCAGGTGGTAGTCCTGGAAGATCATCCGGAAATACGTCCGCGAACTCATTAACGACAGGGATTTCCTGTAGGTTTGGTGCCTCCTTCTTGGTATCCTTCACATAGGCTAAATAGGCTTCACATCCTTTATGTAACAGCTTCCTAGCTTGAATCATGGTCAGGAACTTTTGGTTTTTCCGTTTCCCACTAAACACTACTTCTTCGTCCCCTGGTAGTTTCAAACTTACTTTCTTCTTCACACAATCAATCTGGGCTCCGTGGGTTGTTAACCAATCCATTCCTACTATTACGTCAAACTCCACTAGTTTAAAAGGTATTAAGTCTACCCGAAAGTGTCGCCCTTCTATTTCTAGGTCACATCCTGGACATACGTGGCTAACAGGAATAATTTCATGATTAGCTATCTCTATTTGCAGTATGTCTTTCAATGGTTCAGTCTTAAGGCCTAACTGACATACAAAATCTAGAGATATGAAAGACTTGGTAGCTCCCGAATCAAATAAAACATTTGCCTTAACTAAGTTGAGTAGTAGAGTACCTGCAATCACATCCGTGTTCCTCACGGCATCCTGCACCGTCATGTTAAAAGTTCTTGCAGTAGGGGCCTTGTTAGAAGCAGTTCCACTCACTCTCGATGCAGCTGGCCCAGAGGACACACATTCCCTCATTCGGTGCCCTAGTTTCCCACACTTGAAGCAATTACCTCCGGCACTGGTGTTGTTACTAGTTCCTCGACAGGCGTTAGCATAATGTCCTGTCAGCCCATACTTGAAGCACTTCACATCTTGCAGGTTACACACGCCCGCATGTTTCCTTCCACATTTATTACATTCTGGGGGTTGGGCTCGGGATGGGGTAGAGTAAGACGATCCCTGAGGTCGGCCGCTCTGGCCCACACTCCAACTTTCAGCTCTCTTGGTTCCAAAGTTCCCGCTGGGTTGGGACATCGTTCCTCGCTTAAATTTGCTCGGAAAGCTCCCTCCCGCAGAGTTTCCCTTTCGACTATCAAACTTCCTCTTCTTTCCTTCCCTCTCCTTCTGCATCTGTTCACTCCCAGCCTCAACAATTGACGCTTTCTGTACCAGGGTGGCATAGTCTGTCAGCTCAAGAACCGCCACAAGATTCTGAATCCATTGTTTTAGCCCTAATTGAAATCTTCGGGCCCTCTTTGCCTCAGAGTTCACATATTCCGGCACAAACCTCGACAGCTCAGTAAATTTTGCCTCATACTCGGCCACCGTCATGTTACCATGCTTCAGTTCCAAAAACTTCAGCTCCATTTGTGTCTCCATGAACCTAGGAAAGTACTTCTCCAAGAACAGCTCGCTAAACCTCTCCCAGGTCACCACACCTCTTCCTTCCAAATTCTTCTTAGCTTCCCACTAATAGTTCGCCTCACCCTTCAGAAGGTATGTGGCGAAAACAGTCTTCTGCTCCTCAGCGACACCTAGTATCTCGAAAGATTTTTCCATTTCCTTTAGCCAGGCCCTTGCCTCGACCGGGTCGGCAGTTCCTTTAAATTCTGGGGATTTCAGGGATTTGAAGTTCCGGAAAGCATTATCATTAGCATTTTGGGGTGGTTGCTGAACTGGGGGACGGTCCAAGTTCTGCCTAAGTAACTCCATGAACTGTTCCATAGGGCATCCCCTAGGATGTTCTGCCTCTCGGGTGTCATCACCAGCTTCTTCTTCTTCATACTCAGAGTCATCAAACAAGTTATGATCGTTGCCCTCACTCTCACTCAGGTTGACATTCTCCCCTTCACGGTTCTGGTGGCCTCCGGTTCCATGGTGGCTACCCTGGCCCTCAGAACTGATCGGGTGAGCTCGAGTGTTCATTCTTCTGGGTGGCATGATTCTGATAATAAAACAAGAAATGGGTTAGGGTTTTCCAATTACCTGACAGCGTTTGCACGGGTCAGGAACGTATCGTTCCTTCTCATAAGGGTGGAAGTTGCAAAAGTTTTAATAACCTGATGCTGGAGATAAAACGTCAAAACATTTTTGGGAAAAATCTCTATGGGATGCGAAAACATTTGCAAGAGTTTTCAAAATTTCGAAACCTCAAAATAATTTTTTTTTTTTGAAAAAAAATTTATTTTAAAAATTGTAGGAACATTTTCGGAAATTGTAGAGAACAATTTGAAATCGCACATCGTAAATTTGAAACAGCATGGTTGCATTTGTGGCTTGTAGCAATTGTATAATCACAGTTGTATATCAAAACAGAAAAGCATGGCATCGGTAAGTAAAGCAGTTGAGACAATATTAAGGAAACTGAAACTAAATAAGTACGGTACAAGGGTTATCACAAGGTTTGGATGTTAGAGCCAAATACATAGTTCCGAGGTCAAAGTCTAGCAAAAGTGGAACAAATACAAGTACATCATCTGAATAGTCAGGGCTACACAAAAGTAGGGCTACATCCGTACATACTACCCGAAGTCACATCTACATATCTGTAGGTCAGTCTACTCATCCACTTTCAGAAAGGATACCACTGCACAAGTCAACTATCCCGCAAAATCGACACACTAATGTCATCTAAACCTAGGGGACTGAGCTATCAGTAACACATCACGGGGCCGCACCGCGGCGGAGCAAGGTCCTCACTCGGGCAAATGCACGACGCACAACACGCCTAGCATCCCTAGCCTGGATCACTCCGCCCCCGCGGATCCCTAATCCAAGAATCCTCTCGCGACTCCTCCTCTCAATCCTATGGAGTCGAGCCCTAGTCCTCCTAACAACAGCGGTCCTCATCTCAGCCTGGATCCTCAAGCGCGCCTCGCGCTCCTCCACTAGTGCCCGCCTCACCTCGTTAAGTCGGGCCTCCGCAGAAAGTAAGTCTCGGGTCAGGAACTGTACCACGAAAGCGTGCTCAGTACCCAACACTGGGGGTAGGTCCATCGGTAGAGGTGGTATGACAGGAACAAGAGCAGGTGCAGCAGCAGTAGCAGGAGCAGGAGCAGTGGCAGGGGTAGGGTCAAGCTCCTCCTCGCCAGAAGTATCATCCTCGGAGTCACCATCCGATGAAACAGGGCTAGATGTCTGTGGAGAAGGTGGGGGTGACACAACACGACCCTCACCGGATCTCACACTCTCCTCATCAGTAGCTACAGGAGATGGGGTAACAGGCTCTGGCTCAGGCTCAGGCTCAGGCTCAAAGGGCTCCTCAACGGGATCCTCATCATCAGTATCTCCTATCAGCGTAATCCAGGGGCCGAGCTCAGAGTCAGCACCCATATCCTCCTCAGGATCCTCGGTATCTCGCATCAGTGCCTCATCATGCTCTCTCTCGAAAGCCTCAGGGTCTGGTATCTCTTCCATCTACACAAGGGAAATAAGGTGGGTCACTAACCAAAAAGAAGAAAGGTTTAGGAGTAGTTCCCTCACGGGCCTTAAAGTCAGGGCTATATCCGATAACCCGACTACAAACTCGATGAGAGTTCTAAGTATTATTAAGGTTGTTATTAGGGTTATTATTATTGTTATTATTATTATGGTTGCTTTCTTAAATTACTATCGTTTCTGAGAACTGTAACCTTGCTCTGATACCATTTCTGTGACGCCCCCAGATCCAGGGTCGGAGATCTAGGCGCTCACGGTCCATTTTCCATTAATAACATACCTGTTCTTGCACATAATATAAATAAAACAGCCATCGACCCCACAATAACTCACACCGCACACACACACACACAGGTTAGAGCCTCAGAAACGTCACAACATTGATTAAGCAGTAATAAAAGTATCAGAGTTATTACAGACCGAATTAAATAGTATTTATGCTACCAGCAACACTTCGATATGAAGCGAAGTTGGCGGCTTGAAAGTTTGTTACGATACACTGCCTTGCACAGGTCATACTGATAAATAAAACGAACTAACAAAAGCTGCCCACCAATCCGGCTAATGGGACCTACCGGTGGAACCTCAACTGCTGGCTCGGGTCTAGTCACCTGCTTTCGAGCAGTATGTCTGGGTCTTGCCATTTCGCTTAGCTGTTGTGTTTGTAAATTTGAAAACAAGCAAGAGTGAGCAACTATAGCTCAGCAAGAAATATATGTATAAGGTAAGCAATATAGCATTTCATATGATTGGCAGTTATTAAACTTGTTTGTATCAATCAGGTATAAAATCACTTGTCATTGTTGATAAATTCAGAAGGTGCAACAATATGTGCCCTTGTTTTCAAAATAAACTTGCAGTTCTAGATACTGCATTGAGTCAACATCTTTCTCATCAAAATAGAACACTATCAGCAACTTGGCACAAAAGCCTAAGAAGCAGTGTCAAAGCATTTTTCCAAAATGGAGGAATGGGACTTAAAGAAAACATAAAACCTGACAAGGATTGACGATGATCAGTCGCCACATCCAAGTCCAATAATCCGCGGGTCTTCTCTACCGGTAGAAGGATAGAAACTACATCCGTAACTATCCCCGGGTGAAAACTACATCCGTAATCACCCTCGATGAAAACTACATCCGTAATCATCCTTCGGCAACACCTGGGCCGGAATAATAATTGATGGACCGCATGGCTCACGGCCGCTTACACATCCCGGGAATCGTTCGTCAACGGTTCCCACACCTGCCAGAGTCCCTTTTTCTTTTTCTTTTAAAACTTGATTTTGATTGAAAACAGAGTAATTGGGGTCCGACATCAGTCGACCGATGATTCTTGATATCATACAAGAAGCAGAACCTGACTGGGGGTTTTCGAAAATGTTTTGAGTTCGAAAGAGTTCGAGTTTGAAAGTATTAAATGTATCTTGGATTGACTTCGTCTTTGAAATAATGAACGATAATTGATAAATAATATTTTAAGATTTAATATTAATAATTAATAAAATAATTATTTGATAAAATAACTTTTAATCCAAGATAGGGTTTCGAGTATTTACGAAGATATAACAATAATTACTTGAGTATATGATACTCTCCGAATGACCCTTCGGGTTTTCGCAATCTAGATACGATATAATAATATACCGCTCCCCGGTCAATAGTATATACGGACCGCTACGACCTCTATTGCTAGAGTCGTTGTCCGAAGAAAACATTTCAATCTAAGTTCAAGGGGTACAAGCATATATGTACTTATACAATCTCAATTGCATCAATACTTCGATAAACATAGTATTTGATACGGTTGAAAACTAAAAACACAACAGTGAAAGTCCTTGTACATGTATAAGTTTTGAAAAGTAAACTTGCCTTGGTTTGGTTGGGGTGGTCGAGCGTGCGGAGTCGAACGATCTATACATAAGCAATAACCGCTCGTTAGTACCTTAACAATATCTCTTTAATTACGGGGTTTTATGGGGTACGAAATTAACTTAATGACTTCGTCTTATGACACTCTAGCCCCACTATAGGTTCATGTCATCACTCGATTACGCTCGTCACTTATTCGGCTTAATTTAGTTACCACATTCGAATCATAACCATTACCCCTAGAATTATGCTCCACTAACGACTTTTTCCCTTGCGCGAAATTTACTCTAGCATTTTTATAAAATTCAAAAATTCATATTTTTATCCAATTCTTTTTGGGTGGTCTTCACCACTGCATTTCCTAGTTTCTCAAATTTTTCCATGATCCCACATATATTTTTAGGGGTTTAAACAAGGTTCACAAGGGGGTCACTTAGTGCAGTCCGGAATCCAGAAACACAATTTACTTCTCCGGCCATAACTTAAAATCTGTACATCACCTAGTTATGAACCTTACTTTTCCAGAAACTACATTCAATTATATTTCCAACAATATATGGTAGGACCTCAGGGGAGAAGATTTGAGGGTTAAAAACCATGTTACAAGGCAGGTCAATGTTCCTGGAAAACTCAGCAAGCATGTATTCACTTAGATCAACCAATTTTCTCAATTCCACAACACAACCAACACTTAATTCACTTAGTTCATGCTTTATAACATTCATGGTGATACATATATTATCTACAATCATAAAAATCACAATCACAACATCAAAACTCAAGATCCATGTCATCCATTACTTATACCACCAAGATTATCAATATGACACATGGATCTACCACCAAACACTATAAACACTACATGACCAAAAGGGTTTGTGATTTTTATACCTTCTTGAGCACCTAGGAGCCTTGGATAAGCCTTACAAAACTCAATAACACCTTGAATGGTCTCCTACAACCCTTACAATCCAAGATCTAAAAGAAAAACCAACCATGGTTACTATTCACAATATCTATTATAATTAATATCTTGAAATTGGATGGATGAAATGGCTTGAAACTCTTAACATACCTTGCTTAGATGATGGTGAGGGCCTAGGAATTATATCTTGATTTATGAGTGATGGGAAATGGGGGAGGAACAATTTTCTTCTTCCTTTGTTGTTCTTGGCCGAGAGCTCCTTGGAAGGGGGGGGAGTGTTTTTGATTTTTTTTGTGTTTGTTTGTTTGGTGAATAATTGTGTTAAAAGGTGTTGGGTGATACATAATGTGTATGTATAGGCAAGGTACTAGCATAGGTATGGTCACATGTACTACTTGTCTCCTCTTTTTGAAAAGCAAGGTAACTAGTTACTATTCCCCTTCCATTTGGTTAACCAGTTTGCTTATTTCTAACCACTTGGTTGCATGGGACTTGCATGCAATACTACTCCTTGTATCATTGTTCTTCCACCAATGCTTGTCATTTAATCTTTAATTCGTATCGTATCTTAATTAATCTCTCGTAATAATATTTTGTCGCGTAGAGATTTCCCCTATAATTACTTAAGTACTTAATTGTGTAAATTCCTCGAATGACCATAATTCCTCGTCATAATCCTTAATAAATCTTTTAATACTCTAACCATTCTCAAATCCCAAGTTTATAAATCATACTAACAATAAGACTCTTGCCTTCACAATCTTCCTTTTATCTTACATAGTGAATGCAACACAGTTTCTCAGACAATCAATTCTATTAATCAACAGGGATGACTAGAAAGGTTCCATATTGACAATGTCACAAGATATTAAATAAAAGAAAATATTACCAAAAATTAGGGTTCTTACACTGTCTTAAAAAGTACTAAGATCTGTTGCATTATTAAGGTGAGCTTACATTAGCCCTCGTATAGATAACAAGTGATAGTACTCCTGAGAATCCATTATTTGTATTTTTTTGCAAAACTACAAGACTGAATATAAATGCATTTTATTAGTAGACAGGTTCTTGCTTTCTGTATGCATGCATTTTATTAGTAGATAGGTTCTTGCTTTCTATATGCATCTCTTTTGTAGTTTGCTACCATATGGTTGGTTTTTAAATGAATCTATCAATCGTTTTGTATCCGCACATGTGGCTAATATTGGATCAAAGAAAATTTAAACTACAAGCGGGTTTTATATTGATTGTTCATTTAAACAAGTATTTAAAATCTAAGCTGACAAATGATATTGAATATGAAAATGTGTGTAATAAAGATGCATGCCTACGCGCGCGCGTCTGTGTACATATAAATTTTACATTTGCTTACATTAATATTGTATATTTCATGCAGATTAGCAAGACAAAAGTAATTTCTGAGAGCTTAATAGCTTTAGAAGGCACTGACTTGATACTTAAGGAAGCGCCTATTTCTTCTCGAACAGGTACATTTTTGATGTTCTTTCCATTATATGTACTATATTAATGTATTATAGAATTTGGCTTCTTATAAGCCCTCTTTCTTTCTAACTATCTAGATGTGTAATTGTCAATTGTGTTGCTCAATATATCTTTTATGTGAAAGATATATGATATGCATCTGCAATTCTCTCAAGGTCCTTGTGTTACTCTCTCTGCAATTCTCATTACTTCTTCCCATATGCAGTTCATGTTATTAACAAAGAATAGTGAGAAAGCTAGCGCAGTTTAATATCTACAATAGCTCATTGCATCCAAATGTGAGGATCTGTGCACTTCTCATTGGATCCAGGATCATATATGCTTTTTCTCATTGTGTTTCAGTTTAATCTCTACTTGAGCGTCACTTTTATCATGATTTACTTAATTTACATATAAACTAGATATATGTCTAAATTAGCTTATAATTGGCTTATATTCAAGAATAATATATCCAAGTGTTTTAACTTTGCAAATTCATAGCTAAAGCTTTTCTTCCTGGCCTGTCTAATTAAAGGTATTCTAAATTTAGGTTATATACGAAGATCTTCCATCAAATTTATGTGCAATTCGAGATTATACAGAGAACAGATTAGCAGAAAACTCTTTTGAATCATGTGACCACCTGATTCATACAGAGGAGAATATCTCATCATGTGACAATAACAGGTGTGACGATAAATCAGATGAGAAATCTTCTGGTAATGACAGACCACATTCTTCAAGACAAAGGCCAAGGGTACCAGCCTTACAGAAGGACGTCGAAGTTCTTAAATCTGAGCTGCCGACATTCATATCAGCACATTGACAGGATGGATTTGTGCCCATAAGAAAGCAACTTCAAAAGTACGGGAGGGTCGATATTGAGAAGGCTATCACACGAATGGGTGAGGAGAAATTTTTAATTTGTTTCTTTGTGTCATTTCAATTTTAATTGACGTCCTATTAAAATATTACATTTTTTAAAAATTATAACATGAAATAAATCAAGTATATGTGTTTTTTCGTTAATATAAACGCGCCGAGGGGTCGCCGTGAGGGGTCGCCGTGAGGGGTCGCCGTGAGGCGACGCCGAGCAGCTTTTACCAATATATAATGGAGTATTGTATTGAGTTCTTGATGTATTCAGTACTGGTTAGGAGTACATGTATCCTAGAACTCTACAAGGTAAACCCTTTTTCTCTTTGTATTTGGAATTTGATGTAGATGTAGAAACTATTATCACAATCTTAAGGCTGTAGGAACTACTATCACAAGCTTAACTCAAACTCATTTAACATGACAGTATTCATTGCATATAGTACAAATAAAACAAGTTATGAGGAAGTTTGATTTGCTACCTTTGTATGATGATGGTCCGTAATTCCCTGCAATTCTGCATTTTAAAAAAAAGGTACATTTGATTAAACTGATAATAATGAGCAAGAATATGTTGACTAATAAATTAAAGACCAGTTCCCTCCATTGGAAGAATCAAGCTGCAAAACAACAGGAAACAAACAAAAATGAATTAGTATAATGAATTTTTGTGTCATAGTTACCAAACCGTTACCTATTATTATCAAACAAGTTGTTTAGCAGTTAGCACTTGCCTTGACGCCTTAGAAACTACATCATGTACAAAGTTGCCAAAAATATTTTTTGAAATGCATTCTTAAATAGATTAGAAGCATACCAGAATCTTTCCCCAACTGTATAATTTGCAGAAATCTTGATCAGTCACACCCTAGGGTGAAAAAGACCATCAGATGGTATCAAATTATAGGCTAGACAGTTACACATCCTTCTAAATTCATTATTTTATAATTTAGGTTATATATTTTTTTTTATTTTTCACTAATGTTTTTCTCTGTGTATGTGAGAAGTGTTAAAAATGCAAGCTAAATTCAGAAATTAATATTGAGTAAGTGTGAGTCTGTCAAACTTCAATACTTAATTGTTAAGCGAGAAAAGAAATTTTATTTTATCTGTTATTTTATAATGAATACAAAGTGTACAATAATTACATTCTCTTTCTCTCTCTACTAAAGATGTATCAACTAATGGTAAATGCAATAATGTTACACCAATGCAAATGAAGAATATTGATTTTAAGTTCATTTCATATATAGGTGAAGGGCTTGGACGTAGATTCCCTTTACACATATCTCATATTCAAGTTCCTTTGTAGTATTTATTTTATCCTAAAATGATCATCACAGCTTATAAATGGGTCATGCTTATAATAGCTTATAAGGATGCAATCCACGAATGTTTTTTAATAGATATAATTATATAAATTATATTATCAAACAAAATTTGATATAATCTTGATCGTCTAATTTAAAAATATTAGATATAACGATTTATAATATAAAAGTTATAAGTTTTTGCCTTACTATGAGGAGAAATTTTTAATTTATTGCTTTGTGTCATTTCAATTTTAATTGATGTCCTATTAAAATATTACAATTTTTTAAAAATTATAATAGGAAGATAAATCAAGTATATGTGTTTTTTTGTTAATATAAACGTGCTGAGGTGTTGCCTTGAGACGACGCTGAGCAACTTTTATCAATATATAATTTAACAATCATGTTTTTTAAACAAGTATATTTAATTAAATAAAATTTATACAAATTTTATTTAATTATTTATTATTCTAAGAAAAGCTTGGTACATTTATACAAATTATATTAGCAAAATGTATTATATAAACAAGTATATTTAATTAAATAAAATAACTTTTGTTAAATTACGAAGAGTGACGATTTAAATATTTTGTAATTGTATGTAATGTAATAGTTTAGAAATTTGTCTCTACGGTGTGAAAAAAAAAACTTTTAAACTAATAGCTTATAAACCATGCAATTCATGACTCTTTTTTAATACTTATAGTTATATAACTTATAATATCAAATAAAATATAAACCCGTTGAGCAACTTTTACCAATATATAATTTAACATTTATGTACTAAATTTATTATGTATGATATTACATAGGTGATATTTATTATTCTAATAAAAGTCTGGTACATTTATACAAATTTAATTATTTATATTAACAAAATGTATTATATAAATAAGTATATTAAGTTAAGTAACTTATTTTTTAATTAGGAAGAACGATATACGATTTAAATATTTTTTAATTTCGTGTAATGTAATAGTTTAGAAATTTTGTCCCAACGGTGTGAAAAAAACTTTTGAACTAATAGCTTATAACTCATGCAATCCACGACTATTTTTTAATAGTTATAATTATAAAAAATTGATATAATCTTAATCGTCTAATTTTAAAAATATTAGATACAATGATTTATAATATAAAAGTTATAAGTTTTTGCCTTATGATGAAGAGAAATTTTTAATTTGTTTCTTAGTGTCATTTCAATTTAAATTGATGTCCTATTAAAATTTTACAATTTTTTAAAATTATAACGGGAAGATAAATCAAGTATATGTGTTTTTTCGTTAATATAAATCAAGTATATGTGTTTATTAATATAAACGCATCGATGTGTCGTCGTGAGGTGTCATCGAGGTGACCTATTATATTAATAATAATATTGGCAAATATTAACACAGTGGTACAAAAAGTAAATGTAAGAACCCCAAATTTTGGATATAATTAAAACTTTTTATTAAGTAATGATAAAATGAAGGACAATGATTCCGACAACAAGGTCACCAGCTCTAATGAATGGTGGTTTCAAAGAACAATGATTGTAATGAATGGATATTGCTTTGGACAATGATCCTGATGCATTGGTATATTGTCAGAATAGAGTAATTCGATGGTTGAGGACCTAGATAAGAATAATCTACCATCCAGGAAGGAGCTAATGGATCCTTGAACGGAAATGAGTACGTGCATAGTGTTTCCCATACGTGCATAGTATTTCCCGTACGTGCATAGTGTTTCCCGTACGTGCATAGTGTTTCCTGTACGTGCATAGTAATTTGGTTGATGAATAGTGATTTTGTAAGTTGGAAAACTTTTCACGCCACCCTATGTACGGGACGTGATATGGATGTTTCGAAGTCATATTAGTAATACGCGGAGGAAATAAGTGAATGCAGAGACGATCGGAATTCAGAAATTCCAAATTCTTTTTCGGTATAATATTTGACCGGACAGTGGATTAAATATTATTATAATCCAAGAATTGAGATATTAACTTTGAGGATTTGATATTTTGGGATGTTATTATATTTGATTTAAGAATGAAGGTAGGAAACCACTGAGGCAGTGAAACAAGCGTTCTAGAAACCGCTAAAACGTTATAACGAGATTAATCAATAAAGCGAACGAATCCTAGATTACGGATTAAGTTCGTATCGAGATTAAATATCCTACATGGTCATCACGAGGATTATATTAAGGATTGGGGAAGGTATTATGAATATCGAGAAATTTCCCGGTAAACCCTAGAGGTGAAACTACTTAGTTATTCGTCCGAACGATCAATGAATTGAGCAATAACCGGACAAAGAAACAAGCTGAGAACCAAGAGACAACCATGTGCAAGTGGATGAGATCACCACCATGGCATCATCACTTTATTAAGGTAGCTTTATGAAGATATTATCTAAGCTAAGTTAGCTTCTTCAAGAAGCTTGTTTTTCTACCAAACTAGAGGGGGCAACTTGCATTTGTGTCAAACAAATATCTTCCTAAATAATTCACTCATCCTTATCCCTTCTTCATCACAATAATGCAAGGAACCAAGCAAGTTTCATACATACAAGTATCATTGGAGACAAACTAAACTAGTTAGCATGAGGGTGTAACATAAGGCACCAATACATGTCCACATGGAAGCAAATCCTTAACCAAGCCTTAACCCATCAACTAGACTATAGTTAGCCAAACAAATATCTTGTTTTAATGATCACTTTATGCAATCAACCAAGCAAAACAACTCCACTTCTCTCATCCATGGAGCATTCGAATTTTTCAAGAAATTCAAAGGAAGAAATCAAGCTTCCACTCCTTGTTTGATCTCCAAATTTTTATCCTAGATCCTATATTTCATAAAAATGATACCCTAGAAATCTTAGCCTCAAAATCCAATGTTTCCATTTTCAATAAAATCATCAAAGTAGAGGGTGAATAGTAACCTCAAGAACAAAACTCTTGGATCTTGATTTTGGTGGATGATTCAAGCTACATGGAGGCTATACAAGGACCATACAAGGATTATTAGGGCTTTTACACTCTCTAAGGAAGGTATAACTCTTAAGAACCATGGATCTCATTTTGAGTTTTTAGATGATTTGGCTTAGTTATGATTATGGTAACATTATAAGCATGCTTGGTTAATGATTTAGTGATTTAAGTAGCATAATGATTATTATGGTAAAGCATGATGTTCTTGGGCTTGTTGAGATGAGAATCATGTATAAATGATGTATGGATGCCCGGTGTGGCTTGGCTTGATTGTTGTGAATTTTAGAACGTCCGATTTATAGCCGTCGTAATGCCCGATTTTTGTTAACCTTAAGAAATCGTGGTTGACAGTAGCCATAAATCACTGTCCAGTTTCATGTTCTGCCATGGCAAGATAGATCATGTTATAAGCTTCGTTTTGATATAAAGATCATGTGAAACGGACTTACGGTTTAGGAATTATGGCCGATTCACTAAAAGTCGTTCGAAACCGTAAGTACGAGTTCGTTATTAAAATTGAACCCTCGTAAAATATGTAAAGTCATGACGAATCTTGGTAAATAAATACTAGGGGTAAGAAGGAAGGTGTGAAAGAAAACCGTATGTCAAAAAGAGCATTTTTCGATTTATTAAAAATGTTCGAGTCAAGGTTAAACGCGAACGAACCCCTAAAAGACGACTCTTTTATAACTTCGGTAAAACACTTAGAAAACGGGCGATAAAACTCGGAGTATAATATTGGTTCGTAACGATCAACCTTAGAACTCATATGACTTAAGTATGTCCCAAGTATAAGTGCAGTGACATGTCGTATTAACGAACGAATGTCGGGTCGGATCGGTGATGATAAGTAATCCACAAAAAGGGGTATAAAGAGATAACTCGAGAACGTGTTTCGATTTAAGTATAACTTAACTTTTAAGATGTTAAGTGATTAATCCCGAATGTCTTGGCTATTTATAGATCACCAAGCTGACCCGGGACCCGCTACCACTACCCCTTACCGTACTCGACTACCAGGCAAGTTTCAATTACCTTCTTTTAGGCTGTTGTTGTGATTGAATAAATATATATATATGATTGCTGATATACATATGCCATTGCATGCATGCCTACTTTCAAGTTGAATTGATATACTTGTTCCCTGAATGTTATTGTTGGCTTATAAGCTAGATAGTTATATATCAGTTATAAGTCGGTTATTGTAAGACCCTCATAGAAGGGCGTATACATCTTATTAATCAAATATAGACCGGGAGTCAACATTCCTTGATATATCGAGATTACCTCGGAGGAAAATATTTAAGTAAATATTTTCTATTATTTGGGTGACGGATATTATTTGAATATTCGTTCGAGACTAATTATTTTAACGATCCTTACTTCAAATAATTATTTGAACGTAACTATTCAACGAATAATATTTCTCAATATTCATTCAGAGTCGAATTGATTATCGACTATTATTTCGAATATTCTTCTAAAGATGAGACTACTAAATGAATATTATTTGGATATTCTTTTAGAATATTATTTTATTAAATAAATATTACTTTTGAATATTCATTTAAGATATTAAATACTTGATGAATATTATTTTAATATTCATCTGAAGCTTGATTTAATTATCGAATATTATCTCGAATATTCCTGAAGGCTTGGATTACTAAATGAATATTACTTGATATTCATTTAGGATATTATTCATTAAATGAATATTACTTTTGAATATTCATTTAAATTCCTAATTAATTATGAATATTACCTTAAATATTCTTTTCAGGTCTTATTAATTAATGAATATTGTTTTGAATATTCATTTAAATATTTATTTATTCAATAAATATTCTCCTGATATTTCTTCAGGGATTATTTTGAGAAATACTCTGATTAAAGATATTCTTTCATATTCCCAAATATTCTTTAAATATTTTAACTCAATAAATATTCTCTGAATATTTATTCCATACTTAGAATAATCTCAATAAGGTTTATCTTCTTCGATTATTAGAGAAAATATCTCGGAGTCATATTATTATTAATCTTATATCAAGAAAGGTTCTCAGACATCATTCTTCTTTGAGTCTATCTCCTTAATAATAAGGGAACCTTACTTGGAAAATGTTATTTATCTTGTCGACTTCCCGGTCATAAAGTATTCCCTTCACTCGCAACTCGGGTGCTGTTGACTTATTAAGTCGTTGCTTACCTTCTCATCTTTCGAGGGGTAAGATTACTGGAACAAGTTAATATCCGTTACCAAGTAATAGCTTGGGAGTTATTGGTAAATTTTCTTTTCCAACTAGATACGACTACTTTGTGGAGTCTTATCAACAAGTATTATACTTGGGGAAAGGGGGACGAACGTTACAATCAGAATCATGAATTCTATTTGAACTAGGAGTCGTGTAAGAGGCCGAGTAGCGCCGGTCCATCCCCTTTGGCCCAACCGTTGGCCGGGGAGAGATAGCAAGGCGGTATACAAGTAAAGCCGTCAGTTCTTCCTTCTACCGGTAGTAAATCTAAATTGAGCTGTACGATCTCGACTGATCATCAAGATTGGAACAGCGGGCGCGGTGAATACTCCATCATTGGTTCATCATCCAAATTTATTTATTTCCTGCAACATGATTACTGTTGGCAGAGTTGGAAAAGGGTCATAACTGGAATTGCAACCTTTTCTTGCAAACTCCTCTTCTTAATAACAATAAGAATATCTCGCTTACTTTGATGTAGCAGATATTTCTACAAACAAATACTTTAAGTTACCTTGTAACTTCATCGTTCATATTATACTGGCATCATTTCCGTAAATGCATGGCATATGGTTTGAAAGATACTTTTGAACTGTTATACATTATCATTCAGTTATATATTATTGTTGGTGGGCTATTGCTCACCCTTGCTTTATTATTATATCACAACAACAGCTAGATCAGATGACTCGCACAAGGCGCACTCGACGCGGGCGAGGACGATGAGACTACCAGAGCTGAAGAAGAAGCTATTGGTAGGGTATATTTATTCTTTCAGTACCAAGAATATGGTATAGTATGACTTATGTAAATGGATGGCAAAGAGTATGTATTTATATTGAAATCCTTTTGGATTGTAAGAACTCATAATGTGATTAATAAAAATTTGATTGTTACTCTGATTTCATCTCTGGGACTATAACGGGTGTGTTTTATATTGTTGTGTTGGGTTATAGAGACGTAATTTAATGTTAAGGAAAGTTCAATTGTTGTGGACAGAATTGGAAACCGTAACCACCGGATCCCGGACCCCGGATCTGGGGGTGTTACAGAAGTGGTATCAGAGCGTACGTTATAAACCCCAGAGATGAGGTGACGTTAAAACAATAAATTCAATAAGATAATAAGAACTCTTGCCAAGTTCATAGTCGGACTACTTAATGTAGTGATGACATATAAAACCCTTATGGGAACTCGTAAGTATAATGATAGTAACTTAGCTCGATATCGTATCGACGAGTAAGGCGACTGACCTTGAGGCATACGAGCAACAGCGCGATGATGCTTTATATGCTGAAGATCAGCGGGTAATTCGATGGAGTACCCTACTGGAGACCCGGGAGAGGTTCCAGCAGATAAGGAAAATCCTGTTAGGATAAGGAGCTTACCCATGGGTAATGAGGGTCGCAGCCAGAATGACTGTGATGATTAAGATATGGTGCTCAGAAAAGTGAGTATAAAGAACCGAGATATTATTAAGAGATCTGAAGATGCATGTTGAATTCATAGCCGGACTACCAGATGTAGTACCAGCAAGAAAGAAGGATTGGAAGAATTACTTGAGATCTTATACGGAAATAGATTAGAATCCTTAGAGATTTTCATCTTAACAAAGAAAGAGCTAGAGGGATGTATGATTATCAAAGACATCGATTTAGGGCGAGGAGCAGAGTCCCTAGGAATAGTGGAGAATGAGGCAGTAAGTGCCATATCATTTGATAAATGAATCAGTATGAATATTGTCAGTAATAATTCGCCATGAGAAGGCAGGTGTCGTAGGTTGTAAATTATGGAACCAAATTAAGGTTAATAAGGAGGTTTTATTAAGGAAAATGTTCATTTTATGAATGAATCATTTAGAAAGTAAAGAAATTGGGAAGTGATAGCATGATTGGGTAAAATTATATAAGGAAGTAGCAAGCAAGACAATGATCTCAGAACCTACCGGAAGATAAGACCAGTGAGTCAAAATGAACTCGTAATGAGACTACTGCCAGAGACTGAGTATAGAGTTAATTCAACTCAGTTAAATGATGAACCAGAAACGTTAGATGCATGTGATTTAGAGGAATATTAAATTCCTTCTTCTCTTTGAATGGATTATAGTAGTACCTTAAGTTTATTCCGATGCGGAATTATAATAGATCAAGTAATACGATCAGTAGTTAAAGAGAAAAATGTGAGAAAATCTTCCTGGAGCTAAAAGGTGAAATTGGTAATGACCAAGAGCTGGCATTGCTTAATGGAAAAAAAGGAGACTTTGCGCTTCCAACGACGCTTCGCATAAAGGGTTAGGTAGACCGACATTTGGTAGTATTGAATATCAGGACGTATAGGTATCAGGACGTTGTGACGGGTTTCAGTTTGAAACTATTGATTCCCTTCTAAGGGATGGATATAATTGATTCCTTTCCAGTGGGTAAACTTCCAATCTGATGATGATTATTTCGTTAACTATGACTGCTTATGATTCCACCTGCTTGGAGGTTCAAAGAACTATTCTTCAGGTTTCGAAACTGGTCTCCTTAATGTTACCAGTAGGTGGGTAGATTGATCAAAATTTCCCTGAGTCTGGAAAGGAATTCGGTGAATTTTGGCAAACCTTGTCTTTCTGATTATCAGAGAATGTCATGGAAGAGAGTAAAAATTGGAGCAAACCCTGTGATTTGGGTAAGGATGCTGTAAAATGGGTTAGTAAACGGACCCTGAGCATTACAATCGACGGTAGTGATAAAATGATGAAGTGAGACTGGACGAAAATAGGAAATGTAAGTAAGAAACTAGCCGGACTGAGAAATTCCAGGATTGACTTAAATGAAAAGGCTGTTGTGCCAGGAATGGTAAGCTTGTGTGGCACGCAGGATTGATAAGAATAGTTGAAAAGATAAAAGTGGAGGAAAGGTGACCGGAGACGGTGCCGAGTAGTCGATTAAGACTTATATGGAGTAAAGTTTTGGAAAGGTAGAAAGGTATCAAAGAAGAAGGCACTATGCCGGCAATTGCTAGAAAAGTAATGCTATTAGCCAACCCCTAAAATCATATATTTTTATTTTAGTGTGGCCAGTTGAGGCCAAGTCACAACGGACTATAAAGTGACTAGACCAGCAATGAAAAGACAAAGCAGGGTTGCTTCTAAGTAAGCACCGACTGCAAGGGCTTCTGATATAAAGGAAATATTAATGAGATTGTAGGAGTCTTCTACTAAACCCTTTGCAACCCATGTTTTGATGGGGAATTTACTAGACCTTTTTGGGATGGGGTAACCCGTACTAAAGTGACTCATGTGTATATGGTTGTCCAAGATTACGAGTAAAATGGAAGTATAGTGACTTGAGATGTATGATGTTAGGGTATCATGAATACCCTGAACATATTACGACTAAGGGAAGTAAACAACGAAGGTTTATGAAGAGAGTATAGAAATGGTCAGAGATGGATCAGTATGCTGTAGAAATTTTGTCTAAGGCAAGTACATTTGAGAAGAATGATAAGTACTAAGAGATTCACGTTGAACTCGACCAATATCTTCCAAAACATCCTTGCTGCCATTACCAAGTTCTGTAAGAGAGGAGATAGGCATACGTTGCCTTTTTGGAAGGCCAAATAGGTTGACAACTATCTGAAAGAAGAGGATGGCATTAAGCCACCGATCGATTATCAAATGAGAATGATTGAAAAGAGACCTTTATTAAGGATACATGATCTGATTGCCAATTATAAGATGCAAGAATTCTTTGGCAGTTGAATTAAGGATAGGATATCCATAAATTAAGACAAACCCTAGGGAATGCACAAGGGGTGGCATTAACCCTAATAACGACATTATGACTTCAGATGATATGAGTTGGACTTGCTAAGGCAACAATGACCGGTAAGGATTATAAAAAAAAAGAGTTCTGGAAAGAACATAGATAGAATTATTAGAGTATTGATCAATGACATTTTGATATACCCTGTACCCAGAAAATACAGGAGGAAGGATGAGGATGACCTATGAAACCTTACAAGGAAAAAGGTAATATTCCGAACTTCAAAATGGAAGTTTGGTAAGGAATGTATGACATAGTAACAGTAATGCCAGATGAGGCATGTATGAGACCATGAGGAAGTATGGATTGAACCTATAAAGTTTGAGATTATCCTAAGATAAGGAAAGAACTAAGAAAAGAAGTATCCTAAGTAGGAGTGGGAATAAACGTGATAAAGTTCCCATGGGTAGGTGAAAGCAATGACTTATGGAGAAAGACTGATAAATATATTTTTCTCCATCAGCAGAGCTTAAGGGAGAATGCTTTCACCCAACAATGATGGGAATGAGGTAGAAATGTTTGAATTGGAATATATCCAGAGAACAAGGATTACCAGAAATTATTATTAGCAGGAAAGGCCAATGAGGTGGCCGACAGTATAAGTATAAAGGAATAATTACAAATGTTCATACCGAAGAAACAAAATAATATTTGGAAAGACCTTGAAGGTCATATTGGAGTGGAGGAAGTTACATTCCTTTTGATGATTGTGCAAGAATCGAAGGTAATAATAGTTTAAGTAAGGATTCGATTCCTGATGAGGTCTTAAGCATATTACATACCTTAGAAGGTCCCGTTTTGAGGCAAACCAGGACCATGATACAAAAATTGACGAAGTATACCATTAAGTTTCCAGTCTTTTATGGAAGATGCATGAGTGATAGTTTCATCAACCGGACCTAGCTGCGATGCTTGAAACTCTTCTGCAATTCTATCTACTTCATGTTATATCTACATCAAGTTCAGGAAGTGTTCCTTATGGATAAGGAATAGTGATTACTTTGTCTCCCTAAGGGATTTGAAACCCGTAGGGTTAGCTATTAATGCACTATGTAAACAACAAGCGATGGTGATTCTTCTAAGAAAATAGATGACAATGTAAAGATAAAGAAAGTGCTGCCATTGATTAACTAAATGGCATGTTGATGAATGACAAACAAGTTATGTTAGTGTACTTCTGCGCAAACAAGATAGAGAATATGAGGTTGATGATTCATGATGTTAAAGATATTCCCATGGAAAGAATTAATGAGATTTAGAGAGAAGGACAGTTGAGCCCGAGACTTATTAGGCCACCTGAGAGTTTAAAAGTGTTCGGAAGGTGGCATTCGAGCCAGTTTTACCCCCAAAGCTTATAGCATGGTAGTAACGTGTTTCATGTGGCAAAGCTACACCAGTAAAATGCAGATGCTCAACAGATGATAAGAGTGCGAGCAGGTAGGTGTACGACCTGATCTGACTTACGAAAGACAACCTCTGAAAACCGCGGGTAGAAAAGAACAAGTGATGAGAAACAAGTTGACAGAAGTAGATTATAGGAATCTAAGTTAAAGGGATCGGTCCAGATTTATTTCGGAAAGTTTAAATTGGAATAACGTGATGATTATAGAATAAATGTGACGGAATACCGATAAAGAGGTACCAAGTGCAAAAAGGTGTCTCAATAAAGAGGTGAAGGTGAAAGTAAATAATAGAAATGAGTAAGAATCAGCTAATAAGAAGGATGTGATTGATAAAGAAAAGGGTGGGGAAGCAACTATGGAATGAGAAGCAAGGAATGTTATGAATGGGTTTTCTAATGAATTCTCAGGATGACAACCTGATAGTGTCAATATTATAGTTATGAAAAAGGTAGTAACATGATATGGGATGTCAGTAATAATGATGTCAAGTGAGAAATCTAAGATTTAACCTGAAAGGTTGAAGGATTTCCCGAATGTGAGTATCGCTAAGATTGAACAAGAGTATTTGTCCATAGAATAATGGACAAAGCAGCAAGATGTGTTGACACATGAGATTGCGATCAAATGGTATTGGATATAATTATGATTAATTTCTTCTTTGATGAACCTCTATAGTCCAGAGGTAAATTCTGAGTATGATATTTTACAGTCATGAAAACCTTCTATAATCCTTTAGAACTCTTTTCTTTTCTTCTCTCTTATTCATCTTCTTTATGAATTGAGAAGAACAACCCTTTAAGGAGGGGAGGTACTGCTACATGACTATCTGTCTATGTGATAGAAGTCTAAGTGGAATACCCTAACTTGTTTAATTGCTTGTCAAGTACTAAAGGCTGGCCCCCTTCTGTACTAGCTATGCAATATAACAAATGTTCACTTGATCATAGTGATCTCTCAATAAATCTTTCCACTTCTCTATATTGATCGAGATTGCGAAGATTAAAGCAATCACGAAATGCACAGTACGAGCGAGGTTACCTCCGAATTCGTAGGGTGATAGTGATACCAATGTTACTGCAGGTATCAATAAGGATAAGACTGAGTAAGAGTATAACCCGGATAGTGAGTTGTACGAAAAGTAGCAACGTTGATGGAAAAAGGATATAGTATGGATTGTAGCACTAGAAGATGTGCTGAGGAAGGGTAGAACGACTAAGAATTGACCGGGAAGCTAAAAAGGGAACGACAGGCAAATGACTCTTTGCTTCCTACCTGATTCCGGGACGGAATCCTTTTAAGGAGGGGAGACTGTAAGAACCCCAAATTTTGGATATAATTAAAACTTTTTATTAAGTAATGATAAAATGAAGAACAATGATTCCGACAACAAGGTCACCAGCTCTAATGAATGGTGGTTTCAAAGAACAATGATTGTAATGAATGGATATTGCTTTGGACAATGATCCTGATGCATTGGTATATTGTCAGAATAGAGTAATTCGATGGTTGAGGACCTAGATAAGAATAATCTACCATCCAGGAAGGAGCTAATGGATCCTTGAACGGAAATGAGTACGTGCATAGTGTTTCCCATACGTGCATAGTATTTCCCGTACGTGCATAGTGTTTCCCGTACGTGCATAGTGTTTCCTGTACGTGCATAGTAATTTGGTTGATGAATAGTGATTTTGTAAGTTGGAAAACTTTTCACGCCACCCTATGTACGGGACGTGATATGGATGTTTCGAAGTCATATTAGTAATACGCGGAGGAAATAAGTGAATGCAGAGACGATCGGAATTCAGAAATTCCAAATTCTTTTTCGGTATAATATTTGACCAGACAGTGGATTAAATATTATTATAATCCAAGAATTGAGATATTAACTTTGAGGATTTGATATTTTGGGATGTTATTATATTTGATTTAAGAATGAAGGTAGGAAACCACTGAGGCAGTGAAACAAGCGTTCTAGAAACCGCTAAAACGTTATAACGAGATTAATCAATAAAGCGAACGAATCCTAGATTACGGATTAAGTTCGTATCGAGATTAAATATCCTACATGGTCATCACGAGGATTATATTAAGGATTGGGGAAGGTATTATGAATATCGAGAAATTTCCCGGTAAACCCTAGAGGTGAAACTACTTAGTTATTCGTCCGAACGATCAATGAATTGAGCAATAACCGGACAAAGAAACAAGCTGAGAACCAAGAGACAACCATGTGCAAGTGGATGAGATCACCACCATCGCATCATCACTTTATTAAGGTAGCTTTATGAAGATATTATCTAAGCTAAGTTAGCTTCTTCAAGAAGCTTGTTTTTCTACCAAACTAGAGGGGGCAACTTGCATTTGTGTCAAACAAATATCTTCGTAAATAATTCACTCATCCTTATCCCTTCTTCATCACAATAATGCAAGGAACCAAGCAAGTTTCATACATACAAGTATCATTGGAGACAAACTAAACTAGTTAGCATGAGGGTGTAACATAAGGCACCAATACATGTCCACATGGAAGCAAATCCTTAACCAAGCCTTAACCCATCAACTAGACTATAGTTAGCCAAACAAATATCTTGTTTTAATGATCACTTTATGCAATCAACCAAGCAAAACAACTCCACTTCTCTCATCCATGGAGCATTCGAATTTTTCAAGAAATTCAAAGGAAGAAATCAAGCTTCCACTCCTTGTTTGATCTCCAAATTTTTATCCTAGATCCTATATTTCATAAAAATGATACCCTAGAAATCTTAGCCTCAAAATCCAATGTTTCCATTTTCAATAAAATCATCAAAGTAGAGGGTGAATAGTAACCTCAAGAACAAAACTCTTGGATCTTGATTTTGGTGGATGATTCAAGCTACATGGAGGCTATACAAGGACCATACAAGGATTATTAGGGCTTGTACACTCTCTAAGGAAGGTATAACTCTTAAGAACCATGGATCTCATTTTGAGTTTTTAGATGATTTGGCTTAGTTATGATTATGGTAACATTATAAGCATGCTTGGTTAATGATTTAGTGATTTAAGTAGCATAATGATTATTATGGTAAAGCATGATGTTCTTGGGCTTGTTGAGATGAGAATCATGTATAAATGATGTATGGATGCCCGGTGTGGCTTGGCTTGATTGTTGTGAATTTTAGAACGTCCGATTTATAGCCGTCGTAATGCCCGATTTTTGTTAACCTTAAGAAATCATGGTTGACAGTAGCCATAAGTCACTGTCCAGTTTCATGTTCTGCCATGGCAAGATAGATCATGTTATAAGCTTCGTTTTGATATAAAGATCATGTGAAACGGACTTACGGTTTAGGAATTATGGCCGATTCATTAAAAGTCGTTCGAAACCGTAAGTACGAGTTCGTTATTAAAATTGAACCCTCGTAAAATATGTAAAGTCATGACGAATCTTGGTAAATAAATACTAGGGGTAAGAAGGAAGGTGTGAAAGAAAACCGTATGTCAAAAAGAGCATTTTTCGATTTATTAAAAATGTTCGAGTCAAGGTTAAACGCGAACGAACCCCTAAAAGACGACTCTTTTATAACTTCGGTAAAACACTTAGAAAACGGGCGATAAAACTCGGAGTATAATATTGGTTCGTAACGATCAACCTTAGAACTCATATGACTTAAGTATGTCCCAAGTATAAGTGCAGTGACATGTCGTATTAACGAACGAATGTCGGGTCGGATCGGTGATGATAAGTAATCCACAAAAAGGGGTATAAAGAGATAACTCGAGAACGTGTTTCGATTTAAGTATAACTTAACTTTTAAGATGTTAAGTGATTAATCCCGAATGTCTTGGCTATTTATAGATCACCAAGCTGACCCGGGACCCGCTACCACTACCCCTTACCGTACTCGACTACCAGGCAAGTTTCAATTACCTTCTTTTAGGCTGTTGTTGTGATTGAATAAATATATATATATATGATTGCTGATATACATATGCCATTGCATGCATGCCTACTTTCAAGTTGAATTGATATACTTGTTCCCTGAATGTTATTGTTGGCTTATAAGCTAGATAGTTATATATCAGTTATAAGTCGGTTATTGTAAGACCCTCATAGAAGGGCGTATACATCTTATTAATCAAATATAGACCGGGAGTCAACATTCCTTGATATATCGAGATTACCTCGGAGGAAAATATTTAAGTAAATATTTTCTATTATTTGGGTGACGGATATTATTTGAATATTCGTTCGAGACTAATTATTTTAACGATCCTTACTTCAAATAATTATTTGAACGTAACTATTCAACGAATAATATTTCTCAATATTCATTCAGAGTCGAATTGATTATCGACTATTATTTCGAATATTCTTCTAAAGATGAGACTACTAAATGAATATTATTTGGATATTCTTTTAGAATATTATTTTATTAAATAAATATTACTTTTGAATATTCATTTAAGATATTAAATACTTGATGAATATTATTTTAATATTCATCTGAAGCTTGATTTAATTATCGAATATTATCTCGAATATTCCTGAAGGCTTGGATTACTAAATGAATATTACTTGATATTCATTTAGGATATTATTCATTAAATGAATATTACTTTTGAATATTCATTTAAATTCCTAATTAATTATGAATATTACCTTAAATATTCTTTTCAGGTCTTATTAATTAATGAATATTGTTTTGAATATTCATTTAAATATTTATTTATTCAATAAATATTCTCCTGATATTTCTTCAGGGATTATTTTGAGAAATACTCTGATTAAAGATATTCTTTCATATTCCCAAATATTCTTTAAATATTTTAACTCAATAAATATTCTCTGAATATTTATTCCATACTTAGAATAATCTCGATAAGGTTTATCTTCTTCGATTATTACAGAAAATATCTCGGAGTCATATTATTATTAATCTTATATCAAGAAAGGTTCTCAGACATCATTCTTCTTTGAGTCTATCTCCTTAATAATAAGGGAACCTTACTTGGAAAATGTTATTTATCTTGTCGACTTCCCGGTCATAAAGTATTCCCTTCACTCGCAACTCGGGTGCTGTTGACTTATTAAGTCGTTGCTTACCTTCTCATCTTTCGAGGGGTAAGATTACTGGAACAAGTTAATATCCGTTACCAAGTAATAGCTTGGGAGTTATTGGTAAATTTTCCTTTCCAACTAGATACGACTACTTTGTGGAGTCTTATCAACAAGTATTATACTTGGGGAAAGGGGGACGAACGTTACATTCAGAATCATGAATTCTATTTGAACTAGGAGTCGTGTAAGAGGCCGAGTAGCGCCGGTCCATCCCCTTTGGCCCAACCGTTGGCCGGGGAGAGCTAGCAAGGCGGTATACAAGTAAAGCCGTCAGTTCTTCCTTCTACCGGTAGTAAATCTAAATTGAGCTGTACGATCTCGACTGATCATCAAGATTGGAACAGCGGGCGCGGTGAATACTCCATCATTGGTTCATCATCCAAATTTATTTATTTCCTGCAACATGATTACTGTTGGCAGAGTTGGAAAAGGGTCATAACTGGAATTGCAACCTTTTCTTGCAAACTCCTCTTCTTAATAACAATAAGAATATCTCGCTTACTTTGATGTAGCAGATATTTCTACAAACAAATACTTTAAGTTACCTTGTAACTTCATCGTTCATATTATACTGGCATCATTTCCGTAAATGCATGGCATATGGTTTGAAAGATACTTTTGAACTGTTATACATTATCGTTCAGTTATATATTATTGTTGGTGGGCTATTGCTCACCATTACTTTATTATTATATCACAACAACAGCTAGATCAGATGACTCGCACAAGGCGCACTCGACGCGGGCGAGGACGATGAGACTACCAGAGCTGAAGAAGAAGCTATTGGTAGGGTATATTTATTCTTTCAGTACCAAGAATATGGTATAGTATGACTTATGTAAATGGATGGCAAAGAGTATGTATTTATATTGAAATCCTTTTGGATTGTAAGAACTCATAATGTGATTAATAAAAATTTGATTGTTACTCTGATTTCATCTCTGGGACTATAACGGGTGTGTTTTATATTGTTGTGTTGGGTTATAGAGACGTAATTTAATGTTAAGGAAAGTTCAATTGTTGTGGACAGAATTGGAAACCGTAACCACCGGATCCCGGACCCCGGATCTGGGGGTGTTACAGAAGTGGTATCAGAGCGTACGTTATAAACCCCAGAGATGAGGTGACGTTAAAACAATAAATTCAATAAGATAATAAGAACTCTTGCCAAGTTCATAGTCGGACTACTTAATGTAGTGATGACATATAAAACCCTTATGGGAACTCGTAAGTATAATGATAGTAACTTAGCTCGATATCGTATCGACGAGTAAGGCGACTGACCTTGAGGCATACGAACAACATAGGCGAAGTTTCAAACCATTGCTTCGATCAATCCGCTGTTGAACTCCCCTTTGTCTGTTTGGCCACATAGATTTGTCTCACTTTTGAATTGGGCAATAAAAGCTGAAAAGATGTAGATGCTGCAGCTTTTTTCTTTGTTTTTTTAACCCGATCCTTACAAACTGCGTAAGGTCAAATTCCATAATTTATTATGGCCTTTATAATCAGGGGAAAAAATTCGAAAAAAATAAATTTCCTTTTGTTTCTTTTCAGCTTCCTTTTGAGCTTTATAATGGCCTTTTCAAGGTTTTTGGTGAAGTTTTGGGCTTGAAAATCAAGAGGATGAGAGGGCAGTTCTGTTCGAGAGAGAGCAGCAGGGAAAAGTGAGGAAGAAAATGGAAGAAAGGAGCGGTGCTGAATAATAGAGCTTGGGGCAACTTGGTAATCTCACCACGCTGAAATTCAATAATTAAATAACTTAAATCATTTCTAAAATCGAGATTAAATGGAAAAAAATAAATTTAAAATTTCTAAATAAAATTTATTAATTTACAAACATCCCAATATTTTAAAAATATTTTTAGGATAAAAAATGAATTAAATATAAATTTTACAAATAAAGATCTTTTAAATGCTATAAAACTCCTAAATTCATTTTAAAATATTTAAACACACAAAATAATTCTCCCAATAAGTTTTAAAACTAAATAATATCATAAGATAATAACACAAAAGATTTCATGATTTTAAACAACTCCAGTGATTTTATAAAAATCTTAGAAGATTAATAATGTATGTTTAAGATAGATTTTAATGCTCAAAATTACAAATAAAAATACACAAGCATATACGATATACATAAATCATCATACAATGACATAAACATGGTCTTACACATACTTTAACTTCTCACAATATTCACGATTAAATGGAAAAAATAAATTTAAAATTTCTAAATAAAATTTATTAAATTACAAACATCCCCATATTTTTAAAATATTTTTAGGATAAAAAAATGAATTAAATATAAATTTTACAAATAAAGATCTTTTAAATGCTATAAAACTCTTAAAATCATTTTAAAATATTTAAACACACAAAATAATTCTCCCAATAATTTTTAAAACTAAATAATATCATAAGATAATAACACAAAAGATTTCATGATTTTAAACAACTCCAGTGATTTTATAAAAATCTTAGAAGATTAATAATGTATGTTTAAGATAGATTTGAATGCTCAAAAATACAAATAAAAATACAAAAGCATATACGATATACATAAATCATCATACAATGACATAAACATGGTCTTACACATACTTTAACTTCTCACAAATATTCACGCCATATAATTCTCATTTAATATTAAATAAACACTTACAGAATCACGATTTTCTAAGCGTTAAAGTTTTCAATTACAATGTTCAAAATGTGAGGTGTCATCGTTAGACGATGAAGAGAAATCTTTAATTTTACTCAGTAGATTATTTTAAAAAAAAATAAATGACATAACATGTACTACTTAAATATTTTAATATATTTCAATTTATGGTCACAAAAAACAATGATAATGATAAAGACTCTGTTAGACAGATTAACATGTCAAAAATGTATATAAAGATCTAAAGTTGATATTTTTGTAAATTCAATTGTTAAAATTTGCGATTCTATTCTTAAAAATTAATTCCTTATTAAGAATATAGTTATTTTATTGAAGATATTTCTTTTGTATTACAACTATCATAATATAACATATTAACTTTTTTAATTAACAAAATGTGAGGACGACGCTCAAAAATTGCCAATAAATAATTTAAATTAAATTTATCTCATTATTTGCATTATAATAATTATCTACCTTTTATACATTTCAAGAAAACATATACGTTTATATATTCAAATGTTCTATGTTTAAAAAAAGAATTTTATGATTATTTGAAACTATAAATGCAATCGTAATGTAACATATTATTTGTTATACCTCTTTTTATTAACAAAATACGAGGCGTCGTCGAAGACGGCGCCGAGAAATCGTTAATAAATATGCTTAATTCTAATATGGAATGTAGTACCTTCTGTAGTTGTCAAAATTCGAGTACGATGCCGAGAAATGACCAGTGTATAATTTAAATTGAAATTATCTAATTTTTTGCATTATAATAATTATACACCCATTATACATTTCAAGAAAACATATACATTTAAATATTCAAATGTTCTATATTAAAATAGTATTTTATGAATATTTGAAAATATATATATGCAATTATTATAACATATTATTTGTATATTCCTCCTTTTGTTTACAAAATGCGAGGCGTTGTTGACGATGGTGCCGAGAAATTGTCAATAAATATGCTTAAATTTAATATGGAGTGTAGGACGATTTTACTCTTTGAAAATGGTATTTTCAATTAAAATGTTCGAAATGTGAGCCGTCATCATTAGATGACGGCGAGAATTTTTAACTAAAGTACCTCAGATTGATTCGGACATCTGTGTTTTGTGTTTTTAGTAAAGAGAATGCGATTATTAAATGGTCTTTATCTTCAATACGTTCGTGATATCAAACATTTATTAGTCATTTGTTTATGAGAATGTTTTAAAATTATAGAAATCATTGCCATTTTCAAACGTTCGTTTTAGTTGTAACGAGTGCATCCGCACTCCATTCACTACACCGTATATGGCCTGTTGCAACACCGACATGTATAAGTGTTACACAAAGTGTTACAATAGACACAAAACTTGGTAGTCTATTGCAATATTTTTTATAGTGTTGCAAGAAATACCAAAAGTGTTGCAAGCAAAATGATAATTTTGAAATTTTATAACAATTGCAACACTTTTCGCACTTTACAAAAAGTGTTACAATACTCCACGGAAAAATTCTAATTTTTTGTTAGCGGGCTTGCCACAATAAGCGGGACATTCTAATTTTGGGTTCCCGGGCTTGCCAAATTTATTTCGTGCCAAAGACTAATATTACACATAATTAATGTTTACATAAAACAAACAGATCTCATCTCTCTCATCTCTCTCTCACTCCTCTCTACTTCACTCTCTCGACCTCACTCATCTCTCTCGACCTCACTCTCGACCTCACTCGATCTCGACCACCAGCCTCTTTCTCCCTCTCTCATCTCTCTAACTCATCTCTCTCACTTATCTCTTACACCTATCTCAAGCTCCTAATTCAAACCGCAAAACCCCAAATCGATTACATCAGTGGACTGTGGAGATTCAATTAGAACTTTAATTCAAGGTAAAAGGCAGTAAAAGGGCACTGTACATAAGCTGCCCCAAATTCTTTAATTCGTTCACATGAAGGCAACAATCACCTATATATCCATATACTGGCCCAATATTATCATGGTACTTCCAGACAACGCCTTTGAATCTGCGTCTTCTCTTGTTGACCATGAATTGGTCATCTAGCGGTGTATATTTGCATCAATTTCAGTCTTCGCATTGTCTGAAATTCACGTTTGATTGTCGTGTATGGCATTTACAGGTATACTGTTGGAAAGATTACTCCAGTGCCTATGCGTGAAGTACGATCCTCTGATTTCGGAGAACAGGCTAGAATACGAATGTATTTTCCTAGAAGGGGATCCCAAACAACTCCGCCACATTACTCTATAGATTTCTATTGGACCGATTACTGTCCTATGGTTTTCCGGTATGTTTATACCTCTTTAAGACTACCTACATCTTTTTCCCTTTATTAACTTATTGTCTTTGGAGAAATGATTGTTATTTTATTTGCGTACATGAATACTCAGGAATTTGAGGGAGATGTTCAAGCTGGATGCTGCTGAATACATGATGTCAATATGTGGTGATGATGACTTAAGAGAGATTTCTTCACCAGGGAAAAGTGGCAGCAGTTTCTATCTTTCCCACGATGATAGATTTGTGATTAAAACCTTGAAAAGATCCGAACTGAAGGTGTGAACTTAAAGAATATATCAATTTATTATTTTTATATGGTGTTTTATTTTGATTCATATTTGACACATAATTGTTATGAGATATTGTAGTAGATCCATGTGAATATGTAATATCTAGTATCAATTACTCATTTCTACTTTAATTCTCACATTTAAGTTCTCTTAACTTAAGCAGAAACCTAAATATCACTTAAAAGTTGTGTTTAGAATTATCATCTTGTTAATTTTGCCTTACAAAAGCTGTACACTGAAATCATTTTATAGTTATTGGAATGTTTGGTTAAGGGGTATCTGTAACAGCGAGGGTGGATCACTAACAGTTGGACATCTGAACACTAGGATTGCAAGAGACAGACTTATTGGAAGGGTATATGTAATATTTCTTCTCGAATAATATCCACTAATAAGATGAAAAAATAAAAGGAAAAAGAGCAAAAAATTGTCAGCTTTTAGCACTCATCGAGAATAGCTGTATCAACTAATACTGAAGTCATGTGAAACTTCTTCCACATAAAGTGCGAGGATACTCCCTGCTGTTTTGACAACTCCCCGCTGTCAGATACTGAATTGCATGCTTTTGTACGTATTTTGGTCTGCACAATTGTATATTGTTTATAATGTTATGTTCGATTATTGCTTTGATATGATAAGCATGTATAATGGAAAAGTTGGTTGCAAGGCCTGTCTAGGGTGGAAAGACTTCTAATGGTTTCACTAAACAGTGTGAAGTGTGTCTTGTGTAATTGACAAATTTGCAGCACTGCTAGTCATATGTTTCCAGAGGGTTTATTTCCTCTGTTATTAAAAATTATAGGTTTAACAAGAATTGAAATAGAGCTAAATAGGTTAAACAGACCCGCCTTGAAATACTTGTTGTTTTATAATAAATGGTACCTAACATGATAGTTGCTGACTTCTCACCTCTCACTATTCGTTGTATATAACAAAGTAACAAACCATCCTGATAGTAGTTGCTATGCTCCCGACATTCTATGCATACTGCAGTCGGAAGCTGGCATGGTTCTAATTTACTTACTGATTCTTTAATTAGTGAAGAGATTTAAGGACTGTGAGCCCGAACCCATAAGCGATCCTTCAGGAATCCATACACTTGCACTATTACACATCAAGGTCAATAAAAATTATTTTGTAATGCATATAGCGCAGCTGGAATAACAACTTGATGAGAAAATTGAATTAGATGAAAATTTTGAACCTCTAACCTTATCTGGTAAGAGCTTTTGGGTTGCTAAATGATTATTATTTTGCACCCAGAATGTATATTAGTTTTTGCAGATTATATAACCTTGAATAAAGTTTTAACTCCCAGAAATGCTCTTATTCGTTTGTTCATTGTTATTTAAATATTATCTTTAGGTTCTAGGTAAGATGCTACCTAGCTACTATGATAAAACTTTACATATTTACATACTGCAGTCGGATTAAAAGCTGGCATAGTTCTTATTTACATACTGATTTTTAAATTAATGAAGTGAAACATGGACTATGAGCGTGAACCTATATGTGATGCTTCAGGAATCCATTATGACACATTAAGGTCAATAAAATTATTCTGCAATGCATATATTGCAGCTGCACTAACAACTTGACAAGAAAATTGAATTCAAGATGAGAATTTTGAACTTCTAACCATCTCGGGTAAGAGATTATGGGTTGCTAAATGATTATTCTATTGCACCCAGCATGATATAAGTTTTGGCAGATTATATAATCATAAACAAAGTTTTAATCCCCACTACTGCTCTTATTCAGTTGTTTTTTGTTATATAATTATTATTTTTAGGTTCTACTTAAGTTGCTACCTAGCTACTATGATAATGTCAAGGAGCATGAAAACACCCTCATAAAAAAGTTTTTTAGAGTTCACCAAATAGCATGGAAGGCTGGACGGAAGGTATCTAGTATAGGTTCTTTTGTCCCTGTTTACTTGTGTGTGTGTGGCTATTACTTGTGGATGATGGTTAACTAAATTCATTTCTGTTTAGATACGCTTTGTTGTCATGGGGAATATGTTCTGCACTGAATTGCGTATACATCGTCGATATGACCTGAAGGGTTCATATCAAGGAAGAGTTACCAATAAAGATGAGATTATAGAGAATACCACGTTCAAAGACCTAGATCTGCCTTATGAATTCCACATGGACAAGTTGTTGCGCGAGTCACTTCTAAAGTAAGTTTCTTATTTACAATCTTGTTGGTAAATGGCAATCTTCTTAGGATACTATCTAGATCAGTGATTCAGTAGAAAACTCTCCGAGCTCCTGAGCATCTGAAAACTCTCTTGGAAACTCCTGGTTCCTTGCACGAGCCAGAGCATACATTTGCTAGGCATGGTAAATCTCGCATATAAACATATTTTACTAATACTTTACTGCTAGTTATTTCTTTAAGAACATCAGCATACTAGCATATGAAGTCTCTCTGATAGTTGTAGGATTATTATTTATTAAGATGAAATCATGGAAGTTTGTTACAAACAGAACCCAGTTAAAAACATGCCAAATCCCTATATATACAGAGAAAAAGTTCATGTAAATAGCTTATAATATTTCATATTATGATAGAAAAAATGTCTATCATATGTGGGCAGTGAGAGCAGTTTGTGCAAGTGACTAGCCTGTGCACGCTACTTTGGAGTTATTCTGTCTATGGTACTTGGACAACAAGCATTATGTGCTTTCTATGACCAACTGCATTTAGAACCTATTAATGCAGAGTGCATGCTGCGGTTTTGAAGCAGTTATTTTTTTCCCGATTCCAATCTATAGTAACGTTCTTTCTTTTTATGTTTTTGTTTAGTAATTTAATTGGAAATTTAATTCAAAACTTTGTACTTCCAGTAGTACTCCTGATATTGATGATCTGAAAAAGTCTTTAAGGGAGGAAATCATGGCTGAAATGCAGGAGATGGTAGATAAAAGGGTGTGTGAGAAAATGTCAAAGGTAGTAGCAAAATTGGGAGAAATCAATCCAGATTTTAAGTACCTTGATGTCGAAGAGTTATGTCTTGCATACGGTGACGAAAGTGAGGAAGGCAGTGATCATGAGCAGCAGGATGATCGCGCTGATGACAATGCTCACGAGGCCGACGACGAAAATGATGATTGACGATCAGTGCATAAGTATTGCTTTCTATATGCGTGCTTTTGGTGTAGTAACATTAACTATTTAGACTACGCAGAGTGACGTACTTTTGGTACGTGTAAGTCGACTTGTGTGTGTTTCGACTTTAGACTATGCGTTTAATGTTTGGCCTTCTTTATTGACGTGTTTGTTGGACATTAATGAAATGTCATTTCTGGTTTGGTTGGACATTAATGAAATGTCATTTCTGGTTTGGTATATGCTTTCATGCATGGATATTGAAATTTCAAACAGGACATTGCAATGTGAACTAATAAAAATGTTGCAAAAAAGTGTTGCCAATAAAATTTAAAAGTATTACAATAGTAATTAAAATGTTGCAGAGAAATGTTGCAAAAATATCAAAAAGTATTGCAAAAGGTTCCAAAATGTTGCATATAAATGTTGCAAAAAAAACCAAAAGTATTGCAAAATGCATAATAATGTTGCAAAAATATGTTGCAATAAACTCACTTTGTAACATTTTTAAGTTAATTAATGTTGCAAAAAAGTGTTGCATTCGTCTGTTGTAACATATTTAAAATGTTGCTAAAACATGCAAAAGTGTTACAACAAACTACACCAAACTCTTTTTGTAATACTTTGAAAAGCGTTGCAATAAACACAAAAAGCGTTGCTACAGAAGGCTGTTGCCACGCCGGCAAATGCAACACTGACTTTTAGCAAAAGTGTTGCATAAACAGGTATTGTAACACTTTTGGAGCCTAATGATACACTTTTTCGGTGTTGCAACAGGCCATATTCCTTGTAGTGATTTTGAAAAATGAATGGACAAAAATGAATTTCCGTGTGCGAAGCACGGGCAATATTGCTAGTTATAGTAATGAATGGTGTAGATTTAGTTCTCTAAATTTTCCATCAAACAAGTTTTCCCTATATCCTTACTCATATATATATATATATATATATATATATATATATAGGGTTATTCAAGTGAGGTTATTCAAGTGAGACCCTTCTTATTGTGAGAACTGCATACTGGAACATAAATTAGGCCCAATATTGATAGGTATACATAAATATAACATGCGTCACTACCATTGCACTCTACATCACTACACCACTATCCAACACCGCACTGTACATCACTGTCCCTTCTTCCACTATGACACCATCCATCATCACCATCACTATCCCACCGTCATATCACAACATCTACTTCTTCATTCAATTTCTCATCTAAATCACCACCATTCAACACTACCATTTCTATCATCCATAACACTATCACCGATCATTGTCACCCAAAATATCTCCTCCATCGCCGTCACTATAACCTCCACGTCACCACACCACCACCACCAACACCAACACTACCTATAATCACAGTCTTTAACCAAAAAATCACCAAATTTTAAAATAGTGCTATTGGACTATGCTACCAATACCAGCTTCTACAGAATCACTAAAATTTACAAATACAAATCACAGAAATTTGCGTAAATTACTAGTATTCAAGACAAATCACTAATTTTCAAAAGAAATCACCAAAAAATCAAAATCACTAAAATTTACAATTACAAATCACTGAAAACTTTGCGTAAATTACTAGTATTTCAAGACAAATCACTAATTTTCGAAGAAATCACCAAAAAATCTAAAAACAAATGACCAAAAAGTTTTGTCTACATACGCTCTGAAGCTATCAAAACCAATTCTCCCATAAACAAACCAACAAACATCATTGACTAACAAGCTGTAATTAACACACCATCTTCTGATAACTTCATCTTCCAAATTTGTGCCATTGTTTATGTAGATATATCTATTTCTTGCCCTAAAACCGGACATGTCTTCCATTCAGACTCAATATTCGACACTATTAACACTCAAATCTTCATGGATGCAACTGAGTAATGTTTAGATGAAATGAAAAAGTAGATCTGAAAAGAAAACTAGAAGTAGATGAAAAGATAAGGCGAAAAGAGAAATAAGTAGGAAGAAGAGAGAGAAATAGGAGATGCGTGGAAGAGTTGGGGGAGAGAGAGGGGGGTAATTTAGAAGTGATTGAAAAAGGAAGAAGGTTAGATCCGTGGGTGACGGTTGGGAGGAGAGAGAAATATTATAGATACATGTTTATGTTATACGTATATAATTTAAATGGAGTATGTGGTCTAGATTAAAAGTTGTTATAAAAATTGAGTGGTTTAGATTAATTCTCAGTTCTCATTATAAGAGGGGGTCTCATTTGAGCATCTGCCTATATATATATATATATATATATATATATATATATATATATATATATATATATATATATATATATATATATATATATATATAGGGTCACGCTCTAGTGAGAACACATATTAACATGAGAACAGTGAGAACATAATTGTTCTGCACTTTTTAAAGGAGTGCAGAACAACTGTTCTCACGTATAAATTGTTCTCACTTGAAGCATGTCATATATATATATATATATATATATATATATATATATATATATATATATATATATATATATATATATATATATAGTTCTCACTGTTCTCACGTATAAATTGTTCTCACTTGAATCATGCCCTATATATATATATATATATATATATATAGGTTTTTGCTCAAATACAAACTAACCCTTAAATACAAACTACAAACTAAATCCTGATCATTGATTTATTTTAACTGTCATTTAATCTCATCTGTCCAACATTTATTAATTTCAAAAAAATAAAAAAGACAGAGATTACGTAATTAACTTCTAACAGATTCCGTTTCTCTCACTTCGATGCACATCTCTCTCTCCCTTGTCTCTCTCCTCTCTTTCTCATCTCTCTCTTCTCGCTCTTCTCAGCTTTTCCATCACTGAATCTCATGTCACTAACTCGCTTCTTTAATCTCTTTAGTGTACTCAACTCATCTCGATTCCTGTGGATCTTTGCAAAAGTTTTGGCTTTTTTTTACTGATTTTTTGAATCTGTTTCATCAGATACTTATTCAAGATGATTACGAATGATTTGGTTAAAATTAGTGATAATCAAGGTAAAATTAGCTTTCGTCTTGCTCGTATGTGTGTTTTTGCTCAAAATATTCGTTGTTTTTGTGTTTGAAATCGGTGTTTTGTGATTAACAGAGTGTAATATGTTATAATCGGTGTTTCAAGCTTATTACGACTGTTTTGCCTAAAATTAGTTATAATCAAGGCAAAATTAGTTTTCGCCCTGCTGATATGTGTTTTAGTTATGCTCATATGCTTTTCGTATTTTAATTGTCTTCTTTTGTAGTGATTGATCTTATGTTCCGCTCATATGTTATTTTTAGTGTAAATTTTCATCGATCATCATTTTTAGTCTTATTTTTTGTTCAATTAGTCTTTTGGAGCAGTGTGATATTGTATACATTTGATATAGTTACTGATTTCATTTGATATAGTTACTGATTTCATTTGCTAATTTATATTGTTCTCATTTTTACTGATTTTATGTTCATTCAGGTTCAATTTGTGGTGATAGATCTCGTATTAGTACTGAAGTTAGTAATAATGTTAGTACTGGTGGTTGTTCAACTGAAATTGAGGGCTCCGTAAGTAGCTACTTGTTGTCTCCCGGTGGTAAGAGGTATTTTATACCTACTGTCGATGCGAATTTTGTTCCATTCTATGACCAGGTTTTTGAAACTTTAATCTAAGGTTACAAGTTTTATAAACATTATGGTACATTAGGTGGATTTGATGTTCGTAAAGGGACTAAGAAGAAAGATAATGACGAACATGTTATTCTTAAACAGTTTGTCTGCTACAGAAAAGGTTTTAATGATTTAGATTTAGGAAGTTCTGATGTTAGTTCTAGTAAAGATGTAAAGGGAAGGAGGACTCTGTCTCGCAGGTGTTGTTACAAAGAAAAACTTGTTTTGAAGATTAATAGGGATAATATGTTCTTTGTGCTGTCTTTTATTGAACAACACAACCACCCTCTAGTTCCTGAAAGTGGTAGGCAGTTTTTAAAGGCTAATAGAAATATGACAGTTGGGTTGAGAAATATCGTTTTCGACGTTTCAAAAGTAAATATAGGTTGTAGCAAGGCATTTTGCCTTGCGAAGGAAATGTTTGGTGGTTATGCTAATGTAGGGGCAACGCTACGCGATTTCAGAAATTTTGATCGAGATTTGAAAATGTATGTTGGTGAGAGAGATGGTCAGATGATGATAGATAAATTCAAGGTTATGCAAGAGACTTGTGAGTCATTCTATTCTGCTTATGAAGTGGATTCCGCTGGACACTTAACCAAGCTTTTTTGGGCTGATGCAATTGCTCGAAGGAATTTTGAACTTTATGGTAATGCGGTGTCATTTGATGCAACCTTTGATACAAACAAGTAAACCAATCTATTTTAATTTTATTTAGTAAAATAGACTTGTAGCATATAAATTATAATCTGTACATTTGTTAGTATATAAATGTAGTGATTTGTGCAGTACATAATAGTGATTTTCTATTGTTTCTTTTCTGATTTTGTGAATTTTGTGCATAACTTATTAGTGGTTTTATTATTCTTAGTGTTTTCCTGATTTTCTTTTCTATTTCTTTAACAGTTTCTTTATTATATTTTTAGTCGATTTGTGAATATGTTATTATTGATTGTGTAAATTCTATTTTTTATAAACCTGACAAATTCTGGTTTTTTGAAACTTTTATTATTGCTTGTGTAAATTTAAGCGTTTTGTTTTGACAGTTGTATTTTTTTAAATTTATTTTTCAGGTATGACATGATTTTTGCTCCATTCACTGTGTCGATAAGCACGATAAATGTGTTACATTTGCAGCTTGCCTATTATCACAAGAAAGTGTTGTAGATTATAGTTGGGCTTTTCATCATTTTTCAAAGGCCATGGGACGGTATC
This sequence comes from Saposhnikovia divaricata, assembly GCA_036435485.1. NCBI lineage: Eukaryota > Viridiplantae > Streptophyta > Magnoliopsida > Apiales > Apiaceae > Saposhnikovia > Saposhnikovia divaricata. The sequence goes on from CM071600.1 coordinate 173,364,763, forward strand.
CTGTTGTTATTGTTACTGATCAGTGTGCTGCTATCAAGGTAGCTATTCGTGAATCATTTTCTGTTGTTAATGGTTTGGTTGCTACTAAGCATCATCTTTGTATATGGCACATTATGGAAAAATTTCCTCTGAAGGTATACTTTTTAACTTTGTGTAATTTTTAGCATTCCCGAAATAATTGTTAATAATTGGTTTGATTTTCATTTTGTAGTTGGGTAATCGGTTATGTAAAGAAACTGATTTTATGGAGAAAATGAAAGTCTATATATGGTCATCTATTTTAGAGATTGATGAGTTTGAAAAAGGATGGGAAGCGGTTATAAAAGAGTTCTAATTAGAGGATAACAAGTGGTTGTCAGATATGTATGATATAAGATCTTCGTGGATTCCTGCATTTTTTATAAATGAGCCAATGTTTGGTTTGATGAGAACAACTTCAAGGTCGGAGAGTGAAATTTTTTTCTTTTCACAGTTACATAAACATGGGGACACCTTATGTGAGTTTTGGTTGCATTTTCAAAGTGCAATGGATAGGCAGAGGAATGAAACTGCTAGGTTGGATAATGAGTCAAATTCAAGCCTGCCTACTACATTGTCTACATGGTATATTGAAGATGATGCAGCTGATTTATTCACACGTGCAATTTTTTACAAAGTTCAAGACTAAATAATGGCATCTTGTTTGGATATGCAAATCAAGCGTATGAGTGAAGAAGTAGAGGGGGTTACTCATCTTGAAATTAGGGACGTCAAAGTGAAAGATAAATTGTTTAAGGTAACATTTCATAGACTACTTATTTTATGATGCGTTTATTTCTTTTTACTCGGATATCTGGTGATTAACCAGTATATTAAAAAACTAATTACAAAATTATTAATCTACTTTTTTTGCAGGTTTCTGTTAGTAGAAATCATGGTGTTTGTTCTTGCAAGAAATTTGTTATGTGTGGAATTGTTTATCGACACACATTTTGTGGTTTTAAACAAATAGGAGTTACTAAGTTTCCTAGAAGTCTTGTGCTAAATCGGTGGATGAAAATAGCTGAGAGTGGAACTTCACCAAATTCAGTGTCCGTCTCTAATGACTACTTTAAGATGGAGCAGGCTTCTTCAAAATTGACAGAGATTTGGTTTGATTTTCATCAAGCAGTTAATAAACTGGAGTTCAGTTAGATAGGCTAGATTATGTGCACAAAACAGTAAAGCAGCTGAATACTGATCTTGAAAACAAATATGGGAGTTTTCCTGATTTTACAAAGAAGGATCACATGGCTGCTATGATTGGTGAACAACCAGTTGGAGAAGTTTCTATACTTGTTCCAAAGCTTTGCAAAAACAAGGGAAATTATTTTAAGAAGAAGAGGCTGGTCAGTGAAAGAGAGAGGGCGCTCAACAAATCGAATAAAAGAATTCGAAAATGCAACATATGTGAGGCATTAACTCATGATGCTAGAACTTGCCCAGATAAAAATGGAGAGACAGCAAAGAATAAGAAAAGAGCTGCGAATAAGAAAAGAAAGGCAGCAGAGGCAACAAAAAAAAATGAGAGTCTGAAGCAAATGTTGTTAATTGACCTTGATGTTTTTACTAATGTAGTAAACAATATTTCTTTACTGGTTCAAAAACTTTGTTTTGTATTACAAAACTTCATTTCAATTGATATTTGGTACTATGGATACATTAATTCATTGTTTTACTATTACCTGTGATTTGGTGTATATCAGGTTTTTATTCAATTATTTTTAATATTTTAAAGTTACGGACATATAACTATACTGATTAATGCTTTACCTTTCACTGATTTTATTGGTATAAAATACTGATTCTATATGTGATTCTATACTGATTTTATAAGTTAGTGTAGTTTATTTAACTTTGGTTTGTAGTTGATCAAAAACTAATTTCACTATTGCATTAAGATACAGTAAGTGAAACGGTAATTGAATTGTTTCGGAAAACCAATAAATTAAAGAATTGTAAGTCTCAATGGTAGCCTTTCGCCCTACTTTATTCATTGTATTGAAATCAACAATAGTTTTCTTGTTCAATGCAGTTTGTCCATAAGCTGATAAGCCTTCGAACTAGGGACCAATTATTCATAAAGCCCTTCTTTCAAGCAAAATATCATGTTTTCAAAATATTGTAGTTTCCATGTTTGGCTCAGCTTTTTTTCCAGCATATCATGGAATAAAGGTCATTACCTTCTTAAAATACCCAAGTTTTCTACTGATTAATGCTTTACCTTTCACTGATTTTATTGGTATAAAATACTGATTCTATATATGTGATTTTATAAGTTAGTGTAGTTTATTTAAGGTTTGGTTTGTAATAGATCAAAAACTGATTTCACTCTTTATTTTTTACAGAACTATGTCATTGTAGTTGAATACATATGTGCACTAAACATTTATAGAACTAAACATTTACACAAATGTGGAGAAGTAAGTTATTACTTTCCACTCATCATTAATAAAGTTACATTGTAGAGTGTGTACTGTTAGTGTAGGAAAGGATTACTTCATATCCAGCATAAAGGGATTTAATACCTTACTATATATGTCATTGTAGTAAGGTCATATTCATGGTATAAAAGTTGACATCACAGTTGATCCCAAGTAAACATAATAGTCAATTACAAACATAGAATGTAAAATAGTACTATTAGTGTTTCACAATGAAATAGTAGAAATGTGACTTAAAAGAAACGATTGTGTCAGTGTTTCTTATGCATCTTCAAATCTAGTGGTCAGGTTCTCTGCAAATGTCACATTCTTCTTCTCTTTGTCGATTGGCTGAGCAGTACGAATTTTTGTGCATCCTACCTTCATCAAAGTCTCTTGTGCAGCATCTTTAAACAATCCTTGCGCCTCATTAATGATTTCATCTCGTTTTTCATTAATCTGCGATGACAGGATATCATTGTTGTACTGCGTTCGAAGCTTAGCCAATTGCCTATATTGACCACACTTCAAATAAAAGGTAAACATGTATTAATAAAACAACCAACAAAAATAGAGATAAACATAAAAAACTTACCTCTTCGCTCCTTTCCTACACTAAAAGTACACATTCTACAATGTAACTTGATTAGCTGATGAGTGGACAGTATCAGTAAAACATGTATCAGTAAACATAAAAAACTTACCCCTTCGCTCGTGAAACCAATTTCCCAATTTTTGATATCTCCTTTATAGGTTTCCATATGTCTCATAAGAAATATACCACAGTCAACTGAGTTTTCTTTAGTCTGCCATGTCAATTCCAAGCACGAAGCCTCTAACTTCCGAATTGATTTTGCTAAATTTGGCAAACCCTTCAATTGTAAATATTTGCAAAAGTGAGTGTGCTGCAATTTTGAGAAAAAAAAGATGACAACTTGTCAAAAGTCAACAATATGATATATTGATTTTTATAACATTATTATTCAATTATAATGAGCAATATACTGGAATCTAAATATAAGGTAATGAGTAATGGATTCTGCCTCTCATCCATTGCATATTGAACCTTGCTTTTCGACAATACTCAATACCAAATCAATAATTAAAATATATAATCAATAAACTTAATTATGATAACCTACATGAACTAAATGCAAAAATATATAAGAATAATGTTTTACCAGAATTTTGGGTGTTTTTCCATAATAGACATCTTCATTGTCTTCTCGCAGAATGTTATCAATGATTTCAAATGCTGGATTCTTCAAGTTATAGCAAATCAAGTAGAAATGCTGGTGTGCATATATAGGGAAGAAAACCTACGAAGTTACAGAAAATAACAGTAAATTACAGAAGATTGTATAACATAAAAATTGTGCAGATATATAGCAAAGATTCAATTTTTTTTACCATGTCCATATTTTTCATTTCCTTTCCGGGGTATTTACTGAGCAAATCGTCCATGTTACTGCAAAAGATTTGATATGTGGCAGGAAGTTTCTTCTTTTCGTCAAAGCTCCAATTCTGCATATATACATATTGAAATGTTAGTATAGTAAAAAATTTGGACGATAATAATATAAGAAAAAAAAAGTTTTATTTATTACCAAACCACCAATGGTACAAAACAGACGCATTGGCGACTCATCTGCTTTGTAATTCTCATTTTCATTTAGAATTGTTGACCAAGTGTCAATTACTGAGTAGTACAGTTTTTTGTTGTTATACATTGTTTGAATATGCTCTCTTATACATCTCACCCCCTTCCAAGCAAACACCTCTTCCCTATAAAACAAAAACAAAAATTACAATTCAGCAATTAAGATGGATATAAATCATACAATGAGTGTTGAGAATCACTTACATTTTATCTCTATTCTGTAACATCATGTATCTCCAAAATACAATGTCATCATTTGTGTATTTGCCATTAATGTCAATTACTCTTTCAATATAAGGCGACTTGGCATATGGACCCAACTTTATCTGTCTTGTGCTCTTCTCTCTCGGTAATGGCTTAGGTGTAACAGAATCATTATCATGATAATCAACTTTATCTGTTTCGTGTTCTTTGTTGATATCATTACATACTTGCTGCACAATTTCTGTGTTGAAATCAGGTTCGATCTCAGGTCTAAGTGAGAATGAAGGAACAAAGCCATCACTTGTTCTTCTCTTTGCAGGGAACATTATAGACATTTCTTTCATACCTTCTTCTGAATGCAAAAATTCAATCATCTCTAGTTGAGCGAAAATTTTTGGATCCAACTCAAAATCATTATCAATAAGAAACAATTTTTGAGCTTTTGGAGTTTTCTGTTGTCCTTGAACTTTCTTATCTGATTTTTCTTTTTTATTCGGACAGAATATATCATTGTATACCTCTTGAATAATCTGAAGCTGTTCATTAGATGGATACTTTTTCATTGCTTTCATCATTTCTTTTTCAAAATGTGTCTTGCCATTTATTAGTTCAGAAGCCATCAGACGTAGCATCTCCACAGCATCTTGAGAATTCAGACCACCAAAGAATACATAACCAATTCCGTACAAAGTATAGCGAATATATGTTATATTACATACATAACAAATTACTAATTTTTGATGCATCAATCAAAGAAATACACTGTAACACCCTACTATTATAACAACTAAAACTACTCTTAAACAATTCCAAACCTTATAAAGCTGCAATAAACCAACATCAATAATCCAAATAAAAGTACGTGGTCCAAATATCCAAAGTAACAATACTAGAATTGTTCGAAACTAATAAAATGAGTTCTCATAATCCATAAACCACTAGGCCAAAGCTCTACTAAAGACTGGGTGACACTCATCACTCTTCCCGCTTTACCCCTATTTACCTGCGGAAAGGAAACAATAAAGACTGAGCCAAATGCTCTGTACGAATATAATCTAAATAAAATATGAAATTTAGATATGAGTGAATTGTGTCTTACCAACACCAAGTGTTTAAGTGAAAATGAGATAGAAATCAGTAATAGATTTGGAACAATTATCAATGGTATACGAATCAGTGAGATAGTAATTTAAAACAATTGAGTTAATCAATGAAACTTAAATAAGGCCGAATAGCAAGTAAGGTGGTTACAATATGGGTCTCTTACACAAAACTATACTCGCTAACTCCAATCACCAGCGAAGTATAGGACAATGGTTTCCTCTTCGGTAATCCAGAAGAAGAAATAAGGAATGTATAAAACAACCCAACAATACAATAACGATCATGATCTAATCACACCTCTTACCCCAGAGACGTGCTCGTATACTCACCCACCGATACGAGTAGGTGCCTAGTTCACCTTTACTCCGAACTCCATGTGAACATTGTCTGTGATTAACCCACACAGATCGGTCTAAGAGCCCAACAAATAGGTTACAAAGGTTGCTTAACTCGTTGCACGAAATAAAACAAAATAAACAATGTCGCAAGAAAATGCGAAACAAAACAATATATACGAGTCAAGGCAACAATAAATCCAAAAATAAGGAATTCGAAACGAAACTGAGAATGTGTACAATTAGGTACACATGGAGTACAATAAGGTCATAATTTTCAAAAACGAATCCACAATAAATTTAATGAATATTTATTAATTAAAAAGAGAGAACCAAGAATTCGTACCTGATATAAATATTAAGCAAGCAATGAAATATTCCGGATCAGGTGTACTCCTTATTTAAATCTAAAAATGAATTATACGCCCCCATATTAGTATAAAAGCATAATTCTCTATATTAAATAAATAAATACTAATCAATGCACTAATGCACATAATAATAATAAATAATTACCACATTAATTAATGTTTTTGGATACATTACGAAAGTAAGGTTATCAAAGTAGCTAAAACCACTAACTGGGTACTCAAAATTTAACTAGCAATATAGACCTTAAGTTTATGAAATCCGAAAACAAAATTAAATACGATACATAAATAGTAAAATAAAATTTAAGGAATAAATAATCATTACTTAACAAATCTAATTAATAAATTATTATTAGCTAGCATATTTCTCTACCTAAAGCTAGTCAAGCAACCGAAAATAAAAGTTGAAGTGAACATGTTTATAAAATTAATAGCTGACGAAAGCTCCCCAGATTGTTCCAATTTAAGATTGTACCAATTTAATTAAGTACATTAATAAATTAATAATTAAATATTATTATAATCTAGTTGCTAACAACAAATGACATGATTATTGTACTAAGGTTTCACAGTCAGACCAAACATGCATGCAACTCAGTTATGACTATTATTGGCGTTTTTGTTTTTTTATCCAACCATACTTGAAATCAAGTTCTAAAATCTGTAACAAGCAAAATAAATTATTTATTTAATTACTAACATAATGACACAAAAAATGTGCCAACATAACTGGATCAAGTTACATACTATTCGGCAAAACAACGCCTTTAACCGAAATAAAATTAGTATTTTATATTATAATAAGAATCAATTTTGGAAACTAATAAAATAGAAGATTATATACATACTCAAATTTAATCTAGTGAACCAGTGCATTATCACTGGCAAAAAAAATAATAAAACTAACAAGAAAATAAATATTCATTAAATTATACAAAAGATGAATTGTAACACTTAATTAATAATCAAAACAAGTAATATGACGAATTTAAGAATAATTAAGTAAATAAACCATATTAATCATATCTACCAATAACAATTAAAATTAAGAGAGAGATCAAATTTAGATAAATTCAAAATGAATTCAAACATACATGTATATAAAGAAGAAAGTTTGTTTGGCCTTACAATAAAATTGACCCGAAAATCGAAGACAAAGAACTAGCCGGAGGAAGTCACGTACACTCAATTCCTGTGCCTAAACAGTTGAGCACATAACATGGAGTAGCAAATAAGTATTCATTAATTATTGAACTAATAGTACGTGAATGTAATAGCTTAGTTACTACCTTCTCTCCTCGTCACAGCACACGTATGAAGTTGTTTACCCAAACACAGATTTACTAACTTATATTTATAAATATATTAGGATAAGTATAATTTGAATATAAATAGGTTATAGTGATTGATTCAAAAACCAAGCTGAGGTTTATCACAATTTTTTTCTAGAATTTAGTCAAAACATGGAAACAAACATCTAGATATTTCTAGAAGTTTTTAAAATAAAATCATACATAATTATAATTTAACATATAACTTATATAATATAATTTTAATTAACTAAATAATTTAATAAAATATTGGGGGTATTATATACACTACGTGAATCAGTAACAATATATACACTCAATCAGTAATATGTAAACAAAGAAAGTTACATAAAACTCACTAGACTCGGCTACTAACTCGGCTAAAAGCAAACAAAGAAACTTTAAAATCAATTCGATAGCCACGAACACAGCAACATAACTTAACCAAGAAACTCATAAACATGTAAACACAGCAACTCAGAAAAACGAAATCAAACAGGAATGAAAACGAAAACAAAATAAAACACTCAACTCAGCAACACAAACAACTCGGAAGCCTCGACTTAGTTAAACCAACAAACTCATCATAATCAAAACAGGACTCAGACTCGACTCTAAACTGAACCAAAACAAAACAAACAGAATGCAGCAACTCGAAATGAACTTTCACAAAATCACTAAACTCAGAAATTCGATCCTAAAGAACATAATCACTCAGCTATGCACTAGACTAACAGACTCGAAAGACTCAGCACAAAACTACAACGATGCAAATCAGCGAAACGAACTCACAAAAACAAAACGAAAAAGAGCTCACAGACCTAACAAAGAAACTTCTGTACACAAGCAAAACCAGAAGAAACTAAACCAATTCATTACAATGAGTCAACTTGGCAAACAACATAATACATCGAACTCAGAAAATAGCATATGAACTTCAACGATCCGTAAGAAACTCAATTCAAACATATTAAATGAACACAGGGAAACTATTAATCTACACTACAATTAATCAAAACAGGGGAAGGGGGTTTTGAAGCAAGGGGGAAAAGGCTGAAAAATTGAATATATGTTATATTACATACATAACCAATTACTAATTTTTGATGCATCAATCAAACCAATTACAATTTATATTCTTTAGGTTCGGCCATTGTACCCGTCTTGTCATAACACAGAGAAGGGGAAAATATAATGATTATACCTTTTCTTCACATTGTGCATCATCTTCTACATTGAGATTTTTTCTGTCTTCATTCTCAGAAAAACGTTTATCATAATCAACATCAGTGCCAGATCGCATCCGATTGCTATCATGCTTCGGTTTATTTGGCAATATGCCCCACTGCCCACACTCTTTTCCATCGTCAATTCCTTTCTTATGTTGACCCCATTGTCCATCATCATTTCCAGCATCAGTTTTTTGAAACTGATTGCTATTTTGGCACCAGTCATCATAATCAGTTCCAGTATTTTTTTGGTGCCAATCATTCCACTGACTACTTTCATACAAGTCATCATTATAAACATTCTGTTTCATACAATAGGAATGTAAATTATAATTTTACATTATGTATTTTGAAACAGAATACTATTATATAATTGAGATCCTACATTATATTGTTTTTTTACCTTATCTTGCGGCCATTCAGTCCCTTCATTATCATTATGGTTGTCGCTATTAAAGTGATCATCATCATGATTCCGTTGATATAAAATTAAAATAATTATTCATTGTTCCCATTAAAATAATCATGATGAACATTCTTTTGAACATTCTGTTAACACAATAATAACATTCTACATAAGGACTTAATTAATTTATTGCTTAATAAAGTCGGGTACTAAATTCTCTATTAATTTATTGATTAATCGTCATGAAGGCTGGTACTAATTTCTCCCTTAATTTATTGATTTATATACTACGAAGAAATGATAAAACTAATACAAATTAATGATAAAACTGTACGTTAGTTTATCAGTCTTACTTTTACCTATTCTTGAGCTGGACTTTTTCGTGCTTGAGGTAGACTTTTTTGTGGTTGATCTAGACTTTTTTGTGATTGAGAAGACTATGAGAAATATTCCCTTAGTGAAACTAGGATTTGACCCTTTCCAAATTCTCCTGTTATAACCTCAATTGCTTGCCGTTCTTTAAGTTTCTGTTCTGTCCATCCAGTAAAAGAGGGATATTTCCTATCAACAAAAGTTTGCCTCTGTGCTTCACCCGATCAACATAAAGCATCTACAAAACAGAGTTTAAAATTTTCGATTATTAGTAAATATACTTTATAATCATGTATATAAGAGGCAAGACAAATTTTACATTTTTTAAGTTTAAGGATTATCTTACGGTAAGAAAAATTTGTGAGCCCCCGAAGAACTCTGATGCTGTTCGATTTCAACTTTCTTTTGCAGTCACTAGATTGTCAATCAGAAATTTAGTCCAGTTGTGTGTCACACAACTATCAATATCTTCAAACATCACAAAGTATCTATCAACATACGAATGTTTTGATGTTCCCATGAGAACATTTGATAGAACAGTCAAAAAATTGAGCTTAAACAATTCTGTTGCTCTAGTTTCCGCTCTAACTCTCTCAAAAACCATAGTTGTTGTTATTTGACCAGTCGAAAACTGAGCTAACCATTCTTTCAACCTTCTTGAAGTTGTCTCACTGTCTTTTTGTACTATTGGTTTTCCTCCATATGGTAGTCCAAGCACATCAAAGACATCTTCTTCAGTGATGTATATGTTTCCATTCTCAACTTTTAAGGACACACTCTTATGGTCAAATATTTGGACAACACATGATGAAAGTTTAGATGGTAACATCTCCAAATCAAACTTAAGTAAGGCCTCAAAGCCAGCTTTTTTCACCCAATTTTTTTGCTCATCGGTAAGGAAATACACCATTTCGCTAAAAAGTCTTGGAGAATTCCTAATTATAGCTTTCTTTTCATTCTTTCTTTCCTATAAAAAACAATAATAACAAAAATAAGAATATTTAAATTTGTAAAATATTTAATCTTTGAAAAGTATTGCCAAAATTTGTTACCTCGTAATCCAGATTTCTGTTTCTTTTGTTGATATGCTTTCTTTTTTTTGGGTTCTTCGTCATTTTTTGTGAATCTCTATAAGTACAACAAATATCAAAAATTTAATGTAAAAAAGAAGCTAAGAATTTGTGATTTCTGATGGATACTAATTTTAAATACATACCTTTCGAGTAAACTTTGTTTTCTTCATTTTCTCTACAGCTACCTCTTCTTCAGCTGGAGGGTTACCAGTAGCCTGACCTTCAGTTTGTATATTCTCAGTAGGCTGTTTTTTAGTAGTTTCTTTAAAAAGGGAATCTCCATCTTTATCCTATACATTAAAATAACACACAAGAATAAAAAAAACCAAAGAAATTAGTAAAATACAGTAAAGTATTTTACTAATTTCAAACGTGATCACAGTAAAACGTTAAAGAGTATGCCAATTCAGCCACCAGTGCAAACAATAGTAGGAACTATTAACACTACTATAAAAAAATGAAATCAGTTTTTGATCAAATACAAATCAAAGTTAAATAAAATACACTAACTTATAAAATCAGTATAGAATCACATATAGAATCAGTATTCATATACCAATAAAATCATTAATTAAAGATAATGTTGAGAATGACATGTAGAATCAGTATTATATACCAATAAAATCAATGAAAGATAAAGCATTAATCAGTTGAGTTATATATCTGTAACTTTAAAAACTATCATCAGACAAGTAGATAGGTTTATATGGTGATTTCCATATTACCAGGACTCTAATCAGGTCTCCTTGACTTTGTTTTGAACCTTTACGTATTTCATTAAAGGTCCTTACTCCACTTTCCACATTCTTTGTACCTATTTCAAATAAAATTCATCAACAACATTTACAACAACTAAATATTTCATATCAAGTAAGTTTACAAGTACAAATGCAAATATGTAGTCACTGAACCATCAATTTTTACCTTGTGATATTTGTTCATCAGCCATCAATTCTTCTTTAGAACTTTCTGTATCACTTGATTCTACTAGATCTATTGGCTCTCTGATCGTATTTCTTGGTAGACTTAATTGTTTAAGTCTACCACTTCTAAGTGGTGTTATTGTAATACCTGCAATATCATATGGTAACAAAAAACAAAGTAGTAAAATGTATAGAGATAAACACAAAGATCAATAAATTATAAATAAAATGAGAAAGACCGATAATGAATAATAGTAAAACAACATAGACTACAATAATATACAAAATAGAGCACTATATACATAATCGATTAGTAAAACTTATTGCACCTTAACACCACATAGATAAATTAACAACTTAGTTAACACTCTAACAATGTACTAGATCAATCGTAATTCATCAACAAAAGTAAAATATAAAACACATAATGTACTATACAAGTTCTAAACTCAAATCCACAAAAAAAATTAAATCAAACTAGCACAAGAGGCTCAACACTGTAACCATCAATCTTGTACCAATGAGAGTGTCTAATTTATAAGACTTCTACTGATTAGAATTTATAAATGCGTTTCATGGCAGCATTTTAGCTACATCAATAAACAGAGCAGTAAAATCAATAAAATACTGAAACAGAGCACTAAAATCAATAAAATACAATCATGTCAATAAACAAACAGAACACTAAAATCACTAAAATCGAACAGAATACTAAAATCACTAAAATCAGTAAAATAATCAAACAGAACACTAAAATCAATAAAATCAGTAAAATAATGAAACATAACACTAAAATCACTAAAACCACTAAAATACTCAAATAGAGCACTAAAATCAATCAAATACAAATAAAACAGTAAAACTAACATAGAAACAGTGAGAAAAAAATCAGAGATTAACATATTGTAACTATAAGAGCTTTTAATAAACAGAGATTAACTCATAGCATAAAAGATCTTTGTAAAACGATAAAATCAACAAAATCAGTAAAAAATTGATAAAAACCCTAATTTAACATACCTCCTCTAGTTCTAGCCATTTTTTTGCTTCAATAGTCAAATAACTTTAGTAAAAAAGCTGTTTAAACAAGATTTAGGCATTAGTTGTTAGTTTTATTAAATTTTTTATGCAAAAACCCTAAAAAATCACTAAAATATTTACATGCATCAAGTAAAATATACTTATATCTAAGATTATGAACTAAATAAACTACAAACTTGAATAATGAAACCTTACCGAGTGATTTTTGTGGTTTTTGGTGTTGAATAACTTCGTACTTTTCAGATCAGAGATTATTTTTTGATTCTTGAGGATTGAAGAACTCAAACAGCTTGATATTTTGCACTAAGTTCAAAAATCGTGAATCAATCGTTGATTAAGGCTCAATGTTTACTAATTTTTCTGTTATTCAAGTAGTGGAAAAAGAGAAAGTGAAGAGAGAGAGAGGCGATTTTGTGTGTTGTGTAACGTGTGTATTAGCGGGATTTTCTATTTCTTTTTTTGTTTTTTCAAAATATCTTCTTTTGGGCCGGACTCTTTCCTTTGGGCCACCCTGTTTGTAGTTTGTAATTAATATTGATTTGTAGCGGAGTAACACTATATATATATATATATATATATATATATATATATATATAGTCCTATTCTACTAGAAACCATCTTATCCTAGAAAGTAGAAACTAACCCAGCCCACTAAAATTTAACCGAGCCCGCTGAATACAATCCCCCACCCAATCGTTAACAGACGATAATTTACATACAAGATACATACAGAGAAACAATCACCCACTACTCCACTCTTTGATTGCCAATTCAAAATCACTATTTTTTTTACCAAAAATCAGTGATTAACACACGATTTTCACCAACTCGTCAAAAATTTAGTTGTAATTCATTGATTATCGACCAATTTTTGAAAAGTTCAAGACAAAACTACGATTCAAGCAGTCATCAGCCCCAGTACGATCACCTAAACATCTTAGAGGTATATTACTGTACTTTAACAGATATGTCGATGTAAAATTTTCACTACACATAAATATTAATGAATGCATTTAGTAATTAGGCGTTTTATTGGATTTTTGAAGTAATTTTTGGTTAAAATCTGACGATATTGTTCATATTTCTATTCGACATCTTCTAAATTCTGATTAGCCTTACTTGAGTATCAGAACCAAAAAATAGGTTCTTCATATTATCGTTATTTTAGTTCATTTTATTTTAATCTAATAATATTTTTTTTTTCATTTTTTTGTGATTTGTTTCTGTACTGATGTTTTTAATTTTGATGTAATTAGTAGTTGATTTAGTTGGTTTATTACGTGTTGTAGTGGTGTCACAAAGGACTTGAGCAATTATTTTTCTTCGTTTGTGTGCTTGATTTGTTTCTCTTATTCGTTAATTTTGGTACATATTTCTGGTGATTTTTTGTTTTCAATTTGTGCAATTTTATCAAGTCATAGAAAAATATATTCCCATGGTGTGATATTAATGGTGTTTGTGCATAGTAATTGTTTGTCAAAAAGGTGTGAATAGTGATTCCGTTCTATGCACTTTTACTTGGTCTTCCAAACTTGAAGGTTCCACTTTACGAGATACTGATAATTTAAAGAACTCAGGAAAATAATTGTGATTCTAGTGCGATACACATAGATCACGACCAATTCACTAATAACTGTTACATAATTCAAAAAATTATGCTATATATATCACTAATTAATAATCTCTAGGTACTTGTAAATAAATCACTTTAAATATTACAAACATGACCATTTTTTGTTATTAAAATCACTAATTAGATGTGTTAGGTGGACAATTATGATTTGTGGAGGAATTTGTGCATATTTCTATATTTTAGTTCAAATTATGACTAAGCTGCATCTGCATTCCTTGTATTTATCCCGGGTCTTATTGCTAAAAAAAAAGAGACATATTTATTTTGGCTCTTATTGTAACCTGGATGTGGAAATGTTTGTTGTGGTCATATATTTTGATTTTGCAAGGGTAGTGTTATTCTGAGCATTGTTGTTCTAACACATAATAAGAGTTTCTGTGTTTCACAATGTAATTGGTTCATTTGTGAAAGTGTTTCGAGGGTGATAAGCTTTGTCATCGATTTTTGAATTTTTATTTTCAATCCGTTAGAATGTGATTTCAGTGTTCACTGTTATCGTTATAAGTGTGGCCAAGAATTTGAAAAGGAATTGTGCTGAATTTATTGGATTTTTCAGGCTTATGCCGTTGTGTATTAGTAGCCCATTTGTCTTGTTCTTCGGTAAGCAGATGTGTGACGTGCCATAAAAAATATGGTCCTAGTTGATTTGTTCAATGTGGATCGACTAGGAGATTTGATACATTCATGTACCAGGTGGTGTAAAGAGTGTTCGCAGTAAAGTATCGGTTTGGTGAATTCAATATTGGATGTGTCATCATATGTGGAGTTTTTGTTGTGCCCTATTAGAGGATTGGTATGACATGCTAGTTCATTGATGATTTTTATTATTTTTCTTGTCTTCTCTTCTTGTATATTACAGAACTTTGTTTATTTTTAGGTTATGTCAAGTTGTTTTTGAATTTTCTCATTGGAGCTTTTTTCACTGAACTTTGTTTATTTTTCTTGTCTTTTTTACTTAGTTAAATATACTACATATAAGAGTAAGGTCATTCTCATAAAGAAAATTACAACTGAAAATGTTGGAACTAATTTTTACTGAAAATTAAAGAATGGATACAATCATATCATATGGACTATAATCTAATCTGAATTTTATTGGCTGTAATTCGGAAAACATAATATGCATTAAAAATATTTAATCTAATAATCCTTTAAATTTTGAAGTCAAATTTACTTTACAATCTCAAACGATTAATTGAACGTCATCTGCCTTTCTTTTTAGACAAGATATTAATAAGTCAAAAGTTGTTGCACCACATCAAAAATTTCTGTCATGAACATAGATCATGATTATTACATCAAAAATTTCCGTCATGACATTACATCATGATTGTTTTGTCAGACACTTGCGATAAAAGGATAATTTCTCTCTTTTAAACCAAGTATTTACAAACTTTAAAAAATATTTCTCAATATTAAACTACTCAATAGATATACCATGTGAATTCAATGAATTCTCAGTTCTTGCAATTTTAATAGCATTCCTCTTTGCTTCATACCATGGAAAGCATGTCCACGAACTGTTACCTAACAATTTTTTTGCAAGAACTTAGCATTTATTATCCGTATAATGATATAAAAGATCACAATGTCAAATACAGCAAAATCACCAAGATGTACATCATCAACCACTAAAATGTATCGTAGAATTCATCAATGTGTACTGCAAAAATACCAAAATGTACTGAATTTATAACTAATAACGTCCTTTTTTCTTAAAAGTAATCAATTAATGATCCGACCATACACCTCAATTGTGTTCTGTTATGTACACAGATTAACATCAATACTTCTCATCTAAATCTCCTTGGAGAATGTACTTCATAAAGCTTGTAAATTTGAATGGGAGTAATTTTATTTTCTGGGGCCTCTACATTTATTAAATTAAAAATAATTAAAGAAAATCTTCGAGCACTAATAAAAGTTACTTCTTACAGTTGGGGAAGATTGACTGATCAGATAAAAGAGCTGCAGATAAAAGTTGGTTCTACTATTAGCTATATCTCTAAGGATAGTTAGGACTGTAATTAAATTAGTTATAAATATCAGAAGTCAAATTTTTAGGTTCCTTTTAATTTTATGGGGCAAAACTTTATTGGTCGGTCGCATCATATGGAGCAAAAGTAATGCAACCACTTATTACACGTGTACAGAATATAGATGAAAAATATAAGAATAAGATGTAGTATAATCTTGTACATTATTAACACTTAATTGTTGGTAATTCGATCTACAGGTTTATATTACATATGTACATACATTATACATAGATAACTTAAGATATATAATCTTTTACATTACTAACAATTAGTTGAGACCTCCAAGCCTATCTAGTGCTCATCTAAGTTAGACTTAATAGTAGAGGTGCAGATGGTTGGTAGCATCTTCCAAGTCATTACATATGACAATACATGCACCCATCACTAAATTACACCAAACAAATCAATAAAATTAGTTTTAGAAATCTCAAAAAATAATTATGGAAATCAATATTTTACAAACTTATAAACCATGTATCATCTTTTTGTCTTGCCCATTTTTTCTTTGTAGAATTTCAATTTGCCAAGTACTTGTAACAAAAGAGTCTTTAAAATCTGGCTGAATCAATATAATTTCATTCCACATGGCGTAAAATAGTGCTTACGCTAGCTTGAGTGTGGCAGGCTACTATTATCACACCACAATATCCAAATTTATCTCTTGAAAGTAGAAACACACCGTTGACACTATCAAAACTTGCAAGTTGAGGAAAATCCACAAGGTCTAACGGTTTTCTATATCCCAAAACGACTGCAAAACCAATCTAAGAGAAAGTTAAGATACTTAATATATGGGTCACAGTTTCACCTCCTCCAAACTTTTTCACACTCTTCACCATTACTTAATTAACCTACTAAAATTAGTACTTTGGATGGATTTTTTGTTACTTCATTTTTACTAGAAAATCCTACATGATAGAGAAACAACCCTATAACTATGTATAAGGAATCTGAAAACATATATTAAAGTGTAAAAAATTGGCGGAATATTATATTACACATAGTCAATAATAAAGACTATAACCATATAGAAAAGGACATAAAATTATTAAAACAACATACTATTCATTAAACTACAAAATTATTTTCATTGTAAGTAATCATCAATACATATGTTGTAATCACTGTACACTTATCAATCACCATGAACTGACCAAAATGCATAAATTCAAAAAAATCGAATAAGCTATAATAAGAAATTTAAATCCAAAATTGAAAGCAATGCAAACAGCTAGATCAAAACATCTATTATTATCGAAAGTGAACGAAATCAAAATTCGAATTATGATACATATAGATAAAGATTGAAAGTGTGCAATTCAGAGATATACACAAACAAAGGGAGAAACAGATATATATATAGAAAGAAAGAAGAGAGAGAGAGAGAGAGAGAGAGAGAGAGAGAGAGAGAGAAAGAAAGAGGGGGAGGGAGAGAGAGAGGGAGAGAGAGAGAAGGAGAGAGAGAGGGAGAGTACTTACATACGGATACATCGAGCGAACAAGAGATGCATCGAGCGAGCAAGAGAGAGACATCGAGAGACAGAGAGAGATTAAAATCAGAATAGAGAGAAAGATACGTACACATAGTCAATATTTAATTATTAATTCTATCATAAAAGGGATGGTCAGGATAATTTGGAATAATTATTAAATGAAAGGCTCAGATTAGTTTCTAGTTTTTATTTTAATTTTGGTTTCTATTTGATCACTAACCTATATATATATATATATATATATATATATATGATAAGGTTATCTTGGCTAGAGGTTTAGCCTCAATCCACTTAGTGAAGTAATCAATGGCCACTATCAAGAACTTCCTTTGTGCTGAAGCCATGGGAAAAGGACCAAGTATATCCATCCCCCACATCGCAAACGTAATAGGAGAGTTAATTGAAGTTAACATCTCAGGCGGTTGCCTTACAATTGGAGCATGTTTTTGACACCTCTCACATCTCTTGACATAGTCTTGTGCATCAGCCAACATCTCCGGCCAATGGAACCCTAAACGAGTGATCTTGTGAGCTAGGGCTCTGCCCCCCAAGTGTTGCCCACAGATCCCTTCATGAACTTCCTCCAATGCTTCTCTTGCCTCTTGAGGCCTCAAACACTTCAAGTATGGGATGACGAATGACCTTTTGTACAGAATGCCCTCAATCAAGGCGTATCTCAATGCTCTTACTGAAAGTTTTCGTGCCTTCAAGGCATTGTCTGGGAGCCACCCGGTTTTAAGGTGAGCTTTGATAGGATCTATCCAAGAGCCCCCTATATCAATTGGTGCCACTAATTTCGAGTCAACGGTCGGGGCCTTCAAGACCTGGAAGTAGACACTCCCCGCATAATTTTCTATCTCAGAATAAGCGAACTTAGACAGGGCATCGGCCTTAATGTTTTCTTCTCTCGGAATGTGCTCAACATAGCATTCCTCAAACTGAGTCATAACAGCCTTTACGACTCTCAGGTATTTCGCCATAGTTTCGTCCTTAGCTTCGAATTCACCATTTACTTGTGATATCACAAGCCTTGAATCTCCACAAACTTTGAGATTCTTGACCCTCATGATTCTAGCCAAACCCAAACCAGCTATTAATGCCTCATACTCTGCTTCATTGTTGGTAGTAGGAAAATCTAACTTTAAAGCATACTCAACTGTGAATCCGTCAGGGCTTTGCAAAACCAAACCTGCACCACTAGATTTTGTTTTTTATGCTCCATCAAAATAGAGCACCCAATATTCCTTTAGATCAGGTGTAAGTTCCTCTTCTTTTTTCTCTTTCCCAGGGGTAGTCACTATCTCTTGCCTCCCGACTTCTTGGTTTTTAATAGTGCATTCAACCAAGAAGTCAGCCAATGCCTGAGCCTTAATGGCTGTTCGAGGCTTATATGTGATATCAAACTCTCCTAACTCAATCGCCCACTTGATTAGCCTTCCACTAGCCTTCGGGCTATGCAATATGTTTCTCAACTGTTGGTCCGTCAGGACTTCAATCTTAAGTGCCTGGAAGTACGGGCGTAGCATCCTCGAGGCTGTTATCAATGCCAAAGCAAACTTTTCTATGGGTGAGTAATTCAACTCATCCCCATGCAACACTTTGCTCACGTAGTAGATAGGTTTCTGGATTTTCTCCTCTTCCCGAATGAGGACAACACTCAATGCTTGTTCAGATACCGCCAGGTATAGGTAAAGAGTCTCCCCAGGACTTGGTTTGGTCAACAACGGGGCTTCGGCCATGTATTTCTTCAGCTGTTCAAAGGCCTCTTGTCTCTCAGGAGTCCATACAAAATTTTTCACCTTTTTCAATGCTTGGAAGAAAGGCAAGCACTTGTCACCTGATTTGGAGATGAATCTCCCTAGGGCTGCCACTCGGCCTGTTAACTTCTGTACAACCCGTATAGAACGGGGTGGTTCCATGTCCAGAATCGCTTTGATCTTGTCAGGGTTGGCCTCTATGCCTCTTTTTGAAACCATCAGACCCAAAAATTTGCCTGATCCAACGCCAAAGGCACACTTGGCTGGATTCAACATCATTTTATGGTGCCTCAGCACTTCGAATGCCTCTCTGAGGTGCTTAATATGGTCTGCCTTGACCAAGCTCTTAACCAGCATATCATCAACATAGACCTCCATGGTTTTTCCAATCAGATGGGCGAATATCTTATTCACCAATCGTTGATAGGTAGCTCCTGCATTCATTAGACCAAAAGCCATAACAAGGTAGCAGAAAACACCAAAGTCAGTTATGAAGGATACCTTTGGGATGTCATCCTTGTGCATATTAATCTGATTGTAGCCACTGAATCCATCCATGAAACTCAACATTTCGTGCCTAGCCGTGGCATCTATTAGTGTGTCAATCCTTGGTAAAGGGAAGCAATCCTTAGGGCATGCGTCATTCAAGTCGGTGAAGTCTATACACATCCTCCACTTACCGTTGGCTTTCTTGACCATCACAGGGTTAGCCAACCATTCAGGGAACTGAATCTCCTCAATAAAACCAGCTTCCAAGAGTTTGTCCACCTCTTGCTTAATGGCCTCTTGCCTTTCTGGAGCAAAATTCCTCTTCTTCTGCTTTATGGTCTTTCGCTTTGGATCGACATTTAATTTATGAGTTATGAGTTGGGCATCAATCCCTGGCATATCAGCCGCTGTCCAAGCAAACACTTCACTGTTTTCTTGTAAGAATGTTATCAATTTGCCCTTCAAGGGTTCTTTCAGAGAAGCTCCTACATAAGTAACTTTTCCAGGGTCGCCCAACTCTAGAGGTATGGGAACTAAGTCCTCTGCTGGCCTTCCTCGGTGTTCATCATCACCACGAACATCCATGTCATCAATCGGGAGTACCTGCCCCCTGCTCCATCAGCTCTCAAAGCAACCACATAGCAACTCCTGGCCATTGTCTGATCTCCTTTCTGTTCCCCAACACCACTCCTGGTTGGAAATTTGACCTTTATGTGATAGGTAGAGGCAACAGCCTTGAACGCATGAAGTCCGGTACTCCCCAAGATTGCATTGTACGTTGAGGTAGCCTTAATCACCAGAAAATTCAGCATCTGAGTGGCTTCCTTAGGTTCTTGCCCGATTGTCACGGGTAACTGAATAGTCCCTTCAACCTTTGACTCGACTCCATTAAACCCGTATATCGGCATGTTGGTCGGGGTCAACTGAGAGTCAGTGTATCCCATCTTTACGAATGCGTCACGAAACAAAATATCAACAGAAGCTCCATTGTCTATCAAGACTCGCTTCACCTCCGAATTTCCAATAATAGGGGCTATGACCAACGGGTCGTCATGGGGGAATTTCACCCCTTCAAGGTCTGAATCATCAAACCCAATTGCTATTTCAGTCCTAGCACGTTTAGGGGCTTCTCCCACGATGTGCATCACTTCTCTGGCATATGCCTTTCGAGAGTTTCGAGTTGTCCCGGCCGCCGTTGGGCCTCCCCAAATCATGTTAATAACTGGCCCTTGGGGCTGTTGATTATGATCACGATCGCGATCGTTATCTCTTCTGTCATTGTCTCTTCTATCATAGTCCCTTCTTCGGGTTCCACGATCATCACCCTTTGTGAACTTGTTCAGCTTCCCTTTTCGGATCAAGAACTCAATTTCATCCTTCAACTGCCTACAATCATCTGTATCATGACCCACATCATGGTGGTACCTACAGTACTGCTCTTTATTTCTTTTTGCGGGATCACCCCTAAGTGGCTTCGGCCATCGAAAGTCTTTATCCTTTTCAATATCTAACAAGATCTGACTCCTAGGAGCGTTCAGCCTTACGTAATCAGAAAACCTCGGTCCCAAACCCTTCTTTGGTGGTGACTCGGAATCCTTGCTAGTCCGGGGATACTTGTCCCTAGCGTCGTACTCTTGCTCTTGCTTTCGTTTCTTTGAGTCATTAGAACCCTTGCCATTGCCTCATGCGGTTTCCTTCTTTATGCTGTCCTCAGCCTTGATATACTTATCGGCCCTTCGTTGGAGCTTGGCCATGTTTTCAGGAGGATGTTTTGCCAAAGACCTTTTAAAGAAGAGATCAGTGGTTCTGTGTTCCAGGGCTACCATAGCCACCTTATTTTCCAGATCAGTGATATTCAACGTCTCCTTGGTGAATCGCTTGAGGTAATCCCTCAAATTCTCGTTCTTCCCCTGCACCACATACATGAGGGATGCAAGACTTTTTTCATGAACTCTCCCACTAATGAACTGGCTGACAAAGGCGGCACTCAGCTCCTTAAAAGAGCCAATCGAGTTTGCAGGTAGGCGGCTATACCACCTTTAAGCCATGCCCAACAGGGTTTGAGGGAATGCCCTACACTTTAAGGTGTCGCTCGCAGGCTACAACAGCAGTGCGTTTGAGAATGTCCTAACATGG
The DNA here is from genome assembly GCA_036435485.1 of Saposhnikovia divaricata. Classification (NCBI taxonomy): domain Eukaryota; kingdom Viridiplantae; phylum Streptophyta; class Magnoliopsida; order Apiales; family Apiaceae; genus Saposhnikovia; species Saposhnikovia divaricata. Next base: position 173,386,779 of record CM071600.1, read on the forward strand.
TTTGCGGGGTCGCCCGTTCCATCATAAGCCTTAATCGTCGACATCTTGAACTTCCTTGAGATGCGATCATTCATTATCTCTTCGGTAAACGGAGGTGTGGGATCATCAGGATCCCCAAGTGGCATCAGATCCTTGGGGTTACTTCTGGGGGTCTCCACCCCTGTCGATTTTTCAGTTGGGGCTTCGGCCCATCGCTGTCTCCTTGAAGGCCTCTCCAGATTTATAATGGGAATCCTCCCTGTAACTGGAGGAGGTCGAATCAGACTTTGCCTTGCTTGCTCCCTAGCAATATCATCCTTCAACCTTTGGATCTCAGCCTCATGAGCCTTAATCTTTTCCTCAGCCGTTTGTGGAGGTCCATCATGGATTCTTTGGGACCTCCTTCGAGGTTCTCTACTAGCACGTCGCCTCCTTGGGGCTTCTTCGCGATCATCATCGTTATCCTCAGACGTCGAATCATCAGTATAGGGGCCGGAGTAGTCATCGTACTCTCGATCTCGGATCTGTAAGGCATGACCGCTTGGTCCAGGTTCCCTTTGTCGAGGGGGATAATTAGGCAGCCCATACATCGGGTTGGTATTCAAGGGGAGATCCGTAGTGTGGATTTGTACCCCCGGGGGTAGCGTACGATCAATGTTACCAAGAGGAGAAACCACCATCTAAAGAGGGTTAATTTCTTGGCTTTGAGGGATAATCACAGGTAAAGTTCCCTCAACATGGGGAACCGTCCCTGAGGGTTGAGAGGCTAGAGGTTGAATGACCGTCCCTGTTGATGGGGGTAATTTTCCTTCTTCAGCGGTGATAAGCGGATCAGAGGTGGCAGGTGGAGCAGAGCTAAGGGGTATGGCCTTAGTCGATGTTGTTCTTCATGTTTGAACCATGGTTGATGTTGTCTTCCCACAGACGGCGCCAAATGTTGTGGAATAAAAACTAGGTTACGATTTGTAATTAATGCTAGGGTGGTTGAGCTTCGAGCTTTAATGGCTGTTTCCGTGTTACGAGACTGATCGGTCCTCACAGAGTGCCTACGTATCTCGTTATTGAGAATCAAGCCAAAAACGTAGTTTTGAGATGAGGGGTAAGACCCTTTATATAGGCTGAGAAACCCTAGAATTATGGTAGGAGTCAGAGACTTGTGGACAAGTCTTCCTTGAGGAAGGTTCCAGATCTATTCCTTGTAGGAATCAGTTTCCATGTTGAAATATGTATCTTGGAGGCTAAGTCAGGCAAGAGTGATATCCTTGTTTGACTCTTATTTGCTGAGCTGATTATTACCCTTAATATTAATTACGAAATTAATATTGTAAATAGGGTTGGGCCCATCTGGTGGGCCCCACGTTTGGACCATTATGGGTCTAATTAATGCCACATTAAATGTGTCGTTAGGACTTACTTTTAGCCCATATCAGTTTCAATAAGTGTTTTTTCAATTATGACAGATCTATCAAATATAATAACTATTTTGAAGATTCCGTTAAGTATTTTGATAAAATATATTTTTTTTAAAATTTGGTCAAAAAAATATTTATCAAAACACTTTTAGGAATCTCAATTGATCATGTGCAATATAAACACTTTAATGAACTTCACTATATATCTAAAAATTAAAAAAAAACATGAAATATTTATTTCTAAAAGAATATTTAGAAGGATATGAGTACTTTTTAAAAAAAAATCTACTTATTAATATTTAGAAGGATATTTAAGATTCCGTTAAGTGTCTACTTATTCAGAGTGATCAATAAATATTTCTCAAAATAATCAAGGAATTTCACATTGACAATACATACTAAAAATAGTTTAATGAATTTCACTAAAAGTCTATAAACTACAAAAAAACAATATACAATTTTTAAAAAAAAATTAAAAAAATATGAGTACTTTTAAAAAAAATATTCATCTAAGTGTTTGAATAAATATTTTTTTAATTGTGACAGATCTATCAAATAATTAACACTATACCATATATGGGCTATTGCAACGCCAGGAAAGCGTAATATTAGACCCCAAAAGTGTTACAATAGAGGTTTTAGCAACGCTTTTGCCAAAATTCAGTGTTGCATCTGCGGCCATTGCAATAGACCCCTATAGCAACGTTTTACCTACTTATTGCAACATTTTTCAAGTATTACAATATCCCCTTTAGTGCAATACTTTTTTCATGTTTAGTGACACTTTTATAATGTTCCAATATATTGCAACACCATTTTGTAACATATTTTAGTTAAAAGTATTGTAAAGTCAATATATTGCAACATTTTCATGTAACATTTTCTCCCCTATTGTAATGCTTTTGGTTTTTTTAGCAACATTTATATGCAACACTTTTGTTCCTATTGTAATACATTTAGATTTTTTAGCAACATTTATGTGCAACACTTTATATTAGTCCAATTTGCAATATCCTGTTTGAAATGTCAATAAACCAACACAAAAGCATATCAAACCAGAAATCACATTTCCAATTTCGTAGATAACAAATCCAACAAAATATTACATCATCCAAAGTCGAAACACATAGTCGACTTACACACCATAAATCTAAATAAACACACATTAATACTGAAAACCAATCAATTACGTACATACAAAATAAAAGTAATAATCATCAATAATCATGAAATTCATTCTCATCAGCCTTGCAATCATCGTCCTCATGCTCATCGTCATGAACCACGTTTTCGATGATGCTATTTTCATATGCTAAGGAGTTGTGAACTACTTGCTGCTGATACTTTTACTCGCAAACTTTCATGCAATAGATGAGCAGCCCCAGTACTGAACTTCTTTCTCACTTCATGCATAGATATCGCTCTTCGATCCAAATCTTCTCTCAGTATACTAGCTGAAATAACTTCCATCTGTGCATGAATTCACTATACTTATTCAGAGCTGTTATTGAAAAAATAAGAAAAGAAGAGGACACATGATAGTTGACCAAGAGGAAGTAAGAAGCTGAGTAAACATCAAATATAAACCGAAAAAGAAATAACAATGAATTTATCTACAAAAATAACAACTTCCAAAAAAAACACTGCACGTCTGCACCCAATCGCTTTGGATCAGCATATATCTGATAGTTAAAAGTAAAATTAAGTCTATCCCAACCTTTTACAACAAAGTAAACTCTATCCGTCTATGTCATATTAACTTACTGATTGCAAGAGTTTTAATGCATATTATTTTCTTTACATATAACTCATGTCGATAGTGATCCAATGGTTCAAGTTACTTGTATTCTTATGATAGGTAGTTATTCATATTATAGAATTTATAATAGTAACAGGGCAGTTTGTAGTACTAAGACGGTTATTTGTAGTACAGTTTGACCAGTGACTTAAACTACATTGAGAAGTGATCTGTAAGTGGTTTATTGATTTATAGGCTCAAAATTTACATTTGTAGTATCATGTCACTACCGTGAGAAGTGATCTATTTGATAAAGGACAAGCTCCTACTTACAGAAACTGCAGTGTGAGAACTTTTATACCAAGACCTATTCTTTTTCTAGTTCTCTAGGAAACTTAGGACATCCTGTGAAAGACTACTAGTTAGAAACTAAAGATGTGATCTTCTACCTGCCCTGTCCGGTCCCAGTATCCCCGACATATAACAATAAATACATGTGCTTCACCCATACTTTCCTTTGAATCCTGAAGAATCTTTTTCAGTTTTGTACCATTCTATAACCTTTTCTGAGAACATGCAACACGCGGAACAAATTGAGGTCAGCCGTTAGTACAAAAATCAACATAAAGAAATGTGAATTGTTATATAATCATATGACTAGAGATGATAAAAGATTAAGGCTATACATAGCAAGTAACTGCAACAATGACAATCAAAACAATACATCCAAATAGTACATATGAAAAATTATATCTTTTAAGGGAAAAATATCTTGTTATTCATCTCTGTTGATGCTATCAATTACCTCATCTGTGGCACTTATAATCTGCACAACTGTGAGGACATGCAGTATAAGTTGGGTAATGATATTGACAGCAGAAACTGTTGTTTTAAATAATATATATCAGAAACCATAGATACCTACTTCAATAAACCATATAATCATGTTAATCAATAACCGGAATGTAAGGAAACTTCAATAAACTTAGGAAGAGCTATATGATTACTAGCCACTTCAATAAAGTTAGGAAGAGCTAAATGATTACAAGCCACTTCAATAAACATAGGAAAAACAAAATGATTACCCCCCCAAACATATTTTCGAGGGGGACATACTGAGTACGTTTGTTTCTGTAAAGTTTACAATAACTCTATTCTGAAATTAAGCAAATATATTAAGTTTGAGTGACTGCTTCCTGTGTGGTCATTAATAGTCAATGAGGTCTTATGATATCTGTTTGATACATTATTTATACCAAAGACCCAACAATAAAAATTATGGTGTATCTAAACCGCTTTACATAGTTGAGAAAAGTGTTTTTTACCTTTGTATATACTGCGGCCTAGGTTATTGTTTTCTTTCAGTGGATAAATTATATTCAGATGCATGGGACCAAAAATCCGCATATCCTGCTCAACGCTATAAATTGCAGCTGCAAACAAGTCCATATAGAATCTCATACTTTCTCCTGAAAGCAATAATTTTGCCATTCCCTCTATCAATAACTGCAGGTACAGAAACAGCAGTGACCAAAGACTTTCGTTGCTTCTACGACAACCTTACTACTTAAAATATTTAAAGAGAAACTCATTCTCATCACTTAGTGTTTACCAACTAAATCAGGAAGGGATGATGTGCGAACAGGACCCTCCAAACTGATACAATAGTTATCCCAATCAAATTTTCTGTTGTAATCCAAAAATCGATATCGTACCTACATAGTGGTATGGATATATATATATATTACAGAACATTAAAACAATGCATAAATTAATTCAATGTCATACAACATATAATAAATTAATTCAATGTCATACAACATATAATTAGCCATAATAACTTTCGCTAAACTATTCAAATAAAAAAAGAACTAACGCTAAAGGTCCATTTAAAGATGAACCAAATAGCTGGAATATGAATAAGATCATAGCTTCCAAAGCATATGTAGCCAGTAAACCCTGATACGCGGCAAGGATACGACCTTAATAACAACACCAAGATTTTATTAGCAGCGCACTCTGCTTAAAAAGATGATTATGGTTAAGAAGGTGATCAACCTGCATTATACAATTATACTATACACTTTAATTTCCTTATAAAGAATAAACTTAATATCGATTAAAATAAAAAGCTAAGGCAATACCTTTTCCAGAAAACATATAGCAGAAAGTCCACCCAACTGATTAAAAGATATATAAATCTTATTAGTTTAACCAACATGCCCATCAAAGAAATATTAATGTATTATGAAATTGAAATGCAAAATTGAAACATCCAAGTTGAGAGAAAATCGAACCTCAACACTAATCATCTTTGTTGCTTTTATTGTGTATTCTGCATATATATATTCTGTTCTTCAAATTTCAGAAATGCGCAGAATCTTTCTGCCACAAAATTTCTATCATCATGTTTACAAATGACAATCAAAAGGAGTTAATGAGAGTCGACTCCCTCTATTATTAAGAACCCAAGCAGCCGCCCCTTCTATTGCTTCAGATCTTCTCCGTCTCTTATCATTTAAGTCTTCTATTGAGTATTGAATGCAGTAAAAGAATACAGAGGGGGGGGTGAATGGATTCTTGAACTTTTCTTTGTTCTTGAATCTTTGCAACAAGATATGTGTTGAATGTGTGAAATATGTAAGAACAGATAACAAAGACACAACACAATATCACTTTAATCTAATATTTTATTAGATAAAGATTTTGCTAAAATCTGTGAATACAAATGGTAGTATTCTCAGCTTCGTTTTTCTTAGAGAGATATTTCTTGTGATGTATCTTGAAAAACTTCTCTGCTAAGGAAGTGAGGCTGTATCCTTATAGACATGGATACACCTACTTACTACAAATAAGGTAGGTAAAATAAACTACTTTTCAGTATGTCTATCTCATTTGAGTAAGAGTCCAAACGGCTACAGATTTGACTTTGCAAAGCCTGTTCAGATCCACTTCTTTAGCTCCTTATCCCTTTGTCTTATCTCTCCAAGCTTCATTGTAGGCTTTCCAATCTGCTTTATAGTACATAGTCAAATAAAGCGTCTTGGCTTGTTGCAGGTTTCTGACTTGTACAATTCTTCAGTATTTTGTCTCCAAGAATGTATTCGAGAAGTGGCTAAGTGATTAATTCGAGAACTCGAATTTACTTAATCGCTAACTCTGAGTTCTCGAATAGTGTTATATTGACATATCGAATTACTTCTCGAATAGCTCTTTTCTATGGGACTCCTTGAGATATCGAATAGAGCATTTTGACATATCGAATCCCTGAGATGTCGAATAGCTTCTTTAGTCCTTGAGATATCGAATAGATCATTGACTTGTTGACTCTTAGAGAACTCGAATGATGCTTTGACTTGTTGACTCCATGAGTTCTCGAATAGAGTAATAGACATATCGAATCTCTGAGATATCGAATGAGATATCGAACAGTGTATTCAGAGATATCGAATAGTGTCTTCTGAGATATCGAATCTCTGACTTCTCGAATAGACAAATGTACTTCTCGAATTGGTACTTAGGTAAATTCTTCATTTCTTCAAATCCCAACTGTGATTATTTGGCAGTCTTTATCTCCTTGCTTGAGGCATGAACCTTGGAACTTCTTTCAAGCATTATTCTTGACTTTATAAGTACAGTAACGCAACTAGAATTTGATGCCTATTACAAGTACAGAACAAATAGAAACTCTACAACTAGAGGTTCCCTCAGTTAAGAGGTCATGTAGGTAATGCATAGCATTACACATACTTAGACTTGTTATTAGATGTATTCAGGCATGCCTCTGTGACTAACAATCTCCCCCAAATTGTGAGTAAGACCCTTAGTCACAATTTCATGTCTGATAACAAGCCTAACATACATAAAGATAAAACTTGACAGTACGTGTATGAATTTTTATTAGCAATGTGGATAGAACTACAGGGTGAGTAATCTTACAGCCTATGATGAAGTACTAGCCACCATTGTCATTTGTTCCCCTTTCCATAGCTTTGGCTTGCAAATCATCATATGCTTTCTGTCTTCTTTCTTTCTCCTTCCTTGTATTCTCATCCATAGCTTTTATTATTTCTATCATAGCGTCCAATTCCTCAAGCAAAATTGAGTCTTTGAAATCTTCAAGTACTGGTTTCAGAATGTTTGCAGGATAGTGGTTGAGTAGATTCATTCTGATGTGGACCTGATCCCCATTTCCCCTCCTATACTTCACCACATAGGGGTTAAACTGAACTCTACACAATCCCTTTGCCCTTAGCTTTTCTGCTTCAATATCCAGTCTCTCAATTTCTTTCTCCCTTGCTAGCCATTTCTCAAGACACTCTTTTCTGATTTTCTCCTTATGATCTCTCTTCATCTTCACAAAATCAATTAGATCCAGCTTCCATACTCTTTCCACTTTATCTTCTGAGCTCAACAATGCAATGATTCTTTCTATGTCATGTAGTTTGCCCAGTGTTGACATCCTCCTTGTTTGAATTTCTCCTCCCTTCCATCAGTATATTTGGTCTCAAGGCAGTTATCAACAATGGCAACATGATAGATTCTTTGAGCTTGTAAGAATTGCAGTTGGTCTTCATCAAAATCTTCATCTAGTGGTTGGAGTTTTAAGCCTGGATAGATTGTTAGAGTCCTTGACTTTGATAGCTTTGGTTTCCTTGCAGCTTGTTTGAATTTGATCCTTTTGACATGGTTGCCTGGCAGTAGCATGTGACCTTTATTTATGGACCATTGTAGTATTCCATTAGCAGTATGCTTTTTGAAATGTACAGATGGTTTCTTGACTTGAATCTTGTTCTCTTCTTGAGGTGGTAAAACAGTTGCAGAAGCCATGGGATTAGATTTTGGTAGGTCATTACTAACAGCATTCACCCTAGACTTAGAGTCTTGTGTTGTGGTGAGATTACTACTAGCAATCCCTAAGGCTTGCTGTTTTCCATTCTTCCTCTCATAGACTTTGCCTTGGTCATCATCCTTCTTATCCTTGCTGTCTTTCTTCTTCTTCTTATCCTCATCCCCCTTATCACTCCTGTGATGACTTCTCCTCCCATCACTCTTGTCTTCATCTTCATCATCCTTATTCCTCCTTGGCTTGGCCATTTCTGGAATTACACCAGTTGCAATGTATGATCTGAGAATGTGCAGTGCCTCTATCTCTTCAGCAGTACTTGTCCCCTTCTTCTTTAGCAGTAGATCAATGATGGCAATAATGAGTCTGTGATTTCGAGAAGTGAGATCATTGGGAATGACCAATTGTTTAATCTCTTCAATTCTGGTGCCAGACTGATAGATGATGGTCCATGGCTTCTTAATCACTTCTGGCAGCCTTGAAGGTTGGCCATTCCTCAAGTCATCATACAGACTCTTATTGTTTTCATTTACATTCCTCTTCTCTATGAGCTCTATCAGTGCATCTATATCTGAATGTTTCAAGGCATGTAGAGTTTTGTAGGTTAGATGCCAGATTCTGGATTTTGCTACCATCATTACTTCCTTGAGCCATGAGCTATCAACATTTCTAGGTACCACAGTGAAGTAATCGATCTGATCCTTCAAGCTCCTTAGATACAATTGAGTGTCACCAACCTGTTCTCTTGAGACTTTCAGAAACTCCAAGAATGCATCATCATGATAAACATTTGAGTTTGCAATTTCTTGTAGCTTGGCCTCAGTGTCCACCTTCACTTCTACAGGCTTGGCACTTTTAGATATGGAGAGTGAAGGTTTATCAGATGGCATACTCCCTGCAACCACTGTGGTTGTGATAGTTTGCTTTTGACCACTGGAAGTAGTGATGTGCACAGTTGGTAGAGTGACAACTGGCAGAGAAGTAGGAGGCTCAACAATTTTGTCTTTTCCTTTGACAGGCACATGAATTTGAGATTTTGAAGGTCTTTGATGAGCACCTTCAGTGATTTTGATGCTCTTTACTGGTGGTTTCTCCCCCTTTGTATTTGAGTTCCTTAATGTCCTCTTCTCCCCCTTAGGCTTGTTGTCAGGCACAGAGGCTGTAGTATTGACCTTTGGGGTTGAAGATTCTTCAGGTAGAGGGAGACCCATGTGCTTCATCATTGCAGACAACATTGATTGTTGATGCAGAAGAACATCAGCTGTGGTGGTGGCTTGAGTGTTTAACTGCTCAGTTAGAGTTTGTACCTTGTCTGTAAGATGAGCATTGGACTGAGTGAGAGTAGCTACCTCCTTTTCAAGTGCATCTACCTTACTGAATAATGCATTAGATTTGAAGCCAGACAGGGATTGTTCTTTAAGTCTCTGCACTTCAAATCTAGACAGCTCATGCACAGGAACCTCAGTTACCAGCTTGTCTCCATATTGATTTGCAAAGAGTGTCCTAAGCATGGCATTGGCATCTGTAGTCTGATTAGATAAAATTTGAAATTTGCTTCCTAGACCTGTGACTGTATCTTTAAGGAGAGCTAGACTATTATCCATCTTGGTGCAGGTGGTGTTGCAGTGTCTGATATCTTTGACCACACTGTCTAGTTGAGGAAATTTGGCATAAAAGGCCCTCTTGATCTCTTCTACTGAAGTGGCTGTCTTGTCACTCACCTTGTTGACTTCAGTTTTGACTCCCTTGCCAAGATAGTGTGCAGCCTTGAGAAAACCCTTGTAGGAATCATTGACAGCTTCATACACTTCACTAGGGGACAGGGATTTTGCATTTGAACCAAGTGAAGTGATGTATTCCTCTCTAAGATATTGAAGTGCTTCACTGAGAGTTACACCATACTTTCCTTGCATCCAGGCATCTACATTGCCATCTCTCTCAGCATCATCAATAATCTTGGCCTTCTGCATCTCCACATCATCCCTATGGCATTGTAGGATGGCTTCATAATCTGGATTTGAGATGTTGGAGGTGACAAGGTTCTGGGCTATTTTGACAAACTTAGGAATCTGATCCACAACATAGCTTTGGAGAGCTTCAATGGACATATGTGGTGGAACAGACCCTGATCCTGAAGCACTGTCATGTTGCACAGGCTTCAGCCATTGGGACAAAAAGTGAGAGCTAGAGCTAGGCAAGCTAGACTCCTCAGTTACAGATGTAACTTCTGTAACCGGATGGAAAGACTCTGCTACTGTTGTCTCCACAAGAGTGGGATGAGTTACAACAGTAGTTGACACAGGCACAGAGTCTCTAGCTAAAAATAGTGAATCCTCTGTGTTTGTGATGGTGTCATTAGGAGATGCCCCAGCATGCATTCCCTGACCATCTAAATGTGGTACCTGGGTGGTGAGCAAGGTGTCATGCACCAAGTCACTTGAATCCATTGGCTCATCAAGAGAAAAGAATTCTTGATGATCAATGCCTTGCTCCTCAATTGCTTGAGTTGCAGGCTCCAAAGAAATATGAGTGGTACATTCTGGAAGAGAAGTGTGTTGTAGATTAGATTTTGGCAACTCCCCCTGAGAGATAGAGGGAGTTTCAATTGTGATGTGCTCTCCACTTAGTGTTGTGCCAGCCTTACCACTCCCATGTGCTGACTCTGTACAAGTAGGTGCATTGGGGAGGATGCTTGATTCTATAGATGCACCCTGTTGAGAGGATACATCTAGTGAGCTGTTTGCCCATGATTTTACAACTTCAGCCATTTGGGTGACTGAAGAGGTGGTTTTAAACTTCTTCTTCTTCTTCTTTGGCCTTAGTAAGGGTGACTCAGGTTCCTCACTTGCTATGCCTAATTCTACAGCCAAGGCTGCTTCAGTTAAGATTTTTAGAGGTTCAGAAGCAACCTGTTTTCTCTTCTTTTTACTAACATCACCCTTTTGAGAGGATGATGTAGTTGTATCTGTGTTTGGTAAAGTGTTTGGCTGAGAGGGTTGGTTAGCAGGCCCTGGGTTAGCATTTTGCTATACATGCTTGGGCCTAGCTAACTCAGATTTTGAGGCACATATTGGCATGTTGTGGGGGTAAGTCCTAAATAAACTCTCCATAAGGGGAGTTATTTTGAGCCTTACATCCACATCATTCCTAGTCTCCAAGCTACCAAAAATGAGTTTGGTCATGGATTTCGGATAGCCTATTCTATTTTTGTCTAACCCAGGCAATTCAATCAATTTAACATCTATGAAATTAAGTACAGATTGAATAAAGCGAGGGAAGAAAATTTCATTACCTCTCTTGGCTGAGTTCTTACCAAGTCTCCCATACAATTCTTGCATTATGATCAAACCAACATCAATGTAACACCCCAAATCCGGGGTCAGGGATTTGGTCGTCACGCGGAAATCCTTAATAACACATCACCTGTTTATCAATATTAAACCATTTGTAGTCACTTACTAACAGAAATACAACAATTGAGACCCCACTACCAAGCATCTTTTGGGTTATAGGGCTAGAAACAAGAACTAAAATACTTACATTACTCGATTCATTACAGCCATTCAATTACATTACATCGTGTATTACAAATCCTATTCTACTAGTATAGCTTCGATGAGAAGTACACCAGCAACTAGTGCTATCCTGTACAAAGTAATATAATTATTACACATCAATATGATTACATATAACTTACTCCAGCTATAGATTTTCTGGATCATATCGTCTTCATAAGGGCATACCACCTGCTTATTCCGAGCTAAGCATATAAGCATCATTTGCCCACCTTTCTCTGAAAGGTTAATATTTAAAACAAACAAGTATGAGCGAAAGAATTGCCCAGCAAGTATTAATAGAGTTTAAAAATATATAAACCAATATACACAGGGGTTTTAAAATCCAACAATACTTAACATCATTACCGAAACATTTATAACTGCAAAACTTCAATAAGGGAAAATATGACGTTAAACGCAACATCCAATGAACAGGTAAGTGTATAACAACTATAGTAATCCTCATATCTTAGCGAAATAATATACACTACAGTATTGCTAATCTTTTAGAAAGCTTTTCAAAACACGCAGTTCAATATGCTGCAAAGACAGTTGTTTATCATCGTATACAAACCAAACCACTAGAAGGTTTCCTTTATAGTATTTCTCAAATCTGAAGGTATATACGTATAAGTATGTCATTTTCATCAAACACCCCATAGATCAACATCATGCACCGGGTATAAGTTCTTTAACCACTTGATAAATCTAAACTCAGAAATAACCGATTAGGAAGCGAGTCAAAGCTCTTGAAGCAAAACATTTGAGACTTGTCATCAATAACCGATGAACCATCTTTCATCTTTTGAATAATTGCAAAAGTGTACAAACACGTGCCATTATTGTTAGAATATTCTTGCAGTTCTAGATACTGCATGAATCCATCATCATCTTTCATAATTGAAAACAACACTTTCGGCAACTTGGCACTTAGGCCCAAGAAACAGTGTTTGAGTATTTTTCCAAAGTGGAGGATGGGACTTAAAGAAAACATAAAAACCTGACAAGGATTGACGATGATCAGTCGCCACATCCAAGTCCAATAATCCGCGGGTCTTCTCTACCGGTAGAAGGATAGAAACTACATCCGTAACTATCCTCGGGTGAAAACTACATCCGTAATCACCCTCGATGAAAACTACATCCGTAATCATCCTTCGGCAACACCTGGGCCGGAATAATAATTGATGGACTGCCTGGCTCACGGCCGCTTACACATCCCGGGAATCGTTCATCAACGACTCCCACACCTGCCAGAGTCCCCTTTTTTCTTTTCTTTTCAAAAAAATCATTTTGATAGAAAATTCGAGTAGTTGAAGTTCGACCTCAGTCGACCGATAATTCTTGAAAAATGTGCAAGGAAGTAAAACCAGACCGGGGTTTTCGAAAATATTTTGAGTTCGAAAGAATTCGAGTATAGGTATGCACTTATACTTATATCAATCCCGACACAGGGTTTTGTATTCACATATGGAAAATGGTACGCATAAAGCTTGTAACACAACAGGGTAATTCCATATATATCAGAGTTCTTGAAAAGTAACTTACCGAGATAGAATCAAAATATGATATTTTAAATGACTATGAAAGTCCTTAGACATCCTTTGAATAGCGTTTTATAATCTTCAAAACACTCAAAGTATTTAATAAGTATTTGACTAATATGTAACCAATAATAAATATTCACTAATCCCTTTTTAAAAGAATACTCAAAATAATATTCATTCATTAAATAATATTCAAATAATATTTACTATTAATACTGAAATATTTAATAACCTCAAAACACCCAAATACAACTCTTGGAATGTTTCTAATAAAAATCAAGACACAATCTCTCCGGCAGACTCCAAACTTTAGCCACTTTATCAAATAACTACTACTGACTCTCGGTCAGTAAGAAATAATTAATAAGCCTGAAAATCCTTTTTCTCTTTCTCCCTTTTTGTTAATGAATATTATAATTAATATTCATCAATTTAAATAATCATTCAAATAACATATATCGATATCAATCTAGCTGTTTTAAGCTGAAAATAACCAATTTATAACCATTGGAATATCTTTAATCCGTATTGAAAATAAACTATCTCCGATAAATAATATACTAGATAGAATCATTCCATTAAATTATTTTATTATTTCTCCGGGACAAAGTGATTTTAAGAAAGCCTTTTGAAAACGATATTCATCTAATTAAATAAATTTAATTAGGCGAATAAGGTTTATTTAATTAGTGAATGCTTTCAGAAGCATCTATTAATTAAATAAACACTAGTTTATTGGTGATGTTGCCTTTAGGTTAATTATTACGAAATTCTTTTTAAAAGCTTTGCCTGGGTTTTCGAAAACATACAATACAAAATATCCCCGACACGCGGCTAAGTTCTAAAACTCAATACATGCTCTACCCTCTGAGCCTCTCTTATTCCGATACATAAATACATACCTCATAACATATAGTCCACTACCACAGTACAAAAAGTTTATAGATATATATATATACCGTATAAATCAAGATATATAGCCATATCACTGCCCGCCAATAGTATTTTAAGCCACGGGGTTTCGGTTATTACACGAGCAGAATTTAATATTGTTGGCAAAACCAGGAATGCAATGATTTGGAAGAAGAAGTACAAGGTTGGAAAAACTCGCGAATACGGATTGAAAACTTATTTAACACATTTCATATATTTAAAATAAATATACTCTGAACAGTAGAGTATGCATAGTAAACTTGCCTCTGGTCCTCAGCAGAAAATAGAAACCACGGACACATCCTTCGCACCTCGTCCAAGCAATTCCATGGACCTTACCTGACGTCTCGATCTTCCTTTTTGGATGCACGTCGCTCCAATTTGATTACGCCCTAATAGTACTGAAATGGTTACGAGTACGTGTCAGTCCTCCCTCGTATCTCGAGTAGTCCCGACTCAGAGTTACTACTAAGTCACTTAAAGAAAAACTATAGGCGTCCTCCCCATAGTTAACTATTCTAATACCACTTAATGCACATAACACATTTATATCCATTTAATAGACTTAAACCAATTTAATATATAATTAATCCTCAAAGCATCATTGATCCTCAATACCATTTTTAATACTTAACTTGGCACCTAAATCCTCGAGACAACAATTAATCCTCAAATCAACCACTTAACACATATACACATAACCAGTTAACATCCACTTCATGCCTCTAGACCACGGAAATTTAATAAATTTAATAAAATTAATCGCAGGGGATTTTCAGAAAATTTCGGCATGAAGTATTCGTTTATCGGACTATGGGCACAGCCCCTCAAATACAATACAACCCTGTTTTTAGCAAAAATAAAGCTGCCTCAACTTGCAGCAACATAAAATAAACACATAAGAAAGTATCCGCCCTGACATGCGGCACATAGCACATAATGATTTATATTACACTACTACTTACGCTACACCAATGATCGTATTTCTCACGTATTTTAATGATACACGTGACAATCAATCATTGATGTTCGTAAGCCCTAGGGAACAACCCCTAGCACTAACTATTACTTACGCTATATCGATGATCACACCACTCAAGTATATTAATTATACCCGTGATAGCTAATCATGGATATTCGTAAGCCCTAGGGATTAGTCGAAAAGAATTACACAAGTCCTTTAAATATTGACACTTAAAAACTTGTGATCTTCTAGTAACCCCTAGCACAGTTCTAATTATTATAAAATTCTAACATTTTTAATAAATCCAAAAATTAATCATAAATCACCAAATTTTATAGGCTTCTTTCTGAATATCAAATAAAGATCTCATAAAAGTTTCCCATTCAATACCATTTTCTAACTTGGTGAATCATTATTCCAAACTCAACACATAAACTGTTCATTAAATCTGCGCACCTTGCATTCTAAAAATTCTCATAAATTGAAAAATTAATCTTTGCCTCCAAGACCTCTCGGATTCCAAAACTGAAGATAATGTCTTCACACCATAAAACTTTTAGTCTGAAAAACATAGTTCATCTAGGACAATTACCCATCCAAATACAACTCAAGAATAGAGCAGTTTCTTCCAACACAGTGACATTCAAACATTTTTAATAAATTGAAAAATCAATAGTTTTACCCAAATCTTTTTCTGAAATCTTTCTAATTCCTTCCTTTATCCTCAATAAAAGTTTCAATCCAATTTACAGATTTTAACTAGGTGAAACATAGTTCCAAAGTGCGAATCCCGAGAGGTTCGGGTGTCCTGCGTGGGTTTCACTAAAACGTCGTAATCTCCTTACTCGTTAACTCAAACGACGCACCGTTTTCTCCTGCACAAACTAGACTCTAAATAGAACAACTTTTATGAAGACACTACTGCCCAGAAAAGAGCACAAATGGTTCGAAATTCACTTGCAAAAACAGGGCAGGCCCTGAAAAATTCTGGACAGTTTTGCATACTACTCTAAACAAACTCACTTCATCAATTCATTTATTAAACACTGCTAAACAATAATATACTCTTAAAAACATTGAAAAATCTGCTAACTACTACTACATATGCTCCTTAATTAAACACAAAATCAAAGTTTGAAACAAAGGTTTTATACCTCTTTAATCAACCAAAACTCAAGAACACCACTATTCATCATCTTCTCCACATTCATCTTCTTCCATGGCCGAAACAAGCAAGCCTTCACTCCTTCCTCTCCTCTCCCTTGGCTGACTTTGAATTGTAGAAAAGAGGGAGGATGATCCTCCTTCATCATCTCGTTCTCTCTCTCTCTCTCTCTCTCTCTCTCTCTCTCTCTCTCTCTCTCTTCCCAATCTCTTTTCTCTCCCCGTCGTTCTTGTTTGTGCGGCTGTGTGTGTTTTTGTGTGCGTATCTGGTATGTATATGAGCTGTGTTGAAAACCTAATGGGCCTTAGGCCCAATAACAATTAAAAGCAATACATTTAATCACTACTTACTTATAAATAATATTTAGAGTTAAAACTCTAATTTCTAAAAATAAAATTCCTAGTAAAATTAAATACTAGAATATTTCCACATTCCAAAATTAAATCTTTATCCAAATAATTTATTCACTCGAGATATATACTCGGTCCATAAAATTTTAAAAAGGGTCCTGGTTCCACTTAACCAAAAATAATTAAATAATAAAAAATAAAAAAAATTCCTCCTCATTTTAGGAAAAACCTTACTATTATTGAAATAACAATAAATCATTTCTTGAAAAATCCGGGTTATTACAGTCTACCCTCCTTAAAAGGATTCCGTCCACGGAATCAGCTAAGGCTACTACTGGGATTCCTTAACTCTTTCCTCATCAACATTTATCTGCCAAACCGGAAAGTGTCCATTCGTAAACAACTTCTCCGTAACCTCAATCCAACCATAGGATCTCTATTTGACACAGTTATCACTTGAGTCTTACCACGTTATTCCTTTCACACATATATCTCGACCAACTTTCCATTATCGTACTATCCTTGAGAGAGAGTTCACTGATTTCATTAACATAACATCCTTGAGAGAGAGACTAAACTAAAACCATTGATATGTCACTGATATTCTATTCGTTTTGGGATCCGCTCTTGTTATAGGCGATTCCATTGCAAATCTAGTTTCCATCAGCGAGTTTTGACTTGGCCGACCTGGTTGGCATCCCCTTGAAATTTATTTGAGATAACAAGAATTATGGAGCTTTTAAAAAGATAGATGTCAGGTCAAGGCTATTGGCACACATTGATGATCATAAGGTTATGAGTGTTAAAGTAACCTTATTTGAGATAAGAAAATTTACCGAGAGATCAATATTATCGTAAGAACTCACGTTGCGTGTCTCAGTTAAGACATTACTAAAGGTAATTAGCCTTCTTGTATTTCACAACTCACAAGTGACGGCGTCCCGCCAGACTTCTATCACACAGACAGAAAGTCCTTGTGGCCCCTATATGTATAGGGTTGTTCGTCTCAGTGGAAGTTGAGAAGTAGGAAAGCAAATTCAAAGTCAAGTTAATAATTATCGTATCTTGACAATTAATTTTCAGAGGGACACCTTGGAGTTGAATTGAACGGATTCCAAAGGTGTGATTTCCAAAGAAAAGGATAACCAGAAAGACACTGGTATTCAACAAGCAAGTGGTGCTAGCTATACACCATAGTTCATCCATTGTTGGTGGAAAGTGGAAGTTTGAAATATCGTCATTCATCAGGACTTCAGAAACCTGAAAGTAGGAATAATGACAGCTTCTGGCACAATTGAAATTAAATATGATTTGGCACAAGTGTCATTAAAATAACTTCGAAGAGAGAGTTTATCTTATATCAAAATTCTCTCTTAGAGAGATGTCAAGATAGGTCATTGACTGGGGAGGTAATCAAAATAATTTGCAAACGGGGAGACATCAAATAATTCACAGATTGGGGAGGTAATCCAAATGATTCACGAATGGGGAGGGTATTGCCAAGGTCGCCACGGATGCCTTTTATATCGGCTCCTCTGACTGATAATCGATCGATTTTAAAGCTTTTCTTTTCCATGCACACCCTAAGGTGCTTGATGATTGACATCATTGTCGACTCGTAATAGTCGCTAAGGATTCAGTCATCGACATTTATAATCGCAGGGAGTTCTATTCGACTCGGCGCAAGCATCTCACGCAAGCGTTCTTTTCTTTAAGTAGGCTTCGATACCGGTGTCGCTCCTAGAAATGACGAATTCATGTGCTACTTAAGCTCATCTCTCCTTGGCATAACAGCCTTCGTACTAGTCTTTCTCAGACTTTCTCAGTCCGTCTTCGTTCTTAAAACATTTCATCTTTATTGACCAATTTCATCTTCACCATTTTACTTCTATAATCAATTGAAACAATCGGTGTCTGTCCACCAATCCATTCATAATATTACCTCAAACTATATTAAGCTCGAGAAGGTTTAAACATCCGCAACTTCGACTAATAATCTTTCATAGTGATCTTGTTTTGTTTCCCTTTTTGGAATTTTAACAGTATGAACACGTTCTCAACACATCCTTGCCAAAATACTAGATGCCAACTTTCTGTCCTTCATCATCATATTGAAATTTCCTATAGTTCGGAGAATACATAACTGCGTCCATGAATCCCCTAAAATCATCTTAATCTTTGGTCTCGGGCGATTTATGCCCCTGCCGACCAATACTCGTCGCTGAGAATTCTTTAGTAGACATCCATCATCACAAAAAGTGAAGTCTATCTCAACGTATTCCTCAGCATAGCATTCCAATCTTAGCTTAATCATTGATACTATATTCGATAGTCCAACATGAACTCTACATGAGTTCTGACGTTCTCACATAACTATACACACTCCTACACACTCTCGTTTCTAGTTTACTATAACCTAAGCTCTGATACCATTTCTGTAACACCCCAAATCCGGGGTCAGGGATTTGGTCGTCACGCGGAAATCCTCAATAACACATCACCTGTTTATCAATATTAAACCATTTGTAGTCACTTACTAACAGAAATACAACAATTGAGACCCCACTACCAAGCATCTTTTGGGTTATAGGGCTAGAAACAAGAACTAAAATCCTTACATTACTCGATTCATTACAGCCATTCAATTACATTACATCGTGTATTATAAATCCTATTCTACTAGTATAGCTTCAATGAGAAGTACACCAGCAACTAGTGCTATCCTGTACAAAGTAATATAATTATTACACATCAATATGATTACATATAACTTACTCCAGCTATAGATTTTCTGGATCATATCGTCTTCATAAGGTGAAAGGCATATGACACAGCCTATTTGTAGTTCGAGGATTCGACTCAACTTAAATTAGATTGTAATAAGTAATTAATGCTCATTGTCTCAGGAATCTCACAAAGTACTATATGTCAGAAGAAAGAAGAAAGTCAATCTATAGTTTTGATGTTTTACACTGGAAGAAGAGTCAGTTTACTGATCATGCCCCAGTTCAGCATTGAAGAAATTGGATTCGTTTAAAGTGACAGAGATTACCGTGAAGACAGCATCAGTACAGGAGTTATTAAAGAGTGCCAAGAAAGTATGTGGATCACAACTGAGAGTCAAATTGAAGAACAGATATTGGAGTTAGTCGTTCATGAACCAGACAGTACATCGAACGTCAACAATTATCCAGTGGAAGTTTCTCAAAGTTTACAGTGATTCACAAGGAGTAAGTCAATTATTAATTAACTATATTATTAATTTAATTAAACAAATTAATTCAATTCGAATTAATTTATTTAATTAATTAATTAAGTTAATTAATCTCTGATTTATTTAATCAGTAATAATATATGGATTATACTATTTCGGAGAATTTTGGTTATACTATTTCTGAATTTCAGTTGAACTATTTCTGGAAATTCAGTTATACTATTTCTGAAATAGGTGGTATACTATTTCTGGAATAATATAGATACTATTACTGCATTAGTAATAGTATACTATACTATCCCCGAATTTATACTATTACCGAAGTTATATTATTTCTGGAATTAATAGTATACTATTTCTGAAGTATTATAGATATTATTACTGATCAAGTAATAATATACTATACTATTACCGAAATATCTAGACTATACTATTACTACCAGTTATACTATTACCGAAATAATTATACTATTACCTAAGTTTTTAAGTAAACTATTTCTAGGTAAATGTATATTATTTCTAAGTAAATCCATACTATTTTAAGGGAATGAGTTCTACTATCCCTAGGCTGCTATACTATCACCGTGCCAGTTATACTATCAGCGTGGCATCTATACTATCACCGTGTCAATATGTAGCAGCTCAACAGAAGGAAATGTTTTGTTTTTGTATAAAAACAAACACTTGGACAGAAGCAACAGAAGGAAGAAACAAGAAGAAAAAAAAGAGAACCAAGAACATAAAACACTCTCATCTTCTACACACAAGTGCTCAAGCTTTAATTCACACAATAAATTCAGTTCAAGCCTATTGTAATATCTGATCCACTGGAACTTGTTTATTGATTACTCTTGTACTACTAGCGAATTAAGTTTCCTAGTTTATATCTTGATATCTTGATTTTAATTAGCAAAATTAGAAAAGTTCATGTCGAATTTTCTAATTAGTTATTAATCTCTTGGTATTAATTTGTAACACCCGTCAAGTTAATATATTGATATATTCAACTTGAATTCTGTGTTATATTATTCCGCACAAAATTTGTTTAAGATAAATTTTATTCAAAGAACAAATTTCGAGAAAATTATAAAGATTGTATTCAACCCCCCCCTTCTACAATCTTATTGGACCTAACAATTGGTATTAGAGCCATTTGATTGATATACAAATCAAGATCCTATTTTTACTCAATCAAAAATTAAGCTCGAATTTTTAACTCTCTTAAAAATTCATCATGTCGGCCAAAGGCAATGTCAAAATTCCTATCTTTAATAAAGATAATTATGATATGTGGAAAAACAAAATGGAGTTATTTCTTGATGTAGCAAACCCAAGTTTTTTGTGGGTTTTGGAAAATGGACCAGTAACTCCCATGCAACATGATACTGAAACAGTTGTAAATGGAACTGTAACAGTCCCTGCCAGATCCTATCCAAAGGACCCTAAGAACTATACCTCGGAAGATAAGGAGGCAGCTGGATTGGATAAAAATTTGAGACTCATTCTGTTGGATTCCCTAGATGCTGTAATGTATAGCCATGTGAGAAATTGTAAAACTGCTAAGCACATCTGGGAAACTATTGAGATCATTAATGAAGGGACTGATGAAGTCAAGGAAAATAGACTGCAAATTCTAACTTCTGAATATGAACACTTTAGAGCTGGCCCTAATGAAGGCATTCAGGAAGTGCTCGAAAGGTATAACAAGATAATCAACAACTTGCAAGTTCATGGCAAACAATATACTCAGAAGGAGATCAACATGAAGTTTTTACTAACTATGCCTACTCACTTGGAGCATAGAATCACTACCATCAGAGAATCTAGAGATCTAACTCAGGTTGCTCTGGAAAGGCTGTTTGGTGTTCTGAAAACATATGAATTAGAACAAGTACAGCAAAAGGAATTCTACGGCAAAGGCAAAATGGCAAATTCTTCTACAGCTCTAGTTGTTGAAGTTTCTAAGGAAGTGGAAACTAAAGTTGTTCAACCTATCAGTTTCAACAAGGAACAAACTGAAGTAGAACTTGGCCAAACACCAGCTACTCTGGATGGTGGAGAATTTTATTCACTTGAAGAGCTGGATCAATTGGAAGATGAATCTATGGCAATGATGGTGAGACAATTTAGTAACTTCAGATTCAGAAGAAATCCAAAGTTCAGGTTTAAGTCAAATAACAGATTTCAGAGAGGAGGTTCTTCATCCTCTAGTAACAGGGGAGGTTATAAAACTGGAACTGTTGACAGAAGCAAAATCCGTTGTTTCAATTGTAATGAGTTGGGACATTTTGCTACTGAGTGTTAGAAACCCAAGCAAGCACAGAAGAAAGATTATGCTTCTGAAAAGAAGAAAAGTGGTAGAGCTTATGTGGCTGCTGGTAAAAGCTGGGATGACACAGATAGCGAAGATGAAGAATATGGAAACTTTGCGTTGGTGGCAAATGCTGAATCTTCAACTTATTATACCACTCCGGTAATTCTTACTGATGCTCAGTTAATTGATAGTTTACGTAGTTCCTTGAATAATGCAGAAAGAGGGTACGAGAGAATAAGTCTTGTTAACACTAACCTTGAAAATCAAATGTTAGATTTAAAAAAGGTGCAGGTTAATCAAGATAAGAATATAGAAGAAATAGCTCGACTTAACTGCAGAGAAAATGGTCTAGGAGAATACATGTCAAAACAAGTTGATAAAATTGCTGAACAAGAAACCAAGATTAGAGAACTTGAAACACAGGTGAGAGCGTGTTATAATACTATTAAAGTTTCTAAAGAATTCTTCAACAAACAAGCAGTAGAACAAACTGTAGGAATAGGATTTGATTACAGTCAAGCTGTTGGTTCTTTGAGTAATCATTCTCCTAATTCTATCCCAGCTAAAGAAAGAGGTATACCATATATTCTCAAGAATGTTGAAAAACCAATGTTTACGAAATCTGATGCTGGTCCACCAGATATTCGTTCCATGGTTATACATGAAGAAATGAGAAATGAGGATAGTGCAAATGGCACAGTCCTTGTTAAGAATAAATGTGTTAAGGATAAAACTGTTAAGAACTCTAATACAAAGAATGTGTCATCCAAGAAAAATGTCACAGTTTTTGTTAAGGCTAAATCAGTTGAAGACGTTAACACAACAAATGTTTCATCCAAGAAAGATGTACCTAAAGTACCAGTCAAAGTTGTTGAATCAGCTAGTTCTTCTAAGACTGGATTAGGTAGTAACAAGTTGAAGCAGAACAATAACATGTCTAACATGAATAACATGCCAATCATTGATTCTAATCATAAAGCATGTGGTGTTGTCAACTGTATGTCTTGTGCCTTTAATGTGATGTCTGCTTACTTTAATGGTAATCATGCATGTGATAATAAGACTGCTCCTCGACAACATATGAACAGGAATAATGTTAGATCAAAGACTGCTAGTCCTCCTTATGTTAGGAGAGAGACATTTGTACCAAAGCCTAAACAAAGTTTTATGAAGGCTGTTTACAAAGTCAAATGTCCAGTCAATGATATTGTTACTAAACAAACATGGATATCTAAACTGAAACAAAAGACTGTCAAATCTGTTTATAAAGTGAAATGTTTGTTGAATGATGATAAAGCTGTTGTTAAAATAAAGAATGTTGTTTTGCCTAACAAAGGCCAATTCTTTAAGTACTCTGGACCCAATCAAATTTGGGTTCCGAAGAAAGTTTAATCCGTTTGTCATTGCAGGGTGTTGAGCAGGTTGAACGAGTGACCTGGATCTTGGACAGTGGATGTTCAAGGCATATGACTGGAGACAGAACCCTGCTGACAAATGTGGTGGAGAAGGCCGGCCCAGTAGTTACCTTTGGAGATAACAGCAAAGGTAGAACTGATGGATATGGCAGACTTGAAGCTGGAAATGTTATCATTGATGAAGTTTCTTTTGTGAAA
This sequence comes from Saposhnikovia divaricata, assembly GCA_036435485.1. NCBI lineage: Eukaryota > Viridiplantae > Streptophyta > Magnoliopsida > Apiales > Apiaceae > Saposhnikovia > Saposhnikovia divaricata. The sequence continues at coordinate 173,410,411 of CM071600.1, forward strand.
GGACTTGAGCACAATTTGCTCAGTGTCAGTCAATTCTGTGATAAAGGTTATGAAGTTCATTTCAACAAGAAGAATTGCCTGATTTCACACAAGAGACATGAAAAGCCACAATTGACAGGAGTTAGAAAAGGCAATCTGTACGTAGCCAATATGAACTCAGGAAGCACTGAAGAAATTACTTGCTTCTATACTAAAGCATCTAATGATGAGAGTTGGCTATGGCACAAGAAACTTTCTCACCACAATTTCAAAACAATGAATTCTCTAGTCAAAAGAGAATTGGTGAGAGGTTTGCCTTCAATGGAATTCACTCAAGAAGGACTTTGTGATGCATGCCAAAAAGGCAAGCTAAAGAGGGCAAGTCACAGGAGCACTGACACATCTTCAATAACTGAACCATTACAATTACTTCATATGGATTTGTTTGGTCCAGTTAATGTGATGTCCATGTCAAGAAAGAGATATGCTCTTGTGATAGTTGATGATTTCTCAAAATACACTTGGGTCCTGTTCTTGAATTCTAAAGATGAGACTCCACAACTGGTGATTGATCACATCAAGTTAATTGAGCGAGATTCTACGTATCCAGTGAGAGCTATAAGATCAGACAATGGAACTGAATTCAAGAATGCAGTTCTAAATGACTTTTGCACTGAGAAGGGTATAACCAGACAATATTCAGCTCCAAGAACTCCTCAGCAAAATGGGGTAGTGGAAAGAAAGAATAGAACCTTGATTGAAGCTGCACGTACTATGCTAAGTGAATCAAGGCTTCCATTGTACTTTTGGGCTGAAGCCATCAATACTGCGTGCTATACCCAGAATCGAACTCTAATCAATAAAGATCAAATGAAGACACCCTATGAAATTATGGCTGATAAGAAACCTTCACTCAAATACTTTCATGTATTTGGGGCAAAGTGCTTTGTGCGTAAAGAAGGTGATGATCAAGGTGGCAAATTCGAAACCAAAGCATTTGAAGCAATTTTTATTGGCTACTCAATGAGATCATACAGGGTGTATGTGATTGATGAACAGAAGATGATGGAAAGTGTCAATGTAACATTTGATGACACTAAACTCCCTAGTATCCAAACTAAGGATCCATCTGAAAAGCTATCTTTCAATGACATGACAGATACAGATTCAGATGATGACAATGCACCTGAGATTTTTGCTGATGCTAATGACAACAATGATGATGATCAGGGTGTTGGTGATGAAAGCAATGATAGTAGTCAAAATACCCCTGACTCCTCTAAACAATCATTTAGTCAACCCAGCAACAACTCAGGGGGAGATAATCAAGGGTCAACTGGTCACACACAACATCTCAATGAAAATCAAGGCGAATCATCAAGATCTAATCTTCCCAGACAGACTGTTTGGAATAGAGCTCATCCTTTTGAGCTAATCATTGGTGATCCAGTTGTTGGTGTGAAGACTAGAAGAGCTTTTCAAAATCAATGTAATTACTCAGGGTTCCTGTCTGAAATGGAACCTAAGAAAACTGAAGAAGCTCTCTCTGATCCTGATTGGGTGATTGCAATGCAAGATGAACTCAATCAATTTAAACAACAAGAAGTTTGGAAGCTGGTACCCAGACCTACAGACAGACCAGTAGTTGGCACCAGGTGGGTATTCAGGAACAAACTTGATGAAGATGGTACAGTGACAAGAAATAAAGCAAGACTGGTAGCAAAAGGTTACTCACAATCTGAAGGCATCGACTATGATGAGACCTATGCTCCAGTGGCTAGACTTGAGGCCATAAGAATATTCTTGGCATTTGCTGCATTCTCAAACTTTAAAGTTTATCAAATGGATGTCAAGAGTGCTTTCTTAAATGGCAAGCTAGATGAAGAGGTCTATGTAGAACAGCCCCCTGGCTTTGAAGATCCAGATCTAATTGACTATGTCTATTTCCTTTTCAAAGCTGTCTATGGTCTTAAGCAAGCACCAAGGAAATGGTATGACACTCTCTCTGAATTTTTACTTGAAAATGATTTTGTTAGAGGTGTCATAGACAAAACTCTCTTCACTAAGAAACATAAGAATGATACTATATTAGTCCAAGTCTATGTGGATGATATAATATTTGGGTCTACTAATGATCTTTTGTGCAAGAAATTTGCTAAGTTAATGCAGGGTAAATTTGAAATGAGCATGATGGGTGAGCTGAAGTTCTTTCTTGGATTGAAAATCAGTCAAAGGATAGATGGAATATTTATCTGTCAATCCAAGTATGTCAAAGAGCTCCTCAAGAAGTATCAAATGGAGGACTCTTCTTCAGCAAGAACACCATCATCTACAGCTGTTAAGTTTGGAGCATGTGAAAATTCTGCCAAGGTAGATATCACAAGCTACAGAGGTATGATAGGCTCATTACTTTACCTCACTGCAAGTAGACCTGATATTATGCATGCTACATGCTTGTGTGCAAGGTTCCAAGCGGATCCTAGAGATGTGCATCTCATTGCTTTAAAACGAATCTTGAGATATCTTAAGGGTACTCCTAATTTGGGAATTTGGTACCCTAAAGATTCTGGTTTTAATCTTGTTGGATATACAGATTCAGATTATGCAGGAAGTGTTGTAGATAGAAAAAGCACCTCTGGGAGTTGTCAATTCCTAGGTGGCAGGTTGGTTTCTTGGTACAGTAAGAAACAGCAAACAGTTTCCAACTCTACAGCCGAAGCTGAATACATAGCTGCTGGAAGCTGTTGCGCTCAGATCTTGTGGATCAGAAATCAGCTACGGGATTATGGATTTGTACTTGACAAGATTCCTATCTTGTGTGACAATACAAGTGCCATAGCAATCTCCAACAATCCTGTGCAGCACACAAGAACAAAGCACATTGACATCAGGTATCATTTTATTCGAGAGCATGTCATGAATGGTACCGTGGAGTTACATTTTGTTCCCACGGAAGAACAAACAGCAGATATTTTTACTAAGTCTCTTGACGAATCCACATTCACCAGAATTGTTGGTGAATTGGGTATGTTAAATAGTCCTAGTAATTAATCTGGTTAATATCTGATGTCTGTTCTTTAATAATTTAACAAGTGATTATTTTGTAAATAATTGTTGTTTAAAATCACTTGTGTAATTATTTTATCATTAATTAATTCCACTTGTTTATTTTCGAACACTTGTGAATTATGTTAATATTTTATTTGGTCAATTATGAAATAAGAAATAATATAATTATGTGAATATTTTAATTTTATTTGTTTTGTAATGTTTGTCCTTTTGTTATTATTGTTTGATTTCGTAAAAGGGCTAACCTATGTTGATTTTTGTGTTGTAAATAAATAATTTGTTGTAAATTATTATTTTATTAAGCTTTTTAAGTTCTGTAAATTACTAAGTATATAACTTGTACATAACTTGTTCAATTTAATCTAGTAAATCTGTTAATATATTTTTCAGTAATAATATAGATTATTAGCAATAATTGATTATATCTGTAAATAGTTGTTAATTCTATAAATAATTTAGAATCTAAGAAATAGTATAGAATTTCCAGTACAGTGTCGGTAATAATATAAGTGTTTATAAATAATATAGAATTCTTGTTAGTAATAACAGAGTTAATTTGTAAATAATATAAGTGTTCGGTAATAGTCTAAGGCACTAGAAATAGTATAGATATAACCTTAGAAATAGTATAGGCCGCGGTGATAGTATAGGAGTGTCGGTGATAGTATAAACAGTTGCATATATAATGTCTATACTATCTCTACTATACTATCTCTACTATACTATCATTACCATACTATCTCTCGTGTTTAGTCACAGAGAACTCGATATAGATACACACAATATACACACATCGGGATAACGAATTGCTGCCGGATTTTAGACTGAAATCATCACTGTATCAACAATCCAAGATCTCCTATCGATTCCTTAATCAAAATCATTGATTAAACTGTTCTTTAACTCGATTTTTTCGAGTTTTTGTTTTGAAAAATTGTATTTTTCGATCTGTTTTTCAAGGAGTTTGGGTTTGATTTTCAGAAAACTAAAATTACCTGGTTGTTTGTGATTGTATCTAGATCATATACTGAGATTTTGAGAATTTTTCAAGAACTTTTTTATTTTTCGAATTATTAATTTATTATTAATTCGAATTAATTAAGTTTAATTGAATTTTGTGCTAAAATTTAAAAAATTTCAAAAGCTTAAAATCTGTATTAAAATGGCTGTTGTTGAATTCGAACTAGTTAAGCACAACATGGTTGGATTTTATGATCCGGAGGAATGTATGGTTGAAAGATTCAAGCCCTGGATTCGTTTCTTGAATGAACAACCAATCGTCAGTAGTGCTTTATCTCTTGACGCTCCAATGAAATTGGAACCTCTACGATTGATGTGTTCTACAGCTATTATATCTACCAATGCCTTTACATTCAAAGTTGGGAACTCACAGTTCAGAGTCAATGAATCAGTACTCAAGACAGTGTTGAATCTTCCTACTGCTGATTTTGTTGATAATCCGTCCAACACTGAATTGACTCAGTTTTTCACTGATATTAATTATCAGGGACAGTTGAAATTGAGCAACTTGCCGAAAAATGGTTTGGTAGCTGAATGGTACTTGTTGTTTGATACTTTAATTCGAGTGTTTGCTAACTGTGCTAACACTTCTTTTTCAAATATTCCTTCTCTGATTCAGTATATTGGTTATTCGGTTGTCCACAATCGAAGAATTGATATAGGTAAAATTCTTTGGAAGAACATGTTCAGAAGAATAGTAAATGCTAAAAAGAATTTTAGACAGGGTGAAAAGGTGTTAATCTATTATCCTAGATTTTTCACTCTTATTTTTAATCACTTGGTTTCTGAGGAGTTACAGAATACATTTGTTGATGAGGAAGCTCAAGATTCAAAGTCTTTTCATAAGAAATTTCATACAAGAGCTGCCTCGCAACAGAATGACTACAACAACGTACCAGTGCTTGTTACTCAGTACATGTCCACATTCATACATCTTCCAATTATTCTTGGCCCTGTACTTGAGCAACCAGAACCAATCATAGAACAACAAGCACTTGCTGTTGTGCATCCAGAACAAAATGCACCTGCTCTTGAACAAGCTGAGCCGGAATTTCAATCACAAGAGGCTCATGTCACTTCATCTGCTGACCAGGTATTACATTCTGATCCCTTAACTACTTTTATCCCTCAATCTTCTTCTGGAACCCAAGTGGTTGTTAGGACTGACCAAGGGATTGTAGAACCACAATCTCTATCCCAGGTCAAAGAGCCAAACACAAGGTCAAAAACAGATAAAGTCTATCAAGTCAGAAAGAAGAAATCACAGCTTAAAAGAACTGAAAGAAGTAGTGAAGAAGTGAGTGAACCCACAGCTCTGCCTCTACTAAAGAAGAGTAGAAATGAACCTGAGGCAACTGTAAGCTCATCCAAACCCTCCCAAAAGGATATGGACTTTGAAATGGCAAATGAACAGCTTCTGGAACCATTCTCTCAACAGGATGAGTCCATTGAATTTCGCCAGTCGGCCATGGCATCTTGTAATGTGTCAAGCACAACCCCACTGTTATTACTAACAATGGGAGAACATGTAGAACTAGATGAAAATAGGGACACATTGAGAGGAGAGCACTTAGGAACTGAAACAGTGCCTACCATAGTCACGGTAGAGGAGCCTTCACAGGCTAATGAGGGAAATCTTGACTCTCCGCCAAAATTAATAGAGTCATCATCTCCCCTCTCAGGAGGAACATTCCTGGCTCCCTCAAGGGATTTTCCACTCGCAGTTTCAACTGGAGAAAGTGGAAGGCAACTCAGTCTTTCTGTCACTGAAGCAATTCAGACTTCAATTCCAACTGACATGACAGAAATGACTGTGGATAGGGATTTGCGAACTCCCATTGCACCACCACTGACCTTCCAAGAGGAGGCTAGGGTGATTTTACCTGCAGGTACACTTTCTGGAGCAGCTAAGGAAATAGTGAAGAGTGATGTGAGGATCACCACTAAATTGAGTGAAACACATGCACGTCAGATGAGTGAAACTCAGAGTGATAATCAGGTGAGTGCACACACTGACACATACACTCGTTCATTGGAAGAAAAGATTAAAGCTCTAGAAAAGGAACTTGAGGCAACTAAAGCTGAAGCAAATTTACTTCGAGCAGAAGTGGATGGACCGTCTTCGTCATCTACCTCTGTCAACAGTCAGCTTATGGGAGTGAAACATGACATTCAAATAATGAAGACTGCATTTAACACCAAGATCAATACTCTTGAACTCTCTCAACAACAGATAATCTCTGACTCCTCGGACATAACAGTTACTCAAGACAGAATTATTACGGCTCTTTCAAATAAGGTTGAAGACATTCAAACAGAAGTACATGAAAATCAGTTATCTACTGAAAGTCGTCTTAATCGGATTGAAAGCCAAAGTGCACATCAAAGCCAAGGGCTAAAACACTTATATAACATGATTAGCCGCACTATCATCCCCACAACAGAAGAGGTAGAATTCTTTCAAGGAAAAGGTGGAGATGGTGATGAGCAAGACCCTGAAGATGGTGCATTTGATAAATCTGTAGAGGATTCCTCAACTAAGGGGGAGAAGTCAACAGGGGGAGCTAGTACTAAAGGGGGAGACAAAGACAAATCAACAGGGGGAGAATTTGATAAAGGTGACAAGGGAAAGAAATCAGCACCGAAGGATGACACTGTAGAAGGTTATTACTACTCAGGTGAACCTGATAACCTTGATGTTTTTGCTGATTTAGACTTTTCAGATAAAGGTGAAGCATTTGGAGAACCAGATCTCAATTTCTGGGATGAGGATGAAGAAGTTGTAGTTCCTGATCCTGCTGAACTCCAAAGAATGAATTTTGAAGCCAATCAAGAACTTGAACAAAATGAAGCTAATCTGACAATGAGAGAAGAAAGACTTAGAAAAACAATGGAACAGATGGATCATAATGAAAGGCTTCAAAAGGCTGAACAGGAAGCACTTCAACAGCAACATTCTCAAAAGCTTCAAGCAAGAAGGATGTACATTAAGTACAAGAGTGGTGATAAGTGGGAGCGTGCTCAAAGAATCATAGATTCACCACAAACTTCTGGCTGTGATGATCGTCGGTTAGGTGATATGTTTCAAAGGTTTAAAGATAAGAACCCTTTCCAAGATGATTATCTAAGAGCTTTGAAGTCTGAAATTTTAAGCATAACTTGTGCAAGTGATCGAATGGAAGAGTTACTAATCTTTGTTCATTGTCATAAGCTTGGAACTCAAAAGGAGATGTCATTCACACTGTTAATCTTCAGACCAAGGAACTCCGTGAACATCATGCCAGACACTTGGTGTATGTTGAATATGCTCTACGAAATCATGGTTTTGCAACTACATTGAAAAATGAAGCTGCAGATCATATTAAGTCTTATGCTCAAGACAACATGAAGAAGTACAAGTTTTATCAAGGTTAGTTAAGAAAGAAGCTGGGAATACCTCTTGAAAAACCACTAGTTGGAACACCTCTAGTTCATCCAGTGTCATCATCTAGAAGAGAATTAATTACTGATGCAGAATTGCACAAGATGCTTCCAGACTTGGATGAACCTGAAGAAGGAGAGATAAGGAGAGAAGACAGACCGAAGTGAAGAATCGCTCTACATGTTATATCTTTAGAGCTTAGATAGAACAAGATAGGTTAATGTGAAATATGATCAGTCTAGAGGATCATCTATCTTGTATTTATCTTTTATGTTTGAATCTGGAAATGTTAAATATAAACCAGAACCATTTCATTATTTACTTTGCAATTACAGTTTTACCTTTTACTAGTTTAAGTTGAGTTAGTTGAGTTATCCTCTAGGAATTTACTTGTTAATTTTTAACAAACAAATAGGGGGAGATTGAAAGGCATATGACACAGCCTATTTGTAGTTCGAGGATTCGACTCAACTTAAATTAGATTGTAATAAGTAATTAATCCTCACTGTCTCAGGAATCTCAGAAAGTACTATATGTCAGAAGAAAGTCAATCTATAGTTTTGATGTTTTACACTGGAAGAAGAGTCAGTTTACTGATCATGCCCCAGTTCAGCATTGAAGAAATTGGATTCGTTTAAAGTGACAGAGATTACCGTGAAGACAGCATCAGTACAGGAGTTATTAAAGAGTGCCAAGAAAGTATGTGGATCACAACTGAGAGTCAAATTGAAGAACAGATATTGGAGTTAGTCGTTCATGAACCAGACAGTACATCGAACGTCAACAATTATCCAGTGGAAGTTTCTCAAAGTTTACAGTGATTCACAAGGAGTAAGTCAATTATTAATTAACTATATTATTAATTTAATTAAACAAATTAATTCAATTCGAATTAATTTATTTAATTAATTAATTAAGTTAATTAATCTCTGATTTATTTAATCAGTAATAATATATGGATTATACTATTTCGGAGAATTTTGGTTATACTATTTCTGAATTTCAGTTGAACTATTTCTGGAAATTCAGTTATACTATTTCTGAAATAGGTGGTATACTATTTCTGGAATAATATAGATACTATTACTGCATTAGTAATAGTATACTATACTATCCCCGAATTTATACTATTACCGAAGTTATATTATTTCTGGAATTAATAGTATACTATTTCTGAAGTATTATAGATATTATTACTGATCAAGTAATAATATACTATACTATTACCGAAATATCTAGACTATACTATTACTACCAGTTATACTATTACCGAAATAATTATACTATTACCTAAGTTTTTAAGTAAACTATTTCTAGGTAAATGTATATTATTTCTAAGTAAATCCATACTATTTTAAGGGAATGAGTTCTACTATCCCTAGGCTGCTATACTATCACCGTGCCAGTTATACTATCAGCGTGGCATCTATACTATCACCGTGTCAATATGTAGCAGCTCAACAGAAGGAAATGTTTTGTTTTTGTATAAAAACAAACACTTGGACAGAAGCAACAGAAGGAAGAAACAAGAAGAAAAAAAAGAGAACCAAGAACATAAAACACTCTCATCTTCTACACACAAGTGCTCAAGCTTTAATTCACACAATAAATTCAGTTCAAGCCTATTGTAATATCTGATCCACTGGAACTTGTTTATTGATTACTCTTGTACTACTAGCGAATTAAGTTTCCTAGTTTATATCTTGATATCTTGATTTTAATTAGCAAAATTAGAAAAGTTCATGTCGAATTTTCTAATTAGTTATTAATCTCTTGGTATTAATTTGTAACACCCGTCAAGTTAATATATTGATATATTCAACTTGAATTCTGTGTTATATTATTCCGCACAAAATTTGTTTAAGATAAATTTTATTCAAAGAACAAATTTCGAGAAAATTATAAAGATTGTATTCAACCCCCCCCCCCCTTCTACAATCTTATTGGACCTAACATAAGGGCATACCACCTGCTTATTCCGAGCTAAGCATATAAGCATCATTCGCCCACCTTTCTCTGAAAGGTTAATATTTAAAACAAACAAGTATGAGCGAAAGAATTGCCCAGCAAGTATTAATAGAGTTTAACAATATATAAACCAATATACACAGGGGTTTTAAAATCCAACAATACTTAACATCATTACCGAAACATTTATAACTGCGAAACTTCAATAAGGGAAAATATGACGTTGAACGCAACATCCAATGAACAGGTAAGTGTATAACAACTATAGTAATCCTCATATCTTAGCGAAATAGTATACACTACAGTATTTCTAATCTTTTAGAAAGCTTTTCAAAACACGAAGTTCAATATGCTGTAAAGACAGTTGTTTATCATCGTATACAAACCAAACCATTAGAAGGTTTCCTTTATAGTATTTCTCAAATCTGAAGGTATATACGTATAAGTATGTCATTTTTATCAAACACCCCACAGATCAACATCATGCACCGGGTATAAAATCTTTAACCACTTGATAAATCTAAACTCAGAAATAACCGATTAGGAAGCGAGTCAAAGCTCTTGAAGCAAAACATTTGAGACTTGTCATCAATAACCGATGAACCATCTTTCATCTTTTGAATAATTGCAAAAGTGTACAAACACGTGCCATTATTGTTAGAATATTCTTGCAGTTCTAGATACTGCATGAATCCATCATCATCTTTCATAATTGAAAACAACACTTTCGGCAACTTGGCACTTAGGCCCAAGAAACAGTGTTTGAGTATTTTTCCAAAGTGGAGGATGGGACTTAAAGAAAACATAAAAACCTGACAAGGATTGACGATGATCAGTCGCCACATCCAAGTCCAATAATCCGCGGGTCTTCTCTACCGGTAGAAGGATAGAAACTACATCCGTAACTATCCTCGGGTGAAAACTACATCCGTAATCACCCTCGATGAAAACTACATCCGTAATCATCCTTCGGCAACACCTGGGCCGGAATAATAATTGATGGACCGCCTGGCTCACGGCCGCTTACACATCCCGGGAATCGTTCGTCAACGACTCCCACACCTGCCAGAGTCCCCTTTTTTCTTTTCTTTTCAAAAAAATCATTTTGATAGAAAATTCGAGTAGTTGAAGTTCGACCTCAGTCGACCGATAATTCTTGAAAAATGTGCAAGGAAGTAAAACCAGACCGGGGGTTTTCGAAAATATTTTGAGTTCGAAAGAATTCGAGTATAGGTATGCACTTATACTTATATCAATCCCGACACAGGGTTTTGTATTCACATATGGAAAATGGTACGCATAAAGCTTGTAACACAACAGGGTAATTCCATATATATCAGAGTTCTTGAAAAGTAACTTACCGAGATAGAATCAAAATATGATATTTTAAATGACTATGAAAGTCCTTAGACATCCTTTGAATAGCGTTTTATAATCTTCAAAACACTCAAAGTATTTAATAAGTATTTGACTAATATGTAACCAATAATAAATATTCACTAATCCCTTTTTAAAAGAATACTCAAAATAATATTCATTCATTAAATAATATTCAAATAATATTTACTATTAATACTGAAATATTTAATAACCTCAAAACACCCAAATACAACTCATTTCTTGAAAAACCTTACTATTATAGAAATTACAATAAATCATTTCTTGAAAAATCCGGGTTATTACAATCAATCTTTCTCCCATATGCTAGAGCATATCCTATTTGTTGAACAGGTTTGCTGATTTGATCAAAGCTGGACTTCCTTGCTTTGAAGACTTGAAGAAGAGTGGCAAAGACATAGCTCCATTCCTTCCTCAAGTACTTCCTATTCAAATTTCCAAGCTTGATTCTATCTGAGTAGTTGATAAAATCAAAGAAATCTTCCAATTCCTGATCAGTTGCTTGACTGTCATACACTCCTTGTTGTAACCCCAGTGCTTGATTCATATTTTCAGTAGTGATGGTGATTTCCTTGTCTTGAATCTTGCAATAGATTACGTATGAAGTTATTGCATTCTCTAGGGCCACGACCTCCACAGTAGCAGTTCTCCAAAACTGTTCTAGTAAATCTAGATACAGAGTTGGGTTGGTTGAGAGTGCATCCTTGATGTATGATTCAGCCATCCATCGAACGAAGCACTTAAAGTTTGCATTGGGTGCTTCAACATCGTTGGTTATTGCTATGAAATTGGTGTGGGTAGGAATTGTGAGTTGGGTATTTGCCATTGTTACACAGAGAGATGAGAAGAGAATGAAGGTTGAAGAAGAAATTTAGCTTTTGACGTTAGGGTTTACAGAGGTTTTGGAACTTTAGCTGCCTGAGAAATCGAATGAAATGATTTGAACAGTTGTGGAATTGTATATATGTGAGTGACTTGAGTTGTCGATTAGATATAAGTTTTGTATCGACAAGTCAGTCATTCGAGAAGTATAAAACAACTATTCGATAAGTCAAGAAAGGCTTATTCGATATCTCAAGCAGTTTGTAACTCACAGCTGGCAGTTATTTAACTCAGAAAATAATTCTAAGCGAAATAAAATATGTTTTTATGAGCGAAATGAAATTTTGAATATAAATCCAAAAAGTGATTAAGTGTCAGCGAGAAATCAGCCTTTTCAAATGATTCGATAACTCAAATACAGTATTCGAGAACTCCATCATTAGAGAACTAAAATACTCTATTCGAGAACTCAAAGTGTGCTATTCGATTTCTCAAAAGACACTACTCGAGAACTCAGGAGGGTTCTTGATAGGCCTATTCGAGAACTCGAGCCATGACAAAACAATGAACCATTCGAGAAGTCTGACTTATCGAACTATACTTTTCACTCATAAAATTCAATTTTCACTATCTTTTAAAATTTACCAGAAATATTCACTAAAGAATATTCTACTAAATTAAATAGTGATTTTCTCAAAATTTCACAGAAATTTCAAGCTAAAGATGTATGATTTTCAACATATGCAGCATTGTGGAATATTTATAAATCATAATCCAGCCAATACTTACTTTAAAAATATTGAGCATTTGATAAAGTAAGTATTTACTGCTGCAACAATCTAGTTGATATATTCACTCAGCCAGAATTTGAAGAATTCAGCATTCCAATCTCACTAACCAACCTTGTGAAGGTGGCTTCATCTAATGGATTAGTGAATATGTCAGCTAGTTGTTTCTCTGTGGGAACATAATGTAACTCAATGGTTCCATTAGTTGCATGCTCTCTTATGAATTGATATCTAAAGAGATTGCACTTGTGTTGTCACACATGATTGGAATTCTTTCCAACACAAGTCCATAATCTCTAAGTTGGTTTCTGATCCAAAGCACTTGAGCACAGCAACTTCCAGTAGCTATGTACTCAGCTTCAGCTGTGGAAGTTGACACAGATTATTGTTTCTTGCTGTACCAAGAGACTAACCTTTGCCCAAGAAACTGGCAGCTACCTGAGGTGCTTTTCCTATCCACTCTGCATCCAGCATAATCAGCATCAGAATAACCAACCAGATTGAATCCTGTGTCCTTAGGATACCATAACCCCAAGTTTGGTGTGCCCTTCAGATATCTGAAAATCCTCTTTATTACTATCATATGTGATTCCTTTGGATTTGATTGAAACCTTGCACACAAGCATGTTGCAAACATGATGTCTAGCCTACTAGCAATGAGGTAGAGTAGAGAACCAACCATGCCTCTGTAGATTGAGATATCTACCTTCTTGCCCTTACCATCTTCATCTAACTTGGTAGCAGTGGCCATGGGTGTCTTTGCAGGTGAGCATTCTTCTAAGTCAAATTTCTTCAATAGATCCTTGATGTATTTGGTTTGACTTATAAAAATGCCATCCTTCCTTTGACTCACTTGCAGCCCAAGAAAGAATGTTAATTCTCCCATCATACTCATCTCATATCTGCTCTGCATGAGCTTAGAGAATTTCTCACACAGCTTCTCATTTGTATAGCCAAATATGATATCATCCACATAGATTTGAACTAAGATAATATCATCACCATGTTTCTTGTAAAATAGTGTCTTGTCTAGTGTGCCTCTAGTGAATCGATTCTCAAGTAGAAATTGTGACAATGTGTCATACCATGCCCTAGGAGCTCCATACAATGCATTTTGTTCCATTTCTTATGACTACACCATTTTCATCCATCTTATTCCTTAGAACCCATTTTGTTCCAACAATGGTTCTATCTTTTGGTGCAGGCACAAGTTCCCATACTTTGCTTCTTTCAAATTGGTTTAGCTCCTCTTGCATAGCAATTATCCAATCAGGATCCAACAATGCATCTTCAAGTTTCTTAGGTTCAACTTGGGATAGAAAGCAACCATAGAGACATTCATTTAGAGTTGCTCTCCTTGTCCTTACTCCTGTATTTGGATCTCCAATTATCTGATATGCAGTATGTGATCTTTCCCATTTCCTTGTATGTTCAGATTGATTTCTCAGCCTTGATGTTGCTTCATCATCCAGATCATGATCATTTACATTTCCTCCCCCTGTGAAGTTTCCACTAATCACAGGTGTGTCTTGGATGCTTGTTTCTTCATTGTTGGTTGACACAGGTTCTTCATTCACTTGAGTTTGTTGGATTGTGGGCTCAAATTCAGTTTCAATCTCCTCATCAGAATCATCTAGATTGTCAAACTTCAAAGGATCTTTATCTTCATCATTGGCTTCTTCTAATCCAGGTAGTTTGCTGTCATCAAATGTCACATCTGTGCTTTCCATAACTTTCTTTTGAGTGATGACATAAACTTTGTATGCAATTATTTCCATAGAGTAGCCAAGAAAAATTCCTTCAAATGCTTTTGCATTAAACTTTCCAACATATTCTGAGTTGTCTTTTAACACAAAACATTTGCTTCCAAAAGTATGAACATACTTTAGAGTGGGCTTCTTTCCAGTCATCAAGTTGTAAGGTGTCTTTCCAGTGTTTTTGTTGATGAGGGTTCTGTTTTGGATATAGCATGCAGTGCTCACAGCCTCAGCCCAAAAACATGTAGGCATCTTTGCATCAAGTAACATTGTTCTAGCAGCCTCAATCAGAGTTCTATTCTTTCTTTCAACAACTCCATTTTGTTGTGGAGTCCTTGGAGCTGAGAATTGTTGAGAAATACCATTTTCTTTGCAGAATGCTTCAAGCATGGTATTTCTGAACTCTGTTCCATTATCACTTCTTAATGAAATCACACTTGCATTGTTGGCCTTTGCTTCCTTGTCTATTTTCTTTATATGCTCAATGATTACTTGGGAGCCTCATCCTTTGATGCTAGAAATTCTACCCATGTATACCTTGTGAAATCATCAACCATCACCAGAGCATACTTTTTCCTTCCTAGTGACATAATATTGACAGGCCCAAACAAGTCCATATGAATTAGTTGTAGGGGCTTGGTTATTGATGTCACTGTCTTTGACTTGTGGCTTGATCTTTTCATTTTTCCCTTTTGACAAGCCTCACACACTCCTTCTTGAAAGAATTCAAGTGTGGGCATGCCTCTTACTAACTCTCTTTTGACTAGAGAATTAATGCCTTTGAAGTTCAAGTGTGATAGCTTCTTATGCCACAGCCAACTATCTTCATTTGATGCTTTTGAGTAAAAGCAACAGATTTTGTCCTTGTTTGCAGAGTTCATATTGGCTACAAACAGGCTTCCTTTCCTTACTCCAGATAGAGCAAAGTCACCAGTCTTTTTGTGGGTGATCAAACATTCATCTTTGTCAAAATTCACTTTGAAGCCTCTGTCAGTAAATTGACCAACACTCAGTAGATTGTGCTTGAGTCCCTTGACCAGTGCTACATTTTCAATGATGACATTTCCAATTTCCAACTTGCCATATCCCAGTGTGTTGCCAATGCTGTCATCTCCAAAAGCAACCATTGGGCCAGCCTTCTCCTCATACTGTGATAGCAGGGCCATATCACCAGTCATATGGTTTGAGCATCCACTGTCCAAAATCCACATGACCGTTCTTTCACTTTCTTTACCCTGCAAACACAAAGGTATTACTTCTCCTTTGGTACCCAAACAAGTTTGGGTCCATGTGGCTTAGCAACAGTTTTAACATAAACAGCATGCTTATCACTTTTCTTGATGTTACTCTTCTTGTCACTGTTAGAAGTCTTAGAATCAGGGTTCTTAGACTTAGGTGACAGAGGCACCTTCCTAACTTTAGGAGGACTTGAAGACTTTGTTCTTGTGTAGTGTGTGTGAACATTGTGACTGATACAACCATCCATGAATTGTCTTCTCAAATTAAAGCAACTAGTTATTACATTCATGTTACATGGCATACAATCAAATTTATCACAGAAAGGAGAGTCTCTATGTCTTAAAGGCACAGAGCAATCATAGAATGGTTTAGCAACACTACCAGATGGTTTCTTGCATGCATGAGTTAAATGATTAGTGCTAAAACAATTTTGACAAACTTTCCTAGGGGCATTTGGCACATAAGCATAATTGTTGTCCTTGTTAATCCCTAATTTGCCATTCCTGTTTTGTTTCTTTTTAACCACTCTCTTCTCAACCTCATTATTCCCAGCTGAAACAAACTTCACAGATTTCTCAAGTCTAGGTTTACCTCCTACTGACTCCTTGGCTTTGGTTTTGACATTCTCACTCTTAGAGGATGCTTGTTGTTCATTTGATTGTGCCTTATCCTCATCATCCAACAGTTGCTTAATGAGTAAGGCATCCTTATCAATCTCAAGTGTTGGTGTTTTAAATATTGGGGTCTCAGCCTTTTTCAAAACCTGAGGCACTTCCTCTTGAACAACAATGTCATCTTCAATGACTGCATAGCCTTTCCTCTGCTTGAGAGTGTCATAATCAAGTCCAATAGCAGCCTTAGGTCTAGCTAGATTTTTCTCATGGTAGGACTGCAATAGACTAGAGGAATTCTTGAATGTTTTCAATTTAAATTCATTTTCAGCTAGTTCATCCCTAAGAGCTTTCTCAACTTGACTAGCACATAGAACCTTATTCTTTAGATATTCGATTTCTTGTTTAAGGTTTTCTATTTGCATAGCAGTTAGTTCTAGTTCCTCATTTCTTTTGTTTAACAGTTCATTCCTAGTAGACAATTTAGCAATCTCTTCATTAGCAGCAGTCATACTAGTATGAATATTAAACATCTCAACAGATAGTTGTTCAACCATAGATTTGTATTCAGAAACAGACATGTCTATAGTAGTGAGGGATGGTACCTGAGAGTCTGATTCAGATGGTTCTTCCTTGGAGTTGGCCATCAAGGCATAGTTGCAGAATTCTTGTTCTTCTCCATTACTATCAGAATCATCCCAACACTTCCCTTCAGCTATGTAGGCCTTACCTGGTGCATGCTTCTTTAGCAGAGCCTCATACTTAGCTTCAAGCTCAAGAAACTCCTTATCCTTCTTCTTAGGCTTCTTGCATTCACTGGCAAAATGCCCTATGTCATTGCATCTATAACATCTCACAGATGACCTATCCACATAGCTGGTTTTGAATTTGTTTTTGTTTGCTTTCACAGGTGCCTTGCTCTTGTTGAATGAATGATTTTGAGATCTAGACTTGAAGGGTTGATTCCTCTTAAATCTGATGTTTGGGAATTTTCTAGCCATAAAAGCATATGAAGTGTTTTCCATGGTATCCAACTCTTCAAGAGTATAGAACTCATCTTCTTCCTTTTCATCAACAGGTTCAGTCACTTCTTCTTCAGTCTCTTCATCATCTACTATCTCTTCTATTCTCAGTTGACTTGTAGATGCCTCCAGGTCTTGAACGGATTTGTTGACAATCAAGGCACAGGATGTGTTTATCATTCTGCCTTGGTTGGCTTGGATAGCCCTCTTCTGAAGCAACTCAAGCTCATGAGTTTTTAAAACCCCATAGAGCACATCATATGTGACTTTGTTCAAATCTCTTTCTCTTAGAGATATGACCCTTTGCTCTAGATGGTTTGGTGCAGATAGTAGAAACTTCATGTTTAATTCCTTAGTGCTGTAAACCTTCCCATTCATTTGAAGCTCAGTCACCAGCTTGTGAAATCTCTCAAACATATCAGTAATACTTTCTTTGGACTGTGCCATGAAAGCTTCATACTGTGTGACCAGTATCTGTTTCCTATTTTCTCTTACCTCCTCTATCCCTTCACATAACACCTCGATGTGGTTCCACATGTCCTTGGCTGATGTGCATGATGCTATATTAGCAAACATCGACATATCCATGGAGTCTATGATCAGCAACATGAGATGACTGTCTAGGGCAACCTTTTCCTTTTCTGAGTCCGTCCATTTGGATGGCTCTTTTGCAACATATGATCTAGGAATGACTATTGTGCCCACTGTAGATTCAGCAATTTCTTGTTGTGGTACAAATGGACCATTCTTGAGGATGTCAGGGTAGAGAGGATTGGCAGCTTTGATGAACAACAGCATTTTTATTTTCCAGAGGTTGTAATTCTCTTTGTCGAACTTAGGGACCTTCACCGTACCTGTAGTCTTTGGTGTATTCGAACTCATGATCGTTTTCTGTTTAGATTAAACAGCCTGCTCTGATACCACTTGTTGAGTATTGAATGTAGTAAAAGAATACAGAGGGGGGGTGAATGGATTCTTGAACTTTTCTTTGTTCTTGAATCTTTGCAACAAGATATGTGTTAAATATGTGAAATATGTAAGAACAGATAACAAAGACACAACACAATATCACTTTAATCTAATATTTTATTAGATAAAGATTTTGCTACAATCTGTGAATACAAATGGTAGTATTCTCAGCTTCGTTTTTCTTAGAGAGATATTTCTTGTGATGTATCTTGAAAAACTTCTCTGCTAAGGAAGTGAGGCTGTATCCTTATAAACATGGATACACCTACTTACTACAAATAAGGTAGGTAAAATAAACTACTTTTCAGTATGTCTATCTCATTTGAGTAAGAGTCCAAACGGCTACAGATTTGACTTTGCAAAGCCTGTTCAGATCCACTTCTTTAGCTCCTTGTCCCTTTGTCTTATCTCTCCAAGTTTCTTTGTAGGCTTTCCAATCTGCTTTATAGTACATAGTCAAATAAAGCGTCTTGGCTTGTTGCAGGTTTCTGACTTGTACAATTCTTCAGTATTTTGTCTCCAAGAATGTATTCGAGAAGTGGCTAAGTGATTAATTCGAGAACTCGAATTGACTTAATCGATAACTCTGAGTTCTCGAATAGTGTTATATTGACATATCGAATTACTTCTCGAATAGCTCTTTTCTCTAGGACTCCTTGATATATCGAATAGAGCATTTTGACATATCGAATCCCTGAGATGTCGAATAACTTCTTTAGTCCTTGAGATATCGAATAGATCATTGACTTGTTGACTCTTAGAGAACTCGAATGATGCTTTGACTTGTTGACTCCATGAGTTCTCGAATAGAGTAATAGACATATCGAATCTCTGAGATATCGAATGAGATATCGAACAGTGTATTCAGAGATATCGAATAGTGTCTTCTGAGATATCGAATCTCTTACTTCTCGAATGCTAGACTTCTCGAATAGACAAATGTACTTCTCGAATTGGTACTTAGGCAAATTCTTCATTTCTTCAAATCCCAACTGTGATTATTTGGTAGTCTTTATCTCCTTGCTTGAGGCATGAACCTTGGAACTTCTTTCAAGCATTATTCTTGACTTTATAAGTACAGCAACACAACTAGAATTTGATGCCTATTACAAGTACAGAACAAATAGAAACTCTACAACTAGAGGTTCCCTCAGTTAAGAGGTCATGTACGTAATGCATAGCATTACACATACTTAGGCTTGTTATTAGATGTATTCAGGCATGCCTCTGTGACTAACATCTTCAACCCCTCCACAAATTCACTCTCGTCCCTTCATCTCTAAATCATAGTTTTTTATCATTTTTTTAATAAAATCGAGCCTATGTCTCTCCCACCTTCGGATTAAAGCGGGCGGCGTTCGGAATCAAGAGCAAGCAGGTTCCTCTTATTTTGTGGCTTAGGATCTAAGGGTATTTAGTTTTTTCTTTCATTTTCTTGTTAATTTTTATTGTGGTCTCTCCTCGGTGAGAGTTTTGGTTTTTCTCTCCTTTGTTTGTGAGAGTATGGGTGTTGTTTCAGTGATAAAAGTTTTTAGGGGTTTGCAATTATGGTCGATAGCTCAAACTTGAAGAGGGTACTTGTAAATATATCATCTTCGACAAATCACACGATTGTATCTCCATAAAGAATGGATTAATCAGTGATTGTTTCCGTTTTATGTTTGTTCGACTCGACTATTTTTGTAGATGCCGTATGGCTTTCTATTAATGAATTAATTCCATTACTCAAAAAAAAAAATTGAACAAAAGCGTAATGCCTATTGTAACGTTTTTTTTTTAAAAGTATTGCAATGGTTCTATAAATGTCAAATGATTATTTTGCTTGCAACAATTTTTGATTTTATACAACACTTTACAAAATTATTGCAATAGACTAGGAAGTTTCGTCTCTATAGCAACACTTTATGCAACATAATTGAACTTCGCCATATATCTAAAAATTACAAAAATATGAATTTTTTTCTAAAAAGAATATTTAGAAGGATATGAGTACTTTTCTTTAAAAAAAATCTACTTATTAACATTTATAACTGAAGATTCCATTAAGTGTTTCGATATAAGTATACTTATTCTTTTAAAATTTGATCAATAAATATTTATCAAAACTCTTAAGGAATCTCACATTTCCAATGTGGATTAAGAATATATTAATGAATTTCACTATAAGTTTGTAAATTACAAAAAATGAAATCTATTTTCCAATTTTTTTTAAATAACGATATGATTACTTTTTCAAAAAATAGTCATCAAGTGTTTCAATAAGTGTTTTTTAATTGTGACAAATCTATCATATTATTATTTTGAAGATTCCGTTAAGTATTTTGATAAAATATTTAACTTTTTTTTAAAATTTGGCCAATAAAATATTTATCAAAACATGTGTAGCAAAAATATTTTAATGAATTTCACTATAAAAAAACTATAAATAATGAAATCAATTTTCAAAAAAAAATTTAAAAAGATATGAGTATTTTTTCAAAAAATAGTCGTCAAGTGTTTCAACAAGTGCTTTTTCAATTCGGACAGATCTATCAAATAATTATGTTCAAGATTCCGTTAAGTGTTTTGATAATATATATACAACTTCTTTTAAAATTTGTCAATAAAAAATTTATCAAAATACTTTTAGGAATCTCACATTGACAAAATGCATTAAAAACACTTTAATGAACTTCACTATATATATAAAAAATAATAATAAAAAAAGAAATATTTATTCTGAAAGATTTTTTAGAAGGATATGAGTACTTCTCTTTAAAAAAAATCTACTTATTAATATTAAGAAGGATATTAAAGATTCCGTTAAGTGTTTCGATAAAAATCTACTTATTTTTCTAAAATTTGAACAATAACTATTAAAAGTATGCATTAAAAGTAGTTTAATGAATTTCACTATAAGTCTAAAAACTACAAAAGGAGAAATGTATATTCCAAAAAAAATTAAAAAGACATGAGTGCTTTTTAAAAAAAATATTCGTCAAGTGTTTCAACAAAAGTTTTTTAATTGTGACGTATCCATCAAATAATTATTTTGAAGATTCCGTTAAGTGTTTTGATAATATATATATATATATATATATATATATATATATATATAAATTCTTTTAAAATTTGGTCAATAAATATTTATCAAAACACTTTTAGGAATCTCACATTGACAATATGCATTATATACACTGATTTTTCAAAAAATATATTTTATTCTTCAAGTATATTGATTTTATAAGGCATGGATAAAAAATTCAAGTTCAATCAAGAATATTTTAAATAATCTCATGACAATGTGTACTATAAATACTTTAATTAATCCTGCTATATATCTACCTAAATATTGAATTAAGCTTTTTTTAATAATATTTAAAAATATACGAATACTCTTTCAAATATTCATTTTGGTAAATGTATTAAAAGGGGATGGAACTCTGAAATAAATATATTAAAAATTTCGTTAAGTATTTCTATAAAAACATACTTATTTTTTCAAAATTTGATCAATAAAGATTTATCAAAACACTTAAGGAATCTCACATTTTCAATGTGTATTAAATTTTTTAATTAATTTCAATATAAGTTTGAAAACTACAAATAATGAAATCTATTTTCAAAAAAAATAAATAAAAAAGATATGAGTATTTTTAAAAAAATAATCGTCAATTGTTTCAATAAGTATTTTTTTAATTATTTACTAACAAAGAACAAGTGGTTATACTTATTGTTTCAATAAGTATTTCCTTAGCCCCTAAAATAAGGATTATTAATAATATAGGAAATCAAAATGATATTTCACTCCAATGATAATCCCTATATAGATACCCTATATTTTAAAAGTTTAATTTTCATAATTTAAAAGTTTGAAATTTAAATAAACCAACCAATGGGAAGGGGAGCAGATGACGTGGAGAAAGACCCCTAAAATATATTGGGAAGGAGAGAAGTGGTTGGAGAGTGTTTTTTGGAAGAAAATCCCTAAAATTGGTAAGGGGTGTGCATCCTTGGAGATGCTCTAAAAGTTGTTCAATATATTTCACTATAAGTCCAAAAACTACAAAAAATAACTTATATTTTCCAAAAAAATTTAAAAAACATATAAGTAATTTTTTAATTGTTGTCAAATATTTCAATAAATGTTTTTTAATTATGATGGATACATCAAATAATTATTCTGAAGATTCTGTTAAGTGTTTTTATAAGATATTTACAAATTCTTTTAAAATTTGGTCAATAAATATGTATCTAAACACTTTTAGGAATCTCACATTGACAATGTGCATTATATACACTAGTTTTTTGAATAATATATTTTATTATTCAAGTATATTATTTTTATAATGTATGGATAAAAAAAATTGAGTTCAATTAAGAATATTATAAATAATCTCACATTAACCATGTGTACTATAAATACTTGAATTAATCTTACTATTTATCTAAGTTAAAAAATTAAATTAGTTGTTTAAATAATATTTAAAAAGAAATGGGTACTCTTTCAAATATTCCGTAAGTGTTTTGATCTTTAAATTGGGGATGGAACTATGAAATAAATATAGTGATAAATGTTTTGATAAATATTCCGTAAGTGTTTTGATAAGTGTATCAAATATTATAAGATTCTTTAGTTTGGATTTTTATTAAGATTCTATTACACGTTTTTTATAATTTATATAACTACAAATAAAAAAAATTATAGAATATTTGAAATATTAAAATTTCATTAAGATTCTATTAAGTATTTTTTTAAACAAAATTTACTAAACCGTTCTCCAAAGAGATCCTATTATACGATCATCTACAAAAAATATTTGAACACCCAATTTCATATATTTTTTTATGTGGCTTATCGAAAACAAATAATATTTTGAAATATTAAAATTACATTAAGATTCCATTAAGCCATCTGGTACAGTACATCTCGTACATTGACCTGTGTGAGCAAAGAAGTGAGAGGTCAAATTAGGGCTGAGCAAAACCGAACCGGAACCAAAAAACCGAACCGAAATGTTGAATTTTGGTTCGGTTTGGATTGTATTTTTCTAAAAATTTCGGTTAATTCGGTTTTTCGGTTTAAACCGAAATTTATTTCGGTTCGATTCGGTTTTTTTAAAAAACTTAAGTTCAAACCGAAATAACCGAATTATATATATATATTATTTATATTATATATGTATATGTTTATATTTTATATATGCATGATTTAATTAATTCAAAATTAAGTTTAAATATTTAAATTGATAGTTTGTGTTTTATTTTTATTTTAATTGTTACATATTTTAATATATTTGCTATTAAAATTAATTTTAAAATTAAAAAAAATAATATTATATATATATTTTTTAAAATCGGTTCGGTTCGGTTTTGGCGAAATATTTCGGTTCGGTTTTTTGATTTTTCGGTTCGGTTTCTGCTGATAAATCGGTTCGGTTCAGTTTGGTAAAAATCGGATTTCGATTATTCGGTTCGGTTTTTAACCGAACCGACCGAATGATCACCCCTAGGTCAAATGTAACAGTCCCAGATCCGGGGTCGGGGACCTGGTCGTTACGGTCTTAATTTCCATAAACAATCCTTGACTTGAGTCCGAATAAATAAACACATGTTGTGACCCCACAATAATGTCCAATCACACACACACAACCAGCTATAGTCCCAGAGATGAAATTGAAATAAGCCTCTGCTAATAGAATCCATGAATATAATTATTACAACCCAAAATGATCGCAACATAAGTTTAAAAGGTATTGCCGTTGATTAAAATTAATTATACATATAATTAGGGCTGAAAACAAAAGCTGCCGGTCTAGGCTACCTCAGCAATGGCAGCGATAAACTCAGCGGGTAGTCCTCTGGCTAGAGTTACCTGCTTGCGCCGAGTGCGCCTTACGCGGGCCATCAGACCTAGCTGTTGTTGTGATATAATAAATAAAGCAAGGGTGAGCAATAGCCCACCAAAAGTAATATATATGTGAACAACAGTATATATATAAAAATTCAAATATCTGTGAAACCATATGCCATGCATTAATGAACTAATGCTGGAGTTGCAAGGTAAGCAAATGTACTTTTAGTTTTGAACAATTCTCAAACCCTGTCAACAATAGTAATACTTCATGTTGCAAACAATAAATAAATTTGGATGATGAACTAATGCTGGAGTATTCACCGCGCCCGCTGTTCCAATGCTTACGATGATCAGTCACAGATTATACAGCTCAAATTAGTTTTACTACCGGTAGAAGGAAGAACTGACGGATTTACTTATCTACCGCCCTGTTAGATCTCCCCGGCCAATGGTTGGGCCAATGGGATGGACCGGCGCTACTCGGCCTCTTACACAACTCCTAGTTCGAATAGAATCCATGACTCTGAAACGTAAAGTTCGTTCTCCTTTCCCCAAGTATAATACTTCTTGATAAGACTCCACAAAGTAGTCGTATCTAGTTGGAAAGGAAAATTCACCAATATTTCCCAAGCTCTTTCTTGTTAATGGATATCAACTTGTTCCAACCACCTTACACTTCGAATGATGAGGAAGTAATAACAGATTCAAATGGATAAATAGCAACCAAGTTGCGAGTGTAAAGAATAGTTTTTAAGAATTTATGACCGGGAAGTCAAACAAAATAAATAACATTTCTCAAGTAAGGTTCCCTTATAATTTGAAAGATAGATTTGAATGAAGAATAAGAGTTTTGAGAACCTTCCTTGATAAAATAATAATCATAATAAGACTCAGAAATGATTTACATAATATTTGAAGATCGAAGATAATATCTGAATGAAATAAATCATTTTTAAAATCGTTGAAAGAATTAAATGGATATTCAAAGAATATTTTAGATATAAAATATTGCTCCAAATAACCTTCGAATAAATATTCAAAACAATATTCATTAAATAATGAATATGCAAAATAATAATATTTATTAAATAAATAAGACTCAAATGAATATTCAAAATAATATTCATTAAATAAATAATGATCAACTGAATATTCGGAATAATATTTATTTAATATTCCTCGACTAAGGTAATACTCAAATAACATTCCTCAAAAAGGTTTATAATCGAATAACAATCCTCGAAATAATAATAATCCGTCGTTGGAATCCCTCTGGGTTTCCACGACTATCTATATATTTCAAAATACCGACTCCCGGTCTATATTTGAAGAATGAGGTTCATATGCCCTTCACTAAGGTTCTTAGCAATATCCGGCTTATAACTGATATATTATCTATCTATCTTATAAGCCAACATTAAGTCAGGGAACAAGTATCACAATATAACTTGAAAGTAGGCATGCATGCTATGGCATATGTATAACAAAATCAAATCATATATATATTATCACAACAACAGTTCCAAAGTATTGGAAACTTGCCTGGTAGTCGAGTAGGGGTAGCGTGTCCTGGGTCAGCTCGGTGATCTATAAACAATCAAAGTGTTAGGCCGAATACACAATTAATAATCAAATTCGTATGAGAGTTTAACAAGTAATACGTTTATGCACTTAAAAACTTCTGGTATTAAAAACCCTCTTCGTGATGTAAACTATCACAAAGAGCTTCTAGGTTACAATAAAGATAAATCGTTGTACGATACCCTTCTAGGGTTAACCTAACCGTATTTATAAAACATACAACTACGATACAATCTCTAATTGATATTCCTAATAATCAGCTATACAATGATATCAATTACAGATTGTCACACGTCTTCTAAGTCAACTCGATCTCTTTGATAGCTATCCAATCTTCAAAGATATCGCTTCCATAATAAATCTTCAATCACTGTTGACCAGTAGACGCTTCCTCCAGACAGAGTTTGACAAACTCTGTCGAGCTTCCATCTGTCAGAGTTTACACTAAACTCTGATAATTCACTGTAACACTTAAACACTGATTAAAACACATCAATTATATTTAACAATCTCCCCCAACTTGTTCATTAGCAAAAATGCACAAGTTAATGACAATAATTGATGATGTCAAAACAAATAGACAAATACAGTGTTTATACAAATTCAAAGTTTAAGCTTCTACTTAACAAAAACTACAGAGAATAAGAAAATCCTTACAGACCTTAATCTCTTATCATTTCAAGATCTGGCATAGCTCTGAGATAATCTATGAGCAATCTTCTTTCTGCATTTTCAAGCTCAATCTTCATAGCTTCTTTAATCTCTCTGAGCTGAGGATCACTCTCATCTGTCTGGTAGATAGCTGCCCTAAGATCATAAATTTTGTTCCTTCTCATCTCATTTCCCAGTCTGATAAATTTGACTTCTTCTGACTGTGAATTGAAGTCAAGTACTGTGATTCCCAAATCAGTCTTTAATTTTGCAGTACCTTTCTTCATTTCAATAAGATTTCCATTATAATCCCTGTACTTAGGAACATATCTGCTTTTATACTTCTATCCTTTGATTGCCAAATTCTGAAGCATCCTCTGTCTGAGTACATTAGCAACTGATTGAGTCCTTTGACTATTCACCTTGAAAAGATATAGAACATATTCTAGTTCTTCCCAATATTTCAAGCCAATATCATTCTCACCAATTTTAAATACTGTCCCATCAGCCATGAAGTACAAGAGAAAGTCCTTCTTTAAACTCTTCTGATAAACTAACTGTACTGATTCCAGTCTGTCCAAGCTCTCTTGAGTGACACCACGACCTGGAACAGCCAGTGAAGAAGGATCTCTAGGACCAGTATATTGCCTTTTGTCTTTGTGTGAACCTAGTCCACCCTTATTGTTTCCAACTTTACCAGACAAGGCTCTTCCATCAGAAATATTCATAGAAACTCCAGATAATATATTTGGATCTTGAATTGTTCCTTTCCCAAAAACCGATTTCAACTGAGAAGATTGTAAAGGTGTGGTCATAACTTGTGATGCAACAAAAGTTGTAACTTTCTTCTGTGAACTTTCTCCTTCAATGCCTTTCAGCTTGAGTTGAGCTTCTGCTGCCATTGTTTCCTTTGAAAACTGAGATCTTTGACTAACATCAGCTCTTTCCTTGATCACAACACCTTTAACAACAGGCCTAGGAGCTTTTCCTCTTTTTAACATACCAGACTTTAAAGCCTTGAGATGTTCTTCTTGTAAACTCTTTTCTTCAGCTTCAATATCCTCAATTGTAACTCCTTCCTCATTCTCTTCAATAAACAACTTAGCAGCCAATTCTTCATCAGTCTGTGGATTAGCAGGTAATAGCAAACTCTTGGTCTTTGAAGTACCTTGAGTATCAGTATTTCTCCCAACAAACTGTGATTTAGATGACTTGCTAGTTTTCAAAGTTTGAAATTCTTCAGTTTTGTTCTTTCCTTTACTACTTGCTCCTCCATCTCCAGCACTATCCCTTCTGACAACTCTCTCCCCCTTTTTAACATCATCAGGCATAAGAATAGATGTAATTAACTCCAAGGAGGTAGTAATAGAATCAATTTTAACAGATAAGTCAGACTGATTCTCTTCAACTTTACCCAGCCTGGCAAAGAGATTGTCTTGAGCTGTAGAAAATTTTGTATTCATGAGTTTTGACTCTCTTTCCATTTTCATTTCTCTAGCTACGACCTCAATCCTCAAATCAGTGATTGCCTTTGTAGTGTCATCAAATCGTCTATCCAGAGTTTTGACTTGAACTACAGTTGCTTTTAAGCAAGAAAGAATCTCTGGATTGGAGATAGTATCAGCAGTTTGCTTAACAAAATCAGCTGCTCTCCCTCGTGGAAAAATGCAATCCTCTTTGTACCAGTCAGCAGCAAACTTTAAAAATTGTTCTCTCTCAACTTCATGAGACGTACAAGGTTGAGTGAAAGGTGTATGTTTATTGTCTGTTTGTACTGGTGCACTCAGAGAAGAATCAGAGTTTGCACTGCTTTCACCTTCAGGTTCAACACTTGCAGCTTTTGCATGTTCATCTTCAAGTAAAACACTGTGCTGAGCATTGTCAGCCACAGGCATAGACTGAGAAGTAATCTTGGTTGCTTGATTAACCTCATCACCTCCTTCAGCAGTCTAGTGAGCATCTGAGAGTAATTCAGTATGTGATGCTACAGTTTCAGAAAGAACAACTGTAGGTTGATCAGCTGCACCAGTATCAGAGATAGGATCAGAGAATGGCATAAATGAATCAAGAATATCATTCATTGGAGAAAAGCCATCTCTAGTAACCTCTTCTGCAGGCATTTTGTCCTCTGCAGGCATTTCAACCTCTGCAGGTATTTCAACCTCTGCAGGTATTTCAACCTCTGTAGGTATTTCATCTTTCTCAACCTCAACAGTAGGTGTTTGCTGTGAAACCACCTCTGGAGCTTCAACATTTTCATCCACAGAATCAGAGATTACTACTTTTCTTCTCTTCGCTAGAGGCACTTCATCTGAATCCTCTTCACTAGATTGTGGAGATTGTGCTACCACTGAGAGTGACTTAGGTATGTTTGCCGTTTGTTTTATTATTTTCATTCTTCGAGTATAAACAGCTCCAGGAGATGTCTGTTTTGCTTTTCTTTGTGTCTCTATTTCCTGCTTAACCCTTGCATGTCGTTCAGTGATTGCCTTCTTAACTCTTTGTGCTTTAGACTGTGATTGTGGTGGAGATTGTGATGATTCAGAGTTTGTTTGTGAAGTGTGTGAAGGTTGTTTTGTAGGTGCTGAGGGAGTAGTTGATGTAGGTGGTTTAGTGTTTGGTGTTTGAGTATGATCAATGTTTAGTGGTTCAGGTTGTGGTTCTGGTTGTTGTTGGTCCTGAGGTTGATTGAGAAAGTTCTGCAAAGCAAGTGGCAGAACAAAGGCAGGGAGATTTTCTTTACCAACATCCTTATTAGTCATATCAGAGAATATTCTCTTGTTGACTCTAAAAGGGTGAATTTCATCAGTATCAGCAATTTCTAGACCAGGTACACAAGCATTGAACAGCATTTGACAAAATCGAGCATAATAAACTGTAGTAGACTCTGACAGTTTATCACCTAAATTCATCAGAACATATCTACCAAAATCAAAATTACTACCATAGAGTAGAGAATACCTGATTTGTAGACTGTCTATCGGAATGGCATCCCAGTTGGTGACTTTCTTCTGGAATGTCCTCGTAATGCAATCAAAGAAAAAGTTCCATTCCTTCCTGAGATTAGGTCTCTTTATACCGCCAAGCTTGTCAAGAGATTCCATGTAACCTATCTCCTGTAGCATCTCTCTCAATAGAGTTTCATTAACAAGAGTATAAGATGTATGTGTATCAAACCCCATTGTGTCTCTGACAGTTTGTGGAGTAATCACAAACTCTTGTTCTTCATAAGTGAAGATGATGTTAGGAGTCCCATTCTCTCCTCCATCCACATAGACTGAATTTTGCCAAAAAGTAGCAATTTGAGATGCAGAGAGAGTATCAGGTCCAACCAGAGCTTGTCCAATCTCTAAGTCGCTCAAGAAATTCTGCATTAGATGAAACGCTTCTGGAACACGTTCATGATAGAGTGGAGCTTCATAGTTATTAGGAACAAACCGTAGACCAAGAGCAGTGAATGGTTTAGAAGCCATTGAGTCAAGAAATTTGCAAGAATCCCTAAGAGAAGTGTATGTAGGAAAGGTGTTTGCGAGAATGCCCAAGTGAAAAGTGAGAGAACTGTGAGATGTAAAAATTAAACACAACCGTTTGGACACAAAAGTAATTAGAGTAATTAAAAACCCAATCTCTTATGTAATCAAACACTCAATCAGTTCCTAGATTAATGTGTAGTGGGACACGATAAAGGGTGAGTGGGACACATTAATGGGTGAGTGGGTCACGTGCGCGTATTTTTAAGAAGTGTATTTTGCAAATTAAAACAATAAAATATTTGATGTAAAAAAAATCAAATAACACTCTCTTAAAATACCTGGACCCAATTAAAACCAGAATATGAAGCGTTTACCTGTAGCCATTAATAACCAGAATACCAAGCGTTTTAGGACTTCGTTGCTTACCCATCTCTATTTAAGACCTAGAGACTTGTTCAGATTAGTTCACTAACCTTTTAACCTTTCATTCTCCCCTGAAAAATAAAAAACCCTTCAAACAAAAACTCTTCGAGCATAGGGATATCTTCAGCTATACGCGTGAAGAGTTTGATGCGTTTGACTAGGAAAGGCAACTTGAGACTCTGTGGCTGCAGATGGATGCCGGTCTGGAAGAGATCGAGAGAGAGAAACCTGCAAGAGTGATCGACATCGATGCTGCTCTCCAAGCAACATTAACATGGCTTTCCTCGAAGGCATCCTCATCCAACACCACCAACCATTGTTAATGAATATGTCAGCAAAAATAACCTTATCCCTTCAACTTCCACCCAAATAAAGTGGCAAAGATGGGATCTGGTATGTTTGCTAACAATGGAGTGGTTTGGACTTGACCTTTTATTTTCCTGTTGAATAGATTAGCAGATAGAGAGAACAAAAAGATGTAATACTTGCTTGTAATATCTTTCTTATTATCAATGAAAAATTATGTTTCTCTAATCTTATTCAGTGTGTTCTGCATTTTTTTTTTTTATTTATGTTTTATGAACTGTTCTTCAAGGAAATAAATCAAAGAAGAGAATATGAAAACTAATTAAAGTAATCATATAAGGAACAAATTCATCAATTAAATCAGTAGCAGAACAGAGTACCAATTCGAGAAGTGTTTTGTTCTATTCGAGAACTCTGAGACTCAGAGTATGAACCACAAATCAACAATACACTTATTAAAAGTTGTCAAAAGCCCTATTTACTCCAAAATTTTCAAATTATCCAAATGAAAATTTACCTTAGAGTACGAACCACGAATCAACAGCGTTTGTCAATTCTCCAACTTTATCACCGAAACCCTTTCATAAATTGCACAGTTGTGAAAATATGTGTGTGTGAAGCAGAGTTTACTAAATCAATTTTTAGAGCATCTAATTTTTCATAAAATCCATAAAGTAAATCAATAAACACTGGATGCACAAACTGTCATAGTAAACACTGACTGTATGATGAAAGCTAAACTCTGTAGTAATCAATCTATATACAGTAACTTTTAATTTATTTTATACCCCCTCTATATATACATGTTTTTTATTCATTCCAGTAATTAGAGGTTGGAACCAGTCACCAAAAATTCAAAAAATTTAGCCCTTATCATTTTGATAAGTTCCTGGGTCATCCTAGTATTTAACTAGTCACCAAAAATCAGAGAATTTTAGCACATATTATATACCAATAAGTTCCTGGGTCGTCCTATTATCCAACATAATCTCAAAGGAGTATAATAGCCTATATACATTTTCTTTGGGGTATTACAGTAAGCATTTTATTCTACCAGAGTATAACTAACAGAGTTTAGAGTTCATCAACATCAGTAGTTTTTCATGTAAGGTAATGCACACAGTATTTATAGACTCAGAGATTAGGACAAAATAAACTAAGAGATGCTATAAATATGAACCAGTATCATGCTGTGTTAACTTTCTACACAATCTAAGATTAGATCACAATAACTCAGAAAGATTCATGATTAATTGCTGAGAATGTGCTTCATACATATTTCTTCATTGGTGTTTTCATTCAGACGAAAATCAACTCAGAGTTCACAGAGTTTATCAAACTTATTAACAGTGTATGACATACAGGCATGCTGACAGAGTTTAACAGAGTATGCATAACAGAGTTTAATCAACAGAGTTTACTTAGCATTTAACCAATCAGGAAATATGAGTAATACAATACATAAGTAAAATTTGAATCTAACCAACATTCCTAGTCAGAACCAGAGACCATTCCTAGTTCATTGACCAGTCTTGTAAATGTAGCTTCACTCAATGGTTTAGTGAAGATATCTGCAAGCTGTTGTTCTGTAGACACAAAATGTAGTTCAATATTCCCTTCTTCCACATGTTCTCTGATGAAGTGGTACCTTATGCTGATGTGCTTGGTCATAGAATGCTGTACTGGATTACCTGTCATAGCAATAGCACTTTGATTATCACAGTAAATAGGAATTTTACTGTACCTTAATCCATAATCCAGCAATTGATTCTTCATCCACAAGATCTGTGCATAACAGCTACCAGCTGCAATATACTCTGCTTCTGCTGTAGATGTGGAGATTGATTTTTGTTTCTTGCTGTACCAGGAGACAAGTCTGTCACCAAGAAATTGACAACATCCACTAGTGCTCTTTCTGTCTATCTTGCAGCCTGCAAAGTCTGCATCAGAATACCCAAGTAGCTTGAAATCTGATTCTCTGGGGTACCACAGACCTAATGATATGGTGCCCTTGAGATACTTGAAGATTCTTTTCACAGCTGTCAGATGTGGCTCTCTAGGATCTGCCTGAAACCTTGCACAAAGACAGGTTGCATACATGATGTCAGGCCTACTAGCTGTCAAGTATAGAAGAGATCCTATCATGCCCCTGTAGTTTGTCATATCCACTGAAACTCCTGTGTCTTTGTCCAATTTAGTTGCTGTTGCCATGGGAGTTGATGCAGATGAACAGTCAAGCATACCAAATTTCTTGAGAAGATTTCTGGTATATTTTTCTTGATTAATGAAAATACCATCATCTGTTTGTCTCACCTGTAGGCCTAGAAAGTAACTAAGCTCTCCCATCATGCTCATTTGATACCTGGACTGCATGAGCTTGGCAAACTTCTTACAGAGTTTATCATTAGTAGACCCAAAGATAATGTCATCAACATAAATCTGAACTAAAAGGAGGTCACTTCCTTGATTGAAATAAAACAGAGTTTTGTCAATTGTTCCTCTGTTGAATCCACTTTCTAGAGGAAATTGAGCAAGTGTCTCATACCATGCTCTTGGTGCCTGCTTAAGTCCATATAGCGCCTTATCTAGCCTGTAGACATAATCTAGATATTTGGGGTCCACAAATCCTTGTGGTTGTTCAACAAACACTTCTTCTTCAAGCTTTCCATTCAGAAAAGCACTTTTCACATCCATCTGGAACACTTTGAATTTCTTGTGAGAGGCATATGCTAGAAAAATTCTGATTGCCTCCAATCTTGCAACTGGAGCAAATGTTTCATCATAGTCTATTCCTTCCTATTGTGAATAGCCTTTTGCTACCAGTCTAGCCTTGTTCCTTGTGATAACACCTTCACTTTCAGTCTTGTTTCTGAAAACCCATTTAGTACCAACAATAGATCTGTTCTTTGGCCTTGGTACAAGGGTCCAAACTTCATTTCTTTCAAATTCATTCAACTCTTCTTGCATTGCTGTTATCCAGTCAACATCTTGAAGAGCTTCTTCCACTTTCTTTGGTTCATTTTTAGACAAGAATGCATGAAACAGACATTCACTTGCAGTAGCACTTCTTGTTTTCACTTTTGCATCTGGATCACCAATTATCAAATCAGGTGTATGTGATTTAGTCCATTTCCTAGCAGAAGGCAAATGACTTCTGTCAGCATGTGATCCTCCCCCTTGATCCATGCTCTCCTGATTTTGTTGTGATCTATCTTCGTTTTCTGAGACTCTCCCTGAACTTGACTGCCCAGAGTCAGAATTTGAATTTTCAGAGTTTGAATCGTCAGAGTTTGATCCAGATTTTTCAGTTGACTCAGTATCAGTGTTTGAGTCTTCATCTTGATCATGCTCCCCCTCAACTGGTTCTCCCCTTTGTTGTGGTTGAGAAGTTTCTCCAGTGTTTACCAATTGAGGTTCAGAGTTTGTTTCAACAGAGTCTGTTAGAATTGTTTCATCAGAGTTTACTTCATCAGAGTTTAAATCTTCATTTTCAAAGTTCAGTTGATCATATTCATCTTTGTCTTCAAGTCCAGTTATCTTCTTATCATCAAAAGACACATGTATAGATTCCATGATCACTTTAGTTCTCAGATTGTAAACTCTGAATGCCTTTGTTGACAGTGGATAGCCAACAAAAATTCCATCATCTGCCTTTAGCTCAAACTTGGTCAACTGTTCAGAATGAGTCTTCAAAACAAAACATTTGCACCCGAAAATATGAAAGTATTTCAGGTTAGGCTTCTTTTTCTTCACCATCTCATATGGTGTCTTTCCATGCTTATTGATCAGTGTAGCATTTTGAGTAAAACAAGCAGTTTGAACAGCTTCTGCCCAGAAATAAGTTGGCAATTTTGCTTCATCAAGCATAGTTCTGGCAGCTTCAATCAAGGTTCTATTTTTCCTTTCAACTACACCATTTTGTTGTGGTGTACCAGGTGCTGAAAATTCTTGCTTCACTCCATTGTCCTTGCAGAATTCTTCCATAGTTGCATTTCTGAACTCAGTTCCATTATCACTTCTGATGATTCTGACTTTGTTACTTGATCCTTTGTCCAGAAGCTTCACATGCTCCATCAGAGTTAATGCAGTTTCATCCTTCTTTGCTAGAAAATACACCCAAGTGAATCTAGTGTATTCATCAACAATGACTAAAGCATATTTCTTCCTTGCTATTGACATAACATTTACTGGACCAAAGAGATCAACATGCAGAAGATGATAGGGATCAGTGATTGAAAATTCTGTCTTGCTCTTGAAAGATGACTTCCTTTGTTTAGCCTTCTGACATGAATCACACAGGCCATCAGCATTTAACAGAGCCTTTGGGAGTCCTCTTACAAGATCCTTTCTGATCAATTCATTGATGTTGTTCAAGTTCAAATGTGAGAGTTTCTTGTGCCACTTCCAACTCTCTTCACCAGACATTCTTGTAGACAGGCAAACAACTTTTCCAACAGAGTCTATCAAAAGCTTGATTTCATAAATGTTGTTTTGCCTGTGACCAACTAGAACAACCTTTCCTGTAGATTTGCTGATAACTTCACAATATTCAGGTTGAAAATCTACATGATATCCCTTGTCACAGATTTGACTCACAGATAACAAGTCATGCTTGAGGCCTGGGACATGAGCTACATTGTTGATGATGACATTTCCAAGATTAATATTGCCATATCCCAATGTTCTTCCTACATTGCCATCACCATAGGAAACTTTTGGGCCAGCTTTCTCCTCATAGTCTGATAGCAGGGCTTTATTTCCAGTCATGTGTCCTGAACATCCACTATCCACGACTAGGGTTGCCTCCCTGTTGCCCTGCAATCACAAGCAATTACTGAGGATTAGATTTAAGGATCCAGACTTGCTTGGATCCTTTGGCATTCTTAACTTTGTTAGCTTTTGCAGCGGAATTAACATTATCAGAGTTTGAGCTAACAGTATCAGTGTTTACACTTGCAGTATCAAGTTTAACCCATTTCAGATTGGGTTTCAGTTCATAGTAATTATGATAGATAGCATGATATTCTCTGCAAGTATAAATGGAATGCCAAGTGCTTCCACAGTGTGTGCATAAAGTCTGTGGCTTAGTTCTAGCAAAATTCTTCTTTACCTCAGACTTGGTAGGTAAAGAATTTATATTTTTATTTTTCTTGCAGAAATTTGCAAGATGCTTAGTACTACCACAGTTATGACATGTCTTTCTTGGAGCATAACTAGCAAGCATTGGTTTATTTCCTGAAGTGATGCCTACTTTTCCATTTCCGTTCTTATTTGACACTCTCTGTTTCTTAACAGATTTTAACTCCTTCAGTTTATGTTTGAGTTGTTTATTTG
Source organism: Saposhnikovia divaricata (assembly GCA_036435485.1). Taxonomy (NCBI): domain Eukaryota; kingdom Viridiplantae; phylum Streptophyta; class Magnoliopsida; order Apiales; family Apiaceae; genus Saposhnikovia; species Saposhnikovia divaricata. Next base: position 173,446,078 of record CM071600.1, read on the forward strand.
TCATTGAACCAATATTAACCTGTTTAACACTAGTTTTTACTGGTTTACTTTTAACAGCTTCTTTTTCATTTTCAAACAAAAATTTACTGGTTCCATGTACAAAATGAGGTCTGATTTTAACTTGATTTTGAAATCTAAGTTCATCTTCCTCATTATAACCTAGACCAACAGTGTCTGTTTGAAAAATCTGTTGAGTGTCCTTTCCAGAATTAGTCCAAGTCCTAATTTTCTTATTTGCTTCCTCCAACTCAGATTCTAGTTGTTTATATTTCTGAAGCAAATTCTGTTCTATACAAACAGCATCATCTCTCTCTTTCTGAACTTGTTGCATGTTTTCAAGTTTGTCTTCAACAAGTTTTTTTCTAACCTTAAGTTCAGAATTTTCAGATTTTATCCTCTCATTTTCTAAAGTCTGATCTCTATAACTTATATGCAATGACTTAAGATAAATTCTTAATTGAGCAATGTCATCAATATTATAAGCATAGGTAGTTAGGGGTACCTGATTTTCAGAAGTTTCTGATTCAGTAGTAGCCATGAGAGCATAGTTCACTTCTTCATCAGAATCTGAAGTATCTGCCCAATCTCTGCCTTTAGTGTAGAGTACCTTTCCAGTTTTACCTTTCTTGCACTCAGGAGCATAGTGACCCATCTCCTTACACTTGTAGCATTGAATTTCAAACTTATCCTTCTTCCCTTTAGAATCTCTCTTATCAAACTTCCTGAAGCTTTTCCTGTCTTCATTTGAATCTCTAGAAAACCTTTTCCCTTTCTTGAAATTCTTGAAGCCCATTTTCTTGAAGGTCTTCACCATCAACACAGCCATTTTCCTCATTTCTTCTTCAACATCCTCAGAGTCAGATGATTCAGAAGAGTTTGAATCACAATCAGAGTTTGATGATTCAGTTTCTGAATGTATGACCAAAGCTTTTCCCTTCATTTTCCTTCTTGATGCCTCTTTCTTCTGAGGCTTCTCTTCAACATTAAGAGCAACAGACTTTCCCTTCCTGCTTGATTTCCTGTTTCTCTGCTCCATTTCCAATTCATGAGTTTTGAGCAGCCCATAGATTTCATCAATCTCTGTTTCAGCAAGATCATAGTTGTCTCTAATAGTGGTTGTTTTCACATCCCACTTTTCGGGTAGAGAAAGAAGAAACTTGAGATTTGAGTCTTCTAGATCATATTCTTTGTTGACCAATGACAGATCATTGAGCAGTTTACAGAATCTATCAAATGTTTCTGTCATGGTCTCTTCGGGTTTAGCCTCAAAATGCTCATACTCTTGTGTGAGTATGTTTCTCCTATTCTTCTTAATAGCCGCAGTTCCTTGACACCTGACTTCAAGAGCATCCCATATCTCTTTTGCAGTGGTGCAGTTAATGACTTTGTTAGACATAACATTGTCTAAAGCACTATGCAATAAATGCCTAACCTTTGCATCCTTAGCAATTGATGATAGATCCTCAGGAGTCATGTCCTTCTTTTCCTTTGGAACTATTTTAGCTTCTTCACCAACAGCTGCAAGAGATAGCTTTGTAGGATTGTGAGGGCCTTCATAAATCCTGTCAAGATATTCTGGATCTGTAGCCTCCAGAAACATAGTCATCTTGACCTTCCACATAGCATACTCTAATGGCCTCAGAATAGGAACCCTGATTGGTTCATAACGACTCACAGTAGTAGGAGCCTTTTCAGAAACAGTAGGTGTTGGTGGAGGAATTGCTGACATGATTATTGTTGTGTTTGGATCTTAACCTGTAATAAAGTAACAGATTGGCTCTGATACCACTTGTTAGGCCGAATACACAATTAATAATCAAATTTGTATGAGAGTTTAACAAGTAATACGTTTATGCACTTAAAAACTTCTGGTATTAAAAACCCTCTTCGTGATGTAAACTATCACAAAGAGCTGCTAGGTTACAATAAAGATAAATCGTTGTACGATACCCTTCTAGGGTTAACCTAACTGTATTTATAAAACATACAGCTACGATACAATCTCTAATTGATATTCCTAATAATCAGCTATACAATGATATCAATTACAGATTGTCACACGTCTCCTAAGTCAACTCGATCTCTTTGATAGCTATCCAATCTTCAAAGATATCGCTTCCATAATAAATGTTCAATCACTGTTGACCAGTAGACGCTTCCTCCAGACAGAGTTTGAAAAACTCTATCGAGCTTCCATCTGTTAGAGTTTACACTAAACTCTTACCGCTTCCAGCTAAACTCTGATAATTCACTGTAACACTTAAACACTGATTAAAACACATCAATTATATTTAACACAAAGTATTCGAGATTAATCACTTAACACTTTTTAAAAGGACAAGTATATATTTAACTTAGGTCGAAACATGTTTTCAATTTATCTCGTTATACACTCTCTAGTGTATCTCTTATTATCACCGATACGATCCGACACTCGCTCGTTATTAAGGCATGTCATTACACTCGCATTTGGTATGTACTTATGCCACAAAAAGTTCTAGGGTCAGTTGTTTACTAATAAAGATTATACCTCGAGGTTTACTGATCGTTTTCTAAGTGATTTTTCAAAGTTATAACCACTTGTTCTTTTTAGGGTTTCATTCGTACTTAACCTTGATTCGAATATTTTTGTAAAATCGAAAAAATGATCTGTTTGACATGAGATTTTCTCCTACACCTTCCTCATTATCTCTAATATTTAATTATCAAGATTCGCCACTGAATTACTTATTTTACAGGGGTTCAATTTCAGTTACGAACTCGTATTTATGGTTTCTGTTATAGCCAAAATTCGGTTCGGGTATTTTCAAGATGGATTCGGGCCAAATGTGGGTCCAATTTGGGGGAATTCTAGAATAAATTAGGGTTTTGACTCAAGTTGGAGGAATTAGGACGCGCCCTGGCTTTCCTTATAGTTAGGGCGCGCCCTAAATGTGAAATATGGGGATAAGTGTGTTCAAGGTGGTTTTCTAAGAAGACATTGAAGAAATCACTCCTAGGATTTCACTCAAGCGTGGATTCCACTCAAACATGGATTCCATTCAAGCTGGAATTCCGTAAGTTGAAGAATTCCCTCCTGTCGTATCTCAGGAGGGGGATGTCCGTCGCGGAAGGCCTCCAGGGGTTTGCCTGGATATAAGGACCCTTCTTAGACGCTAAGGGAGGCATCCGTGCGCCCTAAGGTGGAAAGATGGGGACTTTCTGGTGTGTGCTTTGGGAGCTCTGTTCCTGTAGCCAATGGGCGCGCTCTCATTGGGGAACTTTGGAGTAATCCTGCACTTTGCACCCAAAAGCTCTGGATCACCTGTCCTGCTATCTGGTGGGTGCTTCTCATTCGGGGGACAGGGATGCGTTCTGCACTTGGGGTAAACCACGGCTATACCTGCATCCTTGAAATCAAGAAATAGCTGGTAACGGATAGGACTAGTCCTCGACGGGGGAAGTTTCCTTATCCGTGAAGTCTTGAGATCTTGGATGAGCCTTGGGCCTTTGTGGTTAGGCCTCATAGTAGAACATTCCGGAAGCTGGTTCGTTATCCAAGCCCATTTGGGTTTCTTGTTCTCCAAGAACTACGTATGGCTTGATCCCCTATAAATACCGGGGTACGTAGGCCGATTGAGGGGTTGGAAGTCGAGAGCTCTGAATAGCCGCCACTAACCCTATCAATCTCAGCCACCAATTATCTACAGCCACCACACGCCACCACTTTTTTCGGAGAAAAACCACCGTCTAAGATCTTGTTTCCGGCGACGTACCTCGAATTTTGTTGTTCCCAAATTCCTCCGTCAACAAATTGGCGCTAGAAGGACAGGGATGCGTTCTGCACTTGGGGTAAACCACGGCTATACCTGCATCCTTGAAATCAAGAAATAGCTGGTAACGGATAGGACTAGTCCTCGACGGGGGAAGTTTCCTTATCCGTGAAGTCTTGAGATCTTGGATGAGCCTTGGGCCTTTGTGGTTAGGCCTCATAGTAGAACATTCCGGAAGCTGGTTCGTTATCCAAGCCCATTTGGGTTTCTTGTTCTCCAAGAACTACGTATGGCTTGATCCCCTATAAATACCGGGGTACGTAGGCCGATTGAGGGGTTGGAAGTCGAGAGCTCTGAATAGCCGCCACTAACCCTATCAATCTCAGCCACCAATTATCTACAGCCACCACACGCCACCACTTTTTTCGGAGAAAAACCACCGTCTAAGATCTTGTTTCCGGCGACGTACCTCGAATTTTGTTGTTCCCAAATTCCTCCGTCAACAAATTGGCGCTAGAAGGAGGGGAGCCAATCAAGATCTACATCTTAGGAGGAAAAGATGTCTCACAATCATGGCAGAGGTTCTCAAGGAGAAGATGGTTACGATTCTGAAGATAGCTTGGGAGATAACCGAGCGCGACATGAAGCTTACGTCCCGGAAAATATAGCTGCTCCTCCGCGACATCAAGGAACTCCGGCCGCCATCGGCGGACAGCCGCCCGTTCTCATCAGTAATTCGGCATTAATGGAACAGCTGTATGTTATGCAAGATGCCATAAATAGTTTCGGGGCAAGATTGGGTTCGGTGGAGGAAGAGCAAGAATCAAGGAGAAAATCTCGGAGTATCCCACGAAATCATCACCGATCAGGGAAATCCCCTCAGACCGTGGAAGATTCTCGAAGGGGGGAGGAAAGTCATGAAAAGAGATTTCAGCTGGTTACTCCTCGAAGGTTAGATTATTCTGATCCTATTATTGAATATCCTAGTGAAAATAATTCTGAGCGCAGGTTGGTGAATCCTCAAGAGAGGGCGCGCCCTCATCCTCACCGTTCAGGGCGCACTCCTCATGAGATTCAAAGGGACGAAGAGCAAATCGCTAAAGAAAGGAGAGATTTTGCCAGCTTGAAAGAACGCCTTGGAATAAGGCTTGATGACGATGATTTAAGGATGGTGCTCCTCGAGCTTCAGAAGAAAGACAAATATATGGAGTCGAGGCCCCATGATTCACAGCGCGTGCCCCCTGATAACAGGTCGCGGCCCCTTGGACATGAGCGAGCCCTTCCTCAAAGCCATGATTCACAGCGCGTGCCCCCTGACAACAGGTCGCGGCCCCTTGGACATGAGAGAACTCTTGCTCGAAATAATAATCCACAGCGCGTGCCCCCTGTTCAAAACAGGTCGCGGCCCCTTGGATTCCACCGAACTCCTCATCGTGATAATACTGAAAGAAGAAACCGTGATAACGGTGATAGAAGAATGGATTGGCACCAGGGAAACAGACGCCCCCGTAATCAGGGCGCGCCCTCAGGGGGGAGAACCCCCCGCATCCATCAAATTCCCTCAAGTACTTCCAGTGAGTCCAGGTCGAGGACGCACTCTCGTTCGGGAGAACAGTATCAGAGAGGTTCTCAAGAGAATCCACAACCTCATGGAAATCCCGAGGGTCATCAAATTCAAACTCAAGAGGTTGTGACTCAACCACAAGTCGAAATTCAAGGAGGTGTTCAGACGGCGGCTCCACCGCCACCTCCGCCCCCGGGGGGTACTCAGACTGTGGAACAACCAAATATCCAGAATATTCCTGGAGTGGGAACATTTAATGTGGATGACTTAAAGAAACTCCTTGCTCACCTAGACGGAGGAAGAATATCTGCAACTGCTCCAACATCTTCTCCCTTCTCAACTGAGGTTAGAGAGGCGCAGCTCCCTGCTGGGTATAGATCGATGACTAATGATTTGCGATTTCATGGAAATGCAGATCCTGTGGAATTCCTTGGACGTTTCGATATTGAGATGGATGTCTATCAAGTTACGGAACTGGCTAGGTGTCGATTGTTGGCGGCAACTTTCAGGGAGAGTGCTCAGCAATGGTTTCAGAAGCTTGGTCCGGGGATAATTACATCATGGCAGGTGATGAGGAACTTATTCTTGACTAAGTTCCAGGCTGCGGTAAAATATGCTCCTCCGGTCACGACATTGGCCAACATCAAACAAAGGGAAGGAGAGAGTTTGCAATCCTATTTCAAGAGATTCAACTCGGAATCCACTATGGTGAGAGGAGCGACAGATGAAACACTCAAGAGTTTCTTAATTGCTGGATTGTCGGTGGGAACAGATTTCTGGAAACATCTTCAAGGACGTGATCCACCTACGTTGGCTGATGTGTTTGCACAAGCTGAGTCTTTCAAAATTGTGGAACAATCCTTGGCAGACAACCGAAAAACTGACAGTCAGAATGGTTCCAAGGCAAAGATTGGTAAAAGGAAGGATAGGTCTCCCAGTCCTACCCGTCGTATAGCAACTGGTGCGAACCGGATAAATCTAACTGAAACTGGAAGGAGTTGGGGTCCACCTGATACATACGCTTACGATCAAAGGCCGGGTAACTATACTCCTTTAGCAGCTTCTATTGAACATATCTTTGAGGTGAATAAGAACAAAGGGTTCTTCAGAAAGCCGGAACCATTGACTTCCTGGCAGAGCAAGGATAAGAAAAAGTATTGTGAATTCCATGAATCCGCAGGGCATAACACACATGAATGTCGTCAACTCAGGGAAGAGATTGAAGATTTGATTAAGGAAGGATACCTGACGGAATGGATTGTTAGGGAGGTGAAGAAGCATAGGGAGAATCCCGACAGGAGAGATGGAGGGCGCGCCCTCCACGGAGAAGGTAAGCCAGAAGAGAAGAAATTCGTCAAAGAAGGAAGTATTCACACCATCTTTGGAGGACACCATTTAGGGGGAGATAGCAATCACGCTATGGAGAGGTATTCCAGGGAAGCGAGGTATCGACCTCTCACAAATGTGAATAGTTTGGAATTGAGGCCACTTAAGTTGTTCAAGGGGGAATGTGCTGACATTACTTTCACTGAAGAAGAAGCTAGATGGGTACATCATCCTCATAATGACGCTCTGGTAGTAGCAATTCAGATTGGTTCGAAGAATGTCCATCGGGTTTTCGTGGACAATGGAAGCTCGGTGAACATACTCTACTACAGTACTTATAAGAAGCTGGGACTTTTAGACAAAGACATGATTCAAGACAACGGATGGATCTATGGTTTCTCAGGAGAATCGGTAAAAGTTATGGGAGCTATCAAATTACCGGTAACTCTTGGGGAAGGAAACCTTTCTGTGACGCAAATGATGGATTTCATGATTTTGAATGTGGATTCCTCACATAATGCTCTAGTAGGACGACCCCTGTTGAAGGAAATGAAAGTTGTCACCTCCATCTATCATCTCACGATGAAGTTTCCTACGCCGAATGGTGTGGGAACAGTACGGGGTTCTCAGCACGACTCCAGAGATTGCTACCATAAGGCGATTAAAGGGTTCAGAAGGCAGCAAGATGGAGGGCGCGCCCTGCGTGAGAGTGGTTCTGGAGTCACGAGTGTTGTCCCAGAAGAGGAGAAAGCCCATTATCTTGTCCAGGAACCTGAAGAGGAAGAACCGCTATACAGGGCGCGCCCTGAGGATGATACCTCAGTTCTTGACGAGCTTCAAGAAGGAATTTTGGAGGAAATAGAGGAAGATGCAGAGGAAGTAATCTCGTTTGATCTCAAGGGTGAGCAGGTTGAAGGGAGACGAATGTTGCTTAAAGGTTTGGTGCATACCCTTGTCGAGGAAGACTTCCCTCTTAAAGAGGACGTGCCCTCCAAGGACGTAGCACCGGTTGAAGATCCTCGAAGTTTTGATTTCGACCTTGACCCAAGGACACCGCAACCAGTGGAAAAGACTGGCCCTGCAGAGGATACAATTTCGATTTTGGTGGATGAGAGGGATCCAACTAAGGTTCTGAAGATTGGATCGCAGTTGAACTCCAAGTTAAGAGGCATGCTCACTAATTTCCTTTTAAACAATCTGGATGTTTTTGCTTGGAGTCATGCTGATATGGTTGGGATTGATCCGAAGGTTATGTGTCACCGTCTGAATATAGATCCCACCAAGAAGGGAATTCGCCAAAAACGCCGGCCAGTAAGTGGAGAGAGAGCCATAGCATTGAAAGAAGAGGTGGATAGACTTCTAGATGTTGGATTAATCAAGGAGTCATATTATCCAGATTGGCTGGCTAATCCGGTTCTTGTGAAAAAACCAAATGGAAAATGGCGAACTTGTGTGGATTTCACTGATTTGAACAGGGCATGCCCGAAGGATAGCTTTCCACTCCCGAGGATTGATCAGTTGGTAGATGCTACGGCAGGACATGCTCTTTTAAGTTTCATGGATGCTTACTCTGGTTATAACCAGATTCCTATGTATGAGCCGGATCAGGAGCATACTTCCTTTATTACAGATCGAGGATTGTATTGTTACATTGGAATGCCTTTCGGGTTAATCAATGCGGGCGCAACCTATCAAAGATTGGTGAACATGATGTTTAAGGACTTGATAGGGAAAACCATGGAGGTATACGTGGATGATATGCTTGTTAAATCTTTAAAAGCAGAAGACCATGTAAAGCATTTGGAACAGATGTTCGAAATATTGAGGAAGTTCAGGATGAAGTTGAATCCTCAAAAATGCGTCTTTGGGGTAGAATCCGGGAAGTTTCTAGGATTTATTGTTAATCATCGTGGAATCGAGGCAAATCCGGCAAAAATAAAAGCACTTCTTGACATGAAATCTCCGGCTAGTGTAAAGCAAGTTCAGAGTCTCACGGGTAGGATAGCAGCCCTTAATCGTTTCGTTTCAAAATCATCGGATAAATGCAGAGAATTCTTCAAGGCGATAAAGGGGGCAGCCAAAGATTTTGCATGGACATCTGAGTGTGAGGAAGCTTTTCAGAGAATAAAGGAGCATTTGGGAAATCCTCCTCTCTTAGCTAAACCCGTGGAAGGAGAAACGTTAATTTTATACTTGGCAGTTTCAGAACATTCTATCAGTGCGGTATTAGTAAGAGAAGAAGTTGATCATCAGTCTCCGGTTTACTATGTGAGTAAGCGTTTGCTCGATGCGGAAACCAGATATACTAGCATGGAAAAGTTGGTTTATGCCTTAGTTTTGGCGTCAAGGAAACTTCGTCCTTATTTTCAGGCTCACAAGATTGAAGTTCGTACGGCATATCCATTGAGAGGAATTCTCCACAAGCCGGAAACCTCTGGTCGAATGTTGAAATGGGCAGTTGAGCTGGGACAATTTGATTTAGAATATACTCCAAGGACAGCTATAAAGGGTCAAGCTTTAGCTGATTTCATTCTTGAATTTGAGTCGGAAAATGAAGAAAAATCAATTGTATTGATTGAGCCTGAAGTTCTGCTTAAGAGGGCAACCCCATTTGAAGAAGTTCCTCAACCTTGGTGGAAGTTACAAGTAGATGGAGCTGTCAACAATGGAGGGGCTGGAGCAGGAGTAATCTTGCTTACCCCCGAAGGGAATCAACTCATGAGTGCTATTCACTTTAAATTTCAGGCGACCAATAATGATGCAGAGTATGAAGCCTTGATTAATGGGCTAAAGATGGCTTTGGAGATGAAGGTAGTGAATCTCATTGTGTTAAGTGATTCAGAACTGGTGGTTGGACAAGTAAAAGGTGGATTTCAGTGTAGAGGTCCAAGGACAGAGCTTTACATGAGGTGCGCTCAACGATTGATCAAAAAGTTCCGAGAAGTACGGGTAGAGTGTATTCCACGAGATGAGAACTGTAGTGCAGATGTGTTAGCCAAGTTGGGGTCACAGAAAGACGCTATGCTATTGGGGACTGTACCTTTGCAAATACAAGAAGTTCCTAGCATTCCAGAGGTTGAAGTCATGGAAGTGGAATCTATTCCCAGTGTTACTTGGATGACTCCCATTCAAAAATATATTCGAGAAGGGATACTTCCCGGTGAGAAGTTGGAAGCCAGGCGGCTTCAGTATCAAGCAGCTAGATTCGTGGAGTATGATGGGATTTTATATAAGAGGGGTTTCAATCAACCACTTCTCAAGTGCATAGATGGAGATGAGTGCAATTACATTCTTAGGGAAATTCATGAAGGTATATGCGGCAATCACTCGGGGGGTGGTTCGTTGGCAATGAAGGTGTTAAGGCAAGGATATTATTGGCCTACCTTGAAGAAGGATGCTTACGAATTTGTTAAGGCATGTGACAAGTGTCAGAGGTTCGCCAATTACTCTACCAGCCCTGCTACCACTTTGACTTCTTTGATGAGTCCGTGGCCATTTGCTATGTGGGGAATAGATCTTATCGGAGAGCTCCCTAAAGCCAAAGGAGGAGTGAAATATGCTGTTGTTGCTGTGGATTACTTTACCAAGTGGGCGGAGGCAATGCCCCTGGCCACAATTACAGCAAGAAAGATTCGAGATTTTGTTTTCAACTCTATTGTGTGCAGGTTTGGAATTCCATATAAGCTTGTGTCGGATAATGGAAAGCAGTTTGACAGCAAGGAATTGAGGAAATTGTGTGATGATTTGGGGATAAAGAAGGAATTTGCAGCTGTGTATCACCCTCAAAGTAATGGGCAGACAGAGGCTGTCAACAAAATAATCAAGCACACCTTGAAGACGAAGTTGGAAGAAAGCAAAGGGAATTGGCCTGAAGAACTTCCCATGGTCTTATGGTCGTATAACACGACTCCAAGAACCACAACTGGAGAATCTCCTTTCATATTGTCTTATGGATGTGAAGCAATGGTGCCAGTGGAGATTGGAGCAGGGTCATTCCGAGGAGATTTTTATGATGAAGAATCAAATATGGTTAATCAAAGATTAAGTCTTGATCTCCTAGAAGAAATGAGGGCTAATTCGCAGTTGAGATTGGCAACTTATCAGCAGAGGGCTGCACGGTATTATAACAAGAAGGTGAAGGCTCAACCTTTTAAGGTGGGTGATCTAGTTCTGCGGAAAGTTATGCCAAATACAAGGGTAGCAGCGCATGGAGTCTTTGGTCCTAACTGGGAAGGACCTTATAAGATCAAGTCTATCATCTGGGAAGGGACTTATCATCTAGAAGACTTGGATGGCAACACAATCCCAAGGGCATGGAATGCAGAGCATCTGAGGAAATATTATCAGTAGGGTGCGGCTTTAACCCCCTATTGTATGAAGGCTTATATTTAAGTTATAGACTAGCATAAATAAATCTTCTCCTAGTCTAGGGGGGTAGTACACGTACGCCTTCTTTAGTTCTAGTCGAGACTTGCTGTTTTACGCTTTTTTGAAGTTTATTCTCCTTAGCTCGGGGGGTAGTTCATGTATACCTTCCCCTGTTCTGTTGAGATTTGAGTTTATTTGAAGAATTAATAAAGTTTATCAAGACATTCTTTCAAGTTTTTGAAGATTCTTTTTATTACAAAAGGTCGTGCTCTATGCCTTAGGGCGCGCCCTGTGAAATGCTGTATAAATCCAAGCAATAATTGACAGGTAAAAGGAATATTGGAAAAAGGGTAATGCCTTAGGGCGCGCCCTCAATATGAATGAAGATTTTTTATTCTAAGTGTTTCAATGTTTTCAAGAGTTGGAAGAATATTGGCTGATAAAACACAAGAGGCCGCGCTCAAATAAAGGGCGCGCCCTGTATTTATACTGAAGAGTTTACAAGTATTTTAGCTAACAACTTTTCACATCATATGATGTTTGCACAGAAGTATCTGAAAATTTTTGAAGATGTGTTTTAACAAGTAATAAAGAAAATTTTACGAAGGTTGCCCCCTATGTGTTAGGGCGCGCCCTATAGCTGTTTTACAGCAAACGTAATTTTGCAATTAACATTAAGGTCATTAACGGTGCAAATAAAGTTCAAAAGTTAGGCTACAACTTGCAGGGTTTTACAAAGGACCCGCGCCTTGAAAGTTAGAATAAATTCGGATAAACTTGAAGGTAAATTTTAGGACGCGTCCTTGGGGGGAGAAGGAGGCGCGTCCTTAGCATCGCTAGGGGGAACAACAGTGAGAGGAGAGATCATTTCAGGAACAGAGTTTTGATTGGAAGGATCGATGGTTTGGATCTTTGGATCTTCGATTTGTTCAGATTGCAGGGGAGCCTCTTCAGTTGAGGGCGCGCCCTGTGGATCTTTATCCAATCCCAGTTCGATCCTCTTTGCCAAGATGGCATCCGCGTGCAGTATTTTAAATTGTTTGATGTCCTCAGCACTTTCTGGACCAAACCTTTCTTCCCAGTTGTAATCTGGGTCATTTGCAAGAAAACCAAGAAGGTAGAAATCAAACCCAGCTTGGAAATTTTTATCTTCCATGGCTTGCTTCTCATCTTTCCAGCAATCTGCCTTCTCGATCTCAAGGGTGTCCCGCTGCACCTTTAAATCTTCGTTTTCTTTCTCCAACTTGTCATTCTTGTCGGCCAGGAGTTGGCGATGATTGGCAGCATCTTGCAAGTCATTCTTGAGGTCCTGGATAGTAGCATCTTTAGAATCGCACTTACTCTTCCATTTGTTGTCAGACTCCACAATCAACTTTGCATATTTTCTGTTTTCTCCTTCGAGTTTGTTGATGTAAAGCTTCTCTTTGTGAATCCTTTGGGCGCGCCCTAGGGATTGAATTAGAAGTTGAGCAGAGGCTTTGATCATAGAGTTTGTTTCATCATCAGCATTCATGTTTTGCCAATGATCAACCTCTTTGTCATCAACAAGAGATGCAGCAGCTGGACCAATGAGCGTCTCATCGTACGAAGGCGCGCCCTCAGTTCTTGGCTTCTTGCCCTTGTCCACAGGGGGGTCTTGGGCTTCAGTAGTCCTCTTCAAAGATCTGGAAGTAGGAATTGTTGGGTTGGGTTCTTGCTGAATTTGACTAGGGCGCGCCCTAGTGTCAGAAGAACCCACTTTGTCAGTTGCTTTTTCCTTGTCATTTTTCTTTTTGGATCCAAAGCCGCGTGGAATTTGGGGAGCCATATCTGCAAGAGAAAAAATAATAAAAATGTTAAGTCAAGGAATAAGTAACTCATATGACAGGTTACAAGATATATAATAAGGATAGGCTGTAAAATCGGAAGGTTAGGGCGCGCCCTAATCTGAGATTTCATACCTTCATCCTGATCAGAGTCAAGATTTTCGTTGTCACTAGTAGTAGATAGAGGGACGGCGATACCATTTCTAAATTTTCTAAATCTACAAATTGAGCCAACCCTATCAGAAAGGATTCCAACCCTTTTTAAGTTTTCTTCAGTGATTAAGGTTTGAAGATTGAATCTTTCAGCTGCAATTTTAAGGACGGCAGTAGCTCGAGTTGAGGCCGCGCCTTGAAGAGTTTTTTGGATTCTTCTATCTGTTTTAGTTTTTAAAAGATTAATAAAAAATTAATAAAGATGGAAGAAAAGAGGAGTGTAGGGCGCGCCCTCACTTACATGGGTTTGTGTTGAATTGAAGACGGACTCTAGGAACATCCCAGACAAAGAAGTAGGGTTCTTTCCACCGTTTAATATGGCTAATCCTTCCGTCAGAAAAGCCTTTGTTGTTGTGAAGCTTGTTAATTACTAGATAGTAATAGCCAATGTTTGATTGGCGGATGCTGAAGAAGTAGCTAATTTCTGGCATCGAGGGTGCTTCGAACCCCAAGTCACGGTAGAGAATTAGCAAACCTAGAACAAGTTTGTAGCTGTTTGGAGAAAGTTGGATTGGGGCCAGATTGTACCATTCAAGGATTTCTCTAAGGTATGGGTGTAAGGGCGCGCCCACACCAAGGGCTATGAGTCGAGGGGTCAAAACCATTCTTGGAATTCTAAAGTTTCCACCATAGTTGAAAATGTGGGGACGGTGATGAGAATGAGGAATGGCCCAAAGTCCTTCTTGATCGTAGTATTTCATGGCCCATTCTACCTCGTCATTAGTTGCAGTAGAAGACATGTTTACACAAGCCAGTTTGCCTTGTTTCTTTCGGAGTGAATTCTTCTCTTTTTCAGTTATATCTCCATACCTACCCCATTCGAGGTCAATTTCTTCGTCACGAACTTCCCAGTGTTCAAAGGGAGTTGGGGAAGGTGGTGGAGATGTTGGTTCAGAATTTATTGGAGGAGAAATGGAAGAGGCTGAGGGCGCGCCCTCAGCTGAGTATGTGTCTGAAGAATGAGTGTCCCCTGATGTTTCTGAGATTGGAGCAAAATCACTATCCTCCATAGAGTTGTAAGAATGGTTCGCCTCAGGGGGTGTTTGAGATTCTTTGGACGATTGAGCATCAAATTCATTGGAAGGTTGATCAGATGTGGTAGCGTCGGAAGAGTTTTCATTAGAAAAACTCATGGTGCCGTCTTCAAATTCTTGAATAAGGCGCGTCCTATCTTCTGGAGAGATGAATGAGAAAGGAAGTCTGTAGCGATTAGGTGGAAGCGGTGATGGCAAGGGAGAATAGATTCCAAGACGTTTGTTGAATTCCTTAAAAGGATGGAAGGGAGAGGACGCGCCCTTGTCCTCCAGCTGCAAAATTAATAAAAGGGACTTAGGGCGCGCCCAGGAGTTTAATAAATGGATATTAGACATGCGATGAATATTTTTAAAAAATCTAAGGCGTATCCTAGTGTATGGTGTTAACGCCCAAAAGAGGATTTTTTAAAGTCTGCTAGAAGGGTCATGAAGAGTTAGGTTTCTAAAGTTATATTATGGTACCAGAGGAATCCAAGGCGCGCCCTGTGTAAAGGACGCGCCCTGAAGTTTAATTAATCATATCTATTTATCAGAAACATATGTTGAAGAGGTTATAGCAGCAAAACAAGATCAAACACACATACATACATATATACATACAACGGAAAACGAAGAACATAGGGTATGTGAACAGTTGCAATGTCGGAATGGACAATTTACACGGTCAAAATGAAAAATAAGGACATGAAAACGTACCTTGTAAGTTCTGGAATGCGATTTGGTGACGAAAACGACAGAAAACGTGACGGAGACGGCCGGATTGATGTTTGAATGTTGGAGTCGCCGGAGTTCGTTTTTTGGGAGAGAAAATAGAAAAAGAGTAAAGTAAGAGAGAAGGAAGGTATTTATAGAGATTTGGAAATGGTGGATGACAGCTGTAAAATCGTTTGGAATTCCTTAGGACGCGCCTTAGTTTAGGGCGCGCCCTAAAGGAAATCTTGAGTGAATTTTGGGTTTTTCTAGGAGAAATTCCATACATCATCTCTGATTTCGTATGGAATTGGGGGGTAGTTGTTATAGCCAAAATTCGGTTCGGGTATTTTCAAGATGGATTCGGGCCAAATGTGGGTCCAATTTGGGGGAATTCTAGAATAAATTAGGGTTTTGACTCAAGTTGGAGGAATTAGGACGCGCCCTGGCTTTCCTTATAGTTAGGGCGCGCCCTAAATGTGAAAAATGGGGATAAGTGTGTTCAAGGTGGTTTTCTAAGAAGACATTGAAGAAATCACTCCTAGGATTTCACTCAAGCGTGGATTCCACTCAAACATGGATTCCATTCAAGCTGGAATTCCGTAAGTTGAAGAATTCCCTCCTGTCGTATCTCAGGAGGGGGATGTCCGTCGCGGAAGGCCTCCAGGGGTTTGCCTGGATATAAGGACCCTTCTTAGACGCTAAGGGAGGCATCCGTGCGCCCTAAGGTGGAAAGATGGGGACTTTCTGGTGTGTGCTTTGGGAGCTCTGTTCCTGTAGCCAATGGGCGCGCTCTCATTGGGGAACTTTGGAGTAATCCTGCACTTTGCACCCAAAAGCTCTGGATCACCTGTCCTGCTATCTGGTGGGTGCTTCTCATTCGGGGGACAGCGATGCGTTCTGCACTTGGGGTAAACCACGGCTATACCTGCATCCTTGAAATCAAGAAATAGCTGGTAACGGATAGGACTAGTCCTCGACGGGGGAAGTTTCCTTATCCGTGAAGTCTTGAGATCTTGGATGAGCCTTGGGCCTTTGTGGTTAGGCCTCATAGTAGAACATTCCGGAAGCTGGTTCGTTATCCAAGCCCATTTGGGTTTCTTGTTCTCCAAGAACTACGTATGGCTTGATCCCCTATAAATACCGGGGTACGTAGGCCGATTGAGGGGTTGGAAGTCGAGAGCTCTGAATAGCCGCCACTAACCCTATCAATCTCAGCCACCAATTATCTACAGCCACCACACGCCACCACTTTTTTCGGAGAAAAACCACCGTCTAAGATCTTGTTTCCGGCGACGTACCTCGAATTTTGTTGTTCCCAAATTCCTCCGTCAACAGTTTCGAACCACTTTTACTTATTTGACCATAACTCCTAAACCGTAAGTCCGTTTGCTTCGATTCTCGTGCCAAAACGATCTATGACTCGAGATCTACAAGGGTATGTCATATACTTATCAAGGTGAGGATTTAATGCTACTGATTATGCATGAATTTCAAGGTTTAACGAAATTTCGGCATTACGGCGACTATAAATCGAACGTTTCTAAATTCGTTTCATCACAACCAAGCCACACCGGGCATACCATACATTTTACATACATAATACTCATCTTATAAGTCCAAGAACATCTCACTTTACCAACATGATCATCATACAATCAACTACATAATCATGCTTATAACATCACCATAATCATACTAACCTAAAACCATCAAGAACATACATAAAACTCAAAACAAGATCTAGGGTTTCAAGTGTTATACCTTCCTTGGAGAGTGTACAAGCCCTAATAAACCTTATATAGTCCTTGTATGTGTTTAACTAGCTTAGATCAACAAAAGAAAACAAGAAATCAAAGATTAGTTCTTGAAAGTACTATTCATCATCATCTTTGATGATTTATTTGAAAATGAAAGAAGTGGTATATGAGGCTCAAATTTGGAGGATAACTTACCATAAAAATTTCAAGATCAAACAATGGTTGGAGGTTGGATTTTGTTTTTGTAATTAAGGAAGGGCCAAATGGATGTAAAATGGGGGGGAGAGTTGCTTGCTTCTCTTGCTTGGTTCTTGTGCTAAGTGAATTATTGTGATGAGCTTTAGATAATATCTTGTATAAAGTAACTTTATTAAAGGGATTATGTCATGCATGAGGTATTTCAAGAGACATGTGTTGGTTTTTAGTGGTAATAAGATGAGATGAAGCTAAGTACTTGGTTTTGATTCTAAGTATACTAGTTACTCTTGTAACTACTTAGTTACTTGCTCTTATCCACTTGCACATGCATGCACCTTGATCCTCTGCTTGTTTCTTTGTCCGGTTATTGCTCATTTTCATTGATCGTTCAGAGGAATATCTCAAGCATTTCTAGTTAGGGTTTTATCAGAAACCGTCTCAATATTTTTGCTCACATCTTTAATCCTCCTTTATAATTCTTGAATTTAAATTCCTTAAATCTTTATATTAAATCCTGAAATAATTCAGTGTCTAGGGAAATCTCGGAAGAAATAAAAGTGCTATTTTTTTGAATCCGATATCGTTTACATACACTTATATTGCCTATCGGTCACTAATACGAACTCAGAAATCCGTTCCGAATACTCCTATATAACGTCGTCTAATAATATTCCAATATCCACCAAAAACACTATTCATCACTTATTCTCTCTTTAATTCTTATAATTAGAAAAATGTCCCTACGCTTTCCCGAGTGTTCCTTAACCCTTTTACGGAACCACTGGACTTATAACAGATATCGATTTGGATGACATGAGAATAACCTTCCTCTTTGGAATTTACCATATCTTACTTATCCAGGAGATAGATTATTCTTATCTAAGTTGTCAACCAATTGCATTGTTCATGGCATATAAACATTTGAATCAAAATCCTTTCAATATTCATTTATTAGAACCACTGTTACACTTATACTCCATTACATAATAAAAGTTTTAATTAATATCAAAAATCTGGGTTCTTACAGTCTCCCCTCCTTAAAAGGATTCCGTCTCGGAATCAGTTTGAAAACAAATAGGGATACTTTTATAGCATTTCGCTTTCCAATTCCCAAGTTGACTCTTCCACGTTGTGGTTCTGCCATAAAACTCTAACTAGCTGGATGACCTTGTTTCGGAGCACTTGTTCTTTTCGGTCTATGATTTCCACAGGCTGTTCCACATAGGTTAGGTCTGGTTGCATGTCTACGTGCTCATATTTCACAATATGCTTGGCATTTGGATTATATTTCCTTAACATCGAAACATGGAACACATTGTGTACTTGTTGCAGATTTGGGGGTAATGCTAGTTAGTAGGCTAGTTCCCCGATACGTCTTAAGATCTCAAAGGGTCCAATGTATCTAGGACTCAGTTTTCCCTTCTTCCCAAACCACAATAAACCTTTTCAGGGAGATACCTTTAAAAACACTAGGTCTCCAACTTCATATTCCTTGCCTTTCCGAGTTAAATCGGCATATCTCTTTTGTCGATCTTGGGCTACTACCAGCCGTCCTCTGATTAGATCCACTGCATCCGTAGTCCGTTGGACCACTTAGGGCCCGAGCATCTTTCGCTCTCTAACTTCATCCCAATACAAGGGAGACCGGCATTTCCTTCCATAAAGGGCCTCGTAAGGCGGCATTCCTATGCTTGAATGAAAACTATTATTGTAGGAGAACTCAATCAGTGGCAAGTGATCATCCCAATTTCCTTTAAAGTCTATAGCACAGACTCTCAACATATCCTCTAGCGTTTGGATGGTCCTTTCACTTTGCCCGTCTGTCTGGGGGTGATAGGATGTACTCATGTTTAGCCTGGTTCCTACACACTCTTGAAAGCTTCTCCAAAACCTGGAGTTAAATCTGGGATCTCGATCGGATACTATGGCGACTGGGACTCCATGTCACGCCACTATCTCTTTTAAGTAGATATCTACTAGTCTGTCGGCCGTATACCTTTCATTGATCGGGAGAAAGTGAGCTGACTTCGTTAGTCGGTTTATAATTACACATATGTCATCATGATTAGCTTTGGTCCTTGGTAAACCTACTACGAAATCCATGGCTATATGTTCCCATTTCCATTCGGGAATCTCTAAGGGGTGCAAATGTCCACTGGGTCTCTGGTGCTTTGCTTTCACTCTTTGGCAGGTCAAGCATCTGCTTACCCACTCTGCTACGTCCTTTTTCATGTTAGGCCACCAGTAGTACTCTTTCAAATCTCTATACATCTTGGTACTACCGGGGTACACCGAGTACCTTGAGTTGTGTCCCTCATATAAAATCTCGTCCTTGAGCTCCTGCACATTTGGAATCCATATCATGTACGTGTACCTCATGATTCCTTCTTTGTCTCTTTCACACTTGATTTCTTCTCCGGTCATTATCTCTTCTGTGAAGTTCTCTTCTTCCTCCATTATCCGTTCTTGACATTGTCTAATATTTTCTAACAATGGGGGTTGGATTCGAATTTCCATTAACCTTTCTTGACCATCTCCGGGTATCTTGACCTCGATTTCCAACTTTTCGAAATCTCTCACCAATTCTTCTTCTGAGGTTATCATTTTGAGTTTCTCTTTCATACTGAGGGCGTCAGCCACCACATTGGCTTTACCCGGGTGATAATGAATCTCACAATCATAATCCTTGATTAATTCCATCCATCTTCTCTGGTGCATAATAAGTTCTTTCTGAGTAAAAATGTACTTGAGGCTCTTATGGTCAGTGTAAATCTCGCACTTCTTTCCATACAAGTAGTGCCTCCATATCTTTAAAGCGAAAACTATTGCTGCTAATTCTAGATCATGAGTGGGATATCGAATCTCATATTCCTTTAGCTGCCTTGACGCATACGCGATTACCTTACCGTGCTGCATAAGCACGCATCATAATCCTTTATGCGAAGCATCACTGTAAATTACAAAATCTCCTTTTCCATCAGGCAACGCCAACACTGGGGCCATCACCAACCTCTTCTTCAGCTCTTGGAAACTCTTTTAACATTTTTCAGTCCATTCAAATTTCTCAGTTTTACGGGTAAGTCGAGTTAACGGGGCCGCGATCTTCGCAAAATCTTGAACAAATCTTCTATAATATCCTGCCAGTCCGATAAAACTCCTTATTTCTGTTGGAGTGGTTGGCCGTTCCCAGTTTGAAACTGCCTCTATCTTGGAGGGGTCGACCAACACTCCTTCTCTATTGATCACGTGCCCTAAGAATTGCACTTCATTTTTCCAAAACTCACACTGCAAGAATTTGGCATATAACTGCTCTTTCCTGAGTATCTCTAAAGCTATCCTCAAATGTTCAGCATGTTCTGCCTCTGTCTTTGAGTAGATAAGAATATCATCGACGAAAACTATCACAAACTGGTCCAAATACACATTGAACACTCTATTCATTAAATCCATGAAAGCTGCTGGGGCATTGGTTAATCCAAATGACATCACCAAGAACTCATAATGTCCATATCTGGTACGGAATGCAGTCTTTGGGATATCTTCGGGTTTAATCTTCAGTTGGTGACATCCTGTTCTCAGGTTAATCTTAGAGAAGTATTCAGCACCTCTTAGCTGGTCAAACAAATCATCTATTCTGGGTAGCGAGTTCTTATTCTTAATGGTTAGCTTGTTCAACTCTCGATAGTCGATGTATAACCTCATACTCCCGTCATTCTTCTTAACGAACAACATTGGTGCGCCCCAAGACGACACACTGGGTCTTATCATACCCTTATCCAACAATTCCTGTAACTGCTAAGCTAGCTCTTTCATTTCCACTGGGGCTAATCGGTACGGGGCCTTCGAAACTGGCGCCGTCCCCGAGGCTAACTCGATAGCAAACTCGATTACTCTATCAGGTGGTAATCCGGGAAGATCTTGCGGAAATACGTCTTCGAATTAATTAACTACCGGAATGTCTTGTATCTTGGGCGTTTCCTTCTGGGTATCTATAACATAAGCTAAATAAGCTTCGTTTTCCTTTCGCAACAATCTCTTGGTTTGCGCCATGGTTAGAATATTCTGGGTCTGTCGTATCCCTCGAAACAATATTTTCTTCTTTCCTGGGGTTTTCAACTTAACCTTTTTCCTTTTACAATCTATCTGAGCGTTATTACAAGACAACCAATCCATTCCCAAAATGTCATCAAACTCCCCTAGCTTAAAAGGAATCAAATCAACATAGAAAGACCGTTCTCCTATTTCTAATTCGCAATCGGGGTATATCTGACTAACTGGAACGACTTCCTGGTTGGCTATCTCTACTTGTAAGGAATCCCTCAGCGGTTGGGTCTTAAGTTTCAATTTACGCGCAAAATTCCTTGATATAAAATACTTAGTTGCTCCAGAATTAAATCAGACATTTACACTAACTGAATTGAGAGAAAAGGTACCTGCTATCACGTCTGTGTCCCTCACAGCATCCTGCACGGTCATGTTAAACGTTCTAGAAGTTGGTGGCTTATTGGAGGCAGCCTTGCTTGCCCCTGATGCTGCTGGCTTGTTCATTGGGCAATCCTTTCTCATGTGACCTTGATGTCCGTACTGGAAATAAGTGGTGCTATTAGGGATGATCGTGGTGCAAGAGGTAGCATAGTGACCTGCTCACCCACACTTATAACAGGTTATCTGTTTCAGGTTGCACACACCGGAATGCCTCTTCCCACAAGTAGCACATAATGGTAATGGAGGTCGAGAAGGGTGGGAACGGGACACTCCTGATTGCTTTCCGCCCTGGCTCACACTTGCGCTCACCGATTGTTTGAATCCTACGCTCTTTCCAGGTAAGGAAACTGCTCCTTGGTTAAACTTATTTGGGGTTTTCCTCCGACAGAACCTCTGCCCATACTTGCATGCTTCCTTTTTAATCCCCCTTTCTCTCTTTCCCTCTACATCTGATCACTCCCTGCTTCGACAATGGTTGCCTTCTGCACCAAGGTGGCATAATCTGTAATCTCTAAGACTGCCACATGATTATGAATCCACTGCTTCAACCCTTGCTGAAACCTATTAGCTTTCTTCTCTTCAGTATCCACAAAGTCTGGCACAAACCTTGATAGATCGGTAAACTTGGCCTCATAATCAACCACTGACAAATTATTCTGCTTTAGTTCTAAAAACTTGAGCTCCATCTGAGTTTTCATAAACCTTGGGAAGAACTTCTCTAAAAACAATTTCTTAAACCTCTCCCAGGTTACTATAGCATCTGTCTCCATGTTTTTCTTGGCCTCCCACCAATAATTGGTAAGTGGCGAAAACAGTCTTTTGCGCCTCCTCGATGCTTAGAATCTCAAATGACTTTTCCATCTCCTTAATCCAGGCTCTTGCCTCGACTGGGTCAGCTGATCCGTGGAATTCTGGGGGCTTAAGGGACTTAAAGTCCATGAAGGAGTTTGCCACAGTACTGTTGTTTCCTTGGGGTGGTTGGGGGTAACGGTTCAAATTTTGCCTAAGCAGATCCATAAACTAACCCATGGGGTCTCTATCCTGGTTCTCCCCTTCTTGCTCAACTTAAATTTCTTCTCATTCTACTTCTTCTTCGAATTCTCCAGTGAAAAAGGTTTTGTCTGCTGTCCCATACTGGGAATCCTCTTGCTCATTATAATCCTCATCTTGCGCTTCATCATATTCGGGATCTTTCCTATGTTGATTGTGACTTTCTTGATCGGTAGGCTCACGGGGGTTAGCCCTAGTTCCCATTCTTCGCGGAGGCATCTTACTGAAAATTTGGACAATTACACATTAGGTTTATTTACCTGCTTTAAAGGATTTCTCCTTGCAAAATCGATAAATATTTGGATTTAGGATCCCACAGTTCTATATCTCATGGCAAATTAATCGCAAGCAGTACGTGCAGTAAATAACCTAATAAACTGGTGATCGCGTCACAACAATACTGAAATGACCGAAAAGAAACAAATATATACATAGTGCTGAAAGATACATCATCTGAGTCACATCGACAGTTTAAGAGTACAACCGTCCTACCAACATCTAGTCAAAAGTGAAATATGTTGTCTGTCCGTCTAGTCAGTAAAAGGGAAACTAAATACAATGAAACTATCCCACAAAAGTCGACACTACTATGTCCGTACATGACTAGAAGACTAGACTACAACATCATTGTCTCTGAAATCAGCCACTAGTGGAACCCAAAGCCCTAACCCTCATCATAGCAATGCGAAAGATCGCCTCAGCATCAATCCTGGATACCCTGCCCTCTCCATCAGTAGGTAATTGTAACACCCCCAGATCCGGGGTCCGGGATCCGGTGGTTACGGTTTCCAATTCTGTCCACAACAATTGAACTTTCCTTAACATAAAATAAATTACGTCTCTATGACCCAACACAACAATATAAAACACACCCGTTATAGTCCCAGAGATGAAATCAGAGTCACAATCAAATTTTTATTAATCACATTATGAGTTCTTACAATCCAAAAGAATTTCAATATAATTACATACTCTTTGCCATCCATTTACATAAGTCATACTAGACTATATTCTTGGTACTGAAAGAATAAATATATCCTACCAATAGCTTCTTCTTCAGCTCTGGTAGTCTCATCGTCCTCGCCCGCGTCGAGTGCGCCTTGTGCGAGTCATCTGGTCTAGCTGTTGTTGTGATATAATAATAAAGCAAGGGTGAGCAATAGCCCACCAACAATAATATATAACTGAACGATAAAGTATAACAGTTCAAAAGTATCTTTCAAACCATATGCCATGCATTTACGGAAATGATGCCAGTATAATATGAACGATGAAGTTACAAGGTAACTTAAAGTATTTGTTTGTAGAAATATCTGCTACATCAAAGTAAGCGAGATATTCTTATTGTTATTAAGAAGAGGAGTTTGCAAGAAAAGGTTGCAATTCCAGTTATGACCCTTTTCCAACTCTGCCAACAGTAATCATGTTGCAGGAAATAAATAAATTTGGATGATGAACCAATGATGGAGTATTCACCGCGCCCGCTGTTCCAATCTTGATGATCAGTCGAGATCGTACAGCTCAATTTAGATTTACTACCGGTAGAAGGAAGAACTGACGGCTTTACTTGTGTACCGCCTTACTAGCTCTCCCCGGCCAACGGTTGGGCCAAAGGGGATGGACCGGCGCTACTCGGCCTCTTACACGACTCCTAGTTCAAATAGAATTCATGATTCTGAATGTAACGTTCGTCCCCCTTTCCCCAAGTATAATACTTGTTGATAAGACTCCACAAAGTAGTCGTATCTAGTTGGAAAGGAAAATTTACCAATAACTCCCAAGCTATTACTTGGTAACGGATATCAACTTGTTCCAGTAATCTTACCCCTCGAAAGATGAGAAGGTAAGCAACGACTTAATAAGTCAACAGCACCCGAGTTACGAGTGAAGGGAATACTTTATGACCGGGAAGTCGACAAGATAAATAACATTTTCCAAGTAAGGTTCCCTTATTATTAAGGAGGTAGACTCAAAGAAGAATGATGTCTGAGAACCTTCTTTGATATAGGATTAATAATAATATGACTCCGAAATATTTTTCGTAATAATCGAAGAAGATAAACCTTATCGAGGTTATACTAAGTATGGAATAAATATTCAGAGAATATTTATTGAGTTAAAATATTTAAAGAATCATTGGGAATATGAAAGAATATCTTTAATCAGAGTATTTCTCAAAATAATCCCTGAAGAAATATCAGGAGAATATTTATTGAATAAATAAATATTTAAATGAATACTCAAAACAATATTCATTAATTAATAAGACCTGAAAAGAATATTTAAGGTAATATTCATAATTAATTAGGAATTTAAATGAATATTCAAAAGTAATATTCATTTAATGAATAATATCCTAAATGAATATCAAGTAATATTCATTTAGTAATCCAAGCCTCAAGGAATATTCGAGATAATATTCGATAATTAAATCAAGCTTCAGATGAATATTAAAATAATATTCATCAAGTATTCAATATCTTAAATGAATATTCAAACGTAATATTTATTTAATAAAATAATATTCTAAAAGAATATCCAAATAATATTCATTTAGTAGTCTCATCTTTAGAAGAATATTCGAAATAATAATCGATAATCAATTCGACTCTGAATGAATATTGAGAAATATTATTCGTTGAATAGTTACGTTCAAATAATTATTTGAAGTAAGGATCGTTAAAATAATTAGTCTCGAACGAATATTCAAATAATATTCGTCGCCCAAATAATAGAAAATATTTACTTAAATATTTTCCTCCGAGGTAATCTCGATATATCAAGGAATATTGACTCCCGGTCTATTTTTGATTAATAAGATGTATACGCCCTTCTATGAGGGTCTTACAATAACCGGCTTATAACTGATATATAACTATCTAGCTTATAAGCCAACAATAACATTCAGGGAACAAGTATATCAATTCAACTTGAAAGTAGGCATGCATGCAATGGCATATGCATATCAGCAATCATATATATATATTTATTCAATCACAACAACAGCCTAAAAGAAGGGAATTGAAACTTGCCTGATAGTCGAGTACGGTAAGGGGTAGTGGTAGCGGGTCCCGGTTCAGCTTGGTGATCTATAAATAGCCAAGGCATTCGGGATTAATCACTTAACATATAAAAAGTTAAGTTATACTTAATTCGAAACACGTTCTCGAGTTATCTCGTTATACCCCTTTTAGTGGATTACTTTTATCACTGATCCGACCCGACATTCGTTCGTTAATACGACATGTCATTGTACTTATACTTGGGACATACTTAAGTCATATGAGTTCTAAAGTCGATCGTTACGAACCAATACTATACTCCGAGTTTTATCGCCCGTTTTCTAAGTGTTTTACCGAAGTTATAAAAGAGTCGTCTTTTAGGGGTTCGTTCGCGTTTAACCTCGACTCGAACATTTTTAATAAATCGAAAAATGATCCTTTTGACATACGGTTTTCTTTCACACCTTCCTTTTTACCTCTAGTATTTATTTACCAAGATTCGCCATGACGTTACATAGTTTACGAGGGTTCAATTACAGTTACGAATCCTCAGTTACGGTTTCGATATACTTTTAGTAAACCGGCCGTAACTCCTAAACCGTAAGTCCGTTTCATGCGATCTTTATATCAAAACGAAGCTTGAAACATAATCTATCCTATCATGGCAGAAAATGAAGCTGTACAGTGAGTTATAGCTACTGTGATGCTCGGTGTTTAATAGTCTAACGAAAATTCGGCATTACGACGGCTATAAATCGAACGTTCTAAAATTCATAACAATCAATCCAAGCCACACCGGGCATACTATACATGGTTTTCATCTTAACCAGTCCAAGAAGGTTTCAATTAACCATCATAATCATCAAAACTCTTAAATCATCACTACTAACTACATAATCATGCTTTTATGCATATAACAACACCATAATCTTAACTAATCTAAAACCATCAAGAACATATATAAAACTCAAAGTAAGATCTTGGGTTCTTAAGAATTATACCTTCCTTGGAGAGTGTACAAGCTATAATAACCCTTATATAGTCCTTGTATGGCTTTAACAAAGCTTAAATCATCCAAAGAAACCAAGAAATCAAAGTTAGTTTCTTGAAAACACTATTCACCCTCATCTTTGAGGATTTATTTGAAAATGGAAAACATGGAGTTTGAAGCTAAGATTTCTAGGAGATCATTTTTATGAAATATAGGACTCACCATAAAAATTTGGAGATCAAACAATGGTTGGAAGGTGGATTTTGAAATCTTAAAACTCCAAAATTCGAAGTGCCTTGGTTTTGGGGGAAAAACAGTGAACTTCTCGAATTTATTTACCCATGCAAACGATCTTCAAAAATTATGAAATTAAATCCCCAACTTCACCTTGATGTGTAGAAGCTCCATGAATTTTTTCATGATTTTTAGATGAGTAGATCTAGGTGAAAAAAAATGGCAAAGACCCCTGCCCTGGAAAATGCAACTGCTGGAAAAATGGGGGAGAGGTGGTGTTTGCTTGGCTTTGATCTTGCTCTCATCTTATCTAAAGTGAATTATTGAATGTCTTTGGATAATATCTTGTCCATAAAGTAGCTTTAATAAAGTTCTAGGTCATGCATGATGTAATTAAATGGACAAGTGTTGGTTTGTAATGGTAAGATGATGACAAGAAGCTAAGTACTTGGTTATGTTTGCTAAGTATACTAGTTGCTCATGTAACTACTTAGTTACTTGGTCTTATCTCCTTGTACATGCATGCATCTTGATCCTCTGTTTGTTCTTTGTCCGGTTATTGCTCAATTCGTTGCTCGTTCGAGGGACTAACTCATTCGTTTCTAGTTAGGGTTTTACCGAAAACCTTCTTAATATTAATACTACTATTCCTCATCTTTCTTAATACTTCTCGAATTTAAATTCCTTAATTCTCTTTTATAAATCCTTAAGTCTTGCAGTGTCCAGGGAAATCTCAGAGAAAATAAAAGTGCTATTTTTCTGAATCCGACAGCTTTTACATACACTTATTTTCCTCCTGGATCACTAATACGAACTCAGAAATCCGTTCCGAATACCGGGTATAACATTATTATAATAATATTCCAAATTCCACCAAAATCACTATTCATCACTTATTTTTATTTAATTCCTATAGTTGGGAAAATGAACCTGGTTCACCCTCGAGTGTTCCTTAACCTTTTTACGGAACCGCTGGGCTTATAATAGATATTGATTTGGATGACATGAGGGTATCTATTTCTCTCTAGGGAATCTTATCTTAACTTTCTAGGAGATAGATTATTCTAACCTTAGTTATCACCCAATAGCATCCTTCAGGCCATATAACCTTGGAATATATATCCTTTCATTATTCATTCATTAAAACCAGTATTACATTCTAGTTGTAACCCCTATTCATTCTTACATCAATACATAATAAAAAGTTTTAATTCTACCCAAAAATCTGGGTTCTTACAGTCTCCCCTCCTTAAAAGGATTCCGTCCCGGAATCAGGTAGAAGACAATTGGGTATTTGTTGGTTATTTCACTTTCCAATTCTCTGGTCGATCCTTACACACTCCAATCTTTCTAAAGCATCTCATACTGGTGTTACAATACACCCTTATCCGTTCTACCAATTCTTTGATACTTTCGCACAACACATCATCCGGTATACGCTCTTGTCCGTTCTTATACTATTAACCTTATTGGTACGTGCAGTGACTTCGGTATCACTAACGCGCTACGAAGTCCGGAGATAACCTCACTCGTAATTTTGCAATTCCTAATCGTTTTAATCTTCGCAATCTCGATGTATATATATTTAGGTGGAAAATTTTATCGAGAGATCACTGTGATCAATGAACATTTGTTATATTGCATAGTTAGTACAAAAGGGGGCCAGCCTTTAGTACTTGACAAGCAATTAAACAATTAATGGCATTCCACTTAGACTCCTATCACACAGACAGAGAGTCACGTAGTATTACCTCCCCTCCTTAAAGGGTTGTTCTTCTCAATTTAGAAGAAGATAAATAAGGGAGAAGAAAAGAACGAATTTCAAAGAATCATATATGAAAGTTTTCATGATTGTCAAAATATCATATTTAGAATTTACCTCTGAACTATAGAGGTTTATTAGAGAAGAGAAATAATCATATTCGTATCAAATTCCACTTTTTCGTAATCTCACATATCACATGTCCTTGTTGCTCTGTCCATCATTCGGTGGACCTATACTCTTGTTCGATATTAGTATCAACTACTTTTTGGAAAATCCTTCAACCTCTCAGGTTAAATCTTGGATTTCCCGCTTGACATTATTATTACTCACATTTCATGCCCCGACACTGGCTCTTTCATACTCATAATTCTAACACTATCAGGTTGTCATTCCGAGAGCTCATTAAGAAGAACCCATTCATCAATCCATTCATAACATTTCTTGCTTCACATTCAATTATTATTTCCCATTCTTTTCTTTATCAATCACATCCATCTTATCATCTAGTTCTCATTCACTTCTGTTATTGAACTCCACCGTCACCTTATTAGGGGAACGCGTGTTACCTTTATTCAATATACGTGGCACGTTTGTGGTCAAACTTTCCTTTGTTCAACCATCTAGATTTCCCTTTCTCATTCCATGAGTCTTTTTTTTTATTACTCAATCAAACTATTCCATATTTCCTCGGATTTTCCAGTCTTAAAAAGGAGCCAATTTGTATGTCATTCATGCTCCTAATTCCAACTTTCCGTTTTGGCCAATACCCTTACCTTTCCAATTCCATACTCTTCTCGCTTCATTACTGGAGCTTCTCATGAGTCCGCATATCTGACTTTCTTATTAATCCTCGACTCTTCATTCATCTCAATCAGTTGCTTGTCTTCATTTCTACTATAATCATTCTATGAACCATCATAGCCTAATCATTTATTTCAAATATCCCGTCATTCCAGAAATTACACCATCCGAAATAAACCTGGATGATTTCTCTAACTTAGATTCAATTC
The DNA here is from genome assembly GCA_036435485.1 of Saposhnikovia divaricata. NCBI lineage: Eukaryota > Viridiplantae > Streptophyta > Magnoliopsida > Apiales > Apiaceae > Saposhnikovia > Saposhnikovia divaricata. The sequence goes on from CM071600.1 coordinate 173,475,325, forward strand.
GACATTTCCACAGTCGTTACCACCTAATTTCTCATAAGGATCACCATCGCTTATCGTTTACGCAGTGCTTTAATAAATAAGCATCATAATTGTCAATTCAAGATCCTCTAGGAAAACAAAATAATCACTATTTCCTATCCATAAGGAACGCTTCCTGAACTTGACGTAGATATTACCTGAAGCAGAAAAAAAAAAAAAAAAAAAATTGCAGGAAAGCTTCCAGCATCGCAGCTGGAACAGGCTGGTGAGATTATTAATCATATATCTCCGGTAGAAGACTAAAAGCTTAGCGGTTTGCTTAATCGCTTGCCAACCTCATAATTCTCTATCTTGTTTGCACAGAAATACACCAACATAAACTTGCTTGTCATTCATCATCGTGCCATTTGGCTTATCAGTATTTGTACCTTCTCTACTTCTGGTCATTTACTACCAATTCATTGTTACTTAACCTCCCCTCTCTCTTTCCAAAGAAAAGGCGAGTCTCTTGGGGAATTTGGTCTGGTCTGTCGTAGAGCCTCCTAATGTCGGTAATGTGCTACTGGCAACATCAGGAATCGAATCTTTACTTAAACCATTCTTATAGTTGATCCTGGCACAATCATCAAACGGAATGTAACTTCCTCTACCACATTATGACCATCAAGGTCCTTACATTATCATTCTATTTCTTTGGTCTGAGCATTTATGCTTACTCCCCTATATTTAAAGTGTCGGCCACCTCGTTGGCCTTTCCTGATTATAATAATTTCTTGAGATCAATGTTTTCTGGATCTATTCCAACTCAGGGTGGAAGCATTCTCCCTTAAATTCTGCTGAATGAGAGAAAACCTCTATCAGTCTTTTCCAAAAGTCATTGCTTCCACCTACCCGTGGGAACTTTATCACGTTTATTCCCAATCCTACTTAGGATACTTCTTTTCTTAGTTCTTTCTTTATCTTAGGATAATCTCAACCATTATAGGTTCAACCCATACTTCCTCAGGGTTTCATACATGCCTCATCTGGCATTATTGTTACGATGTCATACTTTCCTTACCAAACTTCCATTTTGCAGTTCGGAATATTACCCTTTTTCCTTGTAAGGTTTCGTAGGCCATCCTTATCATTCCTCCGGTATTTTCTGGGTACCGGGTATATCAAAATGTCATTGATCAATACTCTAATAATTCTATCTATGTTCTTCCCAGAACTCTTTTTAATAATCCTTACCGGTCATCGTTGCCTTAGCAAGTCCAGCTCATATCATCTGAAGTCATAATGTCGTTATTAGGGTTAATGCCACCCCTTGTGCATTCCCCAGGGTTTGTCTTAATTTATGGATATCCTATCCTTAATTCAACTGCCAAGGAATTCTTGCATCTTATAATTGGCAATCAGATCATGTATCCTTAATAAAGGTCTCTTTTCAATCATTCTCATTTGATAATCGATCGGTGGTTTAATGCCACCCTCTTCTTTCAGATAGTTGTCAGCCTATTTGGCCTTCCAAAAAGGCAACGTATGCCAATCTCTTCTCTTACCGAACTTGTTAACAGTAGCAAGGATGTTCTGGAAGATATTGGTCGAGTTCAACGTGAATCTCTTAGTGCTTATCGTTCTTCGCAAAGGTACTTGCCTCAGACAAAATTCCTACAGCATACTGTTCAATTTCTGACCTTTTCTATACCCTCTTCATATACCTTCATTGTTTACTTTCTTCCGTCATAATATATTCATGGTATTCATGATACCCTAACATCATACATCTCAAGTCACTATACTTCCATTTTACTCGAAATCTTGGACAACCATATACACATGAGTCACTTTAGTACGGGTGACCCCATCCTAAAAAGGTCTAGTGAATTCCCAATCAAAACATGGGTTGTTCGGCAGAAGATTCAAACGATCTCATTAATGTTTCCTTTATATCAGAAGCCCTTGCAGTCGGTGCTTTCTTAGAAGCAACCCTGCTTTGTCTTTTCATTGCTGGTCTAGTCACTTTATAGTCCGTTGTGACTTGGCCTCAACTGGCCACACATAAAAATATAAAAAAAAATATATGATTTTAGGGGTTGGCTAATAGCATTATTTTTCTAGCAATTGCCGGCATAGTGCCTTCTTTGATACCTTTCCACCTTTCCAAAACTTTACTTTATATAAGTCTTAATCGACTATTCGGCACCGTCTCTGGTCACCTTTCCTCTACTTTTATCTTTCATCTATTATTATCAATCCCGCGTGCCACGCAAGCTTACCATTCCTGGCATAACAGCCTTTTCACTTAAGTCAATCCCGGAGTTTCTCCGTCCGGCTAGTTTCTATAACGCCTTAGAAATTTCAGAATATTTAATTACAAAAGTTATCTATTTTATATTAAATGTGAATTATGTGGCGTATGTATTTGTTGTGGAGGTGATGTGTCTGTTGAATAATATTTGGAGGTCAGATTGATATTTTATAGGTGTTATGTAAGCCCGACTGTTTTAATTATATTTTTGGGATTTATTTCCTATTTAATTGCGTTATATTTATCTTCTGTGAATTTTATTAAATCTTCGGGATTAGCAGAAATCCTGAAATCTTCTTCATTAATAACTTTATTAGTTTATGTGACTTTTAAAAATATTTGGTGAATTATTTTTGAGTTTCAAGGATTTTAAAATGATTTTTCGAATTATTTTCCAATTTAAGGATTTAATCTTGTAAAATCCATATTTAATTCGTTTTTAACCCTAGAAATATTTTAAAAATATGTGGGTAATTGTAATTTTTCATTCTCTATTTTAAAATTTTAAAATTTAATATTCCATCTATTTCGTATTTCATTTTGATTTTTACAAATTATTTTATGAATTTTAATTAAGGAGCTAATAAAAAGGTTTTTTTTTTTTTTAGAGAGAAAAGTTTCCCCCAAATCCTTTAAAGGTCAAAATCCCTAATTGTTCTAGGGAGTTAGCAGTTGGGTTGGGTTGTCTCAAGAAAACTCTCGAACTCTCTCTCGTTCTCTCGGTAAAACACCTCTCTAATCTCATTCCTCTCCTCTCTTGCTATCTCTCTCAAGGTCTCTCATCTTTCCCTCTCATTTTCTTTCATTTAAATCCCTTTTAGGGTGGTATCTGTTCAGTTTCATGGGGGGGAAACCCACCTCTTCCATCTTCCTTATCTGTCATCAGTGGTCGTATGTATTGTGTGTATGGTCGTGGGTGTTGCCTCTGTGATTCCTGCGTGTATGCATGTAATTGCTGCGGGTGTGTGTGTGTTTGAACTGCGTGCAGCAGGGTGTGTGCGTTTGTGTGTGGTGACTGTGAATCGTGTGTAAGTTGAACAATTGTGTGATGTGTGTGTATAGCTACGAGTAGTATATACCAGTGTATGCGGGTGACAGTCCAATTTGGTTACTTAAATTGTGATGTTGCTGTGACATAGCTGCTCGTTGTTTTATGATTCTGATTACTACGGTTTACAATTTGTTTGACAGCTTCCGTGAGAATATCAAATTGGTCCGTGAAAATTTTGTGCGGAATTTCGAGTTGGAAACCCTAATTTTGGGCACCCTCGGGATTTTGCCCCCTCGACGGTGATTTAATTTGAGTCGAGGGTATAACATTGGCGATGATGATTATTTTCTGAGCCAAAAATTATTTAATATTTAATATTTGTTATTTATCTAATAAATTGTAATTTATTGTCGAGTTGGTATTAATTGCTTAAATGGTATTAAATTATGAATCGGAGGATTGTAAATGCAAATCGAGATGTGAATTGGGATTGAATACTAATTGTGGATTCGATTAGTAATTGAGATTTGTGTTGGTTGTGTCGGCTGTATCCCGACTGGCAGTCCCCCGTATAAAGGGGATGCCGTCAAAATTTTTCTAAAATATTAAAATCATTTCTTGATGATGAGTATGTATAATTATTTAACTTATACGAGTTGTGAGTCGGGCTTCATATTTTAAAATCTATATGGTATGTGCTTATGTGGTTATGTGATTAAATACTTTTGTCTGTAGCTTATGTATTGATATTATACGATTAAATAAACATAAATTAGGGAACTATTCGCAGGGGTAGACTAAGTGGAATGTTTATATTGATTAGCGAGTATTAAACAGGATTCTGAAATAGTGTTATATTGTGTGTAGATTCCGTGGATAAAGGAAAGGCTAAAGCTGAGGACGTAAAGACGCTTCGGATTCTGTGATTTTCTATTTAAGGCAAGTAAATTGCTTCAATTACCTTTCAAATGAGTTATGATTATAAAAAAGCCTGATTCATATGCTTATTTAAATTACTCTTGCTATAATTGTTCTGTTAATTTCCCGAAATTGCGAATACATAATGGTTATACCCCAAATTGATTCTACTGAATGGTTGATTCTTTTAGTGAATTGGTTACATCCATATCCCTTGCAAGCATATTGTTCCACCTCTCTTTCAAGTAAACCGCTTCACTTATATTTCCAGCGAATTATGATTATCATAACTTGATTCTTATGTAATTGATTTATCCTTGATATAATTGCTCTGATAATTTCCATTAATTATGAATATTTAATTGTTATACCCCAGGTTGACTATATCGTTGTTGTTAATCCTTTTTGTGACTTGACTCAAGTCAATACCCCTTTTTGCCATATCGAACTTGTCGATATTTAATTCAGAGATTACCCGACCTTGTTCTATTTGGTGAGATTTGAGATGTTGACCTGGAACGAAAGTGTCCAGGGTGTTTGGCAGTTGAGGTGGTCGATTGTTCCGACACCTGATGTCTAGTTATAGGATTGGACTGTTAGTTTTTAAAAATGTGGACCGTAAGGGTCGGACCAGATTCGTGGTCAGGAATTATTAAGGCCAATGTGTGCCGTGGATCCATTAAGGACATTGCTGTGTGCGTTTGTCCGGGGTTAGTGCGTGACTGATCAGCAGCCTAACCTTATAATTGTTTTTATTTATAAAATGCATGATAGTCCAATCCGCTTCTATTCTATGATTCAGATAAAAGATGAACCTTTAATTGAGATATATATTGTTGATTGTTAATTCTTGAAAATCTTGCAGACATATCAGTTGTTGATGTTTTAATTTCATACATATATACTTGCTGAGCGTTTTGGCTCACTTGCTTGCTAATTCTGTTTCCTCAGCTAAGCCAGGAGATGTCTAGAAGAAGTGGCCCGTCTGGTTGGGGTAGTCACCGAGGCAGTCAGAGGGTCGAGGCGGTTGGTTGGGTAGTGACATATATCTTTGTTTATATTATGTCTGTATTTGTAGGCGGATTATCATATTTAATGGGTTGTATATTATTTGATTAAGTTCTGGGTTGTAATAGCTATTAGTAGTTGTTTCATACAGTGACCTGTGTGCGGTCTGGGTTGTTATGGTTTTATTTTCTTATGGTTTAGTATAACTTGTGCTTGTGGACTGTGTTTAGTTCTACTCAGTTGCTTGAGCAGGTGATTGGTCCGGTTTATGATTACATCATGCCGAAATTTCTAAAAATTTCTTCTATGTTAATATTTAATTGAGTATAAATGTTATTATTATTATTGTGGGCATGTGAGGGTGTTACAAGTTGGTATCAGAGCCACAGGTCACAGTCACTGAAACAATTAGGTGGGGAGTCGGGGTAGAGTTATAAGAAAGGTTAGGATGGTTTCGTGAGAGACAGGAAGTCTAATTATATATATATATATGTATACTTCAGGCACCTGCTTCTGGTTCCGATTCAGACCCGGACGAGGATCCGGAAGGAGGGGCTTCTGTACCGCAGCAGATTTCCCCAGGGGTTATGCAGCCGTTCGTAGGATCGCAGGGCTCAGTGAATGGGCCAGCATACCAGTATACTTCTCAGCCTGTACCATACCATGTGTACGAGCGAGTGGCCCGAGAGAGGGACTATCTCTTGGGGCAGATGGCAGAGTGGAGGGCTATGAGGGCTGGGGAGGAGGATCGGGCTAGAGATAAAGATAGAGCGGTGGCTGAGCTAGAGGATGTCCGGAGGCGAGTACGAGCTCTTAGACGTGTTGTCATTAGACGGGGACGGATGAGATCCCGAGATGAGCCGGCATTTGTGACACAGCAGGTGACCCTAGGTCTGGTGACGGCAGAGCTGGAGAGCATTTTGGGATCAGCTTGGCGGGGAGAGTCGGATGACGATGATGACCAGTGATGATTAGGGTAGTATGATGATGTGGTATTTAGAGGCATGTTATGGCAGTAGTAGTACGTCAGGATTCGCAGTGCGACCAGTTTTGTTGTATATATCGGTTGTACTGTGACTAGATGTTAGCAGTCTTCTCTTTTAGTATTATGTTGTACCCTTATCGAAGCGTTGTTCTTACGCTTGTATCTGATCTATCTATATATATCATTATCACTTTTGCAGAACTGTGTTAAATTTCCTTATACTGTCATTTACTTAAGCATCTTATTTACTGCTCGTTTCATATTTACTTTCAGCACCATTTCCTTCTAGCATTGTTTTTACTTTCGATACTATGTTGATCTTAGCACTATGACTATTGTTTCTTTATGGTACCTACTGAACGTCTGTGAATACCTTGTGTAACCTTGGATTGATATCCTATTGCGCCCCGTGAATCAGTTGTTGATCGGAATTTTGGTTGGAGACCTTGAATTACTCTTCAGCAATATATGCATTGTTTGTTTAAGTTTGATCATTTGAGATATTATTTTCTGAACCTGAATCTAATATAATTGTTCATTGATTTCAGAAACATGCCTCCCAAAAAGAAGAAACAAAATACCCGCACCCCCGATCAGGGTGAGCAAGCTAATCCACCTCCTGTTGGTCAGATGGACCCTGCCTTAGCACAAATATTACAAACTCTTGTTCAGCAGACTGCTACTCTGGCACAGCAACAGCAGCAATTACAGTAGCAGTTGTTGGCTCAACAGCAACAACAGCAACAACAGCAACAACAGCAACAACAGCAACAACAGCAACAGCAGCAGCAGCAGCAGCCACCTGTTCCTCCGGTGGTTACTTTTAAGTCTTTCCAGGCAGTAAAACCTCCTGAGTTTAAAGGGACAGCGGACCCGGTGGAGGCGAGATCTTGGTTAAAAGAGATGGAAAAAGCCATTGCACTGGTAGGGGTCCCAGCAGACAAACAAACTGAATATGTAAGTTATTTCTTGAAGAATGAAGCTACTTACTGGTGGGAGTCGGTGAAGATGTTGGAAGCTACTGAGGTGATTCCTTGGGAGAGGTTCACAGAGCTATTTTTGGAAAAATATTTCCCCGACTATATGAAAGACCAGATGGAGATGAAGTTTTTGGAGCTGAAACAAGGGAAAATGTCGGTGACAGAATATGAAACCAAGTTTACGGAACTAGCTAGGTTTGCTCCGGCCTATGTGGACACGGAAAGGAAGAAGGCTAAGAGGTTTCAACAAGGATTGAAACCGTGGATTCGTACTAAACTAGCAGTTTTGGAGTTGGAGACTTATGCAGCAGTGGTACAAAAGGCCATGATAGCTGAAGGAGAAAGCGAATTATACTTCAAGGAAAAAGAAGGAAAGAAAAGAAAGGCTGGGTCAATGGGGGAACGACAAGAGCAAGGCAGTTCTCAGAATGTACCAAATAAAAAGCCAGGATTCCAGCCAGGAAAGTATGGGAACCCTAAGAAGCCGGGATCAGGGAATGGGGGCCAAGGAAATAGAATTCAAGATGCGAGTCAACAGAAATTAGTTAGGCCACCCTTGGCAGAGTGCAAAACTTGTGGGAAGAGGCATCCGGGGGTGTGTGCAAAGTTGGAGGTGACGTGTTTCAAATGTAATCAAAAAGGTCATTATGCTCGGGAATGCAAGGCAGGAATTGTGTGTCACCGTTGTGGGAAGCCAGGGCATATAATGAAAGACTGTAAAGTACCTGTAGTGAAACCTCCAGCTCTGGCTAACCCAATACTGCAAGCAATTGAAGCACCCCCAACATCAAGTATCAGACCAGTGGCGAGGACTTTCAACATGACTCTGAACGAAGCCATTAAGAATTCGGATGTGGTAGCAGGTACGCTCCTTGTAAATTCTGTTCAAGCTAAAGTGTTAATTGATTCCGGGGCTACGAAATCTTTTATATCCATAGAATTTGTCCAAAGGTTAAATTGTGAGGTATGCATGTTACGTGAGGCCATAGTTATAGAAATAGCTAATTCAGAACGAATTCCGGTGACTCAAGTGTGTCCTCGTTGCAAGATTGATATTTCAGGGCATTGTTTTTACGCTAAATTGATACCCTTTCAGTTAGGTGAATTTGATGTTATCTTAGGAATGGATTGGCTAACAGAGAATAATGCCCAAATTGATTGTAAGAATAAGAAGGTGATCCTTAAACCTTCTGATAATGTAGAAGTTACCTTTAGGGGTCAGAGGCAGACTAGGAGATTTTTGTCGATCATCCAAACAAAGAGGTTGTTGAGGCAAGGATGCGAAGGTTATATGGCTTATGTCATGGATACTAGTCAAGAGGTGCCTAAGATAGAGGAAATTCCAGTGGTGAATGAATTTCTTGATGTTTTTCCGGATGAACTTCCCGGATTACCTCCGGATAGAGAAATAGAATTTACCATTGATTTAGCCCCAGGAACTGAACCCGTGTCAAAGGCTCCTTATCGAATGGCACCTGTGGAGATGAAGGAATTGGCAGTTCAATTGCAAGACCTTCTGGAGAAAGGTATTATTAGACCTAGTGTATCACCGTGGGGAGCTCCGGTATTGTTTGTAAAGAAGAAGGATGGAAGTATGAGACTGTGTATTGATTATCGGGAATTAAATAAGTTGACCATCAAGAATAAATACCCTTTGCCGAGAATTGACGATTTATTTGATCAATTAAAAGGAGCAACTTGTTTCTCGAAGATTGATTTGCGGTCAGGATATTTTCAATTAAAGATTAGACCGGAAGACGTTCCAAAAACAGCGTTTCGGACTAGGTATGGGCACTACGAGTTCTTAGTGATGGCCTTTGGGTTAACTAATGCACCAGCAGCGTTCATGGACCTAATGAATAGAGTCTTTAAGAAATATTTGGATAAGTTTGTGATTGTGTTTATAGATGATATTTTGATATACTCGAAGACCGAAGAAGAGCATGCAGGGCATTTGAGAATAGCCTTAGAAACGTTGAGGAAAGAGAAATTGTATGCGAAATTCTCCAAATGTGAGTTTTGGCTGAAAGAAGTGCAGTTTTTAGGGCATGTCATCAGCAGTGAAGGGATTAAGGTGGATCCTGCTAAAATTGAAGCCGTGATGAATTGGGACCGACCTAAAACACCCACAGAGGTTCGAAGTTTCTTAGGATTGGCGGGATATTATCGAAGATTTGTTCAAGACTTTGCGAAAATAGCCACCCCACTAACAAAGTTGACAAGGAAGAATGAAAAGTTTGTGTGGAATGAGAAGTGTGAAGAAAGTTTCCATGAATTGAAGAAGAGATTGGTGACTGCGCCTGTATTGACACTTCCAGATGAAAAGGGAAATTTTGTGATTTACAGTGATGCATCTCACAAAGGTTTGGGATGTGTACTAATGCAGCATGGAAAGGTAATTGCTTACGCTTCGAGACAATTGAAACCTCACGAGCAGAAATATCCTACTCATGACTTAGAATTAGCCGCGATTGTGTTCGCCTTGAAGATTTGGAGACATTATCTGTATGGGGAAAAGTGTGAAATTTACACGGACCACAAGAGTTTAAAATATATTTTCACCCAGAAAGAGTTAAATATGAGACAGAGAAGATGGTTGGAATTACTCAAGGATTATGATTGTACCATCAACTATCATCCTGGGAAGGCGAACGTGGTGGCGGACGCTTTAAGTAGGAAGGAGAAAATCAGTATGTTGACAATGCCTGTGGAATTATACAAAGAGTTTGAAAGGTTGGAGATAGAGGTATGTATGCCTGCAAGTAGTGCAGACACGGTGTACACTATGACGTTTCAGCCAGAATTATTAGAAAAGATTCGCAGATGCCAGGAGGAAGTCATGAGCGGAGATGTGAACAAGTTATCAGGTGAAGAAATATGCACACAAGTAGATGACAAGGGGATATTAAGATTTTCTTCACGTATTTGGATACCCAATGTGACAGAGTTGAAGAATGAGATCCTACAGGAAGCCCACAGTTCGAAATATTCGATTCATCCAGGGAGTACGAAAATGTATCGAGACTTGAAAAGAAATTTCTGGTGGCCGGATATGAAGAGAGATATTGCTGAATGGGTAAGTAAGTGTTTGACCTGTCAGAAAGTAAAAGCAGAACATCAAAGGCCAAGTGGGATGCTACAACCATTAGAGATTTCCGAGTGGAAATGGGAACATATTGCAATGGACTTTGTGGTTGGATTGCCAAGGACGAGAGCTAATCATGATGCTATCTGGGTAATTGTTGATCGATTAACGAAATCTGCACACTTTCTTCCGATAAATGAGAGGTTTTCATTAGACAAATTAGTTCATCTATACATAAAAGAAATTGTGGTGCGACATGGAGCTCCCGTATCAATAGTCTCAGATCGAGATCCAAGATTTAATTCGAGATTCTGGAGAAGTTTTCAAGAATGTTTGGGCACCGAATTAAAAATGAGTACTGCTTACCATCCTCAGACTGACGGTCAGAGTGAAAGAACGATTCAAACAATTGAAGACATGCTCCGAGTTTGTGCATTGGATTTTGCAGGAAGTTGGGATGAACACTTGCCGTTAGTGGAATTTTCATACAATAATAGCTTTCATGCTAGTATCGGTATGCCACCGTATGAAGCATTATATGGACGAAAGTGTCGATCTCCAGTATACTGGGAAGAAGTTGGCGAGCGAAGGATACTCGGACCTGAGTTAGTGCAGCAAACCAAGGAAATAGTTCAACTTATTCAGAAACGGTTAGTGACAGCTCAGAACCGACAGAAGAAGTATGCTGATTTGGCCAGAAAGAATATGGAATTCGAAGAAGGAGAGCAAGTACTGTTGAAAGTATCTCCGTGGAAAGGATTAGTAAGATTTGGCAAGAAACGAAAATTAAGTCCAAGATTTGTGGGGCCTTTCGAGGTATTGAAGAAAGTCGGGAAAGTCGCCTACGAGCTAGCTTTACCGCCTCATATGCAACATATCCATAACGTGTTCCATGTATCCATGCTTAAGAAATACCATCTGGATTCTAAACATGTCATTGAATATGAGCCGATAGAGATTCAGCCAGATTTATCTTATGTGGAGCAGCCTATCAAGATACTAGATCGAAAAGAAAAGGTTTTGAGGAATAAAACAATTCCTATAGTGAGAGTTTTGTGGAGAAACCCCAAGGTGGAAGAATCAACTTGGGAGTTGGAAAGCGATATGTTGGAGAATTCCTCAATTATTCTCTTAGGTGAGATTCTGGGGACAGAATCCTTTTAAGGGGGGAAGGTTATAACGCCTTAGAAATTTCAGAATATTTAATTACAAAAGTTATCTATTTTATATTAAATGTGAATTATGTGGCGTATGTATTTGTTGTGGAGGTGATGTGTCTGTTGAATAATATTTGGAGGTCAGATTGATATTTTATAGGTGTTATGTAAGCCCGACTGTTTTAATTATATTTTTGGGATTTATTTCCTATTTAATTGCGTTATATTTATCTTCTGTGAATTTTATTAAATCTTCGGGATTAGCAGAAATCCTGAAATCTTCTTCATTAATAACTTTATTAGTTTATGTGACTTTTAAAAATATTTGGTGAATTATTTTTGAGTTTCAAGGATTTTAAAATGATTTTTCGAATTATTTTCCAATTTAAGGATTTAATCTTGTAAAATCCATATTTAATTCGTTTTTAACCCTAGAAATATTTTAAAAATATGTGGGTAATTGTAATTTTTCATTCTCTATTTTAAAATTTTAAAATTTAATATTCCATCTATTTCGTATTTCATTTTGATTTTTACAAATTATTTTATGAATTTTAATTAAGGAGCTAATAAAAAGGTTTTTTTTTTTTTTAGAGAGAAAAGTTTCCCCCAAATCCTTTAAAGGTCAAAATCCCTAATTGTTCTAGGGAGTTAGCAGTTGGGTTGGGTTGTCTCAAGAAAACTCTCGAACTCTCTCTCGTTCTCTCGGTAAAACACCTCTCTAATCTCATTCCTCTCCTCTCTTGCTATCTCTCTCAAGGTCTCTCATCTTTCCCTCTCATTTTCTTTCATTTAAATCCCTTTTAGGGTGGTATCTGTTCAGTTTCATGGGGGGGAAACCCACCTCTTCCATCTTCCTTATCTGTCATCAGTGGTCGTATGTATTGTGTGTATGGTCGTGGGTGTTGCCTCTGTGATTCCTGCGTGTATGCATGTAATTGCTGCGGGTGTGTGTGTGTGTTTGAACTGCGTGCAGCAGGGTGTGTGCGTTTGTGTGTGGTGACTGTGAATCGTGTGTAAGTTGAACAATTGTGTGATGTGTGTGTATAGCTACGAGTAGTATATACCAGTGTATGCGGGTGACAGTCCAATTTGGTTACTTAAATTGTGATGTTGCTGTGACATAGCTGCTCGTTGTTTTATGATTCTGATTACTACGGTTTACAATTTGTTTGACAGCTTCCGTGAGAATATCAAATTGGTCCGTGAAAATTTTGTGCGGAATTTCGAGTTGGAAACCCTAATTTTGGGCACCCTCGGGATTTTGCCCCCTCGACGGTGATTTAATTTGAGTCGAGGGTATAACATTGGCGATGATGATTATTTTCTGAGCCAAAAATTATTTAATATTTAATATTTGTTATTTATCTAATAAATTGTAATTTATTGTCGAGTTGGTATTAATTGCTTAAATGGTATTAAATTATGAATCGGAGGATTGTAAATGCAAATCGAGATGTGAATTGGGATTGAATACTAATTGTGGATTCGATTAGTAATTGAGATTTGTGTTGGTTGTGTCGGCTGTATCCCGACTGGCAGTCCCCCGTATAAAGGGGATGCCGTCAAAATTTTTCTAAAATATTAAAATCATTTCTTGATGATGAGTATGTATAATTATTTAACTTATACGAGTTGTGAGTCGGGCTTCATATTTTAAAATCTATATGGTATGTGCTTATGTGGTTATGTGATTAAATACTTTTGTCTGTAGCTTATGTATTGATATTATACGATTAAATAAACATAAATTAGGGAACTATTCGCAGGGGTAGACTAAGTGGAATGTTTATATTGATTAGCGAGTATTAAACAGGATTCTGAAATAGTGTTATATTGTGTGTAGATTCCGTGGATAAAGGAAAGGCTAAAGCTGAGGACGTAAAGACGCTTCGGATTCTGTGATTTTCTATTTAAGGCAAGTAAATTGCTTCAATTACCTTTCAAATGAGTTATGATTATAAAAAAGCCTGATTCATATGCTTATTTAAATTACTCTTGCTATAATTGTTCTGTTAATTTCCCGAAATTGCGAATACATAATGGTTATACCCCAAATTGATTCTACTGAATGGTTGATTCTTTTAGTGAATTGGTTACATCCATATCCCTTGCAAGCATATTGTTCCACCTCTCTTTCAAGTAAACCGCTTCACTTATATTTCCAGCGAATTATGATTATCATAACTTGATTCTTATGTAATTGATTTATCCTTGATATAATTGCTCTGATAATTTCCATTAATTATGAATATTTAATTGTTATACCCCAGGTTGACTATATCGTTGTTGTTAATCCTTTTTGTGACTTGACTCAAGTCAATACCCCTTTTTGCCATATCGAACTTGTCGATATTTAATTCAGAGATTACCCGACCTTGTTCTATTTGGTGAGATTTGAGATGTTGACCTGGAACGAAAGTGTCCAGGGTGTTTGGCAGTTGAGGTGGTCGATTGTTCCGACACCTGATGTCTAGTTATAGGATTGGACTGTTAGTTTTTAAAAATGTGGACCGTAAGGGTCGGACCAGATTCGTGGTCAGGAATTATTAAGGCCAATGTGTGCCGTGGATCCATTAAGGACATTGCTGTGTGCGTTTGTCCGGGGTTAGTGCGTGACTGATCAGCAGCCTAACCTTATAATTGTTTTTATTTATAAAATGCATGATAGTCCAATCCGCTTCTATTCTATGATTCAGATAAAAGATGAACCTTTAATTGAGATATATATTGTTGATTGTTAATTCTTGAAAATCTTGCAGACATATCAGTTGTTGATGTTTTAATTTCATACATATATACTTGCTGAGCGTTTTGGCTCACTTGCTTGCTAATTCTGTTTCCTCAGCTAAGCCAGGAGATGTCTAGAAGAAGTGGCCCGTCTGGTTGGGGTAGTCACCGAGGCAGTCAGAGGGTCGAGGCGGTTGGTTGGGTAGTGACATATATCTTTGTTTATATTATGTCTGTATTTGTAGGCGGATTATCATATTTAATGGGTTGTATATTATTTGATTAAGTTCTGGGTTGTAATAGCTATTAGTAGTTGTTTCATACAGTGACCTGTGTGCGGTCTGGGTTGTTATGGTTTTATTTTCTTATGGTTTAGTATAACTTGTGCTTGTGGACTGTGTTTAGTTCTACTCAGTTGCTTGAGCAGGTGATTGGTCCGGTTTATGATTACATCATGCCGAAATTTCTAAAAATTTCTTCTATGTTAATATTTAATTGAGTATAAATGTTATTATTATTATTGTGGGCATGTGAGGGTGTTACAGTTTCTTACTTACATTTCCTGTTTTCGTCCAATCTCACTTCATCATTTTATCACTACCGTCGATTGTAATGCTCAGGGTCCGTTTACTAACCCATTTTACAGCATCCTTACCCGAATCACAGGGTTTGCTCCAGTTTCTACTCTCTTCCATGACATTCTCTGATAATCAGAAAGACAAGGTTTGCCAGAATTCACCGAATTCCTTTCCAGACTCAGGGAAATTTTGATCAATCTACCCACCTACTGGTAACATCAAGGAGACCAGTTTCGAAACCTGAAGAATAGTTCTATGAACCTCCAAGCAGGTGGAATCATAAGCAGTCATAGTTAACGAAATAATCATCATCGGATTGGAAGTTTACCCACTGGAGAGGAATCAATTATATCCATCCCTTAGAAGGGAATCAATAATTTCCAACTGAAACCTGTCACAACGTCCTGATATTCAATACTACCAAATGTCGGTCTACCTAACCCTTTATGCAAAGCGTCATTGGAAGCACAAAGTTTCCTTTTTCCATTAAGCAATGCCAGCTCTTGGTCATTACCAATTTCACCTTTTAGCTCCAGGAAGATTTTCTCACATTTTTCTCTTTAACTGCTGATCGTATTACTTGATCTATTATAATTCCGCATCGGAATAAACTTAAGGTACTACTATAATCCATTCAAAGAGAAGAAGGAATTTAATATTCCTCTGAATCACATGCATCTAACGTTTCTGGTTCATCATTTAACTGAGTTGAATTAACTCTATACTCAGTCTCTGGCAGTAGTCTCATTACGAGTTCATCTTGACTCACGGGTCTTATCTTCCGGTAAGTTCTGAGATCATTGTCTTGCTTACTACTTCCTTATATAATTTTACCTAATCATGCTGTCACTTCCCAATGTCTTTACTTTATACTGATTCATTCATGAACATTTCCCTGAATAAAACCACCTCATTAACCTCACTTTGGTTTCGTAATTTATAACCTATGACATCTGCCTTCCCGTGGCAAATTATTACTGACAATATTCATACTGATTCATTTATCAAATGATATGGCACTTACTGCCTCATTCTCAACTATTCCTAGGGACTCTGCTCCTCGCCCTAAATCGATGTCTTTGATAATCATACATCCCTCTAGCTCTGTCTTTGTTAAGATTAAAATCTCTAAGGATTCTCATCTATTTCCGTATAAGATCTCAAGTAATTCTTCCAATCCTTCTTTGTTGCTGGTACTACATCTGGTAGTCCGGCTATGAATTCAACATGCATCTTCAGATCTCTTAATAATATCTCGGTTCTTTATACTCACTTTTCTGAGCACCATATCTTAATCATCACAGTCATTCTGGCTGCGACCCTCATTACCCATGGGTAAGCTCCTTATCCTCACAGGATTTTCTTTATCTGCTGGAACCTCTTCCGGGTCTCCAGTAGGGTACTCCATCGAATTACCCGTTGATCTTCAGCATATAAAGCATCATCGCGCTGTTGCTCGTATGCCTCAAGGTCAGTCGCCTTACTCGTCGATACGATATCGAGCTAAGTTACTATCATTATACTTACGAGTTCCCATAAGGGTTTTATATGTCATCACTACATTAAGTAGTCCGACTATGAACTTGGCAAGAGTTCTTATTATCTTAGTGAATTTATTGTTTTAACGTCGCCTCATCTCTGGGGTTTATAACGTACGCTCTGATACCACTTCTGTAACACCCCCAGATCCGGGGTCCGGGATCCGGTGGTTACGGTTTCCAATTCTGTCCACAACAATTGAACTTTCCTTAACATAAAATAAATTACGTCTCTATGACCCAACACAACAATATAAAACACACCCGTTATAGTCCCAGAGATGAAATCAGAGTCACAATCAAATTTTTATTAATCACATTATGAGTTCTTACAATCCAAAAGAATTTCAATATAATTACATACTCTTTGCCATCCATTTACATAAGTCATACTAGACTATATTCTTGGTACTGAAAGAATAAATATATCCTACCAATAGCTTCTTCTTCAGCTCTGGTAGTCTCATCGTCCTCGCCCGCGTCGAGTGCGCCTTGTGCGAGTCATCTGGTCTAGCTGTTGTTGTGATATAATAATAAAGCAAGGGTGAGCAATAGCCCACCAACAATAATATATAACTGAACGATAAAGTATAACAGTTCAAAAGTATCTTTCAAACCATATGCCATGCATTTACGGAAATGATGCCAGTATAATATGAACGATGAAGTTACAAGGTAACTTAAAGTATTTGTTTGTAGAAATATCTGCTACATCAAAGTAAGCGAGATATTCTTATTGTTATTAAGAAGAGGAGTTTGCAAGAAAAGGTTGCAATTCCAGTTATGACCCTTTTCCAACTCTGCCAACAGTAATCATGTTGCAGGAAATAAATAAATTTTGATGATGAACCAATGATGGAGTATTCACCGCGCCCGCTGTTCCAATCTTGATGATCAGTCGAGATCGTACAGCTCAATTTAGATTTACTACCGGTAGAAGGAAGAACTGACGGCTTTACTTGTGTACCGCCTTACTAGCTCTCCCCGGCCAACGGTTGGGCCAAAGGGGATGGACCGGCGCTACTCGGCCTCTTACATGACTCCTAGTTCAAATAGAATTCATGATTCTGAATGTAACGTTCGTCCCCCTTTCCCCAAGTATAATACTTGTTGATAAGACTCCACAAAGTAGTCGTATCTAGTTGGAAAGGAAAATTTACCAATAACTCCCAAGCTATTACTTGGTAACGGATATCAACTTGTTCCAGTAATCTTACCCCTCGAAAGATGAGAAGGTAAGCAACGACTTAATAAGTCAACAGCACCCGAGTTGCGAGTGAAGGGAATACTTTATGACCGGGAAGTCGACAAGATAAATAACATTTTCCAAGTAAGGTTCCCTTATTATTAAGCAGGTAGACTCAAAGAAGAATGATGTCTGAGAACCTTCTTTGATATAGGATTAATAATAATATGACTCCGAAATATTTTTCGTAATAATCGAAGAAGATAAACCTTATCGAGGTTATACTAAGTATGGAATAAATATTCAGAGAATATTTATTGAGTTAAAATATTTAAAGAATCATTGGGAATATGAAAGAATATCTTTAATCAGAGTATTTCTCAAAATAATCCCTAAAGAAATATCAGGAGAATATTTATTGAATAAATAAATATTTAAATGAATACTCAAAACAATATTCATTAATTAATAAGACCTGAAAAGAATATTTAAGGTAATATTCATAATTAATTAGGAATTTAAATGAATATTCAAAAGTAATATTCATTTAATGAATAATATCCTAAATGAATATCAAGTAATATTCATTTAGTAATCCAAGCCTTAAGGAATATTCGAGATAATATTCGATAATTAAATCAAGCTTCAGATGAATATTAAAATAATATTCATCAAGTATTCAATATCTTAAATGAATATTCAAACGTAATATTTATTTAATAAAATAATATTCTAAAAGAATATCCAAATAATATTCATTTAGTAGTCTCATCTTTAGAAGAATATTCGAAATAATAATCGATAATCAATTCGACTCTGAATGAATATTGAGAAATATTATTCGTTGAATAGTTACGTTCAAATAATTATTTGAAGTAAGGATCGTTAAAATAATTAGTCTCGAACGAATATTCAAATAATATTCGTCGCCCAAATAATAGAAAATATTTACTTAAATATTTTCCTCCGAGGTAATCTCGATATATCAAGGAATATTGACTCCCGGTCTATTTTTGATTAATAAGATGTATACGCCCTTCTATGAGGGTCTTACAATAACCGGCTTATAACTGATATATAACTATCTAGCTTATAAGCCAACAATAACATTCAGGGAACAAGTATATCAATTCAACTTAAAAGTAGGCATGCATGCAATGGCATATGCATATCAGCAATCATATATATATATTTATTCAATCACAACAACAGCCTAAAAGAAGGGAATTGAAACTTGCCTGATAGTCGAGTACGGTAAGGGGTAGTGGTAGCGGGTCCCGGTTCAGCTTGGTGATCTATAAATAGCCAAGGCATTCGGGATTAATCACTTAACATATAAAAAGTTAAGTTATACTTAATTCGAAACACGTTCTCGAGTTATCTCGTTATACCCCTTTTAGTGGATTACTTTTATCACTGATCCGACCCGACATTCGTTCGTTAATACGACATGTCATTGTACTTATACTTGGGACATACTTAAGTCATATGAGTTCTAAAGTCGATCGTTACGAACCAATACTATACTCCGAGTTTTATCGCCCGTTTTCTAAGTGTTTTACCGAAGTTATAAAAGAGTCGTCTTTTAGGGGTTCGTTCGCGTTTAACCTCGACTCGAACATTTTTAATAAATCGAAAAATGATCCTTTTGACATACGGTTTTCTTTCACACCTTCCTTTTTACCTCTAGTATTTATTTACCAAGATTCGCCATGACGTTACATAGTTTACGAGGGTTCAATTACAGTTACGAATCCTCGGTTACGGTTTCGATATACTTTTAGTAAACCGGCCGTAACTCCTAAACCGTAAGTCCGTTTCATGCGATCTTTATATCAAAACGAAGCTTGAAACATAATCTATCCTATCATGGCAGAAAATGAAGCTGTACAGTGAGTTATAGCTACTGTGATGCTCGGTGTTTAATAGTCTAACGAAAATTCGGCATTACGACGGCTATAAATCGAACGTTCTAAAATTCATAACAATCAATCCAAGCCACACCGGGCATACTATACATGGTTTTCATCTTAACCAGTCCAAGAAGGTTTCAATTAACCATCATAATCATCAAAACTCTTAAATCATCACTACTAACTACATAATCATGCTTTTATGCATATAACAACACCATAATCTTAACTAATCTAAAACCATCAAGAACATATATAAAACTCAAAGTAAGATCTTGGGTTCTTAAGAATTATACCTTCCTTGGAGAGTGTACAAGCTATAATAACCCTTATATAGTCCTTGTATGGCTTTAACAAAGCTTAAATCATCCAAAGAAACCAAGAAATCAAAGTTAGTTTCTTGAAAACACTATTCACCCTCATCTTTGAGGATTTATTTGAAAATGGAAAACATGGAGTTTGAAGCTAAGATTTCTAGGAGATCATTTTTATGAAATATAGGACTCACCATAAAAATTTGGAGATCAAACAATGGTTGGAAGGTGGATTTTGAAATCTTAAAACTCCAAAATTCGAAGTGCCTTGGTTTTGGGGGAAAAACAGTGAACTTCTCGAATTTATTTACCCATGCAAACGATCTTCAAAAATTATGAAATTAAATCCCCAACTTCACCTTGATGTGTAGAAGCTCCATGAATTTTTTCATGATTTTTAGATGAGTAGATCTAGGTGAAAAAAAATGGCAAAGACCCCTGCCCTGGAAAATGCAACTGCTGGAAAAATGGGGGAGAGGTGGTGTTTGCTTGGCTTTGATCTTGCTCTCATCTTATCTAAAGTGAATTATTGAATGTCTTTGGATAATATCTTGTCCATAAAGTAGCTTTAATAAAGTTCTAGGTCATGCATGATGTAATTAAATGGACAAGTGTTGGTTTGTAATGGTAAGATGATGACAAGAAGCTAAGTACTTGGTTATGTTTGCTAAGTATACTAGTTGCTCATGTAACTACTTAGTTACTTGGTCTTATCTCCTTGTACATGCATGCATCTTGATCCTCTGTTTGTTCTTTGTCCGGTTATTGCTCAATTCGTTGCTCGTTCGAGGGACTAACTCATTCGTTTCTAGTTAGGGTTTTACCGAAAACCTTCTTAATATTTATACTACTATTCCTCATCTTTCTTAATACTTCTCGAATTTAAATTCCTTAATTCTCTTTTATAAATCCTTAAGTCTTGCAGTGTCCAGGGAAATCTCGGAGAAAATAAAAGTGCTATTTTTCTGAATCCGACAGCTTTTACATACACTTATTTTCCTCCTGGATCACTAATACGAACTCAGAAATCCGTTCCGAATACCGGGTATAACATTATTATAATAATATTCCAAATTCCACCAAAATCACTATTCATCACTTATTTTTATTCAATTCCTATAGTTGGGAAAATGAACCTGGTTCACCCTCGAGTGTTCCTTAACCTTTTTACGGAACCGCTGGGCTTATAATAGATATTGATTTGGATGACATGAGGGTATCTATTTCTCTCTAGGGAATCTTATCTTAACTTTCTAGGAGATAGATTATTCTAACCTTAGTTATCACCCAATAGCATCCTTCAGGCCATATAACCTTGGAATATATATCCTTTCATTATTCATTCATTAAAACCAGTATTACATTCTAGTTGTAACCCCTATTCATTCTTACATCAATACATAATAAAAAGTTTTAATTCTACCCAAAAATCTGGGTTCTTACAGTAATCCTCGAACCCTCAACCGGGCCCTCAGCTGAATACGGGTCACTGCCCTATACATCTCTCGAGCTCTAGCACGCCTCCCACCGCTCTGGCATTCCAACCTAGCAACTCTCTCAGCCGCGAGCTCCACCCTGGACTCTGCTAACCTAGCCTCAGCCACTGCTAAATATGTAGAAAGTCTGCTCACAACCCAGTTATGCACACACGCTGGTATCCCCTCTATCGGAATATGGGGTGGGGTAGATGGCTCTGCTGGAGGTACGGCCTCTTCCTACTGTGGCTCGGAGGTCAGCTCCTCAAAGTCCTCAGAAACGGGGCTCACAGGCAAGGGTGGTGGGGTAGGGGCCTTCTCGGTAGAGAGTGGTGGTACACGAAGTCCTGAACTCCAAATAGCATCATCAACTGGATCATCAACATCTCCCTCAGTACCCTCATCCACTGCCTGTTCTAAAACCGCATCCATAACCTGCTCAGTAGTCATGTCGGTGTCCTCCTCCATAACCCTAACATCAGATATCGCCCGGATCTCCTCCGGATCCTCATCATCAGACTCCTCACTAATAACCTCGGTATTCTCAGCTATCTCGACCCCCTCCGGGTCCTCCTCCTCAGACTCAACGACCTCTGTATCCTTGGCTGCCGGGACCTCCTCCGGGTCCTCCTCCTCCGAATCCTCATCTCCCAAATGCTCATAATATGGATCTCTAGTCCTGAACAAGTCATCAGAATCAACCACCACCCTATCCTCGGCGGCCTGGATCGCCTCGTCGTGCTGTCTCTTAAATGCCTCTGGGTCGGAGATGTCACTCGCCTACACAATACGAACTATGTTACTATCATGATACCTAAAAAGTTCTCGTAAGGGTTTTAGGTGAACTTGGCAAGAGTTCTTATAATCTTAGTGAATTTATTATTATATAACGTCATATCATCTCTTGGGATATATAACTCTCGCTCTGATACCATTTCTGTAACAACCCCATATCCGGGATCGGGGACCTGGTCGTTACAGTCTTAATTTCCATAAAAAATCCTTGACTTGAGTCTGAATAAATAAACACATGCTGTGACCCCACAATAATATCCAATCACAGACACACACAACCAGTTATAGTCCCAAAGATGAAATTGAAATAAGTCTCTACTAATAGAATCCATGAATATAATTGTTACAACCCAAAATGATCGCAACATAAGTTTAAAAGTTCTTGTCGTTGATTAACATTAATTATACATATAATTAGGGCTGAAAACAAAAGCTGCCGGTCTAGGCTACCTCAGCAATGGCAGCGATAAACTCAGCGGGTAGTCCTCTGGCTGGAGTTACCTGCTTGCGCGGAGTGCGCCTTACGCGGGCCATCAGACCTAGCTGTTGTTGTGATATAATAAATAAAGCAAGGGTGAGCAACAGCCCACCAAAAGTAATATATATGTGAACAATAGTATATATATAACAATTCAAATATCTGTGAAACCATATGCCATGCATTAACGAACATAGTACCAGTATAAGGTAAACGATGAAGTTGCAAGGTAAGCAAAGGTACTTTCAGTTTTGAACAATTCTCAAACCCTGTCAACAAGAGTGATACTTCATGTTGCAGACAATAAATAAATTTGGATGATGAACTAATGCTGGAGTATTCACCGCGTCCGTTGTTCCAAGCCTTATGATGATCAGTCACAGATTGTACAGCTCAAATTAGTTTTACTACCGGTAGAAGGAAGAACTGACGGATTTACTTGTCTACCACCCTGTTAGATCTCCCCGGCCAACGGTTGGGCCAATGGGATGGACCGGTGCTACTCGGCCGCTTACACAACTCCTAGTTCGAATAGAATCCATGACTCTGAAACGTAAAGTTCGTTCTCCTTTCCCCAAGTATAATACTTCTTGATAAGACTCCACAAAGTAGTCGTATCTAGTTGGAAAGGAAAATTCAGCAATATATCCCAAGCTATTGCTTGTTAATGGATATCAACTTGTTCCAACCACCTTACCCCTCGAATGATGAGGAAGTAATAACAGATTCAAATAGATAAATAGCAACCAAGTTGCGAGTGCAAAAAATATTTTTTAAGAATTTATGACCAGGAAGTCAAACAAAATAAATAATATTTCTCAAGTAAGGTTCCCTTATAATTTGAAAGATAGGTTTGAATGAAGAATAAGAGTTTTGAGAACCTTCCTTGATAAAATAATACTAATAATAATAAGACTCATAAATGATTTACATAATATTTGAAGATCGAAGATAATATCTGAATGAAATAAATCATTTTTAAAATCGTTGAAAGAATTAAATGGATATTCAAAGAATATTTTAGATATAAAATATTGCTCCAAATAACCTCCGAATAAATATTCAAAACAATATTCATTAAATAATGAATATGCAAAATAATAATATTTATTAAATAAATAAAACTCAAATGAATATTCGAAATAATATTCATTAAATAAATAATGATCAACTGAATATTCGAAATAATATTTATTTAATATTCCTCGACTGAGGTAATGCTCAAATAACATTCCTCAAAAAGGTTTATAATCGAATAACAATCCTCGAAATAATAATAATCCGTCGTTGGAATCCCTCCGGGGATCCACGACTATCTATATATTTCAAATTACCGACTCCCGGTCTATATTTGAATAATGAGGTTCATATGCCCTTCACTAAGGGTCTTAGCAATATCCGGCTTATAACTGATATATTATATATCTATATTATAAGCCAACATTAAGTCAGGGAACAAGTATCACAATATAACTTGACGGTAGGCATGCATGCTATGGCATATGTATAACAAAATCAAATCATATATATATTATCACAACAACAGTTCCAAAGTATTGGAAACTTGCCTGGTAGTCGAGTAAGGGTAGCGTGTCCTGGATCAGCTCGGTGATCTATAAACAATCAAAGTATTCGTGATTAATCACTTAACACTTTTTAAAAGGCTAAGTATATATTTAACTTAGGTCGAAACACGTTTTGAATTTATCTCATTATACACTCTCTAGTGTATCTCTTATTATCACCGATACGATCCGACACTCGCTCGTTATTAAGGCATGTCACTACACTCGCATTTGGTATGTACTTATGCCACGAAAGTTCTAGGGTCGGTTGTTTACTAATAAAGATTATACCTCAAGGTTTACTGATCGTTTTCTAAGTGATTTTCCAAAGTTATAACCACTTGTTCTTTTTAGGGGTTAATTCGTACTTAACCCTGATTCGAATATTTTTATAAAATCGAAAAAATGATCCGTTTGACATGAGATTTTCTCCCACACCTTCCTTATTATCTCTAATATTTAATTAACAAGATTCGCCACTGAATTACTTATTTTAAAAAGGTTCAATTTCAGTTACGAACTCGCATTTACGGTTTCGAACCACTTTTACTAGTTTGACCATAACTCCTAAACCGTAAGTCCGTTTGCTTCGATTCTCGTGCCAAAACGATCTATGACTCGAGATCTACAAGGGTATATCATATACTTATCAAGGTCAGGGATTTAATGCTACTGATTATGCACGAATTTCAAGGTTTAACGAAATTTCGGCATTACGACGACTATAAATCGAACGTTTCTAAATTCGTTTCATCATCACTTTTGTAAAAATCATAGAAAATAGAAAAATAAGAGTTTGTCTCTCAAATTTTTACCACATCTTGACCTCTTCATAAGCTTTGTTTTGAGTCCTAGATCATCAGATTTGAAGCTTCCTAGCTAGGGTTTTGAGCCCCCTTTCTCCTCTGGACAGAAACTGTCAAGCACAGATCAGTTTGGTTTCTTTAACTTTGGGGAGGGATTTAACTAGGCTATACTACTTGGATTGCCATGAAATTTTGAACGAACCTTGCCCATGGAGTAGAGAAGCTATGGTTAAAATTTGGTGATTTTATCATGGATAGAAATGGAGATATGAATTTTCTTCTTGAGAGTGTTTCTGCTGGGCAGTTTAGAGAAAATGGAGAGAGATGGAGTTTGGCTTGCTTCTCTTGCACTAATCTAGCATAAAGTGACTTTTTGAGAGATAATATCTCATCTTGGTGTGTTAGTGGGGTGTGATGTCATGGATGATGAGTTTTGGAGGACAAGTGTTGTGTTTTGCATGGTTAAAAACAAACCAAGTGTTTTGATTTCTAAGTACTAGTTATGTTCCAATTAATCTAGTTACTCTTGCCCACTTGGTTACTAGATATTTATTCTAGTAGCTTGCACAAGACTCTTGCTTCCTCTACTTGTTTCTGTGTCCGGTTATTGCCCGTTTCGATTGATCGTTCGAAGGAATATCTCACGGATTTCTAATTAGGGTTTACCGGGAATCTTTCTAATATTAATACTATCATTCTCTATCTTTCTTTCTAACTTTCCAATTTATATTCCTTAAATCCATTCGTTAAATACTTAGGGCTATCGGTGTCCAGGGAACTCTCGGAGAAAATAAAAGTGCGGTTTTTCAGAATCCGACAGCTTTTACATACACTTATTTTCCCCCTGGATCACTAATACGAACTCGGAAATCCGTTCCGAATACTTCTATATAGCGTCGTCTGATAATATTCCTAAATCCACCAAAATAACTATTCATCCATTTTTCTTTACTCATCCTCTTAGGGTTGTACAACTGTCCCTGATCTCTTTCGATCATTCCTTAACCTTTTTACGGGCCCACTGGACCAATAACAGATATCGATCTGGATGACATAAGAATAACCTTCTTCTTTAGAATTATCAAATCTTAATTCCCTAGGAGATAGATAATTCTTATCTAAAGTGTTAACCAATAGTATTCTTCATGGCATATAAACATTTGAATCCAAATCTATTCTTTTCATTCATTATCTCAATCGTTACATCGTAGTCGTAATCACTATTTACCATTACCTCAGTACATAATAAAAAGTTTTAATTATATCCAAAATTTGGGGTTCTTACAGTCTCCCCTCCTTAAAAGGATTCCGTCCCGGAATCAGGTAGGAAGCAAAGAGTCGTTTGTCTGTCGTTCACTTTTTAGCTTCTCGGTCAATTCTTAGTCGTACTACCCTTTCTCCGCACATCTACTGGTGCTACTATACGTACTTTATCTTTTTCCATCTACTTTGCTACTTTTCGTACAACACACTATCCGGGTTATGCTTTTACTCAGTCTTATCCTTATTGATACCTGCAGTGGCTTTGGTATCACTATCGTGCTGCGAATTCGGAGATAACCTCGTTCGTACTGTGCATTTCCTTATCGCTTTAATCTTCGCAATCTCGATCAATATAGAGAAGTGGAAAGATTTATTGAGAGATCACTATGATCAATTGAACATTTGTTATATTGCATAGCTAGTACAGAAGGGGGCCAGCCTTTAGTACTTGACAAGCAATTAAACAAGTTAGGGTATTCCACTTAGACTTCTATCACATAGACAGATAGTCGCGTAGCAGTACCTCCCCTCCTTAAAGGGTTGTTCTTCTCAATTCATAAAGAAGATGAATAAGAGAGAAGAAAAGAAAAGAGTTCTAAAGGACTATAGAAGGTTTTCATGACTGTAAAATATCATACTCAGAATTTACCTCTGAACTATAGAGGTTCATCAAAGAAGAAATTAATCATAATTATATCCAATACCATTTGATCGCAATCTCGTGTGTCAACACATCTTGCTGCTTTGTCCATTATTCTATGGACCGATACTCTGGTTCAACCTTAGCACACTTACTTTTGGAAAATCTTTGAACCTCTCAGGTTAAATCTTAGTTTCTCGCTTGACACCATTGTTACTGACATTCCATGTCACGCTACTAGCTTTTTCATATCTATAATATTAACACTATCAGGTTGTCATCCCGAGAATTCATCAGAGAACCTTTTTTTTTTTTTTTCAATTCATAACCTTCCTTGCATCATATTCCCTAGTTGCTTTCCCAGTCTTTTCTTTATCAATCACATCCTTCTTATTATCTGATTCTTATTTACTTCTGTTATTCACTTTCACCTTCAACTCTTTATTGAGACACCTTTTGCACTTGGTACCTCCTTATCGGTATTCCGTCACATTTACTCTATAATCATCACGTTATTCCAATTTAAACTTTCAGAATTGAATCTGGCCCGATCCCTTAAATATAATCTACTTCTGCCAACCTTGTTTCTCATCACTTGTTCTTTTCTACCCGTGGTTTTCCACAGGTTGTTCTTCGTAAGTCAGACCAGGTCGTATATCTACTTGCTCGTACTCTTATCATCTATCGAGTATCTGCATTTTACTAGCGTAGCCTTGCCACATGAAAACCCGTTATGACCGGGCTACAAGTTTTGGGGGTAAAACTGGCTCGAATGCCACCTTCCGAACACTTTTAAACTCTCAGGTGGCCTAATAAGTCTCGGCTCAACTGCCCTTCTCTCTAAGTCTCATTAATTCTTTCTACAGGAATACAGTTAGCATCCTGAATCATCAACCTCATATTCTCTATCTTGTTTGCGTAGAAGTATACTAACACAAACTTGCTTGTCATTCATCAACATGCCATTTAGATTATCAATAGCAACACTTTCTTTATCTTTACGTTGTCATCTACTTTCTTAGAAGAATCACCATCGCTTGTTGTTTACGTAGTGCGTTAATAGCTAACCATACGGGTTTCAATCCTTTAGCGAGACAAAGTAATCATTATTCCTTATCCATAAGGAACACTTCCTGAACTTGATGTAGATATTACACGAAGTAGATAAAATTGCAGAAGGGTTTCAAGCATCGCAGCTATGTCAGGTTGATGAAACTATCACTCATGCAGCTTCCATAAAAGACTAGAAACTTAACTGTTTACTTCGTCAATTTTGTATCATGGTCCTGGTTTGCCTCAAAACGGAACCTTCTAAGGTACGTAATATGCTTAAGACTCCATCAGGAATCGAATCTTTACTTAAACTATTATTACCTTCGATTCTTGAACAATCATCAAAAGGAATGTAAATTCCTCCACTCCGATATGACCTTCAAGGTCTTTCCAAATATCATTTTGTTTCTTCGGTATGAACATTTGTAATTATTCCTTTATACTTAAACTATCGGCCACCTCATTGGCCTTTCCTGATAATAAGAATTCCTTGTAATCCATGTTTTCTGGATACATTCCAACTCAAATTTTTCTACCTCATTCCCATCACTGTTGGGTGAAAGCATTCTCCCTTAAGCTCTGCTGAAGGAGAAAAATATATCTATCAGTCTTTTTTTTTTCCATAAGTCATTGCTTCCACCTACCCTTGGGAACTTTATCACGTTTATTCCCACTCCTACTTAGGATACTTCTTTTCTTAGTTCTTTCCTTATCCTAGGATAATCTCAACCTTTATAGGTTCAATCCATACTTCCTCAGGGTTTCATACATGCCTCATCTGGCATTATTGTTACTATGTCATACATTCCTTACCAAACTTCCATTTTGTAGTTCGGAATATTACCTTTTTCCTTGTAAGGTTTCTTAGGTCGCCCTTATCTTTCCTCCTGTATTTTCTAGGTACAGGGTATAACAAAACGTCATTGATCAATACTCTAATAATTCTGTCTATGTTCTTTCCAGAACTCTTTTTAATAATCCTTACGGATCATTGTTGCCTTAGCAAATCCAACTCATATCATTTGAATTCACAATGTCTTTATTAGGGTTAATGCCATCCCTTGTGCATTCCCCAGGATTTGTCTTAATTTATGGATATCCTATCCTTAATTCAACTGCCAAGGAATTCTTGCATCCTATAATTGGCAATCAGATCATGTATCCTTAATAAGGGTCTCTTTTCAATCATTCTCATTTGATAATCGGTCGGTGGCTTAATGCTAACCTCTTCTTTCAGATAGTTGTTAGCCTATTTGACCTTCCAAAAGACAACGTATGTCTATCTGCTCTCTTACAGAACTTGGTACTGGTAGCAAGGATGTTCTGGAGGATATTGGTCGAGTCGAGTTCAACGTGAATCTCTTAGTCATAATATATTCATGGTATTCATGATACCCTAACATCATACATCTCAAGTCATTGTACTTCCATTTTTTTTTCGTAATCTTAGACGATCATATACACATGAATCACTTTAGTACGGGTGACCCCATTCCAAAAGTCTAGTAAATTCCCAATCCAAACATGGGTTGCAAAGGATTCAGTAGAAGATTCTTACAATCTCATTAATATTTCCGTCATATCAGAAGCCCTTGCAGTCGGTGCTTACTTAGAAGCAACCCTGCTTTGTCCTTTCATTGCTGGTCTAGTCACTTGATAGTCCTTTGTTACTTGGCCTCAACTGGCCACACTAAAATAAAAATATATGATTTTAGGGGTTGGCTAATAGCATTACTTTTCTAGCAATTACTGGCATAGTGCCTTCTTCTTTGATACCTTTCTACCTTTCCAAAACTTTACTTCATATAAGTCTTAATCGGCTACTCAGCGCCGTCTCCGGTCACCTTTCCTCTATTTTTATCTTTTCAACTATTCTTATCACTCCCACGTGCCACGCAAGCTTACCATTCCTGGCATAACAGCCTTTTCACTTAAGTCAATCCCGGAGTTTCTCAGTTCGACTGGTTTCTTACTTACATTTCCTGTTTTCGTCCAATCTCTCTTCATCATTGTATTTCTACAATCAATCGCGATAACCAGGGTCTGTCCACCAACCCATATAGCTTTACCCAATTCACGGGGTTCGCCCCAGTTTCTACTCTCTTCCATGATGTTCTCTGATAATCAGAAAGACAAGGTTTGCCAAAATTCGTTGAAATTCTTCCCAGAATTAGGGAAATTTTGGTCAATCTATCCATCTACTGGTAACATTAAGGAGACCGATTTCGAAACCAGAAGAATAGTTTAATGAACCTCCAAGCAGGTAGAACCGTAGGCAGTCATAATTAACGAAATAATCGTCATCAGGTTGGAAGTTTAACCCCTGGAGAGGAACCAATTATATATATATATATCCCTTAGAAGGGAATCAACAGTTTTAAACTGAAACTTGTCGCAACGTCCTGATACCTATACGTCCTGATACCTATACGTCCTGATATTCAATATTACCAAATGTCAGTCTACCTGACTACTAGTCTCAGAAGGAACATTACCGTCGGAGTTGGTTGTCCCACAAAATTGGCACTACTAAGGCCATCCGATCTAGTGGACCGTGTTGTTCGAATGCATTCGCAAGTACTTTGTCGTGCTGCGCATGCACACATCATAATCCTTTATGCGAAGCGTCGTTGGAAGCACAAAGTCTCATTTTTCCATTAAGCAATGCCAACTCTTGGTCATTACCAATTTCATCTTTTAGCTCCAGGAAGATTTTCTCACATTTTTCTCTTTAACTGCTGATCGTATTACTTGATCTATTATAATTCCGCATCGGAATAAACTTAAGGTAACTACTATAATTCATTGAAAGAAAGAATTTAATATTCCTCTGAATTACATGCATCTAGCATTTCTGGTTCATCATTTTACTGAGTTGAAATTAACCATATACTTAGTCTCTGGCAGTTGTCTCATTACGAGTTCATCTTGACTTACTGGTCTTATCTTCCGGTAGGTTCTGAGATCATTGTCTTGCTTACTACTTCCCTATATAACTTTATCCAATCATGCTGTCACTTCCCAATGTTTTCACTTTCTAACTGATTCATTCATAAAATGGACATTTTCCTGAGTAAAACAACTTCATCAACCTCAATTTGGTTCTATAAATTACAACCTATGACATCTGCCTTTTAATGGCGAATTATTACTGACAATATTCATACTAATTCATTTGTCAAATGATATGGCACTTACTGCCTCCTTCTCAACTATTTCTAGGGACTCTGCTCCTCGCCCTAAATCGATGTCTTTGATAATCATACATCCCTCTAGCTCTTTCTTCGTTAATATGAAAGTCTCTGAGGATTCTCGTCTATTCCCGTATAAGATCTCAAGTAATTCTTCCAATCTGTCTTACTCGCTGGTACTACATCCAGTAGTCCGGCTACGAATCCAACATGAATCTTTGGTTCTCTTGCTAATAGCTCAGCTCTTTATGCTCACTTTTCTGAGCACTATACCTTAATCATCTCAGTCTTTCTGGCTGTTGCCCTCATTCCTCGAGGGTAAGCTCCTTATCCTAACAGGATTTTCCTTATCTGCTGGAACCTCTTCCGGGTATCCAGTAGGGTACTCCATCGAATTTACCCGCTGATCTTCAGCACATAAAGCATCATCGCGCTGCTGCTCTTATGCCTCAAGGTCTGTCGCCTTATTCGTCGATACGATATCGAGCTAAGTTACTATCATGACAATTAAGAGTTCCCATAAGGGTTTTATACGTCATCACTACCTTAAGTAGTCCGACTATGAACTTGGCAAGAGTTCTTATTATCTTAGTGAATTTATTATTTTAACGTCGTCTCATCTCTGGGGTTTATAACGTACGCTCTGATACCACTTCTGTAACACCCCCAGATCCGGGGTCCGGGATCGGGTCGTTACTGTCTCATAACTTATACACAATACTTGACTTGAGTCCAAAATCAATAAGTAGCATGCTATGACCCCACAAGAATATCCACTCACACAAACACAGTTATAGTCCCAGAGATGAAATTGAAATAAGTCTTACATAAAAGGGGTTTACGAATGAAAGTTATTACAATCCCAAAAGGATAACATCATAAGTTTAACAGTTTTGCCGTTGATTACATTAATTATACATATAGTTAAACAGGAAACAAAAGCTGTCTAACTAAGCTACCTCAGCAATGGCGGCTAGCATCTCAGCGGGGAGTCCGGTGGGTCGGGTAACCCACTTGCGCCGAGTGCGCCTGACGCGAGCCATCTGTCCTAGCTGTTGTTGTGACATAATATGAACGAAGCAAGGGTGAGCAGAAGCCCACCAACAATAATATAACTGAACAGTGATGCATATATATACAGTAGTTCAAAATATCCTTTGAAATCATATGCCATGCATTAATGAAGTTATTGCCAGTATAATATAAAGGATGAAGTTACAAGGTAACTCAAAGTATTTGTTTTGTGGAAATATCTGCTATATCAAAAGTAAGCGAGATATTCTCATTATCATTAAAAGAGGAACTTGCATGAAAGGATTGCAATTCCCGCTATGAACACTTCTCCAGCTCTGCCAACAGTAATCATGTTGCAGGAAATAAATAATTTTGGATGATGAACTAATGATGGAGTATTCACCGCGCCCGCTGTTCCAATCTTGATGATCAGTCGAGATCGTACAGCTCAAATTAGATTTACTACCGGTAGAAGGAAGAACTGACGGCTTTACTTGTCTACCGCCTTACTAGCTCTCCCCGGCCAACGATTGGGCCAAAGGGGATGGACCGGCGCTACTCGGCCTCTTACACGACTCCTAGTTCAAATAGAATTCATGATTCTGAATGTAACGTTCGTCCCCATTTCCCCAAGTATAATACTTGTTGATAAGACTCTACAAAGTAGTCGTATCTATTTGGAAAGGAAAATTCACCAATAACTTCCAAGCTATTGCTTGGTAACGAATATCAACTTGTTCCAACAATCTTACCCCTCGAACGATGAGAAGGTAACCAAGGACTTAATAAGTCAATAGCACCCGAGTTGCGAGTGAAGAGAAAACTTTATGACCGGGAAGTCGACAAGATAATTAACATTTTTCCAAGTAAGGTTCCCTTATAATTAAGGAGATAGACTCAAAGAAGAATGATGTCTGAGAACCTTTCTTGATATAAGATTAATAATAATATGACTCCGAAATATTTTTCGTAATAATCGAAGAAGATAAACCTTATTGAGGTTATTCTAAGTCTGGAATAAATATTCAGAGAATATTTATTGAATTAAAATATTTTACAGAATATTTAGGAATATGAAAGAATATCTTTAATCAGAGTATTTCTCAAATAATCCTTGAAGAAATATCGAGAGAATATTTATTGCATAATTAAATATTCAAATGAATATTCAAAATAATATTCATTAATTAATAAGACCTGAAAGGAATATTTAAAATATTTAAAATAATATTCGATGATTAAATAGAACCCTGGATGAATATTCAAAATAATATTCATAATTAATTAGGAATTTAAATGTTTATTGAAAAAGTAATATTCATTTAATGAATAATATTCTAAATGAATATCAAGTAATATTCATTTAGTAATCCAAGCTTTAAAGGAATATTCGAGATAAGACTCGATAAATAAATCAAGCTTCAGATGAATCATTAAAATAATATTCATCAGGTAATTACTATCTTAAATGAATATTCAAAAGTAATATTCATTTAATGAATAATATTCTAAATAAATATCCAAATAATATTCATTTAGTAGTCCAACATTTAGAAGAATATTCGAAATAATAATCGATAAATAATTCGACTCTGAATGAATATTAAAAATAATATTCGTCGAATAGTTACGTTCAAATAATTATTTGAAGTAGGGATCGTTAAATAAATAATCTCGAACGAATATTCAAATAATATTCGTCGCCCGAATAATGGAAAATATTTACTTAGATATTTTCTTTCGAGGTAATCTCGATATGTCAAGAAATATTGACTCCCTGTCTATATTTGATGAATAAGATGGGTACGCCTTTCTATGAGGGTCTTACAATAACCGGCTTATAATTGATACGTTAGCTATCTAATTTATAAGCCAACAAACAATCAGGGAACAAGCATAAAGATATAACTTGAAAGTAGGCATGCATGCTATGGCATATGTATAACAGAAAACATATATATATATATATATATATATTCAATCACAACAACAGCCTAAAAGAAGGGAATTGAAACTTGCCTGGTAGTCGAGTACGATAAGGGGTAGTGGTAGCGGGTCCCGGGTCAGCTTGGTGATCTATAAATAGCCAAGGCATTCGGGATTAATCATTTGACATCTCAAAAGTTAAGTTATACTTAAATCGAAACACGTTCTCGAGTTATCTCGTTATACCCCTTTTAGTGGATTTCTTTTATCATCGATCCGACCCGACATTCGTTCGTTAATACGACATGTCACTGTACTTATACTTGGGACATACTTAAGTCATACAAGTTCTAAGGTCGATCATTACGAACCAATATTATACTCCGAGTTTTATCGCCCGTTTTCTAAGTGTTTTACCGAAGTTATAATAGAGTCGTCTTTTAGGGGTTCGTTCGCGTTTAACCTCGACTCGAATATTTTTAATAAATCGAAAAACGATCCTTTTGACATACGGTTTTCTTTCACACCTTCCTTTTTACCTCTAGTATTTATTTACCAAGATTCGTCATGACTTTACATATTTTATCGGGGTTCAATTTCAGTTACGAACTTTCGTTTACGGATTCGAACTACTTTTAGTAAATCGATCATAAATCCTAAACCGTAAGTCTGTTTGATTCGATTCTTTTTCCAAAATGATCTAAGACTCAAGATCTACAAGGGTATGTTATATACTTAACCAGATCAGTGAATTATAGCTACTGCTATGCATGAGTTTCAAGGTGTAACGAAATTTCGGCATTATAACGGCTATAAATCGAGCGTTCCAAAAATTATAACATCAAAACCAAGCCACATCGGGCATAATACACATCTTATATACATGATTCTCATCCAAATCTGTCCAAGATCATATCACTTCATCCTTATAATCATCATATGTTTCAACCACTACAAGATCATGCTAATCAAGCTTATAACCATGCTAATATCATAACTATACTAAAACTCATCAAGATCATGCATATACTTAAAGTAAAACCTAGGGTTTCAAGAGAGTTATACCTTCCTTGGTGTGTCTAAGAGTCTAACAAGCCTTGATCTAGTCCTTGGATCACCTTAATATAGCTTAGAGCAACAAAGAAAACCAAGAAAACAAAGTTAGTTTCTAAGGGTTACTATTCATCATCACTTTTGTAAAAATCATAGAAAATAGAAAAATAAGAGTTTGTCTCTCAAATTTTTACCACATCTTGGCCTCTTCATAAGATTTGTTTTGAGTCCTAGATCATCAGATTTGAAGCTTCCTAGCTAGGGTTTTGAGCCCCCTTTCTCCTCTGGACAGAAACTGTCAAGCACAGATCAGTTTGGTTTCTTCAACTTTGGGGAGGGATTTAACTAGGCTATACTACTTGGATTGCCATGAAATTTTGAACGAACCTTGCCCATGGAGTAGAGAAGCTATGGTTAAAATTTGGTGATTTTATCATGGATAGATATGGAGATATGAATTTTCTTCTTGAGAGTGTTTCTGCTGGGCAGTTTAGAGAAAATGGAGAGAGATGGAGTTTGGCTTGCTTCTCTTGCACTAATCTAGCATAAAGTGACTTTTTGAGAGATAATATCTCATCTTGGTGTGTTAGTGGGGTGTGATGTCATGGATGATGAGTTTTGGAGGACAAGTGTTGTGTTTTGCATGGTTAAAAACAAACCAAGTGTTTTGATTTCTAAGTACTAGTTATGTTCCAATTAATCTAGTTACTCTTGCCCACTTGGTTACTAGATATTTATTCTAGTAGCTTGCACAAGACTCTTGCTTCCTCTGCTTGTTTCTGTGTCCGGTTATTGCCCGTTTCGATTGATCGTTCGAAGGAATATCTCACGGATTTCTAATTAGGGTTTACCGGGAATCTTTCTAATATTAATACTATCATTCTCTATCTTTCTTTCTAACTTTCCAATTTATATTCCTTAAATCCATTCGTTAAATACTTAGGGCTATCGGTGTCCAGGGAACTCTCGGAGAAAATAAAAGTGCGGTTTTTCAGAATCCGACAGCTTTTACATACACTTATTTTCCCCCTGGATCACTAATACGAACTCGGAAATCCGTTCCGAATACTTCTATATAGCGTCGTCTGATAATATTCATAAATCCACCAAAATAACTATTCATCCATTTTTCTTTACTCATCCTCTTAGGGTTGTACAACTGTCCCTGATCTCTTTCGATCATTCCTTAACCTTTTTACGGGCCCACTGGACCAATAACAGATATCGATCTGGATGACATAAGAATAACCTTCTTCTTTAGAATTATCAAATCTTAATTCCCTAGGAGATAGATAATTCTTATCTAAAGTGTTAACCAATAGTATTCTTCATGGCATATAAACATTTGAATCCAAATCTATTCCTTTCATTCATTATCTCAATCGTTACATCGTAGTCGTAATCACTATTTACCATTACCTCAGTACATAATAAAAAGTTTTAATTATATCCAAAATTTGGGGTTCTTACAGTCTCCCCTCCTTAAAAGGATTCCGTCCCGGAATCAGGTAGGAAGCAAAGAGTCGTTTGTCTGTCGTTCACTTTTTAGCTTCTCGGTCAATTCTTAGTCGTACTACCCTTTCTCCGCACATCTACTGGTGCTACTATACGTACTTTATCTTTTTCCATCTACTTTGCCATGGGAGTTGATGCAGATGAACAGTCAAGCATACCAAATTTCTTGAGAAGATTTCTGGTATATTTTTCTTGATTAATGAGAATACCATCATCTGTTTGTCTCACCTGTAGGCCTAGAAAGTAACTAAGCTCTCCCATCATGCTCATTTGATACCTGGACTGCATGAGCTTTGTAAACTTCTTACAGAGTTTATCATTAGTAGACCCAAAGATAATGTCATCAACATAAATCTGAACTAAAAGGAGGTCACTTCCTTGATTGAAATAAAACAGAGTTTTGTCAATTGTTCCTTTGTTGAATCCACTTTCTAGAAGAAATTGAGCGAGTGTCTCATACCATGCTCTTGGTGCCTGCTTAAGTCCATATAGTGCCTTATCTAGCCTGTAGACATAATCTGGATATTTGGGGTCCACAAATCCTGGTGGTTGTTCAACAAACACTTCTTCTTCAAGCTTTCCATTTAGAAAAGCACTTTTCACATCCATCTGGAACACTTTGAATTTCTTGTGAGAGGCATATGCTAGAAAAATTCTGATTGCCTCCAATCTTGCAACTGGTGCAAATGTTTCATCATAGTCTATTCCTTCCTGCTGTGAATAGCCTTTTGCTACCAGTCTAGCCTTGTTCCTTGTGATAACACCTTCACTGTCAGTCTTGTTTCTGAAAACCCATTTAGTACCAACAATAGATCTGTTCTTTGGCCTTGGTACAAGGGTCCAAACTTCATTTCTTTCAAATTCATTCAACTCTTCCTGCATTGCTGTTATCCAGTCAGCATCTTGAAGAGCTTCTTCCACTTTCTTTGGTTCATTTTTAGACAAGAATGCATGAAACAGACATTCACTTGCAGTAGCACTTCTTGTTTTCACTTTTACATCTGGATCACCAATTATCAAATCAGGTGTATGTGATTTAGTCCATTTCCTAGCAGAAGGCAAATGACTTCTGTCGGCATGTGATCCTCCCCCTTGATCCATGCTCTCCTGATTTTATTGTGATCTATCTTCGTTTTCTGAGACTCTCCCTGAACTTGACTGCCCAGAGTCAGAATTTGAATTTTCAGAGTTTGAATCATCAGAGTTTGATCCAGATTTTTCAGTTGACTCAGTATCAGTGTTTGAGTCTTCATCTTGATCATGCTCCCCCTCAACTGGTTCTCCCCTTTGTTGTGGCTGTGAAGTTTCTCCAGTGTTTACCAGTAGAGGTTCAGAGTTTGTTTCAACAGAGTCTATCAGAATTGTTTCATCAGAGTTTACTTCATCAGAGTTTAAATCTTCATTTTCAAAGTTCAGTTGATCATATTCATCTTTGTCTTCAAGTCCAGTTATCTTCTTATCATCAAAAGACACATGTATAGATGCCTTTGTTGACAGTGGATAGCCAACAAAAATTCCTTCATCTGCCTTTAGCTCAAACTTGGTCAACTGTTCAGGATGAGTCTTCAAAACAAAACATTTGCACCCGAAAATATGAAAGTATTTCAGGTTAGGCTTCTTTTTCTTCACCATCTCATATGGTGTCTTTCCATGCTTATTGATCAGTGTAGCATTTTGAGTAAAACAAGCAGTTTGAACAGCTTCTGCCCAAAAATAATTTGGCAATTTTGCTTCATCAAGCATAGTTCTGGCAGCTTCAACCAAGGTTCTATTTTTCCTTTCAACTACACCATTTTGTTGTGGTGTACCAGGTGCTGAAAATTCTTGCTTCACTCCATTGTCCTTGCAGAATTCTTCCATTGTTACATTTCTGAACTCAGTCCCATTATCACTTCTGATGATTCTGACTTTGTTACTTGATCCTTTGTCCAGAAGCCTCACATGCTCCATCAGAGTTAATGCAGTTTCATCCTTCTTTGCTAGAAAATACACCCAAGTGAATCTAGTGTATTCATCAACAATGACTAAAGCATATTTCTTCCTTGCTATTGACATAACATTTACTGGACCAAAGAGATCAACATGCAGAAGATGATAGGGATCAGTGATTGAAGATTCTGTCTTGCTCTTGAAAGATGACTTCCTTTGTTTAGCCTTCTGACATGAATCACATAGGCCATCAACATTTAACAGAGCCTTTGGGAGTCCTCTTACAAGATCCTTTCTGATCATTCATTGATGTTGTTCAAGTTCAAATGTGAGAGTTTCTTGTGCCACTTCCAACTCTCTTCACTAGACATTCTTGTAGACAGGCAAACAGCTTTTCCAACAGAGTCTATCAAAAGCTTGATTTCATAAATGTTGTTTTGCCTGTGACCAACTAGAACAACCTTTCCTGTAGATTTGCTGATAACTTCACAATATTCAGGTTGAAAATCTACATGATATCCCTTGTCACAGATTTGACTCACAGATAACAAGTCATGCTCGAGTCCTGGGACATGAGCTACATTGTTGATGATGACATTTCCAAGATTAATATTGCCATATCCCAATGTTCTTCCTACATTGCCATCACCATAGGAAATTTTGGGCCAGCCTTCTCCTCATAGTCTGATAGCAGGGCTTTATTTCCAGTCATGTGTCCTGAACATCCACTGTCCATGACTAGGGTTGCCTCCCTGTTGCCCTGCAATCACAAGCAATTACTGAGGATTAGATTTAAGGATCCAGACTTGCTTGGATCCTTTGACATTCTTAACTTTGTTAGCTTTTGCAGTGGAATTAACATTATCAGAGTTTGAGCTAACAGTATCAGTGTTTACACTTGCAGTATCAACTTTAACCCATTTCAGATTAGGTTTCAGTTCATAGTAATTATGATAGATAGCATGATATTCTCTGCAAGTATAAATGGAATGCCAAGTGCTTCCACAGTGTGTGCATAAAGTCTGCGGCTTAGTTCTAGCAAAATCCTTCTTTACCTCAGACTTGTTAGGTAAAGAATTTATATTTTTATTTTTCTTGCAGAAATTTGCAAGATGCTTAGTACTACCACAGTTATGACATGTCTT
The DNA here is from genome assembly GCA_036435485.1 of Saposhnikovia divaricata. Lineage (NCBI taxonomy): Eukaryota > Viridiplantae > Streptophyta > Magnoliopsida > Apiales > Apiaceae > Saposhnikovia > Saposhnikovia divaricata. Next base: position 173,514,828 of record CM071600.1, read on the forward strand.
TCTTGGAGCATAACTAGCAAGCATTGGTTTATTTCCTGAAGTGATGCCTACTTTTCCATTTCTGTTCTTATTTGACACTCTCTGTTTCTTAACAGATTTTAACTCCTTCAGTTTATGTTTTAGTTGTTTATCTGTCATTGAACCAATATTAACCTGTTTAACACTAGTTTTTACTGGTTTACTTTTAACAGCTTCTTTTTCATTTTCAGACAAAAATTTACTGGTTCCATGTACAAAATGAGGTCTGATTTTAACTTGATTTTGAAATCTAAGTTCATCTTCCTCATTATAACCTAGACCAACAGTGTCTGTTTGAAAAATCTGTTGAGTGTCCTTTCCAGAATTAGTCCAAGTCCTAATTTTCTTATTTGCTTCCTCCAACTCAGATTCTAGTTGTTTATATTTCTGAAGCAAATTCTGTTCTATACAAACAGCATCATCTCTCTCTTTCTAAACTTGTTGCATGTTTTCAAGTTTTTCTTCAACAAGTTTATTTCTAACCTTAAGTTCAGAATTTTCAGATTTTATCCTCTCATTTTCTAAAGTCTGATCCCTATAACTTATATGCAATGACTTAAGATAAATTCTTAATTGAGCAATGTCATCAATATTATAAGCATAGGTAGTCAGAGGTACCTGACTTTCAGAAGTTTCTGATTCAGTAGTAGCCATGAGAGCATAGTTCACTTCTTCATCAGAATCTAAAGTATCTGCCCAATCTCTGCCTTTAGTGTAGAGTACCTTTCCAGTTTTACCCTTCTTGCACTCAGGAGCATAGTGACCCATCTCCTTACACTTGTAGCATTGAATTTCAGACTTATCCTTCTTCCCTTTAGAATCTCTCTTATCAAACTTCCTGAAACTTTTCTTGTCTTCATTTGAATCTCTAGAAAACCTTTTCCCTTTCTTGAAATTCTTGAAGCCCATTTTCTTGAAGGTCTTCACCATCAACACAGCCATTTTCCTCATTTCTTCTTCATCATCCTCAGAGTCAGATGATTCAGAAGAGTTTGAATCACAATCATAGTTTGATGATTCACTTTCTGAGTGTATGACCAAAGATTTTCCCTTCATTTTCCTTCTTGATGCCTCTTTCTTCTGAGGCTTCTCTTCAACATTAAGAGCAACAGACTTTGCCTTCCTGCTTGATCTCCTGTTTCTCTGCTCCATTTCCAATTCATGAGTTTTGAGCAGCCCATAGATTTCATCAATCTCTGTTTCAGCAAGATCATAGTTGTCTCTAATAGTGGTTGTTTTCACATCCCACTTTTCAGGTAGAGAAAGAAGAAACTTGAGATTTGAGTCTTCTAGATCATACTCTTTATTGACCAATGACAGATCATTGAGCAGTTTACAGAATCTATCAAATGTTTCTGTCATGGTCTCTTCCGGTTTAGCCTCAAAATGCTCATACTCTTGTGTGAGTATGTTTCTCCTATTCTTCTTAATAGCCGCAGTTCCTTGACACCTGACTTCAAGAGCATCCCATATCTCTTTTGCAGTGGTGCAGTTAATGACTTTGTTAGACATAACATTGTCTAAAGCACTATGCAGTAAATGCCTAACCTTTGCATCCTTAGCAATTGATGATAGATCTTCAGGAGTCATGTCCTTCTTTTCCTTTGGAACTATTTTAGCTTCTTCACGAGCAGCTGCAATAGATAGCTTTGTAGGATTGTGAGGGCCTTCATAAATCCTGTCAAGATATTCTGGATCTGTAGCCTCCAAAAACATAGTCATCTTGACCTTCCACATAGCATACTCTAATGGCCTGAGAATAGGAACCCTGATTGGTTCATAACGACTCACAGTAGTAGGAGCCTTTTCAGAAACAGTAGGTGTTGGTGGAGGAATTGCTGACATGATTATTGTTGTGTTTGGATCTTAACCTGTAATAAAGTAACAGATTGGCTCTGATACCACTTGTTAGGCCGAATACACAATTAATAATCAAATTCGTATGAGAGTTTAACAAGTAATACGTTTATGCACTTAAAAACTTCTGGTATTAAGAACCCTCTTTGTGATGTAAACTATCACAAAGAGCTGCTAGGTTACAATAAAGATAATTCGTTGTACGATAGGGTTAACCTAACTGTATTTATAAAACATACAGCTTCGATATAATCTCTAATTGATATTCCTAATAATCAGCTATACAATGATATCAATTACAGATTGTCACACGTCTCCTAAGTCAACTCAATCTCTTTGATAGCTATCCAATCTTCAAAGATATCGCTTCCATAATAAATCTTCAATCACTGTTGACCAGTAGACGCTTCCTCCAGACAGAGTTTGACAAACTCTGTCGAGCTTCCATCTGTCAGGGTTTACACTAAACTCTGACCGCTTCCAGCTAAACTCTGATAATTCACTGTAACACTTAAACACTGATTAAAACACATCAATTATATTTAAAAATTTAATTCTAAGAACTGCTAGAAATTATATTTTCAATTTGTTAAGTCATTTCTCTTTGCACAAGTTCATAGAAAGAAAATTTGTAAATCCAAGACATACACAAATCAATTTATAGGAAGGCATGAATTACCAGACATAAGCAAATATTTATCACATGAATCCATATCATGTTTCATATAGGCAGATTAGACTCACATAAATATTCCAAAGTGAACATCTCAACTTCTTTGACCATAAACTTTACTGATCCCATAATAAAGGTATGTCATAAAATTCGAACCAAGGGTGTAAACATATTATAGCAAAGTATATCTAATTTCAAAAGAAATCAAGACCAGCAGTCAAGGATTATAAAACAAGTTATATCTTCAATTAGACAGAGCATAAAATGTTCAGATCAAGGATCATTCCATTTAAGAGCTCACTTAATCCTTGAATAATAATTAACTCAAATCAGTAATCAACACGAATATGCAAGGCTCGACTACTCGAGTTCTTAAAGCTCGAATCATTAAACACCAAAACATAACACATCGTTTACAAGTTTAGACAGTTAATCAATTTAGAGATATAGGTGATTAACTGAGCCCAAGGACTTAACCAAGCCTCAAGGGACTTACCTGGTTAACTCAGTAGCGGATTGAGTTAACTTCCTGAGTCAACTCAACGAGTTGATGTGAACCGCCCGAGTTGACTCACTGAGTCAAAGTAGATCGGTCGAGATTCAAGCGAGTTCTTACCAATTTCATCATGATTTTTTTTCATTTCCTCACTTGAGATCATGTCTTTTGAGTGAATGAAGCTCCTGCAATCAAGATCTCAACAAACATCATTAGGGTTTTATAAATCAATTATCAAAAATAAATGGTGAGTGTGTGTTTGTGTGTATATATAGTATATAAGTGTCGATTTTGAGTTGAATCAATCGTTTTATGATGAAAAACGACGATAATAATCCTCAGTATCTTTTGATTTAACCAATCGCAGCTTCGATTTGTATCGATTAAGTCGATTAAAGGATACATAGATGTAGATATATATCGTATATAGTGTATACTCGCCAGAAAAACTCAAGGAATTAGGGTTTTGAACTGGAGAGAAATGAGAAACGACGAGATAGAAATGAGAGAGGCGAGAGATTTAGGGTTAGAGGGAAAGAGGCTGTGTAAACAGTGTATACACTAGAATGTAAAACTCGTGTAAATAATGTATATATATATATTTTAAGTAATCAACGGCTGAGATCGTTTCATCCTTATAATGAATGGACACGATTTTAGGGTTTTGGACAATTGGGCCGGGTTGAGAGAATATAAGCTGGACTGGGCTTTGGTTGGGTCATATATGAAAAAAAATTAGTCAGAAAATATTATATATTTTTATGAAAATAATTTTGTAAAATCAATTAAATAATATATTAAATTTATATAATAATATGTAGATATTTGAAAATATTCTAATATTTTGATTCTTTGTATGTGATTTTAAATATAACAATGATGTCTCAGAAATACTTTCGAAATTAATTCAAAAATATTTATTCGAACAGTTTTATCTAATTGATAAAATAATAAGAATCTCAATAAAACCCGATCGATAAAGTTTCATATGTTATCATTATCGATGAATCTGAGTTTTAGAGTCCTTTAGAATTCAATCAAGAAGATCTCTTTTTCGTGAGATAATTATGATAAATATTTTCACAAAATATATAAATATAGATAATATTTATATAAATGTACAAACCAATATTTTGGAAATTCCAACATTCCTAAATCCAAACGGAGTTTAGCGAATCTTTCGGAATTTAATGGTTTTGTGAAAATGTCAGCGAGATTGTACTCAGTTTCGATATGAGTCATTTTTATATCGCCTTTATTGACATGATCATGTAAGAAATGATGTCTCACATCTATATGCTTGTATCTTGAATGTAACACAGGATTTTTGCTAAGATCAATAGCACTTGTGTTATCGCATAAGATGGATATTACATCAAATTTCATATTATAGTCGGCGAGTGTTTGCTTCATCCACAATATTTGAGAACAACACTTTGCAGCCGCTATATACTCAGCTTCTGTTGCTGAGATAGATACCGAATTTTGTTTCTTGGAAAACCAAGAGACCAAGCATCCTCCTAGAAATTGACATGTTCTGTCGACTAAATGCCCGGCATAGTCCGAATCAGAAAAACATACTAAGTCGAATGGTACTCCTTTCGGATACCAAAGACCTACACCAGTGGTTCCTTTCAGATATTTCAAAATCCTTTTTACCGCGGATAGATGAGATTCTTTAGGTGCTACTTGAAATCTAGCACAATTACAAACACTATATTGTATATCGAGATGACTCGCAGTTATGTAAAGCAAGCTACCGATCATACCACGATATTTCTTAGTGTCTACGGGTATCCCTTTGGGATATTCTGTTAATTTTTCAGAAGTAGACATAGGAGTAGATATGGGTTTGGCATTATCCATTTCGAATTTCTTTAACATCTCTTTACAACACTTGGATTGAGAGATATGGATGCCTTCGTCAGATTGCCTAATTTGCAATCCTAGAAAGAAATTTAATTCTCCCATCATACACATTTCAAATTCTTTGCTCATATTATCAGAGAATTCTTTACATAGTGCATCATTGGTTGAACCAAAAATGATGTCATCCACGTATATTTGTACGCGTAAGATATCATCTTTTTCTTGTCTCGTAAATAAGGTTTTATCGGTAGTTCCCATTTTGAAATTATTCTCTAATAGGAACTTGATCAACCTTTCATACCAAGCTCTTGGAGCCTGTTTCAAACCATATAGAGCTTTGTATAATTTATATACATACTCCGGATGTGTGGAATCTTCAAAACCGGGAGGTTGTTTAACATAAACTTCTTCTTCTAATATCCCGTTTAAGAAGGCCGATTTGACATCCATTTGGTACTTTGAAATCTTTATGAGACGCGTAAGCTAACAACATTCAAATTTATTCAATTCGAGCTACGGGTGCATAAGTTTCATCGAAGTCTTTACCTTCCATTTGGGTATAGCCTTGAGCGACTAATCTCGCTTTTTTTGGAACAACCGTTCCATTTTCATCAACTTGTTTCTAAAAACCCACTTGGTTCCAATTATGGAAGTGTCTTCGGGTTTTGGAACAAGTTCCCAAACTTTACTACGAGTGAATTGTAATAATTCATCTTGCATAGTCGAGATCCAATCTTCGTCTAGCAAAGCTTCTTTCGCGGTCTTAGGTTATATTTGAGATAGAAAACTAAGATGATTCACAACGTTTTGTACTTATGATCGCGTTTGAACTCCTTTGTTTAAGTCACCAAGAACATTATCCAAGGGATGAATTTTAATAATAGGAATTTCTTTTGGGAGTTCAACTTCTGTTTCAACTAATTCTAATGGGTTTCTTGGAACAAGGGTCCCGAGATTCATATTTTCGAATTATCGAATAATTTCTTCTACATCAACTTGTTCGACATCATCTTTTTCAACAAGGTCTTTATACTTCGGTGATGGTTGGCTTTCATCAAATGCTACATTCATTGATTCTTCCACCACAAGTGTTTTGAGATTGAATACTCGATAGGCTTTACTATTTGTAGAGTATCCAAGAAATATAGCTTCACTTGACTTAGGGTCAAATTTAGTAAGGTGATTTTTTGAGTTTAATATGAAGCAATTACTTCCAAATACTCGAAAATAGCTTAGTTTCGGTGTTTTGCCAAAGTAAAGCTCGTATGGAGTCTTTTCCTTTATAGGCCTTAACAAAACCCGATTAAGAATATGGCAAGCGGTAGACATAGCTTCCGCCAAAAAATATTTAGGTCGACGATATTCGTTAAGCATAGTGCTAGCCATTTCTTGTAAAGTTCTATTTTTCCTTTCAACAACTCCGTTTGATTGTGGAGTATACGGAGCGGAAAAATTATGTGTAATACCATTTTCATCACAAAAATTGGTAAAACTGGAATTCTCAAATTCTTTACCTTGATCAGTTCGTATATAGACTATGGTATTGTTTAGTTGATTTTGAATCTTTTTACATAAGGAAGAGAAAGATTCAAAAGCATCACTTTTATTTTTGAGAAATTCCATCCATGTGTATCGTGAATAATCATCAACGATTACTAACGTATATGAGCAACCTCCGAGGCTTTGTATAGGAACCGGACCAATTAGATCCATATGTAAAAGCTCGAGAGGTCTAGAGGTAGATATCATAAACTTTGCTTTATGAGAGGCTCGAATTTGTTTTCCAATTTCGCAAGCCTCGCAAGTATGATCTTTTTGATAATTCAACTTTGGTATACCTCGTACATGATCTTTTGTTGATATATTCTTAATCAATATATTCTTAATCAACTTCATATTAGCATGTCCTAATCTTCGATGCCAAAGCCATGGATCATCGTTTGTAGTGATTAGGCATACATTCTCATGTTTGCTCATGTCACATGTATAGATATTTTTGTTTCGGGGGCAAGTAAGAACAAATTTCCAATCTTTATCTAAAATACAACAATGAGTAGTATAGAAAATTACCTTGTAATCATTGTCGCAAAGTTGACTAATCGAGAATAGATTGTACCTTAGTCCCGAGACTAGTTGTACGTTTGATATCTTGAAACGACTATTCCCGATGTCTCCTATTCCGATAATGATTCCTTTACTACTATTCCCGAATGTAACACTTCCCACGGTGACCTTTTTAATGTTGCTCAAAAGTGACTTATTACCGGTCATATGTCTTGAACACCCACTGTCAAGGTACCACATGTCTTGTTTTGCGGCAAGACAAACCTACAAAAAAGATCAATTAAATTTATAGGTACCCTTTCGTCTTGAGGGTCCTGGGGTTAGTACATCATAATCAACATTAGCATGATAAAATCTAGGCATAGGGTAATCATTGTTAGGCATGTATAGATTTCTAGGAGCATAATGTCTAGCATGATGTATAGGTCTAGCATTATCATAAAATCTAGAGTTAGCACGATGCACATTATATCTATCATTTGCAAAGTAGGGAGCATATTGAGGATATACATTACTGTTAGGGGCATATTGATTTCTAGATGCATACCTACTAGCATTGTTACGATACTTTGTGTTTCTATTTTGAAACACCCTAGGTTGTTGAAACCTTTGTTGCCTTTGACCATTATATGCAACATTATTAAATAGTACTTGTCTTTCAACCGTCTTGTATGGGTTTGATCCTTTACGAACCCATACATGCTTCCCCTTAATTTCACCACTCTTGTATTTGCAATCAAAAACCAAATGTCCATCTTTTTTGCAATATGAACATTTTAGAGTTTGTGGTTGAGGAAGAGCTGTTATAGGTTGCACTCTTGGTTGAACATCTCGCACAGGGGAAGTGTTCCTATCATATCCTAAACCTTCACGGTTATGGGATACTTGTGAGTGTACCATTCTGTCTAACATCTCATTGCCTTTAGTAAATCTTTGAACAACCATTTCAATGTTTTCTTTTTCTCTTTCTAAGGCATCAATCTTGGTGTTAAAGAATCTTGCTTGATCCATAACTTGAGATATGAGCTTCAAATTTTCTTCTTTCACTCTTTGAATTTCTTCTTGTAATTTCTTTTCTTTTAATTCAAAGATTTGTGATAGCTCATTCTCTTTTTCAAGATTGTTTTCATGAGATTGAGATGTTACATTGTTTCGAACCATTGATTGGTTTTGAATCTTTAAGTTCAAAAGATCAACATTAAGTGTGCTAATGTTGTCATTGAGTTGTAACTTCTCATTTTCTAACTCTTCAACTTAAAGTACTAAAGCCACATTTTCTACTTCAAGATTGAGAGCATTGTCCTTGAATTGATTGACTTCACCTTTCAAGAGGTGGTTTTGGTCATTCAAGAACACTATTTCACTTTCATTTTGGATCTTTAAATCCATCATCCGAGTGAACTCTTTACTTTGCGTATGATGCATTTCTTCGAGTTTCATTTTCTAGGACCATAATGAATGAAGCCTTTCATCAACATCTTTATATTTGTTGTTGATACCTACTACAAACTCAATCAAATCATACTTACTCATATCAACTAGATTCACGTTAGATTCATCTAATTGCAATTTATTTGAAATATAGTTGAGATTAGCGTTTACCTCTTGATTTGAAGTGGAGGCTTGTGTTGATGTAGCTTCGTCTCCGATAGCCATTAAGCATAGATTAACAACTTCTTCACTAGCTTCCGGAGTTTATTCATCTTCACTTAAATCCCAACCGTTTTTGGCCACGAGAATTCGTCCTTTTGAAAACTTAGGGCATTCTCTTTTAAAATGACCCGATTGCTTACACTCGAAGCACACATCTTGTGTTTCCTCCGGAGTTTGTTCCTTGTGTTTTGGAGGAGTGTAAGTAGGATTATTGTTGGCATTGGCATTATTATAGACATTAGTATTTTGAGTGCCTTTGCCTTTGTTATAGCTCGTTGTCGGAAAATTACTTTTATACTTAGGAGTATAATTTTGAGAGTAATTTGGTCTTCCGTTAGAGTTGAAAACTCTTTGTTGGTTATTGGATTTTAGGAAGCCTTTTCCGTATCTTTGAGCTTTGCTTTGAAGCACACGACGAAGTTGTCTCGTTAATAAAGCAATTTCGCTTTCATCGAGATCTTGGAGTTCTTCATTCAACTCCTCGTCATTTTCATTCTCATCAATTAATATAGCTTTTAGTGCCATATTTTTCTTTTTGTCTTCCACTTTGGGAATTACCTTATTCGGTAAATTATCCTCTTCGTATGCACGAAGGTTTCCGAATAGACTAACTATGTCATAATCATTTAGATTATGCATTTCTTTAATAGTTGTAACTTTAACCTTCCAACTAGGAGGTAAAGATTTAAGAACTCGTCGATTCTTTTCATTTCGGGTATACTTCTTTCCGAGTTGAGATAATTCATCGATAATGCGAGTAAATCTTGTTTCCATATCGATGATATTTTCTCCTTCTTGGAGTTTAAAGTTCTCGTATTCATGGATTAAAGTATCCATTTGAGAATCTTTTATATGACTGGTTCCTTCGTAAGTAACCAATAATTTGTTCCACATTTCTTGTGCCGACTTGCAATTGTTTACTCGTTTGTATTCTTTTTCGGCAAGTGCACTTGTGATAACCATTTCTGCTTTAGCGGTAGTATTCATCATATTTTCTTCAGTGATAGTGTATTAATTAACCTTCTTTTCGACAATAACACCGTTAACAGTTTCGGTAGGAATAACAACTCCATTTTCTATGGCCATCCAAACTTTGACTCCTTGAGATCTAGCATAGATGAGAAATCTCGTTTTCCATGTTGCAAAGTTGGTGCCGTCGAATAGAGGAGGGCGAGAGCTAGATAGGCCTTCACCACAACCGATGGAATTTAGATACGCCATGTAGGATCACTTTTTGTTGTGCCTGTAGATCTGTAAATCACTCAACAAACACGTTAAAAAGCACTGCTCTGATACCAATTGTTAGGTCCCGTATAAGGGCTATATTAGGCCAGAAGGGGGGGTTGAATAGCCTAATTACCAATTTAAAAATTATTATGGCATTTTAAAAATATTTTCCCTTTTTAAATATTATACCGAGTCGTTAGCAGTTTATATATGTGGAAATAAAAGACAAGGGAAGAAAATACCACGCAGGAGATTTTATCCTGGTTCGCGATGGCACAACCCCTAGTGGATTCGCTCACCCCTACTCCAGTCCCCTAGCTCCTCTCCGGACTCGAGATTTTCCCTTAAAAATAAACTCGCTCCTTTAGTAGGCGGAGAAGCCTTTACAACCCTACAAATATTTGTCTTGGTGCGTAACTACCCGTTACCACCTCAAAACAAATGTAAACAAATACAAGACTTGTCTTAGTGCGTAACTACCCGTCACCACCTCAAATTCGTTGTAAAACCTACACAGCTTATCTTAGACAGCAACACCCCGCTACTTCTTCAAAGTTGATGTAGAACCTTTGGTGTAGACTATTGATTCTTGGCTTTTGTCAGTCTTGGGTCTTAGATGAAAGGTCTTGGGTCTTTCCTCTTCTTCACGATGCGAAGACTACTAACTACCCGTTAGTACGTCTAGGACTTGGGTCTTAGAACGAGAATCACCTCACTTTAACTTCACCTCACTACAAAAGTTAGAAACACAATATCTACGAAGCAATATGTGGTTAAGCAAGGTATATAATAAAGTCGTGCAAAACTAGCGGGTTACGGCACTAGCCACGAAGGACGCTATTATGCGTTAAAATATTATTCAACTCACAAGTGTGAGGATGAGAAATAAAAATTCAACTCGCAAGTGCGAGGACCGTGAAAGAAAAATTCAACTCGCAAGTGCGAGGACCATGAAAAAATGCTATTACACGTTAGCTATATGCGTAGTACGGAAAATATTAAATAACGGGAAGGGTTAAGTCACACAAGTGGACTTGATGAACAAGCGGTATTAGAACGGAACGTTAATATTCAATTAAGAATATTAAGTTATATCTTGTGATTTTAACTTCTTCACGAAGTTTATGTGATACGAAGTATTTCTTTAAAGAATGTCCCACGGAGCACTGTAGATGCTAGTTGGGAATCCGTAAAAATACTTAATCGTACCAACTTTGACGTGTGTCAAATATGCAAGTCTTTTTAAGCTACTAGGCTTAAGACTTTTAAGATATATACTTTCTTTTGACTAAATTCAATGTCAAAGTATAATCTTCTTTGAACTTCTTGCACGAAAAGAGTTTATGGCCACGTAAAATAAAACGTAAGTACCATAAAACAAGTGGATAAACTTGTGCTTAAAGAAGCTTAGGTTGAAAGAAGTATTCCTTTAAAAGAAATTCCCATGGAGCACTGTAGATGCTAGTTGGGAACCCGTAAGAATACTTAATCGTTTCAACTTTTGACCTATGTCAAAAATAATCTTTCTCTTTTTATAAAGAGACCTTTGAGATCTTTAAAATAGATCCAAGAATAGAGATTAAGATGAAGTATAGAAGTTAAGCACAAATCTCAAATATAAACACAAAGACGAAGCTAAAAATTACCACTTTTAAAAGTCGCCGAAAAAAGTTCACCGGAAAAATTCACCGGAGGTTCGGCCGGATTTTGGCACGGTGGTCGAACTTTTGGCAGCCCTTCGGGAGGCCGGAAAGTGGTGGTAGATGAGCTAGCTTGGGTTTACAAAGCTTGGTTGGGTGGAACTATGCTTGTTGAACAAAAACCTTGAATATATGTATATATATAAGAGAGAGAAGGTTTTTGAGATGAAGTAGATGAAGATAGAACTTGTAAGTGTTTGGAGAGTGTTTACTTCAAAAATCTCAGCATATATTTGGCTCTTAGCTTGTGTTTGAAATGAGTGGAAGAGGGGGTTTATTTATAGAGGGAGTTGGGTGGAATGAATGGTGGAGATTTAGATTTAAGGGAGTGGTTGAGAATGAAAGGGAGTGGATTGGTGGCATGGCTTTCACTTGGATTGCCAACATGTAAAGTTGTGTTTCTTTGCAAGTGGATAGCTAGAGGACAAGAGAAATCTCAGCTGAGTTTTCAGCTCTAATAAATCATATCGGATTCGTATTAATTAACGATTAAATACGTAACACATATTATCAATTAAATATCCGATAAATACGAAAATACCCAATAAATAATTCTAAAATTATGGAGCACTTAGGAATATTATAAAATAATATTCTGGAAAGGTTTGTCAATTTTGGTCGAGGTTGACTTGGTCAAACGTGGTCAACTCTTGACTAACTGTCTCGATTTTCGTGCCCGGACGAAAATAATCGAAAACTTACGAAACTTTAACCATGCATATAAAATAGTATTTAAATGATCAATCTCAAGTTTCAAGTCATTCTACTAAGTGAAAGTATTTTATTTGGATTTAAAACGATTAAATCAGCTTTCGGTTCCGAATAAAATACGATTGGTCTTTTCTCGAAAAAGATAAACCTTTTGACCAATAATAAGTACTTAGAATACATTTACTAATATATAAAATATTTTGGGAGTGTAGGAAATATTTTTGAATGAATAAAGTAATTTTCTCCGAAATATAATATAATTGAGAAGCGGGAGATAATTTACTTTAAGTATTTCTGGCATGAGAGGAAAATATTCCTGAGAATAAAAATTCTTTTCTAGGATGAGAAAAATATTTTGAGAGTGAAGACAGAATATTTTTTGAATAAAAACTGATCGTTTTTTAATTTAGCACGAGTTCTCTAAAGAATATTAAATCTCGAATATTCTTTGTTCGAACTTGTCGCCTTATTAATATCGCAACGGAGATCTAAAAAATATTAAACCTCGATATTTCTTTTTCGATATTATTGCCTTGATATAGAGATGTATTCCATAAAATGTATTTTGATTTTTCAATAAATTGGAATATCTCTTATATTTAAAATAGGATGATAAATTTTGCTAGCATTGACTTGTTGACTTTTGACCGAATCAATTAAATAAATGACCTAGTGGAAAGGATTCTATGTTTATTTAAATTTTATGTTAAATTCGTACAAATACCAAAATAAATATTATATCGAAGATATCCTTTCAGTTACACTTATACTCCATTACGTAATAAAAGTTTTAATTAATACCAAAAATCTAGGTTCTTACATCAAAAGCTAAGATAACACCGGTGACTAGCAAGACTAGAGCAACACTAGACAAACAAGAGCAAAACATAACTAAGATAACAGTCATCAAACTTTCATTAAACATTTCTAAAACACTTCTGAACACCTTCAATAAAGTCTCAAGAACACTTCATTGAACACTCATCTCCAAAACATCTTTATTTAATATTTCTTGGACTCTTTCATCTTTGCAAACCAAACTGCAGGCGTAAGATTCTTTTTCGCACTCTTTAGTCCAATTTTTTTTGTCCGGAATCCACCATTTTAAGACTAAAAGAATGCAGCACCACAGTTTTAGTGATCTAATTCCCAGATTTATCGCTTTTCTCGTATGCCCGACCAACATTTTCTCGTATGCCCGACGAACATCAAAATCACTCACACGCCAATATAATTTATAAAAGTTAAATGCATAGTCCAAATCAGGAAACATTTGATTTATAATGGCTTCTTATGTAATTGACATTTTAAAATCCAATCATCTCCGAATTTGTTTTTCTGAATCTCAATCTCAGACCTATCACAAGGATCTTCTGAAGCTTGAACTTACTTTGTATTGGTAGCAATATCTACAAGAAAGAAGTTTGTTTTAAAAAGTAACCTTGATAAATGAACAAGAATCAACAAAACTCATTAAAATTCGTGTCGATATATATGAGACTGAATGTAAAAATAATGATATATTGATGAACATAGGACAAGACTAAAAAATTATAAGGGAGTACATATACAATAATACAAAGGTAGGTAAAACTCAAAACATGATTAATTGTCCATGTTTTCTCCATTTAATCTGAAAAACCTAGTGTTCTGTGATGAACATAAGAAAATGACAACGACGACTTAGTTGTAAAACTGATAATGTAATGTTGTCACGTCAGAATAGATAAATTAGATAGAATACAGGCAATCAATTACATATAATAGCTGATAAACACATGTATGGAAAGTAGAGCAATTAGAATATACTAGAATCTGATTAATGTATTACGTAAAAATTTATTTTAGAAATCAATTAACAGAATTATATGATATCTGATATATGGAAAGCCTGTAGGTAATTGTAACTGTATCTAATTAAATCAGTGCATAAATGGTAATAAATCATAATGTAATACGTATGTTTATTGTATTTTCAGTATAACCAAATACTACCCCTATAGCATTAAAAAGGTAATATACTAGTATACTTATACAGAGTCTAAGTCACAAGATTAAAATTAAATTAATGGTGATGATGAGGGTCTTCTAGTTCTCTTCCTAATAAGAGTTCTCTTTTGAACCTTCTCATATATATATATATATATATATATATATATATATATATATATATATATATATATATATATATATATATATATATATATATATATATATATATATATATAGGCCTTTGCTCCATACAGAACACTCTTATATAACAAACAACAAAGAACACCTTAGATCTATTAGATCCTTTGGCCACGCCAGGGGCACCCAATACAAAAAGTTGTTATTTTTTTACCCTCTATCAAGTCTGCAAAAAAAAAAAATGAAAATTACTGTTAACTGATGACGTCATCGATGAACAATAAATTTTCAAAATTTTTTTTTTTTTTGCTGGTTTGCTAGAGGGTAAAAAAATAACAACTTTTTGTATTGGGTGCTATGACGGAACTCTTAAATTATATTAGATATGAGATGTTCTTTATTGTTTGTTATATAAGGTGTTTGCTATGAAGTGCAACTCATATATATATATATATATATATAATAGAGTACAAATTGTGGTTATTCTAAAGTCATTGATAAATAAAGATTCACAGAATGATATATAGAGGAAATAATTTTGTATCCAATTCTAAATATTCATGCATCCAAATCAAGTTTTACAGTACTCTCTGTCTTTATCAGTGTACAATCAGGCTTCCGGAATTTTCATAATTTTAAAAATTATTGTTAAATTGTAATTGTCAGTCGGAACTTAGCATAAATTTCCTGTTAGTTTTTAACTGAAGATTACTATGTGATTTTTTCTTTTGATGATCCGTATCCTAAATTAGCACCATTTTTATGAATTGTATTTTTTATACATTATTCATTCGTACTTTGGTTCTGTACTCTGTTTCTGTGGTTGAAACTTTGATAGATAACTAGTCAAGTTGTTTATGTATAAGTAAGCACTAAGGAAGAATATTACTAGCTAGGAACAAACATAGACAAGGCATGTCTTGAAACACTACTCATGAGATTTTTTCTGAAATGTATAGACATACAACATTCGCATTACAACTTGTAATATGTATTGTATTTGTACAGGATGACCTAGTACATCAGTTTCACACACCATTTCTATCTGTAAACCATACATCTTTCCCCACAGGGGCCGCGGTGTGCATATCTAGCAACCGATTGTTAGTGCATATCATACCGCGATTATTTACTATGGTACGATATAAAGTTGAGTTTTCGGTATGAATATTAGTTCCAATTATCGAAAATTGTTTGCTGCAGAGCATTGCCCTTCCCCTCTCCACAATACTATATATTATGAAGTACTACAAGTAGTCAAGTTGTTTGTAACAATTTACACTCCTCTAGAATGTATGTGTGCCAGATATAGTTTTTCCTTCAGTCTGCAAGAACAGAGCAAACTGCAGGCATACTAATATAGTATTTGATTCGATCTGATTTTGGGTGATGTGATAACCAATTACGATAGTAATTCTATGGTCGAGAATTTATTTACGATACTAACAAATGGAGACTTTTATGTTTGTATATTGGACTAGATCAGTTGAACAATTGAAATTCTTTGGAAAAACCACTTGGTGACTTTACTTAATTTGTTTCTAAAAAACAAAATACCTAAGCATTTCATGCATTATGGACAACTTAAAATGGAAGACAACAAACTAAAAGGAAAAAAGCTTGTTCCAAAACAATACGTACAGACAAAGCTTGGGAGTTTTGGGCAAACAATGAATATGAGATTGTACCACATACATTTTCAATGCATGAACCGGATACTTTGGTCATGCCAAATTACACAAACAATATTCCCTCATTATAACAAGGGATTTCCCACTGTCTCTCTCATCTTCTCCAGATTTCTCAACCACAATAGAGTGAAAATTTTTTAAAAAAAAAGAAAATCGGAAATTATGAGGGAAAAATTATATGCAAAATAATTACATTTTTTTTTCTTTACTCATGTTACAATTAAGGATTGAGCATCAGAACAAGGGTCTTTATAAATATTTAGCCGGAAGCAAAATTTTAATTAAATTTTTTTTTTTGAAAATACTAATATCTAAATTTCAGGATCTGTTACTGAAACAATATTGGTAGAATGGTAGGCACCTACATATTATAGTACCAAACTAGCAACAGAATTTAAAATTCTTCCAATTACTATTTCCAGAAAAAAAAAGAGTATTGATTCTCTCTACTTTCTTTTTCTTGTTTGTGTTACAGCCTACAGATATGCATCTGATTTTAACTGCAGATAGCACCAGATAAGAAAATAATTAGCTCAACCTCCTACTATACATTTTTGGACATAAGTGACGTGGCAGTTACTATTTAGTAATTACCATTATCTTCTTAAAGATATTATTATGGATTTTTCTTCAATTAAATTTTCAAGATATTATATTAAAATATTAATTTTCCCACAAAAGTGCTAAGAAAGCAATTCAAGGAACCATTGACCATTATACACACAATGCTAAATAATTCAACAAAAACAAATACGGGAATATAATTATAGGAGAATATAATATAATATGAAACTGCTCTGTTTTCTCTAAAAAAAAATTAAAATATCAATTTGTCTCAATTTCCCAAAAAGTAAAATGAAATAAAAACAAGAACTGTGAATCCATGTAAGCTACTAAGGAAAAATAAAATAAAGAACCCCAAAATTTCACCTTTCTAAATCAACTTCATGGATGAACAAACTCAGCATCAGAAACTGCAGAAACCTCAACTTGGCTGCTAAACTCATCTTCATAAACTGGAGCAGGAAGATTAAGATCAATTGTTGATTTCGAAAACCCATTAAATGTATCCAAATTGCCCTGCTCTGCGAGCGAGATACACTGAGTTTGATTTTTAGTAGTTGCAGCAACAATACCATTTGATAAACCAATACCATGTGATCTTTTATGTCCACCAAGTGCCTGTCCAGATGCAAAAACTCTATAACAAACAGGACACTCATGAATTTTCACCTCCACACCACTTGCATTACTACTAAATTTATTATCTTTCTCATTTTCTTCAACATTCACCAGTTTAATCTTCTTGTGACTTGCCCTGTGACCACCTAAAGCTTGATATGATTTAAAAACTTTGTTACATGTCTCACATCTATACTTACCTTTACCCTTGTTACCAGATTTGTGAATCTTAACAACTTCCTCTTCCTCCTCGTCCTCGTCCTCTTCCACGTCCTCATCTTCGTCATCGTTGTAAACATCAAAATAATCCATAGAAATATATTTATTAATCCGTTTTGGTGATCTCCATTTATCCCTTGACAACATTATCAAACAATAAGCAATATCTTCCTCCTCCGTAGTATCAGAAACCGAAGAATTCGTTTCATTACTCAACTTCGACTTCTTGGATTCACAGCCTAAAATTTCATGATCACTCTGGATCCGTTTCGACCTCCGAACATTAACATGATCATGATCATCATTCCTGAATGACTCTGACTCACTTTCTCTATCTTGAACAACAGAAGATGCACCAACACCACCAACTGAAAATTCAGGATCAACCAAACGAAAACTCTTTTTGGGATTCTCTCTAAGCTCATAATTCAACAACCCTTTATCTTCATTCTCATTTTGTCCATCAACTTCTTGTTCTTCATCCGAAAACGAATGAATCGACTCGTACTCAACACCGAGCTCTTGTTGCTTCTCCGGAACATAAAGATTCAGCATATGAGATCTCATATGTCCACCTAGAGCTCTACCATTAGCAAAACCTCTAAAACAAAGCTTACATTTGAATGTTTCCATGACTCTTAACAAAAACTAACTTTCTTTTTCTTTGTAAAACTCAACTTTTTTTGTGTTTCTTGTGGAAGTGTAGTAGGTAACAAGCATTCATCTAGCCCATAGAGAGAGAGAGAGATTAAATACACATACAACTAGTATCCACTTTTGTTTAGTAGTACATAGATGCAAGAAAATCAAATATTCTGGATTTTTTTTATTTTTTCTTTTTCATTAAAAACGCCATTTCACATTTATTTGCTAAGTAAATTAAGTATGCTAGTAGGGTGGAAAGAGAGACATGTAACATGCGACCTTTGCCCGTTTCTGTAGTTATTCCTAGTAACAATCACCTTTCTTTTATTTCCTTAAATGCCCTTTCACATTTACTAATAGATAATACGCCAATATTATTTTCTCAAAAATATCATATCCAAATTAAAATCTTATCGTTAATCTGAGATTTCATATATTAAAAAAAGTTCATTCATGAATAATATTAAAAAATACTTGAAAAATAAAAAAGTTTTACGTGTTTTTAAACCACGAGAAAATATTTATTTTCTGAATATATATACATAATAACAATATCAAGTATGATTCAAGCATCTCATCATAATTCTGGATTTTTCTTTTAATTTTCATGAGATATTAATAGTACAATCTTGGAATTCTTTTTATTTATTTATACTATATAAAAGGGCATTTTGGGAATTCAAATATGGAATACAAAGCCTGTGGATTGCATGTACAAGTCAAGAAACTGCTGTGGTTTGTTGTAACGAAGATGAGTCTATAACTTAACCAATTTTAGTCACGCCTGGCTAACCTCACAAGGCTGTGACACAAGGCAAAACAACAACCATGAAAAACCAAACTTTGTATCTAAAATTGTACACGTGTCATCACCATAACATAGTTGCATAAAATACTCATCAGTCAACCTAGCATAACTTTGAGTATAATCACTAATTAAGAAAATTAATTACTAAATTAAATAGGGAGCCAAGAGAGAAATATTTGGAAGTAAATGTAAGATTAAGTAGTAAAGAAGGTGTATTAATGCCATTGATTTTGGATCAGAAAGTTGAAATGTCTGAAGGAGAAAAAAAAGGAGTGTGTGTGAAAAAAAGGGAGTAAGAAAGAACTAAGCAATTGGCATAGAGAGTGGAGTTTTGTGGAGGCAAGTACATGCCGTTTTGTTTGGGGCAATTTAGGACCTTGTCAATGCTACACTTCGGCTCTATCTAACACTTGTACACCACCACACTAGAGATGCACAAAAAGCCCTTCGGACCGGGTTTTATCCGGGCTTTAAAAAGCCCGGGCTTTTTAACAACCGGGCCGGGCCGGGCTTTTTCAAAAATCGGGCCGGGCCGGGCCGGGCTTTCTCTAAAATATGAGGCCCGTTTTAGGCCTTCGGGCCGGGCCGGGCCGGGCCGGGCTTTTTTCGGGCTTTTTTTAAAAAAAATTATATATATGTAATTTCTATATTTTTACAAATATTTCTCGATGATCCAACCGTACGGATGATAAGATATATCTAATTAAATGATATAAACAAATTTTCAAAAAATAAAAAATTAATTTGGTTGGAGATCTTAATAGAACATTACTATATTGTCTAGTACTCGTAACTAGTGCTCATCCCAGATTATTGTTTCTATATTTTTAAAAATATTTCTCGACGATCCAACCGTACGGATGTCAAGATATATCTAATTAAATGATATTCCCAAATTTTCAAAAAATAAAAAATTAATTTGGTTGAAGATCTTAATAGAACACTACTATATTGTCTAGTACTCGTAACTAGTGCTTCATCCCAGATTATTGTTTCTATATTTTTAAAAATATTTCTCGACGATCCAACCGTACAGATGTCAAGATATATCTAATTAAATGATATTCCCAAATTTTCAAAAAATAAAAAATTAATTTGGTTGAAGATCTTAATAGAACACTACTATATTGTCTAGTACTCGTAACTAGTGCTTCATCCCAGATTATTGTTTCTATATTTTTAAAAATATTTCTCGACGATCCAACCGTACGGATGATAAGATATATCTAATTAAATGATATAACCAAATTTTCAAAAAATAAAAAATTAATTTGGTTGAAGATCTTAATAGAACACTACTATATTGTCTAGTACTCGTAACTAGTGCTTCATCCCAGATTATTGTTTCTATATTTTTAAAAATATTTCTCGACGATCCAACCGTACGGATGATAAGATATATCTAATTAAATGATATAACCAAATTTTCAAAAAATAAAAAATTAATTTGGTTGAAGATCTTAATAGAACACTACTATATTGTCTAGTACTCGTAACTAGTGCTTCATCCCAGATTATTGTTTCTATATTTTTAAAAATATTTCTCGACGATCCAACCGTACGGATGATAAGATATATCTAATTAAATGATATAACCAAATTTTCAAAAAATAAAAAATTAATTTGGTTGGAGATCTTAATAGAACATTACTATATTGTCTAGTACTCCTAACTAGTGTTTCATCCCAGATTACTGTTTCTATATTTTTAAAAATATTTCTCGACGATCCAACCGTACAGATGTCAAGATATATCTAATTAAATGATATTCCCAAATTTTCAAAAAATAAAAAATTAATTTGGTTGAAGATTATAAGTTAAATTAATAAAATAAAACTTTTATCCGGGCTTTATCCGGGCTTTATCCGGGCTTTATCTGGGCTTCGGGCCGGGCTTTATCCGGGCCGGGCTTTAACCGGGCTTCGGACCGGGCTTTATCCGGGCTTTTTAAAAGCCCGGGCTTTATCCGGGCTTTTTAAAAGCCCGGGCTTTTAACCGGGCTTTTCGGGCTTCGGGCCGGGCCGGGCTTCGTGAAAAATAGAGGGCCCATTTTAGGCCTCCGGGCCGGGCCGAACCGGGCCGGGCTTTTTTCGGGCCGGGCTTTTCGGGCTTTTTTTCGGGCCGGATCGGGCCGGGCTTCGGGCTTCAGGCTTTTTGAACATCTCTACACCACACTAACAAAGAAAATGTCATTACCAATTATGATCTATGAGTATAATTTTGTCTCGATAATAAAAGATCGAGGGTTCGATTATCAACAAATATTTGTGGAAATATTTAAATTTAATGTTATTGATTTCAACTTGTTTTTATAACTCCTACAACCAATATCTTTATCAAGTAAACTTTCATATCTTAATTTTTTTTTTCTATTTTTATTTGTTTGTTAAATATGATGCGAGCATATTGTGATATTGACATGTAAATGGATGACAGAATGAAGTCCAAGTTAAATTTATTTTGGAAGCCATCAAATGCAAAGTAATCCACTCCATTTACAACAAAACTAACTAATGTTGGTGTGTGAAACCAACCTTAAACTGGAGTATATATTATTATTTTGTTTGGTGAATGGGCGCTAAATGAGTAGTCAATACTGTATGCATAATTATTAACTTTGTTTCTATATACGCACAAAAGAAAAACTCGTCTAACACACGCAATGAATTTAGAAATAAACCTTCTACTTGATAAAATATGTTCAGGATAGAAGACAGAAAATTTTTTTACCAAAATATTATCGATTAAAGTAAAAGAAGGGTTTATATAATTAATCACTAAATAATAATAAAAATAATCATCTGATCAAAATAAATTATTATAATAATGGTGTTGTGGAGTAAAAACTAGGTTACGAGTATTGCGGCTAGGGTTTGTGTGTATTTAATACTAAGGTGCGTGAGGTTCGTGCTGTAATGGCTGCTCTCGTGCTCGTGGTTGAATCTGCCTTCACAAGATGGCTACGTACTTTGATGAATATCAAAGATCAAGCCAAAAAACGTAGTTCTAGGGTGAGGGGTCTGACCCTATATATAGGCTGAGAAGCCTCAGAATTATAGTAGGGTTAGGTGACTTAATGGGCAAGTCAGCCTTGAGGAAGGTTCTAGACTCCTTCTTTGTAGGAGTCTGTTTCCTTGTATGACTATGTGCCTTGGAGGCTACTCTTTGGAGAGATAATATCCTTATTTGACTTGTATTTCCCAGCTGTTAATTATCCCTCAATATTAATTATGAAATTAATATCTAATTAGGATTTTTGGGCCATTTGGTGAGCCCCACGCTTGGACCACACCGGGTCTGATTAATGCCACATTTAATGTGTCTTTAGGGCTTACTTTTAGCCCATATCATTTGCCCCCCAACTTCTAGGAAAACTGATCAGGTTTTCCTTGAAGTTTTAATGGTCTTTTCCGAGACTTGGCTCAGGGTTTATAATTGTACACTAGTGTTTCACGAGTATCGTATTAATGTAATGGGTGGAGCGACCTACACGTTTACGACGATTTGTCTTATTCGAGGCTAAACAATTATTTTCAAGTAACTTCTGTTACTGAATTTTTGTCCATTCAATATGAAGGAATCATCCATAGTACTTCTCGTATCGTACATATATTTTAGAGTTATATAGTACCCACAGGTATTTCTCTTATAAAAATTCCATGTCCGCGGAGATTTGATGTCCAAAAATCAATTTTTCAGAATAAATTTCGAACAAAACTGAAATTTTTCGACCAGGAATTCGACCAAAATTCTGGTCGAAATAAGGGCTTCAGAAAATTCTGGTCGAAGGGATTTTCGACCAGGATTCCTGGTCGTTTCGACCAGGATTCTGGTCGAAGTATGTGTTCCATTTTTCTCTGCTCGAAGACCTTTTTGACCAGGATTTCTGATCATTTCGACCAGGATTCTGGTCGAATTAAGCGTCCAAATTCTTCTTGGTCGACAGCCTTTTCGACCAAGATTCCTAGTCATTTCGACCAGGATTCTGGTCGAATTAAGCGTCCAAATTCTTCTTGGTCGACAGCCTTTTCGACAGAGATTCCTAGTCATTTCGACCAGGATTCTGGTCGAATTAAGCGTCCAAATTTCTTCTTGTCGAACACATTTTCGACCGAGATTCCTAGTCATTTCGACCAGGATTCTGGTCGAATTAAGCGTCCAAATTTCTTCTTGTCGAACACATTTTCGACAAAGATTCCTAGTCATTTCGACCAGGATTCTAGTCGAATTAAGCGTCCAAATTTCTTTTTATCGAACACATTTTCGACCAAGATTCCTAGTCATTTCGACCAGGATTCTGGTCGAATTAAGCGTCCAAATTTCTTCTTGTCGAACACATTTTCGACCAAGATTCCTAGTCATTTCGACCAGGATTCTGGTCAAATTAAGCATCCAAATTTCTTGTTGTCGAACACATTTTCGATCAGGATTCTTGGTCGTTTCGACCAGAATCTTGATCGAAATAAAGTCCTCAAAGTTTTCGGGCTTTTTCTTGATGGGCCTTTCTACTTTTGGGCCTTCGAGGCTTTACATGTTTGGAGTGTGTATTTTTATAAAAATACCTTCTTTCTTTGGGCCTGACCCCATGGCCATAATGGGCCTGTTCAAATTTCGAATCTTTCGTTAGGGTTTGGGTTTGATATTTCTTCAAAATATCTTTGATATTTCTTCAAAATATCTTTGATATTTCTTCAAGATATTTTTCTAAGAACGTTCCAGAATTGGGCTTTAATTTGGGCCAGTTTCGTGGGCCTTTGGTAGGTCAATTTTGGAATTCTGACCGGTCACCGTATGTTTTCTGACCGTTTGAGAGTATTCCAACCGGTTGTTCATTCCTATATAGGACTGAGAGTTGAGAATTCATTTTTCACACTCTCACTTCTCACTTTACATTTTCATCTTTGAGCTCTCAACTTTTAGCTAAGAAGTCTCTCTCCCAAATTCCGTTTGGAGTTTTTCTCGGCTAATTCCGGCCTTCGTCTCCGGTCATCTCCTCCGTTTTAAGTCGAGATCTCAAGCTGTCATCAATGGCGGACAAAGCTCAAGCTCGCCTTATGAAAATGAATTCAGCCTCTTCCAAAGGTACCATCCAAATTCGCTCTCCTTACACCTCTCTTTTAGATATGTTAAATGAAAGAGCAGACGACTATCCTTCCTTAGCCGAGTTAGATGCGTATGATTGTTGTAATACATATCACGATACAGACGAAATTATTAGATATAACAAGTTGTATAAAATTAGAAAACCTTATAAACTCGTCCCAGTTGGGCCAGGTGACAGGCCTTGTCATTGGAGGCCCAATGCCTTGTGTATCTATAGGGAGTGTTTAGTAGCGGGCCTCCATTTCCCTTTTCATGAGTTTATCCCCCGCCTTTTAGCTGACATTCAGTGCAGCCCTTGCCAATTACCCCCAAACGCATGGAGAATAATTCTGTGTTTTATGGTTTTGTGTCTAAGGCAAAACCTTCCTTTATCTGTTGCCCTTTTTCGCAAAATTTTCTAAATTTACAACAGCCTTGCTTTATATTCTGGCCGGGTATATATCAAACTTCGCCCCAAAGTCCCCCTATCTTTAATGGTAAATCAGTACCAGACAACAACCCTGGTTGGAAGAAAGAGTTTGCCTATCTTGAGTGGGAGGGTGGTGACTGGGGTACCCTCTTTAGAAAAACCTTTTCGAAGATTTCAGATGGAAATGCTAAGGGAATCACCCTTAGTACCGATGATCAGGCTGCTTTTGACACTTTAACCAAAGGTGATGGTATGTCTATAACCTGCCAAAGCCTCATAAATGAAGAATCTCTGAGGGCAGTAGTGTTGAGTATTGAATACAGTAAAAGAATACAGAGGGGGGGGGTGAATGGATTCTTGAGTTTTTCTTCGGTTTTGAATCTTTGCAGCAAGATAAGTGATGAGTGTGTGAGATATGAAGATGCGGATAATTAAACACAAACACAACACAATATCACTTTAATCTAATATTTTATTAGATTAAGATGTTGCTACAATCTGTGAATACAAATGATAGTATTCTCAGCTTCGTTTTTCTCAGAGAGATATTTTCTGGATATATTTGAGAAACTTCAAAACCTTAACAGCTAAGGAAGTGAGGCTGTATCCTTATAGACATGGATACACCCCCTTGCTACAAATGAGGTAGGTAAAAACAAAAGCACTTTCCAGTCTGTCTATCTCATTTTAGTAAGAGTCCAAACGGCTACAGATTTGACTTTGAAAAGCCTGTTTAGATCCACTTCTTCAGCTCCTTGTCCCTTGTCTTATCTCTCCAAGCTTCTTTGTAGGCTTTCCAGCATGCTTTATAGGACAGAGTCAAATAAAGTATCCTGGCTTGTTGCAGGTTTCTGACTTGTACAATTCTTCAGTATTTTGTCCTCAAGAATGTATTCGAGAAGTGACTAAGTAAGTGATTCGAGAACTGGAGTTGACTTGATCGATAACTCTGAGTTCTCGAATAGTGTTATCTTGACATATCGAATCACTTCTCGAATAGCTCTTTTCTCTGGGACTCCTTGAGATATCGAATAGAGCATTTTGACATATCGAATCCCTGAGATATCGAATAGCATATTGAGAGATATCGAATAGTGTCTTCTGAGATATCGAACTTCAGACTTCTCGAATGCTAGACTTCTCGAATAGACAAATGTACTTCTCGAATTGGTACTTAGGCAAATTCTTCATTTCTTCAAATCCCAACTGTGATTATTTGGCAGTCTTCATTCCCTTGCTTGAGGCATGAACCTTAGAACTTCTTTCAAGCTTTATTCTTGACTTAGTAGGTACAGTTACACAGATAGAATTTGATGCCTATTACAAGTACAGAACAAATAGAAACTCTACAACTAGAGGTTCCCTCAGTTAAGAGGTCATGTAGGTAATGCATAGCATTACACATACTTAGGCTTGTTATTAGATGTATTCAGGCATGCCTCTGTGACTAACAATCTCCCCCAAATTGTGAGTAAGACCCTTAGTCACAATTTCATGTCTGATAACAAGCCTATCATACATAAAGATAAAACTTGACAGTACAGGTATGAATTTCCATCAGCAATTTGGATAGAACTACAGAGTGAGTAATCTTACAGCCTATGATGAAGAACTAGCCATTGTCTTTTGATTCCCTTTCCATAGCTTTGGCTTGAAATTCATCATATTCTTTCTCTCTTCTTTCATTCTCCTTCCTTGTATTCTCATCCATAGCTTTTATTATTTCTGCCATAGCATCCAATTCTTCAAGCAAAATTGAGTCTTTGAAATCTTCAAGTACTGGTTCCAGAATATTTGCAGGATAGTGGTTGAGTAGATTCATTCTGATGTTGACTTGATTTCCATTCCTCCTCCTATACTTTACCATGTAGGGGTTGAACTGAACTCTACACAAACCCTTTTTCCTCAGCTTTTCTGCTTCACTTTCCAGTCTCTCAATTTCTTTCTCCCTTGCCAGCCATTTCTCAAAACACTCTTTTCTGACTTTTTCTTCATGATCTCTCTTCATTTTCACAAAATCAATTAGCTCCAGTTTCCATACTCTCTCCACTTTATCTTCTGAGCTCAACAGTGCAATGATTCTCTCTATGTCATATAGCTTGCCCCAGTGTTGACATCCTCCTTGTTTGAATTTCTCCTCCCTTCCATCCGAATATTTAATCTCAAGGCAATTATCAACAATGGCAACATGATAGATTCTTTGAGCTTGCAAAAATTGCAGTTGGTCTACATCATAATCTTCATCTAGTGGTTGGAGTTTTAGGCCTGGATAGATTGTCAGGGTTTTTGATATGGTTGGCTTTGATTTCCTTGCAGCTTGCTTGAACTTGATTCTTTTTACATGATTACTTGGCAGCAGTATGTGACCTTTGTTTGTAGACCATTGTAGTATTCCATTAGCAGTTTGCTTTTTGAAACATACAGATGGTTTCTTGACTTGAATCTTCTTCTCTTCTTGAGGTGGCAAGACAGTTGCAGAAGCCATAGATGCAAATTTTGAAAGGTCACTACTGGCAGCATTCACCCTAGACTTAGGGTCTTGTGTTGTGGTGAGGTTACTGTCAGCAATGCCTGAGGCTTGCTGTCTTCCACTTTTCCTCTCAGAGCCTTTACCTTGATCATCATCATTCTTCCTCTTCTCATCATCCTTCTTCTTCTTCTTGTCTTCATCACCCTTATTACTCCTGTGATATCTTCTCCTTCCATCACTTTTATCTTCATCCTTGTCTTGATCTTTGCTTGGGTTGAACTTAGCAGTCTCAGATACAATGCCAGTTGCAATATATGACCTGAGATAAGATATAGCTTCTAATTCTTCTGCTGTTCTTGATCCCTTCTTCTTGATCAGTTTCTCAATGATGGCTATGATGAGATTTTTATTTTGAGGAGTTAGATGCTTAGGAATGACCAGCTGCTTGATATCTTCAATTCTTGTTCCAGCCTGGTAGATAATAGTTCTAGGATCTGTGAAAACTTCAGGTAGCCTTGAAGGTTGACCATTCCTCAATTCATCATGAAGACTCTTGTTGTTCTCATTTCCCTTCTCAATTAGTCCAAGGAGCACATTCACTTCTGAGTGCTTTAGACTCTGTAGAGTATTGATGGTTAAGTGCCATATCTTGTTCTTTCCTACCATCAATATCTCCTTGAGCCATAGATCATTAAGCCTCCTTGGTACTACAGTGAGACAGTCAATCTGACTCTTCAAACTCTCATGATATAGCAGAGCATCACCAGCCTGTTCTCTAGAGACTTTCAGAAGCTCCAAGAATGCATCATCATGATAGACATTTGAGTTTGCAATTTCTTGTAGCTTGGCCTCAGTGACCACCTTCACTTCTACTGGCTTGGCACTCTTAGATGTTGAGATTTGAGGCTTGTCAGATGGCATACTCCCTGCAACCACTGTGGTTGTAATAGACTGCCTTTGACCATCAGGAGTAGTGATGTGCACAGTTGGTAGAGTGACAACTGGCAGAGAAGTGGGAGGCACATCAACTTTGTCCTTTCCTTTTCCAGGCACATGAGTAGTAGATTTCAAAGTTCTCTGATGGCCACCCTCAGTGATCTTGATGCCCTTTTCTAGTGATCTCTCCCCCTTTGGATTTGAGTTCTTTGATATCCTCTTCTCCCCCTTAGGCTTGTTGACAAACACAGGGACTGTAGGATGCACCTTTGGAGTTGAAGATTCATCAGGTAGGGGAAGACCCATGTGCTTCATCATTGCAGACAACATTGATTGTTGATGCAGAAGGACATCAGCTGTGGTGGTGGCTTGAGTGTTCAACTGCTCAGTCAGAGTTGTCACAGTGTCTGTAAGATGAGCATTGGACTTGTGGAGAGAGACTACCTCCTTTTCAAGAGTATCCACTTTAGTGAAGAGTTCATTGGCCTTAAAACCAGATAGGGATTGATCCTTCAGTCTCTGCACTTCGAACCTTGACATCTCATGCACAGGAACCTCAGTGACCAGCTTGTCTCCATATTGATTTGCAAAGAGGGTCCTGAGCATGGCATTGGCATCAGTTGTCTGATCTGATAAGGATTGAAATTTGTGCCCCAGACCTGTGACAGCATCCTTGAGAATAGCCAAACCATTGTCCATCTTGGTGCAAGTAGCATTGCAGGTTCGAATGTCCTTGATAACAGTCTCCAATTGAGGGAATTTAGCATCAAAAGTCCTCTTGATCTCATGCACCTCCTTGGTTGTAGCTGAACACACTTCATTAATTTCTGTCTTTAAGCCTTTACCAAGATAGTGTGCAGCCTTGAGAATGCCTTTATAGCTGTCATTCACTGCTTCAAACACATCAGTAGGGTTGAGAGATTTGGCATTGGACCCTAGTGAAGTGATGTACTCTTCTCTGAGATACTGGAGACCTTCTGAGAGAGGGATTGAATTGGTTCCTTGCAGCCAAGCATCGATATTCCCATCTCTCTCAGTTTCATCTATGATTTTCTCCTTCTGTAGCTCTACATCCTCTTTGTGACATAGGAGAATAGCTTCATAGTCTGGATTGGGCATGTTTGCAGTGAGAAGGTGCTGAGCAATTTTTGTGAACTCAGGGATCTGATCCACAACTAAGCTTTGAAGTGCTTCAACCGTCAATTGTGGTGGAACAGACCCTGATCCTGAAGCACTGTCATGTTGCACAGGCTTCAGCCATTGAGACAAAAAGTTAGAGCTAGAGCTAGGCTTGCTAGGCTCCTCAGTTACAGATGCAACTTCTGCAACCGGATGAACAGACTCTACTACTGTTGTCTCCACAGAAGTGGGATGAGTTACAACAGTAGTTGACACAGGCACAGAGTCTCTAGTAAGAACTAGTGAATCCTCTGTGTTTGTGATGGTGTCATTAGGATATGCCCCAGCATGCATTCCCTGACCATCCAAATGTGGTACCTGGGTGGTGAGCAAGGTGTCATGCACCAAGTCACTTGAATTCATTGGCTCATCAAAGGAAAAGAATTCTTGATGATCAATGCCTTGCTCCTCAATTGCTTGAGTTGCAGGCTTCAAAGAAATATGAGTGGTAGATTCTGAAAGAGAAGTGTGTTGTAGACAAGATTTTGGCAACTCCCCCTGAGAAATAGAGGGAGTTTCAGTTATGATGTGCTCTCCACTCAGTGTTGTGCCAGCCTTATCACTCCCTTGTGCTGACTCTTTACATATAGGTGCATTGGGGAGGATGCTTGATTCTATAGATGCATCCTGTTGAGAGGATACATCTAGTGAGCTGTGTGCCCCTGATTTTACAACTTCAGCCATTTGAGTGACTGAAGAGGTGGTTTTAGACTTCTTCTTCTTCTTTAGGCTTATGATAGGTGACTCAGGTTTCTCACTTTCTAACCCTAGTTCTACAGCCAAGGCTGCTTCAGTTAAGATTTCTAAAGGTTCAGAAGCAACCTGTTTTCTCTTCTTTTTACTAACATCACCCTTTTGAGAGGATGATGCAGTTGGCTCTTTGCTGGATAGAGTGTTTGGCTGAGGGGGTTGGTTAGCAGGCCTTGGGTTAGCACTTTGTTCTCCTTGCTTAGGCTGTGCTAACTGAGATTTAGAATCAAATATTGGCATGTTGTGGGGGTAAGACCTAAACAAACCCTCCATGTGGGGAGTTATGCTAAGTCTTACATCCACATCATTCCTAGTCTCCAAATTACCAAAAATGAGTTTGGTCATGGACCTAGGATAGCCTATTTTACTCTTATCTACTCCAGGCAATTCAATCAAAGAAGCATTTTTAAAGTTAAGCACTGATTGAATAAAGCGAGGAAAGAAAATTTCATTACCTCTCTTGGCTGTGGTCTGACCAAGTCTCCCATAGAGTTCCTGTAGGATGAGAAGTCCAACATCTATCTTTCTCCCATGAGCCAAGGCATAGGCAAGCTGCTGCACGGGTGTACTAATCTGATCAAAGCTTGATTTCCGTGCAGTGAATACATGAAGGAGTGTAGCAAATACAAAGCTCCATTCTTTCCTTAAGAACTTCCTATTCAATTTTCCCAGCTTGATAGTATCAGAGTAGTTGATGAAGTCAAAGAATTCTTCCAACTCATCATTGGAGGCCAGAGCATCATACGTCTCTTGCTGCATATCCAAGGCTTGATTCATGTCTGCAGTGGTGATAGTGATATCCTCTCCTTGAATCTTGCAGTGAACAATATAAGAAGTGATAGCATTCTCAAGAGCGATGACCTCCACAATAGCAGTCCTCCAGAATTGTTCCAATAGATCTATGTACAGAGTTGGGTTGGCTGAGAGCGCACTCTTGATGTATGATTCAGACAACCACCGAACAAAGCACTTGAAATTGGCATTCGGTGCTTCCACATCACTGGTGATTGCGATGAAATTAGTTTGGAATGATATGGTGAGTTTAGGGTTTGCCATTTGGGTAGAGAAGAAAAGAGAATTAGGATTGAAGAAGAAATTCGCAGTTAGGGTTTTTCAGAGTTTTCAGGAGTTGAGGTGCTTGAGAAATCGAACGAAAAGAATTGAATAGTTGTGAAGTTGAATGTATATGTATGAATGTCTTGAGTTGTCGATAGATAAGTGTTCTGTAGCGACAAGTCATTCGAGAAGTATGAAACAACTATTCGAGAAGTCAAGAAAAGCTTATTCGATATCTCAGACAGTTTTTAACTCACAGCTGGCAGTGATTTAACTCAGAAGAAAATTCAAAGTTAAGAATATATTTTTATGAGTGAAATGAAGTTTTGAATATAAATCCAAAAAGCGATTAAGTGTCAGCGAAAGATCAGCCTTTTCAAATGATTCGATAACTCAAATGCAGTATTCGAGAACTCTATCATTAGAGAACTAAAATACTCTATTCGAGAACTCAAAGTGTAACAATGAACCATTCGAGAAGTCTGACTTATCGAACTATACTTTTCACTCATAAAATTCAATTTTCACTATCTTTTAAAATTTACCAGAAATATTCACTGAAGAATATTCTACTAAATTAAATAGTGATTTTCTCAAAATTTCACAGAAATTTCAAGCTAAAGATGTATGATTTTCAACATGTGCAGCATTGGAATATTTATACATCATACTCCAGCCAATACTTACTTTTAAAAATATTGAGCATTTGATAAGGTAAGTATTTACTGCTGCAACAATCTAGTTGATATATTCACTTAGCCAGAATTCGAAGAATTCAGCATTCCAATCTCACTGACCAGCCTAGTGAAGGTGGCTTCATCTAATGGCTTAGTGAATATGTCAGCTAGTTGTTTTTCTGTGGGAACATAATGTAACTCAATGGTTCCATTAGTTGCATGCTCCCTTATGAAATGATATCTGATGTCAATGTGCTTTGTTCTAGAATGATTGACAGGATTGGCAACTATAGAGATTGCACTTGTGTTGTCACACATGATAGGAATTCTTTCCAACACAAGTCCATAATCTCTAAGTTGGTTTCTAATCCAAAGCACTTGAGCACAGCAACTTCCAGCAGCTATGTATTCAGCTTCAGCTGTGGAAGTTGACACAGATTGTTGTTTCTTGCTGTACCAAGAGACTAACCTTTGGCCAAGAAACTGGCAGCTACCTGATGTGCTTTTCCTATCCACTCTGCATCCAGCATAATCAGCATCAGAATAACCAACCAGATTGAACCCTGTGTCCTTAGGATACCATAACCCCAAGTTTGGTGTGCCTTTCAGATATTTGAAGATCCTTTTTATAGCTATCATGTGTGATTCCTTTGGGTTTGATTGAAACCTTGCACATAAGCATGTAGCAAACATGATATCTGGCCTACTAGCAGTGAGGTAGAGTAGAGAACCGACCATGCCTCTGTAGATTGAGATATCTACCTTTTTGCCCTTAGCATCATCATCTAACTTGGTGACAGTGGCCATGGGTGTCTTCGCAGGTGAGCATTCTTCCAAATCAAATTTCTTCAGTAAATCTTTAATGTATTTGGTTTGACTTATAAAAATGCCATCCTTCCTTTGACTCACTTGCAGTCCAAGAAAGAATGTTAATTCTCCCATCATACTCATCTCATATCTGCTTTGCATGAGCTTAGAGAATTTTTCACACAGCTTCTCATTTGTAGAGCCAAATATGATATCATCCACATAGATTTGAACTAGGATAATATCATCACCATGTTTCTTGTAGAACAGTGTCTTGTCCAGTGTGCCTCTAGTGAATTGATTCTCCAGTAGAAATTGTGATAGTGTGTCATACCATGCCCTAGGAGCTTGCTTGAGTCCATACAATGCTTTAAGTAATCTGTAGACAAAGTGGGGAAACTGTGGATCCTCAAAGCCAGGTGGTTATTGCACATATACTTCTTCTTCCAACTCCCCATTCAGGAATGCACTCTTGACATCCATTTGATAGACCTTGAAATTAGAATGTGCAGCAAATGCCAAGAAAATTCTGATGGCTTCTAGTCTAGCAACAGGGGCAAAGGTCTCATCATAGTCAATACCCTCCTGTTGAGAGTATCCTTTTGCAACCAACCTTGCTTTGTTTCTTATGACTACACCATTTTCATCCATCTTATTCCTTAGAACCCATTTAGTTCCAACAACGGTTCTATCCTTTGGTGCAGGCACTAGTTCCCATACTTTGCTCCTTTCAAATTGATTTAGCTCCTCTTGCATAGCAATTATCCAGTCAGGATCCAACAATGCATCATCAAGTTTCTTAGGCTCAACTTGGGATAGAAAGCAGCCATAGAGACATTCATTTATAGTTGCTCTCCTTGTCCTTACTCCTGCATTTGGATTTCCAATTATCTGATCTGCAGTGTGTGATCTATCCCATTTCCTTGTATGTTCAGATTGATTTCTCATCCTTGATGTTGCTTCATCATTTAGATCATGATCATCTGCATTTCCTCCCCCTGTGAAGTTGTCACTCCTCACAGGTGTATCTTGGATGCTTGTTTCTTCATTGTTGGTTGACACAGGTTCTTCATTCACTTGAGTTTGTTGGATTATGAGTTCAGATTCACTTTCAATCTCCTCATCAGAATCATCTAGATTGTCAAACCTCAAGGGATCTTTATCTTCATCATTGGCTTCTTCTAATCCAGGTAGTTTGCTGTCATCAAATGTTACATCTGTGCTCTCCATTACTTTCTTTTGACAAATGACATAAACTTTGTATGCAATTCTTTCCATAGAATAGCCAAGAAAGATTCCTTCAAATGCCTTTGCATCAAACTTTCCAACATATTCTGAATTATCTTTTAGCACAAAGCACTTGCTTCCAAAAGTATGAACATACTTTAGAGTAGGCTTCTTTCCAGTCATCAAGTTGTAAGGTGTCTTTCCAGTGTTTTTGTTGATGAGGGTTCTGTTTTGGATGTAGCATGCAGTGCTCACAGCCTCAGCCCAAAAACATGTAGGCATCTTTGCATCAAGTAGCATTGTTCTAGCAGCCTCTATCAGAGTCCTATTCTTTCTCTCAACAACTCCATTTTGTTGTGGAGTCCTTGGAGCTGAGAATTGTTGAGAAATACCATTTTCTTTGCAGAATGCTCCAAGCATGGCATTTCTGAATTCTGTCCCATTATCACTTCTTAATGCAATCACACTTGCATTTATGGCCTTTGCTTCTTTGTCAACTTTCTTTATGTGCTCAATGATTACTTGTGGAGCCTCATCCTTTGATGCCAGAAATTCTACCCATGTATACCTTGTAAAATCATCAACCATCACTAGAGCATACTTCTTCCTTCCTAGTGACATAATATTGACAGGCCCAAACAAATCCATATGAATCAGTTGCAGGGGCTTGGTTATAGATGTCACTGTTTTTGACTTGTGGCTTGATCTTTTCATTTTTCCCTTTTGACACGCCTCACACACTCCTTCTTGACAGAATTCAAGTGTGGGCATGCCTCTCACTAACTCCCTTTTGACTAGGGAATTAATGGCTTTGAAGTTCAGGTGTGATAGCTTCTTGTGCCACAGCCAACTGTCTTCATTTGATGCTTTTGAGTAGAAGCAACAAATTGTGTCCTTGCTTGCAGAGTCCAAATTGGCTACAAACAGGCTTCCCTTCCTTACTCCAGACAGAGCAAAATCACCAGTCTTCTTGTGGGTGATCAAACATTCATCTTTGTCAAAGTTCACTTTGAAGCCTCTGTCAGTGAATTGACCAACACTCAGTAGATTATGCTTGAGCCCCTTGACCAGTGCTACATTCTCAATGATGACATTTCCAATTTCCAACTTGCCATATCCCAGTGTGTTGCCGATGCTGTCATCTCCAAAAGCAACCATTGGGCCAGCCTTTTCCTCATACTGTGATAGCAGGGCCATATCACCAGTCATATGATTTGAGCATCCACTGTCCAAAATCCACATGACCTTCTTTTTACTTTCTTTGCCCTGCAAACACAAAAGTATTACTTCTCCTTTGGTACCCAAACGAGTTTGGGTCCATGTGACTTAGTGACAGTTTTATCAAAATCAGCATGCTTATCAGTTTTCTTGATGTTGGTCTTCTTGTCACTGTTGGGAGTCTTAGAATCAGGGTTCTTAGACTTAGGTGACAGAGGTACCTTCCTAACTTTAGGAGGACTTGAAGACTTTGTCCTTGTGTAGTGTGTGTGAACATTATGATTGATACAGCCCTCCATGAATTGTCTTCTCAAATTAAAACAACTAGTCATCACATTCATGTTACATGGCATACAATCAAGTTTATCACAGAAAGGAGAGTCTCTATGTCTTAAAGGCACAGAGCAATCATAGAATGGTTTAGCAACACTACCAGATGGTTTCTTGCAAGCATGAGTCAAATGATTAGAGCTAAAACAGTTTTGACAAACTTTCCTAGGGGCATTTGGCACATAAGCATAGTTGTTGTCTTTGTTAATCCCTAATTTGCCATTCCTGTTTGGTCTCTTATTAGTCACTTTCTTCTTAGTCTCATAATTTCCAGCTGAAACAAACTTTACAGGTTTCTCAAGTCTAGGTCTACCTCCTACTGGCTCCTTGGCTTTGGTTTTGACATTCTTACTCTCAGAGGATGCTTGTTGTTCATTTGATTGTGCCTCATCTTCATCCTCCAACATTTGCTTGATGAGTAAGGCATCCTCATCAATCTCAAGTGTTGGTGTTTTAAATATTGGATTCTCAGTCTTTTTCAAAACCTGAGGCACCTCCTCTTGAACAACAATGTCATCTTCAATGACTGCATAGCCTTTCCTCTGTTTAAGAGTGTCATAATCAAGTCCAATGGCAGCCTTAGGTCTAGCTAGATTTTTCTCATGATAAGACTGCAATAGACTAGAGGAATTCTTAAATGTTTTCAACTTAAATTCATTTTCAGCTAATTCATCCCTAAGAGCTTTCTCAACTTGACTAGCACATAGAACTTTGTTCTTTAGATACTCAATCTCTTGTTTAAGATTTTCTATTTGCACAGTAGTTAGCTCTAGTTCCTCATTTCTCTTATTTAACAGTTCATTCCTGGTAGACAGTTTAGCAATCTCTTCATTAGCAGCAGTCATACTAGTATGAATGTTAAACATCTCAACGGATAGTTGTTCAACCAAAGATTTATATTCAGAAACAGACATGTCTATGGTAGTGAGAGATGGTACCTGTGAGTCTGATGCAGATGGTTCTTCCTTGGAATTGGCCATCAAGGCATAGTTGCAGAATTCTTGTTCTTCCCCATCACTGTCAGAATCATCCCAACACTTCCCTTCAGCTATATAAGCCTTACCTGGTGTCTGCTTCTTTAGAAGGGCCTCATACTTAGCTTCAAGCTCAAGAAACTCCTTATCCTTCTTTTTAGGCTTCTTGCATTCACTGGCAAAATGCCCTAGGTCATTGCATCTATAACATCTTACAGATGACCTATCCACATAGCTGGTTTTGAATCTGTTCTTGTTTGTTTTCATAGGTGCCTTGCCCTTGTTGAATGAATGATTTTGAGGTCTAGGCTTGAAGGGCTGATTCCTCTTGAATCTGATGTTTGGAAATTTTCTAGCCATAAAAGCATATGATGTATTTTCCATGCCATCCAGCTCTTCAAGAGTGTAGAACTCATCTTCTTCCTTGTCATCAGAAGGTTCAGTCACTACTTCCTCAGTTTCTTCATCATCTACTATCTCTTCTATTCTCAGCTGACTTGCAGATGCTTCCAGGTCTTGAATAGATTTGTTGACAATCAAGGCACAGGATGTGTTTATCATTCTGCCTTGGTTAGCTTGGATAGCCCTCTTTTGAAGCAACTCAAGCTCGTGTGTCTTTAAAACCCCATAGAGCACATCATACGTGACTTTGTTCAAATCTCTTTCTCTTAGAGATATGACCCTTTGCTCTAGATGGTTTGGTGACGATAGTAGAAACTTCATATTTAATTCCTTAGTGCTGTAAACCTTCCCATTCATTTGGAGCTCAGTCACCAGCTTGTGAAATCTTTCAAACACATCAGTGATACTTTCCTTGGGCTGTGCCATGAACGCCTCATACTGTGTGACCAGTATCTGTTTCTTATTTTCTCTTACCTCCTCTGTCCCTTCACATAACACCTCGATGTGATTCCACATGTCCTTGGCTGATCTGCATGATGCTACGTTGGCAAACATCGACATATCCAAGGAGTCTATGATTAACAACATGAGGTGGCTGTCTAGGGCAATCTTTTCCTTCTCTGAGTCCGTCCATTTGGATGGCTCTTTTGGAACGTATGATCTAGGAATGACTACTGCGCCCACTGTGGATTCAGCAACTTCTTGTTGTGGTATGAATGGACCATTCTTGAGAATGTCAGGGTAGAGAGGATTGGCAGCTTTGATGAACAACAGCATTTTTATTTTCCAGAGGTTGTAATTTTCTTTGTCGAATTTAGGGACCTTTACCGTACCTGTAGTCTTTGGTGTATTCGAACTCATGATCGTTTTCTGTTTAGATTAAACAGCCTGCTTTGATACCACTTGTTGAGTATTGAATACAGTAAAAGAATACAGAGGGGGGGGGGGTGAATGGATTCTTGAGTTTTTCTTCGGTTTTGAATCTTTGCAGCAAGATAAGTGATGAGTGTGTGAGATATGAAGATGCGGATAATTAAACACAAACACAACACAATATCACTTTAATCTAATATTTTATTAGATTAAGATGTTGCTACAATCTGTGAATACAAATGATAGTATTCTCAGCTTCGTTTTTCTCAGAGAGATATTTTCTGGATATATTTGAGAAACTTCAAAACCTTAACAGCTAAGGAAGTGAGGCTGTATCCTTATAGACATGGATACACCCCCTTGCTACAAATGAGGTAGGTAAAAACAAAAGCACTTTCCAGTCTGTCTATCTCATTTTAGTAAGAGTCCAAACGGCTACAGATTTGACTTTGAAAAGCCTGTTTAGATCCACTTCTTCAGCTCCTTGTCCCTTGTCTTATCTCTCCAAGCTTCTTTGTAGGCTTTCCAGCATGCTTTATAGGACAGAGTCAAATAAAGTATCCTGGCTTGTTGCAGGTTTCTGACTTGTACAATTCTTCAGTATTTTGTCCTCAAGAATGTATTCGAGAAGTGACTAAGTAAGTGATTCGAGAACTGGAGTTGACTTGATCGATAACTCTGAGTTCTCGAATAGTGTTATCTTGACATATCGAATCACTTCTCGAATAGCTCTTTTCTCTGGGACTCCTTGAGATATCGAATAGAGCATTTTGACATATCGAATCCCTGAGATATCGAATAGCATATTGAGAGATATCGAATAGTGTCTTCTGAGATATCGAACTTCAGACTTCTCGAATGCTAGACTTCTCGAATAGACAAATGTACTTCTCGAATTGGTACTTAGGCAAATTCTTCATTTCTTCAAATCCCAACTGTGATTATTTGGCAGTCTTCATTCCCTTGCTTGAGGCATGAACCTTAGAACTTCTTTCAAGCTTTATTCTTGACTTAGTAGGTACAGTTACACAGATAGAATTTGATGCCTATTACAAGTACAGAACAAATAGAAACTCTACAACTAGAGGTTCCCTCAGTTAAGAGGTCATGTAGGTAATGCATAGCATTACACATACTTAGGCTTGTTATTAGATGTATTCAGGCATGCCTCTGTGACTAACAAGTAGGCCTCTCACAAGTTTCCGAGCGGGGTAACTTCCTTTCTTGCCTTTGTTTTTTTTTATATTTTCATACTTGACTTATTCAATCGTGTTTCCATTCATGTCATTTCAGTTGCAAAGATGCTTGTGGAAGCTTCCCCTGATCCAGATAACGAAACTTCGAGGATGGCCCGGGCAAAGCGGAATGCCGATCCTCGAGAGAAAGGAACTGAGCCTGCATTCTTACGTGCTCATAAGGTCCAAAAAGTGGACCTTAAATTTGGTGATATAGCAGACTTGGAGGGGAGCTCTCAAGTAAACGTCCAATCTTCTGTTTTTAGGCCCTCCTGGGGCTTCAGGAAGCGGGACTCCGTCGTGGGTTCGACCAAGCACGCTATGGACTGGTCTCTTAACTCGATCACCCCTCCAGACTACAAAGACTTGGTTGTCAATGGAGGCATCGGGGAATCAGAGGCACTTGGTTCTCAAGCCTTAGCTGTGGTAGGTCTCAAACCTCGCATTCTTTAAATTTCGTACCTATTTACTTTACTCTAACATAATTATTGTTTCTGTGCACAGGCCAACGTTCACTTCCAGAGTTCTCTCTACCACGCTAAAGCTTGGAAGGAGAAAGCCAAGGGGTATGAATCTGAATCTCAAAAGAAAAGCCTTGCTATCAACCATCTAGAGGAGAAGCTCAAAGATAAGGATGAGGAGCTGGCCAGTGCTCGGGCAGAGTTGGTAGCTTTGAAGGATGACAGAGAGAAGATCATCGATGACTATCTGGATTCTGATGAGTACAAGACCCTCATGGATCAGCACGATGAGCTGCTATTTCCTGGCCAGTTTTCCGAGGGTTGGAATAAGGCCATTGAGGTAGTTCTGAGGAGCTATCCTGGCTTATTCCAGCCTTCAGACTTCGTGAGCCCCCATATTCCTTCCCCATTATTAGTTAACGAGCCTAGTTCCAGCGAAGAGTTGTTCGGGGAGGATGATGCTTTGGTCAAAGAGCATGCTACCACTACCACTTCAGCCTTGGATCCTAAGCTTCCTTTAGTTCGGTCTGGTCCTGCTAATTCTGCTGCGGATGGATCCACTACAGAGACTAGCTCTGAGGATGATTCTCCTGCTAAGGAGGCCCCTAAGGCCTCTTAAGCCTTATTTACTTATCTTTTTGCTCATCAGAACTCTTGGTTTTTGCCATTTGACTTACTAGCCTTCGGGTCTTTATTTGTGTAACTTTTAATTTAACTATTTATGCAGTTAGTTTCTGTTGTGTTCATTTTTCTTGCCTTTGCTCATAGTTTGTTAAACTTTAGAATTTTTCGAGTACTTGGCCCCCTGGCTGGTACTAAACTCACAAGCTAGTTCAACATTTGTCTTTCGTGTTTATTTTAACAAGGAGGAATAACTCATAGAGAAAACAGAATAGATTCCATTATGCTGTCAAAGGACATCAATAAAATGGGTTCAACCCTTACATAGATACTCTACCTCCTACTGGGAGCAACATGCTCTATAATGGTTTCATCGAACCTTATTCCTAATAAATAGATAAAAGTCCAAGCCTTTGCCAAAAGAACTTAAACATAATAAACTTTGAGGTTCACAGCATGCCAAGTTCGGGGCACCTCAACCCCATCCAAGGTTTCTAACTTGTAGGATCCTCATCCTAACACCTTTCTGACTAGATACGGTCCTTCCCAATTTGGTGCTAACTTTCCTTTCTGGCTGACTCATGAGGCTTCAATCTTCCTTAGAACCATGTCGCCTTGTCGAAAGAATCTTTCCTTAACTCTCTGGTTGTAGTGAAAAGAGGCTCTCTTCTGATATTCAGCATTTCTAGCATTGGCTTCATCTCTAACCTCGTCAATTAAGTCAAGGGCAAGTCTCATCCCTTCTTCATTAGTTTCTGGTT
Source organism: Saposhnikovia divaricata (assembly GCA_036435485.1). NCBI lineage: Eukaryota > Viridiplantae > Streptophyta > Magnoliopsida > Apiales > Apiaceae > Saposhnikovia > Saposhnikovia divaricata. The sequence goes on from CM071600.1 coordinate 173,555,260, forward strand.
CATATGCCCAATTCATCTACCCAAGTGTTTCTAGAGCGTTCGACCCTCTTTTTCAGTCCATCAAGGATAATTCGATTAGCTACCTCAGCTTGCCCATTAGCTTGTGGATGTGCCACTGAGGTAAAACGAAGCTCAATTGCATTCTCTTCACAATACTTCTTGAACTCTTCATTATTGAACTGTGTCCCATTGTCTGTTACAAGGATTCGTGGGATTCCATACCTGCAGATTATGTTCTCCCCAAAGAACTGGGCAACTTGTTTGGTGGTTATCTTGGCCAGAGGTTTAGCCTCAATCCACTTAGTGAAGTAATCAATGGCCACTATCAAGAACTTCCTTTGTGCTGAAGCCATGGGAAAAGGACCAAGTATATCCATCCCCCACATAGCAAACGGAATAGGAGAGTTAATTGAAGTTAACATCTCAGGCGGTTGCCTTACAATTGGAGCATGTTTTTGACATCTCTCACATCTCTTGACATAGTCTTGTGCATCAGCCAACATCTCCGGCCAATATAACCCTAAACGAATGATCTTGTGAGCTAGGGCTCTGCCCCCCAAGTGTTGCCCACAGATCCCTTCATGAACTTCCTCCAATGCTTCTCTTGCCTCTTGAGGCCTTAAACACTTCAAGTATGGGATGACGAACGACCTTTTATACAGAATGCCCTCAATCAAAGCGTATCTCAATGCTCTTACTGAAAGTTTTCGTGACTCCAAGGCATTGTCTGGGGGCCACTCGGTTTCAAGGTGAGCCTTGATAGGATCTATCCAAGAGCCCCCTATATCAATTGGTGCCACTAATTTCGAGTTAACGGTCGGGGCCTTCAAGACCTGGAAGTAAACACTCCCAGCATAATTTTCTATCTCGGAAGAAGCGAACTTAGACAGGGTATCGGCCTTAATGTTTTCTTCTCTCGGAATGTGCTCAACATAGCACTCCTCAAACTGAGTCATAACAACCTTTACGACTCTCAGGTATTTCGCCATAGTCTCGTCCTTAGCTTCAAATTCACCATTTACTTGTGATACCACAAGCCTTGAATCTCCACAAACTTTTAGATTTTTGACCCTCATGATTCTAGCCAAACCCAAACCAGCTATTAATGCCTCATACTCCGCCTCATTGTTGGTAGTAGGAAAATCCAACTTTAAAGCATACTCAACTGTGAACCCATCGGGGCTTTGCAAAACCAAACCTGCACCACTAGATTTTGTTTTTGATGCTCCATCAAAATAGAGCACCCAATATTCCTTCAGATCAGGTGTAAGTTCCTCTTCTTTTTTCTCTTTCCCAGGGGTAGTCACTATCTCTTGCCCCCCGACTTCTTGGTTGTTAATAGTGCATTCAACCACGAAGTCATCCAATGCCTGAGCCTTAATGGTTGTTCGAGGCTTATATGTGATATCAAACTCTCCTAACTCAATCGCCCACTTGATTAGCCTTCCACTGGCCTTAGGGCTATGCAATATGCTTCTCAACTGCTGGTTTGTCAGAACTTGAATCTTATGTGCCTGGAAGTAAGGTCGCAACTTCCTCGAGGCAGTCACTAATGCCAAAGCAAACTTTTCTATGGGTGAGTAATTCAACTCAGCCCCATGCAACACTTTGCTCACATAGTAGATAGGTTTCTGGACTTTCTCCTCTTCCCGAATGAGGACAGCACTCAAGGCTTGTTCAGATACCGCCAGGTATAGGTAAAGAGTCTCCCCAGGACTTGGTTTGGTCAACAACGGGGCTTTGGCCATGTATTTCTTCAGCTATTCAAAGGCCTCTTGGCTCTCAAGAGTCCATTCAAAATTTTTCACCTTCTTTAATGCTTGGAAGAAAGGCAAGCACTTGTCGCCTGATTTGGAGATGAATCTCCCTAGGGCTGCTACTCGGCCTGTTAACTTCTGTACATCCCGTATAGAACGGGGTGGTTCCATGTCCAGAATCGCTTTGATCTTGTCAGGGTTGGCCTCTATGCCTCTCTTTGAAACCATCAGACCCAAAAATTTGCCCGATCCAACGCCAAAGGCGCACTTGGCTGGATTCAACATCATTTTATGGTGCCTCAGCACTTCGAATGCCTCTCTGAGGTGCCTAATATGGTCCGCCTTGACCAAGCTTTTAACCAGCATATCATCAACATAGACCTCCATGGTTTTTCCAATCAGATGGGCGAATATCTTATTCACCAGTCGTTGATAGGTAGCTCCTGCATTCTTTAGACCAAAAGCCATAACAAGGTAGCAGAAAACACCAAAGTCAGTTATGAAGGATACCTTTGGGATGTCATCCTTGTGCATCCTAATCTGATTGTAGCCACTGAATCCATCCATGAAACTCAACATTTCGTGCCCAACCGTGGCATCTATTAATGTGTCAATCCTTGGTAAAGGGAAGCAATCCTTAGGGCATGCGTCATTCAAGTCGGTGAAGTCTATACACATCCTCCACTTACCGTTGGCTTTCTTGACCATCACAGGGTTAGCCAACCATTCAAGGAACTGAATCTCCTCAATAAAACCAGCTTCCAAGAGTTTATCCACCTCTTGCTTAATGGCCACTTGCCTTTCTGGAGCAAAATTCCTCTTCTTCTGCCTTATGGTCTTTCGCTTGGGATCGACATTCAATTTATGAGTTATGAGTTGGGGATCAATCCCTAGCATATCAGCCACTGTCCAGGCAAACACATCAGTGTTTTCTTGTAAGAATGTTATCAATTTGCCCTTTAAGGGTTCCTCCAGAGAAGCTCCTACATAAGTAACTTTTCCAGGGTCGCCCAACTCTAGGGGTATGGGAACCAAGTCCTCTGCTGGCCTTCCTCGGTGTTCATCATCACCACGGACATCCATGTCTTCAATCGGGAGTACCTGCCCCCCGGCTCCATCAGCTCTCAAAGCAGCCACATAGCAACTCCTGGCCATTTTCTAATCTCCTTTCTGTTCCCCAACACCATTCCTGGTTGGAAATTTGACCTTCATGTGATAGGTAGAGGAAACAGCCTTAAACGCATGAAGTCCAGTCCTCCCCAAGATTGCATTGTACGTCGAGGTAGCCTTAATCACCAGAAAATTCAACATCTGGGTGGCTTCCTTAGGTTCTTGCCCTATTGTCACGGGCAGCTGAATAGTCCCTTCAACCTTGGACTCAACTCCGTTAAACACGTAGATAGACATGTTATTCGGGGTCAATTGAGAGTCAGTGTACCCCATTTTTACAAAAGCGTCATGAAACAAGATATCAACAGAAGCTCCATTGTCTATCAGGACCCGCTTCACTTCTGAGTTTCCAATTACAGGAGTTATGACCAACGGGTCGTCATGGGGAAATTTCACCCCTTCAAGGTCCGAATCATCAAAACCAATTACTATCTCGGTCATAGCACATTTCGGGGCTTCTCCTACGATGTGCATCACTTCTCTGGCATAGGCCTTTCGAGAGTTTCGGGTTATGCCGGCCGCTGTTGGGCCTCCCCAAATCATATTGATTACTGGCCCTCGAGGCTGTGGGTTACAATCACGATCGTTATCCCTCCTATCATTGTCTCTTCTATCATAATCCCTTTTCTGGGTTCCACGATCTTCACCCTTGGTGAACTTGTTTAACTTTCCCTTCCGGATTAAAAATTAAATTTCGTCCTTTAACTGTCTACAGTCATCTGTATCATGTCCCACATCCCTGTGGAATCTACAATACAGATCCTTGTTTCTCTTTTTGGGGTCACCCCTGAGTGGCTTAGGCCACCGAAAGTCTTTATCCTTCTCAATATCTAACAAAATCTGACTCCTAGGAGCGTTCATCCTTGCATAATCATAAAATCTCGGCCATAAACCCTTCTTTGGTGATGACTCGGAGTCCTTGCCAGCCCGGGGATACTTGTTCCTAGCGTCGTACTCTTGCTCTGGCTTTCGTTTCTTTGAGTCGTTAGAACCCTTGCCATTGCCTCATGCGGTTTCCTTTTTCATGCTGTCCTCAGCCTTGATATATTTATCGGCCCTTCTCTGGAGCTCGGCCATGTTTTCAGGAGGGTGTTTTGCCAAAGACCTTTTAAAGAAGAGGTCAGTGGTTCCATGTTCCACGCCTACCATGGCCACCTTATTTTCCAGATCAGTGATATTCAACGTCTCTTTGGTGAATCGCTTGAGATAATCCCTCAAATTCTCATTCTTCCCCTGCACCACATACATGAGGGATGCAGAACTTTTATCATGAATTCTCCCACTAATGAATTGGCTGATAAAGGCATCGCTCAACTCCTTAAAAGAGCCAATTGAGTTTGCAGGTAGGCGGCTATACCACCTTTGAGCCATGCCCGATAGGGTTTGGGGGAACGCCCTACACTTTAAGGCGTCACTTGCAGGCTGCAGCAGCAGTGCGTTTGAGAATGTCCTGACATGGTTTGCGGGATCGCCCGTTCCATCATAGGCCTTAATAGTCGGCATCTTGAATTTCCTTGAGATATGGGCATTCATCACCTCCTCAGTAAACGGAGGTGTGGGGTCATCAGGGTCCCCAAGTGGCATTAGATCTTTGGGGTTGCTTCTGGGGGTCTCCACCCTTGTCGATTTTTCAGTTCGGGTATCAGCCCCTTCTTTGTCTCCTTGAAGGCCTCTCCAAATTTATAATGGGAATCCTCTCTGTAGTTGGAGGAGGCTGAGTTCGATTCAATCTATCTTGTTCTCTTGCCATATCGTCCTTCAACTTTAAGATCTCAGCCTCATAAGCCTTGATCCTCTCAGCAGTTGTCAAGGGGAGTCCATCACGGATCCTTCGTGTCCTCCTTAGAGGTTCTTTGCTAGCACGTCACCTCCTCGGGGCTTCATCTCGATCATCATCCTCAGATGATGATGAATCATCAGTATAGGGACCAGAGTAGTCATCATATTTTCGATCTCGGATCTGTAAGGCATGACCGCTTGGTCCAGGTTCCCTTCGTCGAGGGGGATAATTAGGCAGCCCATACATCGGGTTGGTATTCAAGGGGAGATCCGTAGTGTGAATCTGTACCCCTGGGGGTAGCGTGCGATCAACGTTACCAAGAGGAGAAACCACCATCTGAAGAGGGTTAGTTTCTTGGATTTGATGGACAACCACCGGGAGGGTCCCCTCAACATGGGGAGTCGTCCCTGAGGGTTGAGTGAGCAGAAAGTGAATGACCGCCCCTGTTGACGGGGGTATTTGTCCTTCTTCAGTAGTGATAAGCGGATCAGAAGTGGCTGGTGGAGCAGAGTTAAGGGGTATGGCCTCAGTTGATGTTGTTCTTCGTATGTGAACCATGGTTGACGTTGTCTTCCCACAGACGGCGCCAAATGTTGTGGAGTAAAATCTAGGTTACGAGTATTGCAGCTAGGGTTTGTGTGAATTTAATACTAAGGTGCGTGAGCTTCGTGCTTTAATGGCTGCTCTCGTGCTCATGGCTGAATCAGCCTTCACAAGATGCCTACGTACTTTGATGAATATCAAAGATCAAGCCAAAAAACGTAGTTTTAGGGTGAGGGGTCTGACCCTATATATAGGTTGAGAAGCCTCAGAATTATAGTAGGGTTAGGTGACTTAATGGGCAAGTCAGCCTTGAGGAAGGTTCTAGACTCCTTCTTTGTAGGAGTCTGTTTCCTTGTATGACTATGTGCCTTGGAGGCTACTCTTTGGAGAGATAATATCCTTATTTGACTTGTATTTCCCAGCTGTTAATTATCCCTCAATATTAATTACGAAATTAATATCTAATTATGATTTTTGGGCCATTTGGTGAGCCCCACGCTTGGACCATACCGGGTCTGATTAATGCCACATTTAATGTGTCTTTAGGGCTTACTTTTAGCCCATATCAAATGGAAATTCCCAATAATTACAATATTATACATGTTAACATTTTCCCTCAAACTCAGGATGGAAAATTAAAAATTTATCAACAAGAAATTGAGTCACGTATTCAAACAAATCTAAAGCAGCAATCATAAAACAAGAGCATCCAAATGAAGCCAAGAAACGGAATCATGGACCGAACGAGTCCAATATTTCCAAATGAAACCGGAGCTATGCATAAGCGCAAAACATAGAAGAAGTAATATCTGTGTCATTCAAAAGTAAACAAAAAAAGAATTACAATTCAATACATGGAATCCAATAGTATCCAATCCAAAATAAAAGCGAACACAAAAATTCAACCAGCAAGAATCCAAAGATAATTATATCCAAACCATCCATGTTGTTCAAGAATCAATAAAACAACAGTAAAATCAAAGTGTATACGAACCCAAACGAGAATTAACAAAAAATCCAATCAGCAAGAGAAAAACCATCCATGTCATCTAATAACAAGTCAAACAATTCTGCAACCAATGAATAAGAAGAAAAATCCAAACAAAATGCAACTACTAAAACAGTGCCAATACCAAAACCAGAATTGAGTCTAAATCCAAATCGAACCCAATAACCAATCCAAATCAACTCCAAATTCCAGCCTAATCTAAAATAAGAGTCAAATCCAAACCGTATACAAATCCAACCAACAAAGTTTATCCAATCTAACCAGCAAACTTGTGTGAAAATCTAATATCCAACCTAAATCAAAATCGAATCCAAATCCATATCCAAATTAATACCGAGAAATCCAATTTATAATCCTAATTTAGTATAGAGAGAAAGAATCAAGAGCCATGTGAGGAACAAAAACTATATAACTTCTTATAATCTGATTACATGTTTATTACATTTTTTATAATTCTCATAATTGAAACTGTTATTTCCCAGTTATACACCACGAGATTGTAGAAGGGGGGGTTGAATACAATCTTGACTAAATTCTTTCGAATTGGTGAGGTCTTAAACAAATTGTTATAAGAATAGAAAGTAAACAAGTTATCTAAGACACATACAACACAAGATATAAAAAATCTCAGGTGGGTTTGAATGGTCCACCTGATGGTTGTATTTGAAGAAAATACTCTATGTAGAATTACACAGCTGCGGATTACAATGTTCTAGTGTTTACAAGAAAACCTAATGCAATATATGTTATGCTCTATTTTTTCTTCTCTACTAAAACTATGCTGCTCATACAGCTTATTTAAACTATATGAAGACAAGTGAAATACGTAAAATGTAAAGATACATTTTTGGTATGACTTGTCACACACACATGCTTGAAGTGATAACCATTTTTGGAAATGTCTTGAAGGTCTTCTTTCCTTGATTCGGACAATCTCAGCATGCTTCAAGTCAGTGTATGTTTCTTTCTTCATAAGTTACTAAGTTCGTGAATTGACTTAGCTTCCAAGCCCTTGTGATGCTTTATGCAAAAGATCTCTTTGGTTTGAATCTTTATCTCTGAAAAGTAGCTTTAGCAAAAAGATAATCTTTTCGAAAGTCAATAAGCTTTTCTACTTATTGAGCTGTGTGACGCCCCCTAATCCAGAGTCCGGATTGGGCGCCTCCCAAACAATAACAAATAAGAATTCCTGTATATAAAACTTAAATACACCAACGATTCCTCACCGATGATCGATCTCAGGTTATGGTATGAAACAAGAATCTAAATTGCAACATTAATCATAACCACTATACCTCTTATCCGTAGCGCGGTCCATTACCATATGCATCCAGACTGACTATGAAATCTATTCTGTATAGAGTGCCTCATCGCTCTCATTTGAATTTTAATACGTAGGTAGCCAATCCTTAACCCTAACTGAAAAGGAAGAGTAAAACAAAGCAAGAGTCAGCCAACAATGCTCAACAAGTTAATAATATAGTGAAACAATAATATCTCGATGATTCATTGATGAATAATATCAGTGAATAATTATCTCAAAAGAACATTCAATTTCTATCATAGAGTAAAAAAATAATTTCCTTTTTCTTCAACAAACTGCCTCAGATAAACTTGAGAAAAAGAATATCAAGAAATCCCCCAATCATTCTTACTCCCCTTTCAACGTACAATGTTACTCGAGAAGGGAATAACTGGGAAACTTCTATTCATCCTTAATCCCATTGTTTTACTGGGAAGCTTCCAAATTTTGATCATTTACCTTGAAACATATATATTTTATCAAAACCTTTCTTTCTTTAAAACCGTTTTATAGTTTTCATAAAACTCTTTTAAAAACATTTAAGTTGATTGGAGTTTTTCCACGACTACGGACAATACGGGTGATCAGCCATGTAAAGTTCCTATACCGGACACGAAGTCCCTCTGGACCATGAAATTGGGTTCCCAATTAGGCAACACATTGGCCTTTAATTCTAGACTAGGACCACCTTAGCCTCATACACTAAAATAAAAAAAATGCTGGACTAGGACCACCATAGCCTCTTACGCCTCCAACATGAAGGAATCCGTGGAAAACATTTAAACGGAATTCCCCCACATCAAAACATTTAAATTCTTTTAAACATTTCACTTTCAAGTTTGTATACTCACTGATAACAGATCAGCCCAGTATAAGGAATTTTAAAGACATCTTTAATTAATTAAGCCATTTTGATAAGAAACAATAAGATCAAGGGACAGAGAAGCATTCAATATAAGAAATTATAACAACAAGGCAATACGATTAAACTAAGCATGATATGGTACAACAAAGCAGAATCATATATCAACAGGGGAAACATTAATAATTTAAAGAACAAAGCAATTGTCAAGATTTTATAAATTCACAACAATTTATAAGGAATCATGGAGTAGAGAAAATCTGAAGTTCAAAAGAGGATTTAAGAAATTCTCAATTACAAAAAGTCTCACTCTTGTCTGCTAAGCACTCATAGGCTTTAGCTGCCAGAACCGGCCTGACAATAATGAGTTTGAATAATTAAGATGATCTCAATTCATTCTCGATTTTAACCGTCATTGAACAACACATGCCTCAACAATAGTATAAACCTCGAATTAGTTTACAACAATTGGAAGAAAAACGTTCCTTAAAGAATATTAATTTAAAGTAATTTTAGAAGAAATCAACACCTGAACGATAGCTGAGGAAAATAAACAATGATAGAATAATTTGAGAATAAACGATTGTAAATTAGTAGAAGAAGAATGTCGCTGAATTAAAATGAAGGGTATAAGCACTAGAAAAATGATTTGAAAGAAACATCATATAATTAACAGAACAGGTTCACATTATTTAGATTAGAAGAGAAGAGTATAGATGCTTGCAAGAAAGAATTTGAGAGAACATATAACTAACACAGGAGAATTTCACTTCACTTGAACAATAAGTGAGGGACAGAATACTTGCCTCAATACATTGGTCTCTACATCCCTTTAACTCCTTATCACTTTACATCCCTCTCTACTTATTTATACATTGGTCTCTACTCGATCATACTCGTCAAATCTGATACTTGTCCTTCTTCTCCAAATTTCCCCTTTATACTCGAACTGGCTCTTAATCGACCTCTCACTAGTACCTATATAAAGGTAAAGTACTACTTTAGTACGCTTATAACCTTAACCGTTTAACTCTATTCTACCCAACGCGTCCTATAACGCTTACCACTTAGCACAAATAACATGTAATAATCAAATCCTCAAAATAGTAGTAGTATATAACCACATAAACACTTATCACGCATTATCAGCTTACACTTATACCTTTTAACACATATATCATATCGATTTACAAATAGTTCTTATCAAATTACTACAATAATTAAAAAATAATTCTAACAAAAATTGGACAGCATTTCCTTTAAAATATGACCTAACCTGTCGGAACATGACCGACCCAATCAGAAATCAAATATCCTTTGCTTCAATATCATTGACAGTCATCTCAAACCATACTAATGAACACTACTTATAGACTTCTGACAATCCATACACTTAACACTTAAGTACTCGTACCGTTCACAATCCAAATCACAGTACATACGATTTAGAACTCAGAATCCATCTAATACTCCTAATAACAATTATAATTATCACTCTAAATCCAACATATAATTATATCAAATAGAACATGGTTTCGATATAACAATCATACAACCAGCAGTTAATCACATAATTGAATTCAAATATCTGCTTTAAAATAATTTACCCTAACTAAATGAAATCAATATTGATTAAAATTGATCAAGTAATTAATTAATTAATTACTTAATCATATTTATTCCCAAAAATAATTCATTTTAAATCCCTTTTTAAATAAAAAAATTCAGATTTTCGAAAATAAATCGATTAAACACTTAAATAAATAACTAATTAATCAAAGCTAATTAGCTAATTAATTAAATAATTATTCAAATGGATTACTTGAATTTATAAAAGATTTTAGAAAAGATTTTCAAATTTAAATAAAACAATTTTCAAAAACAGTTTTTTTATATAAGGTATCAGTGATACAGATCAAACAAGGAGGGCATAAGAACAACCCAAAAATAGCGTACAATTCCACAAAACAGGCAGCATCATAATTCGACTCACATATCAAACAAAACTCACTCTGTCCTTAACTGTTAAGAACCAAACAATCACTGCGATACCAGCAAACACAACAAAAAAATGGCGCAGAATTCACAAAATACGCACCATGACAATTTGGTTTAGTCTTTTTAACATTAATACTTCATTTCAGCATCACTCTATCATCCCAACATGAAATCAAACTCAGCCAAGCATACTGTAATCGGAACTTTCATAACTTCGGTCATGAACAATTTGCCCAAAATCCACACACAACCGACATAAAACTCTGTTTAACGCAACCAACATCATCACAACATCATTATTGCAGGCAATTAATAGAAATTGTGACACCCCCAAATCTGAGGTCAAAGATTCAGGTCGTCACGTCACCATCCATCCATATCATACCTGTATTAACTTTACAACTCAACAATACAACCATCCATACCTCAATCTTACACACAATCAAGTTAGAGCCTCAGAAACGATAATCAAAAGTATCACTAAATATTACAATTCATCTGTACAATCCAGAGTCTTACGCAATTCCACTTATACAACTACACTTGAAGACAAGTCTTACTATTACAGTTGAAAACCTATCAGACTACTCTATAGTATTTATCAGGGACTAAATCATCTCCGGGGTAATTCTTCTACTCCTTTTCTGCTGGTGCGGAGTTAATCGGCCAAATTCTTCCATTTCTGAAAAGTTTTTATAAAGCAAGAATGAGCTACATAATGCTCAGCAAGTTCACCATTTTGTAAAACAATAATGTGGTTTATTTCGAAAACATTCCCAACTATATGGGTATATATCTCAGATTTCAAAACATAATTGGACAATGTATATGCCCGAGTTTGAATAAAACATCTATACTTACTAAGGAGCTTTATAATAACATATGAACCCTTTATAAGGTTCCCATTTCAATATATCTCAAGTTTGAAAATATATACATATGAGTATATCATTTTCGGCAAAACACTCTACGATTAACATACTGTACAGGGAATACATCATTGCAAACCTCTTTCCTTCCATTAGCTTAGAAGGTTTCTCATACAAAAACATTTCATTCTTTGAAACAATTGCAAGAGTTCACTAACACGTGCCAATCTTTATAAAAGATCTTGCAGTTCTAGATACTGCACGATGTCAATATTTTCTCATCAAAAACCACACTATCGGTAACTTGGCACTTAGGCCCAAGAAGCAGTGTTTGAGTATTTTTCCAAAGTGGAGGATGGGACTGGAAGAAAACATACAAACCTGACAAGGATTGACGATGATCAGTCGCCACATCCAAGTCCAATAATCCGCGGGTCTTCTCTACCGGTAGAAGGATAGAAACTACATCCGTAACTATCCCCGGGTTAAAACTACATCCGTAATCACCCTCGATGAAAACTACATCCGTAATCATCCTTCGGCAACACCTGGGCCGGAATAATAATTGATGGACCGCCTGGCTCACGGCCGCTTACACATCCCGGGAATCGTTCGTCAACGGTTCCCACACCTGCCAGAGTCCCTTTTTCTTTTTCTTTTGAAAACTTGATTTTGATTGAAAACAGAGTACTTGAGGTCCGACATCAGTCGACCGATGATTCTTGAAATCATACAAGAAGCAGAACCTGACCGGGGGTTTTCGAAAATGTTTTGATTTCGAAAGGGTTCGAGTTTGAAAGTACTAAATGTATCTTGGATTGACTTCATCTTTAAAATAATGAACAATAATTAATAAATAATATTTTAAGATTTAATATTAATAATTAATAAAATAATTATTCGATAAAATAAACTTTTAATCCAAGATAGGGTTTCGAGTATTTACGAAGATATGAAAATAATTACTTGAGTATACGATACTCCCCGAATGACCCTTCGGGTTTTCGCAAACTAGTTACGATATAATAATATACCGCTCCCCGGTCAATAGTATATATGGACCGCTACGACCTCTATTGCTAGAGTCGTTGTCCGAGGAAAACATTTCAATCTAAGTTCAAGGGGTACAAACATTTATGTACCATTTAATTACGGGGTTTTTGGGGGTACCAAATTAACTTAACGACTTCGTCTTATGACTCTCTAGCCCCGCTATAGGTTCATGTCATCACTCAATTACGCTCGTCACTTATTCGACTTAATTTAGTTACCATATCCGAGTCATGACCATTACCCCTAGAATTATACTCAACTTAATGACTTTTTCCCTTGCGCGAATTTTACTCTAGCATTTTTATAAAATTGAAAAATTCATATTTTAATCCAATTCTTTTTTGGGTAGCCTTCACCACTGCATTTCCTAACTTCTCAAATTTTTCCATGATCCCACATAAATTTTTAGGGGTTTAAACAAGGTTCACAAGGGGGTCACTTAGTGCAGTCCGGAATCCAGAAACACATTTTACTTCTCCGGCCATAACTTAAAATCTACACATCACCTAGTCATTAACCTTACATTTCCAGAAACTAAATTCAAATATCTTTCCAACAATATATGGTAGGACCTCAGGGGACAAGATTTAGGGGTTCAAAACCAAGTTACAAGACAGGTCAAGTTTCTGGGAAAAATTCAGCATGCATGTTTCACTTAGATCAACCAATATTCTTACTTCCACAACACAACCAACATCTAGTTCACTTAGTTCATGCTTTATAACATTCATGGAGATACATACACTATCTACAATCATAAAAATCACAATCACAACACTAAAACTCTAGATCCATATCATCCATCACTTGAACATCCAAGATTAACACAAAAATACATGGATCTATCACCAAACATCATAAACACTACATGGCCAAGAGGGGTTATGATTTTTATACCTTCTTGAGGACCTAGGAGCCTTGGGTAAGCCTTAAAAAACTCAAGAACACCTTGAATGATCTCCTACAACCCTTATAATCCAAGATCTAAAAGAAAAACTAAACATGGTTACTATTCACAATATCTTTAACAATTTATATCTTGAAATATAATGGATGAAAGGGCTTGAAACTCTTAGTATACCTTTCTTAGATGATGGAGATAGCCTAGGAATTATGCCTTGAATTATGAGTGAGGAGAAATGGAGGAAGGAAGAATTTTTTTCTTCCTTTTTGGTCTTGGCCGAGAGCACTAGTTCAAGGGGGGGGAGAAGTGTTTTGTGTTTTTGATTTTTGTTGCTTGGTTGAATAATTGATAAAGTGCTTGGGTGATACATATGAGTGTAAGTATATGCATGGTACAACCTATGTATGGTCTCTTGTACTCTTGTCCCCTCCTTGAAAAAAGAAAGGTAACTAGTTACTATTCCTCTTACCATTTGGTTTAACTAGTTTTCTTTCTCCTAACTCCTTGGTTGCATGGGACTTGCATGCAATACCACTCCTTGTATCATTATTCTTCCACCAATGCTTGTCACTTAAACTTTAATTCGTATCGTATCTTAATTAATCTCTCGTAATAATATTTTGTCGCGTAGAGATTTCCCCTATAGTTCCTTAAGTACTTAATTGTGTAAATTCCTCGAATATCCATAATTCCTCGTCATAATCCTTAATAAATCTTTTAATACTCTAACCATTCTCAAATCCCAAGTTTTATAAATCTTACTAACAATAAGACTCTTGCTCTCAACAATCTTCTCTTATCTTATATAGTGAATGCAACAACATAGTTTCTCAGACAATCAATTCCATTAAACAACAGGGATGACTAGAAAGGTTCCAAATTGACAATGTTACATGATATTAAATAAAAGAAAATATTACCAAAAATTAGGGTTCTTACAGCCTCCCCTCCTTAAAAGGATTCCGTCCCGGAATCAGGTTGAAAACAGTTGGGGGTGCTTTTCACGCATCGCGCTCTCTAGTTCCCATGTTGATTCTTCGACATTCTGGTTCCTCCACAAAACTCTCACTAGTTTGACAACCTTGTTCTTCAGCATCTGTTCTTTTCTATCCATGATTTCTACGGGTTGCTCCACATATGTTAAGTCTGGTTGCAGATCCACTTGATCATATTCTATCACGTGTCGGAAGTCGGTATGGTAGGGTCGTAGCATGGACACATGGAACACATTATGTACTTGCTGCAGGCTTGGGGGTAAAGCCAATTCATAGGCTTACTTTCCAACTCGTCTCAAGATCTCAAAAGGTCCAATAAATCTTGGGCTTAGTTTCCCCTTCTCACCAAATCTCATCAATCCCTTCCACGGCGATACCTTTAACATCACAAACTCTCCTACCTCATATTCTTTGTCCTTGCGGGTCTGGTCCGCATACTTCTTCTGTCTGTCTTGGGCCGCTACCACGTCCTCTTATGAGCTCGATAGTTTCTCTTGTCTGTTGGACCAGTTCAGGCCTAAAATCTTCCGCTCTCCGACTCCTTCCCAACACAAGGGAGACCGGCATCTTCGTCCGTATAAAGCTTCATATGGGGCATTCCTATACTCTCATGGTAACTGTTGTTGTAGGAAAATTTGATCAACGGCAAGTGGTCATCCCAACTTCCCTTAAAATCGATGGCACATACTCTCAACATGTCCTCTATGGTCTGGATGGTTCTCTCGCTCTGTCCGTCTGATTGGGGGGTGGTATGCAGTACTCATGTTTAACTTGGTCCCCACAAAATCCTGAAAACTCCTCCAGAACCTGGAGTTGAACCTTGGGTCTCTCCCAGATACAATGCTCACAGGAACCCCATGCCTTACCACGATCTCCTTAGATATCTCATAAAATTTGACCATTCGAAATAATGGGTTTCGAAAAAAATAGCTAATGACTTTTACATACACTCGTTTGTACCGTAAAGACGTAATATCAATTCGAAATCTTCATTTAATAATTCGTACATATCGTGATTGCAAAAATTTCTCATCCACCCATAAAATTACTATTCGTCCAGGTTTCGAATATTCCCGAAAGTTAGGGTTAATGCAGTCTCTTCTCCTTAAAGGATTCTATCTTAAGAACCTAAGGATAATAGTTGTGGATACAATTCCAACCTTACCTTTTCCAACTCTTAGGTTGACACTTCCACCCTATTGTTCTCTCCCTTTGTCTCACCAACGCCTTAATGTTGTTCCTCAACGCATACTCTCCTCGACCTGTATTCTTTATCGGTTGTTCTATGATTAAAAATTTCTATCCCACTACTTACACGTTCCTCTTCTACCTTGTTCATAGTATCCGTGTTGAGTCCTTGTATCGTTGGCCCGTGAATACTTTGTGGTCGTGTTTTGTAATCTGAGACAACGTCAATACGCACGATATTCCTCATATTCCTTCGCTTGATTAGCAGGCATGTGTTGCCTCCCATCAGCCATTACCACTTGCTATGGATACTGTATAGTCTTCGATATACGTCGAACCAGTTCAGCTACTATGTCCCTCGTTCCTTGACTTCTTCGTAACGCACAAGAAGCGAAACTTCTTCTTTTGCAGCACGCTCTACCGGAGACGTCCTTACGTTCGCATGGCGATGATCGTGATAACAACATTCATTTCATGGATAAGTTTTTATTCTCGACTGCCCCGTGAAACCTAAGGCACGACACTAAATATAAATTCGATCGTCTTGGACAATTCTTCCTCCCTGTTTGTCAACCACAGATCAAATTAGTACATACGCTCAATCTCTTTGTTAAATATACCTGAAAGCACCTTCAATATTCAAAGTTTAACCTTAAGTCTTTATCTGACGTAATCGCTGCAGAAGTTTTATATTGCACCACCATCTCTTCCGTATAATATTCGATAATCTTCTCAATGGAAAGTCTCTCGTAGGTAAATCACTTGGTCCAACAATTATAACTCAACTAGGGCCATCTCTTGGCTCGGTCTTTGGCGACCTACTTATGAAATTCATTATAATTCTGTCCACGTTCAAGATTTTCTACAGGCGGAATTAATCCACTAGATCTCTATCATTCTGCTTTTGGCATGTCGCGTTTGTACTTAATAGTTTGCCAATACCATTCTTCATTTCAGTTTACCAAACATTCCCTTAATTCTCTATAAATCTTTTTCCTTCCCCATAATTTAGTCATTTTCCTCTAACATTATTCTTTATGGTATATACTCTATTTTCTTGGTCAATATTGACTGAATTCCAATTTCGAATAATACCTTCTATAGGTATCGGCCACCACACTGGCCTTCCCTAGGTAATAACAAATTTCTCCATTATTCTCCCTGCTCCCTTTCGTCACCTTCTCTTTCTTATGTTTAGTTCTACCATGAGATATACTTATGGCACTTGTGGAGAAATTTTTCACACTCTTCTCATAAGGTTAACGTCTCAGTTTTATGCGTGAACGCCATCATGACTAATCCCAGACTCACGGTTAGTATATCCTATCCCGTAACCTTTATGTTGTTTAGAAGTATAGGCTATCATCCCCTTTCTACTGCATCAGCACACCTCTTAAACTCTTGAAAGACGCATCATCGTGACTCTCAAAGTCCTCTTTTTATCATCAAGTATGGCTAACAACGAGGTTGTTGCTAATATCTCATTTCATCCCAAAACTTTGTTCATTAATCCATAAAGGCTTCTGACTCATTAGTCCATTCAAACGATACTACCACAATTTTATAACGTTTATATTAGTGTGAAATGCCAACTTTGACACAGTACAGAGGTCGATCTTGAGTTGGTGAAACCTTCTCTTCAACCTTATCCTTAAAAAATAACAACTACTCATTATAACTAATCAACAATTCCCCCATTTTCGATAAGGGTATCAGCTCTCGATGGTATATGTAAGATGTCATACGCTCGTCCTCCTTCAAAACTGGCGCCAATCAGCTTGAGGCCTGCATGCGGCTGCGATTCCCACTAAACTTGATTAGGTGGTAATCTCGAAGGATCACTGGCATATATCCATTCGCTATTAGGGGCCTGTTAAACTATATGTCTCTCTAGGGGCATCAATCCCTTTAAGCTAAGTAAAGCTTCACATTCTTGCCACGATATCTCTTCCTTTCTTGTCCGTCTCACTTCCATGTTATTTTCCTCTAAGGATATGTTTTATATTGCAGTCGATTTTCATTTCTTGGATCAGGGAAAGGCTTGGTAACTCTAGAATTCATTAATATAACATCCTGACAACGGTTGGTAGGAGCGTACTCCCAACCACCTCATCATTTCTTATAAGTTTCCTCACACTAATACTAAAGGTCTTGTGGTATGCCCCGACATATTATTTCTACTTTAATAATTACTCGGCATAACGCTCTGGCTGCACAATTACAACATTTGGTTTTTGATCTCATTTTGGTGTAACGGTTCATAATTGTACCTCCCGTTCACCTTAGAGTAATCACTAAGAAAGGAATGGTTTCAAAATAACAAGGTCCAAAAGATAATTTCAATAAGAATTCCATATTAGATGTTCCAAGAATGTTGATGGTTCCGAATACTAGGAGTCTCGATTTTTGGAGATGTAAGGATGGACAGAAAGAATACAACAAGGTTTATTCCTTCCCGTCCTGATAATTCTGTAATATGATACCATAGAGAATGTTGCACAAGGGCAATGATTGTTGGATACAAAAGTCATAAAGACGGTCTTTATACAATTCTTACATCGGGTGGATACTTTTCCTCCTGAATAATAAGAGGAAATCTAAAGTCGCATTGATGAAGGTCAGCCAATAGAAAGCAATTCTACTCCATGACAATTAAAGAATGAAGTAGTTTATCATTCAAGTAATCAGTGGTTTCAAATGAATTCTCATTGTGTGAATGAAAGAATAAAATATTCAAGTGATATAAGGTCTGGTACGAAAATGGGTAGAATTCGAGTTGAGTGGGCGACCTCATTAGGTCTCAATCAAGTTATTCGTCAAAACTCTCATCATCATACTTTACCACATGCAAAATGCATTGCAGAATGAATTAAATTAGGAGTTGGACCAGTGAAACAATAACTAGTCCTTTTCAAGAAACACTAGCAACTAGCTAGACAAAATTTGCTAGTTCACCGGTTTGAGACATCACCACCAGCTAGGACAATTAGCTAGGTGTTCTTCACAACATTACAATTTTGAGTAGTTGGAACAATCAACTAGTCATTCATATTGACATAACGACTAGCCAGTTTCAATTGGATAGAACGGAATTTCAACATCGTAGCCACTGAAGAAACTTTAGGCTTCTCGGACAGCGAATGAAAACAAGAAGTTATTAGGTTTGAAAAAAGAAAAACTATAAAATCTGAAGAGAATGTTCTAGGTATCGGAACAATCGATAACCTCTCATCAAATATTACTTATCCGTGAAACGGTCCACCCAAGGGTGCCTCCGTACACATGCTTTATCAGATCCAACAATAGAATTAAATTCGGAATACCAATACCAAAACGATATCCTTACTATGATTTCAATGTACGATGTACAATCTCATCTTGAATAGAAGAAAAGAATTCATGAGGGATATCTGGACATTAGATCGTCCATTTCCTCAGTAATTTGTTGAATATTTATGAGCTCAACTGAAGAGTGCAAGTATGAAAGAAGAAATCAAATATCGATATTCGTTAAGTAGTATTCGTCGATTAATTAAGGAAATATTTGTTGAACATTCCTTGGATAATTGAAAGAAAGTGTAAATAGTCCTGAGCAGAAATAATTATAAACTTCAAATAGAATGCTCGGGGATCAGTTAAGATACTTTGGATGAGTCCCGGTTTCGAGAAAGTATATCACTGGTTATTATTCCACAAGTTTGAAGTAGAAAGCTAGGAGGGTTACCTGATATAAACTGATCGAGGTAACATGGTTAGTGAACAGTTTAAAATGAAGTAGTGCACCAGCCGGTAGTTACCAAAATAAGTTAATAATCATTCGTGTATCCCACTATCACCACTATGAGGGTAACTCCATCTCTTCGTCTTCGTAATACAAGACACCAACTAGTGCGTCTCTCAATCATCATCTTAAAGTCATTTATCGAGTTAGGGTTTCACAATATATCTGTCACTTCCGTGCTTTATCTTGAAGACAAAGATTCACATCATTTCGGGGACACCTGCTAAGTCCATCGGGTCCTACTTCATGCCTTCCGACATGAATCACAAGTGGCCAGTTCCCCCTGCGAACAGATCAAAGAGATCTCTCAGGGATCTCAGTGCAGTCCATAGGTTCAGTGGCGGGTGTGTGTATGTGAACATATACCAAAAATATTGAGGTCTACAATACATATATACGTAGTCCCTGATAACATCTCTATCAAAGGATCCCACTCTAGACCCGCTGGTCTTTCTTTTGGTAGACTCCGAGATCACTGTATCGCTCGTTGCAACCATATTCAACTTCTCTCGAGTCCCTTTGTTAACTCTACTTGTTTGTTCCCTAAGTTGAACTGCCATGTTCTAGCGTTCGAATCATGCGTGGAATTATCTAGCACGCTCGTCTTATGATAACATTCTCGTATAACACATGTAAAATTCGCCATCAAGGGTAATGGAATCCACAACGACATAGTGACCAACCTTCAGGTAAACCCGTTACTTATCGAAAATCGGATCTTATATCCAAAGTAAAAGACTTTCATTAATCCAAGTACTAAGTACCCTTAATTATGTAGGGAAGTCCAAACTTCTTGATTCTTAAAATGCCGCCTCCTAAACTGTGGAGGAATATGGGCCACAAAATTTATGCCAGCCTAGTCATCCGATCATATTGGCAATATCGCCTCTACCTCAGCTGCTCTCGAGATTTCGCTCTGCTTCCTATATCATTACCTATGATAGGTCATGTACGACTCTCAAATCTCTATTCATCATTCTGAAGGTCTCAAGGGATTCTATCGACCCTAGTATAATACCTTCAGTAACACTCCAGTCCATGCTACTCACCGGTACCTCTTCCGGTAGTCCAATCATAAGTTTACTACGATCTCTTATGTCATTCTCCTACTTAGACTTAACTCTCAACACTCTCATTTTTGAGTACTGTAACTTATCGCTCTGATACCATTTCTGTGACACCCCCAAATCTGATGTCAAAGATTCAGGTCGTCACGTCACCATCCATCCATATCATACCTGTATTAACTTTACAACTCAACAATACAACCATCCATTCCTCAATCTTACACACAATCAAGTTAGAGCCTCAGAAACGATAATCAAAAGTATCACTAAATATTACAATTCATCTGTACAATCCAGAGTCTTACGCAATTCCACTTATACAACTACACTTGAAGACAAGTCTTACTATTACAGTTGAAAACCTATCAGACTACTCTGTAGTATTTATCAGGGACTAAATCATCTCCGGGGTAATTCTTCTACTCCTTTTCTGCTGGTGCGGAGTTAATCGGCCAAATTCTTCCATTTCTGAAAAGTTTTTATAAAGCAAGAATGAGCTACATAATGCTCAGCAAGTTCACCATTTTGTAAAACAATAATGTGGTTTATTTCGAAAACATTCCCAACTATATGGGTATATATCTCAGATTTCAAAACATAATTGGACAATGTATATGCCCGAGTTTGAATAAAACATCTATACTTACTAAGGAGCTTTAGAATAACATATGAACCCTTTATAAGGTTCCCATTTCAATATATCTCAAGTTTGAAAATATATACATATGAGTATATCATTTTCGGCAAAACACTCTACGATTAACATACTGTACAGGGAATACATCATTGCAAACCTCTTTCCTTCCATTAGCTTAGAAGGTTTCTCATACAAAAACATTTCATTCTTTGAAACAATTGCAAGAGTGCACTAACACGTGCCAATCTTTATAGAAGATCTTGCAGTTCTAGATACTGCACGATGTCAATATTTTCTCATCAAAAACCACACTATTGGTAACTTGGCACTTAGGCCCAAGAAGCAGTGTTTGAGTATTTTTCCAAAGTGGAGGATGGGACTGGAAGAAAACATAAAAACCTGACAAGGATTGACGATGATCAGTCGCCACATCCAAGTCCAATAATCCGCAGGTCTTCTCTACCGGTAGAAGGATAGAAACTACATCCGTAACTATCCCCGGGTGAAAACTACATCCGTAATCACCCTCGATGAAAACTACATCCGTAATCATCCTCCGGCAACACCTGGGCCGGAATAATAATTGATGGACCGCCTGGCTCATGGCCGCTTACACATCCCGGGAATCGTTCGTCAACGGTTCCCACTCCTGCCAGAGTCCCTTTTTCTTTTTCTTTTGAAAACTTGATTTTGATTGAAAACAGAGTACTTGAGGTCCGACATCAGTCGACCGATGATTCTTGAAATCATACAAGAAGCAGAACCTGACCGGGGGTTTTCGAAAATGTTTTGATTTCGAAAGGGTTCGAGTTTGAAAGTACTAAATGTATCTTGGATTGCCTTCATCTTTAAAATAATGAACAATAATTAATAAATAATATTTTAAGATTTAATATTAATAATTAATAAAATAATTATTCGATAAAATAAACTTTTAATCCAAGATAGGGTTTCGAGTATTTACGAAGATATGAAAATAATTACTTGAGTATACGATACTCCCCGAATGACCCTTCGGGTTTTCGCAAACTAGTTACGATATAATAATATACCGCTCCCCGGTCAATAGTATATACGGACCGCTACGACCTCTATTGCTAGAGTCGTTGTCTGAGAAAAACATTTCAATCTAAGTTCAAGGGGTACAAACATTTATGTACTTATACAATCTCAATTGCAGCAACACTTCGATAAACATAACATTTGATATAATTGAAAACTACAAACACAACAGTGAAAGTCCTTGTATATGTATAAGTTTTGAAAAGTAAACTTGCCTTGGTTTGGTTGGGGTGGTCGAGCGTGCGGAGTGGAACGATCTATACATAAGCAATAACCGCTCGTTAGTACCTTAACAATTTCTCTTTAATTACGGGGTTTTTGGGGGTACCAAATTAACTTAACGACTTCGTCATATGACTCTCTAGCCCCGCTATAGGTTCATGTCATCACTCAATTACGCTCGTCACTTATTCGACTTAATTTAGTTACCATATCCGAGTCATGACCATTACCCCTAGAATTATACTCCACTTAACGACTTTTTCCCTTGCGCGAATTTTACTCTAGCATTTTTATAAAATTGAAAAATTCATATTTTAATCCAATTCTTTTTTGGGTAGCCTTCACCACTGCATTTCCTAACTTCTCAAATTTTTCCATGATCCCACGTAAATTTTTAGGGGTTTAAACAAGGTTCACAAGGGGGTCACTTAGTGCAGTCCGGAATCCAGAAACACAATTTACTTCTCCGGCCATAACTTAAAATCTACACATCACCTAGTCATGAACCTTACATTTCCAAAAACTACATTCAAATATCTTTCCAACAATATATGGTAGGACCTTAGGGGACAAGATTTAGGGGTTCAAAACCAAGTTACAAGACAGGTCAAGTTTCTGGGAAAAATTCAGCATGCATGTTTCACTTAGATCAACCAATATTCTTACTTCCACAACAAAACCAACATCTAATTCACTTAGTTCATGCTTTATAACATTCATGGAGATACATACACTATCCACAATCATAAAAATCACAATCACAACACTAAAACTCTAGATCCATATCATCCATCACTTGAACATCCAAGATTAACACAAAAATACATGGATCTATCACCAAACATCATAAACACTACATGGCCAAGAGTGGTTATGATTTTTATACCTTCTTGAGGACCTAGGAGCCTTGGGTAAGCCTTACAAAACTCAAGAACACCTTGAATGATCTCCTACAACCCTTATAATCCAAGATCTAAAAGAAAAACTAAACATGGTTACTATTCACAATATCTTTAACAATTTATATCTTGAAATATAATGGATGAAAGGGCTTGAAACTCTTAGTATACCTTTCTTAGATGATGGAGATAGCCTAGGAATTATGCCTTGAATTATGAGTGAGGAGAAATGGAGGAAGGAAGAATTTTTTTCTTCCTTTTTGGTCTTGGCCGAGAGCACTAGTTCAAGGGGGGGGGAGAAGTGTTTTGTGTTTTTGATTTTTGTTGCTTGGTTGAATAATTGATAAAGTGCTTGGGTGATACATATGAGTGTAAGTATATGCATGGTACAACCTAGGTATGGTCTCTTGTACTCTTGTCCCTTCCTTGGAAAAAGAAAGGTAACTAGTTACTATTCCTCTTACCATTTGGTTTAACTAGTTTGCTTTCTCCTAACTACTTGGTTGCATGGGACTTGCATGCAATACCACTCCTTGTATCATTATTCTTCCACCAATGCTTGTCACTTAAACTTTAATTCGTATCGTATCTTAATTAATCTCTCGTAATAATATTTTGTCGCGTAGAGATTTCCCCTATAATTCCTTAAGTACTTAATTGTGTAAATTCCTCGAATATCCATAATTCCTCGTCATAATCCTTAATAAATCTTTTAATACGCTAACCATTCTCAAATCCCAAGTTTTATAAATCTTACTAACAATAAGACTCTTGCTCTCAACAATCTTCTCTTTATCTTATATAGTGAATGCAACAACATAGTTTCTCAGACAATCAATTCCATTAAACAACAGGGATGACTAGAAAGGTTCCAAATTGACAATGTCACATGATATTAAATAAAAGAAAATATTACCAAAAATTAGGGTTCTTACAGAAATCAAAGCGAACAAGAACATAACTTCGAATTGCTGAAACTTACTCGAAATAAATCATAACTTTCCTTAAACTTACACGCAATCGTATATACGTAATCATTTAGTTGCGATAAACATAAATAAACATAGAAAAGATTAATCGAATGTATATCAGCTAAGTAAACTCAACTCGTCCAGACCTCTGACCACTCGAACATACACACAATCCCGATTACACACACACCCCATATACACACACACACGTACATAATACACCCACACATGCATCATATCCAGTACACCGTATACACACATACAGTCACAAAGCAGCAACAACGCAGCAGGCACAGAAGGCAGGGGCGAATAGGGGAGAGAAAAGAAGTGGCCTTTACCAGAAAACTCGAACAGAAAGAAGCTTGATTGTGCCAAAGTTTTAGAGGGAGGGAGGGAGGGAGAGAGAGAGAGAGAAAGAGAAAGAAAGAAACTCATGGTAGGGGGAGAGAGATAGAAGTCTCGAGAGAAATGCTAGAGAGATTAGAGAGAACACAAGACAGTCCCAGAATAATCGAGAAAGGGGATGGGTTTAGTAATTAAAATGGATAAAGGATAGATGCTGAAAAATATTTTAAATCAATTAAATAGCTTTTTAAAATCGAATTCAAATGGAATTTTTAATGAAAAAAAATTAAACTTTTCATTTTTAAAATAAAAAGTATAAAATTACGAACACACATATATTTTTAGGATCAAAATTGAATTAAATATGAATTTTACAAGTTTTGGTCCTTTAAACGCAATAAAATTCTTAAAATCATTTTAAAATAATTAAACACCTAAAATAATTCTCCCAATAATTTTAAAAACTAAATAATATCATAAAGATGATAACACAAAAGATTTCATAATTTTTAATAACTCCGATGATTTTATAAAAAAATTCGAAGATCAGTAATACATAATTTAAATAGGTTTTAATCATTAAAAATTTAAATAAAATACAATGACTTACACGTTACACATACATCACCATATAAACATGTAAACATGATGTCACGTACATTTAACCTAAAAAAAATTTCACACCATATAATCCACATTTAACATTAAATAATAATATTTATAATCACAAATTTCTAAGGCGTTATAAGCTGTGCTTGAACTTCCCAGATAAAGCAATTGATCCTTATGCATTCATCAAGATATCCTTTGAATTCTTCAGTAGTAATGTAATCATGTTGGAGGTTGCTTCCACTACTATTTTTGCCCTTGAAGTCAGATAAACTGTGACTGATTTCACCTTTCACTTGGAAGAGTTTGAGCCTTCAAATATTTATAATTTGACTCCCTACTCGTAACATCCTTTGTGTAATTGATCACTGTCTATAAGTTACAGGTTGTAAATTAATTTTGGGTTTGTTCTTCATTCGATATGTTCCATTAGAGAACTCTAGTATTCCGAAGAATCCGGGATGAGTTCTCGAACTGATAAATCTTGAGTTCTGGACTGTTGACTTCTCGAATAGTCCCTTTTATTGAGTTCTCGAATGACTTCTCGAACAGCCTATTTTGTAGACTTCTCGAATAGCCTATTTTGTAGACTTCTCGAATAGCCTATATTGAAGACTCCTCGAATAGAGATGGCAGCCTGACTTCTCGAACTGGGACTTCTCGAATAACGCTTTTTGTAGAGTTCTCGAATCCACCAAGTCTAAGATAACTCGAATAGAGTTATTGCAGTGGTCTGACTTCTCGAACTCTTATTTTCTTGACTTCTCGAATTTACTTACATGGTTACAATAAACTCTCTTTTGATTATAGATTCTTGATTGAGGCATCTCATGGCTTGTTACAGAAATACTTTTTAACAATTTGTAGAGTTCCTTTCTCAAGATATAGATTTAGTTGATCTGCATTTCAGTTAGCTTCCTGATTTATTTGTCAGCTCCAATTTCTTGATTCATTTTCTGCCTTGTGGTATTTGTTATCATCATCTATAGACATGTATGTCTCAACAATCTCCCCCTATTTATGTCTCCAGGAAAAAGACATAAATCCAGAGAGTGATGATAACCAAAACCACTCTTCAGATTTTTCTTTCACTAGGACAGAAAATATTGATCAAGCTTCCATGACACAAGTTCTAGCTAGTACTACTCACTTCCCTTGAGGACTTAGAACTGCTCCCCCTATGTATAGCATTTACTCTGAGTCCACTTGCGGGTTGGTTTGAAGGTCTCTTCTTCCCCTTCTTCATCAAGGATAGGGCTTTCTGAACACCTTCTCCCCGTTTGTTGAAAAAGGAAAAATTCTGAAGTCCCTTCTCCCCAAGGATAGGAATTTCTGAGAAGAAGAAATTTTTTGATGAAGCTCCCCTTCTCCCCCTTTTTTTTATCAGCAAGAATAGTGATGTAGTAAACATGAGATTCAGAGGGATGAGAAGATAGAATCTGCATAAATTAAAGACTTCTCTCTTAATCTCTTTATTTTTGCATCAAGATCTGATCCTGCTCAGTTCACACAACTCACCTTCCCTTTCTAAAGAGGTACTCAAACTCTCCTTTTGCTCTCCTGGAGGAAATAGAAGACCACTCCTGTACACACACTCACCTTTTGCCCTGGAGCAACCAGGCATCTCCTATTTTTCACTCCCTTCCCTCAATCCTAAAAAGAAATCATAAAGATTGAAGAAATATGGGTATAGAGTAATGATGTACAAGGAAAGAACTGAGAATTCAACAAACTACCTTGTTAAGAGCTTAGAAAACTCAGAGTTGAGTGTTGGCTTTTTCATGGAATAAGATGAAGAATCAAGAATGTTTGGTGTGTGTGTTGAAGTGCTACATTGTCACAAATTAGGTATCCAAGAGTGGGGGTGAATCCTCTCATTTATAGAAGATTCATCAACCTGAATTTGAGAAATTGTTAAGAGTAACCTGTGTGTGCTTCCCCTGTGTCCCTGCAACTTGCACTAACTTCTGGATAGAAGACAAGTATGAGAAGGTTGCACAAATGTGCCCCTTACCCTCACTGAGTGTGTTCCTGGTTGGGAACTTGATTCAATAGTTAAAGTCTGTTAAGAGACTGGAACTAGAAATGTGGATGTCCTTTTTAATCACTATGCCTTTTTGGGAAGACATAGGATGGCTAGGCTGGTTTTACACACCCTTACCTTCCTTGTTCTTGTGGTTTCTTGATGTTCACCACTTCCCTCGCCTCACTTTCCTCCTGTTCCCTCCCCTCAAGTTAAGATATAAAAGATTTGTCAACTACAGTTTGATGAGAAACTATAGAAGGGGGTTAAAGAGGGTAAAAGTGAATAAATGGTATGCTAATTTGGTAGAGAATCTGGGGGACATTCTAGCAATCCTCATTTCAGCTCAAAAAGTCAATGATTTTAGGACAAGAAAAGAAAAATTACTGATAGTATATAACTCAGTACCCGAGCTAGGTGTATTAGCTTTAAAGACTTCCCCTTATGAAGGTTATTCTCTCGGCAGTAAGTGACACCATTAGCTTCTTGAATTAAGTTGACAATGTGCTTGAAGATGTACATAGGAAAAAAGAAACAATTTTGCAGAAATAGTCATGCATATTCATTTATGTATCTGCAAATATGTTACATTTAACCCTAATTCCTTAATTAATCAACTTAAATTAGAGTTCAATCATCAATGTAAAAGTTACCCATTCATGTGATCAAGATTAACTAATTAATCATGTTTTAAAGCAGTGTCCAAATTAGTTGTTTAGATTGTAATATTAATTCTAGGTGTTTTATACATAGCAAATGACAGAATTGTAGAACCTATCATCAGTATCTGATCAGTATTCCAGATCCTGATCATCACTTAAATCAATATCTAACAACACATATAAAAACACTATTTCAGAATTCTATTCAATATTCGACGTTCATCTTCGAACGTCTAATCTTAATCTACCCTTGCGATAATACCCTAAATTTATTTTCTTAAATCATATAACATCAACCTCTGACTACTAACATAAATAAATAAATAAATATATAATTAGAGCTGACAAACATTTAAAAATTAATCACATAAACAAAATATAATCCAATACCACTTCGTACTAATAATACATACATATATACTTATACTTGAGAAAATAAATTTAAGATTTTTAGAAAATTTTGACGACATCCCCTTTATACGGGTGACTGCCAGTCGGAACATAACCGACACTACCAATCCAATAATCATCATATTCCAAATAAAAAATACAACCAACAACATACTAACAATACAAGCTAAATTTACTTTTATGAAAATAATCCCTAAATTAATTAAATCGTACCAACCAATTATACAATTCGGAAATTAAAACACGAATTAATTAAAAAATATTATACAAAGGATTAACCACGAATAACCCGAATTAAATCATATAATGCATCATCTTGTAGCACAAAAGCCACAACAAAATTCAAGATAGTAATTAAAATCATCACAGCAATCTACACGAACACCACAGTAGTACATTGTCCAGAATAGGGACATAGTTTATCCGAGCACCATATTAGCACTAACACAATCACAGAATAGCCAACCCACTAATTTGTAATCACAGAATTTTAGCACAACCTCACAGCAAAGTCTAACATGCACACACTAACTCACTCCAACACACAAACACTTCTTTTAAACTCACACACACATGTACGCCTTTGTAATACACACACACACAGAAACTCGACACCCACACCGCTGCAATTTCAAACACACGCACACCTCACATTCTCAGCACAGTACCCACCTTACACACGCATACCGTAGACGCAGCACAACACATATACACACACCACTGCAATTTATATACACCTCGATACACACTCATCAGCTACGCAGGAACATACACACGCACGCCACAAACAGGATTCACGAACAGGAAAGGGGAAATCATACTCACCCACGCACATGGCTGTATATACACGCACAATCTCACAGTTTAATGAGGGAGAAAGGTGTGAGAAAAGGGATGAATTCACGAGAGAGATAAGAGAGGGAGGTGAGAGAGATTGAAGAAAGAGAGATGAGATGAGAACCTTCGAGAGAGAGAGAGCTGAGAAACCGAGAGAGATTTTATTGTTTGTTGTTTTTTTTCCAGAAGAGTCGAGAGAGAGAGTTTGAGATATTGGGGGAAAATCTGAATTAGGGATTTAAGGGTAAAATGGAATAGTTTGGGAGTATTGTAATATTCAAATTTCCTGCAAAAAAATGATCTGAATTCCCTTTGTAACATAGAAATTTAACGAAGAATATTTGAGAAAAATCATGATTTTATTTTTAAAATGTAAAGAATGAAATTATCTATCTCCCCATATTTTTTTAGAATATTTTTAGGATCAAAAACGAATTAAATATGGATTTTTACAAAATTAAATCAATAAAACACAAATCAATTCATAAAATCATTTTAAAATCCTTAATAATCAAAATAAATCATCTGATATTTTTAAAACTAAAATAAAATAATAAAGTTAATAATGCAAAAGATTTTGTAATTTTTACTAACCCCGATGATTTTATAAAATTCTCAGAAGATAAATAACACACTATTTAAATAGGATTTAATCCTCAAAAATAAAAATGAAAATAAATAAATAAAATACGTACACTTATTCGACACGTCTAAATCATCAAATAATCTCACAAATAGTATATCATACATACTTCACTTCCTCAACAATATTCACGTCACATAATTCACATTTAATATTAAATAAATAATTATTAATACCAAAAATTTCTAAGGCGTTATATAATCGCTCAGCAATATAATAATAGTTTTAAAAATACTGTAAGGCAGTGCATAGAAACTTTGCATAATAAGTTCTTGAGTTATTTTGATAAAATCCTCTTTCTTCTTAGAAGGTTTAGAAAATAAAATAATTTACTCGATGTAATGCAACATCCTGACAACACTATCGGTAACTGAGCACCTGGGCTTTCATTATATTGTTGCAGTACAATTCCAATTGGAAGAACAGGGATTATTTTGGAGTCACTACGACACGAGGTGATCAGCCTACCTATCTTCCCATTTCTCTTTTCTACGTAGAAGGACAAATATCCCTTTCAGATAGGCACCCTGACCGCATACGGGCCTTTAAACTGGACGCCGACCTTAACTGTTTTTTTGCAGTCCACTGCGCCCTTGTAGCTTATGACGGACTACGACCTCCACGTAGCCCTACCATTCCCTCCAATCCCTGGAATAGCTGTTCACTTTAAACCCTTACTTCCGGAAGTATTTGAGGAAGCAAGTCGGATATGTGGGTTGACTTCTGCCAACAGATTCTTTTAATAATTCTCATTATGAAGTTAATCGGGGGAGTCAGTCGGAGTTTTGAAGTCATTCAATTGATGAGCGAGGGAGAAATCAATACCTTACTCCCAAAACCTTGGTTCCCACGTTTTGAAGGAAAAACGAAGCCTTAACTGACTAGGGTTTACTTAAAAATAATCATAGGAACCTTTGAATGAATTTTTAAAGAATAAGTAAGATTTTTAAGTAATTTTTGGAATATTAAATGAATAATTAAATAATATTTATTAAGAATTAAACCTCAATAAATTATTCTTAAAAGAATAATCAAATAAATATTTACTTTATTAATGGACATTCAAAGAATAACTATTAAACGGAATTTAAAATAGTATAAGCCCAAATATCTCCAATTTATAACTAATTGGAATATTTATAAAACATATCTCAAAATAACAACTGATAACATTCCCGGATTATTTACTGACAGGATTACGGTAAAATAGCTCCGACCCCTGAATTAGATATAGAATAGGAATGTGCTCGTTTCCAGGACTTTGACATATATACTTACATACATATATACATATGTGTATATACTTATCTATACTCCCGATTCATACCTCGTAGGTAAGTAATCGTCACCACCATTTTTAGCTAAGTATTATCAGTATATCATATCACACCACAACAGTTTGCAAAATACTTTCTAAGCCAGAGTTTTAACAACTTGCCGGGTGATGTGAGCGGGGTCAAGTCTCGTGCCTAAGAGCGCCGATCTATTAACACAAGTAAATACTCGGTTAGAACCTTATACGTTTCAACTCATTAGGCACACACTAACGTAACTCTTATTGACATCATTATTTATGGACATTTTTTTTGTTATCAAGGCATGTCATTATGCTTTACACTTGATAGGTACTTGTGTCATAAAGGTTTTAAGTCGGCCATTTACTCGGGAAGATTATACTTCATTATCCTTTGTCCGTTTAAGGGGTGTTTTACTTGCTTACCCTAGACTCGAACATTTTTTTAAAATTGAAAAATTATCCTTTTGACATAAGGTCTTCTCTCACACCTTCATTATGACCTCTAGTATTTAATTACTAAGATTCGCAACTGAATATCTCAGTTTAAGGGGGTTCAGTTGAAGTTACGAACCACTTTTACGATTTTGACCATATCTCCTAAACCGTAAGTCCAAATGCTTCGATTCTTACGCCAAAACGATCTATGACTCGAGATCTACAGGTATAGGTCATTCTCCTATTAAGGTTAGAAGTTAAAGACTACTGTTATGCACGGTTTCTTAAGATTTAACAAAATTTCGACATTACGACGGCTATAATTCGAATATTTCCAAAATCAAAACCCTTCAAAACCACAACCATCACTCCATAACATCCATACATGTTATTTAACTATCAACCAAGACCAAGCAATGTCTTTTCATCCACAAAAACCATATTAACATTTAACAATGCCCAAACACAATTTTAGTGTTTCATACATGCATAATATCCATAAAACTCA
Organism: Saposhnikovia divaricata; assembly: GCA_036435485.1. NCBI lineage: Eukaryota > Viridiplantae > Streptophyta > Magnoliopsida > Apiales > Apiaceae > Saposhnikovia > Saposhnikovia divaricata. The sequence continues at coordinate 173,587,100 of CM071600.1, forward strand.
ACTACAATCCATGATCCATCAAGGGTTTCAAGTGTTATACCTTTGCTTGAAGCTTTATAAGGCTAATGCACCCCGTGGGGACACACTAGGGCGTATCATGCCCTTGTCCAACAATTCTTGCAACTGGGTTGCCAACTCTTTCATCTCAATTGGGGCCAATCGGTATGGGGCCTTAGACACTGGTACGGTTCCTGGGGCTAGCTCTATTGCAAATTCGATCTCCCTATCAAGTGGCAACCCGGGGAGGTCGTTTGGAAATACATCCTCAAATTCCCGGACAACCGGGATGACTTGAATCTTAAGGCCTTCTCGCTTAGTGTCTACTACGTATGCCAAGTAAGCCTCATTGCCTTTCCGTACTAACTTCCCGGCTTGGGCCATAGTCAAGAACTTCTGAATTTGTCGTTGCCCCCTGAATGTAACTTTCTTTTTCCCTGGTACCTTTATGTGTACCTTTTTGTTCTTACAATCAATTTGGGCACTATTTTGCGGCAACCAGTCCATTCCTATGATGACATCGAATTCTCCAAACACGAATGGAATAAGGTCAGCCTGAAAGTGGTGGCCTCCTATCACTAGGTCGCTGTCAAGATAGACCTACTCTACCGGTATCACCTCACGGTTAGCTATCTCTACCATTAATGGTTCCCTTAACGCATCTGCCTTTAGATTTAATTTACATGCAAAATCCTGTGATATAAAAGACTTGGAAGCTCCAGAATCAAACAAGGTATTTGCACTTAATGAATTTAGGGAAAGGGTACTGCAACGACATCCGTCTCCTTGGTAGCATCTTTCACTATCATGTTGAAGGTCCTGACAGTAGGTGGACGGTTAGAAGCTGCACCACTCACCCTCGACCATGTTGGGTTTAATTTAGGGCAATCTCTCTTCTGGTGTCCGGTGCTTCCACACTGGTAACACTTTGAGTTTGAGACCCTCTGAGTACAAGCTGAGGCATAGTGCCCTAGTTTCCCACACTGGAAACATTTTACGGTGCCTCCCCAACACGCTCCTGTATGTTTCCTCCCACAAGTTTTACAATCTAATAAGGGAGGGCGTGATGAGCTGAAAGTGGATGCTCTAGCTGGCCTGCCTCCCTGATTCACACTCTCGCTCCTAGCTGGCTTAAACCCCGAACCTTTGACTAGCTGGGATACAGTACCGCGATTGAACTTACCAAAATGACGTCCACTACTGTTACCTCCTCTAGACTTACTGCCTTCCTCTTTTTTTTCTCCTTTACTCTTGAGCTCATCTCACTACTGGCCTCTACTATTGAAGCTTTCTGCATGAGGGCGGCATAATCTGTCAGTTCTAACATGGCCACTCTGTTCTGAATCCACTATTATAGACATAATTGAAACCTCTTAGCCCTCTTTTCTTCGGTGTTCACATACTCTGGTACAAACCTTGATAGCTCAGTGAACTTAGCTTCATAATCTGCTACTGTCATATTCTCCTATTTAAATTTCAAGAACTTAACCTCCATCTATGTCTCCATGTACTTAGGAATGTACTTTTCTAATAACAACCTACTAAACCTTTCCTAGGTAACTATTCCTGCCGACTCCAGATTGCGCTTAGCTTCTCACCAAAAGTTCGCTTCCCCTTTTAGTAGGTAAGTGGCAAAGACAGATTTCTGGGTGTCATCTATGCCTATGATCTCAAAAGATTTTTCCATCTTCTTTAGCTAAGCCCGTGCCTCAACGGGATCAGCGGTTCCCTGGAATTCCGGTGGTTTAAATGATTTGAAGGCCCTGAAGGCATTAACATTAGCAGCATTGGGGCCTCTCAATTGTGGGGGTTATTGGTGCAAGGTCTATCTAAGCATGTCCATAAACTGCTTCACGGGATTTACACCCGGATTTCCCCCAATTTGGGTAGACCCTTCCTCTTCTTGTTCATAATCCACATCATCAAACTCATTATAATTCTCCCCCTCTTCCTCATTCTCCTGCTGGGGGTGCTCTCTTTCCCTGTGCTGGTCACCACCTCGGGCAGCTGACTCAGCATGATGAGCCCTGGTGTTTGGCCTTTTGGGTGGCATCTTACTGAAAGCACACATGAATAAAACTGTTAGGGTTATTCCTGTAATTCTCATTTGGTTATGTGGATGACACCCCAAGGGTAAAGTCCTTTGCAAGTTGTAACAGTATCAATAAGACAATGAATAATCATGGCATAATATTTGCGTAATCTTAAAACAAAATTTAAACGCCAAATTTACAATATATACATCACTTGGTGCCACAAATAGTCAACTTCCCAGAGTCACAGTTTTAAAGTACACAATACATAGACGAATACATGAAGTATAACAAAATAAACCATCACGCCTTTCTAGGCAGAGGAGGTACTATATACTACACTGCTAGTCAAAATTAAGTTTACCAAAAATCTCCTCCACACTAGAAGGTCAACTAGTCATCAACATCATCAGTCTGCATGGGAGCGCATCACCTACCTAACCCTAACTATCGCCCTCGAAACAATCCTCTCAACATCGCTCCTGCGGATCCTCTCACTGTGGGAATGTGGGAGTGCTCTGAGGCGGGTGAGAGCCCTCCTCTGATAACTGGAATCTCAACTCAGCCACCCTTGCCTCCGCTGCCACCAGGTCGGTGGTCAGGCGGGATACTATCCAACTATGCTCAATGGTACTCACAACCTGCATCGGGGGTGGGGGTGGGGGTGGAGGCTCAGTCTCACTCTCCGGAACCACCTCAGTCTCTGTGCAGCTAGAACATGCTCCTCAGAATCCTCACTAGGATCCTCCTCAGGATCAAACTCATGCTCACCTATTGATTCGTCATCTGTAGCTAAAAGAGCATCATCGTGCTGCTGCTCAAATTCCTCAGGTATGTCCATGCCCTCGAGTATCTACACACAAGGAAGAAAAGGTGTTACTAACCAAAAGTTTTCATTAAATAGTTCCCTTTATGGGCTAAACTTGGCGGGGTTACATCTTAATAGCCCGTCCATTTCCTTGGTAAGGGTTCGAGTCCTTAACCTTAGTTTCGACTCTGAGACTATAACCTATTGCTTTGATACCATTTCTATAACACCCCAAGACCCGGGTCCGAGGCCAAGGAGGTTACCAAGTCCTTATTTCTATTATTAAATTCTTATTACTGATTAACAATTATATGGCATTGGTTATTTATTTAGCAGATAAAGTGGTCCCCCAGTAGCAATCACATTTACCACAGGCTATAGGTTCAGAGCGAACTTAAAATATTACACAAATTGCCAAATTTGTCCAGAATCAAAGTTATTACAGACCAGAGTAACATAGTTCCCAAAAGGGTTGGAAATATCAAAAGGACCACTACCAATGGTGATAATAGTGGATGGACAATTTCTTTGTTTCCCAGAGTTGGCATAGGTCATACTTATAGAGGAATCTAACCAACCTCAACTGATATTCCATACTACTAAGTCTGATTACCGGAGATAGTGGTGCTCGGAACAAGTCATGGTGGTGCTGCGCGTTTCCCACGCGATTTCGACGGGTCTGACGAGTTCTGGCCATGCTGATCTGTTGTTGTTTGTGATATATAAAAGAAAAGCAAGATTGAGCATAATCGCTCAGCAATATAATAATAGTTTTAAAAATACTGTAAGGCAGTGCACAGAAACTTTGCATAATAAGTTCTTCAGTTATTCTGATAAAATCCTCTTCCTTCTATTAATGAGAAGGTTTAGAAAATAAAATAATTTACTCGATGTAATGCAACATCCTGACAACACTATTGATAACTGAGCACATGGGCTTTCATTATAGTGTTGCAGTACAATTCCAATTGGAAGAACAGGGATTATTTTGGAGTCACTACGACACGAGTTGATCAGCCTACATATCGTCCCATTTCGCTTTTCTAGGTAGAAGGACAACTATCCCTTTCGGATAGGCACCTTGACCGCATACGGGCCTTTAAACTCGACGCCGACCTTAACTGCTCTTTTGCACCCTTGTAGCTTATGACGGACTACGACCTCCACGTAGCCCTACCATTCCCTCCAATCCCTGGAATAGCTGTTCACTTCAAACCCTTACTTCCGGAAGTATTTGAGGAAGCAAGTCGGACATGTGGGTTGACTTTTGTCAACAGATTCTTTTAATAATTCTCATTGTGAAGTTAATCGGGGGAGTCAGTCAGAGTTTTGAAGTCATTCAAGTGATGAGCGAAGGGAGAAATCAATACCTTACTCACAGAACCTTGGTTCCCACGTTTTGAAGGAAAAATGAAGGCTTAACTGACTAGGGTTTACTTAAAAATAATCATGGAAACCTTTGAATGAATTTTTACAGAATAAGTAAGATTTTTAAATAATTTTTGGAATATTAAATGAATAATTAAATAATATTTATTAAGAATTAAACCTCAATAAATTATTCTTAAAAGAATAATCAAATAAATATTTTCTTTATTAATGGACATTCAAAGAATAACTATTAAACGGAATTTAAAATAGTATAAGCCCAAATATCTCCAATTTATAACTAATTGGAATATTTATAAAAAATATCTCAAAATAACCCTAGATAACAACTGATACCATTCCCGGATTATTTACTAACAGGATTACGGTAAAATAGCTCCGACCCCCGATTTAGATATAGGATTGGAATGTGCTCGTTTCCAGAACTTTGACATGTATACTTACGTACATATATACATATGTGTATGTATTTATCTATACTCTCGGTTCATACCTCGTAGGTAAGTAACCGTCACCACCATTTTTAGCTAAGTATTATCAGTATATCGTATCACACCACAACAGTTTGCAAAATACTTTCTAAGCCAGAGTTTTAACAACTTGCCTGGTGATGTGAGTGGGGTCAAGTCTCGTGCCTGAGAGCGCCGATCTATTTACACAAGTAAATACTCGGTTAGCTCCTTATACGTTTCAACTCATAAGGAACACACTAACGTAACTCTTATTGACATCATTATTTATGGACATTTGGTTTGTTATCAAGGCATGTCATTATACTTTAGACTTAATAGGTACTTGAGTGGTAAAGGTTTTAATTCGGCCATTTACTCAGGAAGATTTTACTTCATTATCCTTTGTTCGTTTAAGTGGTGTTTTACTTACATACCATAGACTCGAACATTTTCATAAAATCAAAAAATTATCCTTTTGACATAAGGTCTTCTCTCACACCTTCATTATGACCTCTAGTATTTACTTACAAAGATTTTCAACTGAATATCTCATTTTAAGGGGGTTCAATTGAAGTTACGAACTCGCACTTGCGTTTGCGAACCACTTTTACGATTTTGACCATATCTCCTAAACCGTAAGTCCAAATGCTTCGATTCTTGCGTCAAAACGATCTATGACTCGAGATCTACGGGTATAGGTCATTCTCTTCTTAAGGTCATAAGTTAAGGACTACTGTTAGGCATGGTTTCTTAAGGTTTAACAAAATTTCGGCATTACGACGGCTATAATTCGAAGATTTCCAAAATTGAAACCCTTCAAAATCACAGCCATCACTCCATAACATCCATACATGTTATTTAACTAGCAACCAAGACCAAGCAATGTCTTTTCATCCACAAAAACCATATTAACATTTAACAAAGCCCAAACACAATTTTAGTGTTTCATACATGCATAATGTCCATAAAACTCAACTACAATCCATGATCCATCAAGGGTTTCAAGTGTTATACCTTTGCTTGAAGCTTTATAAGGCTAATATACTCCTACGATCCTTAAACCTCGCTTAAGATATCCTTTGGAAGTCATAAAACAATAATCAAAAGAAAAGAAAGTTTGTAAGTTACTACTCATCATCTTTTTCATCAAACTTTTGAACTTTAGATATACCTTATCCTAGTCTCAAGCTTTGTTTTAAGCTATAGATTGTAGTTTTTGGATGGTGGAAAGTCCTTCCCCCCTTTTCTCCTTTTCTTGGCCGAGAGCAACAAAGAGAGAGATGGTGGAGTTGTGGTTTTGTTTTGTGTTATAAAATGGCTTATTACATATGTTTTATGTATATATATTGGATGCATCCTCTTTTTAATTATTGTCAATCATCTATTGGTGCCACTTGTTGGCGTTGTTAGTGTATACTGAAAATATTTATTTGAAGTATATACATTTATTTCTAGCCAGTTTTATTGAGAATCATTTAAATGTTTACATGCTGTCTAATATAATATATTGTGGACAATCTAGTATCAAATGGGATACAGAATATTAGATTGTTAAATACGGTTTATATAATATAATAAGGTTCACAACACAGGTGGTGTTAGACAATCCACTGGATTGGCTGTAGTATTATTTAGATTTGTTTATACTGTCAAATAATAATAGTATACTTTGTGTATATTGAACAGGATCAAATTTAGAATTTTTCCCTTATACTGATTAAGAAGGTGAACTAATTTTCTATGTTATTATTAATGCTTAGGTTCCTAATCCAGATATAGTAATTGACACGTGTATATTATTTACATGCTTTGATTTATATATGAAATAATTCCTTTGAATTATATCATTATATTTTGGGTGATGGAATTATATACATGGTGGATATTATTTATAGAAGGAATCCATGTCCTGATAATATTCGGGTTAATGATGTCCCCTTGAAAGCTCAAAAAGATTTAATTATGTGAAACCCTGCAGGTGGATTTATTCCGACATAATTAAATAAAGGTTGAGTGGATGATCGAGGATAAGACATATTAATTAAATGAATTATCAGTAATTTATTTAATTAATGGACATGCGATATTTTAAACATGGGGAATTTAATAAGCAAATAATAAAGGAGCCGATTTAATTAATTAAATTACCGGAATTAGGTGGGTGGTACAATATTAATTATTTAGTGGAATTAATTAATATTAATGATAGTGGGCTTGGCCCAAGTTATCATTAGAAGGCCCGACCTAATTTACTCCTTGATCCCTATTGTTGCCCATAAATACTCATTATGTCTCCAAGAATAAGGGTTCTGAATTCTAGAGCTTGAAGGCTAAACCTTGGAGGATCAAAGGTCACGCTTCGTTCAAGGGAGTAAAGGAACACAATAGAAGATTGTGGATTTGAATCGCTTGCACCTAGCGATTAAGGTAAATCTTCTAAACCTCCTTTTGTAATCATTAAACGGGTTAAACACAAATGATCACTATGATCCAAAGGGACCAACAATTGGTATCGAGAGCCTGAGGTTTAGTGGACTTGTGTTTGTGTTTGATGACGTCCATGTCATAATTAAAATTGGTTATGTATGTATAGTGGTGTGCTTGGATATTAATTTTTTTGCAGGTTGTTATCCACTATTATGGCCATGTTTTTTAATTATGTGTCTGGATCCCACGTGGTTTAATCGTGGTTATTTTGTTTGCTTTCCACGTGATTTATCGTGGTTATAAACACAAGGGTTGATCGTGTTAGAAAGATTTTACAAAATTAGTTTTGTATTAGATCTATTTTTTATGTAATTGTTTGATGGATTTTGTAAAAATCCTGATATATTGTAACAATTGCGTGCCACTGAAAATCCAGAGTTATTTCTCCGCTGCGAGCCTGCTGCAGGAGGCAGTTAATTCATTCGACACATGCCTGGCTACGCGTATGAAGGACAAAAAGAGGCGCAAGTTTTTTTTTTGTAGGCCGCATCTTCGATTTAGGATCATGCAGCATGAGTTCGAACATTGGCGTAATATCCTGTTAATTCACTTTATTGTTTCTTCCACGTCACTAGTAAGGTGATGTAGTCAGGAAGGATGGGTGTTTGTTTTTGATTAAGAAGTGGCTAGTAAAATTGAGGGTTAAATGGCGTTTTGGTCACTCAACTGATTGGAAACTTGCAATTGGGTCATCAAACTCAAAAAGTTTTCAGTCACATCATTGTACTCTTAAAAATTTTCATTCAGGTCACTGGCCATTACAATCCGTTAAAAATTAGACGGAAAACTGACTAAGTTTGGTGAGTTGGCTTGAATAAATCCACCGTGGCATGTACAGTCAGCTGAAGTGGCATTTTTCGTCACTCAACTAATGTGCAGTCAGCTGAGTTTCTAGTAAGTTCGGTGATCAAAACGCTACTTCAACTGACTGTACATGCCATAATGGATTTATTCAAGCTAACTCACAAAACTTAGTCAACTTTTCGTCAAATTTTTAACGGAGTGTAACGGCTAGTGACCTGAATGAAAATTTTTAAGAGTACAATGATGTGATTGAAAACGTTTTAAGTTTGATGACCCGATTGCAAGTTTCCTGTCAGTTAAGTGACCAAAATGCCAATTAACCCGTAAAATTGATAAAAAAGATGCGATTAAGCTGTTGTTCAATTACAAGGTAACCGCAATTCGGAAAACAAGCCGGGGCTGCAACAAATTAACTTTGGGGCCATAATAGTGGATTTATTTATTATTTTAATTTTTAATTCCACAATTTATTTTTTAATTATTGCTTTAAATAAATTATTGTGTGTTGTTAATTATGTGTGTAATTTATAATTGCATGTTTAACATAATTAGGATGACATGGACATAGATTTTTTATTTAATGCTTTAATTAAATGTTTTATGTTGTTAAATTATGTATGTATTTTGAATGCATGCTAGACATAATTGTAACGACATAGGCCCCATTTAATTTTAAAATTCCTCAATTTTTTAATAAAAAATTCTAAATTGGGTGAGGAAATTAATTAGGAATTAAATCTCACGGTCTCCATTATTTTGTATGTACTATAACTTTTTAAATAATGTAGATGGTATATATGATCACCTAACGTGGCGTACTATTTACAGGATTTTAAAAGGTTGTACAAATTACTAGAACAAAATTCTAAAATTAAATTATGAATATTGAAAGGTATATAGATCACCCTAACGTGACGTACTAAGTTTCATAGAATTCGTTACGAAAATTGGATACTCTTTTTGATGTTGACTATGGAGAATTCTGTCTAGGAATTTGGCATTAAGCGAGGCCGTTGTGACTCCTCCGAGACCTAGGAATTATCCATAAATATATCAAACAGATGTATTTGGTTTAAGTAATTTAAGATTTGATAATGGTATACACTTAGCTATGAAAAATAATATACAGTGCACCCTAACGTGGTATATTATTTAGTAATAGGACCGAAGTAATATTTAAACGAATTTAAGTGGTATATATGTCACCCATCGTGGCGTACCAGATACTTATGGTGTTTAAATATTAGTGCATTAATTTTAATTAATTGTTAGAGGAAGCCAATAGGTTTTAAGATTTGTGCAACCCTCTGATTATGTGTCACATGTATGATTCTCAGGATTAGATCATTATGGGCTTTAATCCACTATTCACCATACTTAAGGATAACAAACTTACTGGACCAACTATATTGAATGGAAACGTAATTTGGACATAGTGTTGACTGCTGAGGAGTACAAATTTTGCACTTATGAACCCAAGCCAGATCAGCCTGCTGCACTACGTCAAATTTTGGCTTCGGCCACATAAAATATGTGTGGCTATGAACTTTACGTTACTCTTAAATTTTTCAGCCAAGTGTGACATAAGGTCGGATCATTGTACGCCCCCTACGGGCACACCCCTATTGTGTGGCTGTAACTCAAAACAGAGTGAATAAAGCATACTACCACTTGGGTCTGACAGCCCCAATTTTAAGCTCAAAAGTGTGACTAAATACCAGCTTGCAGCCATAGGATGCGTAGTGGCTAAAAAGAATTAATAACGTGGCTAAATACCAACATTCATCAAAGGCTTAGTTTTGGTCTCACTATTTATTGGTAAATCGTGGCAAAAAGCTTTGCTATGGCCACATTATATAATATTTGTGTGGCCATTTTTATGTTATATACATTATTAAATAACTGATTTTAGTCACTAATAATTGTAGTAACTATCGCCCAATATAATATAGATTGTTTGTAATAGGTAGTGTGGCTGAAGTGTGGTACTAGCCACACATACTTAACCAAATTAGAAAAAGGTTTCATTTGTATTATAAATGACCACCGTACCGATACCAATCACAATACCAAAAGGCCACAATATGCAAACAACTAAAATGCCAAAATACAACTAAGTAAACAAAAATGCCAAATTCCAAACTAGTCATAATCCATATTAAAACTATACTACTAATCCATAATCCATAATCCGTAAAAACCATACCAAATCCATGATCCATAACAACCATATGGAGTAAGTATACTTACTCCACAATCCATAAAAACCACGTACATAACCAGAGTACAGAAAATTAACAAGTTATCAAAAAGTTCATAAGTAACCAGAAAACCACATTAACATGAGTCAAATTCAGTTTACAATTGCACCACCAGCTTTCGCTTCTTCCTCATCTTGTTTGCCTTGTTCGCCTTAGCCTATGAACGTGTTACTAGGGAATCAGTAATGGTATTACATCTCTTCCCCTTCTTAGCTTGATCTGCGCTATGTTCTTCCTTAGCTTGAGTTGTGCTATGTTATTCCCCTTCCCCATTGGCCGTTGGATTTGGTACCTAGAGTAAAACATGAAAACAAATACGATGATCATTCCAACAGCCCTCAAGTTAAGACTATTCTTGATAAACCAGAAGAATAAATGCACACAACCAAAATGGAATGCAAAGTAAGAAACTTACTCGATGATCAATTTTCTTGATAAAGTTTTGGGGCCAAGCCATAAAAGAACCCAAAGCTTCCTCAACTGTCCGCATATCACCGGCTTCATACGGTAAGAATGCTTCCCCCTTAACAACTTCATCAATAGAAACTCTATAGCAATCATCTTGTAGGGGGACTCCATGAATGGTTTCTCCTGGCTGGTCAGAAAGGATAACCGTACCACGTGCAACCGGGTTGTTCAAGTTCAATGTATACAGAGTACACTTGATTATAGGCTACAAAAGTTAGTGGCATAATCAACATCATAAAGGTAAAAGTGATGAATTAATATACATGCACATTTAGAAATATAATGCATACCGATTGGACAACTGTTGAGGTTTGATTTGACTGAGATGGCATTTGACCAGAGATAGTGCTAGGCTGAGATAAATTAATCTTCTTTCTGGTTCCGGATCTAATCACCTTTTCCTACAAAAGTAGTAGCATAATTTCCAACATATTAAAGTTAAAGTTAATCTCAATATACATGTGCATTTAGCAATATTGTAATACCTGTTGCACAATTTTAGGATCTTGTTGTGATTTAGTGGTACGCGGAGATATATAAACTTTCCTCCTGGTGGTGATCACCTTTTGCACCATTATGGATGTGTCGGCAGTAGGAGTCACTTGCTTTTCCACAGATTTAACCTATAATTTAAGAAATTTGGACAAGAAATCAGCAATTACTTTGAAAAAATTAAAAAGAAATTAAATTAGCCATTACTTACAGGTGTTAAAAATTCTTTCGATGCTGGGATGGTAACATTAATGCAGTTGTCCCTTGAAGCATTCCCACTTATCGGTGTTCCCTATAAAATGTAACGTCAAATGGGAAAGTCAAGTGATAACTAAATTCGAACACAAAAAACTCCAACAATTTACATAGTGCTTATATATTTATTGTACTCAGATTTGGATTTTGAATTCAGTTCAGTTAGTCCTTACATCTTGTTTTGTTGCTGAAAGCAGCCCTTTCGAATCCAATTGAGCCATGACTTTATTCAGTTTATTGTTCGTTGCCTCCATCTGCAACGACAGGTTCTTCAGTTCTTCATCCTTATTCTCACGCAGCAGTTTCTCATTTTCTAATTGAACCTCCAGAATCTTGATTTTATCTTTTCCTGTTGTCCTTTGCCGAGGATAATGCCAGTACGTACTGGGAGTGACTCCACAACCAACACCTCTCAAGTATGCACCCTGCTCCTTGCCAAAAACCACTGTACGGGCATCCTCATCTGGCCCAATCTTGATTCCTCCGTCCTTTATCTGTGCTTCAATATCCATTTGTAAAGAAGAAAGTGAAGAAAATTAGTAACAAGGACATGTTCTTCACTTTTGGATATACTAACTCTCATATTTAAACTTACTAAATAATCCGCCATGGTCTTCGCTTTAGGATCTACCAACTCTCCATCTTTGTTTTCCCTCCCCTTCCTCCACATAAAAGCACGGGTGGGGACCTCATCAACTGCAATTTCATTTTTCGAAACCTTGCATAATGCAACGACGACACAATCAGTCATTTAATATCCACAATAATCACTAGTAACACAAAAAAACACATCTGAATTACCAATTTTTCTCTGAGAGCAGGGTATCCTCCTCGTCCCAAGCGATGATCATAAACGGACCGTGATCACGCTTTTTTCGTAGTTTCGGAGACATCCTTCCAATAGACAAAAGAATTATTTCAGCAAAGTCATTGGAAATGTACGTAAATTCAGACGATGATCCGTATATTAAAGGATTACAACCTTGAATTTTTCCGTTTGCGTGTGGGCTACGAACCTATCCCAATCAGCTTGCTCTACCAGTGTACGATACTGCCTAGGAACTTTTGCAAGTTTTGTTGGTTTATTCAGGTTAGGTCGTATGAATCCTGCATACATCTTTCTTCTGAAATTGCGAAGCAGCCCACCAAGCCGAGTCATTACAAACTTTCGACGACAAAGTTCTATATCAAAAAAATGCTGCAATATATAATACATGGTGTTAATACACATAAAAGGCAAGCAGATTAGTTGAACAATAGTGTTTCATATTGAAAATGTAACATATATTTAGAGTAATTAATGCGAAGTAGCTGATTTACTGTTACTTGATCCCACTGTTGGTGTATACTGAAAATATTTATTTGAAGTATATAAATTTATTTCTGGCCTATTGAGAATCATTTAAATGTTTACATGTTGTCTAAATATTACATATTGTGAATAATCTAGTATCAAATGGGATACAGAATATTATATTATTAAATACGGTTTATATAATATAATATGGTTCACAGCACAGGTGGTGTTAGACAATCCACTGGAATGGCTGTAGTATTATTTAGATTAGTTTATATTGACTAATAAATAATACTAGTATACTTTGTGTATATTGAACAGGATCAAATTTAGAATTGTTCCCTTATACTGATTAAGAAGGTGAACTAAGATTCTATGTTATTATTAATGCTTAGGTTCTTAATCCAGATATAGTAATTGACACGTGTATATTATTTACATGCTTTGATTTATATATGAAATAATTCTTTTGATTTATTTCATTATATTTTGGGTGATGAAATAATATATATGGTGAATATTATTTATTGAATGAATCCATGTCCTGATAATATTCGGGTTAATGATGTCCCCTTGAAAGCTCAAAAAGATTTAATTATGTGAAACCCTGCAGGTGGATTTATTCCGGCATAATTAAATAAAGGTTGAGTGGATGATCAAGGATAAAAGATATTAATTAAATGAATTATCAGTAATTTATTTAATTAATGGACATGCGATATTTTAAACATGGGGAATTTAATAAGCAAATAATATTGGAACCGAATTAATTAATTAAATTACGGTATTAGGAAAGGTAGTGCAAATATTAATTCTTTAGTGGATTGAATTAATATTTAATTACATTGGGCTAGGCTCAAGATGTAATTAGAAGGCCCAACCTAATTATCCATGATCCCTATTGTAGCCTATATATATTCCTATTCTCTTCTTGCTGGGGGCTGGTCGAAAAAATTTAGTAGCCACCTAGGAGCAAGAAGAGAGGTTAACTTGAGAAGACGAAGGCCACACTTCGCTCAAGGGAATTTGGGAATACAATAGAAGAGCGTGGAATCAACCGTTAACAAGGTGATTTTTCTATTCGTACTCGTTAATTTATTGTATCAAAAATCGCAGTTCCAAGATCTGATTGTCCCAACAATTGGTATCAAGAGCCTGGTTCAATGGTTCTGCGATTTTTGATACGATGTCCATGTCGTAATTATATATGCATGTATATAGTGGTAGGCTTGTATAATTCTGTTTTGCAGGTTGTTATCCACTATTATGGCCATGTATATTTTAATTATGTGTTTGGATCCCACGTGGTTTAATCGTGGTTATTTTGTTTGGTTTCCACGTGGTTTATCGTGGTTGTAAAACACGAGGGTTGATCGTGTTAGAATAGATTTACAAAATTAGTTTTGTATTAGATCTATTTTTTTTGTAATTGTTTGTTGGATTTTATTAAGATCTGGGTATTTTGTAACAATTACGTGCGATCGGAAATCAAATCGGAGAAACAAATTTATCCGCTGCGTAGCTGTTGGTTCGATTTGTTTTTAATTAAGTAGTCGACAGAAGCTGCTGTTGTTCGAATAAGAAGGAAAACAAGTCTGGCGACAAAGAAGACAAGTGCGGCGCGTGAAAAAAAAATAATAAAAGGTGGTAACGCAGGAGCAGCCTGCGTTACTAGGTAAAACAGGCAGTAACGCAACTGCAAGCTGCGCAACAGAAGGTTTTTACAAAAAAAAAAAAAAGATTTTTTCAGCAGAACACAGGGCTGGAATTTTTTTTTTTTCAAGGGGCCATAATGGTGGATTTAAATTATGTTTTTTAATTTTAATTCCGCTATTTAATTTTTTAATTATTGCTTTAAATAATTATTATGTGTGTTGTTAATTATGTGTGTAATTTTAATTGCATGTTTAACATAATTAGGACGACATGGACATTAATTTTATTTATTGCTTTAATTTTATGATGCATGCTGCTATGTTATGTGTTCTTTGTATTGTTATTTTTGTAACATGTAGACCTCGAAAAAAATAACATAGGACGATGCATCTAGATAAAATTCCTCAATTTTAAATAAAAATTCTAAGTGGGTGAGGGAATTAATTAAGAATTAAATCCCATGGTCTCCATTATTGTTTGTATGTAATTTAACACCGAGACGAATATAAATTATATACATGCCACCCATCGTGGCGTATGATTTATGGTGTCAGGTAGTGTTATGGATATTACTAGAACAAACTTCCTAAATTAATTACGAATATTGAAAGGTATACATGCCACCCATCGTGGCGTACCAAGTTTCATAGAATTCGATTAATTAGAAGGGTGCTAATGATTGAATATAGATTTTCAATATAGAGAGAAAGGATGATTCTGTCTAGAAAGGGGTCTTAAGTGATGCCTCTTGACAATGCTCCCCCCGATCTGGGAATTATCCTATTATCGATTATTGATTTGAAATATTTAATGGTGGTATCCGGTCTTTTTAGTAATTTAAGATTAAATAATGGTATACACTTAGCTATGAAAAATAATATATAGTCCACCTTAACGTGGCGTATTATTTAGTAATAGGACCGAAGTAATATTTAAACGAATTTAAGTGGTATATATGTCACCCATCGTGGCGTACAAGATACTTATGGTGTTTAAATATTAGTGCATTAATTTTAAATTAATTGTTAGAAGAAACCAATAGGATTTAAGATTTATGCAGCTATCTGATTATGTGTTACATGTATGATTCTCAGGATTAGATCATTATGGGCTTTAATCCACTATTCACCATACTTAAGGATAACAAACTTACTGGACCGAACTATATTGAATGGAAACGTAATTTGGACATAGTGTTGACTGCTGAGGAGTACAAATTTTATACTTATGAACCCAAGCCAGATCAGCCTGCTGAAGATGCTCCTGAAAGTGAGAAGGAGTATTATAAACGGTGGGTTAAGGCAGATGAGATGTCGCGATGTTACATTCTGGCAGCAATGTCGGGTGTTTTGCAGCATCAGCATCAGGCTATGCCCACTGCTTCAGATATGCTCTTTAATCTCAAGGAACTTTTTGGAGAACAGAATAGGGCTGCTAGGCAAGTAGCAATGAAGGCTTTAATGAACACTCAGATGGTTGAAGGAACACCTGTAAGGGATCATGTTCTTAGAATGATGTCTCATCTGAATGAGATGGAGATCCTTGGTGCTGATATTGATGGGGAAACCCAGATCGATATCATCCTTATGAGCTTGCCCAAAAGTTTTGAGCAGTTCCGCTTGAATTACACCATGAACAAAAGGATGTATAGTCTCGCGGAACTTCTGACAGAACTTCAGGCAGCTGAAGGACTCTTTAAGCAGAATGTTCAAGTGAATGTGGCCGAGAAAGCTTCTTCATCTAAGCCGAAAGGTAAGAAGAAGAAAAAGACTCAGACACAGAAAGCTGGGAAGATTGCTAATGCAGTGGGAGTTCAAGGTGGTGTGAAAAAGCCTAAGGGCAAGTGCTTCAGGTGCAAGCAGTCAGGTCACTGGAAACAGGATTGTCCTCTTCCTAAGAAGACAAACAATACTGGTATGTCTCTTTCTCTAGTTACAGAAACATATATAGCGGCTATATCTACGAGCACTTGGTGTGTAGATACAGGAGTCACTAACCATGTTTGTAACTCTATGCAGGGGTTCCAGCAATCCAGAATGCTTAGAGATGGCGAGATATATGTGTTCATGGGAGATGCTACAAAAGTAGCAGTAGTTGCAGTTGGAATAATTACATTATCTTTTGGCGATGATAGGATTTTGGTTTTGAACAATTGTCTTTATGTACCTTCGTTTAGAAGGAATTTAATTTCGGTTTCTAAACTTGCCATGGATGGTTATAATGTTTGTTTGGATCGTAATGTTTCTATTATGATGAATAAACGAGTTATATGTTCTGGAACATTGCAAGACAATTTATATATTATTAATCCTATCCAACCAATGATGCAACATAAGGAAACTAATAACATTCTTTCTAGCTCAAATAAAAGAAAGAAACCTTCTGAATTGAACCAAACATATCTTTGGCACTTAAGATTAGGTCATATTAACTTGAGGAGGATTCAAAGACTGGTAGTAGATGGGCCATTAGGCTCGTTGGTAGTGGAGCCATTTCCAGTTTGCGAATCCTGCTTGGAAGGTAAGATGACTAATAGGCCTTTTAAAGCAAAGGGGAATAGAGCTAAAGAAGTGTTAGAATTGGTTCATACTGATTTATGTGGACCTATGAGTATCCAAGCAAGAGGAGGTTATGAGTATTTTGTCACTTTCATTGATGATTATTCTAGATATGGGTACATTTATTTGTTGCGCCGTAAGTCTGAGTGCTTTGAAAAATTCAAAGAGTACAAAGCAAGTGCGGAGAAGCGACATCTTGGAAAATGTATCAAGTCACTACGATCAGATCGTGGTGGCGAATACTTGCTTGGAGAATTTAGGGAATATTTATCAGAAAATGGGATTGCATCCCAGTTGTCTGCACCTGGCACACCTCAGCAGAATGGTGTAGCAGAGAGAAGGAATCGGACTCTTTTAGAGAGTGTTAGATCGATGATGAGTTATTCAGATTTACCCAAGTCGTTCTGGGGATATGCTATAGAAACAGCGGCTTACCTTCTAAACTTGGTACCTTCTAAGTTGCTTCCCAAGACCCCAATAGAATTGTGGACTGGTAGCAAACCAAGTCTAAGACATATTCGAATTTGGGGTTGTCCAGCACATGTGCTGAACAAGAACGCGACCAAGTTAGAATCTTGTACAGATGTAAGGCTGTTTGTAGGCTATCCCATGGGAACGAAAGGTTATTCATTTTATAGTCCTAGGGATCGAGATATCATTGTTAGCACCAATGCTAGATTCTTAGAAGAAGACTATATAATGAACCACAAACCCATGAGTAGTATCGTTTTAGAGGAACTAGTGGGAGGGACAGATAATCCCCAAGTGCCAATAGTACAAGTAGATCAACCACAAGAAAATGCACAACCTGTCACTAATACCACACCAGTGCTTCGTCGTAGTGGGAGGGTTGTTCAACAACCTGATAGATTCATGTTTTTGGGAGAGTCCTCGGACTTGGTCTCTGGTGAACATGATGAGGATCCCAGGACGTACGAAGAAGCAATTCTAGATAAAGATGCAGATCTTTGGCAAAAGGCAATGGAATCTGAGATGGAATCTATGTATTCTAATCAAGTTTGGGAGCTCGTGGAACCACCCAAAGGTATAAAACCCATTGGATGTATGTGGATCTACAAGAAGAAAAGAGGATCTGACAAAAAGGTGAAAGCCTGGAAAGCACGACTTGTTGCGAAAGGGTATACTCAGAAAGAAGGGATCGATTATGAGGAAACCTTTTCGCCGGTTGTTATGCTTAAGTCGATCCGGATTCTTTTATCTATAGCAGCTCATCTCGATTATGAGATTTGGCAAATGGATGTCAAGACAGCTTTCCTTAATGGAAGTCTTGAGGAAACCATCTATATGCAACAACCAAAAGGATTCATTAGGGAAGGCCAAGAGCATCTTCTTTGTAAGCTTAAGAGGTCTATTTATGGACTAAAACAAGCTTCTAGGGACTGGAATATTCGTTTTGATCAGGCAGTCCAGTCATATGGATTTGATCAAAGTCCAAGCGAATCATGTGTGTATAAGAGAAGTGAGGGTAATGCAGTGGTTTTTCTAGTACTGTATGTTGATGACATTTTACTCATTGTAAACAATGTTAAGATGTTGTCATCAGTAAAGGCATGGTTGTTCAAACAATTTGAAATGAAGGACTTAGGTGAAGCGGCATACATCCTTGGGATCAAAGTAATAAGGGATCGCAAGAAAAGGATGTTGGCTTTATCTCAAGAGCCCTACATTGATGAAGTATTAGCTCGTTTTAACATGCAGAACTCTAAGAAAGGTTTTCTACCTTTTAAGCATGGAGTGGCTCTATCCAAGGAGCAGTGTCCTTCGACACCTAAGGATATAGAGAGCATGAAAGCAGTTCCTTATGCTTCGGCATGTGGAAGCTTAATGTATGCTATGTTATGTACGAGGCCTGACATCTGCTTTGCTGTAGGCATGGTTAGTAGATATCAGTCGAACCCAGGTCAGGAACATTGGAGTGCAGTAAAAACTATACTCAAGTACCTGAGAAGGACTAAGGAGTATATGTTAATTTACAAGGCCTCAGATCTATTTCCTTTGGGATATACTGATTCAGATTTTCAATCAGATAGGGATAAGAGGAAATCAACCTCGGGATATGTTTTTACTTTGGGAGGTGGAGCCGTTATATGGAGGAGTGTAAAGCAGAAATGCATTGCAGACTCTACCATGGAAGCCAAGTACGTGGCGGCCTCTGAGGCTGCAAAGGAGGCTGTATGGTTCAGGAACTTCCTTTTGGACTTGGATGTGGTACCTAAGTTGCCTAGGAGCTTGACAGTGTATTGTGATAACACTGGTGCTGTGGCAAATTCGAAGGAACCGCGAGATCACAAAGCAGCTAAACATATTGAACGTAAGTATCATATCATACGAGGAATCGTAAAGCGAGGAGATATAGTTGTGGCTCACATATCATCAGAAGACAACCGGGCAGATCCTTTCACAAAGAGCCTGCCAGCCAAAGTTTTTCACAGGCATGTGGAAGCGATAGGAGTCAGATGGATGGACACATAGTTTTTTGTGTAATAGTGGATTAAATAAACACTGATATACTCATAGAATATTTTGAGTATAAGTGGGAGATTGTTGGTGTATACTGAAAATATTTATTTGAAGTATATAAATTTATTTCTAGCCTATTGAGAATCATTTAAATGTTTACATGTTGTCTAAATATTATATATTGTGAATAATCTAGTATCAAATGGGATACAGAATATTAGATTATTAAATACGGTTTATATAATATAATATGGTTCACAGCACAGGTGGTGTTAGACAATCCACTGGAATGGTTGTAGTATTATTTAGATTAGTTTATATTGACTAATAAATAATACTAGTATACTTTGTGTATATTGAACAAGATCAAATTTAGAATTGTTCCCTTATACTGATTAAGAAGGTGAACTAAGATTCTATGTTATTATTAATGCTTAGGTTCTTAATCCAGATATAGTAATTGACACGTGTATATTATTTACATGCTTTGATTTATATATGAAATAATTCTTTTGATTTATTTCATTATATTTTGGGTGATGAAATAATATATATGGTGAATATTATTTATTGAAGGAATCCATGTCCTGATAATATTCGGGTTAATGATGTCCCCTTGAAAGCTCAAAAAGATTTAATTATGTGAAACCCTGCAGGTGGATTTATTCCGGCATAATTAAATAAAGGTTGAGTGGATGATCAAGGATAAAAGATATTAATTAAATGAATTATCAGTAATTTATTTAATTAATGGACATGCGATATTTTAAACATGGGGAATTTAATAAGCAAATAATATTGGAACCGAATTAATTAATTAAATTACGGTATTAGGAAAGGTAGTGCAAATATTAATTCTTTAGTGGATTGAATTAATATTTAATTACATTGGGCTAGGCTCAAGATGTAATTAGAAGGCCCAACCTAATTATCCATGATCCCTATTGTAGCCTATATATATTCCTATTCTCTTCTTGCTGGGGGCTGGTCGAAAAAATTTAGTAGCCACCTAGGAGCAAGAAGAGAGGTTAACTTGAGAAGACGAAGGCCACACTTCGCTCAAGGGAATTTGGGAATACAATAGAAGAGCGTGGAATCAACCGTTAACAAGGTGATTTTTCTATTCGTACTCGTTAATTTATTGTATCAAAAATCGCAGTTCCAAGATCTGATTGTCCCAACACCCACAGCTTAGCCTTCACTTCTTTCGGCACCTCCTTCCATGTTAACCATCTTAATCCCACATGCTCCCTGACCGTGTCTCCCAAAAATCTCGTAAATTCTGATCTGTATTCCCCCGTTAACCTACCAAGTGAGTCAAATTCAACCTCATGTCTTTTTCCACCAGAGTTTGTAAACCTGGTACGCAGCTTTGGCGACCTGGTTAGCCCCCTCTTAGCTTTGACAGCATTCTTTTGTTGCTCAAGTTTGCATTCTTCTTCTTCTGCGCTTTCTCCTTCTTCTGTGCTTTCTCCTTCTTCGTCGCTACACTCTTCCGTTGAATATTGATCCTCAAGTTCCTCATTGCCCGCACCTACAACCATTATAAGAACCCTTATCAATTACATGATTGGTATGTTAAATATACATACATATGAATAAATATGAGAAGTCAAAAATGAGTCTACCTAGGTATTCTTCTTCAATGCAAACTGGTGCAGTAGCTGTGGACCAGGAATGGAAGACATGAATCTTGCAGACTCCAGTCATGTTAGAAGCAATAGCCAACTCTTTTAAGTCACTGTCTCAAAGCAATAAACCATATCCATTATCCGGGGTCACCCCATCTTTCATGAAATAAAGCTTGTCATCATCCGAAACTACATCCGCTACCAAATCCCTAACTTGTTTAACAGTCATGTTGTACACTTCCATTCCTTCGAACACCTTTGACTTAGGACCAATGTATTGCCACTTAACACATGTCATGAACTCACCCCCATAGTAAACAACTAACCTGTACCTCTTTCCAATGGTACTCAAATTCGATGTAGAAAACAAGCATAACACAAAATATTCAATCTCTCAAACAATATATCAAATAACTCATATAATAGAAATAACACAAATATTACTCGAAGAACTCAAATAACTTTACAGGTAATGTATACCCACACAGAGTTTATCATAGAAAAAGGATGGAAGTGTCTCAAATAGTCTCAATCTCTCAAATGCAACTCAAACATATATCTCAAACATGCAATCTCTCAAACCATAGATCTAAAATATATATCTCTTAAACATGCAATCACTCAAATAGTCTGTGCAAAGAATGGTTTACCTGCGATAAGCAAGGTGATTTAAACGTCGGTGGAAAAAGCCCTAATTTAAACCAGATTGGGTCACCAGATTTCACCGACGGTGTAACCTAATTTCACCGATTGAAAGTTGTGCACAGAGATGGAGAATTTGTAAGTAAAGTGAATTTGGGGGTAAAGTGAATTGGGGGTAAAGTGATGTTGAGAGTGAATTGGGGGGAAGTTGAGTTATTTTGGGGAAAGTTTAGGCGCTTAGGTCTCTGTTTTCAGACAACTTGGAAAGCTCGTATATCAATATATTGTATTAGTTATATTAATATATATATATCAATATATTGTATTATTTATATTAATATTTGTAATTTATTATTTTATTAAAATTAATTAAAGTAACTGAATTTGTTATTAAAATCAAAAATTATTTGGATCGTCGAAAAATGCTTTTAAAAAAAAATATTTGCAGTTTCGGGGACGAATCTCGTTATTGGGAGTAGTACTTTGGCCATATTTTTGTAAAAATGTCGTACAAGATAAATTTCAGATTTTTCGATTATTTTTTCCCAACATCACAATGCGTATCTATTAACATCCGTACAGTTGGATCGTCGAAAAATGTATTTAAAAAAATATTTGCACTTTCAGGGACAAATCTCGTTATTCGGAGTAGTACTTTGGCCAGATCTTTGTAAAAACGTCGTATAAGATAAATTCCAGATTTTTCGATTATTTTTTCCCAACATCATAATGCGTATCTATTAACATCCGTACGGTTGGATCATCAAAAAATGCATTTAAAAAAAATATTTACACTTTCGGGGTCGAATCTCGTTATTGAGAGTAGTACTTTGGCTAGATCTTTGTAAAAACGTCGTACAAGAAAATTACCAGATTTTTCAATTATTTTTTCCCAACATCACAATGCGTATCCATTAACATCCGTATGGTTGGATCATCAAAAAATGCATTTAAAAAAAATATTTGCACTTTCGGGGACGAATCTCGTTATTGAGAGTAGTACTTTGCCTAGATCTTTGTAAAAACGTCGTAAAAGGTAAATTCCAGATTTTTCGATTATTTTTTCCCAACATCACAATGCGTATCTATTAACATCCGTATGGTTGGATCGTCGAAAAATGCATTTAAAAAAAATATTTGCACTTTCGGGGACAAATCTCATTATTGGGAGTAGTACTTTGGCCAGATCTTTGTAAAAACGTCGTACAAGATAAATTCCAGATTTTTTGATTATTTTTTCCCAATATCACAATGCGTATCTATTAACATCCGTACGGTTGGATCGTCGAAAAATGTATTTAAAAAATTATTTGCACTTTCGGGGTCGAATCTCGTTATTGGGAGTAGTACTTTGGCCAGATCTTTGTAAAAACGTCGTACAAGGTAAATTTCAGATTTTTCAATTATTTTTTCCTAGCATCACAATGTGTATCTATTAACATCCGTATGGTTGGATCGTCGAAAAATGCATTTAAAAAAAATATTTGCACTTTTAGGGACGAATCTCGTTATTGGGAGTAATACTTTGGCCAGATCTTTGTAAAAATGTCGAACAAGATAAATTCCAGATTTTTCGATTATTTTTTCCCAACATCACAATGCATATCTATTAACATCCGTACGATTGGATCGTCGAAAAATGCATTTAAAAAAAATATTTGCACTTTCGGGGACGAATCCCGTTATTTGCAGTAGTACTTTGGCCAGATCTTTGTAAAAATGTCGTACAAGATAAATTTCATATTTTTCGATTATTTTTTCCGAACATCACAATGCGTATCTATTAACATCCGTACGGTTTGATCGTCGAAAAATGCATTTAAAAAAAATATTTGCAATTTCGGGGTCGAGTCTCGTTATTGAGAGTAGTACTTTCGCCAGATCTATGTAAAAACGTCGTACAAGATAAATTCCAGATTTTTCGATTATTTTTTCCCAACATCACAATGCGTATCTATTAACATCCGTACGGTTGGATCATCGAAAAATGCATTTAAAAAAATATTTGCACTTTCGGGGACGAATCTCGTTATTGGGAGTAGTACTTTGGCCAGATCTTTGTAAAAAAGTCATATAAGATAAATTACAGATTTTTCGATTATTTTTTCCCAGCATCACAATGCGTATCTATTAACATCCGTATGGTTGGATCGTCGAAAAATGCATTTAAAAAAAATATTTGCACTTTCGGGGTCGAATCTCGTTATTGGGAGTAGACTTTGGCCAGATCTTTGTAAAAACGTCGTACAAGATAAATTCCAGATTTTTCGATTATTTTTTCCCAGCATCACAATGCGTATCTATTAACATCCGTACGGTTGGATCGTCAAAAAATTCATTTAAAAAAAATATTTGCACTTTCGGGCCTTAAATATTCTATTTGGGCCAACACTATTCTAATTGCCTAATACTATTCTAATTGGGCCTTAAACAAGTTCAGTCCAAAGGGAGTAGCCGGTATGGTGGTCAAATACCTAAATGGAAAGTGTAGTCTCTCAATTGGAAACCACACTCTCAGATTCAAATTACAAGTAGCCGCTTCTCATAATTTTGGATTCAAACTTCATCGACAACTATTTCATCCCTAATTTCATCCCTAATTTCACACCCTTCTACTCTTAATCACTCCTGCTCCTCTTTCTTAGTAAGTCATGTGTTATTTTTGAATTTTATGCTTTAATATGCTCGTAATTCTTGTAGTTATGCTGTAATAAGCTCGTATTTGCTTTAGTTGATACCTATTAAAGCTTCAAAGTATATGATGTAGTTATGGATAAGTCTTGGATGTTAACTGATTGAAACAGTGAACCATATATGGATGGAGTTGTAGCATTTATCGGTTTTGCAGTTTCTAATTTGAAGATGTCAACGAACACTATTCCATGTCCATGAGTAAGCTGTTTAAACCACTACTCTCTTTCTGTGCATGAGGTGCATTACCACCTACTCCTTAAGGGATTCGATCTGAATTATACAAGGTGGATTAAACATGGAGAGAAAGACAAGCCAACAACTTCCAACCAATTTGATGCAGTGAATTTCCAACAGATGTTGCAGAAACAATAGAAATGGTAAAAGCTACGGAGGACAATTTCATAGATGACATTGACAAGTTTCAAGAACTACTTGCAGATGCGGAGAAGCCCATGTATAAATATTGTCCTAACTTCACAATGTTGTCTGCAATAGCTGAACTACTAAACTTGAAGAGTATGCATGGAATGACAAATAAGTGTTTTACTGAATTGATACTTCTGTTGAAAAGGATGCTACCTTCAGAAGGTAACGAGATGGTGAACAACACATATGAGGCCAAAAATATAATGACAGAAATGGTTTCAGGATACAAAAAGATACATGCTTGCATTAACAACTGCATTCTGTACAGGAAGGACTACAAGGACTTGGTGGTATGTCCAACTTGTGGCATGTCACGGTGGAAGGTGGATGAGAAGACTAAAGTCATATACAAAAATGTTCCTACAAAGGTATTATGGTACTTCCCCTTTATTCCACGATTGAAACGACTTTTAAAGTGAAAAATATATCAAAAGATTTGATATGGCACTCCACCAGTTCCAAAAAGCCCGGTGTTTTATGCCACCCATCTGATTCACCTCCATGGAAAGCAATAGATGACATATTTCCGGAAATTTCCTCTGATCCAAGAAATCTTCGGCTTGGCATTTCCACAGACGGGGTCCACGTAAACAGAGGGAATAGGAATCACAGTGTGTGGCCGGTATTAACTGTCATTTACAACCTTCCACCTTGGTTGTGTATGAAAAGAAAGTTCATCATGCTTTCGTTATTAATATCGGGAACGCCTGGAAACGATATCGATGTGTTTCTGGATCCTTTGATCGATGATTTGGAGCTCTTGTTTTGTAACAGCCCCAAATCCAGGGTCAAGGATTTGGTCGTCACGCGGAAATCCTTAATAACAAATCACCTGTTTAACAACATTAAACCATCTATAGTCATTTACTAATTGAAATACAACAATTGAGACCCCAACCACCAAGCATCTTTTGGGTTATAGGGCTAGAAACAAGAACTAAAATCTTACATTACTCAATTCATAACATCCATTCAATTACATCACACCGTGTATTACAAATCCTATACTACCTGTATAGCTTCGTTGAGATGTACACCAGCAACTAGTGCTATCATGTATAAAGTAATATAAATATTACACATCAATATACTTACATACAACTTATCCCAACTATAGCTTTTCTGGATCATATAATCTTCATAAGGGCGTGCTGCCTGCTTCTTCTGAGCCATGCAGATAAGCCTCAACCGACTACCTTCCTCTGAAAGGTTAATATTTGAAACAAGCAAGAATGAGCGAAAGAATTGCTCAGCAAGGTAATAATAGAACTTAACAATATACATACCAATACACACAGGGGTATTCAATGTCTAATGATATTTAATATCATTTCTGGAACATTTATAACTATGGAACTTCAATAAGGAAAGTATAACATTTGAAGTAGCATCAAATGAACAACTTGGGATTATACTAACCATAGTAAGCTTCATGCCTTAGCAAAATTGTATAAGTTGTAGTCTCAATGACCTTTAAGAAAACTCTTCAAAATACGTAGTGCAATCTACTGCTACTACAAGTGTTTTCATCAAACAGAAACCAAACCATAAAAAGATCCCCTTTTTAGTATTTCACAAGTCTTAAAATATATACACATAAGTATATCATTTTCGCCAAAACACTTGATATATCAAGATACTGTACCTCAGCAATGTAATAACAGTTCTAAAATATCTTTGAAACTGTATGTCATGCATTGACGAACATAGTGCTAGTATATCATAAAAGATGAAGTTAGAAGGTGATCCAATATCAAAAACCTCCTTATCACAACTCATGTTATGAAAGGTATAAACAGAGTCATCAATTATAAGATAAAGGATGAAGTTACAAGGTAACTCAAATTATAGCTTTCGTAGGGATATCTGCTATGCAAAATATGAGCCAGATATCATCATATATCACAACGAGGAAATTGCAGGAAAATATTGCAATCCTAGTTTTAAACATATTTCAAACCCCTGCCAACCTGAAAGAAGTCTCTTCGATACGTGTCGCGGGAACTACCCGTCAACCTGAAAGAAGTCTCTTCGATACGTGTTGCAGGAAATATCCAAATTGGATGATGAACTAATACTGGAGTATTCACCGCGCCCGCTGTTCCAATCTTTACGATGATCAGTCGCAGATTGTACAGCTCAATTGGGTTTTACTACCGGTTGAAGGAAGAACTGACGGATTTACTTGTCCACCGCCCTTCTTGATCTCCCTGGCCAACGGTTGGGCCTTTGGGATGGACCGGCGCGACTCGGCCTCTTACACGACTCCTAGTTCGAATAAAATCCATGACTCTAAAACGTAAAGTTCGTCCCCCTTTCCCCAAGTATAATACTTGTTGATAAGACTCCACAAAGTAGTCGTATCTAGTTGGAAAGGAAAATTCACCAATATTTCCCAAGCAGATGCTTGTTAATGGATATCAACTTGTTCCATCAATCTTACCCCTCGAGTGTTGAGGAAGTAACCCAAAAGTCTCATTTGATGTATGACAAAATAAAAGTTTTGAAAAGATTTATGACCGGGCAGTCACTCATTATAAATAACAGTGCTCGAGTAAGGTTCCCTTACATTTAAAAGGTTTTGAGCGAACATTTAAATCTCCTAGAGGATAGATTTAAATGGAGAAATAAAGTTTTGGAAACCTTTCCTTGATAAAGATAATCATAATATGACTCGGAAATATTCCATATAATTATTGAAGGTCAAAGATGAATAAGATAATCCGCTTTTAAAACGAATTTAAAAGTATTTGATAAACATTCGAAGAATATTTATTAAACACATAATTAACAAAATAATCAATAATAAATAAGTTCTCAAGTGAATATTTGAAAAATAATATTCACTTAATAATTAAACCTCGAATGAATATGTAAAAATAATATTCATTAAGTAAATAATCTTTAAATGAATATTTAAAAATAATATTCGTTAAATAAATAGTCTTTAAATGAATATTCAAACAATATTCATTAAACACAATAATAGTTATTCGATATATTTATGAAAATATATCTTCGAAAGTATACGAAATACCGATTCCCGGTCTTTTACAAAGATACGATTCATATTCCCTTCGCTAAGGGTAATTATAAAATCCGGCTCATAATTAATATTCAATATCTAGTTATAAGCCACCTCAAATTATTATCAAGTATCACTGTATATACCCTCAATCAGTATGCTTTCCACTAGCATATTTATATATAAAATAATATCACAGTATATACCTCTCAAGAATAGTCATGCTTTTCTACTTAGCATATGCATATCAGCAGTAATATCACAACAGCAAGAAATAGGTTCGAAAATTGCTTCGGTAGAATCACAATATAATATTTTACTGGTTATGAAGTCCCTAAGTAACCTTCACTTAGTATTTTATAACTTTTGAATCATCCTAGAGAATTTAGTGATTATACAAATAATATTCATTAAGCAATGACAATTTAATGATCTCTTTTTAAAAGAATATTCCAATTAATCATTCTTTATTAAAATAAATAATCGAATAGTATTTATTAATAATATTGAAGGGTTTAATAATCTCCAAGACACCCAATTATAACCCTTAGAATATTTTTAACCAAAACCAAATTATTATCCCTCCGGCCATCTCCGGACTTTAACCACTTTATCAAATAACTCACACTGACTCCCAGTTAATAGGTGATAGACCATTCATAAATCCTTTTCAAATGTATATTATAATTGATATTCATGGAATAAAATAACCACCCAAATAACATATACCAATATCGTCCTAGATATTTGTAACCGAAGGTATTCAATTTATATCCCTTGAAGTATCTTTGATATTATTCCGGAGAAAATCGATTTTAAGAAAAGATTTTGAAAATGATATTAATCCAATTAAATAAATGTAATTAGGCAAATATGGTTTATTTAGTCCGTAAATGCTCCCGAAGTATTTACTAATTAAATAAACATTGATTTATTGGTGATGTTGCCTTTAGGTTAATTTTTGCGAAAATCTTTTTAAAAGCCTTGTCTGGGTTTTCGAAATTATACGTTACAAAATAACCCCGTCACGCAGGCTAAGTTATAAAATTCAATACATGCTCTACCCTCTGAGCCTTTCTTATTCCGGTACATAGTTACATACCTTATAACATATAGTCCACTTCCATAATATGAAAAGTTTATAAATGTAAACCATATAACCCAAGACGTAGGATCATAAAAATATCCCTGCCTATCGACAGTATTATAAGTCGTGGTGTTTTGATTATTACACGAGCAGGATTTACTAAACAATAGCAAGGTCAAAATATACTGATTTTGATGAGGAAGCACAAGATTGGAAAACTCGCAATTATGGATTTAAATCTAGTCCACACATTTCATATATTTCAAAATACAGATACTCTGAACGATAGAGTATGCAAAAATAAACTTGCCTCCCGTCCTTAGTAGAAAACAGAAACCTGCGAATAATTCCTTTACACCCCGTCCAAGCAATTCCATGGAGGTATCTTACCTTCCCTCATACGCCGCCTCGACCTTTCCTTTTTGATGCACGTCGCTCCAACTTGATTATACCCTAATGGTACTGAAATAGTTACGGTTACGTGTCAGTCCAACCTCGTATCTCGAGTAGACACGACTCAGAATTACCACTAAGTCACGTAAAGTCAAACTATAGGTGTCCTCCCTATAGTTGACTATTCTAATAGCACTTAATACACATAACACATTTAGTAAAGAAAATGACATAGAAGAGTCTCCATTTTAAAGTGGACATTTCCTGGTGCTAACCACCCCAAACCATACCACTTAATCAATTTCACTTAACATACACAACTGTAATACCATTGACATTCTATGACAACTTAATTAATACGTAATCATCAAAACATACCTAATCCTCGATAAAGGCTCATAATACCCATTTAATCTTCAAGGCACATGTAATCCTCGAATTAGCACATAATCCTCGGAACAACAATTAACCTCCAAAATAATTCACTTAGCACATATTCACGTAAACAATTAACATCCACTTCATGCCTCTAGACCATTTATATTAAATGAGTTAAATAAATTTAAATGCAGGGAATTTTTAGAAAATTTCGGCATGAAGTATTCATTTATCGGACTATGGGCACAGCCCCTCAAATACAATTCAACCCTGTTTTTGCAGAAATAAAGCTACCTCAACTTGCAGCAAAGTAAACAAGTAAGAAAAGTACCCGCCCAGACATGCGGCACCTAGCACATAAGAAATTCTGCCTCGACATGCAGTAAACACATAATAATTTATATTAGCATTAACTACTACTTACGCTACATCAATAATCGTATCACTCACGCATTTTAATGATACACGTGACAATCAATTATTGATATTCGTAAGCCCTAGGGAACAATCCCTAGCATTAACTATTACTTACGCTATATCAATGATCATATCACTTGAGCATGTTAATTATACATGTCACAATCAATCATTGATATTCGTAAGCCCGAGGATCTAGTCGAAGAGAATTACACAAGTCCTTAAATACTGACATGTAGAACTTATGATCTCTTTACGACTCCTCGCAGTTAAACTAAATAACATACAACATTCATAATTAGTAAAGCCATCAAATACCACGACTCGACTTATAGCACTTAGCACGTAAACATTTATTGATGACCGTATATAACAAGTAGGTCACAAAAACCTTTAATTATCGACTCGATTAAATCTAATTCTCGCATATAAGACATTTATCAAATACTACGGTCAAACTCTATTGTTGACTAACTCGATTATCATTTAATCAATTAAGTATAGCAATTTCATATAACCACTTAATCATTTTATTCATTTAAAACGAATCATAATAATCTTTAAATCTAACATCCACTCCGACTATTAAACTCGAATATTAACGAGACCACAATTAATCTCACAATTCTAATTAGCAACTAACAATTTAACAATTAACAATTATTAACTCGAACATTTAATCGGACTCATAATTAAACTCACGATTATAATTACCAACATACTTTCCGAATTGAATCTCGGAAATTCACAATATTCATAATTTACCACATTAATCTAACTACTACAATTACCCCATTAAACTAAAATTTAAATCTAATTAAATTTACAACACTAAACTAATTAAGTTACTACAATTAAACTCTATTGAAATTTACAATTGATTTAATACGAAAATTAAATAAATAAAACACGAAATTATACCATTTCAATTTCGACCCACCAAAGCTCGAACCATTGGAACCAATCTTCATCTCCCTCCTCTCTCTCTCTCTCTCTCTCTCTCTCTCTCTCTCTCTCTCTCTCTCTCTCTCTCTCTCTCTCTCTCTCTCTCTCTATTGCCGCGCGCGCGTCACCACCGCGCCGCCATGAGCTCGGGCTCTTCCCCTCCGCTGCCATCGCGCTACTCCGGCGCCACCGCGAGCCGCCGCCCATCTACCTCCATAGCCGCGCACATACACATACCCACACGAGTATATACACACACACGATTTATATATATATATATATATATATATATATATATATATATATATATATATATATATATCACCCAATTGAATCCCCAAATCCCTAATTTCTTCCCCCTTTTGTTTCTCTCTTCCTCTATTTCTCTCTCCCCGATGTGTTTCTGCGTGTGTATATGTGTGTGACGGTGTGTGTGTTTGTATGTATATGTTTGTGGCTGCTGTGTTGTTTAATCTAATGGGCTTGCCCCAATACTATTCCATATATTACTACTAATTACCACACACCCAAATAATATTTCAAGTTAATACTCTAATTTGTAAAAATAAAATTTCTAGCATAATTAAATACTAGAATATTTTTAAAGACTTTTGGAGAAAGAATTAGAATTAAATCTCAATTTTCTAAATTGATATGCATTTTAAAAATATTAATAATTTATAAAAACAATTCTTAAAAATAACTATGGTGATTCATAAATCACAATTTACAGGACTTTATAAAATACCACAAACACTATTGTTTTAATAAAATCTCAAATTCTCGATTTTTATATATTAATCGAGTAATTTCTACAAATCCTCAAATAATTAAAAATAATCATTTTCCAATGATTTTAAAATCTCCAAATTATTCAGTAATTTAAAATAAAATATTTACTAACTAATTCCACACTCCAAAATTAAATCTTTATCAAAATAATTTATTGACTCGAGATATCTACTCGGTCCATAAAATTTTAAAAAAAAGTCCCGGTTCCACTTAACCGAAAATAATTAAATAATAAAAAAAAAATCGTCCTCATTTTAGGAAAAACATTATTATTATTGAAATAATAATAAATCATTTCTTGAAAAATCCGGGTTATTACAGTCTACCCTCCTTAAAAGGATTCCGTCCACGGAATCAGCTAAGGCCACTAGTGGCATTCCTTAACTCTTTCATCATCAACATTTATTCTGCCAAACCGGAAAGTGTCCATTCGTAAACAACTTCTCCGAAACCTCAATCCAACCATAGGATCTCTATTTGACACAGTTATCACTTGGGTCTTACCACGTTATTCCTTTCACACATATATCTAGACCAACTTTCCATTATCGTACTATCCTTGAGAGAGTTCACTGATTTCATTAACATAACATCCTTGAGAGAGAGAGAATGCACTAATTCCATTAACATAATATC
Source organism: Saposhnikovia divaricata (assembly GCA_036435485.1). NCBI lineage: Eukaryota > Viridiplantae > Streptophyta > Magnoliopsida > Apiales > Apiaceae > Saposhnikovia > Saposhnikovia divaricata. The sequence continues at coordinate 173,619,604 of CM071600.1, forward strand.
ATTGAGAGAGAAAGAATTAACTAATTCTATTGATACACCACTGATATTCTATTCGTTTTGGAATTCGCTCCTGCTCCTAGCGATTCCGCTCGAATCTAATTTCTATCGACGGATTTTGACTTGGCCGACCTGGTTGGCATCCCCTTGAAATTCATTAGAGACAACTAGAATTATGGAGCTTTAAAAAGGTAATTGTCATATTAAGGCTATTGCCACACACTGGTGACCATAAGGTTAAGAGTGTTAAAGCAAACCCTATTTGAGATAAGAAAATTTACCGAGAGATCAATATGATCATAACAACTCACGTTGCGTGTCTCGGTTAAGACTTTACTAAAGGTAATTAGCCTTCTTGTATTTCACAACTCATAAGTGACGGTGTCCCGTCAAACTTCTATCACACAGACAGAAAGTCCTTGTGGCCCTTATATATATAGGGTTGTTCGTCTAAGTGGAGTTGAGAAGTATGAAAGCAATCCAAAGTCAAGTTAATAATTGTCGTATTTTGACAATTAATTCTCAGAGGGACACCTTGGAGTTGAATTGAACGGATTCCAAAGGTGTGATTTCCAAAGAAAAGGATAACCAGAAAGATACTGGTATTCAACAAGCAAGTGGTGCTAGCTATACCACCATAGAATCATCCACTATTGGAGGAAAGTGGAAGTTTGAAATATCCTCATTCATCAGGACTTCAGAAACCTGAAAGTAGGAATAATGACAGCTTCTGGCACAATCGAAATTAAATATGGCTTAACACAAGTATTAAAGAATAACTTCGAGGAGGGAATGTATTCTTTATTAAATATTCTCTCTTGGAGAGATGTCAAGATAGGTCATAGATTAGGGGGTAATCAAAATAATTTATGCACGGGGAGGTGTCAAATAATTCATAGATTGGGGAGGTAATAAACATAATTTGCAAATGGGGAGATATCAAATAATTCAGATTGGGGAGGTAATCAAAATGATTCCCAAATGGGAAGGGTACTGCCAAGGTCTTTACGGATGCCTTTTTATATCGGCTCCTTTGACGGATAATCGTTCGATTCTAGCGATCTTCTTTTCCACGCACCCCTATGGTGCTCGATAGCTGACATCATCGTCGACTCATAATAGTCGCTACAGATTCAACCATCGACCTTTACAATCGTAAGGAGTTCTATTCGACTCGGCACAAGCATCTCACGCAAGCGTTCTTTTCTTTGAGAAGACTTTGATACGGTGTCGCCCCTAGCGATGACGAATTCCACATGCCGAACGGACGATATTCCGGATCATTGCTAGAAAACACCTACTTAGATCCTGTCACCATTATAACCATCTTTATACCGCATGTTCCTGTCCTCATGACAATTCCATGTGCTACTTAAGCTTATCTCTCTTTGGCATAACAACCTTCGTACTAGTCTTTCTCAGACTTTCTCAGTCCGTCTTCGTTCTTAAAACATTTCATCTTTATTGACCAATTTCATCTTCACCATTTTACTTCTATAATCAGTTGAAACAATCGGTGTCTGTCCACCAATCCATTCATAATATTACCTCAAACTCAATTAAGCTCGAGAGGGTTTAAACATCCGCAACTTCGACTAATAATCTTTCATAATGATTTTGTTTTACTTCCTTCTTCGGAATTTTAACAGCATGAGTACGTTCTCAACACATCCTTGCCACAATACTAGATGCCAACTTTCCATCCTTCATCATCATATTAAGATTTTTGATAGTTCGAAGAATACATAACTGTTTCAATGAATCCCCTAAAATCATCTTAAATTCATACCTCGGGCGATCTATTCCCCTGCCGACCAATACTTGGCTCTGAGAATTCTTTAGTAGACATCCATCATCACATGAAGTGAAGTATATCTCAACATATTCCTCAGCATAGCATTCCAATCTTAACTTAATCATTGGTTCTATATCCGATAGTCCAACATGAACTCTACATGAGTTCTGACATTCTCACATAACTTTACACACTCCTACACACTCTCGTTTCTAGTTTGCTCTAACCTAAGCTCTGATACCATTTCTGTAACAGCCCCAAATCCAGGGTCAAGGATTTGGTCGTCACGCGGAAATCCTCAATAACAAATCACCTGTTTAACAACATTAAATCATCTATAGTCATTTACTAACTGAAATACAACAATTGAGACCCCAACCACCAAGCATCTTTTGGGTTATAGGGCTAGAAACAATAACTAAAATCTTACATTACTTAATTCATTACATCCATTCAATTACATCACACCGTGTATTACAAATCCTATACTACCTGTATAGCTTCGTTGAGAAGTACACCAGCAACTAGTGCTATCCTGTATAAAGTAATATAAATATTACACATCAATATACTTACATACAACTTATCCCAACTATAGCTTTTCTGGATCATATCATATTCATAAGGGCGTGCTGCCTGCTTCTTCTGAGCCATGCAGATAAGCCTCAACCGACTACCTTCCTCTGAAAGGTTAATATTTGAAACAAGCAAGAATGAGCGAAAGAATTGCTCAGCAAGGTAATAATAGAACTTAACAATATACATACCAATACACACAGGGGTATTCAATGTCTAATGATATTTAATATCATTTCTGGAACATTTATAACTATGGAACTTCAATAAGGAAAGTATAACATTTGAAGTAGCATCAAATGAACAACCTGGGATTATACTAACCATAGTAAGCTTCATGCCTTAGCAAAATGGTATAAGTTGTAGTCTCAACGACCTTTAAGAAAACTTTTCAAAATACGTAGTGCAATCTACTGCTACTACAAGTGTTTTCATCAAACAGAAACCAAACTTATACCAAGTCTTAAAATATATACACATAAGTATATCATTTTTGCCAAAACACTTGATATATCAAGATACTGTACCTCAACAATGTAATAACAGTTCTAAAATATCTTTGAAACTGTATGTCATGCATTGACGAACGTAGTGCTAGTATATCGTAAAAGATGAAGTTAGAAGGTGATCCAATATCAAAAACCTCCTTATCACAACTCATGTTATGAAAGGTATCAACAGAGTCATCAATTATAAGATAAAGGATGAAGTTACAAGGTAACTCAAATTATAACTTTCGTAGGGATATCTATTATGCAAAATATGAGCCAGATATCATCATATATCACAACGAGGAAATTGCAGGAAAATATTGCAATCCTATTTTCAAACATATTTCAAACCCCTACCAACCTGAAAGAAGTCTCTTCGATACGTGTCGCGGGAACTACCCATCAACTTGAAAGAAGTCTCTTCGATACGTGTTGCAAGAAATATCCAAATTGGATGATGAACTAATACTGGAGTATTCACCGCGCCCGCTGTTCCAATCTCTACGATGATCAGTCACAGATTGTACAGCTCAATTTGGTTTTACTACCGGTAGAAGGAAGAACTGACGGATTTACTTGTCCACCGCCCTTCTTGATCTCCCTGGCCAACGGTTGGGCCTTTGGGATGGACCGGCACGACTCGGCCTCTTACACGACTCCTAGTTCGAATAAAATCCATGATTCTGAAATGTAAAGTTCGTTCCCCTTTCCCCAAGTATAATACTTGTTGATAAGACTCCACAAAGTAGTCGTATCTAGTTGGAAAGGAAAATTCACCAATATTTCCCAAGCAGATGCTTGTTAATGGATATCAACTTGTTCCATCAATTTTACCCCTCGAGTGTTGAGGAAGTAACCCAAAAGTCTCATTTGATGTATGTCAAAATAATAGTTTTGAAAAGATTTATTACCGGGCAGTCACTCATAATAAATAACAATGCTCGAGTAAGGTTCCCTTACATTTAAAAGGTTTTGAGCGAACATTTAAATCTCCTAGAGGATATATTTAAATGGAAAAATAAAGTTTTGGAAACCTTTCCTTGATAAAGATAATCATAATATGACTCGGAAATATTCCATACAATTATTGAAGGTCGAAGATGAATAAGATAATCCGCTTTTAAAACGAATTTAAAAGTATTTGATAAACATTCGAAGAATATTTATTAAACACATAATTAACAAAATAATCAATAATAAATAAGTTCTCAAGTGAATATTCGAAAAATAATATTCACTTAATAATTAAACCTCGAATGAATATGTAAAAATAATATTCATTAAGTAAATAATCTTTAAATGAATATTTAAAAATAATATTCGTTAAATAAATAGTCTTTAAATGAATATTCAAACAATATTCATTAAACACAATAATAGTTATTCGATATATTTATGAAAATATATCTTCGAAAGTATACGAAATACCGATTCCCGGTCTTTTACAAAGATACGATTCATATTCCCTTCGCTAAGGGTAATTATAAAATCCGGCTCGTAATTAATATTCAATATCTAGTTATAAGCCACCTCAAATTATTATCAAGTATCACTATATATGCCCTCAATCAGTATGCTTTCCACTAGCATATTTATATATAAAATAATATCACAGTATATACCTTTCATGAATAGTCATGCTTTTCTACTTAGCATATACATATCAGCAGTAATATCACAACAGCAAGAAATAGGTTCGAAACTTGCTTCGGTAGAATCACAATATAATATTTTACTGGTTATGAAGTCCCTAAGTAACCTTCACTTAGTATTTTATAACTTTTGAATCATCCTCGAGAATTTATTGATTATACAAATAATATTCATTAAGCAATGACTATTTAATGATCTCTTTTTAAAAGAATATTCCAATTAATCATTCTTTATTAAAATAAATAATCGAATAGTATTTATTAATAATATTGAAGGGTTTAATAATCTCCAAGACACCCAATTATAACCCTTAGAATATTTTTAACCAAAACCAAATTATTACCCCTCCGGCCATCTCCGGACTTTAACCACTTTATCAAATAACCCACACTGACTCCCAGTTAATAGGTGATAGACCATTCATAAATCCTTTTCAAATGAATATTATAATTGATATTCATGGAATTAAATAACCACCCAAATAACATATACCAATATTGTCCTAGATATTTGTAACCGAAGGTATTCAATTTATATCCCTTGAAGTATCTTTGATATTATTCCGGAGCAAATCGATTTTAAGAAAAGATTTTGAAAATGATATTCATCCAATTAAATAAATGTAATTAGGCAAATATGGTTTATTTAGTCCGTAAATGCTCCCGAAGTATTTACTAATTAGACAAACATTGATTTATTGGTGATGTTGCCTTTAGGTTAATTATTGCGAAAATCTTTTTAAAAGCCTTGTCCGGGTTTTCGAAATTATACGTTACAAAATAACCCCGTCACGCAGGCTAAGTTATAAAATTCAATACTTGCTCTATCCTCTGAGCCTTTCTTATTCCGGTACATAGTTACATACCTTATAACATATAGTCCACTTCCATAATATGAAAAGTTTATAAATGTAAACCATATAACCCAAGACGTAGGATCATAAAAATATCCCCGCCTATCAACAGTATTATAAGTCCTGGGGTTTTGATTATTACACGAGCAGGATTTACTAAACATGAGCAAGGTCAAAATATACTGATTTTGTTGAGGAAGCACAAGATTGGAAAACTCACAATTATGGATTTAAATCTAGTCCACACATTTCATATATTTCAAAATAAAGATACTCTGAACGATAGAGTATGCATAAATAAACTTGCCTCTGGTCCTTAGCAGAAAACAGAAACCTGCGAATAATTCCTTTGCACCCCGTCCAAGCAATTCCATGGAGGTATCTTACCTTCCCTCATACGCCGCCTTGACCTTTCCTTTTTGATGCACGACGCTCCAACTTGATTATACCCTAATGGTACTGAAATAGTTACGATTACGTGTCAGTCCAACCTCGTATCTCGAGTAGACACGACTCAGAATTACCACTAAGTCACGTAAAGTCAAACTATAGGTGTCCTCCCTATAGTTGACTATTCTAATACCGCTTAATACACATAACACATTTAGTAAAGAAAATGACATGGAAGAGTCTCCTTTTTAAAATGGACATTTCCTGGTGCTAACCACCCCAAACCATACCACTTAATCAATTTCACTTAACATACACAACTATAATACCATTGACATTCTATGACAACTTAATTAATACGTAATCATCAAAACATACCTAATCCTCGATAAAGGCTCATAATACCCATTTAATCTTCAAGGCACATGTAATCCTCGAATTAGCACATAATCCTCGGAACAACAATTAACCTCCAAAATAATTCACTTAGCACATATTCACGTAAACAATTAACATCCACTTCATGCCTCTAGACCATTTATATTAAATGAATTAAATAAATTTAAATGCAGGGAATTTTTAGAAAATTTCGGCATGATGTATTCGTTTATCGGACTATGGGCACAGCCCCTCAAATACAATTCAACCCTGTTTTTGCAGAAATAAAGCTGCCTCAACTTGCAGCAAAGTAAACAAGTAAGAAAAGTGTTGGTGTATACTGAAAATATTTATTTGAAGTATATACATTTATTTCTGGCCTATTTTATTGAGAATCATTTATATGTTTACATGTTGTCTAAATATTATATATTGTGAATAATCTAGTATCAAATGGGATACAGAATATTAGATTATTAAATACGGTTTATATAATATAATATGATTCACAGCACAGGTGGTGTTAGACAATCCACTGGAATGACTGTAGTATTATTTAGATTAGTTTATATTGACTAATAAATAACACTGGTATATTTTGTGTATATTGAACAAGATCAAATTTAGAATTGTTCCCTTATACTGATTAAGAAGGTGAACTAAGATTCTATGTTATTATTAATGCTTAGGTTCTTAATCCAGATATAGTAATTGACACGTGTATATTATTTACATGCTTTGATTTATATATGAAATAATTCTTTTGATTTATTTCATTATATTTTGGGTGATGAAATAATATATATGGTGAATATTATTTATTGAAGGAATCCATGTCTTGATAATATTTGGGTTAATGATGTCCCCTTGAAAGCTCAAAAAGATTTAATTATGTGAAACCCTACAGGTGATTTATTCCGGCATAATTAAATAAAGGTTGAGTGGATGATCAAGGATAAAAGATATTAACTAAATGAATTATCAGTGATTTATTTAATTAATGGACATGCGATATTTTAAACATGGGGAATTTAATAAGCAAATAATATTGGAACCGAATTAATTAATTAAATTACGGTATTGGGAAAGGTAGTGCAAATATTAATTCTTTAGTGGATTGAATTAATATTTAATTACATTGGGCTATGCCCAAGATGTAATTAGAAGGCCCAACCTAATTATCCATGATCCCTATTGTAGCCCTATATATATTCCTATTCTCTTCTTGCAAGGGGGGGTCGAAAAATTTTGTAGCCACCCAGGAGCAAGAAGAGAGGTTAACTTGAGAAGACGAAGGCCACACTTCGCTCAAGGGAATTTGGGAATACAATAGAAGAGCGTGGAATCAACCGTTAACAAGGTGAATTTTCTATTCGTACTCGTTAATTTATTGTATCAAAAATCGCAGTGCCAAGATCTGATTGTCCCAACAATTGGTATCAAGAGCCTGGTTCAATGGTTCTGCGATTTTTGATACGATGTCCATGTCGTAATTATATATGCATGTATATAGTGGTAGGCTTGTATATTCTGTTTTGCAGGTTGTTATCCACCATTATGGCCATGTATATTTTAATTATATGTTTGGTTTCCACGTGGTTTATCGTGGTTGTAAAACACGAGGGTTGATCGTGTTAGAATAGATTTTGCAAAATTAGTTTTGTATTAGATCTATTTTTTATGTAATTGTTTGATGGATTTTGTTATGATCCGGGTATTTTGTAACAATTACGTTCGATCGAAAATTAAATCGGAGCAATAAAGTTTTCCGTTGCGTAGCTGATTGTTCGATTGAATTGCTGGTAATAACATAAGTTCGAAAAGAAAGTTGAAGATGACAGAAGTCTGGCGATAGAGGAGAGGCGGCACTCGTGCAAAAATTCTGTTAAAGCAGGGTAACGAAGGAGCTACCTGCGTTACAGCCTCTAGGGCCTATAACGCAGGTGCGTCATGCGTTACAGCCCTGGAACAGACAGGATATGTAACACATCTATGGGATGCGCAACAAGGGGGAGTAACGCCACTACAGTCTGCGCAATAGCTGTTTTCTGGCAGAATTTTTTTTTCAACAGAACAGGGCTGGAAATTTTTTTTTTCAAAGGGCCATAATAGTGGAAAATTTTATTTTAATTTTTTCCACTGAATTTTGATTATTGATTTAAATAATTAATTATGTGTGTTGTTAATTATGTGTGTAATTATTTTTTAATTGCATGTTTAACATAATTAGGACGACATGGACATAGTATTTATTTATTATGCTTTAATCATGTATAGCATGTTGTTATGTTATGTGTTTTGTGTATTTTGATACATGTGGACTGCGATTAAATAACATAAGGCGATGCATGCTAGATAAAATTCCTCAATTTTTAAATAAAAATTCTAAGTGGGTGAGGGAATTAATTAGGAATTAAATCCCACGGTCTCCATTATTTTGTATGTAATATAACCTTTTAAATAATGTAGATAGTATATATGTTCACCCATCGTGGCGTACTATTTACGGTATTATTAAAGGTTGTGGAAATTACTAGAACAAAATTCTTAAATTAAATAACGAATATTGAAAGGTATATAGATCACCCTAACGTGACATACCAAGTTTCATAGAATTCATTACGAAAATTGAATACTCTTTTGATGTTGACTATGGAGAATTCTGTCTAGGAATTGGGTATTAAGCGAGGCCGTTGTGACTCCTCCGAGACCTGAGAATTATCCATTAATATATCAAACGGATGTATTTAGTTGGAGTAATTTAAGAATGTAAATAATGGTATACACTTAGCTATGAAAAATAATATATAGTCCACCCTAACGTGGCGTATTATTTAGTAATAGGACCGAAGTAATATTTAAACGAATTTAAGTGGTATATATGTCACCCATCGTGGCGTACGAGATACTTATGGTGTTTAAATATTAGTGCATTAATTTTGAATAAATTGTTAGAGGAAACCAATAGGATTTAAGATTTATGAAACTATCTGATTATGTGTTACATGTATGATTCTCAGGATTAGATCATTATGGGCTTTAATCCACTATTCACCATACTTAAGGATAACAAACTTACTGGACCGAACTATATTGAATGGAAACGTAATTTGGATATAGTGCTGACTGCTGAGGAGTACAAATTTTGTACTTATGAACCCAAGCCAGATCAGCTTGCTGAAGATGCTCCTGAAAGTGAGAAGGAGTATTATAAGTGGTAGGTTAAGGCTGATGAGATGTCGCGATGTTACATTCTGGCAGTAATGTCTGGTGTTTTGGGGCATCAGCATCAGGATATGCCCACTGCTTCAGATATGCTCTTTAATCTCAAGGAACTTTTTGGATAACAGAATAGGGTTGCTAGGCAAGTAGCAATGAAGGCTTTAATGAACACTCAGATGGCTGAAGGAACGCCTGTAAGGGATCATGTTCTCAGGATGATGTCTCATCTGAATGAGATGGAGATCCTTGGTGCTGATATTGATGGGGAAACCTAGATCGATATCATCCTTATGAGTCTGCCCAAAAGTTTTGAGCAGTTCCGCTTGAATTAAACCCTGAACAAAATGATGTATAGTCTCGCGGAACTTCTGACAGAACTTCAGGCAGCTGAAGGACTCTTTAAGCAAAATGTTCAAGTGAATGTGGCTGAGAAAGCTTCTTCCTCTAAGCCGAAAGGCAAGAAGAAGAAAAAGGTTCAGACACAGAAAGCTGGAAAGGTTGCTAATGTAGTGGGAGTTCAAGGTGCTGTGAAAAAGCCTAAGGGAAAGTGCTTCAGGTGCAAGCAGTCAGGTCACTGGAAACAGGATTGTCCTCTTCCTAAGAAGACAAACAATACTGGTATGTCTCTTTCTCGAGTTACAGAAACATATATAGCGGCTATATCTACGAGCACTTGGTGTGTAGATACAGGAGCCACTGACCATGTTTGTAACTCTATGCAGGGGTTCCAGCAATCCAGAATGCTTAGAGATGGCGAGATATATGTGTTCATGGGAGATGCTATGAAAGTAGCAGTAGTTGCAGTTGGAATAATTATATTATCTTTTGGCGATGATAGGATTTTGGTTTTGAATAATTGTCTTTATGTACCTTCGTTTAGAAGGAATTTAATTTCGGTTTCTAAACTTGCCATGGATGGTTATAATGTTTGTTTGGATCATAATGTTTCTATTATGATGAATAAACGAGTTATATGTTCTGGTACATTGCAAGACAATTTATATATTATTAATCCTATCCCACCAATGCTGTAACATAAGGAAACTAATAACATTCTTTCTAGCTCAAATAAAAGAAAGAAACCTTCTGAATTGAACTAAACATATCTTTGGCACTTAAGATTAGGTCATATTAACTTGAGGAGGATTCAAAGGCTGGTAGTAGATGGGCCATTAGGCTCGTTGGCAGTGGAGCCATTTCCAGTTTGTGAATCCTGCTTGGAAGGTAAGATGACTAATAGGCCTTTTAAAGCAAAGGGGAATAGAGCCAAAGAAGTGTTAGAATTGGTTCATACTGATTTATGTGGACCTATGAGTATCCAAGCAAGAGGAGGTTATGAGTATTTTGTAACTTTCATTGTCGATTATTCTAGATATGGGTACATTTATTTGTTGCGCCGTAAATCTGAGTGCTTTGAAAAATTCAAAGAGTACAAAGCAAGTGCGGAGAAGCGACATCTTGGAAAATGTATCAAGTCACTACGATCAGATCGTGGTGGCGAATACTTGCTTGGAGAATTTAGGGAATATTTATCAGAAAATGGGATTCCATCCCAGTTGTCTGCACCAGGCACACCTCAGCAGAATGGTGTAGCAGAGAGAAGGAATCGGACTCTTTTAGAGAGTGTTAGATCGATGATGAGTTATTCAGATTTACCCAAGTCGTTCTGGGGATATGCTATAGAAACAGCGGCTTACCTTCTAAACTTGGTACCTTCTAAGTCGGTTCCCAAGACTCCAATAGAATTGTGGACTGGTAGCAAACCAAGTCTAAGACATATTCGGATTTGGGGTTGTCCAGCACATGTGCTGAACAAGAACGCGACCAAGTTAGAATCTCGTACAGAAGTAAGGCTGTTTGTAGGCTATCCCATTGGAATGAAAGGTTATTCATTTTATAGTCCTAGGGATCGAGATATCATTGTTAGCACCAATGCTAGATTCTTAGAAGAAGACTATATAATGAACCACAAACCCATGAGTAGTATCGTTTTAGAGGAACTAGTTGGAGGGACAGATAATCCCCAAGTGCCAATAGTACAAGTAGATCAACCAAAAGAAAATGCACAACCTGTCACTAATACCACACCGGTGCTTCATCGTAGTGGGAGGGTTGTTCAACAACCTGATAGATTCATGTTTTTGGGAGAGTCCTCGGACTTGGTCTTTGGTGAACATGATGAGGATCCCAGGACATACGAAGAAGCAATTCTAGATAAAGATGCAGATCTTTGGCAAAAGGCAATTGATAAGTGGATTTTTATCCACTTGGATCGCTTCATTTTGGCTTAAATTGATCGCTTGTATCTCAATTAATTGTGTGTTTTAATATGTTTTGTGTAGCTGTGCAGGTTAGCAAATTGCCAGCTATGATTGTTGATTTTCGTTGGTCTTGGAGTTTAAATTGAGCTTTGGAATGAAGGATGGTGAATTTCCCTAGGCTACCATGAGGATTCATAATTCAAGAATTGAAGAACGGGAAGTGGCAAAAGAATTGGAAGAGAAAACGGAAGATAAATGAGCAAATTGTGGGAAATTCGGATTTGCCGGTAGGTTGCGCAGTCTACTTTGTTTTAGCCATATCTGGAGTTCTACAAGTCCGTTTGAGGCCCGTAAGCTGTCCACGCGAAGCTTGGGAAATTTTCTACAACTTCGACAGAAGGTACGGCACGGCAGCACCGTGTTATAGCTTGTGGATGGCGCGGCAGCGCTGGTGTCATAGATGTAGCGCGGCAGCGCCGTGTTCCTGCATAGAAATGGCGCGACAGCGCCGGTTCGTCTGAAGGAAATTTCTGTTTTGCTGATTTTTCGAGATAAAGCCCAAAATTTAATTCCTTTCGAATTTCTTGCACCTGGAGGCCTATATAAAGGAAGAAAAACCCTAGAATAAAAGAGGTCTGACCACGTATTGTATTTACGGAGTTTTGAAGCACGAAGAAGCGAGGAAGAAGATAGTTTTCAATTTATTCTTGTATTCTTCCTAGTTTGTGGATGCTTGGTTTGGGTGTATTCTTTAGAACCCTTGTTATTTATTTAAATCATTATTCGTTTTCTTCTATCATGTTTACATTGGAATCCATGGTGACGATTAGTTTGATTATGAACTAATTCGTTGTCATGGGGTTTTAGTGGATTTATTCATGAAGTTTATTTGTTGAATCTTCTCGATGCCTATAGTGTGATTGATGTGATATCCTATCATGGTTGATTTAATTCGTTATAGGAGAGTAGCTAACTCCTGTAATTGTGTGTTAATTCTTATTGAAGCGAAAGTGGATCTAAGAGTTTAGAACCTGCCATGCTAGCATAGGTTTATGCGTGAGAATATCATTCGTAATTAGTGTCGTAACTCTAACCGTTTTATGACGACTATGTGATCAATTGAATGCTTGTACTTCAACCATTACGTTTTAATCTTTATAGACATATGGAGATTAGGCATAATTGGGAGACTAAGTGATTTCTATCTTTATTGTGGATGTTATTTAGGATGGTATTTGTGCAACGAAAGTTGGTTATATCAATTTTGTGTATTCGATCAGGTATTAACAGATCACATGAAACGGCTAGAGAAGTGGAGACTATAGATGGATTGTTTAATGAAGTTAAAATCCCATGTTTTATTCGCATAAGTAATTCGATCTAACTTTTAGTTCCTGTAGTTGATAATTAGTTATAAATCTTAGAATAATTGTAGTGATAAACAAAAATCCAATTATTAAATTGTCGTAGCATCGAATAATAATCATACATTGGTGAGTGAATTAACTAGACAATACAACGAGTCCCTGTAGGAACGAATCTTATTTGCTATCTATATTACTTGAGATCACGTGCACTTGCGTGTTGAGTTTGGTCGTAACAGCAATGGAATCTGAGATGGAATCTATGTATTCTAATCAAGTTTGGGAGCTCGTGGAACCACCCAAAGGTGTAAAACCCATTGGATGTATGTGGATCTACAAGAAGAAAAGAGGATCTGACAAAAAGGTGAAAGCCTGGAAAGCATGACTTGTTGCGAAAGGGTATACTCAGAAAGAAGGGATCGATTATGAGGAAACCTTTTCCCCGGTTGTTATGCTTAAGTCGATCTGGATTCTTTTATCTATAGAAACTCATCTCGATTATGAGATTTGGCAAATGGATGTCAAGACAGCTTTCCTTAATGGAAGTCTTGAGGAAACCATCTATATGCAACAACCAAAAGGATTCATTAAGGAAGGCCAAGAGCATCTTGTTTGTAAGCTTAAGAGGTCTATTTATGGACTAAAACAAGCTTCTAGGGACTGGAATATTCGTTTTGATCATGCAGTCCAGTCATATGGATTTGATCAAAGTCCAAGCGAATCATGTGTGTATAAGAGAAGTGAGGGTAATGCAGTGGTTTTTCTAGTACTGTATGTAGATGACATTTTACTCATTGGAAACAATGTTAAGATGTTGTCATCAGTAAAGGCATGGTTGTTCAAACAATTTGAAATGAAGGACTTAGGTGAAGCGGCATACATCCTTGGGATCAAAGTAATAAGGGATCGCAAGAAAAGGATGTTGGCTTTATCGCAAGAGCCCTACATTGATGAAGTATTAGCTCGTTTTAACATGCAGAACTCTAAGAAAGGTTTTCTACCTTTTAAGCATGGAGTGGCTCTATCCAAGGAGCAGTGTCCTTCGACACCTAAGGATATAGAGAGCATGAAAGCAATTCCTTATGCTTCGGAATGTGGAAGCTTAATGTATGCTATGTTATGTACGAGGCCTGACATCTGCTTTGCTGTAGGCATGGTTAGTAGATATCAATCGAACCCAGGTCAGGAACATTGGAGTGCAGTAAAAACTATACTCAAGTACCTGAGAAGGACTAAGGAGTATATGTTAATTTACAATGCCTCAGATCTATTTCCTTTGGGATATACTGATTCAAATTTTCAATCAGATAGGGATAAGAGGAAATCAACCTCGGGATATGTTTTTACTTTGGGAGGTGGAGCCGTTATATGGAGGAGTGTAAAGCAGAAATGCATTACAGACTTTACCATGGAAGCCGAGTACGTGGCGGCCTTTGAGGCTGCAAAGGAGGCTGTATGGTTCAGGAACTTTCTTTTGGACTTGGATGTGGTACCTAACTTGCCTAGGAGATTGACAGTGTATTGTGATAACACTGGTGCTGTGGCAAATTCGAAGGAACCGCGAGACCACAAAGCAGCTAAACATATTGAACGTAAGTATCATCTCATACGAGAAATCGTAAAGCGAGGAGATATAGTTATGGCTCACATATCATCAGAAGACAACCGGGCAGATCCTTTCACAAAGAGTTTGCCAGCCAAAGTTTTTGACAGGCATGTGGAAGCGATAGGAGTCAGATGGATGGACACATAGTTTTTTGTGTAATAGTGGATTAAATAAACACTGATATACTCATAGAATATTTTGAGTATAAGTGGGAGATTGTTGGTGTATACTGAAAATATTTATTTGAAGTATATACATTTATTTCTGGCCTATTTTATTGAGAATCATTTAAATGTTTACATGTTGTCTAAATATTATATATTGTGAATAATCTAGTATCAAATGGGATACAGAATATTAGATTATTAAATACGGTTTATATAATATAATATGGTTCACAGCACAGGTGGTGTTAGACAATCCACTGGAATGGCTGTAGTATTATTTAGATTAGTTTATATTGACTAATAAATAATACTAGTATACTTTGTGTATATTGAACAGGATCAAATTTAGAATTGTTCCCTTATACTGATTAAGAAGGTGAACTAAGATTCTATGTTATTATTAATGCTTAGGTTCTTAATCCAGATATAGTAATTGACACGTGTATATTATTTACATGCTTTGATTTATATATGAAATAATTCTTTTGATTTATTTCATTATATTTTGGGTGATGAAATACTATATATGGTGAATATTATTTATTGAAGGAATCCATGTCCTGATAATATTCGGGTTAATGATGTCCCCTTGAAAGCTCAAAAAGATTTAATTATGTGAAACCCTGCAGGTGGATTTATTCCGGCATAATTAAATAAAGGTTTAGTGGATGATCAAGGATAAAAGATATTAATTAAATGAATTATCAGTAATTTATTTAATTAATGGACATGCGATATTTTAAACATGGGGAATTTAATAAGCAAATAATATTGGAACCGAATTAATTAATTAAATTACGGTATTGGGAAAGGTAGTGCAAATATTAATTCTTTAGTGGATTGAATTAATATTTAATTACATTGGGCTATGCCCAAGATGTAATTAGAAGGCCCAACCTAATTATCCATGATCCCTATTGTAGCCCTATATATATTCCTATTCTCTTCTTGCTAGGGGGGGTCGAAAAATTTTGTAGCCACCCAGGAGCAAGAAGAGAGGTTAACTTGAGAAGACGAAGGCCACACTTCGCTCAAGGGAATTTGGGAATACAGTAGAAGAGCGTGGAATCAACCGTTAACAAGGTGACTTTTCTATTCGTACTCGTTAATTTATTGTATCAAAAATCGCAGTGCCAAGATCTGATTGTCCCAACAAAAAGTACCCGCCCAGACATGCGGCAACTAGCACATAAGAAATTCTGCCTCGACATGCAGTAAACACATAATAATTTATATTAGCATTAACTACTACTTACGCTACATCAATAATCGTATCACTCACGCATTTTAATGATACACGTGACAATCAATTATTGATATTCGTAAGCCCTAGGGAACAACCCCTAGCATTAACTATTACTTACGCTATATCAATGATCATATCACTTGAGAATATTAATTATACTTGTCACAATCAATCATTGATATTCGTAAGCCCGAGGATCTAGTCGAAGAGAATTACACAAGTCCTTAAATACTGACATGTAGAACTTATGATCTCTTTACGACTCCTCGCAGTTAAACTAAATAACATACAACATTCATAATTAGTAAAGCCATCAAATACCACGACTCGACTTATAGCACTTAGCACGTAAACATTTATTGATGACTATATATAACAAGTAAGTCACATAAACCTTTAATTATCGACTCGATTAAATCTAATTCTCGCATATAAGACATTTATCAAATACTACGGTCAAACTCGATTGTTGACTAACTCGATTATCATTTAATCAATTAAGTATAGCAATTTCATATAACCACTTAATCATTTTATTCATTTAAAACGAATCATAATAATCTTTAAATCTAACATCCAGTCCGACAATTAAACTCGAATATTAACGAGACCACAATTAATCTCACAATTCTAATTAGCAACTAACAATTTAACAATTAACAATTATTAACTCGAACATTTAATCGGACTCATAATTAAACTCACGATTATAATTACCAACATACTTTCCGAATTGAATCTCGGAAATTCACAATATTCATAATTTACCACATTAATCTAACTACTACAATTACCCCATTAAACTCAAAATTTAAATCTAATTAAATTTACAACACTAAACTAATTAAGTTACTACAATTAAACTCTATTGAAATTTACAATTAATTTAATACGAAAATTAAATAAATAAAACACGAAATTATACCATTTCGATTTCGACCCACCAAAGCTCGAACCATTGGAACCAATCTCCATCTCTCTCTCTCTCTCTCTCTCTCTCTCTCTCTCTCTCTCTCTCTCTCTCTCTCTCTCTCTCTCTCTCTCTCTCTCTGTTGCCGCGCGCGCATCACCACCGCGCCGCCATGAGCTCGGGCTCTTCCCCTCCGCTGCCATCACGCTACTCCGGCACCACCGCGAGCCGCCGCCCCTCTACCTCCACAGCCGCGCACATACACATACCCACACGAGTATATACACACACGATTTATATATATATATATATCACCCAATTGAATCCCAAAATCCCTAATTTCTTCCCCCTTTTGTTTCTCTCTTCCTCTATTTCTCTCTCCCCGCTGTGTTTCTGCGTGTGTATATATGTGTGACGGTGTGTGTTTGTATGTATATGTTTGTGACGCCCCCAAATCCGAGGTCAAAGATTCAGGTCGTCACATCACCATCCAACCATATCATACCTGTATTAACTTTACAACTCAACAATACATCCATCCAGACCTCAATCTTAAGCACAAACAAGTTAGAGCCTCAGAAACGATAATCAAAAGTAACACTAAATATTACAATTCATCTGTACAATCTAGAATCTTGCGCACTTCCATTTATACAACTACACTTGAAGACAAGTCTTACTATTACAGTTGAAAACCTATCAGACTTACTCTGTAGTATTTATCAGGAACTAAATCATCTCAGGGGTAAATCTTCTACTCCTCTTCTGCTGGTGCGGAGTTAACTGATCAAATTCTTCTCTTTCTGAAAAGTTTTTATAAAGCAAGAATGAGATACATAATGCTCAGCAAGTTCACCATTTTGTCAAATAATAATGTGGTTTATTTCGAAAACATTCCCAACTATATGGGTATATATCTCAGATTTCAAAACATAATTGGACAATGTGTATGTCCGAGTTTGAATAAAACATCTATACTCACTAAGGAGCTTTAAGAATAACATATGAACCCTTTATAAGGTTCTCATCTCAATATATCTCAAATTTTAAAGTATATACATATGAGTATATCATTTTCGGCAAAACACTCTACGGTTAACATACTATACAGGGAATACATCATTGCAAACCTCTTTCCTTCCATTAGCTTAGAAGGTTTCTCATTCAAAAGCATTTCATTCTTTGAAATAATTGCAAGAGTGCACTAACACGTGCCAATCTTTATAGAAAATCTTGCAGTTCTAGATACTGCACGATGTCAATATTTTTCTTATCAAAAGCCACACTATCGACAACTTGGCACTTAGGCCCAAGGAGCAGTGTTTGAGAATTTTTCCAAAGTGGAGGATGGGACTTGAAGAAAACATAAAACCTAACAGGGATTGACGATGATCAGTCGCCACATCCAAGTCCAATAATCCGCGGGTCTTCTCTACCGGTAGAAGGATAGAAACTACATCCGTAACTATCCTCGGGTGAAAACTACATCCGTAATCACCCTCGATGAAAACTACATCCGTAATCATCCTTCGGCAACACCTGGGCCGGAATAATAATTGATGGACCGCCTGGCTCACGGCCGCTTACACATCCCGGGAATCGTTTGTCAACGATTCCCACACCTGCCAGAGTCCCCTTTTTCTTTTCTTTTCAAAAATCATTTTGATAGAAAATTCGAGTAGTTGAAGTTCGACCTCAGTCGACCGATAATTCTTGAAAAGTGTACAAGAAGCAAAACTTGACCGGGGGTTTTCGAAAATGTTTTGAGTTCGAAAGAGTTCGAGTTTGAAAGTGCAAAAGGTATCTTGGATTAGCTTTGTCTTTAAAATAATGAACAATAATTAATAAATGATATTTTAAGATTTAATATTAATAATTAATAAAATAATTATTTAATTACATAAGCTTTTAATCGAAGATAGGTATTTTGAGTATTTACGAAGATATAAAAATAATTACTTGAGTATACGATACTCCCCGAATGACCCTTCGGGTTTTTGCAATTTAATTACGATATAATAATATACCGCTCCCCGGTCAATAGTATATACGGACCGCTACGACCTCTATTGCTAGAGTCGTTGTCCGAAGAAAACATTTCAATCTAAGTTCAAGGGGTGCAAACATATACGTGCTTATACATCTCAAGTTCATCAATACTTCGATAAACATAAACATTTGATATGATTGAAAACTACAAACACAACAATGAAAGTCCTGGTATATGTAAGTTTTGAAAAGTAAGCTTGCATAGGTAGAATCAGGAACATAATATCTTGAAAATAAATGCTTAGGGTTGGAAAACTTGCCTTGGGAAGGTTGGTGTGGTTGGGCTCGTGGTGGTTGGGCTCGTGGAGTGGAGCGACCATCTATAAATATCCAATATTCGCTCGTTAGTATCTTAGCAACACCACTTAATCATAATGTTTTAAAGAATACAAGGCCATCTTAGCGACTCCACCATTTGACCCACTAACCCTCCTATATGACCATGTCATCACATTATCACATTCTTTACCCATTCGACTCAAATCTATTCCTCAAACTCGAAACTCAAGTGAATACTATTAAAACTACTTTTAACTAATCTCCTAAGTGGTTTTTCACTTGCGCGGATTTTACTTCAACATTTTTATAAAATTGAAAAATACATATTTTAATCCAATTCTTTTTGGGTAGCCTTCCCCACTGCATTTACTAGCTTCTCTAATTTTCCCATGATCCTACATAAATTTTTAGGGGTTCAAACAAGGTTCACAAGGGGACCACTTAGTGCAGTCCGGAATCCAGAAACACATTTCCCTTCTCAGGCCATAACTCAAAATCTATACATCACCTAGTCATGAACCTTATATTTCTGGAAACTACATTCAAATACCTTTCCAACAATATATATTAGGACTTCAGGGGATAAGATTTGGGGGTTCAAAACCCTCCTACAAGACAGTACAAGTTCCTGGGAAAAACTCAGCATGCTTATATCACTAAACCAACCAAGAATCTTACATCCACATCACAACCAACATCTAAATCACCAAGATCATACTTTATAACATACATGGAGATACATACACTAACCACAAGCTTAAAAATCACAACCACAACACTTAAACTCAAGGTCTACATCATCCATAACTTATATGTCCAAGATTCACACTAATAACCATGGATCTAACATTAAACATCACAAATACTACATGGCCAAGAGGGGTTAGGGTTTTTATACCTTCTTGATGTTCTTACAATCTCAAACAAGCTTGGTTAACCTTGGGGAAGCCTTACTCTATGCTCACCATCTTCAATCTCACCAAAGAAATCAAGAACATGGAAGTGAGTTTCCTGACTAGAAAAACACGCCCCAAAAATCAGCCAAAACGAAGCCCTTGCACTCGTTTCCTGGTCGAGGCTCCTGAATGAAAGTTGTAGAGCGTCTTCACAGCTTTCTAACCAAATAAAGAACAAAAAAGTTCATTGAGTAATGAAGTCTCTAGGCCCGTTTTAGTGAGCTCCTTTCCTGCTGGGCAGAACGGAGTATTTGGTGTTTGTTTTGTTTGATTAAATTGATAAAGTGATCAATAATGCTTGATATTTTCACTTGGATGCATCTTATCTTCTTGCCATGTGGTGTCATCTCCTCATTGGTTCATTTGGATTACCTTAATCCATCCATAATTGCAAGCAAGTCCCTTGCTTTATACATATTGTTTCCAAGTCCTTCCTTCCTTTTCTTATTTGCACCAAGGGGCTTCCCTTCTTGTATATTTACTAAATCAATATGTTACAACTTATATGTTGCACTTCATTGTAATAGTGTGGCTCAATACCTCAAACAATCGTTGTGTCCAATTTTCTTTGTATTTTCTCTTTTATCTCAGAAAAATTTCTCGCGGTTTCTCAATTGTTCTCATTTCCTTTAACTCTAGAATTTTATTCTCAATTCCATTTTCCTCTCATAATATATCCTTCCTTGGACTTCTAATATTTACTATTCTCAATTCATGATTCGATCGCTTGATCGCTTAATCTCGTTGTAAAGTTTCAACGGTTTCTAGAACGTTTGTTTCACTTCCTCAGTGGTTTTCGTTCCAAATTCTCAAATCACTTATAATAAAATTCCAAAATATTAACTCCTCAATTCCTCAAATTAAATATCTCATTTCTTGATATTACTGATATATAATTCACTGCTCGGTCAAATATTACACGAAAATAGAATTTGGAATTTCTGAATTCCGATCGCATTTACATACACTTATTTACTCCGTAGATTACTAGTATAACTTCGGAATATCCACACTACGTCTCGTACATAGGTGGCATGAAAAATTCTCTTAATCCTCAAAATCACTATTCATTGATGCACTTCATCATAATAGGAAAAGTTTTAATTCTACCGAAATTTTGGGTTCTTACAGTCTCCCCTCCTTAAAAGGATTCCGTCCCGGAATCAGTTTAGGAATCACTGGGGTTACTCCTTCTTTGTTTCACTCTTTCAACTTCCAGGTGGATTCTTCCACATCTTGATTTTCTCACAATTCCTTATTAGTTTGAAAACCTTGTTCCTCAGCACTTGTTCTTCTCTATCCATGATTTCCACGGGTTGCTCCACATAGGTCAAGTCGGGTCATAGGTCCACTTGGTTGTACTCTATCACATGATGATAGTCGGTGTGGTAGGGTCGTAACATAGACATATGAAACACATTATGAATTTGATGCAAGCTTGGGGCAAGGCTAACTCGTAGGCTAACTTCCCAATATGCCTCAAAATCAAAAAAAGTCCAATAAACCTCAGACTTAGCTTCCCTTTCTTACCAAACCGCATCAATCCTTTTCAGGGGGATACCTTTAGCATCACGAAGTCTCCCACGTCATACTCCTTTGATATCTCATAAAATTTGACCATTCGAAATAATGGGTTTCGTAAAAACTAATGACTTTTACATACACTCGTCTACACCGTAAAGGCGTAATATCAATTCAAAATCTTCATTTAATAATTCGTACATATCGTGATTGCAAAAATTTCTCATCCACCCATAAAATTAATTTTCATCCAGGTTCGAATATTCACGAAAATTAGGGCTATTGCAGTCTCACCAACGCTTTAATGTTGCTTCTCAACGCATGCTCTCCTCGACCTGTATTCCTTATCGGTTGTTCTATGAATGAAAATTTCTATCCCACTACTTATACGTTCCTCTTCTACCTTGTTCATAGTATCCGTGTTGAGTCCTTGTATCGTTGGGCCGTGAATACTTTGTGGTCGTGTTCTATAATCTGAGACAACGTCAATACGCACGGTATTCCTCATTTTCCTTGGCTTGATTAGCACGCATGTGTTGCCTCCCGTCCGTCGTTACCACTTGCTATGGATACTATATAGTCTTCGGTATACGTCGAACCAGTTCAGCTACTATATCCCTCGTTCATTGACTTCTTCGTAACGCAAGAAAAGCGAAACTTCTTCTTTCGTAGTACGCTTTACAAGAGACGTCCTTACGTTCGCACGGTGCCGATCGTGATAACAACATTCATTTCATGGATAAGTTTTTATTCTCGATTTCCCCGTGAAATCTAAGGCACGACACTAAATACAAATTCGATCGTCTGGATAATTCTTCTTCCATGTCCGTCAGCCACTGGTCAAATTAGTACATACGCTCAATCTCTTTGTTAAATATACCTGAAAGCACCTTCAATATTCGAAGTTTAACCTTAAGTCTTTATCTGACGTAATCGCTGCAGAAGTTTTATATTGCACCACCATCTCTTCCGTATAACATTCGATAATCTTCTCAATGGAAAGTCTCTCGTAGGTAAATCACTTGGTCCAACAATTATAACTCAACTAGGGCCATCTCTTGGCTCGGTCTTCGACGACCTGCTTATGAAATTCATTATAATTCTGTCCACGTTCAAGAGTTTCTACAGGCGGAATTAATCCACTAGATCTCTATCCTTCTACTTTTGGCATGTCACGTTTGTACTTAATAGTTTGCCAATACCATTCTTCATTTCAGTTCACCAAACATCCCCTTAATTCTCTATACATCTTTTTCCTTCCCCATAATTTAGTCATTTTCCTCTAAAATTATTCTTTATTGTATATACTCTATTTTCTTGGCCAATACTGACTGAATTCCAATTTCTAATAATCCCTTCTATAGGTACCTGCCACCACACTGGCCTTTCCGGGAAATAACCAATTTCTCCATTATACTCCCTTCTCCCTTTCGTCACATTCTCTTTCTTATGTTTAGTTCTAATATGAAGATATACTTATGGCACTTGTGGAACTTTCACACTTCTCTCATAAAGTTAACGTCTCAGTTTTATGCGTGAACGCTATCATGACAAATCCCCGACTCACGGTTAGTATATCCTATCCCGTAACCTTTATGTTGTTTAGAAGTATAGGCTATCATCCCCTTTCTACTGCATCAGTACACCTCTTAAACTCTTGAAAGACGCATCATCGTGACTCTCAAAATCCTCTTTTTATCATCAAGTATAGCTAACAACGAGGTTGTTGCTAATATCTCATTTCATCCCAAAACTTTGTTCATTAATCCATAAAGGCTTCTAACTCATTAGTCCATTCAAACGATACTACCACAATTTTATAACGTTTATATTAATATGGAATGCCAACTTTGGCATAGTACAGAGGTCGATCTTGAGTTGGTGAAACCTTCTCTTCAACCTTATCTTTGAAAAACAACTACTCATTTTAACTAGTCAACAATTCCTCCATTTCCGATAAGGGTATCAGTTCTCGATGGTATATGTAAGATGTCATACGCTCGTCCTCCTTCACAACTGGCGCCAATCAGCCTGAGGCCTGCATGCGGCTGCGATTCCCAATAAACTTGATTAGGTGGTAATCTCGAAGGATCATTGGCATATATCCATGCATCCATTTGCTATTAGGGGCCTTTTAAACTTTATGTCTCTCTATGTGCATCAATCCCTTTAAGCAAAGTAAAGCTTCACATTCTTGCCACGATATTTCTTCCTTTCTTGTCCATCTCACTTCCATGTTAGTTTCCTCTAAGGATATGTCCTACATCGCAACCGATTTGAGTTTCTTGGATCAGGAAAAGGCTTGGTAACTCCAAAATTCATTAATATAACATCCTGACAACGGTTGGTAGGAGCGTACTCCCAACCACCTCATCATTTCTTATAACTTTCCTCACACTAATATTAAAGGTCTTGTGTTATGCCCCGACATGTTATTTCTACTTTAATAATTACTCGGCATAACGCTCTGGCTGCACAATTACAACATTTGGTTTTTTTTTTCTCATATTGGTGTAACGGTTCATAATTGTACCTCCCGTTGACCTTAGAGTAATCACTTTGAAAGGAATGGTTTCAAAATAACAAGGTCCAATAGATAATTTCAATAAGAATTCCACATTGGATGTTCCAAGAATGTTGATGGTTCCAAATACTAGGAGTCTCGATTTTCGGAGATGTAAGGATGGACCGAAAGAGTACAACAAGGTTTATTCCTTCAGGTCCTGATAATTCTGTAATATGATATCATAGAGAATGTTGCACGAGGGCAATGATTGTTGGATACAAAAGTCATAAAGACGGTCTTTATACAGTTCTTACATCGGGTGGATACTTTTCCTCCTGAATAATAAGAGGAAATCTAAAGTCGCATTGATGAAGGTCAGCCAATAGAAAGCAATTCTACTCCATGACAATTGAAGAATGAAGTAGTTTGTCATTCAAGTAATCAATGGTTTCAAATGAATTCTCATTGTATGAATGAAAGAATAAAATATTCAAGTGATATAAAGTCTGATACGAAGATGGGTAAGAGTTCAAGTCGAGTGGGCGACCTCACTAGGTCTCAATCAAGTTATTCGTCAAAACTTTCATCATCATACTTTACCACATGCAAAATGCATTGCGGAATGAATTAAATTGGGAGTTGGACCAGTGGAACAATAACTAGTCCTTTTCAAGAAACACTAGCAACTATCGAGACAAAATTTGCTAGTTCACCTGTTTGAGACATCACCACTAGCTAGGACAATTATCTAGGTGTTCTTCACAACATTACAATTTTGACTAGTTAGAACAATCAACTAGTCATTCATATTGACATATCGACTAGCCAGTTTCAATTGGCTAGAATGGAATTTCAACAACGTAGCCACTGAAGAAACTTTATCCTACTCGGACAACGAATGGAAATAAGAGGTTATTAAGTTTGAAAAAGAAAACTATAAAATCTGAAGAGAATGTTCTAGGTATCGGAACAATCGATAACCTCTCATCAAATATTACTTACCAGTGAAACGGTCCACCCAAGGGTGCCTCCGTACACATGCTTTATCAGATCCTACAGTAGAATTAAATTCAGAATACCAATATCAAAATGATATCCTTACTATGATTTCAATGTACGATGTACAATCTCATCTTGAGTAGAAGAAAAGAATTCATGAAGGATGTCTGGACATTAGATCATCCATGTCCTCAGTAATTTGTTAAATATTTATGAGCTCAACTGAAGAGTGCAAGTATGAAAGAAGCAATCAAATATCAATATTCGTTAAGTAATATTCGTCGAATAATTAAGGAAGTATTCGTGGAACATTCCTTGGATAACTGAAAGAAAGTGTAAATAGGCCTGAGCCGAACAAGATCATCATAAATTTTTGAATAGAATGTTCATGGGTCAAATAAAATTACTTCGGATAAGTCCTGCTTTAGGGAGAGTATATCACTGGTTGTTATTCCACAAATTTGAAGTAGAAAGCTAGAAGGATTACCTGATATAAACTAATCGAGGTAACATGGTTAATGAAAAGTTTAAAATGAAGTAGTGCACCAGCCGGTAGTTACCAAAATAAGTTAATAATCATTCGTGCATCTCATTATCACCACTATGAGGGTAACTCCATCTCTTCGTCTTCGTAATACAAGACACCAACTAGTGTGTCTCTCAATCATCATCTTAAAGTCATTTATCGAGTTGGGGTTTCACAAATATATCTGTCATTTCCGTGCTTTATCTTGAAGACCAAACTTCACATCATTTCGGGGACACCTGCTAAGTCCATAGGGTCCTACTTCATGCCTTCCGACATGAATCACAAGTGGCCAGTTCCCCCTGGGAATAGATCAAAGAGATCTCTCAGGGATCTCAGTGCAGTCCATAGGTTCAGTGGCGGGTGTGTGTATGTGAACATATACCAAAAATATTGAGGTCTACAATACGTATATACGTAGTCCCTGCTAACATCTCTATCAAAGGATCCCACTCTAGACCCGCTGGTCTTTTCTTTTGGTAGTCTCTGAGATCACTGTATCGCTCGTTACAACCATATTCAACTTCTCTTGAGTCCCTTTGTTAATCCCACTTGTTTGTTCTCTAAGTTGAACTACCATGCTCTAGCGTCCGAATCATGCGTGGAATTATCTAGCACGCTCGTCTTATGATAACATTCTCGTATAACACATGTAAAATTCGCCATCAAGGGTAATGAAATCCACAACGACATAGTGACCAACTTTCAGGTAAACCCGTTACTTATCGAAAATCGGATCTTATAGCCAAAGTAAAAGACTTTCATTATTCCAAGTACTAAGTACCCTTAAATATGTATGGAAGTCTAAACTTCTTGATTCTTAAAATGCCACCTCCTAAACTGTGGAGGACTATGGGCCACAAAATTTATGCCAGCCTAGTCATCCGATCATATTGGCAATATCGCCTCTACCTCAGCTGTTCTTGAGATTTCGCTCTGCTTCCTATATCATTACCTATGATAGGTCATGTACGACTCTCAAACCTCTATTCATCATTCTGAAGGTCTCTAAGGATTCTATCGACCCTAGTATAATACCTCCAGTCAACACTCCAGTCCATTCTACTCACCGGTACCTCTTCCGGTAGTCCAATAATAAGTTTACTACGATCTCTTATGTCATTCTCCTACTTAGACTTAACTCTCAACATTCTCGTTTCTGAGTACTGTAACTTATCGCTCTGATACCATTTCTGTGACGCCCCCAAATCCGAGGTCAAAGATTCAGGTCGTCACATCACCATCCAACCATATCATACCTGTATTAACTTTACAACTCAACAATACATCCATCCAGACCTCAATCTTAAGCACAAACAAGTTAGAGCCTCAGAAACGATAATCAAAAGTAACACTAAATATTACAATTCATCTGTACAATCTAGAATCTTGCGCACTTCCATTTATACAACTACACTTGAAGACAAGTCTTACTATTACAGTTGAAAACCTATCAGACTTACTCTGTAGTATTTATCAGGAACTAAATCATCTCAGGGGTAAATCTTCTACTCCTCTTCTGCTGGTGCGGAGTTAACTGATCAAATTCTTCTCTTTCTGAAAAGTTTTTATAAAGCAAGAATGAGCTACATAATGCTCAGGAAGTTCACCATTTTGTAAAATAATAATGTGGTTTATTTCGAAAACATTCCCAACTATATGGGTATATATCTCAGATTTCAAAACATAATTGGACAATGTGTATGTCCGAGTTTGAATAAAACATCTATACTCACTAAGGAGCTTTAAGAATAACATATGAACCCTTTATAAGGTTCCCATCTCAATATATCTCAAGTTTTAAAGTATATACATATGAGTATATCATTTTCGGCAAAACACTCTACGGTTAACATACTGTACAGGGAATACATCATTGCAAACCTCTTTCCTTCCATTAGCTTAGAAGGTTTCTCAGTCAAAAGCATTTCATTCTTTGAAATAATTGCAAGAGTGCACTAACACGTGCCAATCTTTATAGAAAATCTTGCAGTTCTAGATACTGCACGATGTCAATATTTTTCTTATTAAAAGCCACACTATCGGCAACTTGGCACTTAGGCCCAAGAAGCAGTGTTTGAGAATTTTTCCAAAGTGGAGGATGGGACTTGAAGAAAACATAAAACCTGACAGGGATTGACGATGATCAGTCGCCACATCCAAGTCCAATAATCCGCGGGTCTTCTCTACCGGTAGAAGGATAGAAACTACATCCGTAACTATCCTCGGGTGAAAACTACATCCGTAATCACCCTCGATGAAAACTACATCCGTAATCATCCTTCGGCAACACCTGGGCCGGAATAATAATTGATGGACCGCCTGGCTCACGACCGCTTACACATCCCGGGAATCGTTCGTCAATGATTCCCACACCTGCCAGAGTCCCCTTTTTCTTTTCTTTTCAAAAATCATTTTGATAGAAAATTCGAGTAGTTGAAGTTCGACCTCAGTCGACCGATAATTCTTGAAAAGTGTACAAGAAGCAAAACCTGACCGGGGGTTTTCGAAAATGTTTTGAGTTCGAAAGAGTTCGAGTTTGAAAGTGCAAAAGGTATCTTGGATTAGCTTTGTCTTTAAAATAATGAACAATAATTAATAAATGATATTTTAAGATTTAATATTAATAATTAATAAAATAATTATTTAATTACATAAGCTTTTAATCCAAGATAGGTATTTTGAGTATTTACGAAGATATAAAAATAATTACTTGAGTATACGATACTCCCCGAATGACCCTTCGGTTTTCGCAATTTAATTACGATATAATAATATACCGCTCCCCGGTCAGTAGTATATACGGACCGCTACGACCTCTATTTCTAGAGTCGTTGTCCGAAGAAAACATTTCAATCTAAGTTCAAGGGATGCAAACATATACGTGCTTATACATCTCAAGTTCATCAATACTTCGATAAACATAAACATTTGATATGATTGAAAACTACAAACACAACAGTGAAAGTCCTGGTATATTTAAGTTTTGAAAAGTAAACTTGCATAGGTAGAATCAGGAACATAATATCTTGAAAATAAATGCTTAGGGTTGGAAAACTTGCCTTGGGAAGGTTGGTGTGGTTGGGCTCGTGGAGTGGAGCGACCATCTATAAATATCCAATATTCGCTCGTTAGTATCTTAGCAACACCACTTAATCATAATGTTTTAAAGAATACAAGGCCATCTTAGCGACTCCACCATTTGACCCACTAACCCTCCTATATGACCATGTCATCCCATTATCACATTCATTACCCATTCGACTCAAATCTATTCCTCAAACTCGAAACTCAAGTGAATACTCTTAAAACTACTTTTAACATACATGGAGATACATACACTAACCACAAGCTTAAAAATCACAACCACAACACTTAAACTCAAGGTCTACATCATCCATAACTTATATGTCCAAGATTCACACTAATAACCATGGATCTAACATTAAACATCACAAATACTACATGGCCAAGAGGGGTTAGGGTTTTTATACCTTCTTGATGTTCTTACAATCTCAAACAAGCTTGGTTAACCTTGGAGAAGCCTTACTCTATGCTCACCATCTTCAATCTCACCAAAGAAATCAAGAACATGGAAGTGAGTTTCCTGACTGGAAAAACACGCCCCAAAGATCAGCCAAAACGAAGCCCTTGCACTCGTTTCCTGGTCGAGGCTCATGAATGAAAGTTGTAGAGCGTCTTCACAGCTTTCTAACCATATAAAGAACAAAAAATTTCATTGAGTAATGAAGTCTCTAGGCCCGTTTTACTGAGCTCCTTTCCTGCTGGGCAGAATGGAGTATTTGGTGTTTGTTTTGTTTGATTAAAGTGATAAAGTGATCAATAATGCTTGATATTTTCACTTGGATACATCTTATCTTCTTGCCATGTGGTGTCATCTCCTCATTGGTTCCTTTGGATTACCTTAATCCATCCATAATTGCAAGCAAGTCCCTTGCTTTATACATATTGTTTCCAAGTCCTTCCTTCCTTTTCTTATTTGCACCAAGGGGCTTCCCTTCTTGTATATTTACTAAATCAATATGTTACAACTTATATGTTGCACTTCATTGTAATAATGTGGCCCAATACCTCAAACAATCGTTGTGTCCAATTTTCTTTGTATTTTCTCTTTATCTCAGAAAAATTTCTCGCGATTTCTCAATTGTCCTCATTTCCTTTAACTCTAGGATTTTATTCTCAATTCCATTTTCCTCTCATAATATATCCTTCCTTGGACTTCTAATATTTACTATTCTCAATTCATGATTCGCTCGCTTGATCGCTTAATCTCGTTGTAAAGTTTCAGCGGTTTCTAGAACGTTTGTTTCACTTCCTCAGTGGTTTTCGTTCCAAATTCTCAAATCACTTATAATAAAATTCCAAAATATTAACTCCTAAAATTAAATATCTCATTTCTTGATATTACTGATATATAATTCACTGCTCGGTCAAATATTACACGAAAATAGAATTTGGAATTTCTGAATTCCGATCGCATTTACATACACTTATTTACCTAGTAGATTACTAATATAACTTCGGAATATCCACACTACGTCTCGTACATAGGTGGCATGAAAAATTCTCTTAATCCTCAAAATCACTATTCATTGATGTACTTCATCATAATAGGAAAAGTTTTAATTCTACCGAAATTTTGGGTTCTTACAATGTTTGTGGCTGCTGTGTTGTTTAATCTAATGGGCTTGGCCCAATACTATTCCATATATTACTACTAATTACCACACACCCAAATAATATTTCAAGTTAATACTCTAATTTGTAAAAATAAAATTTCTAGCATAATTAAATACTAGAATATTTTTAAAGACTTTTGGAGAAAGAATTAGAATTAAATCTCAATTTTCTAAATTGATATGCATTTTACAAATATTAATAATTTATAAAAACATTTCTTAAAAATAACTATGGTGATTCATAAATCACAATTTACAGGACTTTATAAAATACCACAAACACTATTGTTTTAATAAAATCTTAAATTCTCGATTTTTATATATTAATCGAGTAATTTCTACAAATCCTCAAATAATTAAAAATAATCATTTTCCAATGATTTTAAAATCTCCAAATTATTCAGTAATTTAAAATAATATATTTACTGACTAATTCCACACTCCAAAATTAAATCTTTATCTAAATAATTTATTGACTCGAGATATCTACTCGGTCCATAAAATTTTAAAAAAAATTCCCGGTTCCACTTAACCGAAAATAATTAAATAAAAAAATAAAAAAAATAAAAATTCCTCCTCATTTTAGGAAAAACATTATTATTATTGAAATAATAATAAATCGTTTCTTGAAAAATCTGGGTTATTACATGTTTGAAGAAGGAGTTGAGACATATGATTCCTATGCACAGGAACAGTTCACTTTACGTGCTGTTGTCTTATGGATGATTAATGATTACCCTGTTCTTGGTGCATTATGTGGTTGTCCTTATAGTGGATTCCGTGGTTGTGTGGTGTGCAGGAAAGAAACTCATTGTGTAAGACTTCCGTTCTCTGCCTAGCAGAGTTATGGTGGTCACCGAGGATATCTACCATATAGTCATCCCTTCAAAAAGCAAACTAAGGCGTTCAATGGAAAAGAAGAGTGGGGAACTGCTGCAGATCCTATGATAGGGGAAGAAATATTCAACGAGGTGAAATTTGTTCAGAATAAGTGGGGGAAGGGATTTAAGGATAAAGATTCAGAACTCATGGACACTTTGACTGGAAGAGGGGGAAAACAAAAAAGAGAAAATCAAAAGGGGGTGGTAGCTCAAATTCCGGACAGAAAGAACAGACCTATTGGAAGAAATTCAACATATGGAATCGACGACTTAGGTATTGGCGGTATAATTTGGTCCAACATTGTATTGATGTCATGCACATTGAGAAGAATTTGGCTGAGAGTATTATCAGAACATTACTAAATATTTCGGGCAAGACGAAAGATGGGTTGCAAGCTTGAAAGGATCTGGCACATTTTTGGGTAAGACAAGAGTTGCAGGCTAAAAGTCAAGGCGACAAGACATTACTTCCTGCAGCCTGCTACACATTAAGTAAAGATGAAAAAGACATGTTCTGTGACACATTACACAACTTAATGGCTCCGCAAGTTTATTGTTCTAACTTTTCTAGTTTGGTGAATGAAAAGGATAGGAAGCTTATGGGACTTAAATCACATGATTACCATATGCTTATGCAATAGTTCTTTCCAATTGCAATACAGTCTATCATGCCTGAACCCGCAAGATATGCTATTATCAGACTTTGTTTTTTTTAAATCAATATGTAGCAAAGAAATCAATGTAGAAGAACTCGATAAATTGCATGAGGAGATTTGTGTGACACTGTTCTTGATGGAGAAATACTTTACCCCATCCTTTCTTGATGTTATGCTTTATCTAACTGTGCACCTTGTTAGAGAGGTAAAATTATGTGGCTCAATATGCTTTCGGTGGATGTATCCCTTTGAGAGGATGATGAAAGTTATTAAAGGGCATGTGCGGAACAAAGCTTACGCAGAAGGATGCATTGCTGAGGAGCATATTGTAGAAGAAACAATTGCGTTCTTCAACGACTACAAAAAAGACATGAGCTCTATTGGTATTCCAGAACACCAGCACAACACATCTGAAAATGGTAATGGAGAGGGAATTCCTTTGTCAGCTGGTAAACCAATTGAAGTTTCTCAAGATCTTTACATGAAAGCACATTTCTATGTATTGCAAAATACACCTGAAGTTGTGACGTATATCGAGTAAGGACTCCTACTGAACATGTTTATTTGTGTTTTTGTTTTATTTAACAGTAGGATCATATTTAATACCCATTTTTGTACTTGCAGACAACACATGACATTTTTGAAAAACAAGCATCCTAGTAAACGACAAGCATGGCTGGAGAAAGAGCATAGCACAACGTTTGGTCACTGGTTACGCAACAAGGTAATATTTAAATCAGTATGATCTTAGTTTTTCTCAGTTGTAATTTGTGCAAGCTGAATATCATCCTTGTTATTGTGTAATTTAGGTTGAAAGCGACTTATCGATCTCCAAAGAAAGTGTATCAGAAACAGTGAAGTGGATCTCACATGGAGCACGTAAAATCTTGAACAAATACGATGTATATGACATCAATGGCTATACATTTCGTACAAAAATTCGTGATGGCAGAATTCACCAGAACGGTGGGGTTTGTGTAGAGGCAACTGAGATGCACATTTTTAAAGAAGTAGTAACCTATGGAAAGAACTTTTATTATAGGATTCTACGAGAGATATGGGTACTAGATTATCATATTAAGAAAATCTCTCTTTTCATGTGCGACTGGGTTGACAATAGAAATGGTGTCAAACAAGATGGCATGGGTTACACGTTGGTTGAACTTAACAGATTAGGCCACAAGGATGATCCGTTCATATTGGCCTCACAAGCACGACATGTGTTTTATGTTAAAGACCAGCTGGATAAAAAAATGTCCATTATCTTGATGACACCTCCCAAGAATTATAGAGATCTGTACGATGATGTCAATGAGGATTTCGGTACTGTAATTCTTCCTCACAATGATAATATATTACCACCTGTAGATCCACGTGACTTGGGTAATGAATCTCGTGATGATTACTTTAGACAGGACTGTAAGGGTATTATTATACGTAATGCTAACTGAATTCGGTAATTATTATAATTATGTTTGTCATTTTCCCTATTTTTTATGTAATTCTAAATTCTATTGTTTGGTTAAATTCTATGCTACGTTTTAATTCCTATTTTTTTCTCCAGGTGTGTGCAAAGAAAAAGGCCCGATCATGATGTCGTCTTTAAATTCCTACAGCTCAAACCAAAATCGAAGTTGTTAGGAATATGTTGTACTTGATGATAACTTCACAATCAATCAAATTGTATAAGGTTTTGTAGCTGTCAACGGATGAGGATTTATAACTCTATCCATTGACAGGTAGCTCATCAACGGATGAGGTTTTGTAGCATACTGCAGTATCTCTATGTTATCAGTTGATAGTATTTTTATCCACAGTCATGTTGACCATCAACGGATAGGCAGAATAGGGTAGCCTATTGTAAATAATCTATGCTATGTAATTCTGTCTAAGTGAAAGTGTATCAACAGATGAAGACAAAACACTATCAACGGATACAACTCAAATCCACTCTATCAACAGATACAGCTCAAGTCTCAATATCAACGGATACAGCTCAATACATCATCAACGGATGTCAGTGTACAATATCAACGGATAATCATTGACACTGTCTTCTATGATTAGCTGGGGATTAGCAGTTGATAAGGACATGTTTGACTGACAGATCACATGGGTTGATAGCAGATACAAAAATCAGTATGGCAGCCATACTTTGGAAACACAGAAGAAAGAAGCATTCCGTTTACACTATGAATACAAGAAAGGTGCAGGAGACATGTCTGAACACAAGGACAACCTTTCGGCTACATGTGTATTTTGAGTGTAGTAGCAAGTCAACTAGAATTAGATTAATATTATCTTATTCCAGTAGTACTTGTAAAACCTGGGATTTATAACCAAGTGTAGCAACTTTTTGTAGACAAAGAAAACACATACATTTTGCTTAGGGTTTCTATTGAATATTCTTAGAAAGCAAGAGTTGTAAAACAGAAGCTGTGTACTTTTGTATCACAGAGTTTTCTTCGAATAAAAGCTTCAGGTGGTGAATTTAACCACCTGATTTTTATGTGTTTGTGCATTAATCTTTCTACAACAATTATCTAAGTATAGATTTCTGGAGTTTTTATCAGAAATTTATAAATATCAAGAATTGTATTCAACCCCCCCTTCTACAATTATACAAGTGTGTAATCTGGGAATAACAATTGGTATCAAAGCGAGCTTCTAACATATTTGAAGTTTAAAGATCAACACACTTCCAACATGTCTAAGAAGGATTATGGAGTAAAGATTCCAGTTCTTGATAGAGAAAATTACTTTCACTGGAAAGTAAAAATGCGTCTACATCTCTCGTCTATTGATGAGGGCTTTGTGGATTGCATTGACAAGGGTCCTCACGTTCCAATGAAGACTGCAACAAGAGTTGGCCTGGCTGAAGGTGTGCCTGACACTCTCATTCCCAAACCTGTTTCTGAGTGGAGTCTTGAAGATATTACAGAAGTCCACAAAGACAAAAAGACCATGAATATTCTGTTCAATGGTCTAGAAACAGACATGGTTGACAATGTTATTAACTGGACTACCGCCAAGGAAGTATGGGACACTGTTCAAACCCTTTGTGAAGGAACAGAACAGGTAAGGGAAAACAATATGCAACTACTAATCCAACAGTATGAACATTTTCACTTTAAGAGTGGAGAAACATTGAATGATACATTTAGTAGATTTCAAAAGCTACTAAATGGTTTGAAACTGTATGGAAGAATCTATCAAGTTAAAGATTCTAATCTCAAATTTCTGAGATCACTGCCCAAGGAATGGAAGCCAATGACTGTTTCTCTAAAAAACACTCAAGAGTACAAGACATTTACTCTTGAAAGGCTCTATGGAACTTTAAAGACTTATGAGCTGGAAATGGAGCAGGATGAAGAGATTGAGAAGTCTCAAAAGAAAAGTGGGTCAGTTGCACTTGTTGCCAACTTGGAGCAAAAGGAGGAAAGGACAGAAACTGCTAGTTCTACACCAAACAGGGAGGTTTGTAAAGGTAGAGCAGAATCAAGCAGGAGCAAGGAAAAGGTGTCTGAGGAATTGAATGTTCTTCAGCAGGATGAATTGGATGAGATAGATGAACACTTAGCTTTTCTATCTAGGAGATTCTCTAAGCTGAAATTCAAGAGAAACTCTGGGGTGGCCAAGCCATTTAACAAGGATTTTTCCACAAGCAACTATGTGGATAAATCCAAAATTAAATGCTACAATTGTGGAATTGCTGGTCACATGATAAGTGAATGCAGGAAACCTAGATCTGAGAACAAGGGAAAGGCAACTGAGGCTGTTGACTATAAGAAGAAATATTTTGATCTTCTCAGGCAGAAAGGAAAGGCATTCTTGAACCAAGAGTATGACTGGGCTGTTGATGACAATCATTCTGATGATGATGTTGAGTTAGTCAACCTTGCTTTAATGGCTGATTCTGGAGAGCAGGAAGCAAGTTCAGCTAGCAATCAGGTATTTTCTACTAATCTCTCTGAGCTCACCAAAGAGGAATGCAATAGTGTTATAGATGAAATGTCTACTGAACTATATCACTTAAGTGTTACTCTTAAATCACTTACTAAAGAGAACAATAGGATTAAAGAGTCTAATCTGTTTTTAAGTGATAGAAATGCTGCTCTAGAAACTCAATTTTTAGAATTTGAGAAAATGAGAGTTGATTGCAATAATGCTAAAAGTGAACTTGAAGCTGTGTTAAAAAGAGAACTGATTTTAAAAGACTAGCTTGAAAAAGAACAAGGGATAATTGCTAAATTTCAAAGTTGTAGGAATATTTCTCAAAACATAATAGAAGTTCAGGGAATAGAATCGTTTGTGAAGCATACCTGGACTCAAAAGAAAAAGGAGCTAGAACCTGGCCTTGAGGATCTAGAGACTATTTGTGAATCAACGGATAGTGATCATCCGTTGACAGATGAACCGTCAACGGATGAGAGGTATCCGTCGACTAACAAAAAGTCTGTTAGTAAGAAGGAACTCAGGAAACTGGATATCAAGTATGGTCCAGTCAACAAGAATTTTGTTAGTGGTGAGTGCAGCAAAACCAAATCCAGTGGGAAGGCTAAGGCAGGTGATTTACACAACAAAAAGGCTGTTGGTAAATCAGATAATGAAAAGGTAGAAATTGAGGATAAAAAGAAAAAGAACAGAAATGGTAAGATAGGCATCAACAAGAAAAACAATTACTCTCCTGACAAGTTTGCTCCTAGGAAAACTTGTAGTAATTGTAATAGTGTCAATCATCTATCTTCTAATTGCAAGATTGTCAACAAGGCTCCTGTTCATGTACCTCAACCAATGCCATGTATGCCTGCAATGCCTGTTATGCCTGGTTTGTATCAAAATGCTAGTTTTTCAAATCCATATGTGAACATGCCATATGTGTCTAATCCTTACTTTCAATCTATGAATGTGCCACAAATGTCATGGAACATACCTAACATGAATAATATGTATGCCAATTTTCCACACATGCATGCATCAAATATTCATGTAAATGAGCATTTGTCAAACCCCATCACTCAAGCATCTACACCTAAGTTGAAGAATGCTAAGAGTGCAAAGTCAAAGGCTAACAAGAAAGGACCCAAGGAAGCTTGGGTACCAAAATCAACTTGATTTGTTTTTGAAATGTGTGCAGGGAAACAGAAGGAATCTATGGTACCTAGACAGTGGATGCTCTAGGCACATGACAGGAGATTCAACCCTGCAAACAGAGTTCAAGGAAGGAGCTGGCCCTAGAATTACCTTTGGAGATGACAGCAAAGGATATACTAAGGGATATGGCCTGATTTCAAAAGACAATGTCATCATTGAAGAAGTGGCTTTAGTTGAAGGTTTGAAGCACAATTTGCTGAGTGTCAGTCAGATTTGTGACAAAGACTATGAAGTAAAGTTCATAAAAGAAGCCTGTGTTGTTTCTGCCAAGAAAGACAACAATGTGGTATTGACAGGCTTTAGAAAAGGAAATGTTTACATAGCTGACTTCAATTCAGCATGCTTAGAATCCTTTACTTGTCTCTTCAGCAAAGCAAGTAAGGATGAGAGTTGGCTATGGCATAAGAAGCTGTCACATTTGAATTTTAAAGTTATGAATGATTTGGTAAGAAAGGATCTTGCTAGAGGAATCCCTCAATTGGAGTTTGTCAGAGATGGACTGTGTGATGCCTGCCAATTAGGGAAACAAAAGAAATCATCCTTCAAAAGCAAGACAGAGTCATCCATTGTTAAGCCTCTTCAATTGCTGCATATGGACTTATTTGGTCCAGTAAATGTCATGTCTATTTCAAAGAAGAAATACTATCTGGTGATTGTAGATGATTTTTCTAAGTTCACATGGACCTTCTTCCTGCACTCCAAGGATTGTGCAAGTGAAATCATCATCAATCACCTCAGAATACTAAACAATGGTTCTGAAGACAGGGTACAAAGAATCAGGAGTGACAATGGTACTGAATTCAAGAATTCCACAATGAAGATTTTCTGTGAAGAGAATGGAATTGTCCATGAGTTTTCTGCTGCCAGAACACCTCAACAAAATGGGGTTGTTGAAAGGAAAAACAGAACTCTCATTAAAGCAGCTAGAACAATGTTAAGTGAATCAAGGTTACCAACATATTTCTGGGCTGAAGCTGTCAACACTGCATGCTTTACTCAGAATATTTCCTTGGTCAATCAAGCTAGAGGAATGACTCCTTATCAGTTATTAACCAACAAGAAACCAACTTTAGCTTTCCTACATGTCTTTGGATGTAAGTGTTTTGTGCTAAGGAATCACGGAGATAACTTGGGCAAATTTGAAGCAAAGGCAGATGAAGCTATTTTCGTTGGATATGCAGCAGGGAAAGCTTACAAGGTCTACAATCTAAGAACCAACATTGTTATGGAATCTGTACATGTTGTGTTTGATGATCAAAAGATTCTAGGCCTAAATGATGAAGGTTCCCATGAAAAGTTGGAATTTGAGAATGAAGGTGAAGGAAGAATGTACTATGATGATGATGAGGACAATGAAGATCATGACCACAGAGATCCACCTAGAGCTGTTATACCAACTAGAAGTGATGCTTACACTGAAAATGAAGCATCCGTTGACAGTCATTCTGCAACATCCGTTGACACTATTAGAGATGCATCCGTTGACAGAGATTCTCAAGCATCCGTCGACAGGCAAAATGATGCATCCATTGACAGTCAACTTCATAATTCAGCAAGGACAACAAACTCAGGGGGAGTTTCTCAAGGTCAAAATTCAATGCTAAATCAACATGATCATGCTCATGGAAATGAAGCAACCTCATCAAGATCAAACCTTCCACCTGCAAGAAAATGGACTAGAGATCATCCATTTGAGTTAATTATTGGTGAATCAAATTCAAGAGTCCAAACTAGAAGGGCCACTCAAGCAGAATGTCTATACAGTAGCTTCCTGTCTCAAGAGGAACCTAAGAAAGTGGAAGATGCCCTTCTAGATCCAGATTGGGTGTTAGCAATGCAAGAAGAGCTAAACCAATTTGAAAGAAATAAAGTATGGAAACTTGTGCCCAAACCTGATGATAGAAGTGTCATAGGTACTAAATGGGTTCTCAAGAATAAGACAGATGAAAATGGCATAATTGTGAGGAATAAAGCTAGATTAGTGGCAAAAGGCTACTCTCAAGAAGAAGGAATAGATTTTGATGAAACTTTTGCTCCAGTGGCAAGACTTGAAGCAATAAGAATCTTTCTAGCCTATGCAGCACATGCCAATTTCAAAGTCTATCAAATGGATGTCAAAAGTGCCTTTCTAAATGGGGAACTGGAAGAAGAGGTCTATGTCCATCAACCTCCTGGCTTTGAGGATCCAGAATTTCCAGGATATGTATATCTTCTCATGAAAGCACTTTATGGTTTGAAGCAAGCACCAAGAGCCTGGTATAACACCTTATCTCAATTTCTTTTGGAGAACCACTTCACTAGAGGTACAGTAGATAAAACCTTATTTCATAGGAATATTAATGGCTCTTCAATACTTGTTCAAATCTATGTAGATGATATTATTTTTGGGTCTACAGATGAGAAGCTTTGCAAAAAGTTTGCCAAACTTATGCAAAATAGGTATGAAATGAGCATGATGGGTGAATTAACTTACTTTCTTGGCCTACAAGTAAAGCAAGTTAATAAGGGCATTTTCATAAGTCAAACAAAATATATTTATGATCTCTTAAAGAAATTTGGCTTAATGGATTGTGCATCTGCTAAAACACCTATGGCCACTGCAACTAAGCTTGAGTTGAATACTAAGGAAAAGTCTGTGGACATCTCAAGCTATAGAGGCATGGTAGGTTCACTTCTATACCTAACAGCTAGCAGACCTGATATAATGTTTTCTACTTGTCTTTGTGCTAGATTTCAAGCTGACCCTAGAGAGTCTCACTTAATAGCTATTAAAAGAATTTCCAGGTATCTCAAGGGAACACCAAACCTTGGCATTTGGTACCCAAGAGAATCTGGTTTTGATCTAACTGGCTATTCAGATGCAGATTATGCAGGTTGCAGAGTTGATAGGAAAAGTACTACAGGTTCCTGTCAATTTCTAGGAAACAGGCTTGTTTCATGGTTCAGTAAGAAACAAAACTCAGTCTCCACTTCTACAGCTGAAGCTGAGTACATTGCTGCTGGAAGCTGTTGTGCACAGATTCTATGAATGAGAAACCAACTCATTGACTATGGTCTAAAAGTTGAGAAGATTCCAATTTTCTGTGACAACACAAGTGCTATTGCCATCACAGGGAATCCAGTGCAACATTCGAGAACCAAGCACATTGACATCAAATACCACTTCATTCGAGAACATGTGATGAATGGTACAGTAGAAATGCACTTTGTGCCAAGTGAAATGCAGCTTGCAGATATCTTCACCAAGCCTCTTGATGAATCCACATTCACAAGATTGGTAGGTGAGCTAGGTATGCTTAACTTGTCATAATTCCTAGTGATATTTGATTTCACTACTTTGAAGCTAGAAATGTGTTTTGATTTACTTGAAAGTTAAAACTTTCAGAAACATTTTCTGCAGAAATTTTGTCTAAGGCAAAATTAGCTTATCAACGGATATCCTTTTATCCGTTGATAGTATAAACACATTACTAGATTTTCGCATGTCAACGGGTAACAGGCTATCCACGTCATCAACGGATAAACTGTATCTCAACCGTTCATTCTATATCCGTTGATATACATTTTTTTTTAGCCGTTGGTAACCGTGTATATCTAATCATGGCTGTACTTATTTTCTTTTCATTTATTATCTGACAGTTACTTTTGACCAATGGAGTAATTACTTTTAATTATTTCATTTTTAACTCTTGAAAAATATAAAAGGCTGACTTGTACTCTCACATCTCACTTTTATTCATTTTCAAGCATATCAAAAGTTAACTGCATCTTCTTCTCTAAAACTCTTTGTAACCAAAGTTCAAACACTTCAATGGCGCCCATTGTTTAGATGATGTCCTCCACTGGGTTTACCTATGAGAAGAACAATTTCGCGGCCTTTGTTGACACAGTGAATGCTCCAGAAGCTTACCACACTTTGATGAGTTTTGTGAAGAAATGCAAACTGTCATATGCTATGACTGCCACCACTCCCTTAATCCACGAGGTAATTGAAGAAATGTGGACATCTGCTGAGTACAATGGCACAGACGGTACAATTGCTTTTTCTTTAAAGGGTAAAAACTATGTAGTTAATTCTGATGTAATAACTGCTTGTTTAAAATTGCCTGAGAATAACTGTCTGAAAGTACCCACTGATGCTGAAATTGTTGCCATGCTTAATTCTATTAATTATGCCCTTAGTACTGAAAACTTAGGGAAAATTGTTAGGAAATGAATGGTTAAAGAATGGAGCTATTTCTGTGATGCCTTCATTAAAACTTTTTCAGGCAAAATTAGTAATTTTGATGCTGTTACCCAGTCCATGCTAACTATGATGTGTATGCTCTTAAATGATAAATTCTATAATTTTGGCACATTAGTTATGTATGAGATAGCTGCAAAGTTAGGTAAAAAGGAAACTAGGAGCAAGAATATCTACTTTGCTAGATTTTTAATGCTCTTAGCACTGCATGTATCTGAGAATGAGCTATCCATTGCTAACCCGGATAGCAAGTTCCAATGTTTTGTTTAGGAGAAGAGAGTCTTAAGTGACCTAATTCGAATGAACCTCAATGCAGGAGTACAATTGGTATATCTACCAATTGTTCAGGTAACTATTTCTAACTCTGTAACCCCTATCTCCAACCCCCAAATTTCTTTGCCTTCTAGTGTCACAATGGAGTCTGTAGTTGTGACCAAACAGGCTCCTACCAAAGTGACCAAATCCAGAGTTCCAAAATCACACTCTAGTAAGCAAACCTCAAGTGTCTCTCAAAAGACACCTGTTGTAAAATCTACCAAAACTCTTGAGGGGAGTGTGAAGGTGGTAGTGAGTGGTGAGGGACAGGGTGAACATCAAAGAAGCCCTAAGGATAAGGAAGGAGAGATGAGTGCAACCACCATTTCAGTCTCTCAAAAGACTGCTAATGTAACTACAAGCCAAATTCTAGTTACACTCTCTCAACAGAGTGTGACTACTGAATCAAGTTCCCCACAAGGAACACTGCACAAGAGGGTTAGAGACACAGATAGCCCACTCTCAAAAACCTATGGAAGAAGAGTGAAATCTAAAACCACAGGGGAATCACAGGGTGCACACACAGTACAGGAAACTGTACCTTCTCAAATTCAGTTTGATGTGACTTCAATAAATGTGGAGTCACAGCCCCTTGATCTTAATCTTCAAATCGATACACATTACAATCCACCATCACCAACTCCATCTCTGGATATGGATATGATATCTACATCAATTCCTGATTCTCCATCTTTAAGATTCTTGGAGAAGCCCCACTCTGCAGTTGGTGGTCATCATCTTTTAGATGATTTGTTGGACCATCAATCTTCCCTTCCAGAATTCTCAACACAAACTGTGGCCTCGAACTTAAAATCAATCTCCACAGATTCAGTGTTGGTTTTCTCTTCAACGGATAAAATTATTCCTTCCTCAACGGATATCCTACATCCGTTGACAAGTGTTTCTCCATCAACGGATGTGCCTCTATCTAGCCATCCGTTGACAGCTATAACTACTCTATCAACGGATATTCCTTATCCGTTGATAACTCACTCTACCACTGCTATATCTGACATTCCTGTGTCAAGTGTGGAGGAGTTCTTAGTAGTTGAAACACTTTTAGGATTGAGGGAAGGGAGTGAGAGGCTGCCTTGTGAGCAGGCAAAAGGAGAGCTAAATAATGAGAGGCTGGCCATTTCTTCCGATCAGGCAAAAGGAGAGACTGAGAGTTCCACCTTAGTAGGTAAAGGTGAGGGTGTGAGAGGTGTGAGCCAAGGGGAGCCCTTGATGCAAGAAAAGAGAGATGAGAGGAGAGAAGGGACTACAGGAGAAATAAGGATGGAAGAAGCAGCCATTGCTAGTGAGTCAATGGAGGTTGAGGATGCAGCCAAGGAAATGGAATTTCAAAGAGAATATCAGTCCATGATTGACTCCATTTCTTTGGATGCTAAAACCTTTACTCACCCTGTTCCTGCCTATCAAATTCTGGCACAACAGGGCAATGTGGAAGCAGAGGAGGCAATGCACCTAGTGCACACCTCACAGTCTCTACTTAGAGCTAAGGAATCTTTAGATGCTCTGCCAACCACTGCTGAGAATGAAGAATTTGAAGATTCTGAAGATGAAGACAGCCAGAGCCCTGAAGATGAAGGTGATAGCAGTATTCATGATTGGAAATTTGCTAACAACTACACCTATCATCAACTTGATGTGGAAATCATAATGCAATATAAATCTGCCCTGGCTGAGCACCAAGAAGCAGATCCACAGAGAAAGGTTGTTCTTCAACAGGCAATTGACTCCCTTAAGTTACAAAAGATGCAAATGGTGATTCAGAGATCCAACTTAGAGGAGGTCAAACAAGAAATCAAGGATGTGAAGATCTCTGTGGATTCCAAGTTAGAGCAACTAGCTCCTACAGCCACTCAGAGGGTGTTGCAACAAAGGTTCATC
Source organism: Saposhnikovia divaricata (assembly GCA_036435485.1). Classification (NCBI taxonomy): domain Eukaryota; kingdom Viridiplantae; phylum Streptophyta; class Magnoliopsida; order Apiales; family Apiaceae; genus Saposhnikovia; species Saposhnikovia divaricata. The sequence continues at coordinate 173,663,191 of CM071600.1, forward strand.
AAAGAAGACAACCTGGCTAAGTCTGTGCAACTACTCAACTCAAGAGTGGAAAAGATGGAATCCCAGATGGAGCAATTTCTTCACCATCAAAAACTGCAAACCTAACTGCTAGAAAAGTTAGTTGCAGCCCCAACTTCTAGTCAAACCCTTGATGCTAACAAAAAGGGGGAGAAAGTGGAAGAGGCTGTGGCAACTACAAGTCAAATCTTAATTTCTGAAAGAAGGGAAGCAGCAAGTGAGGGGGAGCAGCAGCCTACCATAGTGGTCAATCCACAGGACTTCATTGTCGAAGCTTCCCCCAGCAAATCCAAACCTCTATAAGTAGCTCTATCTAAAGAGTTTGATTTCTCAAACTTGACAGAAGAGGAAAAGCTAGCCAAGATTGAAGACCTGCAAAGGATGAAAGAGGAGAACAATGAAAGAATAATGAGGACAGAAAGATTGATCAATGCATCTATTGTATCAAATCTGTTCTCTAGCCAAACCTCAGCTCCAACAATATCTACCACAATTCTGAAGGTGCTCACTCCAGCAATTGTGGCTCCTACATTCTATGATGCCGAGCCTTCTCATGTTAAAGAATTTGAACCCTACATCAAAGCAAGACCCTACTCACCACTAAAAACAAATGGGAAGAACAAGTTACAACTGGACTTTCCATTTCCCAAGGATGATGAAGAGAAGCTGATGGGTAAGCAAATTAAGGAATTCAAGGAGAAGACTAACAGTTGTGTAAGAGAATGGATGGCTGTAATCATAAGGAATGGAAAAGTTCTACACATATCCAACAGCCATCCTAGATTTGTTGAAGCCAAGAGAGAAGAGACTTCAAGGCTGCTAAGAGAATCTCAACCAAGCACTGAATTGAAAAATGAAAACTCAGATGAGAAGCAAGCCAGGCTGGCTCAAGAGTTAATGGATGAGGTAGAGGATGAAATGAGGGAACCTGAGGAAGTCCCCAAATCCAAAAGGAAAGGGAAATCAGTCCCCAAATCCAAATCTAAGAGAATGAAATCAAAGGCAAGGAGGCCTGTCTCTCCAGAAATTGAAAGCAAGGAGACAGTTGGCTCATCACAACCTACTTCTGTAAAAGTATTCAACCCAGCTGTGAATTTCCATGGTGATCCTATAGTACCTAAAGAGGAACCAATGAATCTTGACTCCATTGAGGTTCCTTCATTTTTACTGAAGCCTCAACAGAAGCCTATATAGAAGAAAAGGATACCAAGGAAGCAACCTTCAAAGGAACCAATTCAAGTTGCTAGGGTACCTGCTATTATCAGGCAGCCAATCTTGGAAAACAAGGATGATTTTATCTATCAGGCAGATATTGAAGAATACTCTGGCATGAATCTTTATCTGGATGAATTGTCAGAAGTAAGAGGAATTGACAAATATAAACATTTGCCTGAGAGATTGGTCTTTGTATACAAGGGAGGAAAGGAAAGGACATGGCCACTACAAAGGGTTCTTGGAGAAAATTATCTGACCTTAACTAAAGTGTTCTCTGCAATCAAGATGTACACAGGGTTCTCCAAGATAGCAAAAGGGGAGATACTGGACAGAATAGAACAGATAAGGAGGGAATGGAACTCACCATCAAGTCTACCAAGGAAGATGAAGATCCCATACAATGGACAGAAAATCCACCTTCAACCCTTCTGGATGATGGAGTTCAGGGATGAAGATGGTAACAGGAGATTCTTCAGGTTAGAAGACCAACTATCAAAGGCTAGTTCTCAATACCTGAGATGGTTACAACAAAAGCTAAATCCAAAGGTTGATGAAGAAGATGCCTTCTATAGGCAACTCCAAATTCAGATTGAGTCCAACTCTGCCAAAGAAGGAAAATCAAGGATGATGCCAACAAGAGAAAAGAAACAGTCTTAATCTGCTCAGTCTAGAGGAGCACTTCTTTGTAAATTTCTCAAACTTTCAGTTTTTAATTTTTGTAGATTAATACAATTTTTGCATTGTTCTATATATATCTTTAGGAATGTTTTATTATCATCAAGGTCCTGAATTTATGCTTTATTGCCATCAAGTATAAATTGGGGGAGATTGTTAGGAATATGTTGTACTTGATGATAACTTCACAATCAATCAAATTGTATAAGGTTTTGTAGCTGTCAACGGATGAGGATTTATAACTCTATCCGTTGACAGGTAGCTCATCAACGGATGAGGTTTTGTAGCATACTGCAGTATCTCTATGTTATCAGTTGATAGTGTTTTTATCCACAGTCATGTTGACCATCAACGGATAGGCAGAATAGGGTAGCCAAATGTAAATAAGCTATGCTATGTAATTCTGTCTAAGTGAAAGTGTATCAACAGATGAAGACAAAACACTATCAACGGATACAACTCAAATCCACTCTATCAACGGATACAGCTCAAGTCTCAATATCAACGGATACAGCTCAATACATCATCAACGGATGTCAGTGTACAATATCAACGGATAATCATTGACACTGTCTTCTATGATTAGCTGGGGATTAGCAGTTGATAAGGACATGTTTGATTGACAGATCACATGGGTTGATAGCAGATACAAAAAGCAGTATGGCAGCCATACTTTGGAAACACAGAAGAAAGAAGCATTCCGTTTACACTATGAATACAAGAAAGGTGCAGGAGACATGTCTGAACACAAGGACAACCTTTCGGCTACATGTGTATTTGGAGTGTAGTAGCAAGTCAACTAGAATTAGATTAATATTATCTTATTCCAGTAGTACTTGTAAAACTTGGGATTTATAACCAAGTGTAGCAACTTTTTGTAGACAAAGAAAACACATACATTTTGCTTAGGGTTTCTATTGAATATTCTTAGAAAGCAAAGAGTTGTAAAACAGAAGCTGTGTACTTTTGTATCACAGAGTTTTCTTCGAATAAAAGCTTCAGGTGGTGAATTTAACCACCGGATTTTTATGTGTTTGTGCATTAATCTTTCTACAGCAATTATCTAAGTATAGATTTCTGGAGTTCTTATCAGAAATTTATAAATATCAAGAATTGTATCCAAACCCCCCTTCTACAATTATACAAGTGTGTGTTTGTCATTTTTGGTTAATCTGCTATACCAATACTTCATGTCCAGTTGGTCAAATATTTTGCCACACACAAATGTAATAATGTGACAGATGAGGATCTTTAAAACAGAATACTCTGTTTCAAGAGGGTACTCCTGAAAACAGAGTTGTTTTTAGTCACACAATAATACAGTCACTAGTTTTTAGCTTCCTTAAGCGAATAGAGGTCTGACATATGCAGAAAACTCTACTTTTTAGTCACACAAAACTGTAGTGACCATAGGTTATTTCCTATTTAGCAACATCACCGAAAATAACTGTGGCCGTTTCCTAACATTTAGACACAGCAAAGAAGCGTCGCTAGTTATTGTCACACTTCTATCTCTTAAGCATGACTAAAAATTTTGGAATTGGTCAAAGTCAACAAAAAACCATGCTGTTTTATCATATTTGGTCACATATTTGGAACGTGGCTAAATATTGTAACACATTTTTTAAAGTGGTGACTGAATCTTCCAAAAAATGTGTTTTCGGTCACTCGAAAAACAATTGTGTGGCTAAAACTTGGGACTATGACCTTTAGCCACTCGTTTTTGCCAAAGTGTCACAGTCCTTACTGTACAAAAGAGTGACAAAAGCCCAAATTTGACGTAGTGCTGAAGACGCTCCCAAAAGTGAGATGGAGTATTATAATCGGTGGGTTAAAGCTGATGAGATGTCGCGATGTTACATTCTGGTAGCAATCTCGGGTGTTTTGCAGCATCAGCATCAGGCTATGGCCACAGCTTCAGATATGCTCTTTAATCTCAAGGAACTATTTGGAAAATAGAATAGGGCTGCTAGGCAAGCAGCAATAAAGGCATTAATGAACACTCAGATGGCTGAAGGAACACCTGTAAGGGATCATGTTCTCAGGATGATGTCTCATCTAAATAAGATGGAGATCCTTGGTGCTGATATTGATGGGGAAACCCAGATCGATATCATCCTTATGAGTCTGCCCAAAAGTTTTGAGCAGTTCCGCTTGAATTACACCATGAACAAAGTGATGTATAGTCTTGCGGAACTTCTGACAGAATTTCAGGCAGCTGAAGGACTTTTTAAGCAGAATGTTCAAGTGAATGTGGCTGAGAAAGATTCTTCCTCTAAGCCGAAAGGCAAGAAGAAAAAAAAAGTTCAGACAGAGAGAACTGGAAAGGTTGCTAATGTAGTGGGAGTTCAAGGTGCTGTGAAAAAGCCTAAAGGCAAGTGCTTCAGGTGCAAGCAGTCAGGTCACTGGAAACAGGATTGTCCTCTTCCTAAGAAGATAAACAATACTAGTATATCTCTTTCTCTAGTTACAGAAACATATATAGCGGCTATATCTACGAGCACTTGGTGTGTAGATACAGGAGCCACTGACCATGTTTGTAACACTATGCAGGGGTTCTAGCAAACCAGAATGCTTAGAGATGGCGAGATATATGTGTTCATGGGAGATGCTACGAAAGTAGCAGTAGTTGCAGTTGGAATAATTACTTTATCTTTTGGAGATGATATGATTTTGGTTTTGAACAATTGTCTTTATGTACCTTCGTTTAGAAGGAATTTGATTTTGGTTTCTAAACTTGCTATGGATGGTTATAATGTTTGTTTGGATCATAATGTTTCTATTATAATGAATAAACAAGTTATATGTTCTGGTACATTGCAAGATAATTTATATATTATTAATCCTATCCAACCAGTGCTGCAACAAAATGAAACTAATAACAATCTTTCTAGCTCAAATAAAAGAAAGAAACCTTCTTAATTGAACCAAACATATCTTTGGCACTTAAGATTAGGTCATATTAACTTGAGAAGGATTCAAAGACTGGTAGTAGATGGGCCATTAGGCTCGTTAGTAGTGGAGCCATTTCCGATTTGTGAATCCTGGTTGGAAGGTAAGATGACTAATATACCTTTTAAAGGAAAGGGGAATAGAGCCAAAGAAGTATTAGAATTGTTCATATTGATTTATGTGGATTTATGAGTACAAAGAAAGTGCGAAGAAGCGACATCTTGGAAAATGTATCAAGTCACTACGATCAGATCGTGTTGGTGAATACTTGTTTGGAGAATTTAGGGAATATTTATCAGAAAATGGGATTATATCCCAGTTGTCTGCACCGGGCACACCTCAGCAGAATGGTGTAGCAGAGCGAAGGAATCGGCTCTTTTAGAGAGTGTTAGATCGATGATGAGTTATTCAGATTTACCCAAGTCGTTTTGGGGATATGCTATAGAAACAACGGCTTACCTTCTAACTTGGTACCTTCTAAGTCGGTTCCCAAGACTCCAATAGAATTGTGGACTGGTAGCAAACCAAGTTTAAGACATATTCGGATTTGGGGTTGTCCAGCACATGTGCTGAACAAAAACGCGACCAAGATAGAATCTCGTATAGAAGTAAGGCTGTTTGTAGGCTATCCCATGGGAACGAAAGGTTATTCATTTTATAGTCCTAGGGATCGAGATGTCATTGTTAGCACCAATGCTAGATTCTTAGAGGAAGACTATATTATGAATCACAAACCAATGAGTAGTATCGTTTTAGAAGAACTAGTGGGAGGGACAGATAATCCCCTAGTGCCAAAAGTACAAGTAGAACATCCATAAGAAAATGCATAGCTTAACACTAATACTGCACCAGTGGCTCGTCGTAGTGGGAGGGTTGTTCAACAACCAGATAGATTCATGTTTTTGGGAGAGTCCTCGGACTTGGTCTCTGGTGAACATGATGAGGATCCCAGGACATACGGAAAGGCAATTCTAGATAAAGATGCAGATCTATGGCAAAAGGGAATGGAATCTGAGATGGAATCTATGTATTCCAATCAAGTTTGGGAGCTCGTGGAACCACCCAAAGGTGTAAAACCCATTGGATGTATGTGGATCTACAAGAAGAAAAGAGGATCTGACAAAAAGGTGAAAGACTGGAAAGCACGACTTGTTGCGAAAGGGTATACTCAGAAAGAAGGGATCGATTATGAGGAAACCTTTTCGCCGGTTGTTATTCTTAAGTCGATCCGGATTCTTTTATCTATAACAGCTCATCTCGATTATGAGATTTGGCAAATGGATGTCACGACAGCTTTCCTTAATGGAAGTCTTGAGGAAACCATTTATATGCAGCAACCAAAAGGATTCATTAAGGAAGGCCATGAGCATCTGGTATGTAAGCTTAAGAGGTCTATTTATGGACTAAAACAAGCTTCTAGGGATTGGAATATTCATTTTGATCATGCAGTCCAGTCATATGGATTTGATCAAAGTCCATGCGAATCATGCGTGTATAAGAGAAGTGAGGGTAATGCAGTGGTTTTTCTAGTACTATATGTAGATGACATTTTACTCATTGGAAACAATGTTAAGATGTTGTCATCAGTAAAGGCATGGTTGTTCAAACAATTTGACATGAATGACTTAGGTGAAGCGGCATACATCCTTGGGATCAAAGTAATAAAGGATCGCAAGAAAAGGATGTTGGCTTTACCTCAAGAGCCCTACATTGATGAAGTATTAGCTCGTTTTAACATGCAGAACTCCAAGAAAGGTTTTCTACCTTTTAAGCATGGAGTTGCTCTATTTAAGAAGCAGTGTCCTTCGACAACTAAGGATATAAGGACCATGAAAGCATTTCCTTATGCATCGGCATGTGGAAGCTTAATGTATGCTATCTTATGTACGAGGCCTGACATCTGCTTTGCTGTGGGCATGGTTAGTAGATATCAGTCGAACCCAGGTCAGGAACATTGGAGTGCAGTAAAAACTATACTCAATTACCTGAGAAGGACTAAGGAGTATATGTTAATTTACAAGGCCTCAGATCTATTTCCTTTGGGATATACTGATTCAGACTTTCAATCAGATAGGGATAAATGGAAATGCATTGCATACTCTACCATGAAAGCCGAGTACGTGGCGGCCTCTGAGGCTGCAAAGGAGGCTGTATGGTTCAGGAACTTCCTTTTGGACTGGGATGTGGTACTTAATTTGCCTAGGAGTTTGACAGTGTATTTTGATAACACTGGTGCTATGGCAAATTCGAAGGAACCGCGAGACCACAAAGTAGCAAAACATATTGAACGTAAGTATCATCTCATACGAGGAATCGTAAAGCGAGGAGATATAGTTGTGGCTCACATATCATTAGAAGACAACCGGGCAGATCCTTTCACAAAGAGCTTGCCAACCAAGGTTTTTGATAGGCATGTAGAAGCGATAGGAGTCAGATGGATGGACACATAGTTTTCTGTGTAATAATGGATTAAATAAGCACTGATGTACTCATAGAATATTTTGAGTATAATTGGGAGATTGTTAATGTATACTGAAAATATTTATTTGAAGTATATACATTTATTTCTGGCCAGTTTTATTGAGAATCATTTAAATGTTTACATGCTATCTAATATAATATATTGTGGACAATCTAATATAATATAATAAGGTTCACAATACAGGTGGTGTTGGACAATCAACTGGAATGGCTGTAGTATTATTTAGATTAGTTTATATTGACTATTAAATAATACTTGTATACTTTGTGTATATTGAACAGGATCAAATTTAGAATTATTCCCTTTTACTGATTAAGAAGGTGAACTAAGATTCTATGTTATTATTAATGCTTAGGTTCTTAATCCAGATATAGTGATTGACACGTGTATATTATTTACATGCTTTGATTTATATATGAAATAATTCTTCTGAATTATATCATTATATTTTGGGTGATGGAATTATATACATGGTGGATATTATTTATAGAAGGAATCCATGTCCTGATAATATTCGGGTTAATGATGTCCCCTTGAAAGCTCAAAAAGATTTAATTATGTGAAACCCTGCAGGTGTATTTATTCCGGTATAATTAAATAAAGGTTGAGTGGATGATCAAGGATAAAAGATATTAATTAAATGAATTATCAGTAATTTATTTAATTAATGGACATGCGATATTTTAAACATGGGGAGTTTAATAAGCAAATAATAAAGGAGCCGATTTAATTAATAAATTACCGGAATTAGGTGGGTGGTGCAATATTAATTATTTAGTGGAATTAATTAATATTAATGATAGTGGGCTCGTCCCAAGTTATCATTAGAAGGCCCGACCTAATTTACTCCTTGATCTCTATTGTAGCCGATAAATACTCATTATGTCTCCAAGAATAAGGGTTTTGAATTCTAGATCTTGGAGGCTAAACCTTGGAGGATCGAACGCCATGCTTCGTTCAAGGGAGTAAAGGAATACAATAGAAGATTGTGGATTTGAATCGCTTGCGCCGTAGCGATTAAGGTAAATCTTCTAAACCCCCCTTTGTAATCATTAAACGGGTTAAACACAAATCACTATGATCCAACGGGACCAACAGGCATTACATTATGCATTCCCTTTTTTTGCCAAAGTGCAAAAACACCACTTAGCTTATAGTTGACTTTCATGTAAATCACTTTTGTTTCTCCTTCTTCCACCAATTGGATTCCCTTTTGTCTTTTAATAACATTAATATGTTACGACTTATATGTTGCATTTTATTGCTCCACTGTGGCACAATCCCTTAAATCAATGTAAATTCCAATATTCCCTATTTCTTCTCTCTTGATTACTTGTTCTTAGAAAATGTCCTCGCGCTTTCCTGAATATTCTCAATCTCTTTTTGTAAAGTTACCTGACTCTTACCGGATATCGATTTGGATGACATGAGCTACCAGATATCAATTTGGATGACATGAGCTACCAGATATCGATTTGGATGACATGAGAATAACTTTTTAGACGATAGATTATTCTTATCTAGATTGTCAACCAATTTACACCATTCACAGAATACATAGACACTGGAATCAATATACATTACAATACTCGTTCATTAAGACCACTGATACATTGTAGTCACAACCACTATTCACTTATACACCAATTCATAATAAACATTTTAATTCTACTCAAAAATTTGGGTTCTTACACTGGATCTACAGTAGCTGCTGAACTCCTTTGAAGTTCAGGTTCTTGTAGGGTAGATCCTTTCGGAGGTGAAGTAATCCTCTGCTTCTTTTGTCTTTGAAAGACCCTTGTTTCAGCTTGTCTCTTCACTTGAAGTGGTGTTGGTTGTAGACCAAGCTGAGCAGCGATAGCATTTACTTTCTCCACAGACATCTCAATTATTCTTCCTTTGGGAGAAATAGAAGCAGGAGAATCAGAAACTTCAACTGTCTTGACAGGTGAATTATCAGGAGCGGAAACATCAGGATTTGCAGAGGCAACAGTAATTGATGTACAAACAGGATTCACAGAGGCACTAAGAATATGCTCTGTATCATCAGTAAGATTCTGTATTTCCATAGGAATATGATGCCTGCTCTTGTTGATTATCTTTCTTTTCTTCTTTCGCTGTTCAGGACTAGTCAAAGCTTCAGTAACAGTATCAGCAACTTCCTTTTTCTTCATGATTGTTGAGATAGGTAAAGTATCATCACCATCCGAATCAGAATCCACTTGTTCGAAAAATTTCCTCTTTTCCCCTGTTTCGTTATACACTTCAGCTTCAATCAGTGACTTAGCAACCTTAGGCACAACCTTTTCAATAATCAGGACCTCTTGTTCACCCCCTTGTAACTTCTTTTGAGTGAGGGTGTGACTGGAGAAATCCTTTGATCCTGATTGTCTTCCAGACACATCAGATCTAGCTGATTTTTTTGATTTTACAGCTGATGCCTTTTGAGAGACATCAGAGGTAGTTTAGTGTTTGGAAAGCTGTTTGGGTTGTGTGCTTGTGTCAGGAACAGAATGTGTAGTGTCCTGTTCCATAGCACTTGTTGCTGGACCATAATGAGTAGGCATCCTCTCTTTCAAAAGAGACCATACCTCATCAGGAATGAAGGCATTGCCCTCAAAGCGATTGGTTTTATCAGAATTAACCAACATTTTTACATTATTTTCAGATATCTTACAGATAGGCAATAATGTATCATTTGAAAATGTAACACTGGGATAGAGATGTGAAAATACCAATTGAAAGAATCTAATAAAACACACATATCCACATTTATCTAACTTCCTAGCCTGTAGAGCCTTAATTACAAAAGACCCATAATCAAAAGGAGTATCATGCATAAGAGAATACCCAATTTGAGTGGATCCTGATGGTAGAGCATCAAAGTTTGAAACCTTGTTCAAGAAGCACCGACTGATGGTGTCAAAGAAAAAATTTCATTCCTTCTTGAGCTTTGTTCTATATAGAATAGCAAACTTCTTGATTTTACCATTATAACCCAACTTTGAGATAAAATCAAGCAAGGTCGAATCAGACACAACATCAGGAATCACACCATTTAGTGATGGAAGGTGAAGAGCTTTTTTAACAATTTCTGGAGTGACATTGTATGTAATTCCATTACACTCCTGAGCAAACTTCATTGTATTCCAAACCTGCATCACATATTTAAAAGAAACTTTTGCAGGTTGGGTTAGAGAAAAATTTAAAGGTCCTGAAGCTAGGAAGTCCTGAATGATATGAAAATCATTAGGAAATTCCTGATGCTCTAACAGAACATGTCCAAGTGTTGGCTCCAAAACATGCAAGCCCATTTTTGGTTAAAGTGCAAAGACACCACTTAGTTTGTACTTGACTTTCTTGTATGCCACTTTGGTTTCTCCTTCTTCCACCAATTTGATTTCCTTTGTGTCTTTTTAATAAAATTAACAAGTTACAACTTATATGTTGCATTTTATTTCTCCACTGTGGCACAAACCCTTAAATCAATATAAACTCCAACATTCCCTATTTATTCTCTCTTCATTTCTTGTTCTTAGAAAATGTTCTCGCATTTTCTCGAATATTCCAAATCTCTTTTTGTAGAGTTCCCTAGCTCTTTGCTATTTTCCTTTTTAGGATATCATAATTCACTTTCTCAGACGATAGATTATTCTTATCTAGACTGTCAAACAATTTACACAATTATTAGCATACACATAAACACTGGAATCCTTATCCATTGAAATACTCGTTCATTAAAATCACTGACACATGGTGGTCACAACCACTATTCAGTTACACACCAATTCATAAAAAAAAGTTTTAATTTTACTCAAAAATCTGGGTTCTTACAGTTTCCACTTCTACTGTAGAAGTTGAGTATATTGCAGCTGGGAGTTGTGCACAGATTTTGTGGATGAAACATCAACTTCTTGTCTATGGTCTAAGGGTTGAAAAGATTCCAATTTTTTGTGACAACACCAGTGCTATTGCTATATCTGAGAACCCAGTGCAACACTCAAGGACCAAGCACATAGACATCAGATACCACTTCATCAGTGAACATGTGATGGAGGGCACTGTGGAACTTCATTTTGTTCCAAGTGAAAAACAACTTGCAGATATCTTTACCAAGCCACTTAATGAATCAACATTCACAAGGTTGGTAAGTGAGCTAGGTATGCTGAATTTCTCCTAATCCATATTAGTTATTTGCATGTTGTTAAGCAGCTAGAAATGTGTTGAATTTTCTCTTGAGAAAAGGCACAAATTTTGTCTAAGTCGAAATTTGCCTATCAACGGATATTTCTATCCATCGATATTCAGACACATCTCTGGGTTTTATTTTACTAGATCTTGTTTACCTCGGTGGATAATAAGTTTCTTTTTGGCTGTATTAGTTCAATAATGCATGTTAACGGGAAACTCACTTTTCGAGAATTTTTTCTATTATCCGCTGGGTATTATTATTATTATTATTATTATTATTATTATTATTATTATTATTATTATTATTATTATTATTATTATTATTATTATTATTATTATTTTACCATTTATTCTGTCATCGACATATACATACACATCTGTATGTATATAACTGGCGCAGTTACTATTCACTTTCTTCCCACTACTCTGAGCAGTTCCTTTATTCACAAATCGAGTAATTTCTTTTATTTTATTCGATAATTTGTGAGTAAGCATAAAACCCATCCGACTCTATATATTCATCTATTATCTTACTCTCAAATTCCTTTAAGTAACTTACCTTCTCTCTCTCAAGAAATCAAAACCCCCTTTCTAGTTTTTCAAGATTTTCAGCGATAATGGCTCCAGTTGTTAAACTGATGTCTGGAAATGGGTATATCTACAAGAAGAACAATTTTGCTGCTCTTGTGGACACGGAACACTCTCCGTCTTCGGCGGAATATCACAAGATGATGGAGTTCATCAAGAAATGCAAACTATCTTATGCCATGACTGAGACTGATAGTTTTAGTGCACTAGAGACAATGTTATTGTGCTTCTAGGAAGACTATTTTGTTATTTAATGATTATGTTCCATCGATTATTCTATGATTGATTTATTATGTCTTTGTTTACTGTGAAATAAATGTTAGAATAATAAATGTCCTTGGAATATGTAACACGTATTCTATATCTTTAAGTATGTGACTTAAAAATGAGATTATATGAATAGTATTTATATTCCTAAATATCCCTAATCGAGCATTAATAATATGGGACAATTATAATGCAAAAAGATTAGTATGTTTGTTGACTGATGACCACATCTCATTGGTCATAGGTATAGTGATACTAAAAGTCAAGAACGTAGGTGCATGTAATATTCTACATGGTACTGGATAGACCCATAGTGAGATTCTACATGTTAGTAATGTCATTAGAAAGGCTCATAGTGATAATGGTGTAATGATTCTTAGATTTGAGATCATTATATTTTTATACGAGGATTAATATACTTTAACTACATTAAAAGTTACCTTTGACCGGGTGATGATAAAAGTGGACATTGGGTATATTATGAGACATATGAGAAATATGAATGATAGATAAAGGATTTAACCCTCCTATTATTAGGAGAGATATTAATGGCCTCTTGATTGAGTGAGACTTTGAAAATGCATGGTTATGCTCAAATATTGATTTGTTTTTAATAGTCTACTTATTGATCAAGGAAACCCGAATTAAACGTTGAAGAGGATGACTAATTACATGCCTCGAGTTTAATGTATAATATTTGGTTAAAAGGATTATATTACACAGAAACATTTATCACGAAAGGTTTAATTGGATCACCAATTATTATTATTACATTAGTAGCAATGATGTATTACTAGATGCCGCTCATTGTTTATAATTTTATTATTAGATATTAAAATTATTGCCAACGTAATAATAACCTAAAGGGTTACAAGCAAAGAATATCTTAAACGGAGCCTTATTTAAATTACGAATTTAAACAAATTATTACTATTATTTCGAATTTTAGAATTGATTAATTACAATATGTGACATCCCATAAATCCGGGGTACAGATTTGGGACCATGGACCTCATTTAAACACCATACAAACCTGGACATAAGCTAAATATAATAATACAACACCCCTGATCCAAGACCGCATACAGGTTATGGTATGAAACAAACTATCAAGTTACATTATTACAATCCAACCTCAGAATAAAATTGTTATACAATTTTATAACAAACTAAGTCCACTGTCGAACTAGTTAACCAACCTTGACAAATTCCAAAACCACTACCCGACGAAATCAGCAACTCGAACATCACCTCTTGCTGCTGGAACAGTAATAACAACTGATCACAAGGTCCACTAATCTTCTCTATTAACTAGAGAAAATAAACAATAAAGCAAGAGTGAGCCAACAATGCTCAGAAAGTGTAAATAACTGTAATAATATCAAGAACAATTATAACTTCTGAAAAACAAGAAGAATCCTCATATGCTGCGAAAGGAAACAGCTGAAGAAATGAAATATCGTATCGCAAAGATGAGCCAACAGTGCTCCGCTAGAACAAAATGTTTCATCAATGAGAATTGATCAAAGTTCTGATAATCAAAGATAATCATCATAGGATTCAAAGGAATCAGACTTAAAAGCAACTCAACCTCAATGTATAGATTAGAATTGGATTTTTATATATTTAAAAAAAATAACAAGGTTTGGCTGCTGATCAGTCAGCACTAACCACGGACAAACATACACAGCAATGTCCTATGACAAATGCGCACAACAATGTCCTATAATGGATCCACGACACACATTGGCCTTAACTTCTAACCATTAATCTGGCATCCTCGAAGGACTCTACCCATAAAGGATCTCCTTTTAAAAATATTCCAATTCTATATCAAACGTACTAGGTGTCGGAACAATCGACAACCTTTGCCAACCAAACAACTGGAAAATTCACATTCCAGAACAACAACTCATAATCCAAGAATCAATGAAGAATTCAGGATCAACAGGTGTTGACGAGTTCAACACGATAATTGGGTAATAATTAAGAAATAATAAACTCAAAGGGTATCGACGAGTTCGATACAATAATTGGGGTCATAACATCATTAAATGAATCGAAGAAAGAATTTACTGGCAACATGATTAACAACAACTGAGTATATACGGTAAAAAAAGGATATAGTCAAGTGCTAAACACTTAATAAAATTTCTCTAACACATTGTCAAGTTTGTACTAAATTGGGTAAGTTAAGTGGTTCAAAATGAACATTTATAAGATAATTTCATGATAATTAATCGTAAATTAGTTTGAAGAAAACATCCCCTAAAGAGGGTCCATCGGGTGAAAATATGTTAAAAATCCGAAATTATGCTAAAAGACTTTTATAAGAGCTTAAAATCTTGGATTTCCTCTATTTAGAAAGTTTCTTAAATACTTTCGAAGAAAATAAAAGGAATGGCACTTACTAAGGAATCCAATAACATACCACAATTTAAAATATCTTTGAAGAAAAAGGGTATTGGTGAAATCATTTAAAAGGGTTCACACATAAATAATATGTGAAGAAATACACATTTGCAAAGGACTTCACTTTATAAACATGACTTGACAGAATCATTTTATAAATGCTCGGAACAAATTTACATCACTTGAACAATAAGTGAGGAGTAATGACACTTTCCTCGACACACGAAGTTCTCGATCCTAAAACCTCGATCCGTTGATCAACTCCACATCAGTCTCTACTTCTTTACACAATGGCCTCTTACTCAGCTCAAAATTCTCGATCCTGCTCAAAATTCCATTTACCCGTGCACTGCTCTTGGACGGGTCTCCTACTCGTACCTATACAAGGTAAAGTACTACTTTAATACAAAACCTTACTGATTGTTCTATTCTACCCATACGCGTCCTATAACGCTTTACACATACAACACATACAGAACATATCAGGTTATACTCATAAATAGTTTTAGTATAACCAGCTAAGTCACATAAACACATAAAATATTGACTTGCAAAATATGACTCTCTTCATTTATACCAGGCTTGTAAAGCCTACTTTGACCCGTACAGAGCCTTCTTTAGTCTATAAACTTTATGTTCAACACCTATTTTCTCATACCCAGGAGGCTATTCGATGAATACTTCTTCACTTAGTTGTCCACGGAGGAAGGCTGACTTAACATCCAGTTGAAATATTTGCCAACCCTTTTGAGCTGCAAGAGAGATCACCAATCGAATATTTTCCAGACACGCAACAGGTGCAAAAACTTCAGTATAGTCTATACCATACTTCTGGGTATAACCTTTTGCGACTAAACATGTTTTGTATTTCTCCACTTCTCCATTGTCATTCAGCTTTGTTTTATATACACATTTTACTCCAACCTTCTTCGCTCCATCAGGAAAGTCTGTCAATTCCCAAGTATCGTTCTTTTCTATTGCATCAATCTCTGCATCCATGGCTATTTTCCACTTCATATCCTCATGTGCTTCCTCAAATGAAGCGGGATCGTTTGTTGTAAACATTGCCAGATTTATCATCTCTTCTTCCTCTGATAAACAATCTCCGCTTATATAATTTTCATCCACACTGGTTGTTGTGACATTCTATGAACACGACGTTCTGGTGATGCATTTTCTCTTGAGCTGCATAGATGTTCTTCACTGTAATTTTTAGTTGTTTTTCCCTCAATGTTTTCTTTGACAATATTGTCCATTTCCCTTGCATTTTCATCAGCAACATTGACATCTCGATCAATTATGTTGGTATCTCGTCCTTCAACATTTTCTCCCCAATCAAGGTCAACTAAAGTAGTTGCCTGGTGCACCATTTCCCAATCCCAACTTTATTTTCTTCGAATACCACGTCTCTACTTATTATGATCTTTTGGGAAATAGGATCATATAATCTATACATTTTTGTCTCCTCGATAGTTCCAAGAAAAATACATCTTTGACTCTTATCATCAAGCTTTGTTCTTTTGCATTCAGGAATATGTACGTGAGCCAAAAATCCGAAAACTCTAAAGTGGGAATTCGATGGCAAAAATCCACTCCAAGCATATTCAGGACATTTATTTTTTACTGCAAATGTTGGACTTCTATTAAGAATATAAACTACTCAATTCACAGCTTCTAGCCAGAATGTTCTTGGCACCTTCTTTTCTAAAAGCATAGTGCGAACCATATTCATGATTGTCCTATTTTTGTGCTTGTCCAATCCATTTTGTTGAGGACTATTGGCAGCTGTTAGTCGTCTCCGTATACCATTTTCAACTCAAAAATTCTTAAACTCAAATGATGTGAACTCCCCGCCACGATCAGTACGAAGACACTTTATATTAATCTTACTCTCCTTCTCAACATGCTTTTCATATAGTTTAAAAACTGAAAATGCTTCAGATTTTTCAACTAAAAAATATACCCAAACTTTACGATTGTAATCATCTATAAAAGTAATCAGGTACCTTTTGTTGCTATTGGACAGAGGAGTGATTGGTCCGCATATATCAGCATGTACTAGTTGAACAACCTGAGAAGCTCTCCACGTACTTTCTTTTGGGAATGGATTCCTTTGTTGCTTCCCTACAAGGCAATCCTTACAAGTTCTTGCAGAAGTATCAAAATATGGCAGTCCCTCCACCATTCCCTTTTGCTGGAGTGTATTCAAACCACTAAAACTTAAATGGCCGTATCTACTATACCAAAGATGAGCAAGATCATCGACTAAGGTGTTGAAACATTTCTCCTCCTTTAACTTTGTTACAGCAAAAAACTTGAACATCCGATTTGAGGACATTGGAATGTCCATAATTAACCCTTTTTATGGATGATAAATTTTACACGGACCTTGTTTCATGAGAGTTTTAAGTCCCTTCTCTATTAGCTGTCCAACGCTTAGTAGACTATTCTCCAATCCCGTAATGTAATACACACCAGTAATGATTTGTACAGAACCATTCACTAAAATGAGTACTATACCTTTCCCTATTACATCCATGTTCGAGTTATCCCCCAATTTTGCCTTCTCTCTAAAGCTTTCATCAAGATCATAAAATAAATTACGCTTCCCACACATATGATTGCTATATCCAGAATCTAAAAACCAAAATTCCTCTTTGCAAATTTCCTTATCCCTTACGTATGCCATCAACAACTTTTCTTCACTACCTTCGACATAGTTTGCATTTTTAGATGAATCCTTATTGGGGCATTCATAAGCAAAATATCCATGTTTATGACAATTATAAGATTCAATGGTGGATTTGTCAAAAAAACGTCTACCTCCGCCTCTTTTGCGTCCTCGCATTCCACCTTGACCTCATCCTTATGACTCCCCAAAAGTAACCTTCAATGCATGTTCTTCCCCAACTTGAGATTTCATTCTTTGTTCATGCACAAGGAGAATACTTTGTAACTCATCAATGGTCATATTATCCAGATCTTTAGACTCCTCAATTAAATACACAATATAGTTGAACTTAGGAGTCATGGATCGTAAAATATTCTTAATTATATCGGTATCCATTCACTAGTACATAAATGACCTATAACATCGCAGTTTTAGCGTCGGTTATATATTGACCTATAGCATCACACTTTTACCTATTGCGTTGGTTGTTTGCATTAACCAATGCTTATTGACTTCTGCCAGATGCTTTGGCGTCGGTTGTTTGTAT
The DNA here is from genome assembly GCA_036435485.1 of Saposhnikovia divaricata. Classification (NCBI taxonomy): domain Eukaryota; kingdom Viridiplantae; phylum Streptophyta; class Magnoliopsida; order Apiales; family Apiaceae; genus Saposhnikovia; species Saposhnikovia divaricata. The sequence continues at coordinate 173,681,209 of CM071600.1, forward strand.
TAACGGACGATATAGGTATACCCTATAGCGTCACCCCTTAAAATACCGATGGTGAAAAGGATTTTTGTGTCGGTCAGCAAAGAACTGATGCTATAGGTATAGCTTATAGCGTCGATCATCTTTGAACCGATGCTATAGGTATAGCTTATAGCGTCGCCTCTTAAAATATCGACGCTATAGGTATAGCTTATAGGTAATTCATTATGCAAAAAACTACAGAGAACTACATTTGAAGGTTTTCTTTGTCCTTTTTTCCTATTTTCCCACCGTATAAAGGTAGAAGTTGTTAGAATAAAGAGAAAAGCCAATTTTATTATTATTAAGCCAAAGTTTATAATACATGTCTCAATACTCATATATATAGTAAACCTATATAAGATAAAGTACCAAAAATACCCTTAATACAATAATATGTATATATTCTAACATCCCCCCTCAAACTCACGATGATGCAGCAGTGAGCATTGAGAGTTTGTCAGACAAGAAATGGAAGCACAAAACAGAGTGAGACTTTGTGAAAATATTAGCAATCTGAAGTGCAGAAGAGACATAAGGTAAGGCGATGGTAGCCTGCTGCAAATGATGACGAGTCACATGAAAATCAATCTCTATATGTTTAGTGCTCATGAAATATGGAATTACGAGCAATATAGACTGAACTCTTATTATCATTATATAGCGGAGTAGGAGAATAAGCTTAACACCTAAATATGTAAGCAACCAATGTAACCAAACAACCTCACAAGTAGTAGAAGCCATGGCACGATACTTAACTTCCGAAGATGATCGAGAAATAACATCCTGCTTCTTACTCTTCTATGAAAGAAGAGAATCACCAAGAAAAATACAAAAATTGGTAGTGGATTTACGATCCTCAGGATCGCCAGCCCAATCAGCATCACTATAAGAACGCAACTCTAAGATGAGGAAGAAGGAAACAAAAGACTCTAAAATTGAGTCCCACGAAGATACCTGAGAATACGAAGAACTGCAGCCCAATGTATAGTAGTAGGGAAAGTGACAAACTGGCTAACTACATGAACATCATGTGCAATATCCGGTCGAGTAACAGTGAGATAAACAAGACTACCAACAATCGTGCGATATAAACTAGGATCTGCTAAGGAAAGACCATTAGATGGAGAATATCTAGCATTCATTTCTAGAGGAGTATCCATAGTCTTGTTATCAGTAAGATGTTCACGGTCAAGAAAATCAGCAATATACTTAGATTGAGATAAAAGATACCCCTTTGGGAACTAGCAACCTCAATTCCCAGAAAGTAATGGAGCAATCCTAAATCTTTCATAGCAAAACAACAAACCAATTCCTGTTTTAATGACTCAATACCATCACAGTCATCACCAGTAATAGTCATATCATCAACATATAAAGACAAAAGTATACGATCAGCACTCGTGCATCTTAGAAATAAAGCAGAATCATGATGACTAGGACGAAAACCAAGTGAAGTAAGCATAGCAGAAATCTTATCGAACCAACAACGAGATGATTGTCGAAGACCATAAATTAATTTAAGAAGTCTACAGACATAACCTAGTTGATGCGGAAGACCAGGAGGAGGTGTCATATAAACTTCCTCGTGAAGATCACCATACAAAAATGCATTCTTAACATCCATCTGAAAAATTTTCCATTTACAAGAATAAGCAACTGCAATCAAAGTACGAACCATTGTCATCTTTGCAACGGGAGCAAAAGTCTCTTCATAATCCAGGCCATACTCCTGGGAGTAGGGGTGAGCAACGGGTCAAACCCGACCCGAACCAAACCGGACCCGAAAGAACCGAGAACCGAAAAGCACAATTTTTCAAAACCGAACCGGACCCGAAATTGTGATGGAACCGAACCAGACCCGAACCGTGAATTACGGTTCGATTTGGGTCCAACCCGAAAGAACCGAAATGTATATATATATATATATATATATATATATATATATATATTAATATATAATTAATAATATATATAATTAATTAATAATATATATTAATAATATATATCTAGTATATTATTTAAATGTATATATATAAATATATAATTAATAATATATATAATTAATTATTAATATATATTATTAATATATATTTAGTATATTATTTAAATGTATTATATAATTTCGGTTCGGTTCTTTCAGATTTTGGATGTCAAGAACCGAACCGAGAACCGAACTTTTTTCTCAATTTCAGGAACCGAACCGGACCCGAATTATAAAAAACCCGAACCGGACCCAAAGTTTCGGTTCGGTTCCCGGTTCTAACCCGAAAAATGCTCACTCCTACCTGGGAGTAGCCTTTAGCAACAAGTCGAGCCTTCTAATGCTCAACGGATCCATCAGATTTGGTCTTAATTTTATAGACCCAACGACAACCAATAACATGTTTTCCTGGTGGTAATAGAACTAAGTCCCATGTATGAGTTTGGAGTAGAGCAGTAAGTTCCTCAGCCATAGCATTCTGCCAAAAAAGTTCAGGAACAGACTTTCTATATGATGCAGGCTCAGACAAACGATGAACAGAAGTAACAAATGAAGCAAACGATGGAGAATAAGATGAATAAGCAAAATCAGGAATTTGAGTGGACTTACGAATGGGTGGAGGATTTGGAATTTCTTGAGACGATGGAGTGGGGGAAGAATTTGAAATCTCCGATGACGATTGGATGGTTGTAGAAGCTAAAGATGTGGGAGTTCGATACAAAATATCTGGTGATGATTGAATGAGTGGAGAAGCAGGTGGAGATGTGGATGTCTCGTGAACTAAAGTATTATTTATGGTTGAAGCTTCCTTAGTGTCCATGCCAAAAGGATCAATACGAATAAGATCCACCTTCGTCATATGATGTGAACTAGCAGGAACAGAGAAAAATGGAATATGCTCCAGAAAGAAAACATGTCGAGAAACATACAATTTTTGACTAATCGGATCAAAACAACGATATCCTTTTTGAGTTACACCGTAGCCCAAAAAGACACATAAAGCAGATTTAGTATACAATTTAGTACGCTCAACCTGAGGCTTGAGAACAAAACAGGTACAACGAAAGACACGCAGTGAAGCATAATCAGGCACTTCTTCATATAATTTCTCAAAAGGAGACATACCTGAATTTTGAGCAGTTGGAATTCTGTTAATCACATAAACAGTAGTAAGAAGTGCTTCACACCAAAATACACTAGGAACATCAGTTGGCAACAAAAATGAGCGAGTTGTTTCAATAAGATGATGATGATGTTATCTTTTAGCAACACCATTTTGTTGAGGAGTGTCGGTACATGAACTCTGACGTATGGTCCTATCCGAAGCAAGCAATCGACAAAAAACATTAGAACTATATTCACCCCCCAAATCACAACAAAAACATTTAATGACAGCATTGTGTTGAGTTTTTATATGAGCTCTAAAATCTTTATACATATCCAGAAAATCAAACCTGAGCTTCATAAGATAAAACCACGTATAACCAGTGAAATCATCAATAAATGAAACATAATATCTAGATCCTCCTGTTGTAGGCATAGGAGCAGGTCCCCACACATCAAAATGCATAATATCAAATGGAGCAAGAGAATATGTAACACTTTTATGAAAAGGTAAAGCAGTAAATTTCATTAATTTACAACCGCTACAATAAAAAATATCATGAGATTTCAACGGTCCCAAGGCTCTAGTTCAGACCAAAAACTTTAAGCCAGACTGAAAAACATGACCTAAATGAGCATGCCATAGGTAAACGTCAAAAGATGAATCACTCAAATGAAAAGAGGACAAATCAACACTAGGAGTTTCAACAGCAAATATATTAAGTTCATCCAAAACATAAAGTCCTCCCTGTCTATGACCTTTCCCGATAACCTTTTGAGATCTTGGATCCGTAACACAACAAGTAGTAGGAGAAAAGAGATAAAGTAACCGACTCACATAATTGACTAAATGAAACAAGATGTAGCTTAAGATCTGGAATAAAATAAACATCAAAGAGAGACACAGTTGGAGTAACAACAATACCAACACCTTTCAATGGCATAGGAGTACCATCAGCAGTCATGATGGATAAAAATGTATGATCAGAAAATGAAACGAAAGATGACCACTGCGGAGACATATGATGAGAAGCACTCGAATCCAGAATCCATAAAGAAGAAAACATACTTGAAGTACCTGTTAAAAAAAGTCCTGTTGACGATGCGACATACATGGATAAAAATGCTAAAAACAAATTCGAATTCAGATATGAAACTAAACCCGATCAAAACCAAATCCAAAGTCAAAAGAAATAATTCTCCAATCCAAAATAGAATCCGAAAACAAATCCAAATTTGAATCGAAATCTAAAATCTAATTCCAATTCTGAATCCAAATCCCAAGCCAAAACCAAATCTAAAGCAAATAAACCAAATCACTACAACTAAAATATCTCGATAATCAAGTAATATAGATGTCAATCAATCAACAACACCCAACTTATAAGATCAAGAACGACGTAAAGAATCAATTAGAAGCAATCTGTTTGAACCCTTAAAATCTGACCTTCCGAAACCCCAAATACGATCTCTACCATTCAAAACTTAGATATTGATGCAAAGAAGACTTAGTCAAAATTTTAGGCCGATCCAACGGTTGAAAATCCGGAAATTGCAAAAAGAAGTTGGATGATCAGGGTAGAAAAATTCCTATGAATTTTAAAAATAAATCTATTTTTGTAGCATAACTCTACCTCTCTAATCATTCAGTTAAACACCCACGATTATTCCTCAACAAATGATGAATTTGACAAAAATACCCTTAATACAATAATACGTACATATTCTAACAGAAGTTTCTTTCACTCAGGGTACATCTCTTGATTTCATTATGTAATTATCTATCGTGTTAATTTCATGTTTCTGTCCCCTTGTTTGGCAGGGGACTTGCTTTCAGTTGACTCATTGAAGGAAGCATTATGTAATTCAGGGGACCTGCTTGCAATCATAGCTGCTGCAGACCAAGGTATGTTGATAGCCTGCATTATAGCCTTTATAGGCCATTGCTATCCGGACTTCTTTTTATTTATATGCATTACACATATATGTGGTGTGCAAGAAGAATGTTCTGCTGGCAATTGCCCATCCAAATGATGAGTCCATGTATGTTTATGCAATATTTTTTCTATTTTTTTTACAAATTTAACTTGGATACTGATTTTTTCCAACTCGCGAACAATCCATAACATAGGCTTCATCTGTCTTGATGTTACTTGACTATGTAAATATAAGTTCTATAGAAGATTAGAAGTAGGTAATATTTGTTTTATTAACACACCCTGCCCACACATGGGTTCAAACCATTAACCTTGTAATAACTCTTATTGTTAGGAGATGGGTATTCATTATTCTAACATTGCAGATTATGTATAACTATTGTGGTTTTATGAAATTAAAAGGTTCCAAGCATAGTCAAACCACGTTGTAAGTGCAACTTACACCAAAATGCCATAGGCTGCTGACCTACCTTCCCATGATAAGTTGACGGTGTTTATGACTGGAAATATAGTTTCCTTCTAATGGTATTTCTACTTCAACAATGGTTAACCAAAGAAATTTTCATCTTTGTTTTCCAAAGATGTGTAACTGTGTGAAAGAAGTTCCTACGAAGTTTGTCTTCCTTGTATAAGTTGATCATTGTTGAACTAAAGAGACCATAATGTTTATTTAGACACTGCTAATGAAGTTTTCATTACAAGTATTGTGTGAGGTGGTCTATAATTGGTCATTGACAAGGGTACGATTGTTTTTTATTATATATTGTCTCCATTCATCGAAATTGCATTTCCATCTCTGTTATTCATACTTAGGGAATATGATCAGTTTTAATTGTTTGGGATCTTGTTTAGTTATTAATTCGAAGTGTGTAACTATATATTATTTTCTATTTTTTGGCAGGTTCTTTACTCCAACAATCAGTTACTTGACTTCGGTTGGGCATGATATAAATATATTGTGCATATGCACTGGTAATATGATGTTACAGATTCATAATTCAGATGTAGCATTCCCTTTAACATGTGAACAAACATGTAAATAATATTTTTCACTGTATGTTAGTCACAGAGGCAAGCCTGTATACATCTAATAACAAGTCTAATTGTTTGTAATGCTTTGCATTACTTACATGACCCCTTACCTGGGGAACCCTCTAGTTATTGAGTTTCTACCTGTATTTAGTACTTGTAATAGGCACCAAATTCCTAGCAGTGTACTTGTATACATTAAGTCATGAAATAATGCTTGAAAGAAGATCCAGAGATCATGACTCAGGCTTGGGAACAAGGTTGCAGAAATAAACACAGTTAGAATTGAAGATTGAAGATTTGTCTAAGTACTAATTCGAGAAGTATTTTGGTCTATTCAAGAAGTCAAGGTTTCGAGAAGTCAGGGATTCGATATCACATAAGACACTGTTCGATATCTCATGGAGTCAACAAGTCAAAGCCTCATTCGATAACTCAGGGATTCGACATGTCTAATACTCTATTCGAGAACTAAAGAAGTCAACAAGTCAAAACATCATTCGAGTTCTCTAAGAGTGAACAAGTCAAAGTTACATTCGATATCTTAAGGACTCAGGAAGCTATTCGACATCTCAAGGATTCCAGAAATAAAAGCTCTATTCGATAATTCAAGGATTCTTGAAGAAAAGACTCATGCGAGAAGTGATTCGACATGTCAAGAATTCAGTATTCAAGAACTCAGAGTTATCGAGTTAGTCAATTCTAGTTCTCGAATCAATCACTTAGTGATTTCTTGAATGGTTTCTTGGAGACAAAATATTTAAGATGTACAAGTCAGATTCCTGCAACAAGCCAAGACACTTTCAGGACCACTGTACTGTAAAGTGTTCATGGAAAGTGTACAAGAAGCTTAGAGAGATGTTAAAGGAGACAAACTGCTAAAGTTGTGGATCTGAGCAGGTTAAAGAAAGTCAAATTGCATGATGTCTGGACGTATACTAAACAGGGATAGACAAGCTAGAAAGTATATTTGTCTGTCACTACATTTGTAGTAAGTAGGCTGTACACATGTTCTATAAGTGTACAACCTCACTTCTTTAGTAGTTAATGTTTTTCATTGTAATTTCATAGATAACATCTCTCAGAGAAAAACGAAGCTGAGAATACTAATATTTGTATTCACAGATTGTAGCAAAACCTTTATCTAATACAACGTTAGATTAAAGTGAGTATTTCTGTTCTTGTGTTTTAATTCCACACTTATATACTTTGTTAAACACAAACACACGCTTTGCTACGCATATACATCAGATCAGATTCAAACCTTCAAACAAACTGTTCCCAAGCCAAATTGAAAGAAAAGTTTGAAAATACGTTCACCCCTCTCTATATTTTCTTGTGTGTATTCCATACTCAACACTGTAGCTAATTTGAGTTGACTTGGTTAAAAATTGAACAAGTATTCAAGATAACCGTTTTCTTAGCAAAAAAGTTTATAATTGGCTAGTATTTTACACTTTATAGCGCATTAAATGTCTAAACCATAGTGGGGAATTGTCTGTGTCTATAACATGATAGCAGGAGTTGTGTGTCCATTTATTTATTCATTGTCGTGGATTGATTTTGTTGATTTATAGTTTGAATTTTAGAGTAGGCCTAGTTTTTATGTTCCTTTCTGCATATGACTGGTTATCTAGTTATTCTTCTATCACATGTTGCTATTCTTTTCATTTTTGTTATATAACCATATGAACTGTTTACCAGGTCTTTTTCACTCCAATCCAGGTAATGCCGACGGTATTGGTAATATCAGAAAAGAAGAGTTGTATCAGGCTTCTACAATCCTCAAGGGAATACCACATATATGCATTAACAAAATTTTGTATATAGAGTAATTTTAATTTGTGAAATTAAATTATTTTGTGTAAATTGACATTTTGTCAAGTTGTGTAATATATATTATATTAATAAGATCTCGTTGATGTGTATAAATATCTTTTATTGTTAACAGAATTTTTGTTACTAGCAATTTTAAGTTTTTTTTAAAAAATTGGCTTATGCGTCGGTTGTTTAAATGACCGACGCCTAAAGCAGACTTTAAGCGTCGGTCATTTAAATGACCGAAGCCTAAAGCAGACGTTTAGCATCGGTCATTTAAATGATCGACGCCTATAACAGACTTTATGTGTCGGTTATTTAAATGACCGACACCTATCGCAGACTTTTAGCGTCAGTCATTTAATCGACCGACGCCTATAGTAGACTTTTAGCATCGATTATTTAATTGACTTACCCAGCAGACATTCACCGTCGGCATTTTAACCAACGCTATAGGCCTATACCTATAGCGTCCCCTACATATAATACGCCAAAGAATCGATGCCTTAAACTTGTTTGACCGACGATATAGGCCCTTTTTGTACTAGTGATTATCTTTGATTTTGCTGGCTCTTAGCTTGTTGACTATAGTGAGTGTACAACCAAAATACTCATTCATAGATTCTCCTTCATTCATAGTTAGCACCTCATATTCCTTTTGAAGTGCCCGACGTTGTGCCCATTGCACCCGCACCGTTCCTTGATACTTTTCTTTAAAGAGTCCCGTATACTATTTGATGGCTACTTGTCCAATATTGTTTCCAGAATCGATCGATCAATAGTCTGGACAAGATAATTCTTCGCTTTCATGCATGTCTCTCAATTTGCCTCGTCAATTGCTTTCTTCTCTACACTACTAGAAAAGCGGCTAAATTCAACGGGCAAAATTCTGTTGAATTTAGCTTAATTGCAACAGAATCCCGTTAAGTTTACCATAAATTCAACAGAATCACTCCTGTTGAATATAAGGCTGTTGAAATTAGCATTTCGGTTGAATTTAAGGTAAAATTCAACGACTTCCCGTTGATTTTGTTGGTCCCATTTTCAACCATTTTCCGTTGAAAATGCCCTTGAGCATTTTCGAAAAATTTGAAATTTCAATTTTGAATTTCACCAAAAAAAACATTTTCCCGCCAATGGTCATATAATCAACGGAAAATTGTTGAATTTAATCCTACCATAATCAACCAATTTTCGTTGATTATATCATCTTGCCACGTGTCTCTGTGGATTAAATTCAACCGAATCTTGTTACATTTAATTCTATCAAAATCAACAAGATTTGGTTGATTAAAACTTTTTTTCGTTGAACTTATAGATTCAACAGGTTTTCGTTGATTTTAAAAATGCAACCGAATTTTGTTGAATTTAACATATCCCAGTTTCTTTTGAAAAGCAACAGATTACAGATCTACTATATTTACATCTAATTTATTTATGCAATTTGCTAACTTATGCAACATGTTGCTATGATTTGAAACATATTTAAAAATTCATCAATAAAAACATCACAAAATTCATATTTAAAACCAAAAAAAATCAAAAAAAATTTTAAATTAATTCATAATAATTTCATTACATGTTGAGAATACATTTTTTTACTAAAGTTTCTTAATTGGATTTCCCTTCTTCATTTTGTTCCTTGGTTACTTGAACGGAAGTGGTCACCGGAGCTTCTTCGGTCACCGGAGGTGCTTTAGTTAACGGAGTAGTTTCGGATGCCGGAATTGGTTTAGGTACGGGAGTTACCAATCCACGAGTTGATTTTCTATTATAATTTTATGAGAGAGAAATTGAATTTTATGTGTGTGTAAAATTGTATAGATGTGTTTATGAGAGGGTGGGAGAAGGAGAAATAGAGAGAGGGAGAAGAGAAAGAAAATAGTGTTAGTTAATTTTTATGTATGTATGTGTATATATATACATGAGAGGGATTTGCTGTGATAAATCTGGACCATTGGATTATTGTTTTGGGGGTTAAATCTTGAACGTCGGATTTGCTTCACGCGGATTGATGACATGGCTCTGAGTATAAATTCAACCGGATATGGTTGAATTTATTAATTCAACAGTTATCGGTTGAATTTGGTTTCCGTTGATTTTATTACGTTGTATTTATTATTCGGTGGAGCTTTTTCAGTGGGTGGAATAAATGATTAAGAAAATTGAACATGATTAACTAAATTAAACGAGATACCGTTGCATTTGATTTCCGTTGAATTTATTCCGTTGTATTTATTATTCTGTGGAGTTTTTTAATTAAGTGGAATAAATGATTAAGTAAATACAACGAGATATCGCTGCATTTGGTTTCCGTTGATTTTATTCCGTTGTATTTATTATTCGGTGGAGCTTTTTCAGTTAGTGGAATAAATGATTAAGTAAATTCAACGAGATACCGCTGAATTTGATTTCCGTTGGTTTTATTCTGTTGATTTTAACTTTTGGTGGGAATCTTCTGTATTTCGATTCTTGGTAAGAATTTTGCTAAAACTTTTGGTGGGAATTTTGAGTGGAATACAATGTTGAATTTATATTTGTGAAAACTTTTCATGAAGAAATTAGCTAGTGGTTGTACTACTCTTGCCTCAGAGTGACACACAAAATCCAAATGCAGTGTATGAGATGTTTGTTTGTTTAAGGGAAAAAGAGGAGAGTGTTGATGAATTTATTGCTTAAAAATTAGAGTGATCTTTATAAATTGTCGAGAAAATTTATTTTGGTTGGTTTTATTCCATTGATTTTAACTTTTTGTGGGAATTTGTTGAGTGGAAATTAAATTCAATGAGAAAAAAAAATCAATAATTAAATTCAACGAGATATTGTTGAGTTTATTTATGTTGGTTTTATTCCGTTGATTTTAACTTTTGGTGGGAATCTTCCCGCGTAGTAAAATAAATTCATAATTAAATTCAACGAGATATTGTTGAGTTTATTTCGGTTGGTTTTATTCCGTTGATTTTAACTTTTGATGGGAATCTTCCCGCATTGTGGAAAAAAGTCATAATTAAATTCAACGGGATACTGTTGAATTTGAATTCGGTTGATTTTATTCCGTTGATTTTAACTTTTGGTGGAAATATTCTCCCGCGTTAGAAAAAGTCATAATTAAATTCAACGGGATACTGTTGAATTTGAATTCGGATGATTTTATTCTGTTGCATTTAGCATCCGTTGAATTTGTTCCGTTGAAAATGATGCTCAGTCAAAACTCAGTAGACATTGACCATAAAAACGACGGGATCTGGTTGAATTTATCGTCTGTTGAATTTATTCCGTTGTATTTAACATCTTTTACCAGTAGTGCTACTTCATTTGGTTTCTCTTTTGCTGTTGCGATTACTTGTTCTATTACACTCCATTTCTCTTTGGATCTCAGAAAACTCTCCATAAGTATACACCAATGATCGTAATGCTCATCGAATTTCGGGATCGCTGGTTGCATAAAGCCATTCTCAGTTGCCATATTTATGCTAAAACAATTATAGACTGTTGCTCCTTGTGTATCAAGCCTGTGCGATTAGCTCTGATACCATTTTTTAACATATATATGATCTGAAATAGGAATGAACAACCTTACTTTTATTAAGCAACTAAAATGGCTATATATATATATATAGCCTGGTCTTACATGATAAAACATGAAAACTGAAATTACAATTCATGTTCAAAACAACCTACTAACGGGTCAGCCTACAACTAGCCTACAACTGAATACTTTAATTATTAAAATAGAATAGTGGATCCTAATAAATAGGAATTATTCAACAAAATAACAAATAAACTAAAATACTAAAAACTAATTATTTTAACAAAAAATTTAGCGCCAACTGACAGAATCCATCGTAATAATTAGTTTTCTGAAACACAAAACCCAACCTGAGTCGAATCCCATGTCCACGAAGTCAACAAACAATTTTTATAATGATATTCCAACATAAGAACTGAGATTACGATGGCAATTTCCTCTGCATGGAGTTTGTTATTTATGTTGTTATTATGTGTATAGGGTTTATGTATATATTTCAGTATGTGAGGTGTGGTACAGAAAATAAGGAAACAAGAGGCTTAAAATTTCTGTTATATTATTGATCAATCTTTACCTCCTTATATAATAGGAGAATACAAACCAAATACATGAATGATAATAATAGATACATGATCAGATACATCTCCTTGATTCTATGAACCATATTTAATGCACTCTTCAAACTTCTATGAGATTAGTTTATCCAACATATTCCTCCCTTAAACTAATTCCTTTCGATCCTTCATTCCCATCATCCTTTTGTAAGTATCTAGTAGAGCTTTGGACATTGGTTTAGTGAGCACATCTGCAACCTGGTCACGACTAGCAACGTGACGTAAATTCACATTCTTCTCCTTTACATGCTTCCGGATAAAATGAAAACGAACATCTATGTGTTTGCTCCTTTCATGATGTACTGGATTCTTGGCAAGCTCAATTGCAGACTTGTTGTCAATGCAAACTTCAGTTGATCTCTGTTGTGGGATTCTTAATTCACTAAGTAACCTTCTTAACCAAATAGCATGACAAACACAGTGAGAGGCTGCAACATATTCTGCTTCACAGGTTGATAATGCCACTATCGGTTGCTTCTTATAATACCATGTAAATGCAGTGTCTCCCATAAAAAACAAGTAACCAGATGTGCTTTTTCGTTCATTCATGTCTCCACACCAATCACTATCAGAATATCCCATCAATTTATAGTCTTCAGTTCTGGAATAAAACAATCCCAGTGACTTTGTTCCTTGAATATATCTCAGAATTCTTTTTATTGCCTTCCAATGTGACTGTTTTGGATCCTCCATGAATCTACTTACAATCCCAACACTATAAGCAATGTCAGGTCTTGTGCAAGTAAGATACCTCAAGCTTCCAACCAAACTCTGATATAAATTTGCTTCTACTGACTTTCCTCCCTCAAATTTAGAGAGTTTGACGCCCTGTTCCATCGGAGTTGCTACTGGATTGCAGTGCTCCATCCTGAATTTCTTCAAAATATTGTTTGCATATGCTTCTTAAGAAATAAAATTGCCTGACTTTTCTTGCTTCACCTCAATGCCAAGAAAATATCTCATCAAGCCCAAGTCAGTCATCTCGAACTCTTGAGTCATCTCCTTCTTAAATTCCTTAATCATCTCTTCATTGTTGCCCATAAAAATAAGATCATCAACATAAAGTGCAACAAATAGTAATTTTCCTTGTTTTTCTTTGACATAGAGAGCAGCCTCATAAGGACATTGAACAAATCCATTCTTCTTAAAGTAGGCATCAATTCGAGTGTTCCAAGCTCGTGGCGCCTGTTTTAAACCATACAATGCCTTGTATAATTTTAACACCATTCCTTCTTTCCCTGATTTTTCATATCCGGGTGGTTGGTTTACATACACCACTTCTTCGAGCAATCCATTTAAGAACGCAGATTTCACGTCCATCTGGTAAATGGCCATTTATTTTGAGCTGCTTGAGAGATTAACAGTCTAATGTTCTCCATCCTTGCAACAGGTGTGAAAACCTCATCATAGTCAATTCCAGCCTTCTGTCGATAGCCCTTTGCTACCAACCTCGCCTTATATCTTTCTACTTCTCCTTGAGCATTTAGTTTCTTCTTATAAACCCATTTAACATCGATGGGTTTACATCCTTCTAGAGGTTCCACCAGTTCCCAAGTTTTGTTCTTTTCAATAGCTTTGATTTCATCATCCATTGCAGCTTTCCACTTTTTGTCTTTCACTGCTTCTCCAAAATCTATGCTTTCTGCATCAGCTACCAAACATACTAAATGCACCTCACCATGTTCATATATATCTTGTAAACTTCGAGTTCTAGGATTCCTGGGTTCATCCTCATCTGATTCTTCATTTTCTGCATCAGAGTTTGTTGCTGAAATCTTAGAAATCTGAATATCATCTTCTGTTTTTTCTTTTTCATGTGTTTTACTCCAACTCCATGCATCATCTTCTTGTATCTTTACATCTCGACTCACAACAACCTTCATAGCAACTGGATCAAGGAGTCTGTAGGCTTTTGTTTTCTCATCATAGCCAATAAAAATATATTTCTTGCTCTTATCATCCAACTTTGTTCTCCTTTGATCAGGAACATGTGAATATGCCACACTCCCAAAAACTTTCAAATGTGAAACAGTAGGCTTCTTTCCACTCCATAATTCTTGAGGTGTTTCATCCCCCAAGTTTGAATGTGGACATCGATTCTGAATATAAACAGCACATTGCACTGCTTCCGCCCAGAATTCTTTTGGTAATTCCTTGCTCTTTAACATTGATCGAACCATGTCTAAGATTGTTCGAGATTTCCGTTCAGCCACGCCATTCTGCTGTGGTGAATAGGGGGCTGTTAAGAACCTTCTAATGCCATGTTCTTCACAGTATTCCGTAAAAGCCTTTGATGTATATTCTCCTCCTCTATCAGAACGCAATCCCATGATTTGTATTCCTGCCTTCTTTTCAACCAACACTTTGAATTTCTTGAATACTTTTAATGCCTCAGATTTTTCATTTAAAAAATAAACCCATGTTCTTCGAGAATAATCATCAATAAAAGTGATGAAATACCTCTTGGAACCATATGATCCAGGTGTGATAGGACCACATATATCTGTATGCACCAATTCGAGAGGCTTTGAAGCACGATAAGTTGCCCTTTTCTGGAATGAACTTCTTGTTTGTTTTGCCAGCACACAATCTTCACAAAAACTGCCTGTATGATCCATGCTTGGTATTCCATGAACCATCCCTTTGTTTGCCAACTCCTTCAGACCACCATAGTGTAAGTGTCCAAGTCTTTTGTGCCATAAAATTGCTTTATCCTCTGACTTTGCTTGTAAGCATTTTTCCTGTATGTTCTTCAGATTCAACTTGAACATTCGATTTTGAGACATTTCAGTTTTAGCAATTGTCCTGCCATTTTTGTCCTTCAATATCATGACTTTGTCACCCATAAAGATTGAGTAACCTTTTTCGAGTAGCTGTCCAAGACTCAGAATATTATTCTTCATGTCAGGAACATAGTACACATCTTCAATTCTTCCTTGTTTGCCATCTTTTTTAGTAAAGCATATTTCACCCTTTCCTTTCACTTCTATCTTCGATGAATCTCCGAATGACACAACTCCATTATTTATTTCCTTTAAATTAGTAAAGAGATGCTTGAGACCAGACATATGGTTGCTGGCCCCACTATCAAGATACCACAAAACTTCATCTTCAGGAATCATACCTTTGCAGGCCATTAGAAGAACACCTTCATTTTGTTGTTCCTTTGTTTCGACTAGATTTGTATT
The DNA here is from genome assembly GCA_036435485.1 of Saposhnikovia divaricata. NCBI lineage: Eukaryota > Viridiplantae > Streptophyta > Magnoliopsida > Apiales > Apiaceae > Saposhnikovia > Saposhnikovia divaricata. The sequence goes on from CM071600.1 coordinate 173,696,427, forward strand.
TTCCTCAACCTTCTTGTTAAACCAGCAATTTTTGGCAAAGTGTCCAAATTTTCCACAATTGTAACATTCTACAGGTCTGCTTCCTCTTCCAGAATATGATCTTCCACCTCTGCCACGATCACGACCACGTCCTTGGCCACGCCAATTTTGTTGATTTGTTTGCACCTTCTCTTCAAATCTGTTGCTTACAGGACCACGTCCTCTGCCTCGAGTAAAACTCTGTCTTGTACGTCCACGTCCTCTTCCTCTACTGTATTGTGTATATAGTACTTTATCTTTGTCTTCAACTGAGACATCAGTTTTCAATACTTGGGATTTTGTCTCCTCCTTCTTTAATAATCTTTCTGAATATGCTTGCAGAGATCCCATCAGTTGATCAACAGTCATGGTCTCTACATCATTTGACTCTTCAATAGTAATTCCAACAAGTTGCAATTTTGTATTCAAAGATCTTAATATTTTCTCATTCACACGTGCATCTTCAATTTTTTCTCCATAATTCTTCATTTGATTCACAACAGAGGAAACCCTTGTGAAGTAATCCGGGGACTGATTCCATATCTTTCATATGTAAAGACTTGAATTCACCACGTAGAGTTTGTAATCGTACCTTTTTTACTTTGTCAACACCTTTAAAATTGTTCTGCAAAATCTCCCAGGCCTCCTTTGCTTTTGTTGCAGATGCAACCTTCTCAAACATGCCTTCATCAAGACCCATATGTATGATAGACAAAGCTTGTTGATCTTGTTTTCGTAACTTGGCAAGAGCGTTTTTCTGACCTTGATTTAAATCTCCTTCATTCTCTGGTTCATCGTATCCTTTGTCAATGATTTCCCATGCCTCCTGTGAACCAAGCAACGCTTTCATTCGTAGACACCAGTGGCCATAGTTTTCTTTGGTAAGTTTTGGAACAGCAAAAGAATTATTCATGTTTGTAAATTCTGATATGACCTAAACTCTGATCGTAAACTCTGATGGTTGTAAACTCTGATGGTTGTTTTATATAAACTCTGATCGTAGGCTCGGGTTTGGTTAAGGCTCTGATACCAATCTGTTGTTATTATGTGTATAGGGTTTATGTATATATTTCAGTATGTGAGGTGTGGTACAAAAAATAAGGAAACAAGAGGCTTAAAATTTCTGTTATATTATTGATCAATCTTTACCTCCTTATATAATAGGAGAATACAAACCAAATACATGAATGATAATAATAGATACATGATCAGATACATCTCCTTGATTCTATGAACCATATTTAATGCACTCTTCAAACTTCTATGAGATTAGTTTATCCAACAATTTATTGGTGACCAAATTTAAACTTCTGATCAGCCAATTACGACAGAGATTTTCTATTCTCAATGATCCATTTACGACGATTTATAAATTTAGTGTTAAAAATTGGTCCTAAATACAGCTGATTGTTGTAGTGGATGATGCAAGGACCTCAAACTGAGACTGGACCAACTTAAGATGCAACATTAATGAAAGCGGAATTTTTATCAGTTTTTTTTTTTTTTCCAAGGGAATTTTTATCAGTAAACAATATAAAAGGGGCACTTATCCCAATGGTTCTTTTTAAGTGTTTTAGTTTTTATATTTTGAGGTGTATACAAGTCGCATATAATTCAACTTCTTGTACCAAAAGATTCAGCAAAACGGCAAACGAACATACATGTAAGAACAGATACCTAACATTTGATACAAACCCTAAGGATGACTTGATTGAAAGGAAAAACGAAACCAAAAGTGCATAAACTCCTCACATAACTGCAGATCATGATCTTATTATTGCACTTTATTTTACTTCTATAACTTAAAGATACTTGAAATAGGCATCAACCAACTTGGGCATCTTCCAGCTATTCTCTGTTGTTGTTGGCAAGTAGCCAAGTACAGAAAGCATTGAGGGTGTTCATATCAGCTCTGTAGTCCTTCTGTGTAAACTCAAGTAGGTTTGACCAGGTGAAATTCGGATATTGTCTAGGGTTTTCTTGGTCCACCAACTCAGCTGGTGGGATCACCACCTTATCTTTCTTTGGACACAGAAAGAAAGCAATTGATTTCCTAGCAGTATTGCTGTTTACTACTGCTCTGTGCAAACAACTTTTGTATCTTCCATTTGTCATAGCCTGCAAATTAGCCCGAAAGATTAAAGGAAACATGTAATACTTTGCGCGCAGCCTCCTTGTAATTATTTATAAGTTGCTTCTCCTCTACTATATTAGAAGTACAATGTAATGATAGATATACAAGGACTCTTAGCTTTGGCCTACACACTCATATGCAGATAAAATGTTATTAGTTCATTGAGTTCACTTGGCAAAACAACAAGAGTTAAGAATAAGAGTAGTGAGTAATAAGTATTACCATCAAAGTGTCGCCTATGTTAACAACAAAGGCACCGGTGTTAGGAAGAATGCACCGCCACTGATTCTCTACTAACACTTCAAGCCCAGCAACATGATCTTGGTGAAGGATGGTTAAAGAAGTTGGATCAGAATGAGGTCCAGTCCCTAAAGTGAGCTCTGGTTTCTGACAGGGTGGATAGTAATTAAGTCTCACTATGGAATCATGATCCTCAAAGAAATTCTTGAAGTACGATCCATTTACACCGAGGCTGATTCCCAGTAACTCCATAATCATGAGTGAGAGTGTACTCATGGCATCGCTATAATCTTGATATACTTTCCTATACAAACACAAAAACAATAATAAAAAAAAAATTTGGATAACTAGATATTACTTTGAAAAATTATAAAGAAGAAATGAGAAGATGTTATAGGGTAGGTACCCGAGTTTCACGAAGTCTTGTCCCAGTTTGTTTGTGAAATAATCTTCAACCATGGTGGAGGAGGTCTTCTGATCAGCACAGTATTGAAATGAAAATGTTTCTTTCCATGGCAACTTGGAGGCAAACCTTCCGGTAAAGCTACTAGTATCACCAAAGTTTTCACCTACTTTTCTTTGAGCTTTTTGTTTTTCATAAAGGGAAAGGTCGAAAAACAGATTCATAAATTTATGAGCATCAGATATTAAATGTGTATAGACTCCATGATTAACAACCATAAAAAATCCATGCTCTCGACAAGCTTGGCCGATGAGATTAGATGCTTCCTTTGCCGCGAGAGGATCACCGGAAAGGAAGGCACCTAAGTCGATGAGAGGGACCTTCAGTTCTTGAGTATTTAAAGATGGTTGCTCATGGTCAGGCCAGATAAACTCTTTGGGTATGTTTGTTTCATTTTGAATGACTGAGGAATCAAATACTACCGGATTAGTATGATGATTATTAATTGGATATGACGAGTACTGTTGAAAATGTTGAGACATGGATGATTGAGAAATGGCCATTTTTGTTAATACTAGCTAGTATATATTACATAACCAAGAAAGACTGAAATTTTCAAAGAAATTAGGTTATTGATGGATGTACTTGTGATAGGACTACCAGCAACTACTATTATATAGATCGAGAAATTATTACAATCCAAAGGCTTGGAAAATATGTATTTGCATGGGAGGACCTCTGAGCGAGTGCATCATAGGGCGGTGTGTTATACTGAATTAGGACAGTGTGTTTACCAACCAACACTTCCCCACAAATTTTGGTTTTTCTAAAATTTTGGCATTTTCATCTTGTTAATCATTTAATATTGCATGTCTAAATAGTGCTATATATTTTTACAAATATCAGTTTTAATGATTTCAAAGATATCATTTGTTAAAAACAATATAGGTTGTCATATAATATTATACCATATATAAGTAATATTTTTGGATAAATTTGTCTATATTGCATACATTTTTAATTGACTTACTCTCAATATATTAAGTTAATAGTACAATCCTTTCTAATTAAAACCATCTCTCAAAATAAAATATTTAATCTAGTGGAATTATTATTTTGAAATAGAATTTCAAAAATCAATTTCATTACATTTGTTTTAATTACAAAATGAAATGATTTTATTAATTTGTTTAAAAACATTTTTGTACATATATCAAAGAAAGACAAAGTTTAACTAAAAGTGAAGTTAACAAAGTTTTATTAATATTAAAAGTGATATATATATATATATATATATGGATAATTTTTACAATAAATTATCATTAATGTTGGGGTCTCATATTCAATTTGAACTCTAGTTTAGAGGAAGGGTCGATTTAACATGATCTAAATTCTAATTTCAAGAAAAACTTTTGCAACTTAAAATATGAGAATAATAAATATTTATAAATTATTAAATTTATACATTGTCAACTATGTGCATAGGAGAACCCTCTGTGTACATCATAAATGGACAATTAAGGAAGTGTGCAATTTTTTATGAGTTTGGTGTCTTTTTTGTATTTTATTGTGTTATAAAATTAACAATGTTTGTTTTTTAGTATTCCACTTTTCGTGAATGATTTTATTGTGTTACAAATTTATAAAGTTACTTTTAGTGTTCTATTGAATGAATGAAATAATTTTAATGAGAAAAGATCAACCACAAATGCTTTCAATATGTTTTATTTGTATACTTTTATATCTCATTATTAGAATATTATAAAAATAATAATAATTTATTACAATATTCAATTATATACATCCTAAATAAAACAATTTGATAAATTATTTTGAGTTCATGAGTTTTATCTTTTTGAATTCAAATCTTAAAAAATATTTTAAATACACGTAGAATAGAATAAGGACAAAATTTTCCATAAAGAGAAGTGCAGCAAGGAACTTAAATGTACTTTCAACACTTTCTACATGTTTATTTGATTTTTGAATTTTCAATAAAACATTTATATTTTTTTGGGTTTTGATAGCACTTTGTGTTTATCAAAGGTAGTTGTCCTGTTTATCTAAGGTTTTATTTCAAGAATTTTAAATAAAAAAAATTACCTTTAATTAGAAGTGAGACACTATTTTTAATTTTTTTTTTTTAAACTACTCATTTAAAACATAAGAAATAATAACGTGAAGTAAAAAAGAAGACCTAACGTGATAGATGCGTAAAAAACTAAGGGATAATGTTGACGGTCAACACACTACACGTCCCAATACCACTTAGTGTCAGAAGTCCTCTTTTGCAAATAAATGTTTTTCGAGCCGTCCTATTAGGGCATCTCCAATAGAGGTTGCCAATATAGTTGTCAACTTCTAACACATCATCACATATATTACTTTTTTATTTCTTCTTTCCTCCATCTCATTGTTGGCAACTTTTATTACAAATCTACTCTTTAAAAGTTGTCAATGTGGTCCCATACATAAATTTTTTATTATCTTATAAATACATTTAAAGTATGGGAGATATAAAAAAGAATAAAGTTAAATACATTTTTATGAAGTTGTATGTGTTTTAACTAAATGGGAAGTTGCCAACTTTTGGCAACTTTGGTTGGCAACTTATTGGCAACATTGATAATCCAATAGGTGGGCAATCAAGGGTGTCATGCCACATAGGACTTGGCAACCTCTTGGCAACCCCTATTAGAGATGCTCTTAAAATTTGTGGTACTCTACCAACGTCATCATTACAATGAGGAATCCAGAGTTTAGTTCACCGTTGGTCTTTGGAAATAGGACCTTATTATCAATATCGATAACTTGCATATGAACGGGGGTTGCATTCCTAAGTCTTAATTACATGTTACCTTGGGGTTGTTTGGGGGGTAGTTTAAAAAAAGTATTTAAGTTAATAAGTTGATTATAAGTGATAAGTAAATCAGAAATTATAAGTTAGTAAAGTGTTTGGTAAATCGGAAATTTATAAGTTTACTGTAGAACACATATTTTTAATATAATTTTTTTAAATCGTGTCGAAATATAGCACATATGGTATGCAAAATGATCGTTGAGAGATGGAGAAAAATATGGTGAAGTTAGATTTGAAAAAAATATCGTCGATTGACGGGAAAAAACAAATTAAAAATGAAAGGATTTAGGAATAGTACAAATAAGTTAATAAGCTGGAAGTTGGGACTTTCTAAGTTTCAATTTATGAACTTATAAGATAAAATAAGTTGGTAGGCAAATACTTGTAAATAAGCTGGAGTGAACTTAAAGTCCAATAAGCCAACTTATCAGTTGAGCCAAAGCTTATTACTTGTAAGATTTATTACTTGTAAGATGTATGTGTCTTTTTTAAATGTGATATAATATCTTTTTATGATAAAAAAATTATTTTATTTAATTTTTTAGTTAATAGTTAATTTAATTTTAATTTAATATATATTAATAAAAAATTCATGTATTATTTAAAACTAATAACATAAATTATTAAATTTAATTTATTGTCAACGTTATTCGAACTTGGGTTAAATTAGAATATGTAATATTTATTAATGTTAAATCTAACTATTATCATCGATTTATTATCGACGGTTGTTTATAGGTTGAACTATTGAATTAAATAATGAACAATTATCCCTTAGTTTGCTTATTATACTTTACTAGACGGGCTTCTTTTAAATATGATATAATATTTTTTTAATAATTATTTTAATTTTAATTTTAATTTAATAAATATTAATCAAAAAACTCATGTATTGTTAACAACTAATTAAAAGTCTTAACTTTAATTTGTTGTTAATGTGATTCGAATCTTGTATATTTATTAAATTAATATAAATATATAATATTTATTAGTGTTACATCTAACTGTTTGTTATGATTTACTAAAATTCTATTTGGTTGGAATATTGAATCAAATTACTAAAAATTATCCCCTAATTTGCCCTCTAATTTGCTTATAATGGTTTAGTACAGATTACTTAGTGTTACATCTAAGGATTTGCTATGATTTACTAAAATCTAACGATTGAAACATTGAATCAAATTACTAAAAATTATCCTCTAATTTGCCCTTTAATTTACTTATAATAGTTTAGTACATATTAGTAAAGATGTATAATTACTAGCATACAATTTAGTTTAAATAGTCCTAAGTTGCTAGCTAACAAGTGTATTATATTGTAATAATTATATATTTTTGAGTTTAGTAGTACTCTTAAAACATTAATTTAAATAGATGGAGGATATAAGTCGTAAATGCAATAGATAAAGTTACTCCCATTTTAACCCATATTTGACTCAAGCATATTACGTTATAAACATTTAATTTATTATATTTGATATTATATTTTAATTTTATAAATTTTATGTAAGACTAGCCTATAACCCGTGCAAAGCACGGATTGTCACATATTATTATTATTATTATTATTATTATTATTATTATTATTATTATTATTATTATTATTATTATTATTACTATTATTATTATTAATATATATTAAATATTTGATTTAATACAAAATTTTAATTATTTTAAATAATTTTTATATTTTGTTAGTGATTAGAAGATATGGTGTGATATTTTTGGTTATATATTAATTATTGCAAGATTATGTTTTAAATTAAAAGTTAGTTTTTTTTTGAATATGTAGGTTTATATGCCTTAAAATTTATTAAAAGTTAAGATAATTAAAAGTTAGTTTTAGGTGTTTATAAAAGATAATATCATCAATTAAAAGTAAACATCTTTTAATTAAAAAGGCAATCGGCTAATTATCATTAATTATATTATTTTATTATTTATTTTAATAATTAAGATGACCGTGTCAAATCCGAACCGATAAAATTTCAATGCTAGTGCAATGTACGGGTTTCTTTTATTTTATAATTTAATATACTCATGTTTACTGATTATACTAATATTTTCTTATTATAAACAACGTATACGGATTTTATTGTAAGATTAGTTTTAAATCAAAAAGGTAATGTGTTTTAATCACAAAGGAAATATTAATGATTGGAAGATATGATACGATTGATGTTTTTAGGTGTTTATAAAAGGTAATATATTCAATTAAAAGTAAATGTGAAAAAGGCAATTGGTTAATTACCATTAATTATATTATGTTATTATTTAATTACGATAACCAAGTGAAAACCAAACCGAAAAATTTTCAATCTTTCGACTTTAATATATTAATATAGATATAGATTTTAAATGAGATAATTTGATAAAAATTACATAAATGTTATCCGTGATATTTCTAGAAAAGAAGGAATTTTAGTAAGAAAATATAGAAAAGATGATAGATTTTAGTGGAAAAAGGTAATCGGTTAATTATTACTAATTTTAAATTATTATTTTATTTTATTTAATATAATATCTCATATAATTGGAAAAAGACAGGTCTTAGTTAAAGAAAATTAAAAAGGTAACATGTTTTAGGTGAAAAAGATAATTGATTAGTTTATAATAATTATACTTTAATAATGTTATTTTACTAAATAAAATTGTTCGTGGTGTTTTAAGAAATTAATGTTTCCCGCGATATTTCTAGAAAAAAAGGAAATTTAATTAGAAAAAATACAAAAGATGATACCTTTTAGCTGAAAAGATAATCGGTTAATTATTAGTATTATAAAATTATTATTTTATTTTGATTAAATAGAATCGTCCACGATATAATTGGAAAAAGAGAAATTTGAGTTAGAGAAAAGGTAACTTGTTTTGTCTGAAAAAGGTAATGGCCCGTTATATAATTGAAAAAAGAGAGACTTTTGTTAGAGAAAAGAAAAAGGGTAATATATTTTAGCCGAAAAAAGTGATTGATTAGTTAACAGTAATTATAATATAATTATGTTATTTTATTAAACAAAATTACTCGTAGTGTTTTTAAAAAAGGATAAATTTTAGTTAGATAAAATATAGAAGATATTGTATTTTACCTGAAGGAAATTATTTAGTTATTAAAAAATAGAATAGTTAATATGTTTAACCTTTAGTTAGTAGGATGGATTTTATTTAAAATGCCGTAGCCATCGACCAAATATATAATAGTATAGATATGTATTAAAAATAATAACTAATTATGTCTAAAGTGTAAGTGATAGAAAGGCAAAAATAGTGAAATGAAATGGAGAGTGTAAAATCTATGAAACTTTTTACACTATCATCCATTTGAATGAGTAAAATTCTGGGGTAAAGAGGAAGAAAATTATAGATTAAAACAACCCCCATTATTATAGATAGGAAATATTGGTTTGAAAAATAACAAGTCAGTCAAGGATCCTGAATTCTTTGTGATTCCTTTAGCTAGTGTATGATGTTTGTGTGTGTATGTATTGTTTGATTTAAACCGACATGTTGTGAAACAGACAACTTTTTTGAACTTGTACACTTTTTCCTGCTCTCAACCCCCATGCCCCAAGTTTCAATACTAAATTTCATTGATCTTTGGGGAACTGGGGTGATCAGACATCACCCTCCCTAGCCAGTTTATTTAACAACCCTAAGAGCATCTTCAAGAGTCTTTTAACTAATTCTTAAATATAATATAAAATATTAGTTCTTAGTAACTTAATGTACATTTATCTTCAATAATACTCTTTACACTCACTCCTTATTTAATTTTATATTATTAAAAGTAAGTGGAATTCATAAAAAGACAAAAGAAAAGTGGGAAAGAGAGAGAATATATCTTATGAATTTAGTATAAAATATTAGTTAGGAATGGATAGGAGCTCTTACAATTGAGAACCAAAATGAAGAGGCTCTCGGAGATGCTCTAAGTTAACATCCATTTCATAACTACACTTGAGAAAAATGAAAAAACAATTACAAACCTAGAAGATTCCAACCAACACCATTGACAAAAAAAGACTGCAACTTTAACTTCACATATATTTTAGAATTTATTTTTCTGCTGAGGTACTGAGATGAGGTGGAGTTAGAAAGAAAGTGTCGATTATTGTCTTAAAATTAAAGTTTTTTATTATAAATTACCGGATTATCATTTCATTGGACTATGGTTCTTTCAAAAAAAATTATGAAAATCTTTTATCAAAGACAAATTAATATTAGCTTTGTTTAATTTAAAATTAATATAAGTTTTGTTTGAGCGCAATGAAATACTCAAATCTTAAGAGATTATCTCATGTCATTCTAGGAGAACAACAGATATGCATACAAACTTACTTATTCAAACAAAAAGATTAGTTTTGTTAGATTAAATATGCTATATGCACTATAAGAAAAAAGGTCAAAATCGACCAAGTAAAATTTACCAAAAAAAAATTGGTCGAAAATGAGTGACTATTTCCGACCATTCACGAAATTGGTCGGAAATGGTATGTGTGGGGCCTAAAATTTGTACACGTAAGCATCAAATCCGACCAAACTTTGGTCGGAAAGCAAATCCTACCAAATTTGGTCGGTTTTTATTAAACTTTGGTCGATTTTGCCTACAAAGTGGCCCCACCTTCCACATCATCATCTCTCACGTATTTTAAATTAATAAACACTTTCTGAAAGTCAGGGTCATTTCCAACCAAGTTTGGTCGGAAACCAAAACCTACCAAAATTGGTAGGTTTTGGTTGCATTTTGACCATTAAAAGACCCCACCTTCCACGTCATAATCCCATGTCATCAGTAAGTTTCCGCCAAAAATTTTGTGAAAAAAGTTGAATTTCCCGCTCACATCAAAACCTACCAAAATTGGTAGGAATTGATCAGTAATTTTCCGCCAAAAATTTCGTGAAAAAACTGAATTTCCCGCTCACTTCAAAACCGACCAATATTGGTCGGAATTGATAAGCATATTTTCGCCAAAAAATCGTGAAAAATTGAATTTCCCGCTCACTTCAGAGCTGACCAAAATTGGTCGAAATTGATCAGCAGATTTCCGCCAAAAATTTCGTAAAAAAATTTAATTTCCTGCTCACATCAAAACCTACCAATATTAGTAGGTTTTGATCAGTAAATAAAAAAACTATAATAATATCGAGATAAATGAATAAATTATAAGTTTATTATGAAATATTTTTATTTTTGTGTGAGGAAGCATAGAAAAAAATTGGATGAAAAATAAATTGTAAAAGAAACGAAAGAGTGTTGGTGATCGAAGTTTGAGTTAGGATTTCTAATTATGATTTAGGGCTAGTTTAGGGTTAAACATTTTGAATTAAAAAAATTATTTTTGACGATCCAGCCGTATGGATGTCAAGATCCATCCTTTTTAATGGTATTGCCAACATTTTGAAAAAAAAATTAGGGAAATTCTCAATGGTACCACTGTACTTTTGACTTTTTCCAGTGGTACCATTACGTTTTTTACTCCTCTTAACGGTACCCTTAACAAATTGACTTTCTAACAGAAATACCATTCTGTTAGAAAAACGTTATAGAAACGTTAAGTAGGGTAAAAAGGACATGGTACCACTAGTAAAAACCAAAAGTACGGTGGTACCACTGAGAATTTCCTTAAAATATATTGAAGAATACTGGTTGGCCCCAAACCTGTTGAAAAAATATAAGAACAGTCTTGGCCATGCGCTGCAGTATGCAACAAGAAAATAGGTTGAATATTGGCCCCAAACCCTACTTAACGTTTTTATAACATTTTTCGAACAGAATGGTATTTCTGTTAAGAAGTCAATTTGTTAAGGGTATCGTTTAGAGGAGTCAAAAAAGTAATGGTACCACTGGCAAAAGTCAAAAGTACAGTGGTACCATTGAGAATTTCCCAAAAAATTATTTGATTTGGTAATTTGACGGTCAACTAGTAGTTTGACTACAATCCCTAAACACGATTTCATCCGGGTTTCGTGTTTCAAATTTTTAAAAATTATTTCTCGACGGTCCAACCATACGGATGTCAAGATCCATCCTTTTTAATGGTATTGCCAAAATTTCGGGAAAAAAATTTATTTGATTGGGTAATTTGACGGTCAACTAGTACTTTGACTATAACCCCTAAACACGGTTTCGTCCGGGTTGCGTGTTTCGAATTTTTAAAAATTATTTCTCAACGGTCCAGCCATACGGATGTCAAGATCCATCCTTTTTAATGGTACTACCAAAATTTCAAAAAAAAATTTATTTGATTTGGTAATTTGACGGTCAACTAGTAGTTTGACTATAACCCCTAAATAGGGTTTTGTCCGGGTTTCGTGTTTCGATTTTTTTTAAAACAATTCTCGATGACCCAACCTTACGGAGGTGAAGATCCATCCTTTCTAACAACAACATGCATGGATAACTCAGCTTCACTAATTAGAATGATGGACACTTGTCAACAGGGAGTATTTTTTGTAGGGTGTTCTTTCCCCTCTAATTTAGGCCTTGCATCATCTGAAAATCAGTTGGTAGGCCCTTCTATATTCGTCATTTACTTATATGCTTTAACCTGTGTGCTGGTGTTATGCAACTCACAATATGTTTCTTGTTAATGCAATACTAGTGTTGCATCACACTGACATTACACGGTCTTGTACAAGTATCGATCCTTGTTTTAGTTACATAACTTTCCTTTATGAGCATTGCATTCTTGCCGACTGCAATAGCTTATGCAAACAGAGCAATGGCTTATGTAAAGTTCTAGAGGCAAGATTCTTTTTTCCTGTCTTTCTTTGTGTGCTTTTTATTTCTGTTCATTGTGTATTGTTCATGTGTTTTTGTAAAAGAAATTGAATTCCTTACCCTAAGTGTAAAAAATAAAAGGAAGTTGCATATCGCATTAAGGCAAGTTGTAACTGGTTTCATATTTTTAATTGTTGATAAATGAAGGAAATACAGTTGTGATGATGATACAATTTTGTGTACATCAAAGTCATGAACACTTATCTTGTCTTGGTGCTAAAACTTAAATAGAGTACTCCTAATACCATCTTATTCATTTTGCAAGTCTTGCACTCACAATTACCCTTGTCTTCAATATAGGAGATGAAGAACATAGTAGATCCTTTGATGGATATGCAATGGCATCCATGGATACTTGCAAAGAACTACAAAAGATGTGAGTATTGTACAAATGCTAGAACGAAAATCTACGAATTCAAGAACTATGTAAGCAGTAGTTGGAGCATAGCTAGGTGGGGTGGATTATGGGTTAGTGTAAGATTTGTGATTGGATTATGTAGTGGTTGATAGCTAGATGATATTGAACTTGTCGGAGAGTTAGTACTACTTTTGTTGGGTATTTGATATGTTTGTCGGATATGTAATGAACTAGTACTACTTTTGCGAATGTGATTGGATGTTTTTACCTATGATTCGATGTTTTTGTCGAATATGTAATGTATTTATAGTGTTTAGATTGATTTTAATGATTTTGGATAGTGAATTGTACAATTGTTTGTATAGGAAATAGATGCATTTAGTAGGAAATAGATGGTAGGAAATGGACAATATTGGTAGGAATTAATTGGTAGGAAATACAAATTTACATGGCTTCTGTTATAAAACCTACCAAATTGACATGCCTTCCGTTGGTAGGAAATAGTCATTGACTTTGGTCAATGACCTATTTCCTACCAATGTTGGTAGGAAATAGGTCATTGATCAAAGTCAAAAATGACTATTTCCTACCAAGGTTGATCGGAAATGGTCATTGGCGAAAGTCAAAAATGACGTGGCAGAAATGACGTGGATTGGTCCAACTTGACACGTGTAAGAACCCCAAATTTTGGATATAATTAAAACTTTTTATTATGTACTGAGGTAATGGTGAATAGTGATTACGACTATGTAACGATTGATATTTGATAATTCTAAAGGAGAAGATTATTCTTATGTCATCCAAATCGATATCTGTTATTGGTCCAATGGGTCCGTAAAAAGGTTAAGGAACGATAGAAAGAGAACCAGGACATCTATATAACCCTAAAAGAATAAGTAGGGAATAAAGAGTGAATAGTGATTTTGGTGGAATTTGGAATATTATAAGACGACACTATATAGAAGTATTCGGAACGGATTTCCGAGTTCGTAATAGTGATCCAGGGGAAAAATAAGTGTATGTAAAAGCTGTCGGATTCTGAAAAACTGCACTTTTATTTTCTCCGAGATTTCCCTGGACACTGAAAGACTTAAGGAATTATTGAAGGGATTTAAGGAAAATAGGTTCATGAATTATTAAAGAGAATGGAGGATGATAGTATAAATATTAAGACGAATTCCGGTAAAACCCTAACTAGAAACGAATGAGTTATTCCTCCGAACGATCAATGAATTAAGCAATAACCGGACAAAGAAACAAGCAGGGGATCAAGATATATGCATGTGCAAGTGGATAAGACCAAGTAACTAAGTTAGTTACCAAGTAACTAGCATCATTAGCAACCAAACCAAACTAGTTACAAGATTACATCATCTACACCACAAGATCAAGACACATGGCTCAAGGTGATGCTTGCAATGACCAAAGCACTTTAATAAAGTAGCTTTAGCAAGATATTATCTCAGTTATTCACCTTATGCAAGAAACCAAGCAAGCAAAAAGGAAAAACAACCAACTTCATCACTTTCTCTCAAACTGCCCAGCAGGAACATCAAGGAAAGAAAAATTCATATCTCTATTTCTATCCATGATAAAATCACCAAATTTTAACCATAGCCTCTCCACTCCATGGGTAGTATTCTCTCAAAATTTCATGGCCAACAAAGTAGTATAGCCTAGTCAAATCCATGCTCAAAGTTGGGGAAACAAATCTGCCCAGTTTCTGTCCAGCAGAAAAAGAGGGCTCAAAACCCTAGCTAGGAAGCTTAAAATCTGATGATCTAGGACTCAAAACAAAGCTTATGAAGAGCCCAAGATGTGATAAAATTTGAGAGCTAAATTCTTATTTTTCAATTTTCTATGATTTTTACAAGTTTAGTGTGAATAGTAATTTTCAAGAACTAATCTTTGATTTCTTGTTTTCTTTGGTTGATCCAAGCTTTGTTAAGGCTATACAAGGACTAGTTCAAGCTTAGTAAGGGTAGTACATACTCCAAGGAAGGTAATCATCTCAAGAAACCCTAGCTCTTAGTTTAAGTTTTGATGATTATTGGATGATTTTGAGATTAGTTATGAAATGGTGTATTATAAGCATGATTATGTAATTAGCTTTATTTATCTAAGAGATATAATGAATATGATGGTGAAGTATGATATTTCTGGACTTGTTGAGATGAGAATCATGTGTATAAGATGTATGTATGCCCGGTGTGGCTTGGTGATTGTTGTAACAATTTGGAAACGTCCGATTTATAGCCGTCGTAATGCCCGATTTTCGTTAACCTCTAGAAAACCGTGCATAACAGTTAGGATGAGTTTCTGGCCTTCATGAATAAATGACATTCCCTTGTAGATCTTGAGCCATAGATCGTTTTTGGCGTGAGAATCGAAACATTCCGACTTACGGTTTAGGAGTTATGGTCAAATTACTAAAATTGGTTCGGAACTGTAAGTAAAAGTTCGTAACTTCAATTGAACCCTCGTAAACCATGTTACTCAGTGGCGAATCTTGGTAAATAAATACTATAGGTCATAAGGAAGGTATGAAAGAAAGCCACATGTCAAAAGGATCGTTTTCCGATTTTATAAAAATGTTGGAATCGAAGTTAAACGCGAACGTGGTAAAACACTTAGAAAACGAACGATAAAACTCGAGGTATAATCTCGGTTCATAATCGATCGACTTTAGAACTTATACGACTTAAGTATATACCGAGTGTGGGTATGATGACATGTCGTAGTAACGAACAAATGTCGGATCGTATCAGTAATAAAAAGAGTTACACTAAAAGGTGTATAACGAGATAATTCGAAAACGTGTTTCGATTTAAGTGAAGTTTATACCTAGACTTTTAAAACGTGTTAAGTGGTTAATCTCGAATGTTCAGATTGTTTATAGATCATCGAGCAGACCCAGGACACGCTATCTCCACCCACACCTGAGTACCAGGCAAGTTTCCAATACCTTGGAACTGTTGTTGTGATAATATGTATATCTGTCGTTTCTGATACATATGCCATAGCATGCATGCCTATTGTCAAATTATATTATGATACCTGTTCCCTGAATTGATATTAGCTTATAGACTAGATACGAATTATCAGTTATAAGCCGGATTGTGTTGATAAGACCTTAGCGAAGGGCATATGATATTCATTCTTAAATATAGACCGGGAGTCGGTATTTTGAGATATAGATAGTCGTGGAAACCCGGAGGGATTCCAACGACATATTATTATTTATCTGAGGAATGTTATTATTAAATGTTATTTATATTTCCATAAAGTATCAATTACTTGGAAATATTTCGAGGAATGTTATTCGAGTATTATCTCAGTCGAGAGATATTAAATGAATGTTAGTTTCGAATATTCACTTAGAGTTGATTATTTAATGAATATTATTTTGATATTCATTAGAATGTTATTTATTAAATGAATATTACTTTCGAATATTCATTTAAGGTTTTATGTACTTGATGAATATTATTTTAAAATATTCATTGGAAGTTCTATTTACTTAAGGAATATTATTTCGATTATTCCTTTAAAGTTTTGATTACTAAATGAATATTATTTGGATATTCATTTAGAAGATTATTTATTAAATGAATATTATTTTTAAATATTCATTTAAGGTTTGACTTATTTATTGAATATTATTTTAAATATTTATTGGAGTTTAATTATTTAATGAATATTATTTCGAATATTCATTTAAGGAGGGATTTATTTAGTAAATAATTCCATATATTCATTCGAGGATTACTTACAAGAAATATTATGATTTAATAATATTCCGTAATTATTATTGAGTTAATAAATATTCTTGGAATATTTATTTAATTCTTTTAAATTCTTTTTTAAATGATTTATATTATTTGGAGATTATCTTTCACCTCCAAATATTATGTAAAATATTTCGGAGTCCTACGATTAATATTATGTTAAGAAAGGTCCTCAAGATTCCATTCTTCACTCGAATCTATCTCTAAATTATAAGGGAACCTTACTTGAGAAAGGTTATTTATCTTGTTGACTTCCCGGTCATAATTTATCATTTTCACTCGCAACTTGGTTGCTATGGACTCATTAAGTCTGTGTGTACCTTCTCATCATTCGAGGGGTAAGATTGTTGGAACAAGTTGATATCCATTAACAAGCAAAAGCTTGGGAAATGTTGGTGAATTTTCCCTTCTAACTAGATATGACTACTTTGTGGAGTCTTATCAACAAGTATTTCACTTGGGGAAGGGAGGACAAACTCTACGTTTCAATGCTGTGGATTTATTCGAACTAGGAGTCATGTGTAAGAGGCCGAGTCGCGCGGTCCATCACAAGGCCTAACCATTGGCCAGGGAGTTACTATTAAAGGCAATCGACAAGTGGAGCCGTCAGTTCTTCCTTCTACCGGTAGTAAACTATATTGGGCTGTACCATCCCCGACTGATCATCAGGGAGTGGGACAGCTAGCGCGTGATAACTCCAGTATTGGTTCATCTCCCAAATTGGGAATTCCCTGCAACACGTATCGAAGAGACTTCTTTCAGGTTGACGGTGTCTTCCGCAACACGTATCGAAGAGACATCTTTCAGGTTGTAGTACTTCGAAAAATGTTAATAACTGGGATTGCAATATTTTCCTTACAAGTTCCTCTTTATATGATAAATGATAATATCTGGCTTATCTTTGACATAGCAGATATTCCCACTTATATATGCATTTTGAGTTACCTCGTAACTTTATCGTTGATGTTATTCTGGCATCATTTCCGTAAATGCATGGCATATGGTTTGAAAGATACTTTTGAACTGTTATATATTACCGTTCAGTTAAATATTATTGTTAGTGGGCTATTGCTCACCCTTGCTTTATTATTATATCACAACAACAGCTAGACGAGATGATTCGCACAAGGCACACTCGATGCTGGCGAGGACGATGAGACTACCAGAGCCGAAGAGAAAGCTATTGGTAGGATCGATTCATTCTTTCAGTACCAAATATATGGACTAGTATGACTTATGTAAATGGATGGGAAAGAGTATGTATTCATATTGTAACTCTTTTTGGTTGTAAGAACTCATAATGTGTTTAATAAAATTTGATTGTTACTCTGATTTCATCCCTGGAACTATAACGGGTATGTTTTATATTGTTGTGTTGGGTCATAAAGATGTAATTTATTTTGAGTTGAAGTGCAAGTATTGTGGACAGAATTGGAGACCGTAACGACCGGATCCCGGACCCCGGATCTGGGGGTGTTACAGAAGTGGTATCAGAGCCTACGTTATAAACCCCAGAGATGAGGCGACGTTAAAACAATAAATTCACTAAGATAATAAGAACTCATGCCAAGTTCATAGTCGGACTACTTAATGTAGTGATGACCTATAAAACCCTTATGGGAACTCTTAAGTATCATGATAGTAACTTAGCTCGATATCTAATCGATGAGTAAGGCGACAGACCTTGAGGCATACGGGCAGCAGCTCGATGATGCTTTATCATATGCTGAAGATCAGCGGGTAAATTCAATAGAGTACCCTACTGGAGACCCGGAAGAGGTTCCAGCAGATAAGGAAAATCCTGTTAGGATAAGGAGCTTACCCTCGAGGAATGAGCGCTGTAGCCAGTAAGATTGAGATGATTAAGGTATAGTGCTCAGAAAAGTGAGCATAAAGAACTAAGCTATTAGCAAGAGAACTGAAGATTCATGTTGGATTCGTGGCCGGACTACTGGAGGTAGTACCAGCAAGTAAGACGGATTGGAAGAATTACTTGAGATCTTATACGGGAATAGATGAGAATCATTAGAGACTTTCATATTAACGAAAAGAGTGCTAGAGGGATGTATGATTATCAAAGGCATCGATATAAGACGAGGAGCAGAGTCCCTAGGAATAGTTGAGAAGAGGCAGTAAGTGCTATATCATTTGATAAATGAATAAGTATGAATATTGTCAGTAATAATTCACCATGAGAAGGCAGATGTCATAGGTTGTAATTTATGGAACCAAATTGAGGTTAATGAGGTGGTTTTATTCAAGGAAATGTTCATTTTATGAATGAATCAGTTAGAAAGTAAAGACATTGGGAAGTGATAGCATGATTGGATAAAGTTATATAAGGAAGTAGTAAGCAAGACAATGATCTCAGAACCTACCGGAAGATAGGACCAGTGTGCCAAGATGAACTCGTAATGAGACTACTGTCAGAGACTGAGTATAGGGTTATTTCAACTCAGTGAAATGATGAACCAGAAATGTTAGATGCATGTGATTCAGAAGAATATTAAATTCTTTCTTTGAATGAATTATAGTAGTTACCTTAAGTTTACTCCGATGCGGAATTATAATGGATCAAGTAATACGATCAGCAGTTAAAGAGAAAAATGTGAGAAAATCTTCCTGGAGCTAAAAGATGAAATTGGTAATGACCAAGAGCTGGCATTGCTTAATGGGAAAAGGAGACTTTGTGCTTCCAACGACGCTTCGCATAAAGGATTAAGATGTGTGCTTGCACAGCACGACAAAGTACTTGCAGATGTGTTCGGACAGCACGGTTCACCAGGTTCGGATGGCCTTAGTAGTGCCAATTTTGTGGAACAACCAACTCCGACAGTAATGTTCCTTCTGAGACTAGTGGTTAGGTAGACTGACATTTGGTAATATTGAATATCAGGACGTATATGTATCAGGACATTGTGACAGATTTCAGTTTGAAACTGTTGATTCCCTTCTAAGAAATGTATATAATTGGTTCCTCTCCAGAGGTCAAACTTCCAATCTGATGACGATTATTTCATTAATTATGACTGCTTATGGTTCTACCTGCTTGGAGGTTCATAGAACTATTCTCCAGGTTTCGAAACTGGTCTCCTTAATGTTACCAGTAGGTAGATAGATTGATCAAAATTTACCTGATTCTGGAAAGAACTTCAACGAATTTTGGCAAACCTTGTCTTTCTGATTATTAGAGAACGTCATGGAAGAGAGTGGAAACTGGGGCGAACCCCATGAATTGGGTAAGGTAGCCGCTATATGGGTTGGTGGACAGACCCCGGTTATCGCGATTGATTGTAGAAATACAATGATTAAGTGAGATTGGACGAAAACAAGAAATGTAAGTAAGAAACAAGCCGGACTGAGAAACTACGGGATTGACTTAAGTGAAAAGGCTGTTATGCCAGGAATGGTAAGCTTGTGATAAGTGGATTTATATCCACTTGGATCGCTTCAATTCGGCTTAAATTGATTGTCTTGGACTCAAGTTTATTGTAGTTTTGATGTGTTTTGCTTAGTTGTGCAGATTTACAAGAATGTCGATTATGGGCGATGCTTCTATCGTGTTTGGAGGATTAATTGATTAAAATTCGGATTTTCCGGGAAGATTGCGCAGTCTACACTGTTTTGGCCATATCTGGAGTTCTATAAGTCCGTTTTCAGCGATCTTACAGCTCACGCGAAGCCTGGAAGATTTTCTACAACTTAGGACAGGATTCGCTTGCGCAGGTTGCGTGTGGTGGGCGCAGGTTGCGCGACAAGCAGACTGATGGGAGCAAAGAATTTACTGTTTTGCCCTTTTCAAGTTCTAATTGTATTTTGGGCAGTTTTTGGTACCTAAATCGAATTCTAATTGTAATAGAAGGCAATTTCTTGCTGGGCAAGACTTGGAGTGCCTATATAAACACATCCAACCCCTTGTAAATTAGACAATTAGACAATTAGATATCTTGTACATAATATAGCTTAGATTTGCAAGGAAGAAAAGGAGAGAAGGATTCAACGCTCGTGACAAGCAACGGATCTAGATCTACTTCATCTTTTGTATCATAGATTTGTTTTCTCAACTCTTTTTTTATTAATATTCATACTTTGTTTATTATCATGGTTTCATCAGATCCCATGATGACGAGCGGTTCGATTATGAGCTAATCGTTGTCATGGGATTCTAACGGATTTATCTATGTAGCTTAGTAGTTTGATTGCTTTAAAGATTTATGTGTGGTGAATTCTTGATATTCTCGTATGCTTGTGATTCATGTGTTTAGATGCGTCATGAACATCTAATTTGTTAATCTCTTGCGAAACGAGAGTGTATCTTGAGATTTAGAACTTGCCATGCTAGCATAGGATAGGTTGATGTTTTAACATCATGATTTGTAGCGTAAATAGAGATATTATGCTACCCTATGTGATCAATATGGATAACTTATTCTTCAACCGTTATGTTTTCAAATTCTATAGAGATATACAGTCTAAGCATGATTGGTGTCTATTCATCTTCTATCTCTTTTGTAGATGTATGTTTAGTTTGGTATTCGTATACTGAGAAGTAGCGTATACTTGTTCCGTGTTGTCTGATCAGATATCAAAACCATCACATGCATTGATTAAAGGCATCAACTCTAAGTGAAGTAGATGATGAAGTTAGGATTCCATGTTTTCTAGCATTTAAGTAATTCAATTTTAATTCTCATTAGTTAGTAATTTTTAGTTTGTTAATTTGTATCGTAGTTAATTATAGTTAGTAAAAAACTTAATCTTGTTATTTGTCTTAGCAGTGAATAATAATCATACATTGTTGCATAGGTGCATGAACTGAATTGAAACCTAGCCAGATCTCTGTGGGAACGAACTTGACTTCTATCTATATTACTTGTGACCACGTACGCTTGCGTGTTTTAGTGTTAACAGCTTGCGTGGCACGTGGGATTGATAAGAATAGTTGAAAAGATAAAAGTAGAGTAAAAGTGACCAGAGACGGTGCCGAGAAGTCGATTAAGACTTATATGGAGTAAAGTTTTGGAAAGGTAGAAAGGTATCAAAGAAGAAGGCACTATGCCGGAAATTGCTAGAAACGTAATGCTAATTACCCAACCCCTAAAATCATATATTTTATTTTAGTGTGGCCAGTTGAGGCCAAGTCACAAAGATTTATCAAGTGACTAGACCAGCAATGAAAGGACAAAGCAGGGTTGCTTCTAAGTAAGCACCGACTGCAAAGGCTTCTGATACAAAAGAAACATTAATGAGATCGTAGGAATCTTCTACTGAACCCTTAGCAACCCATGTTTTGATGGGGAGTTTACTAGATTCTTTATAATGGGGTCACCCGTACTAAAGTGATTCATGTGTATACGACTGTCCAAGATTATGAGTAAAAAAAAATAGAAGTATAGTTACTTGAAATGTATGATGTTAGGGTATTATGAATACCATGAATATATTATGACGGAGGAAAGTAAACAATGAAGGTATATGAAGAGAGTATGGAAATGGTCAGAAATTGAACAGTATGCTGTAGAAATTTTGTCTGAGGCCAGTACCTTCGCGAAGAACGATAAGTACTAAGAGATTCATGTTGAACTCGACCAATATCTTCCAAAACATCCTTGCTACCATTACCAAGTTCTGTAAGAAAGCAGATAGACATACGTTGTCTTTTGGAAGGTCAAATGGGCTGACAATTATCTGAAAGAAGAGGTTAGCATTAAGCCACCGACCGATTATCAAATGAGAATGATTGAAAAGAGACCCTTATTAAGGATACATGATCTGATTGCCAATTATAGGATGCAAGAATTCCTTGGCAGTTGAATTATGGATAGGATATCCATAATTAAGACAAACCCTGGGGAATGCACAAGGGATGGCATTAACCCTAATAAAGACATTGTGAATTCAGATAAGATGAGTTGGATTTGCTAAGGCAACAACGACCTATAAGGATTATTAAAAAAAAAAGAGTTCTGGAAAGAACATAGGTAGAAATATTAGAGTATTTATTAATGACGTTTTGATATACCCTGTACCTAGAAAATACAGGAGGAATGATGAGGATGACCTAAGAAACCTTACAAGGAAAAAGGTAATATTCTGAACTTCAAAATGGAAGTTTGGTAAGGAATGTATGACATAGTAACAATAATGCCAGATGAGGCATGTATGAAACCCTGAGGAAGTGTGGATTGAACCTATAAAGGCTGAGATTATCCTAAGATAAGGAAAGAACTAAGAAAAGAAGTATCCTAAGTAGGATTGGGAATAAACGTGATAAAGTTCCCACGGGTAGGTGGAAGCAATGACTTATGGAAAAAGACTGATAGATATATTTTTCTCCTTCAGCAGAGCTTAAGGGAGAATGCTTTCACCCAACAGTGATGGGAATGAGGTAGAAAAATTTGAATTGGAATGCATGAAGTTCAGGAAGTGTTCCTTCTGGATAAGGAATAGTGATTACTTTGTCTCCCTAAAGGATTAAAACCCATATGGTTAGCTATTAACGCACTACGTAAACAACAAGCGATGGTGATTCTTCTAAGAAAGTATATGACAACATAAAGATAAAGAAAGTGCTGCTATTGATAAGCTAAATGGCATGTTGATGAATGACAAGCAAGTTTGTGTTAGTGTACTTCTACGCAAACAAGTTAGAGAATATGAGGTTGATGATTCATGATGCTAAATGTATTCCCGTAGAAAGAATTAATGAGACTTAGAGAGAAGGGCAGTTGAGCCCGAGACTTATTAGGCCACCTGAGAGTTTAAAAGTGCTCGGAAGGTGGCATTCGAGCCAGTTTTACCCCCAAAGTTTATAGCATGGTAGTAACGTGTTTCATGTGGCAAAGCTACACCAGTAAAACGCAGATGCTCAACAGATGATAAGAGTGTGAGCAGGTAGATGTACGACCTGGTCTGACTTACGAAAGACAACCTGTGGAAAACCGCGGGTAGAAAAGAATAAGTGATGAGAAACAAGTTGACAGAAGTAGATTATATTGAATCTAAGTTAAAGGGATCGGCCAGATTTATTTCGGAGAATTTAAATTGGAATAATGTGATGATAAGAAGGATGTGATTGATAAAGAAAAGACTGGGAAAGCAACTATGGAATATGAAGCAAGGAATGTTATGAATGGATTAATAAAAGGGTTTTCTGATGAATTCTCGGGATGACAACCTGATAGTGTTAATATTATAGATATGAAAAAGCTAGTAGCGTGACATGGAATGTCAGTAACAATGGTGTCAAGCGAGAAACTAAGATTTAACCTGAGAGGTTCAAAGATTTTCCAAAAGTAAGTGTTGCTAAGGTTGAACCAGAGTATAGGTCCAGAGAATAGTGGACAAAGCAGCAAGATATGTTGACACGTGAGGTTATGATCAAATAGTATTGGATATAATTATGATTAATTTCTTCCTTAATGAACCTCTATAGTTCAGAGGTAAATTCTGAGTTTGATATTTTACAATCATGAGAACTTTCTATAATCCTTTAGAATTCTTTTCTTTTCTTCTCTTTTATCCTTCTTTTTTATGAATTGAGAAGAACAACCCTTTAAGAAGGGGAGGTACTGCTACGTGACTATCTGTCTATGTGATAGAAGTCTAAGTGGAATACCATAACTTGTTTGATTGCTTGTCAAGTACTAAAGGTTGGCCCCCTTCTGTACTAACTATGCAATATAACAAATGTTCAATGGATCATAGTGATCTCTCAATAAATCTTTCCACTTCTCTATATTGATCGAGATTGCGAAGATTAAAGCGATCAGGAAATGCACAGTGCGAGCGAGGTTATCTCCGAATTCGCAGCACGATAGTGATACCAAAGCCACTGTGGATATCAATAAGAACAATAAGGATAGACTGAGTAAGAGCATAACCCGAATAGTGTGTTGTACGAAAAGTAGTAAGTTGATGGAAAAAGGATACAGTACGTATAGTAGCACCAGTAGATGTGCTGAGAAAGGGTAGAACGACTAAGAATTGATCGGGAAGCTGAAAGGTGAAACGACAGATAAACGACTCTTGTTTCCTACCTGATTCCGGGATGGAATCCTTTTAAGGAGGGGAGACTGTAAGAACCCCAAATTTTGGATATAATTAAAACTTTTTATTATGTACTGAGGTAATGGTGAATAGTAATTACGACTATGTAACGATTGAGATTTGATAATTCTAAAGGAGAAGATTATTCTTATGTCATCCAAATCGATATCTGTTATTGGTCCAGTGGGCCCGTAAAAAGGTTAAGGAACGATCGAAAGAGAACCAGGACATCTATATAACCCTAAAAGAATAAGTAGGGAATAAAGAATGAATAGTGATTTTGGTGGAATTTGGAATATTATAAGACGACACTATATAGAAGTATTCGGAACGGATTTCCGAGTTCGTAATAGTGATCCAGGGGGAAAACAAGTGTATGTAAAAGCTGTCGGATTCTGAAAAACCGCACTTTTATATTCTCCGAGATTTCCCTGGACACTGAAAGACTTAAGGAATTATTGAAGGGATTTAAGGAAAATAAGTTCATGAATTATTAAAGAGAATGGAGGATGATAGTATAAATATTAAGACGGATTCCGGTAAAACCCTAACTAGAAACGAATGAGTTATTCCTCCGAACGATCAACGAATTAAGCAATAACCGGACAAAGAAACAAGCAGGGGATCAAGATATATGCATGTGCATGTGGATAAGACCAAGTAACTAAGTTAGTTACCAAGTAACTAGCATCATTAGCAACCAAACCAAACTAGTTACAAGATTACATCATCTACACCACAAGATCAAGACACATGGCTCAAGGTGATGCTTGCAATGACCAAAGCACTTTAATAAAGTAGGTTTAGCAAGATATTATCTCAGTTATTCACCTTATGCAAGAAAGCAAGCAAGCAAAAAGGAAAAACAACCAACTTCATCACTTTCTCTCAAACTGCCCAGCAGGAACATCAAGGAAAGAAAAATTCATATCTCCATTTCTATCCATGATAAAATCACCAAATTTTAACCATAGCCTCTCCACTCCATGGGTAGTATTCGATCAAAATTTTATGGCCAACAAAGTAGGATAGCCTAGTCAAATCCATGCTCAAAGTTGGGGAAACAAATCTGCCCAGTTTCTGTCCAGCAGAAAAAGAGGGCTCAAAACCCTAGCTAGGAAGCTTCAAATCTGATGATCTAGAACTCAAAACAAAGGTTATGAAGAGCCCAAGATGTGGTAAAATTTGAGAGCTAAATTCTTATTTTTCAATTTTCTATGATTTTTACAAGTTTAGGGTGAATAGTAACTTCCAAGAACTAATCTTTGATTTCTTGTTTTCTTTGGTTGATCCAAGCTTTGTTAAGGCTATACAAGGACTAGTTCAAGCTTAGTAAGGGTAGTACATACTCCAAAGAAGGTAATCATCTCAAGAAACCCTAGCTCTCAGTTTAAGTTTTGATGATTATTGGATGATTTTAAGATTAGTTATGAAATGGTGTATTATAAGCATGATTATGTAATTAGCTTTATTGATCTAAGAGATATAATGAATATGATGGTGAAGTATGATATTTCTGGACTTGTTGAGATGAGAATCATGTGTATAAGATGTATGTATGCCCGGTGTGGCTTGGTGATTGTTGTAATAATTTGGAAACGTCCGATTTATAGCCGTCGTAATGCCCGATTTTCGTTAACCTCTAGAAAACCGTGCATAAAAGTTAGGATGAGTTTCTTGCATTGATGAATAAATGACATACCCTTGTAGATCTCGAGCCATAGATCGTTTTGGCGTGAGAATCGAAATATTCCGACTTACGGTTTAGAAGTTATGGTCAAATTACTAAAATTGGTTCGGAACTGTAAGTAAAAGTTCGTAACTTCAATTGAACCCTCTTGAAACATGTTACTCAGTGGCGAATCTTGGTAAATAAATACTAGAAGTCATAAGGAAGGTATGAAAGAAAACCACATGTCAAACGGATCGTTTTCCGATTTTATAAAAATGTTGGAATCGAAGTTAAACGCGAACGAACCCCTAAAAACCCGCTTGGTTATAACTTTGGAAAAATACTTAGAAAATGAACGATAAAACTCGAGGTATAATCTCGGTTCATAATTGATCGACTTTAGAACTTATACGACTTAAGTATATACCGAGTGTGGGTATGATGACATGTCGTAATAACGAACAAATGTCGGATCGTATTAGTAATAAAAAGAGTTACACTAAAAGGTGTATAACGAGATAATTCGAAAACGTGTTTCGATTTAATTGAAGTTTATACCTAGACTTTTAAAACGTGTTAAGTGGTTAATCTCGAATGTTCTGATTGTTTATAGATCATCGAGTAGACCCAGGACACGCTATCTCCACCCACACCTGAGTACCAGGCAAGTTTCCAATACCTTGGAACTGTTGTTGTGATAATATGAATATCTGTCGTTTCTGATACATATGCCATAGCATGCATGGCTATTGTCAAATTATATTATGATACCTGTTCCCTGAATTGATATTAGCTTATAGACTAGATACGAATTATCAGTTATAAGCCAGATTGTGTTGATAAGACCCTTACCGAAGGGCATATGATATTCATTCTTAAATATAGACCGGGAATCGGTATTTTGAGATATAGATAGTCGTGGAAACCCGGAGAGATTCCAACGACAGATTATTATTTATCTGAGGAATGTTATTATTAAACGTTATTTATATTTCCATAAAGTATCAATTACTTGGAAATATTTCGAGGAATGTTATTCGAGTATTATCTCAGTCGAGAGATATTAAATGAATGTTAGTTTCGAATATTCACTTAGAGTTGATTATTTAATGAATATTATTTTGATATTCATTAGAATGTTATTTATTAAATGAATATTACTTTCGAATATTCATTTAATGTTTTATGTACTTGATGAAAATTATTTTAAAATATTCATTGGAAGTTCTATTTACTTAAGGAATATTATTTCGATTATTCCTTTAAAGTTTTGATTACTAAATGAATATTATTTGGATATTCATTTAGAAGATTATTTATTAAGTGAATATTATTTTCAAATATTCATTTAAGGTTTGACTTATTTATTGAATATTATTTTAAATATTTATTGGAGTTTAATTATTTAATGAATATTATTTCGAATATTCATTTAAGGAGGGATTTATTTAGTAAATAATTCCATATATTCATTCGAGGAATACTTACGAGCAATATTATGATTTAATAATATTCCGTAATTATTATTGAGTTAATAAATATTCTTGGAATATTTATTTAATTCTTTTAAATTCTTTTTAAAATGATTTATATTATTTGGAGATTATCTTTCACCTCCAAATATTATGTAAAATATTTCGGAGTCCTACAATTAATATTATGTTAAGAAAGGTCCTCAAGATTCCATTCTTCACTCGAATCTATCTCTTAAATTATAAGGGAACCTTACTTGAGAAAGGTTATTTATCTTGTTGACTTCCCGGTCATAATTTATCCTTTTCACTCGCAACTTGGTTGCTATGGACTCATTAAGTCTGTGTGTACCTTCTCATCATTCGAGGGGTAAGATTGTTGGAACAAGTTGATATCCATTAACAAGCAAAAGCTTGGGAAATGTTGGTTAATTTTCCCTTCCAACTAGATACGACTACTTTGTGGAGTCTTATCAACAAGTATTTCACTTGGGGAAGGGAGGACAAACTCTACGTTTCAATGTTGTGGATTTATTCGAACTAGGAGTCGTGTGTAAGAGGCCGAGTCGCGCGGTCCATCACAAGGCCTAACCATTGGTCATGGAGTTACTATTAAAGGCAATCGACAAGTGGAGCCGTCAGTTCTTCCTTCTACCGGTAGTAAACTATATTGGGTTGTACCATCCCCGACTGATCATCATGGAGTGGGACAGCTGGCGCGTGATAAATCCAGTATTGGTTCATCTCCCAAATTGGGAATTCCCTGCAACACGTATCGAAGAGACTTCTTTCAGGTTAACGGTGTCTTCCGCAACACGTATCGAAGAGACTTCTTTCAGGTTGTAGTACTTCGAAAAATGTTAATAACTGGGATTGCAATATTCTTCTTGCAAGTTCCTCTTTATATGATAAATGATAATATCTGGCTTATCTTTGACATAGCAGATATTCCCACCTATATATGCATTTTGAGTTACCTCGTAACTTTATCGTTCATGTTATTCTGGCATCATTTCCGTAAATGCATGGCATATGGTTTGAAAGATACTTTTGAACTGTTATATATTACCGTTCAATTAAATATTATTGTTGGTGGGCTATTGCTCACCCTTGCTTTATTATTATATCACAGCAACAGCTAGACGAGATGATTCGCACAAGGCACACTCGATGCTGGCGAGGACGATGAGACTACCAGAGCCGAAGAGAAACCTATTGGTAGGATAGATTCATTCTTTCAGTACCAAATATATGGACTAGTATGACTTATGTAAATGGATGGGAAAGAGTATGTATTCATATTGTAACTCTTTTGGGTTGTAAGAACTCATAATGTGTTTAATAAAATTTGATTGTTACTCTGATTTCATCCCTGGGACTATAACGGGTGTGTTTTATATTGTTGTGTTGGGTCATAAAGATGTATTTTATTTTGAGTTGAAGTAAGTTCAAGTATTGTGGACAGAATTGGAGACCGTAACGACCGGATCCCGGACCCCGGATCTGGGGGTGTTACAACACGTGGATGACACGTCAACATTTGGGGTCTATTTCAGATGACGTGGCATGTGATGTGTCAGGTGACGTGTCTTGCTCCCACGCCATATGGCAGCCCATGTGACGAGCCACATGGGCAGCCACATGGCGTGTGGGGCCTTTTGGAAGAAAACCATCAATTCCGACCAATAGGCATTTTCGACTGGAACAATTCCTACCATTCGAGTTGGTCGACTTTGCCGGCATTTCCGACCAAGAAATGGCCAAAACCGACCAATCGCGTGGTCGGTTTTGACCATTTTTCTTGTAGTGATGGTTAATCCTGAATTAGAGTGACTAGCTACTAATATAGTTTTTAATTATGTAAACAAATGTAAGTATAACCACAAAAATTATGAAGCAAATGTATATTTCAAAGTTTATCACATATTAATATAAAAATCTACACAAAGAAAAAATATTTTTTTTTTATATAGGAAAGAAAAAATTATGAAAACTTACAGGCACAAATAAAATAAGATCATAACAATAATTCCTTAAAATATTGTAGTTCTAATTGTTCAAAGTTTTGCATGCCACAAAGAAATTGACTAGATTGTCCGTGATGTCCTTTAAAAAGGATACTAGCATAAAAGCCTGTGCAAAACACTGATTTTTATTTAAATTGTATTTTTTTTATATTATTTATTGTGATTATAAATTTAAATTTAAAATTTCTTACTAAATATTTATTTTTAGTAAATTTTAAAAATAAATTTATTTTTATAATTTATTTCAAAAAAATCAATTTTTTATTAATATATTAATTAAAATTAGATTCTGATTATACGATCATTTAAAAAGCAACTCAAATTTAACAATATAAATAATTTAATTTAGAAATATTAGAAAACAATAAAAAAATTGATTTAACTACCCCGATGATCTTATATTTTAAATTTAAATATTTTCCAATAAATGATAATTTTAATTTTTTCAAACACATGTACATAATATATACATTTACGCAAATTAAGTTCATTTTTAAATAATAACTAAAATTTAATTTCTTAAATTTAATTTATGAAACTTAGTTTTTTAAAATTTAATAATTTTATTTCATGCATATATCGAATACTTGATTATAATACTTTATAAAATTTAGTATCATATTTTTAAATCTTATACGTTAATAGAAATGTATACTTTAGGTCGATTATTTGGGCATAATTTAAAACATTATGTTTATAACCGATTCACTTATTTAAATTATTTTACAACTAATTCGTTAGACTTAAAAGATTTTTAACATTTTGTGAACCTACTTATTTTTACGCGAACTTTTCTTCTAGTATGGTTGAATTTGTAAAAAAAAAATTGTTAAAAACATGATTTGAAGTCACTAGTGTAGATAAATTATCTTATCTTGGTATCCTATTTTTAAATCTTTTAAGTTAATAGAAATCTATACTTTAATTCGATAATTTGTGTATAATTTAAAATTTTATATTTAGAACCAAAATAGTTATTTAAATTACTTTATGAACCAATTTGTCAGACTAAAATGATTTTTAACATTTCGTATAACTACTTATTTTTATGCGATCTTTTCTTATAGTATGATGGAATTTGATAAAAAAATTGTTAAAAACATGATTTCAAGGCACTTGTGTAGATAAATTTTCTACATTGTTATACTATTTTTGTGGCATCCCAAAAATCCAGGGTACAGATTTTGGGGCCACGAACCACAAATAACACAATACAAACCTGGACATAATCCAAAATAATAAAGAAATACCCCTAATCCAAAATCACATGCAGGTTATGGTATGAAACAAACTATTATATTACATCTTTACAGTCCAATCTCAGAATAAAATTATTATACAAATTGATAACAAACTAAGTCCTTCTGCTGAACTAGTTAACCAACCGCTGACAAGCTCAAACCACTACCCGACCAAATTCAACAACCCGAACGTCTCCTCTCACTGCTGGAACAGGAAAACTCATCTGACCACAAAGTCCACTAATCATCTCTCAAAACTAGAGAAAAATAAATAACAATGCAAGAGTGAGCCAACAATGCTCAGCAAGTGTATATAGCTATAAATCAATGTCAAGAACAATTAT
Organism: Saposhnikovia divaricata; assembly: GCA_036435485.1. Classification (NCBI taxonomy): domain Eukaryota; kingdom Viridiplantae; phylum Streptophyta; class Magnoliopsida; order Apiales; family Apiaceae; genus Saposhnikovia; species Saposhnikovia divaricata. Next base: position 173,727,811 of record CM071600.1, read on the forward strand.
GAGTTCTGAACAACAAGAATAATCATCATTTGATGTGAAAGGAAATAGCTGAAGAAATTTAATATCATATGCAAAGATGAGCCAACAGTACTCCGCTAGGACAAAATGCGTCAACAATGAGAACTAATTAAAGTTCTAATAACCAAAGTTAATCATCATAAACTTGAAAGGAATCAGGCTTTAAAGCAATTCAAACTCAATGTTGAGATTAGAATTTGATTTTTATATGAATACATATTTTAAAAAAAATAGCGGAGTTAGGCGGCTGATCAGTCCCGCACTAACCCTGGACAATGCACACAGCAAAGTCCCTCTAAATGGATCCACGACACACATTGGCCTTAACTACTGACCATTAATCTGGTCTCCCCGAAGGGACTTTGTTGACCATAAATATGGTCTCCCCGAAGGGACTCTATTTAAAAATATTTCCAATTCTATTTCGAATGCACTAGGTGTCGGAACAATCGACAACCCTTGCCAACCAACCAACTGGAAAACTCATGTTTCATAGCAACAACTCATAATCCAAGTATTAATGAAGAATTCAGGAGCAACAGGTGTCGACGAGTTCGATACAATAAATGGGGTGATAATTGAATAAACAACAATAACAAAAAGTATCGACAAGTTCGATACGAATAATTGGGGTCATAACATCATTAAATGAATCGAAGAAAGAATTACTGGCAACATGATTAACAACAATTGAGGATACACGATAAAACAAGGATATAGTCAAGTGCTAAACATTTAATAAAATTTCTCTAACACATTGCCAAGTTTGGACTAAATTGGGTAAGTTAAGTGGTTCAAAATAAAAATTGGTAAGATAATTCCATGATAATTAATTGTAAATCAGTTTGAAGAAAACATCCCCTAAAGAGGGTCCATCGGGTAAAAATATGTTAAAATTAGAAATTGTGCTAAAAGATTTTTATAAGAATTTAAAATCTTGGATTCCTCTGTTTAGAAATTTTCTTAAATACTTTCGAAGAAAATAAAAGAAATGGCACTTACTGAGGAATCCATAACATACCATAATTTAAAATATCTTTGAAGAAAAAGGGTCTTTGCGAAATAATTTAAAAGGGTTCACACCTAAATGATAGGTGAATATATACGCATTTGCAAAGGACTTCACTTTGTAAACATGACTTGACAGAATCATTTTATAAATGCTCGACACCAATTTACATCACTTGAACGATAAGTGACGAGTATTGACACTTGCCTCGACACACGAAGTTCTAGATCCTAAAACCTCGATCCGTTGCTCAACTTCACGTCAGTCTTTACTTTTTTACACAATGACCTCTTACTCGGCTCTACTTCCATCTTTCCTTCATAATTCGTCAATCTTCATGTCAATACACTCGTCGGCTTCGATAAATATCTTCCTACTCGAAATTCCATTTACCCTTGCACTGCTCTTGGTCGGGTCTCCTACTCGTACCTATACAAGGTAAAGTACCACTTCAGTACCAAACCAACCACAACCTTACTGATTGCTCTATTCTACCCATACGCGTCCTATAACGCTTTACAATTCAACACATATTGATCATACTCATAAATAGTCTTAGTACAACCAGATAAACCACATCAACACGTAGCACACATTGTCAACTTAACAAGTAATTCCTATTGAAATACTATAAGAATTATAAATTAATTCTAACGAAAATTCAACAGCACCTCCTTTAAAATCTTACCTAGCCTGTCAGAATACAACTGATCCAAAACAATAAGTTCCTTTATCCACTGTCAGTTCAAGTCAAACTCATAATTTACAAGAATATACCCTTTACCACATAACACATACCACATGTGATCGACATACCCTTTGTCGGACAATTCTCATGTTATCATGCATGTACTACCACTTTATAGTTAGAACTACCATTACTAGCAATTAGCACCAACTCGATCAGTTACAACTTTAATTACCATTCCCACACCTAGTACTAATTACAACATGTAATACCACTGTACTTCTCTCACTACACCTTACCATAATTTATTTCTTTCTTCTCTTTATTTTCCCCCTCTTCTTTTTATCTCTTTCGGTTTCTCAGCCTTTCCCCTGCTTCAACACTACAACTATAAACACCTATTCACTAACAAATTCACCCACGCACCCCAGCACATGACCACACGCATAGCCCCATACATTTGTACCAACACGTCCACAAAGAATGCATCAGACCTACACACTATTTCCCCCTCGATTCTATTGCTTTGTACCTGCAACACCCACGTACGACACATACACCACAACTGCCCCTTACGCACCCACCTGCTACTCCTTCCTGATACTTCTTTTATTCTCTTAATCTCTGGCCCTTCTTTCTTCTCCCTTTCATCATCAGAACACACACACACACTCGCCTTTCCCTCCTTCTCTTCATTGACCAAACCCACAGCCACCACCACATATCACGTGCATAACACTCCTCTTCATCTCTTCTTCAATCTTGTAATACAGCACCACCCCATACATGAACGCAACCTTACGGATAAAATCAAACACAGCCGAACCCAACTCACTACACATACAGTCGAGAACACCAAAACCACACACACCCAGCACGTACATACACAAAATTCGCGCACATCATAGAATCACAAAAACTCACATACCCACAATCGGTAATACACACATACACACACAGTAGACACACGCACACCCACCTCTGCTCACTATACATACATGCACTGAAATCCGTACACGCACACACACACACACACACCAGTTTTGGGTTGAAGAGGAAAGGAGGAGAGTGATTTTCGAGAGAGAGAGTGCGAGGGAGAGAAGTTATCGAGAGAGATGGAAGAGATACCGCAAGAGTTCTCGAGAGTTCCAAGAGCAGCGAAAGAAATAGAGTTAGGTACTCAATTTGGGGGTCAGGGATTTGGAATAAAAAGGATGAGGCAAAATAACAATTTCACATTGCTGAAAATCCTTTTATGATAATAATTCAGCCTTTTAAAAATTAAATTCAAATAGAAAAATTGCTGATAAAATTAAACTTTTCATTTTTAAAATAAAGAGCACAAAATTACGAACACACCCATATTTTTAAGATTAAAAATGAATTAAATATGAATTTTACAAGTTTTGATCCTTTAAATGCAATAAAACTCTTAAAATCATTATAAAATACTTACACACCCAAATTAAATCTTCCAAAAATTTTAAAAACTAATTAATATCATAAAGATAATAACACAAAAGATTTCGTGATTTTTATCAACTCCAATGATTTTATAAAAATCTCAGAAGATCAATAATGCATGATTTAAACATATTTAAATCCTCAAAAACACAAATAAAAATAAACTGACTTACACGGCACACACACAAATCATCATGTAAACACATGAACACAATATCACATATATTGAACTTCTCAAAAATATTCAAATCATATAATCCACATTTAATATTAAATAAGAAATTTAAATACGCGATTTTCTAAATAGTTATATCCTTCCCCCTTAAAAGGATTCTGTCCTCAGAATCAATCCTAAGAACACAAGTAACGGTACTTCTCAAACATTCGCTTCCAATTTCCTAGGTTGTATTCTCAACTCTAGGACTCCTCCATATCAACTCATACATTAATAGGCTTATCATGTAAGCCCTCAAACTCCAACATAAACTTAAACCTTTGGTTTACAAGCCTCGTTAACTCTAGACGCTTACCACCTGTAGGCGAATATCTTCTGTTCAGAAAATCGGGCATGACCTTTCCGTATAATGGACTATACCCTGCCTAAACACTTACAATACCAAGCCAATCATTCACAATAACGCAAACGCGTAATCTGCCTTGACTCGCAACAAAATAAGAACTCCTACTCATAACCATACTGCCTCAGATAAAACTTTGAGAAGAAAGAATATGAAGAAATCTCCCAATCATTCTAACTCCACTTTCCACGTACAAACTCTCACATCATAGCACACGCGTCAACCACAATTCGGTTTACAACTGAATTCTCACTCCTTCAAAACAATTTGGTTTGTTAAAACATTTGAAATACAATCTTGAATATTTTGTTGGTTTAAAACAAATCAAAAATCATTTTTATCCACTAAAAATCCTTTTAAAAAATATTTTTTTTTCATTTTAAAAACATTTTAAAATAATAAGGTTTTGGATAAAAAGCTTTTGAAACAAAATATCTCCGAAAACATTTTATCCATGAAATTTATAGTTTTGAAAACTAATACACCCATAACCTTGGCTTCGACATAATCCACTATAGGAACAAAATTTAAATATACTCGGGTTGTAATACCGACCATCCCGGGTCACAGCCCCCTCGATACCGACCACAAAACAACTTTTCAACAAACTTTGACTTTATCAACTTGAAAACTCAACTTGACATATGTCACATCAATCACATGTCTTCAACAATTAACTCGCGATCTTCGAAAATCGTTTAAACTTCACTATTCCACGTCCACTACAAGGAAAATTGAAGCATACAATGGTTTTTGCCCGTTGTCTGATACCTTGGATTGGCATTGTCTATTGAGAAGCTGTCTCTTACCAACCTCAGACAATGGTACACAAATCGTTGTCTGATATCCGTAGTAACAACACACCATGCTCATAAAGCATTGTAGCACACCCAGAAACCACAACGAATAAAAACATTGTTCTTATGGTGATATTACAACGGTTTGGTAAACTTTGAATGTTGTTAGATTTTAATATGCACAACTGTTTTGCTGTATCAGAGGCACGCGAAGCCAACATTCACACAACATTTACATGTGATACAATTCGTTGTCTTCATACTTTTTGTACAATGTTTTGTAGCTTCAAAAGTGTTGTTACAAACAAAATGCACAAGTGTTTTTTGAACACCAGATGCTTGTTTTGGTTATTTTCACACAATAGTTTAGTTTTACTAGGATTGTATATTTTACTTATAGACAATGGTTTTACAATTTTTATACAATGGTCAACTCTTTTTGGTACAATGGTTTCTTGAAACATGTCCTAAAAAATTCCATTGTCTGATGATATTTTCCAAAAGTGTTTCTAAAAGATGATAACATTGGCTAATGATAAATGAAACAATACTTTAATTAACAACAAAAATTAAAGTTTATACAGTACTAGTAACTAACCAATATTCATAACAAAAACTACCAATCAATATTCATCGCTACAAAGCTACTACCGGTACCAATTCCCAACAAAGTACCACTACTTGGACTTCTTTGGAGCAGGTGGTGGTGGAGTTGTTGCCTCAGGTTTCTTCTCTATTTCTTTTCAGTGGCAAGAGGCTAAGAAGAAGTTTCATCAGGTGTCTTCTTGGTTGCTAATAACTTCTGAAACTCTAGACTGATAAAACAAAGGATTATATCAATAGAAGGAACATATGCTGGAGATACATCAATTAACTAACTTTGTAAATTAAAAATCTCAAGCTATAAGATTTGAGAGATGGTTGTTGACATATGCAAATGCGAAAAACAAATCATTGTAAAATGATTACTCAAACCTACTGACTTGGCTCAGAATAGAAGCATGAATTGAAAGTATAGAATCAGACAATAAAAATCAAAAGCATACGTACCCTTCGCAATGAAACATACACAGTGTCTTGATTTGATTTGAATCATATATGATCATGAGACTGTTCTTCACATATTTTTTTAAAACTCTATAGGGTAAGCAAGGGGCAAGACAAGCTCAACAGTCCACAATGGGTGAAAAGTGCTAAAGCACAGCCACAAATTCCAAATAATGAGCCCATGACATACGGCAACGTTTAAATTACATATTGTAAGCTATCTTGGTAATCGTGAGTAAGCAGTGCACTGAATTATGCTATTTATTAAGACAGAGTCAAATGCTTAACATGTGTGTGAGTAATAGTCTTCAGTTCGCTAAAAATATGAGTAGATATATTGCTTGGACATGTATTGGCACGCTTTCCTATAGAGTACAGAAGCGTTGACCAGCTAGTAGAAAAGAAGACATCATGATTGTCTTTCTAAATACTACTCCTGAATATATTGCAAAATCAGCTAAAATTAATGACATAAAAAGGTTCAATTTATAAGCACTAGCTTAAGAAATTAATGAAGCTAATGTATTTTAATTTAATAGGGAAGTTATTATGTATTAAGACAGGGATCCCTAAATGAAATAGGAAGTATGCAAACATACCAAAATGAAAATTTCTACTCACCTTGTAGTACATCGTCTCATTTCTGTCATGCAGGCGGTTGAGTATCCACCACTTGGCCAACGCATATGGATCTGATGGTCCATCCCTCGCGTTCACCTCAAGCCTCTTTAGATATACCACTGTCTTTCAAAAGAAGGTTTCAATGTGTATGTCAACTAACACTTGAAGGTTTGAACGTGCATGCCAACTCACACTGAGGGGTTTAAAACATATTTTTTGAAAGAAGAGCAGCAGATCCAATGGCGAATCCCTGCAGGAATGTAATTTGTGATTTATACATGCCAGTGAATTACTTTCCTTGTAGATCAGTACATAAGTGATGGGTAAGAAGAGAATGTAATGCAATCATAAAAGTTTTAGAATATGACAAGTACTTGCATGCAGCAACGAGCATCCTCTTCTGAAATGATACAAACAACAAGAAAAATTTAAGATTATAGAGCATTCAAGTACTACAGGAGCAGGTAGTCTTTCTCTTAAATTACCTCAAATGCTTTCCCCGCCTTCTTAAACTCCAACATGCTGAGAGCAACTTCACAGCTCTGTGAAACGATAGGCTCCGGATCTTTTACAAATTCCTCTAAAAGAGTTATACATTGACCATCTATAAAAACAACAAGAAAAATGTTACATAGGATTCAACTTAAAATTCGTAGGAGAAGATGTTTAGTAGGGTAAAGAAAGGGGATGATTTGGTTGAAGCAAAAAAGTGATATTGTATAGTTCTGAATTTTTAAACTGCAGTCACCGCGTAACACAGATACACCAAGGGTCAAACCTGTTATAGACCCGAGAGCTTCAGCTGCTTCATGCCTAACCATTGGATGCTCATGAACATCCTTAAGTACACTGGAAAGCGCATATGTAGCACTTTTATTTTGTAGTTGCCCCAAGACATAAGCAACCTACAAAGCAAGTAATCAAAACAATATACCAAAACAAAATACTGCCTTTAGAGTAAACACTTTCCGAGGGTTACATCATAACATATCTAATTTACTATATTTATAGTTAACTGAATTGCTTATTTAGTAAGGAGATTGATGGTGCCTTACACTATGACTGGGCTAAACTTTTACTCTGTAATTCGTCTATCTTGATGTTTTAAGTGTTCAACAGATGAATCAAAGTCTATAACAGACCTCATGTCGAAGAATAGCACAATTTGCACCTAGAGATTTGAAAGTTATAGACTACCTATGAGCCTGTGAGGTATATTTGAAAGTTTGAGATTGTAAGAAAGGCAGCTTGATAAGTTTTGGTTATAGCAGGTTTTGACTAGCATCCTTTTTTGCTGCAAATTCAAGCTCGGCCATGACTTCCTCAACTAGTAAATTCAACCTCCAAGACATACTAGGCAATCTATAATTATTCATTCACTAGGAACTGAACAAGAAAATGAATCTCATAAACCTCCAAGAAAAGATGAAGTAGTACAAGACTCAGGAGAAAAGCAAAGCCTGAATCAGCACACCCACAAATGACTTGAAATAAAAAGCAAGTTCTTATCTACAAACAATTGAATGATAATCCATAAAACAAAAGTCATATATGTAAATACAACCTGAGGAGAAAAAATGACTTTGGAAATGGGTCCATTACCATCGGAGCTTTTCCAAGAATTAGAAACAACAACGAGACTCCACCTTAATTCCTCGTATTTGGACCATAATTTGATGGAGATAGATCAGACCGAGATGGAGATGGAGACGGTCGAGTAGCCCACCTGAAAAACAAATTAAATCGCCAATTTGCAATCGGAGAATGAAACGAAGCAAAATCTATATGGATCTTGATGTACAGAACAGTATGAACAAGAATATGTATATCGATTTGTCAGAGAAACAAACAGTCGGCCGGATTTTGAAGGTCGTTGTTATTGTTTTTTGGGTTGCAAAAAGAAAGATAAGGGAGATCCAGTACGGGCTAAGAACGAAATATATAAGTAGAGACGGCGTCGTTTCCATTACCGGCAGAAAGAGAGAGATTATTATTTGAATTATTGAAAGAGATGTGAGTGAGGGAGGTAGGCTGATTGAAAGACATGAGAGGGAGGGAGGTAGTGTTAGGGTCAGTGAATTAGAATAAAACAGAGATTTTAGTTTGATATGTTTATAGAAAAGGGGGAAAAAGAGCCTAAGAAATTTTTAGTAAAGAGGGAAGTGAAATTTTAGTAAAGTGGGAAGTGAAATGAAGGGAGAAATCAAATATTAACAAGCGCCCGTATGAATTAGATGAAGGGAGAGAAGTGAAATTTTAGATTTTGGATCATGAAATTCTAAGAAATTTCATAAATTTGATTCGAAATAAAAGAAAATTTTAATTTTTTGGATTATTAATAAAATAGATACTCATTCTAGTATTGGAAAAAAAATAATCAAAAAATAAAAAGGTCGGGTTGTACGAGATTTTAACAAAAACGTAGTAAATGTGTTGCTTCCTATAACGAGACACAATCCAGATTCACTAAATGATTTTTATGAATGATTTTTTCAACGATCGAACCGTACAGATGTTAGTAAACACTCATTTTAGTGTTGGGAAAAAATAATCCAAAAATAAAAAGGCTGGGTTGTACGAGATTTTAATAAAAACGTAGTAAAAGTGTTGCTTCCTATAACGAGGCACGATCCAGATTCACTAAATGATTTTTTTGAATGATTTTTTCAACGATCGAACCGTACAGATGTTAATAAACACTCATTTTACTGGTGGCAAAAAATAATCCAAAAATAAAAAGGTCGGGTTGTACGAGATTTTAACAAAAACGTAGTAAAAGTGTTGCTTCATATAACGAGGTACGATCCAGATTCACTAAATGATTTTTTGAATGATTTTTTCAACGACCGAACCGTACAGATGTTAGTAAACACTCATTTTAGTGTTGGGAAAAAATAATCCAAAAATAAAAAGGCTGGGTTGTACGAGATTTTAATAAAAACGTAGTAAAAGTGTTGCTTCCTATAACGAGGCACGATCCAGATTCACTAAATAATTTTTTTGAATGATTTTTTCAACGTTCAAACCGTACAGATGTTACTAAACACTCATTTTAGTGTTGGGAAAAAATAATCCAAAAATAAAAAGGTCGTGTTGTACAAGATTTTAACAAAAACGTAGTAAAAGTATTGCTCCTATAACGAGGCACGATCCAGATTCACTAAATGATTTTTTTGAATGATTTTTTCAACGGTCGAACAATATAGATGTTAGTAAACACTCATTTTAGTGTTGAGAAAAAATAATCCAAAAATAAAAAGGTCGGGTTGTACGAGATTTTAACAAAAACGTAGTAAAAGTGTTGTTTTCTATACCGAGGCACGATCCACATTCACTAAATGATTTTTTTGAAAGATTTTTTGAACGATCGAACAATACAGATGTTAGGAAACTCTCATTTTAGTGTTGGGAAAAAATAATCTAAAAATAAAAAGGCTGGGTTGTACGAGATTTATCAAAAACGTAGTAAAAGTGTTGCTTTCTATAACAAGGCACGATCCGGATACAGTTCCTATTATAAACACGTACAAGAATGATTTTTTTTTTTCTAATTTTTGGTACACATCACTAAAATTAGTATATAACATCACCCGTATGGTTGGATCGTCCAAAAAAAATTTTAAAAAAAAATATTATTCGAAAATTATACTAGTTTTACCATGGAGTACTTAGATAGTTGACCATTAAAATATAATACAAGAATGATTCATTTTTTTCTAATTTTTTGTACACATCACTAAACTCATTATATAACATCATTCGTACGGTTGGATCATCGATTTTTTTTTTTTAAAAGTAGATCAAGTTCAATCGGTACGACACTATTTAGAAGGAGTACTACCTTTGGCAGATTTATATTATAAACACATACAAGAATGATTTCTTTTTCTAACTTTTTGTACACATCACTAAAATTAGTATATAACATCATTCGCACGATTGGATCGTCAAAAATTTTTTAAAAAAAATTATTATTCAAAAATTGTACTAATTTGACCAATGAGTACTTTGCTAGTTGACCATTAAAATATCATACAAGAATGATTTGTTTTTTTCTAATTTTTTTACACATCACTAAAATCAATATATAACATTATTCCTACGGTTGGATCGTCGAAAAAAAATAAAAAAAATAGATCATGTACAATCGGTACGACACTAGTTAGAGGGAGTAGTACTTTTAGCGGATTTATATTATAAACACGTACAAGAATGAACTTTTTTTTACTAATTTGTTGTACACATCATTAAAATCAGTATATAACATCATCCGTACAATTGGATCGTTCCAAAATAATTTTGAAAAAATATTATTCGAAAATTATACTAGTTTGACCAAGCAGAACTTTGATAGTTGACCACTAAAATATCATACAAGAACATTAAACAACGGTTTTTTTTATGAAAAACTGTTGTTGTGCTTAATATAACACAACATTTTTTAGGAGAAAACCGTTGTCTGATTATTTTTATTATTTCCCACCAAATTCAATTCAAATTATTTCATTATTCCCACCAAATATTTCATTATTTCCCACTAAATTCTATTCAAAATTTTTTGTAGTTCAGACAACGGTTTCTTAAAAATCGTTGTCGCATCAAAACACGATTTAACAATGGTTAATTATTCCATTGTGTGAATTGTAATAACACAATTGTATATGAAAACAATTGTGTAAATCATGCAACAGTTTATAAACTTTGTCTCAAAACAGATTAGACAATGTTCGTAAAAACAGTTGTGCAAACTTACTCGTGTTTACAACACCATAGTGTAAAGCCGTTGTCTTAATCCATTTACTAGACAATGTTTTATAAACTGTTGTAGGGTACCTCGATTAGGCAATACTTTTCTGAAATTAAAAATCAACTGTTGCCTCCTAATTCCAAACAATGCTTTTTTGTCCGTGCATTGTCTGAATAGTGTTGTCTGATTGCGATTTTCTTGTAGTGGTCCTCTGATATCAACTCTCGAAACACAACTTTACATACTCAACAAGTTCTCGAATTTACCTCTGTGCATTACAACTTCAATGTTTTACACTACTCAAATTAACCACAGAATCATGACATTGAGCCATCACTTACGTTTTGAACCTTTCTGAACAAATACATGTTCACCACTTGTCCTCCTGACTATTCAATTCTTAGAAACTCTATTCACACTTCACTATCCATCCAAAAGCTTTTTGTTCTCTCTCTGGTAAAATTTATTACTACTGTAGCTATCTACATAAAACCTTCGATAACCTCAAGTAATCTCCAGTTAATCTCACAAAATTTCCGACCTCCGCTGACCTTTTGGTTCTTCCCACTTCTCCATTGCTTCATCTTCACAAAAATTCGTTTAGATCCTTTCATTCCTAACCACATTTCAAAAATTAGATCTTCTCGTCCAAAATTCATATTTAAACTTTTTTGTATAATCTTCCTTTTTTTCTTCATCCGAATGCTGCTAGAAATCTTATTCATTGTATCCATCAACTGGTAAGTGCTCTTATCCAACCAAACATCATCACTAATCACTCATCATGTCCATATCGACTCAAAATGTTACTTCAAAATATCTTAGGGTTTCTACCTTTGATGATCTTAGTCTAATCATAGATCAACTTTAGGCGAAACATATACCTTTCAACTTGGTCAAACAACTCATCCAACCTTGATAAAAAGAAAGTTCCTCATGACCACTGGTCCACTCATTCCATTTTAAAGATCCATGTATACTTCAAATTATCCCCTTCCTCATCATGACTGTATAGGTGCATCCTTCTGAGATACCTTGAGTGTTACTACTACTTCTCTTGCAAAAATTCTTTAATCAAATTGCTAACTTCAACAATTCCATTTACGGCATCCGATATTGAACTCCTTGAAACTAATTCTGTTTTTGGAAAATAACTAACAACTCTTCATCCTTGCCTGGTGACAATCCTTGTAATCCATCAAAATATACATTCGAAAATTTAACCACTGAAATTTGCTCTGACTTGACTGTCTCCTTTGGTGCGAAACAGCTTCATAATTTTGTATAATAATTTCTTGGTCAACATGATCATTAAGACTTCTATGTCTGCTCCCGGCCTCAAAGTACTACTGCTAGATCTCTTGAAAATCTCAATCTCACCTTTTTTTTCCTCACGAATTGTTTGTACCTTAACATAAGCTAATCCGTCCAAATCCTTAATCACCCTTAACTTCTTTTCGATTACATATACAATTCTCCGCATTTACCTCAACATAATCTTAATATGCTTCCTCTCAAATTCTTCCTAACTTCCACATTCTTCCCTTAACTACATATATACCTAAACTATGAACAGTCATAGCATACTTTTAAATCATTAAAATCAAATAAGTTAAATAAATTTAGATACAGGGGTTTTTTAGAAAATTTCGGCATGAAGTATTCGTAAATAGTACTATCTACCTATTTTTCAATTCAACAACTCAACTCTCTATACTATACTAAAATAAAACTGCCTCAACTTACAGTAAACAATAAAGAAAATAAACTGCCTCAACTTGCAGTAAATAATAAAGAAAATAAACTGACAGTTTATCCTTGATATTTAACATTTTAAAACTATACAATCGAAAAATAAATTCTTATTACAAGAAAAATTTCAAAATAACCTTTTTGTAAACTGGACTATCCCTCTTTGGTTCTAGAATCTTATTCTCAACAATGGAATTCAAATATTCAAAATCTTATAATATTCCATTTACTACTTCCAAAATTAAATAGATGTCCTAGACAATCTCTCATCAACACTACTATCACATACCCAAAATCTGTATCATCATTCCCTTTTTCCACTTTTAACAAAATCCATAATCTTATGCCCTTATTACCTGCTCTTTACTCAACTCCATTTCATTAATCTCAAAATCTTGTACATGTTTTCTTAATCCTATAAGTAACCAAATTTTATATGCCATCTCTGTCTTAACACCACTTCTCAAACTTACTCAACTAATTCTTCGTCAACGTAATTGTAGTACCAACCACTTAAGATGTCGTCACGCCTATCTTCGCATCTCTTCATCGCTAGTAATTCTGAAATCATTAGGGTTTCTGATAAAGGAAGTCAATAGAATGAATAGGTATCAGGTATGAATGTACACTAAATTTTGTCTGATAAAACTTTTTGGAAAAAGAATTTAACCGAGAGATCAATATGATCTTTGAACTATTATCAGGTTGGATTTGTCACTTAGGTCAACCGCCCTAGTACAAAAAGATGGTCAGTCTTCAGTACTTTCATGACAAACACAATCAATGGCATCCCACCAGACTTCTATCACATAGATAAAATGTCCCTGAATCCCCTATGTACATAAGTTGCTCATCCCAGTTCGGATAAAGAAGATTAAATATTCAGGGAAAATAATATAATTTCAAGAGTCTCAAATCAAGTATAGAGTTGGATCAAGTGTCCTCTGAAAATATGGATATTTCTGAAAGAATGGGATTGAATTCAAGTGAATCTGATATATGAAACTCGTCACCAATGAAGTATAGTTGAGCACCAAACGTATGCATCAACTATCGAATAAACAAATCGTTCAAGAAATTCATAATTATTCATAATCTCATACTTGTCGACTAAGCACTAATATTCTTAGTTGTCAGAACCGGCCTGCCAATAATGAGTTGAATAAATAAGAAGATCTCAATTCATTCTCGATTTTAATCGTCACTGTGCAACAAATGCTTCAGTAAAGATATAAATCATGAATTCACTTATAACTGTTCGAAGGAACAACAAGAATCAATTCAACTGCCCAAATGGGGAATTAATTAAGAATTTAACCAAGCTCAATGGCTAATAGTACACCACTACGCCCTTACTTCCAACCCGTGCCAACAATCGCTTCCCACATCTTGTTTCCAGTCTTCTCGCACTCTCGTTATTACGTTCATATCGTAGCTAAAGTCGTAGAAATGTTCTAGAAGGTACGCAAAAGCCTCGATATAGTGTCATTCAGACACGTAACTTCAACTGCTTCGTCAACTCATACGACTCTAGATTAACTGCCTCGACCAACCAAATCTTCGAACGAATCAAACTATTACTCGCGCGATATGTCGAAAGCCGTACAACGTCGCAATACTCGTCAGAATACCCTAAGGCGAACCTTATCCTAAATCGTTCTACCTAACCTCGGTCTCACACACGTATACCAACCCATCCTAACTTGTTTCAGTAACCATAACCTGTAGCTCTGATACCAACTGTGGCATCCCAAAAATCTGGGGTACAGATTTTGGGGCCACGAACCACAAATAACACAATACAAAGCTGGACATAAGCCAAAATAATAAATAAATACCTCTGATCCAAGATCTCATATAGGTTATGGTATGAAACAAACTAATATATTAAATCTTTACAGTCCAATCTTAGGAGAGCACTTACCAGTTGATGGATACAATGAATAAGATTTCTAGCAGCATTCGGATGAAGAGAAAAAGGAAGATTATACACAAAAGTTTGAATATGAATTTTGGTCGAGAAGAAATCTAATTTTTGACATGTGGTCAGGAATGAAAGGATCAAAGCAAATTTTTGTGAAGATGAAGCAATGGCGAAGTGGGAAGAACTAAAAGGTTAGCGGAGGTCGAAAATTTTGTGAGATTAACCGGAGATTACTGGAGGTTATCGAAGGTTTTTTCCAGATAGCTAAGTAGTAATAAATTTTTAGCAGAGAGAGAACAAAAAGGTTTTGGAAGGATAGTGAAGTGTGAAGAGAGTTTTTAAGAATTGAATAGTCAAGAGGACAAGTAGTGAACATGTATTTGTTCAGAAAGGTTCAAAATGCAAGTGATGGCTGAATGTCATGATTCTGTGGTTAATGTGAGTAGTGTTAAACATTGAAGTTGTAATGCGTAGAGGCAAATTTGAGAACTTGTTGAGTATGTAAAGTTGTGTTTCGAGAGTTGATTTCAGAGGACGGGGAATAGTGAAGTCTAAACGATTTTTGAAGATAGCGAGTTAATTATTGGAGGCGTGTGATTGATGTGACATATGTCAAGTCGAGTTTTCAAGTTGATAAAGTCAGAGTTTGTTGAAAAGTTTTGAATTGAAAAGTTGTTTTGTGGTCGGTATCGAGGGGGGCTGTGACCCGGGATAGTCAGTATAACAAACAGAGTATTTTTAAAATTTTATTCCTGTAGTGGATTATGTCGAAGCCAAGGTTATGGGTGTATTAGTTTTCAAAACTGTAAATTTCAAGGATAAAATGTTTTCAGAGATATTTTGTTTCAAAAGCTTTTTATTAAAAAACTTATTATTTTAAAATGTTTTTTTAATTAAAAAAAATATTTTAAAAGGATTTTCAGTGGATAAAAATGATTTTTGATTTGTTTTAAACCATCAAAATATTCAAGATTGTATTTCAAATGTTTTAACAAACCAAATTGTTTTGAAGGAGTGAGAATTGAGTTGTATACCGAATTGTGGTTGACGCGTGTGCCATGATGTGAGAGTTTGTTCGTGGTGTTCGATTTCAAAGATGCGATCGAGGATATATGATAAGAGGTTAAGTTTTCCAATTGAGTACTCACTGGAACAATGGGATTAAGGATAGATAGAAGTTTCGCAGTTATTCCCTTCTCGATCAACATTGTACGTGGAAAGTGGAGTAAGAATGATTGGGAGATTTCTTGATATTCTTTTTCTCAAACTTTTATCTGAGGCTGTATGGTTGAGTAGGAGTGCTTATGTTGTTGCGATTCAAGGCAGATTACGAGTTTGCGTTATTGTGAATGATTGGCTTGGTATTGTAAGTGTTTAGGTAGGGTATAGTCCGTTATACAGAAAGGACGTGCCCGATTTTCTGAAGAGAAGATATTCGCCTATGGGTGGTAAGCGTCTAGAGTTAACGAGGCTTGTAAACCAAAGGTTTAAGTTTATATTGGAGTTTGAGGGCTTACAGGATAAGCCTATCAATGTATGAGTTGATATGGAGGAGTCCTAGAGTTGAGAATACAACCTAGGAAATTGGAAGCGAATGTTTGAGAAGTACCATTACTTGTGTTTTTAGGATTGATTCTGAGGACAGAATCCTTTTAAGGGGGGAAGGATATAACGACTTAGAAAATCGCATATTTAAATTTCTTATTTAATATTAAATGTGGATTATATGATTTGAATATTTTTGAGAATGTCAATATATGTGATATTGTGTTCATTTGTTTACATGATGATTTGTGTGTGTGCCGTGTAAGTCTGTGTATTTTTATCTATATTTTTTAGGATTTAAATATGTTTAAATAATGCATTATTGATCTTCTGAGATTTTTATAAAATCATTGGAGTTGATAAAAATCACGAAATCTTTTGTGTTATTATCTTTATGATATTAATTAGTTTTTAAAATTTTTGGAAGAATTGATTTGGGTGTGTAATTATTTTATAATGATTTTAAGAGTTTTATTTCATTTAAAGGATTGAAACTTGTAAAATTCATATTTAATTCATTTTTAATCTTAAAAATATTTTAAAAATATAGGTGTGTTCGTAATTTTGTGCTCTTTATTTTAAAAATGAAAAGTTTAATTTTATCACCAATTTTTCTATTTAAATTTTATTTTTAAAAGGCTGAATTATTATCTTAAATGGATTTTCAGCAATGTGAAATTGTTATTTTGCCTCATCCTTTTTATTCCAAATCCCTAACCCCCAAATTGAGTACCCATCTCTATTTTTTCACTGCTCTTGGAACTCTCGAGAACTCTTGCGATCTCTCTTCAATCTCTCTCGATAACATCTCTCCCCCTCTCAAAAATCACTCTCCTCCTTTCCTCTTCAACCCAAAACTGGTGTGTGTGTGTGTGTGTGTGTGTGTGTGTCTGCGGATTTCAGTACGTGTATGTATGGTGAGCAGAGGTGGGTGTGCGTGTGTCTACTGTGTGTGTATGTGTGTATTACCGATTGTGGGTATGTGAGTTTTTGTGATTCTGTGATGTGCGCGATTTGTGTGTATATACGTGCTGGGTGTGTGTCATTTTGGTGTTCTCGGCTGTATTTGCAGTGAGTTGGGTTCGGGTATGTTTGATTTTGTCCGTAAGGTTGCGTTCGTGTATGGGGTGGTGCTGTATTTCAAGATTGAAGAAGAGACGAAGAGGAGTGTTGCTCGCGTGATATGTGGTGGTGGTAGCGGGTTTGGTTAGTGAAGAGAAAGACGGAAAGGCGAGTGTGTGTGTGTGTTCTGATGATGAAAGGGAGAAAAAGAAGGGCCAAGAGATTGAGAGAAGAAAATAAGTAGCAGGAAGGAGTAACAGGTGGGTGCGTAAGGGGCAGTTGTGGTACAAGGCAAGGGAATAGAGGGAGAAAGAGTATGTAGGTCTGATGCATTCTTTGTGGACGTGTTGGTACAAATGTATGGGGCTGTGCGTGTGGTCATGTGCTGGGGTGCGTGGGTGAATTTGTTAGTGAATAAGTGTTTATAGTTATAGTGTTGGAGCAGAGGAAAGGCTGAGAAATCGAAAGAGATAAAAAGAAGAGGGGGAAAATAAAGAGAAGAAAGAAATAAATTATGGTAAGGTGTAGTGAGAGAAGTATGGTGGTATTACATGTTATAATTAGTACTAAGTGTGGGAGTGGTAATTAAAGTTGTAATTGCTCGAGTCGGTGATAATTGCTAGTAATGGTAGTTCTAAGTATAAAGTTGTAGTACATGCATGATAACATGAGAATTGTCCAACAAAGGGTATGTCGATCACATGTGGTATGTGTTATGTGGTAAAGTGTATATTCTTGTAAATTATGAGTTTGACTTGAACTGACAGTGGATAAAGGAATTTATTGCTTTGGATCAGTTGTATTCTGACAGGCTAGGCCATATATTAATGGAGGTGCTATCGAATTTTCGTTAGAATTAATTTATAATTCTTATAGTATTTCACTAAGAATTACTTGTTAAGTTGACAATGTGTGCTACGTGTTTCTATGGTTTATCTGGTTGTACTAAGACTATTTATGAGTATGATCAATATGTGATATATGTGTTGAATTGTAAAGCGTTATATGACGCGTATGGGTAGAATAGAGCAATTAGTAAGGTTTTGGTTGGTTTGGTATAGAAGTGGTACTTTACCTTGTATAGATACGAGTAGGAGACCTGGCCAAGAGCAGTGCATGGGTAAATGGAATTTCGAGTAGGAAGATATTTAACAAAGCCGACGAGTGTATTGACATGAAGATTGACGAATTATGAAGAAAAGATGGAAGTAGAGTCGAGTAAGAGGTCATTGTGTAAAGGAGTAGAGACTGACGTGAAGTTGAGCAACGGATCGAGGTTTTAGGATCGAGAACTTCGTGTGTCGAGGCAAGTGTCATTACTCCTCACTTATCATTCAAGTGATGTAAATTGGTGTCGAGCATTTATAAAATGATTCTGTCAAGTCATGTTTACAAAGTGAAGTCCTTTGTAAATGCGTATATATTAACATATCATTTAGGTGTGAACCCTTTTAAATGATTTCCCAAAGACCCTTTTTCTTCAAAGATATTTTAAATTATGGTATGTTAGGGATTCCCGAGTAAGTGCCATTTCTTTTATTTTCTTCGAAAGTGTTTAAAAAACTTTCTAAACAGAGGAAATCCAAGATATTAAATTCTTATAAAAATCTTTTAGCACAATTTCTGATTTTAACATATTTTTACTCGATGGACCCTTTTTATGGGATGTTTTCTTCAAATTGATTTAAAATTAATTAACATGGAATTATATTACCAATGTTCATTTTGAACCACTTAACTTACCCAATTTAGTCCAAACTTGGCAATGTGTTAGAGAATTTTTATTAAATGTTTAACATTTGACTATATCCTTGTTTTACCGTGTATCCTCAGTTGTTGTTAATCATGTTGCCAGTAAATTCTTTCTTCGATTCATTTAATTGGAAATGTTTTTAAATAGAGTCCCTTCGGGGAGACCATATTTATGGTCAACAGAGTCCCTTCAGGGAGACAAGATTAATGGTCAGTAGTTAAGGCCAATGTGTTTCGTGGATCCATTTAGAGGGACTTTGCTGTGTGCATTGTCCGGGGTTAGTGCGGGACTTATCAGCTGCCTAACTCCGCTATTTTTTTTTTAAATATATATTTATATAAAAATCAAATTCTAATCTCAACAATGAGTTTGAATTGCTTTAAAGCCTGATTCCTTTCAAGTTTATGATGATTATCTTTGGTTATCAGAACTTTGATCAGTTCTCATTGTTGACGCATTTTGTCCTAGCGGAGCATTGTTGGCTCATCTTTGCATACGATATTAAATTTCTTCAGCTGTTTTCTTTTACAGCATATGATGATTATTCTTGGTGTTCAGAACTCATTATTGTTCTTGACATTGATATATAGCTAAATACGCTTGATTGTTGGCTCACTCTTGCATTGTTGTTTATTTTTCTCCAGTTTTGAGAGATGATTAGTGGACTTTGTGGTCAGTTGAGTTTTCCTTTTCCAGCAGCGAGAGGAGACGTTCGGGTTGTTAACTTTGGTTGGGTAGTGGTTTGAGCTTGTCAGCGGTTGGTTAACTAGTTCAGCAGAAGGACTTAGTTTGTTATCAATTTGTATAATAATTTTATTCTGAGATTGGACTGTAAAGATGTAATACAATAGTTTGTTTCATACCATAACCTGTATGCGATCTTGGATCAGGGGTATTTCTTTATTATTTTGTCTTATGTCCAGGTTTGTATTGTGTTTTTTGTGGTTTGTGACCCCAAAATCTGTACCCCGGATTTTTGGGATGCCAAAGTTTTAAATCTTATACGTTAATAGAAATATTTACTTTAAATCAACTATTTGTGTATAATTTGAAATTTTTATATTTAAAATCAAATCACTTATTTAAATCATTTTATGAAGCAATTCGTCAGACTAGAAAGATTTTTAATATTTTGTGTAACTCCTCATTTTTACGCGATCTTTTATTCTAGTATGGTTGGATTTGTAAAATTTGTTAAAAACATGATTTCAAGTCACTTGTGCAGATAAATTTTCTATCTTGTTATCCTATTTTTATTTTTTTTATTATTATTTTTGAGAAGCAAAAGAGAGAATTCCATAAATCAAAAATTACAAAGACCAAGTCCAATCTCAACCACATAAGAGACCAGAAATAAGTACTGGACACTAAAGGTTCAAAATCCCACAATACAAGAACCATTATACTAGGAGAAAACTAACTAACTAACAATAAATTTCTAAAACCAAAACCAAACTTCACAATCTATCAGCACATAACCAGTTCAGCTGTTTAGACCCTCTTCATCACCATCCTCAACTCTGTAACAATACCAATGGGCTTGAGTCTAACAAAACATGAGCCTTCAGCTCCTATGTTATCACTTCCATCAATATGTAAAAAGTGGAAATTTCTCTTTTGACATATTGATAAAAGATTTTGATACGTTAAGAAAAATCTATACTTTAAGTCGATTATTTGTGTATAATATAAATTTGAGAAAAAGGAACCTGAGATATATCTCAGGTAAATTTCATGAGATATGAATAAAATTCTTTAAAATTTATTGGGCCCGCATGGCTAATTAATAAAATTTTACATAAATCTTGATTTTACAAAGTTGTCCACCCCCCATATTTAGATATAAAATACATATATCTCAGGGAACTTACCTAAGATTTATCTTAGATTCTCTACTCTCTGTAAATTTTATATTTAAAACAAAATTAGTTATTTAAATTATTTTACAAACCAATTCTTTAGACTAAAAATATTTTTAACATTTTGTGTACCTACTTGTTTTTATGTAATCTTTTCTTCTCGTATAGTTGGATTTGTAAAAAAAATTGTCAAAAACATGATTTTAAGGCAGTAACAAATTTTCTATATTAGTATCCTATTTTTAAATTTTATACATTAATAGAAATCTTTATTTTAAGTCAATTATTTATATATAATTTAAAATTTTATATTTAAAACTAAATCACTTATTTAAATTACTTTACAAACCAATTCGTTAGGCTAAAAATATCTTTAATATTTTGTGTAACTACTTAATTTTATGCAATCTTTTCTTCTGGTATGGTTGGGTTTGTAAAAAAATTGTTAAAAAACATTGTTTTAATACACTTGTGTACATAAATTTTCTATCTTGTCAAATAGAATGCAAGACAAAATAAAAAAAAGGTTAATATAATATAATATATGGGATGCTTGCATATATAAATAAAGAATTTTATATTTTTATCAAAATGAGCATGAACTTTTATATCTTTATCAAAATGAGCATCTGTGCTAAGATTGTCATCTTTAAGTCTAAGGTCATGGTTTCTATTCCAATCCCCACTATAATTTTTTTAATAAAATTATAATTGCATTTTTGTAATTATGTGATAAATAAGGTTATATTGGGCATTTCATAGCCAATTTTTTGGCAGTTTTTGCCCTTGTGTTCTCCTTTAATATATAGTAAATAGATGCTTCCAAATATTGATTAGGAAATTATCATAGAATATTTTGTTAGTAAAATTATTAAAGAATAATATCAAAATTAATAAGTTATACATGTTTAGTTTGTAAAAATTGATTGAATTGATATCTTTAAAAAAAATATATGCCTCCAAATCTTGATTACGAAATCATGGTTCTTGATTTGTTAAAAGAATAATTTTTCAAATATAATAAATTATACATGTTTAGTTAATATTATTAATGTGTAAAACAAAAAAAAAACTGCTTGGAATTTTAAAACTCTCAAACACTTGCCCTGAATCTACAAAATAAGTTAATTTTCTTTTACAAAGTTGTATTTGTCCGAGAATCAAGGAACTTAGACCAACTCCAACACTATCTTAACATATGCTCTTAAGTCAAATTATGATGAAATGAAGACAAAATTTATCTCCAACAAATTCCTAGCAACTCTCTATAAATTTAGGAGCTTCAATTTTTTCCTCAGATTTAAGACTCACTTTCCTCTCCTCAATTCATTTTTTAAAACTTTAGCAGCAGCAACAACATAAATTTACGTGCCACCCATTATTTGATTAATTTGAGTATGTGCAGTGGTTATATTTGTACCATCCGTTACGATTGTACCACCGTAACTTGAAGTTACGGTTGTACCACCGCAACTTCAAGTTACGGTGCTCCCCACAAGAAAATACAAGTAGCTACAATAACTTGAAGTTATGGTTAGCACAAACTTGAAGATACAAGTAGCTACCATAAACTTGAAATTATGGTTAGCACATAATCAAATTCAAGCAAGGTGGCCTACATATAAAATAGATTAAAATAAATAGAGATAAATTTTGAGGAGGATTGATGGAGATGGTGTGTAAATTTTATCCTAAATGATTAGAAGGCAATTAATTATATTATTTTAAATAAAAGATTTAATAGTTTGTTGGAATTGCTCTTAGAACCCACCGCAACTTCAAGTTACGGTGCTCCCCACAAGAAAATACAAGTAGCTACAATAACTTGAAGTTATGGTTAGCACAAACTTGAAGATACAAGTAGCTACCATAAACTTGAAATTATGGTTAGCACATAATCAAATTCAAGCAAGGTGGCCTACATATAAAATAGATTAAAATAAATAGAGATAAATTTTGAGGAGGATTGATGGAGATGGTGTGTAAATTTGATCCTAAATGATTAGAAGACAATTAATTATATTATTTTAAATAAAAGATTTAATAGTTTGTTGGAATTGCTCTTAGAACTTATCATATGTATTTTTTAATCCTAAGATTAAGGTTATGTTTATATTTACATTGCATATGGCTAAAAGTTGTTAAATGTTTGTAAATCATTTTTGTCACATCTTGGATTGATGGATCTTAATGCTACAATTTAGATGAGAAATGATCCAAAAAAACCACAACCAGTAAAAGATTATTCTACTATCACTATTAATATTAAAAATATAAATATTATTAAACCACAACTAATAGAAGATGATTGGGTTAGTTAGAGAGCCTATTTTTTGTATATATTTGTACGCTATGTAAGAGCAAAAAAAACGCTCTCTAAATACAAATATATATATGTACATAACATATTATGTTTAGGATCCGATCACAAAATTTATGTACATAGAGAACCGAATCCGTATTAAACCCGGATCTGATTCGAAATACAAATATATATGTATATATTTGTGTATAATATAGTGTATTATGTTTAAATAATATTTTTTTAATTATTAATTTTATAATAGTATAATTATTTTACTGCTATTAATATAAGCCGCATTCAACTTAAAATTACTATATACTTTCTCAAAATCTCGTCAATAATATTTGTTCGTTCATAAACTATTAAAAGCCTAATCTTATAAAGCATTCAAGTCAATTTTTGACATACAAATGTTACAAATTGAGAGACATATTTTTACTATTCATCTTTTAATTATATATATATTTGGATGATTAATGTGCTTATTTAGAATTTACATTTTCCTTGACATTTGAATTAATATATTGTTCAAGTTGATAAATTATTATTTCAAACAAAAACTTATTGATAAATAATTGTATAAATAAATTGAGATCCGATTAAAATTCGAACCGAAACCCAATGGATCGGGTCTGGATCTAGGAATTCGGGTTTTAATCGAATTCGAATCTGGGTCCAACATATATATTTAAGTTTGGATCTGGTTTTCACAAAACCCGAACAAACCGACTGGTTTGCCATTCCTAAATATTATATAGGCTGCTCGTAAAAGCCTTTATAATGAGAGAGATTCTTAATTAAAATTTTAAACTTGTAGTAAAATTTCATATTATCATAATATATTTTATTTGTAATAACACTAAATAATAATAAATTATTATTTTAAAAATATAATTAATTATTATAATCAATTATATTGAAATACATCATAACACCTTATAAATTTAATAAATTATATAATTTAACAAATTTTAAGTAATAAAATGCTTAGAGGGGCGATCCTAGGCTCTAGGTACATTACATAAGTGCTTGTATAAATGCACAAGTGGGCCTTCGTTTTTTAGGCCATTAAGGTATATTAATAATGTATTTAAAAAAAATCATTTTTGTGTGATGTATAATGATTTATTTTATTCTCTTTCTTTTTTTCTTTCCATTTTTTTGTTTAATTTTTATCTTTTTTATTTATACCTTGATTTCTTTTCTAAGTTTATTGTGATTCTTGTTTTGTTTTTTATTCTTTTTTCAAAAGCAAAAGAAATTCATTAGAAATACCATCACGAAGAATACAACCCACAATATTCTGGAAATACATACCACAAAATCCTCAACTCCATATCACTAGATAGCATACTACTTCCCTAGAATAGAACAGATTTCAAAGGCAAAAGATCACTAAATACCCAAACCAATGTAACTAACAAAAAAAGGCATATGACCACAGCGTGAACTTTAGTTGCCTTCTTCCTGCTCAAAGATCCCTTCCTGCATCTCATCATCTCCATTCAAATCTCCATCCCAAGCCTTCTGGAATTGGGTACCTACCGGACCCAGCCCCATGTCGTTAAACCACAACTCTCGAACACTTTAACTTTGTGTTCAGTACTCACTAAACCAAGTCATTTTTTTGTACTACACCATAAGTGAGCATACGCAACCCTTTGTACAAAGCGTTGCACGGAAAGCGTTTCGTTAGATAGAAATTCTGGGTCTTTTGCAACTGAGCTGAACTGGTGTTGCGTTAGATATACTTTAGTGTTGCATATTACCCACGGTGTTTCACATCATGCAACTCTAACTGCTGGTGTTGCGTTAGATATTTTTTTATTTTAATAAATGCTGACGTGGCAGAAGTGGGACCCACATGTGCTGACGTGGCATTTGCTGATGTGGCAATTGTGGGACCCACAATTGCTGACGTGGCAGAAGTGGGACCCACATATGATGACGTGGCATTTGCTGACGTGGCAGAATCGTTGCATTAGATAACAGTAGTGTTGCATTTGCTATTTGAAGTGTTGCAATATATATATATATATATATATATTTTAAAAATATATATATATTTTAAAAATATGACGTGGCAGGTGTGGGACCCACACTGCTGACGTGGCAGTGTGGGACCCATAAGGGTGACGTGGCAGGAGGCCCACCAAAGTTGACGTGGCAATTGTGGGTCCCACAATTGCTGACGTGGCAGAAGTGGGACCCACATATGCTGACGTGGCAGAAGCGTTGCATTAGATAAATGTAGTGTTGCATTTGATGTTTAAAATGTTGCAATAGATATATATATATATATGTGGCAGTGTGGGACCCACAAGGGTGATGTGGCAGGAGGCCCACCAATGCTGACGTGGCAATTGTGGGACCCACAATTGCTGACATGGTAGAAGTGGGACCCACATATGCTGACGTGGCATTTGCTGACGTGGCAGAAACGTTGCATTAGATAACAGTAGTATTGCATTTGTTGTTTGAAGTGTTGCATTAGATATATATACATTTTTAAAAAAATATGACGTGGCAGGTGTGGGACCCACCACTGCTGACGTGGCAGCGTGGGACCCACAAGGGTGACTTGGCAGGAGGCCCATCAATGTTGACGTGGCAATTGTGGGACCTAAAATTGCTAATGTTGCAGAAGTGGGACCCACCTATGCTGACATGGCATTTGCTGACGTGGCAGAAGCGTTGCATTAGATAACAGTAGTGTTGCATTTGCAGTCTGAAGTGTTGCATTAGATATTTATTTTATTTTATTAACTAGTCTTGTCCCGAATGATGAATCAATTTTTTTAAATTATTTTTTCGACATTCCAATTGCACGGATGTCAAGATATAATGATTTTAGTGATACGGTAATTTTTCAAAAAAATTCCTACACGTATTTTATAACGCCTTAGAAATTTCAGATTATTTAATTACTAAAAGTTATTTATTTTTTTTTAAATATAAATTATGTGGTGTGTGAATTGGTTGAGGAAGTATTATATTGTGGAATAATATCTGGAAGTCAGATTGATATTTTATATGTGTTATGTAAGCCCGACTATTTTAATTATATTTTTGGGATTTATTTCCTATTTATTTGTGTTATAATTACCTTCTGGGAATTTTATAAAATTCTCGGGATTAGCAGAAATCCTGAAATCTTTTTCATTATTGATTTTATTAGTTTACATGACTTTTAAAAATATTGGGTGGATTCTTTTTGGGTTCAAGGATTTTAAATTGATTTTACGAATTATTTTCCAATTTAATGGTTTAATCTTGTAAAAATCATATTTAATTCGTTTTAAATCCTAAAAATATTTTAAAAATATGTGGGTGATGGTGATTTTTCATTCCTTATTTTAGAATTTTAAAATTTAATATTCCATTTTTTTTAGTTTAATTGTTATTTTTATTTGATTTTATGAATTTAGTTTATCAGAATTGTGGAAAATTTTTTTGTTTTTAAACATTTCCCAAATCTTATTAAAACTCAAATCCCTAATTGCTAAAATCCCCAATTCATTCCCCAGCCCCATTTTTGGGTACGACTCTTCCGAATGTTCTAGCTCTCTCTCTCAATTTCTTACACTAAATCTCTCTCTCCCTCTCAACTCTCTTCCCCCCCTCCTAATTCCTCCATTCTCTGTATGTACTCTATGATGTATCTGTTCATAACTGTGTTCATGTGCTCTGTATGTGCGCTGCGATGCATCTGTGTTGTGTGGCCGTGAGTGGCGAAGTTGTGCCGAGTGTGTGTGCTGGTAAAAGGGTGTGTGTTTTACAGAGGCGTGTGTGTGTATATCGCGTGTGTGAGTATGAACTCAGTGTGTGTGTGCGATTGTATAGCTGTTAGTGTGGGTTGTTGCTCGATTGTATTATCAATCTCTTCCCCTCCCTTGTTTCTGTGATTATGGTATCATGTATGGGTGCGTGTGTTTTGAGTGGGTGTTATTCCTGTGTGTGTGTGTGTGTACCCTGTGTCCGTGTGTATGAGGCAAGTGAAGTTGCAGTGTATAATTTTACCTGCGTGTGGATTGTTTTGGCTGTTTTAAGAGACCAGTTGTGGTCGAAATCAGAAATGATTCTGACTGGTTTCGTGTTTGGTTAATGTACTGAAATTTGCAATGTTGAAATTGTTGCTCGAATTAATTCCTCTACATGAATTCACTTTTCAGTCTGAAATTATATGATTAATTCCGAGTAATTATGTGTGTGGATTATTCGTACTATATTTTGTGTAGAGTTTCGTGATTGGAAACCCGGAAACGGGTACCTCCGAGACTTTGCCCCATCGACAATGATATTAGTAATAAATTGAGTCGATGGTATTTGGCGATGATGATTATTTTCTGAGCCAAAAATATTTAATATTTATTATTTATTATTTACCTAATAAATTGTAATTTATTTTTGAGATGTTATTTATTGCTTAAATTGTACTAGATTATGAATCAGTAAATTGGAATGTGAATTGGGATTGAATACTAATTATGGATTCGATTAGTAATTGAGATTTGTGTTGGTTGTGTCGGCTGTATCCCGACTGGCAGTCCCCCGTATAAAGGGGATGCCGTCAAAATTTTTCCAAAATATTAAAATCATTTCTTGATGATGAGTATGTATAATTATTTAACTTATACGAGTTGTGAGTCGGGCTTCATATTTAAAAGTCTATGTATTATGTGTTAATGTGCCAATATGATTAAATGCTACTATCCGTGGCTTATATTTATATATTGTTATTATATAAGTATATAAATGCAATTAGGGGACTATTCGCAGGGGTAGACTAAGTGGAATGTTTATATTGATTAGCGAGTATCAAACAGGATTCTGAAATAGTGTTATATTGTGTGTAGATTCCGTGGATAAAGGAAAGGCTAAAGCTGAGGACGTAAAGACGCTTCGGATTCTGTGATTTTCTATTTAAGGCAAGTAAATTGCTTCAATTACCTTTCAAATGAGTTACGATTATAAAAGTCTGATTCATATGCTTATTTAAATTATTCTTGCTATAATTGTTCTGTTAATTTCCCGAAATTGCGAATACATAATGGTTATACCCCAAATTGATTCTACTGAATGGTTGATTCTTTTAGTGAATTGGTTACATCCATATCCCTTGCAAGCATATTGTTCCACCTCTCTTTCAAGTAAACCGCTTCACTTATATTTCCAGCGAATTATGATTATCATAACTTGATTCTTATGTAATCGATTTATCCTTGATATAATTGCTCTGATAATTTCCATTAATTATGAATATTCAATTGTTATACCCCAGGTTGACTATATCGTTTTTGTTAATCCTTTTTGTGACTTGACTCAAGTCAATACCCTTTTTTGCCATATCGAACTTGTCGATATTTAATTCAGAGATTACCCGACCTTGTTCTATTTGGTGTGATTTGAGATGTTGACCTGGAACGAAAGTGTCCAGGGTGTTTGGCAGTTGAGGTGGTCGATTGTTCCGACACCTGATGTCTAGTTATAGGGTTGGACTGTTAGTTTTTAAAAATGTGGACCGTAAGGGTCGGACCAGATTCGTGGTCAGAAATTATTAAGGCCAATGTGTGCCGTGGATCCATTAAGGACATTGCTGTGTGCGTTTGTCCGGGGTTAGTGCGTGACTGATCAGCAGCCTAACCTTATATTTGTTTTTATTTATAAAATGCATGATAGTCCAATCCGCTTCTATTCTATGATTCAGATAAAAGATGAACCTTTAATTGAGATATATATTGTTGATTGTTAATTCTTGAAAATCTTGCAGACATATCAGTTGTTGATGTTTTAATTTCATACATATATACTTGCTGAGCGTTTTGGCTCACTTGCTTGCTAATTCTGTTTCCTCAGCTAAGCCAGGAGATGTCTAGAAGAAGTGGCCCGTCGGGTTGGGGTAGTCACCGAGGCAGTCAGAGGGTCGAGGCGGTTGGTTGGGTAGTGACATATACCCTGGTTTATATTATATCTGTATTTGTAGGCAGATTATCATATTTAATGGGTTGTATATTATTTGATTCAGTTCTGGGTTGTAATAGCTATTGATAGTTGTTTCATACAGTGACCTGTGTGCGGTCTGGGTTGATTTGGTTTTATTTCCTTATGGTTTAGTATATCTTGTGCATGTGGACTGTTTTAGTTATACTTAGTTGCTTGAGCAGGTGATTAGTCCGGTTTATGATTACATCATGCCGAAATTTCTAAAATTTCTCCTATACCAATGTTTAATTGAATATAAGAGTTTATAATATTATTGTTGGCTAGTGAGGGTGTTACAAGTTGGTATCAGAGCCACAGGTCACAGTCACTGAAACAATTAGGTGGGGAGTCGGGGTAGAGTTATGAGAAAGGTTAGGATTGTTTCGTGAGAGATAGGAAGTCTAATTATATATATGTATATGTATACTTCAGGCACCTGCTTCTGGTTCCGATTCAGACCCGGACGAGGATCCGGAAGGAGGGGCTTCTGTACCGCAGCAGATTTCCCCAGGGGTTATGCAGCCGTTCGTAGGATCGCAGGGCTCAGTGAATGGGCCAGCATACCAGTATACTCCTCAGCCTGTCCCATATCATGTGTACGAGCGAGTGGCCCGAGAGAGGGACTATCTCTTAGGGCAGATGGCAGAGTGGAGGGCTATGAGGGCTGGGGAGGAGGATCGGGCTAGAGATAGAGATAGAGCGGTGGCTGAGCTGGAGGATGTCCGGAGGCGAGTACGAGCTCTTAGACGTGTTGTCATTAGGCGGGGACGGATGAGATCCCGAGATGAGCCGGCATTTGTGACACAGCAGGTGACCCTAGGTCTGGTGACGGCAGAGCTGGAGAGCATTTTGGGATCAGCTTGGCGGGGAGAGTCGGATGACGATGATGACCAGTGATGATTAGGGTAGTATGATGATGTGGTATTTAGAGGCATGTTATGGCAGTAGTAGTACGTCAGGATTTGCAGTGCGACCAGTTTTGTTGTATATATCGGTTGTACTGTGACTAGATGTTAGCAGTCTTCTCTTTTAGTATTATGTTGTACCCTTATCGAAGCGTTGTTCTTACGCTTGTATCAGATCTATCTATATATGTCATTATCACTTTCGCAGAACTGTGTTAAATTTCCTTATACTGTCATTTACTTAAGCATCTTATTTACTGCTCGTTTTATATTTACTTTCAGCACCATTTCCTTCTAGCATTGCTTTTACTTTCGATACCATGTTAATCTTAGCACTATGACTATTGTTTCTTTATGGTACCTACTGAACGTCTGTGAATACCTTGTGTAACCTTGGATTGATATCCTATTGCGTCCTGTGAATCAGTTGTTGATCGGAATTTTGGTTGGAGATCTTGAATTACTCTTCAGCAATATATGCACTGTTTGTTTAAGTTGGATCATTTTGAGCTATTATTTTCTGAACCTGAATCTAATGTAATTGTTCATTGATTTCAGAAATATGCCACCCAAAAAGAAGAAACAAAATACCCGAACCCCCGATCAGGGGGAGCAAACTAATCCACCTCCTGTTGGTCAGATGGACCCTGCCTTAGCACAAATATTACAAACTCTTGTTCAACAGACTGCTACTCTGGCACAGCAACAGCAGCAATTACAGCAGCAGTTGTTGGCTCAACAGCAACAACAGCAACAACAGCAACAACAGCAACAACAGCAACAACAGCAGCAGCAGCAGCAGCCACCTGTTCCTCCGGTGGTTACTTTTAAGTCTTTCCAGGCAGTAAAACCTCCTGAGTTTAAAGGGACAGCGGACCCGGTGGAGGCGAGATCTTGGTTAAAGGAGATGGAAAAAGCCATTGCACTGGTGGGGGTCCCAGCAGACAAACAAACTGAATATGTAAGTTATTTCTTGAAGAATGAAGCTACTTACTGGTGGGAGTCGGTGAAGATGTTGGAAGCTACTGAGGTGATTCCTTGGGAGAGGTTCACAGAGCTATTTTTGGAAAAGTATTTCCCCGACTATATGAAAGACCAGATGGAGATGAAGTTTTTGGAGCTGAAACAAGGGAAAATGTCGGTGACAGAATATGAAACCAAGTTTACGGAACTAGCTAGGTTTGCTCCGGCCTATGTGGATACGGAGAGGAAGAAGGCTAAGAGGTTTCAACAAGGATTGAAACCGTGGATTCGTACTAAACTAGCAGTTTTGGAGTTGGAGACTTATGCAGCAGTGGTGCAAAAGGCCATGATAGCTGAAGGGGAAAGCGAATTATACTTCAAGGAAAAAGAAGGAAAGAAAAGGAAGGCTGGGTCAATGGGGGAACGACAAGAGCAAGGCAGTTCTCATAATGTGCCAAATAAAAAGCCAGGATTCCAGCCAGGAAAGTATGGGAACCCTAAGAAGCCGGGATCAGGGAATGGGGGCCAAGGAAATAGAATACAAGATGCGAGTCAACAAAAATTGGTTAGGCCACCCGTGGCAGAATGCAAAACTTGTGGGAAGAGGCATCCGGGGGTGTGTACAAAGTTGGAGGTGACGTGTTTCAAATGTAATCAAAAAGGTCATTATGCTCGGGAATGCAAGGCAGGAATTGTGTGTCACCGTTGTGGGAAGCCAGGGCATATAATGAAAGACTGTAAAGTACCTGTAGTGAAACCTCCAGTTCTGGCTAATCCAATACTGCAAGCAATTGAAGCACCCCCAACATCAAGTATCAGACCAGTGGCGAGGACTTTCAACATGACTCTGAACGAAGCTATTAAGAATTCGGATGTGGTAGCAGGTACGCTCCCTGTAAATTCTGTTCAAGCTAAAGTGTTAATTGATTCCGGGGCTACGAAATCCTTTATATCCAAAGAATTTGTTCAAAAGTTAAATTGTGAGGTATGCATGTTACGTGAGGCTATAGTTATAGAAATAGCTAATTCAGAACGAATTCCGGTTACTCAAGTGTGTCCCCGATGCAAGATTGATATTTTAGGGCATTGTTTCTACGCTAATTTGATACCATTTCAGTTAGGTGAATTTGATGTTATCTTAGGAATGGATTGGTTAACAGAAAATAATGCCCAAATTGATTGTAAGAATAAGAAGGTGATCCTTAAACCCTCTGATAATGTAGAGGTTACCTTTAGGGGTCAGAGGCAAAATAGGAGATTTTTAACGATCATTCAAACAAAGAGGTTGTTGAGGCAAGGATGCGAGGGCTATATGGCTTATGTCATGGATACTAGTCAAGAGGTGCCTAAGATAGAGGAAATTCCAGTGGTGAATGAATTTCTTGATGTTTTTCCGGATGAACTTCCCGGATTACCTCCGGATAGAGAAATAGAATTTACCATCGATTTAGCCCCCGGAACTGAACCAGTGTCAAAGGCTCCTTATCGAATGGCACCTGTAGAGATGAAGGAATTGGCAGTTCAATTGCAAGATCTTCTGGAGAAAGGTATTATTAGACCTAGTGTATCACCGTGGGGAGCTCCGGTATTATTTGTAAAGAAGAAGGATGGAAGTATGAGACTGTGTATCGATTATCGGGAACTAAATAAGTTGACCATTAAGAATAAATACCCTTTGCCAAGAATTGATGATTTATTCGATCAACTGAAAGGAGCAACTTGTTTCTCGAAGATTGATTTGCGGTCAGGATATTTTCAATTAAAGATTAGACCGGAAGACGTTCCAAAAACAGCGTTTCGGACTAGGTATGGGCACTACGAGTTCTTAGTAATGGCCTTTGGGCTAACTAATGCACCAGCAGCATTCATGGACCTAATGAATAGAGTCTTCAAGAAGTATTTGGATAAGTTTGTGATTGTGTTTATAGATGATATTCTGATATACTCGAAGACCGAAGAAGAGCATGCAGGGCATTTGAGAATAGCCTTAGAAACGTTGAGGAAAGAGAAATTGTATGCGAAGTTTTCCAAATGTGAGTTTTGGTTGAAAGAAGTGTAGTTTTTAGGGCATGTCATCAGCAGTGAAGGGATTAAGGTGGATCCTGCTAAAATTGAAGCCGTGATGAATTGGGACCGACCTAAAACACCCACAGAGGTTCGAAGTTTCTTAGGATTGGCAGGATATTATCGAAGATTTGTTCAAGACTTTGCGAAAATAGCCACCCCACTAACAAAGTTGACAAGGAAGAATGAAAAGTTTGTGTGGAATGAGAAGTGTGAAGAAAGTTTCCAGGAATTGAAGAAGAGATTGGTGACTGCACCTGTATTGACACTACCAGATGAAAAGGGAAATTTTGTGATTTACAGTGATGCATCTCACAAAGGTTTGGGATGTGTACTAATGCAGCACGGAAAGGTAATTGCTTACGCTTCGAGACAATTGAAACCTCACGAGCAGAAATATCCTACTCATGACTTAGAATTAGCCGCGATTGTTTTCGCCTTAAAGATTTGGAGACATTATCTGTATGGGGAAAAGTGTGAAATTTACACGGACCACAAGAGTTTAAAATATATTTTCACCCAGAAAGAGTTAAATATGAGACAGAGAAGATGGTTGGAATTACTCAAGGATTATGATTGTACCATCAACTATCATCCTGGGAAGGCGAACGTGGTGGCGGACGCTTTAAGTAGGAAAGAGAAAATCAGTATGTTGACAATGCCTGAGGAATTATACAAAGAGTTTGAAAGATTAGAGATAGAGGTGTGTATGCCTGCAAGTAGTACAGATACGGTGTACACTATGACGTTTCAGCCAGAATTATTAGAAAAGATTCGCAGATGCCAGGAGGAAGTCATGAGCGGAGATGTGAACAAGTTAACAGGTGAGGAAATATGCACTCAAGTAGATGACAAGGGGATATTAAGATTTTCTTCACGTATTTGGATACCCAATGTGACAGAGTTGAAGAATGAGATCCTACAGGAAGCCCACAGTTCGAAATATTCGATTCATCCAGGAAGTACGAAAATGTATCGAGATTTGAAAAGAAACTTCTGGTGGCCGGATATGAAGAGAGATATTGCTGAATGGGTAAGTAAGTGTTTGACCTGTCAGAAAGTAAAAGCAGAACATCAGAGGCCAAGTGGGATGCTACAACCATTAGAGATTCCCGAGTGGAAATGGGAACATATTGCCATGGACTTTGTGGTTGGATTGCCAAGGACGAGAGCTAATCATGTTGCTATCTGGGTAATTGTTGATCGCTTAACGAAATCTGCACACTTTCTCCCAATAAATGAGAGGTTTTCATTAGACAAATTAGTTCATCTGTACATAAAAGAAATTGTGGTGCGACATGGAGTTCCAGTATCAATAGTCTCAGATCGAGATCCAAGATTTAATTCGAGATTCTGGAGAAGCTTTCAAGAATGTTTGGGCACCGAATTAAAAATGAGTACTGCTTATCATCCTCAGACTGACGGTCAGAGTGAAAGAACGATTCAAACAATTGAAGATATGCTCCGAGTTTGTGCATTGGATTTTGCAGGAAGTTGGGATGAACACTTGCCGTTAGTGGAATTTTCATACAATAATAGCTTTCATGCAAGTATCGGTATGCCACCGTATGAAGCATTATATGGACGAAAGTGTCGATCTCCAGTATACTGGGAAGAAGTTGGCGAGCGAAAGATACTCGGACCTGAGTTAGTGCAGCAAACCAAGGAAGTAGTTCAACTTATTCAGAAACGGTTAGTGACGGCTCAGAACCGACAGAAGAAGTATGCTGATTTGGCCAGAAAGAATATGGAATTCGAAGAAGGAGAGCAAGTACTGTTGAAAGTATCTCCGTGGAAAGGGTTAGTAAGATTTGGCAAGAAAGGAAAATTAAGTCCAAGATTTGTGGGGCCTTTCGAGGTATTGAAGAAAGTCGGGAAAGTCGCCTACGAGTTAGCTTTACCGCCCCATATGCAACATATCCATAACGTGTTCCATGTATCTATGCTTAAGAAGTACCATCTGGATTCTAAACATGTCATTGAGTATGAGCCGATAGAGATTCAGCCAGATTTATCTTATGTGGAGCAGCCTATCAAGATACTA
Organism: Saposhnikovia divaricata; assembly: GCA_036435485.1. Classification (NCBI taxonomy): domain Eukaryota; kingdom Viridiplantae; phylum Streptophyta; class Magnoliopsida; order Apiales; family Apiaceae; genus Saposhnikovia; species Saposhnikovia divaricata. Next base: position 173,762,938 of record CM071600.1, read on the forward strand.
GATCGAAAAGAAAAGGTTTTGAGGAATAAAACAATTCCTATAGTGAGAGTTTTGTGGAGAAACCCCAAGGTGGAAGAATCAACTTGGGAGTTGGAAAGCGAGATGTTGGAGAAGTATCCTCAATTATTCTCTTAGGTGAGATTCTGGGGACAGAATCCTTTTAAGGGGGGAAGGTTATAACGCCTTAGAAATTTCAGATTATTTAATTACTAAAAGTTATTTATTTTTTTTAAATATAAATTATGTGGTGTGTGAATTGGTTGAGGAAGTATTATATTGTGGAATAATATCTGGAAGTCAGATTGATATTTTATATGTGTTATGTAAGCCCGACTATTTTAATTATATTTTTGGGATTTATTTCCTATTTATTTGTGTTATAATTACCTTCTGGGAATTTTATAAAATTCTCGGGATTAGCAGAAATCCTGAAATCTTTTTCATTATTGATTTTATTAGTTTACATGACTTTTAAAAATATTGGGTGGATTCTTTTTGGGTTCAAGGATTTTAAATTGATTTTACGAATTATTTTCCAATTTAATGGTTTAATCTTGTAAAAATCATATTTAATTCGTTTTAAATCCTAAAAATATTTTAAAAATATGTGGGTGATGGTGATTTTTCATTCCTTATTTTAGAATTTTAAAATTTAATATTCCATTTTTTTTAGTTTAATTGTTATTTTTATTTGATTTTATGAATTTAGTTTATCAGAATTGTGGAAAATTTTTTTGTTTTTAAACATTTCCCAAATCTTATTAAAACTCAAATCCCTAATTGCTAAAATCCCCAATTCATTCCCCAGCCCCATTTTTGGGTACGACTCTTCCGAATGTTCTAGCTCTCTCTCTCAATTTCTTACACTAAATCTCTCTCTCCCTCTCAACTCTCTTCTCCCCCTCCTAATTCCTCCATTCTCTGTATGTACTCTATGATGTATCTGTTCATAACTGTGTTCATGTGCTCTGTATGTGCGCTGCGATGCATCTGTGTTGTGTGGCCGTGAGTGGCGAAGTTGTGCCGAGTGTGTGTGCTGGTAAAAGGGTGTGTGTTTTACAGAGGCGTGTGTGTGTATATCGCGTGTGTGAGTATGAACTCAGTGTGTGTGTGCGATTGTATAGCTGTTAGTGTGGGTTGTTGCTCGATTGTATTATCAATCTCTTCCCCTCCCTTGTTTCTGTGATTATGGTATCATGTATGGGTGCGTGTGTTTTGAGTGGGTGTTATTCCTGTGTGTGTGTGTGTGTACCCTGTGTCCGTGTGTATGAGGCAAGTGAAGTTGCAGTGTATAATTTTACCTGCGTGTGGATTGTTTTGGCTGTTTTAAGAGACCAGTTGTGGTCGAAATCAGAAATGATTCTGACTGGTTTCGTGTTTGGTTAATGTACTGAAATTTGCAATGTTGAAATTGTTGCTCGAATTAATTCCTCTACATGAATTCACTTTTCAGTCTGAAATTATATGATTAATTCCGAGTAATTATGTGTGTGGATTATTCGTACTATATTTTGTGTAGAGTTTCGTGATTGGAAACCCGGAAACGGGTACCTCCGAGACTTTGCCCCATCGACAATGATATTAGTAATAAATTGAGTCGATGGTATTTGGCGATGATGATTATTTTCTGAGCCAAAAATATTTAATATTTATTATTTATTATTTACCTAATAAATTGTAATTTATTTTTGAGATGTTATTTATTGCTTAAATTGTACTAGATTATGAATCAGTAAATTGGAATGTGAATTGGGATTGAATACTAATTATGGATTCGATTAGTAATTGAGATTTGTGTTGGTTGTGTCGGCTGTATCCCGACTGGCAGTCCCCCGTATAAAGGGGATGCCGTCAAAATTTTTCCAAAATATTAAAATCATTTCTTGATGATGAGTATGTATAATTATTTAACTTATACGAGTTGTGAGTCGGGCTTCATATTTTAAAGTCTATGTATTATGTGTTAATGTGCCAATATGATTAAATGCTACTATCCGTGGCTTATATTTATATATTGTTATTATATAAGTATATAAATGCAATTAGGGGACTATTCGCAGGGGTAGACTAAGTGGAATGTTTATATTGATTAGCGAGTATCAAACAGGATTCTGAAATAGTGTTATATTGTGTGTAGATTCCGTGGATAAAGGAAAGGCTAAAGCTGAGGACGTAAAGACGCTTCGGATTCTGTGATTTTCTATTTAAGGCAAGTAAATTGCTTCAATTACCTTTCAAATGAGTTACGATTATAAAAGTCTGATTCATATGCTTATTTAAATTATTCTTGCTATAATTGTTCTGTTAATTTCCCGAAATTGCGAATACATAATGGTTATACCCCAAATTGATTCTACTGAATGGTTGATTCTTTTAGTGAATTGGTTACATCCATATCCCTTGCAAGCATATTGTTCCACCTCTCTTTCAAGTAAACCGCTTCACTTATATTTCCAGCGAATTATGATTATCATAACTTGATTCTTATGTAATCGATTTATCCTTGATATAATTGCTCTGATAATTTCCATTAATTATGAATATTCAATTGTTATACCCCAGGTTGACTATATCGTTTTTGTTAATCCTTTTTGTGACTTGACTCAAGTCAATACCCCTTTTTGCCATATCGAACTTGTCGATATTTAATTCAGAGATTACCCGACCTTGTTCTATTTGGTGTGATTTGAGATGTTGACCTGGAACGAAAGTGTCCAGGGTGTTTGGCAGTTGAGGTGGTCGATTGTTCCGACACCTGATGTCTAGTTATAGGGTTGGACTGTTAGTTTTTAAAAATGTGGACCGTAAGGGTCGGACCAGATTCGTGGTCAGAAATTATTAAGGCCAATGTGTGCCGTGGATCCATTAAGGACATTGCTGTGTGCGTTTGTCCGGGGTTAGTGCGTGACTGATCAGCAGCCTAACCTTATATTTGTTTTTATTTATAAAATGCATGATAGTCCAATCCGCTTCTATTCTATGATTCAGATAAAAGATGAACCTTTAATTGAGATATATATTGTTGATTGTTAATTCTTGAAAATCTTGCAGACATATCAGTTGTTGATGTTTTAATTTCATACATATATACTTGCTGAGCGTTTTGGCTCACTTGCTTGCTAATTCTGTTTCCTCAGCTAAGCCAGGAGATGTCTAGAAGAAGTGGCCCGTCGGGTTGGGGTAGTCACCGAGGCAGTCAGAGGGTCGAGGCGGTTGGTTGGGTAGTGACATATACCCTGGTTTATATTATATCTGTATTTGTAGGCAGATTATCATATTTAATGGGTTGTATATTATTTGATTCAGTTCTGGGTTGTAATAGCTATTGATAGTTGTTTCATACAGTGACCTGTGTGCGGTCTGGGTTGATTTGGTTTTATTTCCTTATGGTTTAGTATATCTTGTGCATGTGGACTGTTTTAGTTATACTTAGTTGCTTGAGCAGGTGATTAGTCCGGTTTATGATTACATCATGCCGAAATTTCTAAAATTTCTCCTATACCAATGTTTAATTGAATATAAGAGTTTATAATATTATTGTTGGCTAGTGAGGGTGTTACATATTTGGTTTGGTTTTATAACGGTCAAACCGGTCAAAATGGACTTTCCTTTTAACTAGTCTTGTCCCAAATGATGAATCTATTTTTCTAAAATATTTTTTCGACGTTCCAATCGCACGGATGTCAAGATATAACGGTTTTAGTGATGCAGTAATTTTTCAAAAATATTTCTACTTGTATTTGGTTTGGTTTTATAACGGTCAAACCGGTCAAAGTGGACTTTCCTTTTAACTAGTCTTGTCCCGATTGATGAATCTATTTTTTTAAATTATTTTTTTGACGTTCCCATCACACGGATGTCAAGATATAACGATTTTAGTGATGCGGTAATTTTTCAAAAAAATTCCTACATGTATTTGTAGTTTTATAACGGTCAAACCGGTCAAAGTGGACTTTCCTTTTAACTTGTCTTGTCCCGAATGATGAATCTATTTTTTTAAATAATTTTTTTGACGTTCCAATCACACGGATGTCAAGATATAACGGATTTAGTGATGCGGTAATTTTTCAAAAAAATTCCTACATGTATTTGGTTTGGTTTTATAACAGTCAAACTGGTCAAAGTGGACTTTCCTTTTAACTAGTCTTGTCCCGAATGATGAATCTATTTTTCTAAATTATTTTTTGACGTTCCAATCGCACGGATGTCAAGATATAACGATTTTATTGATGTGGTAATTTTTTAAAAAAATTCCTACATGTATTTGGTTTGGTTTGGTAACGGTCAAACTGGTCAAAGTCGACCTTCCTTTTAACTAGTCTTGTCCCTAATGATGAATCTATTTTTTTAAATTATTTTTTCGACGTTCCAATCACACTGGTGGCAAGATATAACAATTTTAGTTATGTGGTAATTTTTTAAAAAATTTCATATATTTATTTGGTTTGGTTTGGTAACGGTCAAACCGGTCAAAGTCGACCTTCCTTTTACCTAGTCTTGTCTCGAATCATGAATCTATTTTTTTAAATTATTTTTTCGACGTTCCAATCGTACGGGTGTCAAGATATAACGATTTTAGAGATGTGGTAAATTTTTAAAAAATTTCCTATATGTATTTGGTTTGGTTTGGTAACGGTCAAACCGGTCAAAGTCGACCTTTCTTTTAACTAGTCTTGTCCCGAATGATGAATCTATTTTTTTAAATTATTTTTTCAACGTTCCAATCGCACGGGTGTCAAGATATAACGATTTTAGTGATGTGGTACTTTTTTAAAAAATTCCCTACATGTATTTGGTTTGGTTTTATAACGGTCGAACCGGTCAAAGTCGACCTTCCTTTTAACTAGTCGTGTCCCGAATGATGAATCTATTTTTTAAAATTATTTTTTCTACGTTCCAATTGCACGGGTGTCAAGATATAACGATTTTAGTTATGTGGTAATTTTTTAAAAAATTTCCTATATTTATTTGGTTTGGTTTTATAACGGTGAAACCGATCAAAGTCGACCTTCCTTTTAACTAGTCTTGTCCCGAATGACGAATCTATTTTTTTAAATTATTTTTTCGACGTTCAAATCACACGGGTGTCAACATATAACCATTTCAGTGATGTGGTAATTTTTTAAAAAATTTCCTATATTTATTTGGTTTCGTTTTATAACGGTCAAACCGGTCAAAATCGACCTTACTTTTAACTAGTCTTGTCCCGAATGATGATTCTATTTTTTTAAATTATTTTTTTGATGTTCCAATCACACGGGTGTCAAGATATAACGATTTTAGTGATGTGGTAATTTTTTAAAAAATTTCCTATATTTATTTGGTTTGGTTTTATAACGATCAAATCGGTCAAAGTCGACCTTCCTTTTAACTAGTCTTGTCCCGAATAATGAATCTATTTTTTTAAATTATTTTTTCGATGTTCAAATCGCACGGGTGTCAAGATATAACGATTTCAGTGATATGGTAATTTTTAAAAAATTTCCTTGATTTATTTTTGGTTTGGTTTTATACCGGTCAAACCGTTCAATGTCGACTTTTCTTTTAACTAGTCTTGTCCCGAATGATGAATCTATTTTTAAATTATTTTTTCAATGATTTAATCGCATGGATCTTAATATATAACTAATTTTTCTAATTATTTTTTAAAATTCCTAGATTTATTTAGTTTCAAAACTAAAAATAAAATTTTTAATTTAGCAAAAAAAAATTACATTTTTTAAAACTAAAAAACAACAACGACGTATAGTATAAGTGTATAACACACTCCTCAAAATTTTGGGCACAAGGCACGAGGTGAAAATTTTGGGCGGAAAATTTCCCTCTCAGACCAAATAATTCATCTCAAAATCTCTTACTTTGGTCATTTTAGCACTACGCCTCTACCCCTTCTCTACTCTCTCTCCGTCACGACCCGACACAAACAATCACCATCTCCAAACACTAATCTCGTCTACCCCTTCAAACTAAGGCTAATTCACTACCTATTCACCGAATTCAATTACTGAATCCGTTGTCTTAATACGATTAGAAGAAGCATCTTTATTCATCTCAATTCGATTCTAGGTATTTTTCATCTCTCTCTATCTCCCTCTCCCTCTCTCTCTGTACACCTATATGTATATATATATATATGTATAGTTTGTGTGTATGTTGTGTTTAATTTGAGACTGTTGGTGTAAATTTCAAAACCACCCTTTGTTTCAGGTCTTTTGGTTCGAAAACTCGGTCGAAAAACTATTCAGAAAGCTGTTGGAATTGTTGGGATTGTTGAAATGTTTATAGTTTATTTATGCCTTGAATGTAGCCTTTGTACTCTTTTTTGGTTATTATATGCTCTTTTATGATGAGCTCATTTAGTTTTAGTTTTCACAACATATATTGACCTCATATTCTTTTTTTCTCAAGGTATTCTCAGGAGCAGTTATTTTCTGTGGTTGATGCTGTTGACTATTATTCAGTTATATGTCACATGTTGAAGTGAAAAAGCCAACATATGTAAAGGTAATTTATTCCCTTTAGTTACATTGTGTGTTTTTTTTAAGTCTTTTGACATGCTGACAAATATATGATGCTAAAACATGGTCAACTGATTAGCTTTGTCTATTGGCCACTTAATGGGAATTCGATAAAGAAATTTATATGTATAAGGGTATAACTCAAATCCTTGGGCGTGATGAGTGCTTAGGAATAAAGTATTGGAAAAATGAAAACTTATACTTCTGAGCTTTGGAGTTTGGATCGGGAGAAAATCTAAGAAGCATCAGCATTTTGGTGATTACACCTTCGCCTTATTAGGACCTCTATGTACTCAGTTAGCGGTTGTAGCTATAACTAGGAAAAACCAGAGATAGTATGTCTCCTTTTAAATTTTGCGTCAAACACATTGGAGTTTGGGGAATAATATTGGATTTTGGTTGAGATGATTAAACAAGAAACTTTAGATCCCTGCCTCTGTAGTTTGTTTACAATTTTACAAAGAACAGAGCATTTCAAAACATAAAACTGCTATAAACTTTGTACATTATTTATATGTTCATTGTGAGCTTTATGATTACTAAATAAGGAAAACGATAGAATTGAGGCACGCATTGCCATATATTTATTAAGTTTTGGAAATTTAAATCTAAAATTATACAGCTTTTTTTTAATTCATTTATAATTTGCCAATATTCATGCACTATATGTATATATGTATACAGTTTTGGACCAGAAGTTGCCAATATTCATTTATAATTTGCCAATATTCTTTGGCTAAGATCTTTAATAACCAGAAGTTGTGCTATTGTACCAACTATGATTGCAGCTGTTGTTTTTAATAGATCTGATGCTTCGCTAGATAATCTGAATGAATATCTTAATGTGCTTCAAGGCATGCAGATACCTTTCACTCTCATCCCACTTCTTGTACTAGTAGCCGATGAGCATCTTATGGGAGTTTTTAAGATCGGACCTGTTTATAAAATAAGTTCATTTATCACATTTTTGTACGATTGTTAAATGCTCAGTTCTTTTAATCGAAATCTTGCTACCCTACTTTTCCCAAGTAAAAATAGTGTAATCACATCTGTTAGTACATTGTTAGTTGTAGCCACAAGATACCTGTTAGTACATTATGTTTCGGTACTCTTGATTAATGAATATATTATACTGTTTTTCATAATGCAGTGGATTATGTGGATCGTGGCTGCCCTGGTAACCGTGATTAATGGATATGTTCTGGTTGAATTTTTTTCATCAGAAGTCAAGGGGATGGTATTTGGAATTTTGGTTTTCAGCGGGATTGTTGCGTATGCTGCATTTATATTGTATCTAATTTCTCATGGGCATGCTTGGTTCAGCGGACTTCGCTCCAAGAGATTAGGTTACACTGCTCTATGAACCAACAGTCAGGTCATACATAATGTTGCATGTCTACTCTACAGACTGCTTTGCTTAGCAAAAAAATAAAATCTCCGCAGACTGCAGAGTTGCCAAATTGGAGCAGATTGTCGTACTCTACTTGGGAGCGAGAGAGCATGATAAAATTGTGAATTTGTGAAAGCAAGTAAATGCATATATATATATATATATATATGCATTTCCTTGCTTTCATTTTTCTTTTTCTGTTACTGTGACTTGACTGTTGATGTTGCATAACTGTCCTGTGCAGGTTACTGGAAAACTTGCAGCCTTAAAGGGACTGGATGCTCGGCTGCGAGAGATACGGAGTTATCTTGATCTTGTTATTGATGAAAAGCTTCCCCTAAATCATGAGATTTTGTACCATTTATAGGTAATTTATCGATACACATTTACTTTTCACTTATGCTCACCTACACACCCTTATCCCCTTTCCCAAAAGTGAAGAAAGAGGAAACCAATTTTAGAAAAGAAAGTCTAAAATAAAATGACAAAAGACATTGGAAGAGTTTTGACTTGAAACAATGATGACAAAAAAACCCTACTACCTTTTTTAAATTGATTAGCTTAAACTTGTTGATTATTCGTTTCACTTCAGTTTTCTCTGAAAACCATGAAAACCATATAGAGATGAATAGTTTTTCTGTGTAATTCAGAAATTTTTTCTATGTCAAAGGAGTGAAGTGTATAGGCTTTAGTTGATTTTTCCTTGTTTCAAACATTACCTGAAGTAGTGTGAATAGATATTTTTCATTGCAATTTAATACTCCTACTGCATTTAAGAAAAGTAACCGAAACGAACTGAAAGAAATTGCCATGTTAATTCTTGTTCACCTTTTTTTGTAACTTCCAAATATTTGGTGGTGTTATGTTTACCAGTATGAATGTTTACCAGTATGATGTTATCCTGGCGCTAAGGTGGTCTTTTTTTTTACTGTTCAGCCAAAACTAATTAGTGGAAGCTGCTGCTCAGACCGGTAAAAGCTATAGGACAAGCGGCTCAGACATGCTGAACAATTTAGGACAAGCGATTAAGACGAAAATTGTACTCCAATGACTCAAGGCGGCTACACTTAGTATTTTTTTGTAGCTTTAACTTGCTACTAGTAGAACTTGGTATTTTTGTAAAATTGTTATGTAGTTTTGTTGGCTGCATTATTTAGGACTTTTAAAGTTGTTGGTTTGGTTTGGACAGGATGGTGTTATGTATAAACAAAGCAGCCATTTCAAATTTTTTGTTAAAAAGTGTTGCATTTGACTATATATGATGTTGCATTATTGTATATTTAGTGTTGCTAAAAATACTTCTGATGTTGCAAAAAAATGATGTTACATTAGATCAAACTAGTGTTGCATTAGATAGTGGTCCCCACTGCTGACGTGGCATGTGGGCTCCACTGCTAACGTGACACCTTGGTGGGCCCCCATTGCTGACGTGGCATGACCCCCTAGTCATGACGTGGCACCTTGTGGGTCCCACTACTGACGTGGCATCTTGGTGGCCCCCATTGCTGACGTGGCATCTCACTGATGTGGCAACTTGCTGATGTGGCACCTCGTGGGATCCAATGCTGACGTGGCATGTGGGACCCACTGCTGACATGGCACCCCATTGCTGAAATGGCTAAAAATCTAATGCAACGCCATGTAGTGTTGCCTTTGCATGCTTTTGGTGTTGCATAAGGCCTCTTATGCAATACTTTCGTGGTGTTGCAATAGCTTGGAAAAAGCGTTGCATTAGGGGTCTTACGCAACGCCGGTATTGGCAACGCCCCTCTGGTGTTGCGTAAGACCTTACGCAACGCTTTTCAGGTCTTTTGCAACTTTATTTGGGGGTTGCGTATGTGCGTTTATGGCGTAGTGTGCAACATTTTCAATTCAATCGCTACATGCTCAAATAACCCAGCAATTAACAATATTTGTTTATAATTTAAGGAAATTCTCTTTGGCACCCTTGTACTTTTGACTTTTGCCAATAATACCCTTTCCCCATTGGTAACATTTATTATTCAACTGACAAGGGCACCATTGAGAATTTCAGATACAAACATTTTGGTTGATGGAGTGGCATTTCATGGAAAAGTCAAAAGTACAAGGGCACCATGGGTAGAAGTCAATTATGAAATGGTACCATTGGCAAAATCCAATTGTATAAGGGTACCAAAGAGAATTTCCCTATAATTTATTCAGGATAAAAGTGTCCACATAATTTTACTAAAATAATTTGAATTTTTGTAAGAATTAAACCTTTGACATTCATATACTCATAAATTTATACTCACGTTTATTTTTATGATTTATTAGGGATAAAATTATTAAAAAAATTCTCATATAATAGTGAAAAATGGTAGTCGGGAAGAGATAATATAAATTAACAGATGTGATGTCGTCGAAGTCAGAATTAAGAAAGGTACTAAGTGGCCAAAAATTGGTCAAAAAAAAATTCAAAGTGAGGAGGTTGGTGACAGAAAATATGTAGAAGACTATCTCAAGTAGGTAAACGGGCAGAAGTGAAAATATATCTATAAAATTTAGTAAATTACGAATTTGTCCTTAGATTTATATTAATGTTAAAAATTTGAAGTTGGAAGGAATTGAACCCATGACCTTCCAACACTATAACTTTGTGTTCACATGTACAACCACTAAACCAAATCACTTTTTTGTGCAACATTATATCTATTGTAGGCCAACAAGTATTTTGAACCAATTTAGTAAATTATGAATTTTTCCTTAAATTTATATTAATGTTAAAAATGTTGAAGTTGGAAGGAATTGAACCCATGACCTTCCAAAACTATAACTTTGCGTTCACATGTACAACCACTAAACCAAATCACTTTTTTCTGTAGCATTTTCAACTCATTCGCTACATGCTCAAATAACCCAGCTATTAGTAATATTTGTTTTATAATTTATTCAGGATAAAAGTGTCCACATAATTTTACTAATTTTAATAATTTGAATTTTGGTAAGAATTAAACCTATGACATTCATATACTCATAAATTTATATTCACGTTTATTTTTATAGTAAAAAATGGTAGTCGGGAGAGAAAATATAAATTGACAGATATGTTGTCGTCGAAGTCAGAATTAAGAAAGGTATTGAGTGGCCAAAAATTGGTCAAAAAAATTAAAGTGAGGAGGTAGGTGACGGAAAATAAGTAGAATACTATCTCAAGTAGATAAACCTGCGGAAGTGAAAATAGATCTATAAAAATTTAGTAAATAATGAATTTGTCCTTAGATTTATATTAATATTAAAAATTTTGAAGTTGGAAGGAATTGAACCCATGACCTTCCAACACTATAACTTTGTGTTCACATGTACAACCACTAAACCAAATCACTTTTTTGTGCAACATTTTCAACTCATTCGCTACATGTTCAAATAACCCAACTATTTGCAATATTTGTTTTATAGTTTATTCAGGATATAAGTGTCCACATAATTTTACTAATTTTAATAACTTAAATTTTGGTGAGAATTAAACCTTTGACATTCATAAACTCATATATTTATACTCACGTTCATTTTTATGATTTATTAGGGATACAATCATTAAAAAAGTTCTCATATAATAAGAAAAAATTGGTAGTCGGGGAGAGAAAATATAAATTGACAGATATGATGTCGTCGAAGTCAGAATTAAGAAAGGTACTAAGTGGCCAAAAATTGATCAAAAAAATAAAAATCAAAGTTAGGAGGTAGTGACGGAAAATAATTAGGAGACTATCTCAAGTAGGTAAACGGACGGATGTGAAAATAAATCTATAAAAATTTATTACAATATATATCTCTTTTAACACTTATGTCTATATATTAGTCAAATGGCCTGAATATGTTTATTATTAAATTATTACAAAAATTATTGAATGAAGTGTATAACATAATTTTACTCGATATCAGTACAATATTTTATTTTAAGTATGAAAGGTATTGAGGTGGCCGAAAATTGATCAAAAAAAATCGAAGCGAGGAGGTAGGTGACGGAAAATTAGTAGAAGTCTATCTTAAGTAGGTAAACGGGTGGAAATGAAAATAGATTTAAAAAAATTATTACAATATTTCTCTCTTTTAACAATTATGTCTGTTGAGTATTGAATACAGTAAAAGAATACAGAGGGGGGGGGGGTGAATGGATTCTTGAGTTTTTCTTCGGTTTTGAATCTTTGCAGCAAGATAAGTGATGAGTGTGTGAGATATGAAGATGCGGATAATTAAACACAAACACAACACAATATCACTTTAATCTAATATTTTATTAGATTAAGATGTTGCTACAATCTGTGAATACAAATGATAGTATTCTCAGCTTCGTTTTTCTCAGAGAGATATTTTCTGGATATATTTGAGAAACTTCAAAACCTTAACAGCTAAGGAAGTGAGGCTGTATCCTTATAGACATGGATACACCCCCTTGCTACAAATGAGGTAGGTAAAAACAAAAGCACTTTCCAGTCTGTCTATCTCATTTTAGTAAGAGTACAAACGGCTACAGATTTGACTTTGAAAAGCCTGTTTAGATCCACTTCTTCAGCTCCTTGTCCCTTGTCTTATCTCTCCAAGCTTCTTTGTAGGCTTTCCAGCATGCTTTATAGGACAGAGTCAAATAAAGTATCCTGGCTTGTTGCAGGTTTCTGACTTGTACAATTCTTCAGTATTTTGTCCTCAAGAATGTATTCGAGAAGTGACTAAGTAAGTGATTCGAGAACTGGAGTTGACTTGATCGATAACTCTGAGTTCTCGAATAGTGTTATCTTGACATATCGTATCACTTCTCGAATAGCTCTTTTCTCTGGGACTCCTTGAGATATCGAATAGAGCATTTTGACATATCGAATCCCTGAGATATCGAATAGCATATTGAGAGATATCGAATAGTGTCTTCTGAGATATCGAACTTCAGACTTCTCGAATGCTAGACTTCTCGAATAGACAAATGTACTTCTCGAATTGGTACTTAGGCAAATTCTTCATTTCTTCAAATCCCAACTGTGATTATTTGGCAGTCTTCATTCCCTTGCTTGAGGCATGAACCTTAGAACTTCTTTCAAGCTTTATTCTTGACTTAGTAGGTACAGTTACACAGATAGAATTTGATGCCTATTACAAGTACAGAACAAATAGAAACTCTACAACTAGAGGTTCCCTCAGTTAAGAGGTCATGTAGGTAATGCATAGCATTACACATACTTAGGCTTGTTATTAGATGTATTCAGGCATGCCTCTGTGACTAACAATCTCCCCCAAATTGTGAGTAAGACCCTTAGTCACAATTTCATGTCTGATAACAAGCCTATCATACATAAAGATAAAACTTGACAGTACAGGTATGAATTTCCATCAGCAATTTGGATAGAACTACAGAGTGAGTAATCTTACAGCCTATGATGAAGAACTAGCCATTGTCTTTTGATTCCCTTTCCATAGCTTTGGCTTGAAATTCATCATATTCTTTCTCTCTTCTTTCATTCTCCTTCCTTGTATTCTCATCCATAGCTTTTATTATTTCTGCCATAGCATCCAATTCTTCAAGCAAAATTGAGTCTTTGAAATCTTCAAGTACTGGTTCCAGAATATTTGCAGGATAGTGGTTGAGTAGATTCATTCTGATGTTGACTTGATTTCCATTCCTCCTCCTATACTTTACCATGTAGGGGTTGAACTGAACTCTACACAAACCCTTTTTCCTCAGCTTTTCTGCTTCACTTTCCAGTCTCTCAATTTCTTTCTCCCTTGCCAGCCATTTCTCAAAACACTCTTTTCTGACTTTTTCTTCATGATCTCTCTTCATTTTCACAAAATCAATTAGCTCCAGTTTCCATACTCTCTCCACTTTATCTTCTGAGCTCAACAGTGCAATGATTCTCTCTATGTCATATAGCTTGCCCCAGTGTTGACATCCTCCTTGTTTGAATTTCTCCTCCCTTCCATCCGAATATTTAATCTCAAGGCAATTATCAACAATGGCAACATGATAGATTCTTTGAGCTTGCAAAAATTGCAGTTGGTCTACATCATAATCTTCATCTAGTGGTTGGAGTTTTAGGCCTGGATAGATTGTCAGGGTTTTTGATATGGTTGGCTTTGATTTCCTTGCAGCTTGCTTGAACTTGATTCTTTTTACATGATTACTTGGCAGCAGTATGTGACCTTTGTTTGTAGACCATTGTAGTATTCCATTAGCAGTTTGCTTTTTGAAACATACAGATGGTTTCTTGACTTGAATCTTCTTCTCTTCTTGAGGTGGCAAGACAGTTGCAGAAGCCATAGATGCAAATTTTGAAAGGTCACTACTGGCAGCATTCACCCTAGACTTAGGGTCTTGTGTTGTGGTGAGGTTACTGTCAGCAATGCCTGAGGCTTGCTGTCTTCCACTTTTCCTCTCAGAGCCTTTACCTTGATCATCATCATTCTTCCTCTTCTCATCATCCTTCTTCTTCTTCTTGTCTTCATCACCCTTATTACTCCTGTGATATCTTCTCCTTCCATCACTTTTATCTTCATCCTTGTCTTGATCTTTGCTTGGGTTGAACTTAGCAGTCTCAGATACAATGCCAGTTGCAATATATGACCTGAGATAAGATATAGCTTCTAATTCTTCTGCTGTTCTTGATCCCTTCTTCTTGATCAGTTTCTCAATGATGGCTATGATGAGATTTTTATTTTGAGGAGTTAGATGCTTAGGAATGACCAGCTGCTTGATATCTTCAATTCTTGTTCCAGCCTGGTAGATAATAGTTCTAGGATCTGTGAAAACTTCAGGTAGCCTTGAAGGTTGACCATTCCTCAATTCATCATGAAGACTCTTGTTGTTCTCATTTCCCTTCTCAATTAGTCCAAGGAGCACATTCACTTCTGAGTGCTTTAGACTCTGTAGAGTATTGATGGTTAAGTGCCATATCTTGTTCTTTCCTACCATCAATATCTCCTTGAGCCATAGATCATTAAGCCTCCTTGGTACTACAGTGAGACAGTCAATCTGACTCTTCAAACTCTCATGATATAGCAGAGCATCACCAGCCTGTTCTCTAGAGACTTTCAGAAGCTCCAAGAATGCATCATCATGATAGACATTTGAGTTTGCAATTTCTTGTAGCTTGGCCTCAGTGACCACCTTCACTTCTACTGGCTTGGCACTCTTAGATGTTGAGATTTGAGGCTTGTCAGATGGCATACTCCCTGCAACCACTGTGGTTGTAATAGACTGCCTTTGACCATCAGGAGTAGTGATGTGCACAGTTGGTAGAGTGACAACTGGCAGAGAAGTGGGAGGCACATCAACTTTGTCCTTTCCTTTTCCAGGCACATGAGTAGTAGATTTCAAAGTTCTCTGATGGCCACCCTCAGTGATCTTGATGCCCTTTTCTAGTGATCTCTCCCCCTTTGGATTTGAGTTCTTTGATATCCTCTTCTCCCCCTTAGGCTTGTTGACAGACACAGGGACTGTAGGATGCACCTTTGGAGTTGAAGATTCATCAGGTAGGGGAAGACCCATGTGCTTCATCATTGCAGACAACATTGATTGTTGATGCAGAAGGACATCAGCTGTGGTGGTGGCTTGAGTGTTCAACTGCTCAGTCAGAGTTGTCACAGTGTCTGTAAGATGAGCATTGGACTTGTGGAGAGAGACTACCTCCTTTTCAAGAGTATCCACTTTAGTGAAGAGTTCATTGGCCTTAAAACCAGATAGGGATTGATCCTTCAGTCTCTGCACTTCGAACCTTGACATCTCATGCACAGGAACCTCAGTGACCAGCTTGTCTCCATATTGATTTGCAAAGAGGGTCCTGAGCATGGCATTGGCATCAGTTGTCTGATCTGATAAGGATTGAAATTTGTGCCCCAGACCTGTGACAGCATCCTTGAGAATAGCCAAACCATTGTCCATCTTGGTGCAAGTAGCATTGCAGGTTCGAATGTCCTTGATAACAGTCTCCAATTGAGGGAATTTAGCATCAAAAGTCCTCTTGATCTCATGCACCTCCTTGGTTGTAGCTGAACACACTTCATTAATTTCTGTCTTTAAGCCTTTACCAAGATAGTGTGCAGCCTTGAGAATGCCTTTATAGCTGTCATTCACTGCTTCAAACACATCAGTAGGGTTGAGAGATTTGGCATTGGACCCTAGTGAAGTGATGTACTCTTCTCTGAGATACTGGAGACCTTCTGAGAGAGGGATTGAATTGGTTCCTTGCAGCCAAGCATCGATATTCCCATCTCTCTCAGTTTCATCTATGATTTTCTCCTTCTGTAGCTCTACATCCTCTTTGTGACATAGGAGAATAGCTTCATAGTCTGGATTGGGCATGTTTGCAGTGAGAAGGTGCTGAGCAATTTTTGTGAACTCAGGGATCTGATCCACAACTAAGCTTTGAAGTGCTTCAACCGTCAATTGTGGTGGAACAGACCCTGATCCTGAAGCACTGTCATGTTGCACAGGCTTCAGCCATTGAGACAAAAAGTTAGAGCTAGAGCTAGGCTTGCTAGGCTCCTCAGTTACAGATGCAACTTCTGCAACCGGATGAACAGACTCTACTACTGTTGTCTCCACAGAAGTGGGATGAGTTACAACAGTAGTTGACACAGGCACAGAGTCTCTAGTAAGAACTAGTGAATCCTCTGTGTTTGTGATGGTGTCATTAGGATATGCCCCAGCATGCATTCCCTGACCATCCAAATGTGGTACCTGGGTGGTGAGCAAGGTGTCATGCACCAAGTCACTTGAATTCATTGGCTCATCAAAGGAAAAGAATTCTTGATGATCAATGCCTTGCTCCTCAATTGCTTGAGTTGCAGGCTTCAAAGAAATATGAGTGGTAGATTCTGAAAGAGAAGTGTGTTGTAGACAAGATTTTGGCAACTCCCCCTGAGAAATAGAGGGAGTTTCAGTTATGATGTGCTCTCCACTCAGTGTTGTGCCAGCCTTATCACTCCCTTGTGCTGACTCTTTACAGATAGGTGCATTGGGGAGGATGCTTGATTCTATAGATGCATCCTGTTGAGAGGATACATCTAGTGAGCTGTGTGCCCCTGATTTTACAACTTCAGCCATTTGAGTGACTGAAGAGGTGGTTTTAGACTTCTTCTTCTTCTTTAGGCTTATGATAGGTGACTCAGGTTTCTCACTTTCTAACCCTAGTTCTACAGCCAAGGCTGCTTCAGTTAAGATTTCTAAAGGTTCAGAAGCAACCTGTTTTCTCTTCTTTTTACTAACATCACCCTTTTGAGAGGATGATGCAGTTGGCTCTTTGCTGGATAGAGTGTTTGGCTGAGGGGGTTGGTTAGCAGGCCTTGGGTTAGCACTTTGTTCTCCTTGCTTAGGCTGTGCTAACTGAGATTTAGAATCAAATATTGGCATGTTGTGGGGGTAAGACCTAAACAAACCCTCCATGTGGGGAGTTATGCTAAGTCTTACATCCACATCATTCCTAGTCTCCAAATTACCAAAAATGAGTTTGGTCATGGACCTAGGATAGCCTATTTTACTCTTATCTACTCCAGGCAATTCAATCAAAGAAGCATTTTTAAAGTTAAGCACTGATTGAATAAAGCGAGGAAAGAAAATTTCATTACCTCTCTTGGCTGTGGTCTGACCAAGTCTCCCATAGAGTTCCTGTAGGATGAGAAGTCCAACATCTATCTTTCTCCCATGAGCCAAGGCATAGGCAAGCTGCTGCACGGGTGTACTAATCTGATCAAAGCTTGATTTCCGTGCAGTGAATACATGAAGGAGTGTAGCAAATACAAAGCTCCATTCTTTCCTTAAGAACTTCCTATTCAACTTTCCCAGCTTGATAGTATCAGAGTAGTTGATGAAGTCAAAGAATTCTTCCAACTCATCATTGGAGGCCAGAGCATCATACGTCTCTTGCTGCATATCCAAGGCTTGATTCATGTCTGCAGTGGTGATAGTGATATCCTCTCCTTGAATCTTGCAGTGAACAATATAAGAAGTGATAGCATTCTCAAGAGCGATGACCTCCACAATAGCAGTCCTCCAGAATTGTTCCAATAGATCTATGTACAGAGTTGGGTTGGCTGAGAGCGCACTCTTGATGTATGATTCAGACAACCACCGAACAAAGCACTTGAAATTGGCATTCGGTGCTTCCACATCACTGGTGATTGCGATGAAATTAGTTTGGAATGATATGGTGAGTTTAGGGTTTGCCATTTGGGTAGAGAAGAAAAGAGAATTAGGATTGAAGAAGAAATTCGCAGTTAGGGTTTTTCAGAGTTTTCAGGAGTTGAGGTGCTTGAGAAATCGAACGAAAAGAATTGAATAGTTGTGAAGTTGAATGTATATGTATGAATGTCTTGAGTTGTCGATAGATAAGTGTTCTGTAGCGACAAGTCATTCGAGAAGTATGAAACAACTATTCGAGAAGTCAAGAAAGGCTTATTCGATATCTCAGACAGTTTTTAACTCACAGCTGGCAGTGATTTAACTCAGAAGAAAATTCAAAGTTAAGAATATATTTTTATGAGTGAAATGAAGTTTTGAATATAAATCCAAAAAGCGATTAAGTGTCAGCGAAAGATCAGCCTTTTCAAATGATTCGATAACTCAAATGCAGTATTCGAGAACTCTATCATTAGAGAACTAAAATACTCTATTCGAGAACTCAAAGTGTAACAATGAACCATTCGAGAAGTCTGACTTATCGAACTATACTTTTCACTCATAAAATTCAATTTTCACTATCTTTTAAAATTTACCAGAAATATTCACTGAAGAATATTCTACTAAATTAAATAGTGATTTTCTCAAAATTTCACAGAAATTTCAAGCTAAAGATGTATGATTTTCAACATGTGCAGCATTGGAATATTTATACATCATACTCCAGCCAATACTTACTTTTAAAAATATTGAGCATTTGATAAGGTAAGTATTTACTGCTGCAACAATCTAGTTGATATATTCACTTAGCCAGAATTCGAAGAATTCAGCATTCCAATCTCACTGACCAGCCTAGTGAAGGTGGCTTCATCTAATGGCTTAGTGAATATGTCAGCTAGTTGTTTTTCTGTGGGAACATAATGTAACTCAATGGTTCCATTAGTTGCATGCTCCCTTATGAAATGATATCTGATGTCAATGTGCTTTGTTCTAGAATGATTGACAGGATTGGCAACTATAGAGATTGCACTTGTGTTGTCACACATGATAGGAATTCTTTCCAACACAAGTCCATAATCTCTAAGTTGGTTTCTAATCCAAAGCACTTGAGCACAGCAACTTCCAGCAGCTATGTATTCAGCTTCAGCTGTGGAAGTTGACACAGATTGTTGTTTCTTGCTGTACCAAGAGACTAACCTTTGGCCAAGAAACTGGCAGCTACCTGATGTGCTTTTCCTATCCACTCTGCATCCAGCATAATCAGCATCAGAATAACCAACCAGATTGAACCCTGTGTCCTTAGGATACCATAACCCCAAGTTTGGTGTGCCTTTCAGATATTTGAAGATCCTTTTTATAGCTATCATGTGTGATTCCTTTGGGTTTGATTGAAACCTTGCACATAAGCATGTAGCAAACATGATATCTGGCCTACTAGCAGTGAGGTAGAGTAGAGAACCGACCATGCCTCTGTAGATTGAGATATCTACCTTTTTGCCCTTAGCATCATCATCTAACTTGGTGACAGTGGCCATGGGTGTCTTCGCAGGTGAGCATTCTTCCAAATCAAATTTCTTCAGTAAATCTTTAATGTATTTGGTTTGACTTATAAAAATGCCATCCTTCCTTTGACTCACTTGCAGTCCAAGAAAGAATGTTAATTCTCCCATCATACTCATCTCATATCTGCTTTGCATGAGCTTAGAGAATTTTTCACACAGCTTCTCATTTGTAGAGCCAAATATGATATCATCCACATAGATTTGAACTAGGATAATATCATCACCATGTTTCTTGTAGAACAGTGTCTTGTCCAGTGTGCCTCTAGTGAATTGATTCTCCAGTAGAAATTGTGATAGTGTGTCATACCATGCCCTAGGAGCTTGCTTGAGTCCATACAATGCTTTAAGTAATCTGTAGACAAAGTGGGGAAACTGTGGATCCTCAAAGCCAGGTGGTTGTTGCACATATACTTCTTCTTCCAACTCCCCATTCAGGAATGCACTCTTGACATCCATTTGATAGACCTTGAAATTAGAATGTGCAGCAAATGCCAAGAAAATTCTGATGGCTTCTAGTCTAGCAACAGGGGCAAAGGTCTCATCATAGTCAATACCCTCCTGTTGAGAGTATCCTTTTGCAACCAACCTTGCTTTGTTTCTTATGACTACACCATTTTCATCCATCTTATTCCTTAGAACCCATTTAGTTCCAACAACGGTTCTATCCTTTGGTGCAGGCACTAGTTCCCATACTTTGCTCCTTTCAAATTGATTTAGCTCCTCTTGCATAGCAATTATCCAGTCAGGATCCAACAATGCATCATCAAGTTTCTTAGGCTCAACTTGGGATAGAAAGCAGCCATAGAGACATTCATTTATAGTTGCTCTCCTTGTCCTTACTCCTGCATTTGGATTTCCAATTATCTGATCTGCAGTGTGTGATCTATCCCATTTCCTTGTATGTTCAGATTGATTTCTCATCCTTGATGTTGCTTCATCATTTAGATCATGATCATCTGCATTTCCTCCCCCTGTGAAGTTGTCACTCCTCACAGGTGTATCTTGGATGCTTGTTTCTTCATTGTTGGTTGACACAGGTTCTTCATTCACTTGAGTTTGTTGGATTATGAGTTCAGATTCACTTTCAATCTCCTCATCAGAATCATCTAGATTGTCAAACCTCAAGGGATCTTTATCTTCATCATTGGCTTCTTCTAATCCAGGTAGTTTGCTGTCATCAAATGTTACATCTGTGCTCTCCATTACTTTCTTTTGACAAATGACATAAACTTTGTATGCAATTCTTTCCATAGAATAGCCAAGAAAGATTCCTTCAAATGCCTTTGCATCAAACTTTCCAACATATTCTGAATTATCTTTTAGCACAAAGCACTTGCTTCCAAAAGTATGAACATACTTTAGAGTAGGCTTCTTTCCAGTCATCAAGTTGTAAGGTGTCTTTCCAGTGTTTTTGTTGATGAGGGTTCTGTTTTGGATGTAGCATGCAGTGCTCACAGCCTCAGCCCAAAAACATGTAGGCATCTTTGCATCAAGTAGCATTGTTCTAGCAGCCTCTATCAGAGTCCTATTCTTTCTCTCAACAACTCCATTTTGTTGTGGAGTCCTTGGAGCTGAGAATTGTTGAGAAATACCATTTTCTTTGCAGAATGCTCCAAGCATGGCATTTCTGAATTCTGTCCCATTATCACTTCTTAATGCAATCACACTTGCATTTATGGCCTTTGCTTCTTTGTCAACTTTCTTTATGTGCTCAATGATTACTTGTGGAGCCTCATCCTTTGATGCCAGAAATTCTACCCATGTATACCTTGTAAAATCATCAACCATCACTAGAGCATACTTCTTCCTTCCTAGTGACATAATATTGACAGGCCCAAACAAATCCATATGAATCAGTTGCAGGGGCTTGGTTATAGATGTCACTGTTTTTGACTTGTGGCTTGATCTTTTCATTTTTCCCTTTTGACACGCCTCACACACTCCTTCTTGACAGAATTCAAGTGTGGGCATGCCTCTCACTAACTCCCTTTTGACTAGGGAATTAATGGCTTTGAAGTTCAGGTGTGATAGCTTCTTGTGCCACAGCCAACTGTCTTCATTTGATGCTTTTGAGTAGAAGCAACAAATTGTGTCCTTGCTTGCAGAGTCCAAATTGGCTACAAACAGGCTTCCCTTCCTTACTCCAGACAGAGCAAAATCACCAGTCTTCTTGTGGGTGATCAAACATTCATCTTTGTCAAAGTTCACTTTGAAGCCTCTGTCAGTGAATTGACCAACACTCAGTAGATTATGCTTGAGCCCCTTGACCAGTGCTACATTCTCAATGATGACATTTCCAATTTCCAACTTGCCATATCCCAGTGTGTTGCCGATGCTGTCATCTCCAAAAGCAACCATTGGGCCAGCCTTTTCCTCATACTGTGATAGCAGGGCCATATCACCAGTCATATGATTTGAGCATCCACTGTCCAAAATCCACATGACCTTCTTTTTACTTTCTTTGCCCTGCAAACACAAAAGTATTACTTCTCCTTTGGTACCCAAACGAGTTTGGGTCCATGTGACTTAGTGACAGTTTTATCAAAATCAGCATGCTTATCAGTTTTCTTGATGTTGGTCTTCTTGTCACTGTTGGGAGTCTTAGAATCAGGGTTCTTAGACTTAGGTGACAGAGGTACCTTCCTAACTTTAGGAGGACTTGAAGACTTTGTCCTTGTGTAGTGTGTGTGAACATTATGATTGATACAGCCCTCCATGAATTGTCTTCTCAAATTAAAACAACTAGTCATCACATTCATGTTACATGGCATACAATCAAGTTTATCACAGAAAGGAGAGTCTCTATGTCTTAAAGGCACAGAGCAATCATAGAATGGTTTAGCAACACTACCAGATGGTTTCTTGCAAGCATGAGTCAAATGATTAGAGCTAAAACAGTTTTGACAAACTTTCCTAGGGGCATTTGGCACATAAGCATAGTTGTTGTCTTTGTTAATCCCTAATTTGCCATTCCTGTTTGGTCTCTTATTAGTCACTTTCTTCTTAGTCTCATAATTTCCAGCTGAAACAAACTTTACAGGTTTCTCAAGTCTAGGTCTACCTCCTACTGGCTCCTTGGCTTTGGTTTTGACATTCTTACTCTCAGAGGATGCTTGTTGTTCATTTGATTGTGCCTCATCTTCATCCTCCAACATTTGCTTGATGAGTAAGGCATCCTCATCAATCTCAAGTGTTGGTGTTTTAAATATTGGATTCTCAGTCTTTTTCAAAACCTGAGGCACCTCCTCTTGAACAACAATGTCATCTTCAATGACTGCATAGCCTTTCCTCTGTTTAAGAGTGTCATAATCAAGTCCAATGGCAGCCTTAGGTCTAGCTAGATTTTTCTCATGATAAGACTGCAATAGACTAGAGGAATTCTTAAATGTTTTCAACTTAAATTCATTTTCAGCTAATTCATCCCTAAGAGCTTTCTCAACTTGACTAGCACATAGAACTTTGTTCTTTAGATACTCAATCTCTTGTTTAAGATTTTCTATTTGCACAGTAGT